>CM073571.1:69394617-70644617 GCA_037074715.1 Magnolia kwangsiensis | reverse complement strand
GGTTACAAAATAAGTATACCTTGGTCCCAAGTCTATTTTGGTCATGTTTGGGCTTATAAAAAGGGTTTAAACCCTTACTCTTTCATTCCATACGAATTTGGGGAGAGAAGAGAGAAAAGAGAGAGAAAGTGAGGGAGAAGTTGGAGCTTTCTTCTGGGAGTCTTCCCTGCTGCTCCTCGTGTTACATCCACCTACCTGCATCGCTCTTCTGGTGATTCCAACGCACTCCTAGGTAAGAAAAATCCTAACTACTTGCTGTTTTGGGGTTTCCTTCGATTCATTAGCGATGTAGCTTATGTATCTTGTGCATTAGGACGCCAGATCGTCGTTGACGAAGCATTGACGTTCCGTTCGAAATGATACACGTCTAGGGCAAAAGGTGCGGATCTTAGACGCTTTGATTGACTGATTTCAAAGCTTTCACTGTCGTTTAATAGTAGATTATCGACGACAACGCCGTTTGACATGTACAATGTGCTGTCCATTTTCCATTTTGTAAATGTACAGTAAATATGAGATTTAGGGTATTTTAGGCATTTATAAAAAATACTGTATACGTCTGTATTTTGCTGAAATGCTTGACATGTAAATTCATCGTATTATGATATTATGTATGCGTGTATAATCTGTTTGGCGAAGAGATTTGTCCTAATGCGCACTTTGGGTCGACATACGCTATGTAGACGAAAGGGTGTAGACTAAGTGTTCGTATAAATGTTTGTATTAGTATGTATTGAGTACATGGTATTGTAGATTAGTTTTGAGAATGAATTCTCAATCCATATGATGTTGTATATGATTTCCTACATGTTGGCTATATGTATTGATTTCACTATATATATGAAATGCAGGTGTTGGATGATTTGCTTACGTTATATGCTATCACATGTTGTGAATATGCTTTGGTTATTTGTATTTCAATTATGTCACACTCACATGATCATTAATGTTGTTTATAAATGCTTGGGGCTATACGTTAGTCCAGGCAGTCGGTAATGGATTGAATTCGTGGTTGGCTTCTATTTGCCACGAAGGATGCGTCGATGAATGCGAGTCGTGTCTTGGATTGGCGGCAGTGGTTAGGCCACACGAAGTATTTCATGCACTTCATGTCGCTCAGCTTGAGATGCGCTCGTACTAGTTGAGCCCGTCAAGTAACCCGACTGACCATTGTATGTTCACTATGTATGTGTCATAACTGCTTGAACCTAGGGTACTGAACTTACCATTGGAAACCCTGTCAACCATGGTACCTTGATCCATAAAGACTCATGAGCCGGACATGGTGGTATGGGACACCGTGGTCGAACTGTCGGCCTACGCTGGGGCCACAAACCTCCCCATAGTGACCAGTGAGCACCCTACTCTGAGCAGATTATGGTGGTATGGGACACTATATTCTTGCTGTCGGCCTACACTGATCAGGTGACGAGCCCTTTGTAGTGACCTTGAGTTTATCCTGACATCGCATGGGGGCGACGAGTCCTGATGTAGTCTTAAGCATAATTAGGCCTGTATTGATAAGGTGATGGGGGAGAGGTGCAACGAGTGCGAGCAACAGCCCTGACAGCCCTTGCAGTGACCTACAAATATAACATCGTATGAGATTGCTAGGAGTGACGACCCTAGACAGGATCTGTGTTGGGATTGATATAAGAAAGGTACCCTAGTTTCCTAATCCTGCTGTATGAAAAGGACTAATAACAACCCGGTAATCATTATCCATATCGCATTGCATGTGCCTGGAAGATGTGGAGCACTGCGGGAAGAAAGCATGCCGCGGACGCAGATGGTGCCGCATGAGGGAGTATGTCGGTAAGGGCATCCATCATGTCATTTCATGCTTGCATTAACAACAGTATATAGGAATGTTTGATTGTTTACTTTACTATTAACACGTGATTGATTTGATAATATGCTAATCCTTGCTCTATGATTCAACTGAGTTGATCACTCACTCCCACGTTACGGGATGGTGTTTCGAACACCCACCGGTCCCTATTTTAGTTGCAGATGATGGCGCTGCTTGAGAAGTGGAGCTGGACTTGTATGATAATGAGGAGGACTTCTCCTCTGTGTTCTGATCGACGGGATTATAGGGAGGTTGAGTAGATGTCTGGACACTTGTCATTCTATATTTTTGGAGCACTCATGTATATTCTTTTCTTTCCATTTTTAGAGTATACATATATATGATTAACCTAGTAACATGTTCACACTCTGGAGACTTACAATCAATTATATATTTTATGTATTTATCAGTCTTCCGCTTGCTAATTTAACTGTCTTTGGAGTATGATATGCTGTTTTGGCTTAGTCTCAATCTTGTTTAATGCCATTCTAAAGACAACATGCATTTATCATTATCTATGTTGCATAAGTGACGTTCTGGAACTCGGGAGTTGGGTTTCTACCCGACCCCCGATTTTCGGGGTGTTACATGTCGAGAGCCGAGAATGGGGTATTGTGGAGGCTGTCAGTGTTGGATTCGGCAATCGAAAATTTTGTGAGCCTGGTTTCCAAGATTGGGGCGTGATAGGTGTCCAGTACTCATGTATTACATTACATAGCCTCGGTACGGCTTACTACATTCATAATTTAGCCTTGGTACTGCTAATGGCATTGGTATCATTCATGGTTCCCTCCGCATCCTCCTATTTCTTCTGAGCACAATTGTCACACACTTACACCACCCTCTAAGCTTTTTATAAGCTTATGCACGATAGATGTGTGCAGGAGATCCTACGTAGGTGCATTGGATTGGAGCGTGTTGAGGACCTGTTGTAGACATTTCTCTTCCTTTCTTACCTTATGTATTTCCTTTTGAGCCTGATGTACCTATAAAAGTTTAAATTCTTAGTGAATTTTGTAATACATTCCTATGGTTACTTTCTGAGATTATTGTGTTATGATCTTGAGTATGCTCTATCAGATTAGATTTATGCTACGAAAATCTTTCTTATAGGATCCTAAGATCGGAACCTGAGCCAGAAACCGAGAATGAGGTACTACGGAGGCTGTTGCGGGCGGAACCAGTTACCGGGTTACTTGTGAGTTCGATCACCGAGTCTAGGGCGTGACAAATAAGATCCCATAAACTTGTCACATCACCTTGCCACCTCAACTCTCAATTCCCTATATAAGAGTAGGAGCTCTCTTACACTTATTCTTTTCCTATACTTAGAAAAATTCTGAGATTTTTAGAGAGTGAGAGAGAGTGAGGCCAAGGTGTGGCCCACCATTGATCAAGAGGGAGTGGACCACACATCATCATCCAACCATCCATCCATTAAGGTCAGTCTACACCCCTCTTTCCATCTTCCTCATCCTCCTCTTTCTTCATCTTTTTATTTTCTTAATATGTGTGGGCCCCACTGGTGTGGAGTTCTTGTGTGCATGTATTTATGGCTATGGCAGTCAACAAAGTGGCTATATCAGTATGGTCCACCATGATGAACATTATATCTACACCCTTCACATGTAATCATATTTTTGTATTTGGACAGCAACTTGTAAAATTCGTATAAAATCAATCGTCATAAGACTTTAGGATAATATGAACTAACTTTAAACCACTTTGTAACCATCCAACGGTCCAATCATCTATAACATCAAGTTTACTTGGCTGCTATCCAGCAACACATGCAGGATTCTGATTTACCTAAAACAGACCCATTTTTAATTCCTTTAATGAATGTATTAAAATATATGTTCAATTAGATTCATAGAAAAATGAACTAGCTTTCCAATAGTATATAATAAGCCTTAATCGGAGTTTGAATGGCTGAGATCTTGTCCTTATATGAAAGACGTATTTGGGAGCTTATTATGACCATTCTTGTTTGGGCCATATTCATGATTCTAATGGTCGAATGTATTTGATATTTTCTTTTAACTTATTGAGATAATTAATAATCAAATGTATGGTCCCTATGGTCATATTCTTTCATGATAAAATTTAGAAAATTCTGGACCAATAGATACCTTTGTAAGGACAAATCTTGAATTTCTATGTGTGGTCTAGATGGATCGAAGGCTCTGTATGGTTGGAAACCTATATATAGCCTAAATGATGTATTACTAAACCATCCATTAGATCAGATTTTCCAATAGAGAATCTGATCATAGAGATTTGATCAATATATTTCATGTGTTATTAGATGCGTATGTTGGATATATATTGTACATAACATTCATCCTCTTATTGACCCACTTGGGTGTGGGATCACTTGTGATTTATGCATTTTATTAGTTCATCCAATCTGAAAATCCATGTCTATTTTTATGTCTCTTATCTATGGTTTGCTAGCATGTGGGCCCCACTTGCGATTGGATCTATTTCATTCCCTTTACACTTTCTGTTTGTCGAAAATTTTTCAAGTACTTGACTGTATTGCATGTAAGCCTCTTTGACACCTTGTAGTGGAACCCACACTCTGTAGTTAAGGGTCCCACTTTAGGAGATGTTTAATCCTTATATAAGTGAACTGGGATGTCCTACCTTTTTGTTAGGAATGATTCCCTAATAAAAAGTACATATGGGACGTACTTAAGATCGGGCCAAAACTAATTCTAAAAACTGTTTGATTATTTGTATTTTGTACTAACTTTGGGCCTTTGTAGAGGACCACACGCTGGAGATATGAGTAGGCCAGTACTTAAAACCTTTAACATATACCAATGAATAGATAAATAATATTTTACTCAGGCTTAATCAAACCCCACATGATCAAGGAGTGGATCCCAAAATGGGAGAAGGCATGGTTGTGCAGAAAATTAAAGTACGTATGTTTGTCCTTATACCAAATATTATGTGTGCACAACTAGTTAGTTTTAGCTTATCATTTTTTAAGTACATATATAGTACTACCAAGGGCACCCGACGGAACACTGAAAGGTGGTCCCTTGTGATTATGGGACGTACTCAAGATCGGGCCAAAACTAATTCTGCACTATATTTTCTGCACAGTTTCTCTAAGTACCCATGTTTAGGTCATCACCGTAAATTGTACTCACCCAACCAATGAGGCCTACCTTATAATTTGTAAAGCCCATATATAGAGCTACCTAGTGGTTATTTTCTTTCACCATATGTAGGCCCCACGTGCTCATGAATCTGACTCTAAAACCACCCAGAACCAGCCCCGCACCAAAAGTCTGTTTTAAATAGAATTTATGAGGCCACGTCAATATAGTCCACCTCCTTCCCAAAGCATTTAATGTAGCATTTAAACTCTAAAAAATAACTCTCAGGTGTTGTTGGGATAAAAACCTTAAGTGGGCCATCTAGTACGGGTTATCTTGTATGGGCCTTACCTTTCATGTAAAGAGGCCCACCATGTTGTATGTGTTCTATATTCATGCTATCCATTTATCTTCTGGACCATATGGGCTGCCTCATAAGGCCCAATGTGATGTATGTGAGGCCCTTATATGAGGCCTATGATGATGTACATGAGGCCCAATATGGTGTATGTGAGGCCTATGTGATGAGGCCCATTGTGATGTATATGAGGCCTATGAGATGAGGCCCATTGTGATATATGAGGCCCTTGTGTAAGGCCTATTGTGATGTATATGAGGCCTATGTGATAAAGCTTATTATGATATATATAAGGCCCATTGTGATGTGTATGAGGCCTATGTGATGAGGCCCATTGTGATGTATATAAGGCCTATGTGATGAGGCCCATTATGATGTTAATGAAGCCTATGTGATGAGGCCCATTGTGATGTATATGAGGCCTATGTGATGAGGCTCATTGTGATGTATATGAGACCCTTTGTGTAAGGCCTAAATGTGATGATGATCCCACCATGATATATATATGCTGATGTTTATGATGTCCATCCACTTTTCTAGCTAGTTTAAGGGTCATGGGGCCCATTGTGAGATAGTCTCTATAGAGGGCCACATTTTAAGAGATAATGGTGATTAAATGTCCATATTGTAAGCCTCCCTAGGGCTCGTTGTTAAGCACGTACTTTAGGTGCAATGGTGGTTAAATGTCCACGTTGTAAACCTCCCTAATGCCCATTGTTAAGCTCATTTTCATTTTCTCTTATTGGGCCTTAATTGAGAATAATGCTTTCCACCATACCCTATAGTACTACTCAAACCTTGGAACCCATTTTGTGGCCATGATGAGACCCATTGTGATATGTAAGTCCATTGTGATGAGTAGGCTCATTGTGATATGTAGGCCCATTGTGATTATATGAGGCATATTGTGATTGTATGTGGCCCATTGTGATGGTATGAGGCCCATTGCGATGGTATGAGGCCCATTGTGCGAGACCCGTTGTGATTGTATGAGGCCCATTGTGATTGGATGAGGCCCATTGCAATGTGTGAGGCCTATTGTGATTATGTGAGACCAATCATTGTTATGTTTGGTGATAAAATAAATGGACGGAGCAGATTTTGGATATACATATCTGTGGAACCCACACGTACAGTGAATGTGCAACGTGCACAAATGCACCAAACGTGTACCAAAAATCTAGAAATCGGTCAACATGCGTTGACCGATGTTTCTTTAAGAAATTTCTAAAATATGGTAGGGACGGTCCCCGTCCGATTGGGTTTCTCTAGTGGACCCCATCCATCATGCAAATGGATGATCTAAGCCATCCATATGATCCATAGTGGGGCCACAACCCACGCCTAGGTGACGTAATTCTTGAGGATAATAGAGATCAGTTTTTAATCCTTTAAATGCAGGATGAACGGTGTGTTGATTTGATACAATGGATCATTCCAAACTCGACCAAAACCACACTTTCCCGGCTGATTTTTCACCAGGAACTTAATGGACATGTTGGATTTCATCAAAAATGGAACATGGGGCCCACCGACCATCACAACATCCCTTTTTACGCAGGGACGTGCGTTAGCACGTCTAGCCCTTCGTGGTCATTCCGTGATCTTAATCGTCACTAGATCAGTGATCCAAACCGTCTAAACTTCCAAGCAGAGGGTTCTTTTTCTCACCAAGAAAGTGAATTTGAAGAAGTGAAGCAGATCGATTTTTCACCGTGCAAACGCAATTCAGACGGCAGTCTAAGAAATGCAGTGTGTCACACCAAATCTAATATAAAGCCAGCCATTCTTGACTAGTTTTTTGAGAAGAATACATTGGACAGGGTGGATTTCGAAAAGGACGCTCAGATTCATGTTTTGATGTTTGCTGCATAAGGAGTTTCCAAAAAAACTCAGTTTGCTGCATAAAAGTTACGCATGTGCACTTGTATCACCAACTCCAGCAATTGACCGACTCTTATTCTTATAAAAGGAAGCACCAGAAGTGGAGAATGAGGGAATTTTCAGAGGTTGGAACGAGGAGCTAGACGAGGAGCAACCTTCTTAATAGAGTTTTAACTTCCTTTGTTTTATGTTTTTTTTAAAGCTTAATCATGGTTAGGTCAGGCTAAATTTTCTTAGTTGGGGCTGAGATAAAGCTCCTAATTTGAATGACTCTTGTTATGTGTTGATTTTATCAGAATTGATTGATTTATTTCTTTTTCTAGTGTTCTTAAATGAAAATTCCGTACTTCTTCATTCTATGAGCTTAACTAAAGTCTAGATGTGGATGTTGTTTAGAATCTTATACTACGTGCTTGTGTCTGACCATGAAAAGGTTTTCCTATAGAGAAAGAGATAGGAATTTACATCTATTCATGCCTTACCATAGATGGAAAAATGTGATCCTTATGCTTAAGAGATTATACATTCTGTCTGCCCGAACAAGGACAGAGTGTGGTTTATTTATTAAATTTATATCAATCTGAATTAGGGTGAATTAACAAGTAAAACAAGGGTTATGATAATTAGGGGTGGATTCAAAAGCCCTAGTATTCTCCTTGATTGAATTTTTCTTCTCGTTCTCAGTTATTTTACATTAACTTTCATTATTTTACTTAATCACTAGCTCAACTATTCGTTGGATTAGTTAAGAAGAATCATAAAATTCGAATTATGACAACCAGTCCTTGTGGGAACGATCTCGTAATACGTACCATATCTACACCTGATTCATATACTTGTGAGTTTAAAATCAATTAAATCAGGTTAGTTTAAATAAAACATCAAGTTTTTGTCGCCGTTGTCGAGGACTGTTTCGGTCCAATTGAATTTAGGATTCTCTCTTATCATAATTCATAGCCCTAGTATTTTTGTCGCATCATTTTATAAATTTTAGGAAACTTAATTTATTTTTGTCTTTATTTTCTATAAGAATTGAGGAAGGAAGTTGAAAAAGAAAAATATTGTCTTCAAAGTGAAGGAGGAGCTCCTAATTCTTTGAAAATTAATCATCTCCTTTTCTGGGTTCTTTCTTCCAATTCTTGTTTGCATAGTTTTATCTTGTTTTTAGGAATTCATAATTTTTAGCTCTAGTTTTATTTCTCTTACGTTGCATCTTAGTTTAATTAGCTTTTTTTCCTAAATTGCAGTAATTCATTTTATGCTAGGATGTAGATGTCTAAATATAGAACTAACACCTTTTGATCCTGAAATAGAAAGAACATTTCGTAGAAGATTTAAAAACATCCTATTTGAAATGGCGAACGAGAATGTAATTAAAGCTCTTAGAGATTATTCAGCTCTTGTCCAATTTAATGCACCTTCATGCATAGTATTGTCAGCCACCATGGCAGCACACTTTGAACTAAACCTGGGGTCATACAATTGTTGCCCTCCTTTTATGGTTTAGAAAAGGAGGATCCATATCATCATGTGAAAGAATTCCTAGACATTTTCTCTACCTTTAGGTTCTAAAACTTTTCAGACGATTCGATCCGTTTGTGTCTTTTTCCTTTTTCTTTGAAGGATAAGGCAAAAGCATGGTTGAATTCTCTAGAAGTTAGGTCTATCACTACATGGGACCAACTGTCTAAAAAGTTCTTAAACAAGTTCTTTCCCATTCACAAAATTAATACTCTCCATAGAGAAATTACTAATTTCACCCAAAAAGAGGGTGAGCACTTTCATGAATGTAGGGAAAGATGGAAGGACTGACTTCTTAAATGTCTACACCATGGTTTTGAGAAGTGGCAACAGGTTCAATACTTTTATGACAATGTAACACCCCATGTCACGCCCAAGACTCGGTAACCAGAATTTCAAGGAACCCGATGGCTGGTTTTAGCCGTAACAGCCTCTATAGTATCCCATTCTCGGCTCCTGAGGTAGGTTCCGATCCTAAGATCATACAAGGAGAATTTTCATAACAGTATAATCATTGTCAATACGAGCATACCGAAGATCACAATAAGTACATCTGAGAATAACAAAGGGCACACATCACAAAATCCACTAAGAATTTAAACTTTTACAACCATCCATAAGGTCCAAAGGACATACATGGGATAAAAGGAAAAGAGAGAAAGGTCAGCAACACTAGAGGCCTCAAATGCTCAACTCTACTCCACGCTCTGCTGCTATGACGCTTGCCTAGAATCTCCTGCACGCATCAATCGTGCATAAGTTTATAGAAGCTTAGAAGGTGGTGTAAGTGTGTGACAATGGTGCAAAGAAGAATAGTAGGAGGTGCAAGAAAGGAAACATGCTCAATGAGAATATCACTAGCCTTACCAAGGCTTATCATGAATACGATGCATTGAGTACTGGGAGCCATACCAAGGCAATGCATGAAGGGGCTTACACAGCCAATGCTAATGCAATACAAGTAATGCCAGTGTTTATAACCAAACCATATGTCAAGTACATTTCCAATCATAAGGAAATCACCGAGGTCTATTACATTGCTGAATGACTGCAGCTCTACAGACCCCGCACAGTCAAACGAGCGTAAGAGACCTCACTACCCGCCTATGGACAGCCAATCACCAGCAAGGCCTGACGGTAGCGGACCCATTTACGAGCTGGTCAGACTCAGCCTAGCAATGCCCACTACACACCAGGTAGGTAAGGCCACACCCTTATCCAACCGACTACACGACAGTGAGAGTCGCAGCCTAACGGTATAAGGCTCTAGTGTTCTCACGTATTCCACCCAGTCACGATGTTGGAGCAGATCCTTAGTACCATGGAAGTTTTAAAAATTTCACCCATGGGCATCCTATGCACCCGGTAAGCTCAACTAATATTTTCGGTGTCTACACATACGGCCATCCAAGAATACCCCTGTGGAGGCAAGGCCCTGATGAAGTAAGAGCGGATATCCACAAGCTATGCAATATCAGATGCATGAATCACACAATCACCTATGCATCAACCCTAAGCATCCATCTCTCTGGGAGATACCAACATGTCCTACACAATGACACAACCATGGCCAATCATACCTCAACCAAGCATGCATATGATATGTATGGGAGTGGGCCATGAAGATGAATAGGGGTGCCAATAATGTGAAGATGAACTCTCTACCTAACCATGAAGGGTCTAGGTACTTAACCAATTCCTCATAAGGAATACAACCTCTAGTGGGGGCCCATATACCTGGGGTAGCCCACGAGACTGAGGAGAACAATGGTATGGGCCTAAATGGATGAAACGGCCTAGCAAGGGTCTATGGTGGGCCTTTAACCACCCATAGAAGCCCATGGGCCTACCTTAGGGCCACCAATGTGGACATCTAACCACAATTGGTGCCCAAGAGGTAGCCCATCTCTAATTGATCACAGATCAAGGTCCAAGGCCCATGCAACATCAGAAATAAGAAATGAGTAGGCATAATCATACCACAAATACTCATGTTGGGCTTCAGAAAGGGCGACCCAAGGCCTACCCAAAATATGGGTCCAAGGGGAACACACATAACCCAACCCATATATACCACTATGGGCCCATGGGGTAAAGGTTAGGGCCCAACATAAAGGCCACTAATCCCATATATTATGGTGGCCTAGTGGGCAGCCCATTGCTCAAACCACATGGGTAAATGTCAAGCTCTTAGTCATGTAAGTTGGACCTACAACCCGGCCTAAGTATAAAGTTGATTTGGTGGGCAACCAAGGTCCCATCTACTTGTGTAATCTAGCCCACTAACCCAATACAATAGTATGGTAAAAATGGCCTAAGAGTTCAATGTGCCTATCTGGAAAGTTTCAGCCCAATTGGGCTTAAAAAGTTCAACAATTATCTACATTCATGGACCCAATTAAATTCAACTGTGGTGGGCCTCAAAAGTATATTTATTAAGCCCAATATTTAAGAAACTAAAGTTATAAATTATTTTCTCTAAGACCTTCATAAATGTGGTGGGCCTCACTCCTCAAAATTTCAGCCCAAGGCCAAGCATAATTATAACATGTTGTTGTCCTAAATTTGTGCACTCCATTGGAGTGGGTCTAAGGCCTCTAAAACTCTAGAAATTGAGAGTCAAGGTCCCTCATCATGCATACAATGAAAGGAAATCCGAAAAGGTGGCCCACCATCAGAAGAAATATTTTTGAATTATGGTTTTTATCAAGGCATTTGCTGGACTGCACAGCAGAAAAATCTGGGAGTCCAGCCATCTTGGTCCATTCTTTTGGATGCCCAAACGGGGTCATTTGAGCTGAAATTTTACAGAGTCATACTTCCATAGGTGGGGCACACCTCCAAAAAATTCTAGAATGTATATATATTTCTAAGTATTTTAATTAATTTAAACAAAACAAACTGTCCAGAAAATCAGACAGACCTGGACGTCCCAATGTGGTGGGCCAGTCCGGCCCTCGCCACGGTGTGTATAGGGGTTCATTGGCCTAAAATTTGGTAGGTGGGTCCTACCATGAGTAGATCATACCCCTATAAAATTTCAGAATTTTGGGACATCTATAAATATTTTAATTCATTTAAAGAAATCAATCTGTCCTGAAAATTGGACTGATCTGGACACCATATTATAATGGGCCGGTCCAGCCACCACCATGGTGTGTACAGGCGTCCATTAGCGCTAAAATTTTGTAGGTGGGTCTTAAAATGAGTGGGCCACCCCTTATAAATTTTTTTATAATTTTTAAACACCCACATATATTTTAATAAATTTCAGAAATCCAACCTGTCCACGGTGGAATGTTGCTGGAACAGTGCAGAAAATCCAGACTATCCACCTCACTTGGACCACACCTTTGGGACCCCAATGAAGGTCAGTTGGGGCTGAAATTTAGCATGATTATAGGTGGGGTCCACACCTTCAAGAAACATACATTACATGGGACCAAACAACCCTCCAAATGCCCAGAAATTGGGCCTCAAAATGACCCAAAAATCTGTCCAGATGGTTCTGGACAGCAACATATAACAGAAAATAAATAAATATAAACACTATTTAAAAAGGGATTTAATCCAAGAAAATCATAGTATGAACTACCCCAGTGGGCCCTACAAACATCCAAACCCTTTCCATTACAAAATACCCCTTGCATGTGCCCCATATAGGTGGATTAGGGGCTCCAATGTCCAAGGGTGGACTGTCATAGATGTCCACCCTCCATGGATGGTCTGGATATTTCTTGTCCACAAGGTGGGCAACACACTCATGATCAGAAGATTATTAACAAAGGAAAATAAAGATTCGGCTATAAGGGAAGGGTCTCCACCACATTGAGGCCCCTCTCCTCATCACTCATGCATATACATTTCACTATATTGATGGGATTACAAGATCTACCCATGCATGCATCTTCAAATCAAAATCCAATGGTGGAGATGCCATCTCCACCAAGGATCAAGGGTCTAGATGATGTAAGGATCCTTCAAACTAAGAAAAGAAACCATGGTGGGGTCCATGGAGAATGGCCCTACCCATGAGTAATGCATGCACAAAAACATGGGCCAATGGCCACATCCAAGAAAACATGGGGCCTCCACCATCATTTGGTGGGCCCCACATGCTTCAAACATGAGGTGAAGAAGAGAAATAAGAGGAGGGAATGGAGATCCTAAGGTTCTAAGTACAAGCACACCCACCTACAAGGTCTTCAAGCAAACACCTCTAAGATGGTCTTCAAGCTCCTAGGTACATGGATCTATGATTGAGATCTTATTTCAATGGTTAGATGGGGGGATATATGAGGGAAAGTGGGTTAAAAAATGAAAGAAAGTTGCTGGAGAAGAAGAGAAGAGAGAGGGAGAGAGGGAGAGAGAGAGAGAGGGAGAGAAATAAGAGGGAAAAAGAAAGGAAGGAGATTTCAAGGTAAGCAATCATCTCTCTCTTGCCTTGGATAGAGAAGAGTAATCATTATAGTAGGGAGTTAGAAATAATGTTGCTAGGGTAGGTTAGGTGTGGGTGGTGTGTGAGGTTTTGGTAGTGTGAGTTATGGAGATTTAGGTGGTGTATGTAGTGTACGTTGGAACTTGTGCAAAAGAGGGAGTGTGGGCCACATGCACCACTCCAAGGTGGGCCACATGATTAAAATTAAGGGCCATAGAATGAAATATACACAACTTATGATCCACACATCAGATGGATGCACAAGATGCGGCGTCGGAACCACAACAATGAAGCAGTCACAATAGCATAGGTCTCAGCTCGATCCGAGTCGGGTTTACATGACCGGACTCAAGGATGACCACAAGTACAATTTGAAGGTCGCGGGTTACTGAAATTCAACCGGTAGGACCGCGGGACCATAAGAAATAAAATGCACACTCACACACACTCATGCACACATGCAAACTCGGGTCGGGTCTCACACCCTAAAACCGTCACATAGTTGATGCCACTAGTGGAGGGTCATTCATGACCAAAAGCGATGTCAAAGCGTGGAATTTCGTTGAAACTTTGTGTGAAAACTCCCAGCAATGAGACTATTCAAATAGAGGTGAAAGAAGTCCTTAACTAAAGAAGAAAGGTGGTATATATGAGATAGGAGTCACGCTAGATCTTTATGCCAAGATTGATAGCCTGACAAAGAGAGTTGATGCTCTAATGTTGAATAATGGACCTCCACGAACAACTCAAATTGAGTCATGTGCCATATGTTCCAGTCCTGCCCATCCTACGCAGTTTTGTCCCTCTGGTGCAGCATTTTTGAAATTTCTCTCTGAACAAGTGTGTGCTATGAACACTTTCAGGAGACCTGAGAATGATCCTTACTTAGACACCTACAACCCAGGGTGGGCTAGACATCCAAATTTTTCTTGGGCAAGAGAACCACAACAAAGAGGACTATCTGGAAATCCTCCAATGTAAACTTACCCCCAAGTTGGTAGTCAACAATTTCAATAGTTTTTGCAATATCAACAACTACCTACAGGATCAAAGAAACCATCTCTTAAAGATACACTCAATCTGTTTATGCAGAGTTCTCTTCAATTTCAAAAAGACACCCAACAAACTTTACAAGCTGACTAACAAAGCTTACATGCAAATGCGTAATCCATTGTCAAATTGGAAGTACAGTTAGGTCAACTTACTGCCACATTGAGTGAGAGAGAGAAGGGCAAGTTCCCTAGCCAACCCGTGGTAAATCTAAAAGGACAGTATGAGATTGACTCTAATTTAAACTAAGAACAATATGATGAGCAAGCTAAATCAATCATTACCCTTAGGTCCAGTAAACAGATCAAGAACAAAGATGCATAGGGAAGAATCAAATTCCAAATCGGAAGATCAAAATAAAGCGGAGAAACATACTAGTGCATCCAAAGTTCAAAAGCACTCTGACTCTACAGGAACTACTCCTGTGCCATCTTATGTGCCTAAAGCACATTTTCCTCAATGTTTGGCACCGGTTAAGAAAGGAAACAACTTTAATGAAATATTGGACATGTTTAAGAAAGTACAAATCAACATTTCGTTGCTTGATGCTATCAAGCAAGTCCCTGCTTACGCTAAGTTTCTTAAAGAATTATGCAGTCAGAAGCGTAAGCTGAATGTTCACAAGAAGGTCTTGCGGAGCAACTCAGCTCCATGATTCAACACAACACCCCTCCTAAATTTAGAGATCCAAGAGCTCCCACTATTTCTTGTGTCATAGGAGAACATAAGATTGAGAAGGCATTGATTTGATTTAGGGGCAAGCGTTAATTTGTTACCATATTTTTTATATGAGAAGCTAGGACTTGATGAGCTGAAATCAATTAAAATAACACTACAACTATTTGATAGATCTGTCAAGGTGCCCCGTGGTGTTATTGAGGATGTACTAATCCAGGTTGATAAGTTTTATTTTCTAGTGGATTTTATCGTTCTAAATACTCAGCCCATCCAGAATCCTACTAGTCAAATCCCGATTATTCTGGGACGTCCATTCTTAGCCACATCCAATGCTATCATAAATTGCAGGAATGGATTTATGAAGTTATCTTTTAGTAACATGAAGATTAAACTCAATGTTTTCAATGCTGGACAACAACCGGCAGAGTCAGATGATATATTTGAAGTGAACATGATTGAGAGTCTAATGTATGACTCTTTCCTTAAATCTTCCGCAGACGCTCTTGAGACTTGTTTAGCACATTGTGGTATAGATTTTGATATAGAAAGTTTCATCTAAGAAGACAATGCATTGCTCGACTCTAATCCTATAATAGATACTACAAAATGAAAGGCTAAAGTGGAACTTCTTCCACCCTCTGAGTCTAAACTGGTCTCGTCTATTGAGAAACCACCCGAACTTGACCTTAAACAATTACCTGAAACTCTCAGGTATGCATTCTTAGGTCCTTCTGAGACCTTTCCTGTCATCATAGCTTCTAACCTTGAGAAGGAACAGGAGAGAAAATTTCTTAATGTTCTTAAAGAATATAAGGCAAATATTGGGTTGACAATAGTGGACATAAAGGGAATAAGCCCCACTGTGTGTATGCATCGTATTCATCTTAAAGAAAATGCAAAAACATCGCGTGAAATGCAAAGGATGCTTAACCCTAACATGAAAGAAGTCGTTCGAGTGGAGGTGCTTAAATTGTTAAATGTTGGTATCATTTACCCCATTTCAGATAGCACGTGGGTCAGGCCAGTTTAAGTTGTTTCCAAAAAGTCTAGGATTGGTTAATCAAGATGTTGAAAAAATCTATCTGGAGGACCCAGGTTAGCAAGATTGATTAATTCATGGTCTATGCTTGCTTGCATCACTTGTTTGGTTGAAGATGATAAATTTAGCGCTCCTGGAAGGCAACACAGCCTTTCATTTTATTTTATTTTATTTTTTTCTTCCCTAGTTAGTTAGTTCAATGTTTGTGGGTAGCATTGCTGCAAACCCTCACGAGACTACAACTCGTCCACTAGAGGTAACCTAGGGGCTTAAAGGCTTGTTGCATATGCTAAATACAATCAAGAGCACTTGTGAAAGTAGTGTAGGTAGGATTTTATTTTGTTTTTCTTGTCTTAGTTTCTCTCTTGTGCTGACCCACCCTTACGCTGATATCTTTGGAAAGCCTCTTGATTCTTTCATCCAAGTACTATCCTTCCATCACTCTTCTTTTACTTTTGTTGTCCCATGTGCATTGCCTACTTATTTCTTTTACATTGAGGACAATGTAGATTTTAGGTTGGAGGTGGGAGGTTGGGTTACCTAATTAGTATTTTCTTGGTATTGAGTCTTGAGTAAAACAAATTGTAAAAAATTGTGAATTTTTTTAATTTTTACACACAAACACACTAACTAGCCTTTATCTGAATTATGCATGCATGGTGCTTATGTTATAACTAAAATGGGTTTTGTAGATAGTACACTACAAGAAAATGCCCTTTTACTGGTGCATCTTTTTACCAGCGGCCATCTCTAACCACCGGTGATAATGGGAAACACCGAAAATCATAAAAAATTGCCCTTAATTTTGATAGGTGGGTGTCAGTAAAAGATTTTACTTAACAAAAATTAAAAAAATAAAATAAAATTGTACGCATTTCATTTTATTTCCCTCTCTTTCCCTCTTTTTTCGCTCTCCCTTCTCGATCTCTCCGCGCGCCCTTCATTTCCTTCTTTTCTCGCTCTCCCATCCTTGATCTCTTCGCATGCCCTTCATTTCTCTCTCTTTCCGTCTCTTCTTGTTTTTCCTTCCTCAATCTCTCTCTCGTCTCGCTTCTCCTTCTCCCTTCGTCTCTCTCTCTCTCTCTCTCTCTCTCTCTCTCTCTCTCTCTCTCTCTCCCGCGCTTCTCCCTCTCCCTTACTTGATCTCCTTGATTTCCTTCCCTCTCTCTCACTGTCTCTCTCCCTTGTTCTTAGTTTCATCAATCTCTCTCCAATAGTTGAATATAATAGAAGAAATCAGAGGAGGAAGTCAAAGGTACTCTCTCTTTCTCCCTCATTTCCTGTTTTGATGGTTAGAAATTGGGCCAGGGTTTTGTTGCTAGACGAAATAAAAATTTCAGTTTGGTTGTCTTTGTCAGGGTATATTTTCTTTGCAATGATCAAGCAACCACTTTTTTTTATAGATACCACTCCAAGTGTACTTTTCTAACCCCAATTAGTTGGGATAAGGCTTAAACAATGATGATGAATCCTGGTACACCTTCTTGCGTGGATGTTTCCTTCTTATTGTGATGTTGTCTTTTTTTCTTTTTTCTTTTTTTTTTTCTTGTTCTTTTTTTTTTCTTTTTCTTTTTTTTAAGGTATTGGAACTCCCCATGCTCCATCTAGAGAAATTTATGAAGCTTGGCATTGATCCTCTAAAAGGGGTGCTTTGTTATGGTCTTCCAGGAACAAGCAAAACTTTACTAGCTAGAGATGTAGCTAAAAGAATTGATGCCTGCTTTATCTATGTTATTGGAAGTGAGCTTGTTCAAAAATATGTTGGAGAGGGGACCTAAATGGTTCGTGAGATTTTCTAGGTTTCTACTATGACATTTAATGAATTTATTTAACAGAGATTAGATGGTTTTCTTATAGTTACTACTATTCAGACTCTCTACTAGCTCATTTTACAAGAGTTTTTGTGATGTTGGTTAAGTGTAGATCAATCAATTCATTTCAGGTTCATCATATCCAATGTATAACACCTATTGAACTTAAAAGGAGTGAGAATGTTAGGAAAAATTCTTGGACTTGAACTTTTTTTTCTGTAGCTACTTTTCACCTAGTAATATCTCTATTTTAATATGTGATACTAATGTAGTATCACATTACTTAGGACTTGAAATGTTTTAGAGGCTTCAAATCTAATACAAATGCTATAGTTGTTGTTGTTGTTGTAGTATTTTTTGGCAAGCATAAAATTCCATCCAGTAATTTGAAATGTTTTAAAGGCGTCAAATCCAGTTCAAATTCCATATTTGACAAAACTGTTCTAGTGAAGTTTCTTAAAAAGGTCGAGCTTAAAGTCCTAGAGGGAGGGGGGGGGGGGGGGGGGGGGGGGGGTGAATAGGACTATGCTAAATTAAAAAAAATAAATGTAGAATTACAAAGACAAACAAAGATAGATATCACAATTATAAGCAACCTCAAATGCACAAGTATTGAGAGGTTGATACAAACTGAGTTCTAAGGACAACCTTACACCAAAAACTAAGGTTTATGGTAGGACAACCTGATTTCTAGAACGTTTATAAGTATCAAATACTCAAACTTAGAAGGAGGCAGAGGAAATAATCTAAATTATTATAAAATTCACCACAAGTGCATAAAAGGAAATTACAACATTCAACACATACATCACCATAAGCATCCACTAAACACCGAGAATTATAGTGGTTCATGTGTGTATACCGACTGTTTGAAAAACAGCCACACAACTACTCCACTCCCAATATCCTCTCTCACAGGATATTAGGTTTCACTATTAAGTAAGGTTTTCCAAGGTTCATCTTAAAACCTTCACAAATGTGTTTATAGATGGGCTTACACAAGTATAAAAACCTCACACTCTGATATTTTCTGGCTTATCTCAGACAAAACCAAAAATAAGATTTTCCTGGCTGAATCTCAATAACCACAAAAGATACACAACATTAAATTGTACTTATCTGAAGATTCTCCTTCTGATGAAGCCCGGTAGAACCAATCTGATGTAGACGAAGATGTTCAATGTCCAGTCTCACAAATAAAAGGGTTTTATGTCTAAATGATTTTTAAATTAAATCAACCTGGGCTAGCTTGATTTGATTTTAATTTCAAAGAGGGTAAAATCATAATTCCCTTCTTTAATGAAATAGATTTGAATGGAGATCACAAAATCAAATACAAAAAGCTATTTAAGAGAATCTAAAATGCACACAATATAACTTATGAAATGTAGGAACTTATCTCTCAGAGTGATGGCTTGATTATTCTTGGAATGAATTAAAAACTCTGAGATTCATCCTCTATTTATAGGTGAAACTACTGTTCATTCGACTGGTCTAAGGATCGGTTCGACTAGTTAAAGGACCAACCACATTTCAAAATTTCTAGCGCGATAAGATAAGATCGTTACTCAACTAGTCGAGCAATGCACTCGATTGGTCGAGTGGGACCAAAAAAACCTTGTTGGATGATTGGTTAAGCACTATTCACTCGACTAGTCAAGCAGTCTCCACAACTGGTCAAGGGTCTAACAGAAAATTTTAAAATTTCACCATAAATCTTGGACTGGTCGAGAAACTTCTTGGACTGGTCGAGCTAGTGCTTGGACTAGTCGAACAAAGACTAGGACTAGTCGAAGAAATGACCTATACGCTTATGTAATGAACCAAATAAATATGTAATGAATATAACCTAACTTATGGTCAATTTAGGGTCATATATACCTTGTTTGTGAGTTTGAACCATCGAAACATCGATCGCTTTGGTAACTCATTCACTTGAAATACATGAAGCTTGTGTTCCAAATCTTGAACTTGAGCTCGAGCTAGGACTTGAGTTCTTGATTCTTTAAAGTAGTAACAATGAACTTTCAACTTGAACTTGAGCCTTGAACTTTTGTTCTTGCACTTGACCTTGTAATCCTTGAACTTCGACAATGTTCTTCAACTTGAATACGTAGAAAAGTTTGGCGATGATGAAGATGACTCATAAGGCATGAAGTTGATCTATCCATCTCATCAAAACAAGATACAGATTCTAAGTAGTTTGGCACAACAAAATTTGACAACTTCGGGTGCTAGATTTACAAGATAGCATTTACAATCTCCCCCTTTGTCAAATTTGTGACAAAACTGACTAAAGAATCATGCACCAGTTCAATAAAGAATCATGCACCAGTCATGTTACAAAAACTCCCCCTCAATCCAGGCGAGGTGATTTGTAGAACCTGTATTAATCAAATACATATTGCAAAAAAAAAAAAAAAACACTTCCATATATTCTACAATCATACATCTCCCCAACAATCATCATGTAGCATTAAATATATCCATACCACATTCTCTCCCTTTTTGTCATAATATGACAAAGGAAAGACAAACAAATAGATGATTTAACTAAGAAGATATGAGAAGAATATGAGAAAAAAGAGTGAATATCATAAACATGTCTATAAATTAGCATCCAAATATCATCATTAATCATACTAACATGTTCATAAAGTAGCAAAATAGAAAAACACACATTCAAGAACTATCCAAGCACAAGAAAAGATAAGAGTTATTACAAACCCATTATTGATAATAAAATCTAGTCAGAACCAGAAGATGGAGCAAGAATAGATGGATCAATTTGATGTAGTTCCTTATTAATGCGTTGAAGGTATTTGTGCATATATTTGAATTGAGTCTTTTAGGATACATGCAAACCTTTCACCTTTTCCTCTAAGGTTCTCAACCGCTCATCAAACGTAGATGGCTAATAATCAGGATCAACCTCATAATCAGATTTTAATTCATCAAAGATATTATCCATAGTCACATCATTAGGGGGTAGTGTTTTTTCTTCTCCACCTTCTTCAATAACTCCTCCAACATCCCTATCAACTTGGCCAGGAGCCAACTTCAAATTCATCTTATTAATGTTGGAATTATTGAAAGGAAGATGGGTAATAGGAGCTTCTCTAGTAGGCATGACCACAAGACAATGAATAGTAAGGGTGGTCATCAAGTAAGCGATAGGTATATCGTTATGGCTCAGATGGAGATGAAATTGAATTATCATATAGCAAATTAGAGATGGAAGACACACCTGAATACCAGAAACAACAGAGTGAAGAATGTGCACCATGAAAGAAGTTAATTCAGTCTCGTTACCAGATCTCGGGTAAACATTCGAGATAAAGATACAATGAAGAACTCTGTATATGGGTAACATATGATTAGATCAAAGCGCAATCCCAAAATTCCAATCTGAGTTCATGTTGTATAAAACTCTGATTAACATTCATTTCTCAGATTCATTTAATCTCTCAGATAATTTTGTAATTGGAATCCCTTCATCATTAACAGGAATATCCATCAAGTTAGAAATCAAGTGATGATCTACTGAAAATGTACCTTCTCTAAACGTAAAAATGAAGGTTAAATTTTCAATAGACACATCACTAATGCAAGCAAACATGGCATGGGCAATGGACCGATATGTGGGTCCAGCCCAATTCAATATGTTAGCCCATCCTATATCCTCAAGGAGGGGAACGATATTGAAAGGACTCAAATGGTTGGAATTGACAGTCCGCTCAACAATGATGTTGCGGAGACGAATATCCCGCACATATTCCCGGTCCTCTTCGAGTGGTCAAAGAGTACGCATCGAAATAGGTGTGGAACAGGAAGAAGAAGGACCACGAATGGTTCTCTTCTTATATCTACCTTCCATTTCAAGATGCACAAAAAGAATATAAGAAAGGAATGGAGGGTTTCACACAAATCAATTTTTTTAGCAAGATAACCAAAGAAACCATTAGAAACCTTGAAATAAACTTCAAAATCAAGAAAATAGAAGTGCAAAGATCCTAAATCCGAAAGGAAAATGGAAAATATGCACTCACCAAGTTGCAATCGAAGGTGGGTTCGACCGGTCGTGAAAGGGGCTATTGGAGAAGATGAAGAGTAAAGAAAAAGTGGGTTTACTCATCTTAAAAGCACCCTTCACGTGCTACTCGACTGGTTGTGTACATACTCTACCGGTTGTGCCATGACTGGTCGAGTGTGTACTCGACTAGTCGTGTAGACCCAAAAATGTGTAATTTTTATTAATTTTTGAAATCGAATAAATTTGTAGAAATAATAATATACAAAATGATACAAGAAGACACAATAATCTCAAATTACATTACACATACCAATATCCATTTTCAATTCAGCTAACTTGTTTCTGTCAAGGAGCTTTGTGAAAATGTCTACAAGATGATTTTTAATTTGAATATAATCTAATGAAATAATTTTATCTTCCACTAATACACGAATATAATGATATCTAATGTCAATATGCTTAGTTCGTGAATGCTGGATTGGATTTTTAGAGATGTTAATTATGCTAGAGTTATCGCAATACAGAACCGTAGAATCTTGTGTAAATCCATAATTATTTAACATCCTCTTCATCCACACAAGCTAAGTGCATGAATTACCAGATGCAATATATTTAACCTAAGCTATGGATAGCGATGCGAAACTCTATTTCTTACTACTCCATGAAACTAACCAGTTCCCGATATAAAAAATCCACCGCGGGTAGACTTGCGATCACCAATATTACCAGCCCAATTAGCATCCCTATAACCGGCTAATTGAACATTAGTATCACATGGATACCAAAGGCTAAGATTTTTCGAACTTGCGATATATCTTAAAATATGCTTAACAGCAATCAGGTGGGATTCTTTAAGATCAGATTGATACTTAGCATAGATACTTATGTTGAATGTTATATCAAGTCGACTCACAGTTAAATATAATAAACTACCTATCATACTACGATATAACTTAGGATCTACACTTTTACCTATTGAATCCTTAGAGAGCTTAAGTGTCGTACTCATAGGAGTATCAAAGTTTTTACCGCTCTCAAATCCAAACTTTTTTACCAAGTTTAGAGCATGCTTGGTTTGAGAAATAAAGATCCTATCAGCAAGCTGTTTCACTTGTAGATCTAAAAAGTAGTTCAATTCTCCTGCCATTCTCATTTCAAACTTGGAGGTCATCAATTATACAAACTCAACAGACATGTTAGAACTAATTGATCCATAGATAATGTCATCAACATATATCTTTACTATTAGAATGTGATCATTGTTTTTCTTTACAAATAGTGTCTTATCAACACTCCCCATTACAAAATTATGACTCAATAGAAACTTATTCAACTTTTCGTACCATGCCATGAGAGTTGTTTTAATCCATAGAATGCCTTTTTTAGGCGATAAACATAATTATTATGTTTAGGGTCTTCAAAACCCTTAGGCTGCTCTACATATACTTTCTCATGCAGATCACCGTTCAAGAATGCACTCTTAACATCCATTTGATAAATTTTAGAATTTTTGTAATAAGCAATGGATATGAATAGTCTGATAGATTCAAGATGAGCTATTGGGGCAAAGGTTTCATCATAATCGATGCCTTCTATTTAAGTTACCTTTGTACAACTAGTCTCGCCTTATTTCTTATAATGTTACTTAATTCATAAGACTTATTTTTAAAGGTCCACTTGGTTCCAATTATATGTTTATAATCAGGTTTAGGAACCAAATGCCATACATTATTTCGTATAAATTGATTAAGTTCATCTTGCATAGATATAATCCAATTTTCATCAGCAATTGCTTCTTTTAAATTCGATGACTCAATCTGGGAAGTGAAGCAAACATAGTTACATATGTTTTCAAGTTGTTCATGAGTGTGCACACTAGTGAGAGGATTCTCAAGTATTTGATCAATTGGATGGTATTCAGTATCATTTTGACTAGATTAAGAGTCTGGTTTATCAAATAATGAGACTTCATCATCTTCTGAACTAGAGACATGTGTATTCAGGTGATCATCTATAATGGGATTCCTGAATTACATTAGTCCTCTTATTGAGAACATGATACACTCGACTATTTAGCACATACCTTAGGAAAATACCCTCATCACTATCGGTGTCGAATTTTCCCAAAATTTCCCAGTCACGTAGAATATAGCATTTGCTACCAAAAACTCGAAAGTATTTGACTGTTGGCTTCTTATTGAACCATAGTTCATATGCAGTCATATTATTTGATTTTGTAATATATACACTATTAATAATATAACAAGCAATGTTCACAGCTTTAGCCCAAATATTTTTAAGAAGTTTCATACTATTTAACATAACATTAGCCATTTCTTGAAGTACACAATTTTTTATTTCAACAACCCCATTTTGTTGAGGTGTCTTAGGAGCAGAAAGTTCATGCGATATCCCGTGATTTCTACAGAACTCCTCAAAACTGCTATTATCAAATTCAGATCCATAATCACTTCATATTTAGTAACATGTGATTCCTTCTCAATTTGGATACGCTTGAGTATCCTTTTCACTTCATCTAGAGTTTTAGATTTCTCTTTCATGAAAACTAACCATGTAAACCTGGTAAAGTCATCCACTATTACCAGAATATATTTCTTACCACTTCGACTCTCCATTCTAATAGGTCCAATGAGATCCATGTGGAGGAGTTCAAGGGGTTTGGATGTGGCACTGGAGTTCACTTTCTTGTGAGCACTCCTAGTTTGTTTTTCAATCTGACATTCGTCACAAATTTTATCTATTTTCTTTAACTTAGGTAGACCTCTTATTACATCACCTTTGCTCAGCCTATCAAGATTATGATAGTATATATGTCCTAAGAGTTTATGTCATAGATTTGTCTCATTGGTTTGGACCATGTAACAAGATCACTCAGACGAGCTTGAATTACAAACTATATAACAGTTCTCAGATGTTCTGCGACCAGTCAATATCACAGAACCATTCTCATTAGAAATCTCACACCCTCAATTGGTGAATTTGACATTATGTTTATTATCACAAATTTGAGAAATGCTTAAAAGATTATGCTTAAGGTCCTCTACAAACAAAACATTCTCAAATGGAGGAAGATTAAAGATTTAAATGATACCTTGGCCAACAATTTTGCAATTGCTACCATCACCAAAAGTGACTGAACCATCAGTCATATCTTTAAGATTGGTGAACAAATCTTTGTCACCTCTCATGTGTCTAGAGCAACTACTGTCTAAGTACTACTTTGATTGACTCAAAGCCTTAAAAGCGGTGTGGACAACCAGACAAGCAACCTTAGGGACCCATTTCATTACACTTTTAGGTTTTAGAGCATTGTTGGTTTTTCTACTCTTGTAGTTGTTATATATTCTACCATTCGAATTAGATTGTAAAAGCTCCTTAGGTAAATCTACAATTTTCTCAGCTAAGGGGTTATGATTCAGATTTCTATAATTGATACGGTTACTTTTAGGTTTCATAGCCTGAAAAGTTATAGGATTTTTAAAACTATTTTGATTCAGACTTTTCTCTTTTAAGTTAGAGGACTCCCCTTTAACAAACTTAGGAGTAAGCTTACATTTAAGAGGTATATTCTTATCGTAGCCCAGACCAGATCTATCACCACATTTCCTTGATCTGATTAGCAATTTTTCTAGTTTAGGATCACCCTATGCATACCTCCAAGTATCCTTCGAACTCAAGAGAGAAGAGACTTCTAGTTTTATTTTTTCATTTTTTGATTTTAGATTTTCAATTCAGGATGTTTTGAAATCTAAATCATACTTGGCTTTTTCAAAACAATCAAAAAGATGCAATTTTTCTAAAACTAGAATATCAAAATCTTCTTTTAGTTTTAAAAAATTTTCTTTTTGAAGTTTTAGTTTTACAGCTATCTTACAACTCTCCCTCTATAGGGCATTATAGTCATCTTTTAAATCATCATCATTTTCAGGGTCGCTTCTCAGATTTTTCATCATAAGTTGAATTACAAATGTCTGAGGAAGTGACTCTAGCTAGAGTCATTAAGGCCTTGACCTCATTACTAGACTCAGGGTCAGAATCATCTAACCACCACCAAAAAAATGAACAAAGGCTATGGACTATGCTAGTTTTTGGCAACGGATATAGACTGTAGCTACATTACTACGGCTTAAATCCATAGCTAAAAATAATAGAACTGTAGCTAAAAGCTAACACCACCACTCACACTTACAACCAGGGACGGCCCTATAAAGGACTCTACGACGCACATTAAAATGTGTGTGCTCCATCTAATACATCTATTCATTTTTAAAGAGCATTTTTGGGCAAGAGCCCCAAAAAGGAAGTAGATCGAAGGCTCAAGTGGACCACACGGTAGGAAACAGTGAAGATTAAATACCTACCATTGATCGATGGTGTGGTTCAAGTTGACCTTCAAATTGCCTATATTTTGGGGCCATTCCCTATAAAAAAAATAAAAAAATTAATGGATGGAGTGGATATATGAAATATATCATGATGGATCCTACAAAGTTTCCCTTGAGAGGGCCGTTTGTCACTGTTAAAATTGTGTGAAAGTGGATGTGCAGTGAACAGCTACAGCCTAGAGGGCTTTTAGCTATGGATTAAAACTGTAGAAGGGCCATAGCAGTTTAAAATGTGAAAACTTATACTGCGCTACCCTCTTTCATTTCCCCCCTCGCACGAAACCTTTCTTTCATCTCCCTCCGTTGAGAAAAAAAACCCATTCCGTCCACGTCCATCTCTCTCTCTCTCTCTCTCTCTCTCTCTCTCTCTCTCTTGATCTCTCTCTCGATCTCCCCTCTCATGAACCCCTCTTCTCTCCCTAACCATCTCCTCTCTCTCGATCTCACGAAGACATCCTTCTCTAACGTCATAATCCGTGTCCATTTTAAGTATGCAAGAATGATCTTTTTCTTCTTTTTTTTTTGTTTTACATTTTCAATATTCATATTGCTATCTTTTCTTTTGGAATTTTTTTATTTTATTATTTTTTTTTTTAAAAAAGAAACCCACTCATTTAAGATCTTCACCTCATAACACTAGAAGGGGATTTGGATTGAATGTATCCTCTGTTTCACCACTGCGGTGGCTTGCCATCACACCCCAACCAGCCCGTTCGGACATTTTCATAGCTTCAATGCTCTTAGTGACAGACCCAATTTAGTTCACCTTTAACAGAAGGGCATTGCAGGCCTTTTCTTTGATTGCTTTCTCCACATGTTTAGGGTTGGTGATGAGTAGATCATCACCAACAATCTATACTTTCTCACCAATCTCTACAGTCAGCTTAGCATAATGATCCATGTCCTGGTTTAAGAGATGGGATGGTCATCATATCTTGGACACTTGATCAGACGCAAGCAGCACAGAGCCTTCTTCAAGCTTTCATACTAAGCTGATGGTTGTTGCTCCGGGATTCTCATGCTCAACTTCTATGGTCACCTGGATGGGGCAGGTGAAGATTTGAACTGCCATTGTTCTATACCGAGTGGGCCACGCCATGGGATAAAAAAGGTAGATTGGGATGCTTACCATTGAGGCCACCTTTCAGCTTATCAAAAATTTGGGTCAAGCTTATATTTGATTTTCTCGATGTGGGTTAGAGTCACCTTATAAATGGGTTGAATGACATATAAACATAATGGGAGGCCCCAGTTCTAATGTCAGGCATCCCCCATCCATACCTTTCAGTATGGTGTAGCCCACTTGAGCTTTAGATTGACCTGATTTTGGGGGGTATGTACTGTAAAATGATGGATTAAGTGGATGTCACACACACACAGCTTCTTTTTTCTCTTTTTGGGTTATGCTATATGAGCAATTTGGATAGTCTAGATTGCAGGACAATTATGCCATGTATATGATTGAATAGGAGTGGCAATGGCTATGGCCCAGTCGTGTATGGATAGGGCTTGGTCCCCTTGGTTCTTATTATTATTTTTCTGTATTTTTTCTCTATAAATTCTTAAACTACCAAGTCATCCTTACTTTGTTGGTGTCCAGTTTCATCTTGAATTCAAGTCGAGACCAGGAAAACCTTCCGCACTTTTCTTAGGTATCGTCTCTATTGGCTATTAATCCTCGTAGCAAGTAAATGACAGAAAATTTGTTGTTTCTTCGATTTAAGCATTTATTAGTTGAAGTGCATGCCTCCATGCAGAGTGAGATGATGTCGAAATTGCTTGACAATGTCTTAGACTATGATGAGGCCAAAGAGGAAACTGAGGAATTGACTAACTAGGTAAACTTTGCCTTTATTTAATACTGGAATCTGCTTTATGGAGCTAACCATGCCATGGGTTAGATGATTATCTCTTTAAGCCTCTTAAGGTGACTGTTGCTGATCTCTCATTTTAGTGAGCAGTTGGGGACCTTGAATGAAGAAAGGTGGGTTTTGAAGTTTAGGGGATAGGAAAAGGTTATATGCTTGAGGAAACTTTGAAATCAGGAATATTTGTAACATATGAAGTTTTAACTAGGAGACAATTTTGGCATGTACTAACATCTAGATCTTGGCAGAAAAAAAACTAAGAATATAATTATTTTGGATTGGTAGGTTTATTTATTCAGGATGAAGTGGAAGTTTCTTTATTGAAATAAATGGTCTTTCTCCTTTAGCTTACTCCATTGAGAAGCAAATTCCATGGTGAATGATATAAGTCAAATTGGGTGTGGCTAGTCCTGCTCTATTTGTTGTTGTGGCTAACAGTGGAGTGTGTGTACTACTGTGCTAACCAAAAAGAAAAAGTAAAAAGTTCGTTGCCTATTATTATTTATATCTTGAAAGGATATTGTCCTTGTTTCTCACCTTCTAGGAAGTTGTTATCGCCGATGTCAAATGTTTTTTTTTTTTTTTTTAAATATAATTATTATAGTTGATGTAGTGGTAAAAGTTCTTTAACATTCAATTTGATCTATTATCTTCAGGAAGACTAATGTGACAATGAGATTTTGTCATTTTCCTATTTTCAATTTTGAGAAACTAAGAGGATTGAATCTATCCAATATTCAGGTTACCTTACATACTAAAGTTTTGCATCCAAACATCAACAGTAACGGTATCATCTACCTCGACATTCTGAAGGAGCAGTGGAGCCTTACTGTCATAATCTCCAAGGTGACTCAGTTCTTAGTCTGCCTTGCTTCTTTTCAGGTCTTCTTGTTTGTAGCATATTCATTTTGCATGGTTAAGAAATGTCCAACATTTCAATCATTGATAATGATATTACCTGGCTCAAGGTAATTCATATGGCACTACAGTGGTTCTAAGGTATGGCTTAGTGACTGACCATGTCGGCATGTGAGTCCTATTTGACAATCACGCATCAATGAGTTCCCTACTATTTTGAGTTGGCATGATGCTTTACATGTCAAGGTTCTTTTTACCTAGTAGTTTTCCTATCAACTACCCCTCCATGGCCTTACCATGCATGCTTGCCCTTTGATGTGTGCATGTAATGGTTGTTACTGGGAATCAATACCAGATTACCATGTAGTTGCCTAGCAACTACCCCTCCATCACCCTACCATGCTTTGCTTGCCCTTTGGTGTGTGCATTTTATAGTTGGTATTGGGAATCAATACCAGATTACTAGGTGGGATTGTAATGTGCTTGTGAGTGGTGTTAGTGTGAGCATGTGCCATGGTTAGATCTGAGAGCCCAAGTGGGATTGCAATGTGTTTGAGACTGATGACTTTCTTCTTGACACTTGCCCCGGTCTTTTAGCCCTGGATTCAGAAGAGAAGACTAGCATATGCAAAACATAAGCATGTAATAACAGAAATTTTAAGGCACGTGCACTCGGAAGCCACTCTAAGAAGGCTCCTTAAAGAAGATGGCCATCTTGACACAGACGTCATAAAGAAGTTAGCTCCCAACAAATACTTTCTGCAATTTTTAACATCTTTTTATACATGTTTGATATTTATTTTCTTTCTTGTTGTAATTACAGATTATTTAAGAGAATCGATGAGGATAACAACACATTTTTATCAATTCGCGAGTTAACAACACTAATCATTGGAATCAAATTTGACAGGATAGATTTAGATAGGTATGATGCTATGAAAAAGGTAATGGATGAGTTTGATACGTCGAACGATAATCAGCTCTCTCAAAATGGGTTGAGCACGCTAAACATTCTGTCCCTCAACCAACTATTAATTAAAATATATTAATTCACGACTTTCATCAGGTAAGTTGCCTCATTCTCATGGTATGTTTTCCCATAATTTTCATAAGCAAACTCTTGACATCTTCAAAATGCATACACAAATAACTAAGGAAGAAAATGATATGTTAATTGATAGGAGTGATGAAGTTGTAGAGAGCATCAACAATCCCCATTGGATTTATGCTAAAGCAATATCACTATTGCTTCTGGGAGCTGTTATTGCAGCTGTGTTTGTAGATCCTCATGTAGATGCTATCACCAATTTCTTTAATGCTACAATCATACCCACTTTCTTCATCTCATTTATTGTGATGCCATTGGCTACCAACTCCAGTGAGGCCATCTCCACAATTATTTTTGTCAGCAGGAAGAAGCAAAGAACTACTTCTTTAATGTTCTCTAAGGTCAGTTTCTCTCACTTTTTAACCCTTTATTTTAGATAATATCAAATGAAGTTGCACAGTTGATGAAACATACGATGACTACCTGCAGCTGCAGTAGCTGTTTTCAATAATCTCATCTGATGTCAGGTCCTTATGATTGGCAATATGTGTTCATTTGGGTTGGCACAAGAAAATGCAAACTGCATTAAGTCATATTTCTTTTATGCTCTTTTGCTGCCCCAAATTGCAATTGTGTTTGCCAATTCCCCATTCTCTATGCCAATTGTTGGTTGGTGCATAGTGCATTCACCTACTACCAAAACCCAAAAGCGAAGCTTCCAAATACACCCTAACATTTAAACACCTTTCAAGCTCTTTTTAGAACTTTTCAGATTATTGCTGAAGCAATTTGTAAGGGGAAAAAATGTGAATCACAACAATATACCCATGCCACATGAGCCAACTCAATCATCCAGTGAGCCATGCTTGTGCTAGGAAAATAGATAGAAAACCACCAACTATAACATGTTTGGCATAGGAAAATGGACACAAAACCACCAACTATAGCATGTTTGGCATAGGAAAATATCTTAGTTTGGAAGATCCTAGCCACTTATTGTACATGTGACCCAAGTTGAAACTTGGTTGTGTACATGATTCCCATCCACCACTAATGGATGGTTGGATATCTAGGAACAAAGTCTCATTTAGAAATGAGAATGCTTGAATTTTACTGTAGAATTATTTTAACTGCTCCAATTTTGCCTTTGTTAACTATAATATCTGCTGCAGGTTGTGAAATGTGAGTTGCTGGTTGTCCCAGCACGGGAATTACCATTTGAGGAATGTCCAACCTGGCTCCCTAGTTCCCAATCAGGTAAATTTAGAACCACCTACCTCTTTAATTCCTAGTCAGAGTGAAAGAAAAACATCACTACCTACCTGAGTATACTATGCATTGGACTTTGGCTCCCAGTCCTGCTTCCTACCTATTTCTTTTTCTTTTTTACCTACTATCTAATTACCTAAATTTCCTTCTATGCAATTGTATTTTAATTGTGCTTCTATGAAAATGTTGAACAACCTGAAGGTATATATTGTTGACATATGGATTGTCTTTGACATTTTTCATTTTTCATTTTAGCATAACTGTTGTACACTTGCTGTATGTTGATGAAGTTTGGTTTTGCAGTATGAAAGCAATGTGCGGTTCGTGAGGTGGTCAGATGGCAGTTTGCAATTTCTAATTAGTAATGAAGTTCTGAACATAAGTTTGCAAGAAGCGCACCCTGATGAATCACACATTTTCCTTTGATGTGGAAAGGCGGGCCTTCACAACTTTTGACAACTACAATTGCAATTGCAATTTGGTCATTAATTTTATGATATCAATTAAGGTATGCTGCTGTCAAATTTATTTATCCTTGATTTATAGGATGGGAGTTAAACTACCTTATAAATGAAGACTGTGGCATGAATGTTCTCAATTGTTCTCAAATGCCCCCTAGCTTTTCTTTGTAAGATATGTTGATTGGTGGACCATTTTAATGAGGGTTCATTCCAAAATTCTAATGAACCAGACCTCATCATAAAATGGACTATCAATATGAAACGATCTACTGCAATTCAATTACAGCAAACAGATTTTCAAATATCAGAAATACTTGATTATAGTAATTTTATTTTACCTATCTTCCTGATACTTTTGCTACTCTCTCACACTCTTTACAAAGTTTCCTTAGGGACTGTCTTCTTTACACATTCTATTGAACTTTTATCCATCAAGTGAACTGACAAATCATAGGTTGAGTGAAATCTTAATTTAACTGAAATGGTTAATCTATTCTGTTTTTACAAATTTAGTTGGTATTGTTATACCTATATTAGTTGGCATTTTGAATAGCTGAATGTTTATTTTGTCTTTAGCTATTGTAGATTTTGCTTGTTCAGAAATGAGAAGATCAGTGTATGCTCCTAAGTATTGTCTTTCCTTTTTATGTCATCTCGTCGTCATCTTTCTCTATAATTTATCTCTTCAGTTTTGAGGCATAGCTTTTTCATATTACTACATTGTTTGTATGATGAAATTAATTTTCTGCCATGTGCAGTAAGCTTTTAGATTAAAGCAAAGTTGAGAATAGGGTGTTAGTTGATTGCAAATTGATAACCAATGGAAGTACATCCATGGAGTTCTCGCTTGTGATTGTTGAGAAGCTATTTGCCTGCGAGAAGGCATTGGATCTTGCTCTCAATGAGAACTTTAAATAGATATATAACTATTATGTTGGCATTGTACTTTCGTGAATGGATTAAAATAAATAATTGTATTCGATTGAATGAATGAATGATTATATTTGATTGAATGAATGAATGATTTACCCATGAAGTATTTATCTATATTGGCTTATATGAGTTGATTTATCAGGGCATGTACTACCATGGTAAGAGATGTCATTATTATATTTTTAATTTTTTTTAAAAAAAATAGGCAGTAGCTACGGCTATTAACTGTAGCGCTTTATTTGGAAACCGTAGTTGTTTATCATTTTAGCATATTGCTACGGTTCTTCCTCTACTTTTAGCTACAGTTATAATCCGCAACTATATAAACTATAGAGCTACGGAAAGTATTACTATGGATTTAATCCGTACCTATTGTTTCTATGGCTTCGGATTTAATCTGTAGCCATATCTTTAAGACCTATGGCTACGGTACCATAGCTACAGTCGTGCTATAAACTATAACCATAGCCATAGACATTTAGCTACGACTTTTATCTGTAGCCTTTTCCAGTTTTCTAGTAGTGGACTAAGAAGAAGCTTTAGAGTAAGACGATTCCTCCCATGTAGCCAACATACCTTTCTTTTTTAGGTTTATCCCTCTTTGGACATTTGTTTGTTAGATGCCCGTATTCATGACAGTTAAAGCACTGTCTTTAATAAATTTCTAATTTTTAGAACTGCTCTTTTTCTTTTCAGAAGGTCTTTGAAAATCTACTCTCTTTTTGCTTTTAAAATTTTTATAAAACTTCTTGGCTAATAGTGTCATATCATCTTCAGAATTTTCACAATCAGAATTTCCAGTATTATCTTGAGAAATATTTTTTGAAGACTTAAGGGCTATGGACTTACCTTTAGGAGCCTTAAAATTTAACTCGTAGGTTTGTAAAGAACCAACAAGTTCTTCAACCTGCATGTTATCCATATCACGAAGTTCCTGAATGGCAGTCACCTTAAAATTGAACCTATTAGGCAATGAGCGCAGTATCTTTGCTCAGACTTTACTTTCTGGGATGGTATCACCAAGTCCACCCATAAAGTTGACTATGTCATTTAACTTAGTATAGAAGTCCATGAAAGTTTCACTTTCTTCCATATATATTTCCTCAAACATAGTGGTGAGGATTTGAAGTTTAGATTTCTTGACTATAGTTGTACCCTCGTGTGTCATTTCTAGAATATCCCAGGCTTGCTTTACAGTATCACAAGATATAATTCTTTTTAATTCATTTGGTGATAGTGCACAAGTGATTGCATTTAAAGCCTTTGCATTGACTATACTCTCAATTTTCTGAAGAGTGGTCTATAAATAATAAGGTGTAACTACAATAGACTTAGTTCCATTAGTGCCTAGAACTTTAGACGTGGGTAGGTTCCATTTTGTCACTGTGGCTTGCCACACGCTCTCATCTATGGACCTCAAAAATATCTTCATTTTGGCTTTCCAATAGGCATAATTGGAGCCATCAAAAGGTGGAGGCCTAGTAATCGAGAGGCTATCAAAATTTGACATCTTATAAGCTCAGATCAGTTAGCTCAGAAAATGAATCTAAATAATTAAAAGGAGCTATTAGGCTTTGATACCACTAGAAAAAACCGAGCTTAAAGTCATAGAAGGGGGGGGGGGGGGGGGGGGGGGGGGGGGGGATGAATAGGACTATGTAAATTAAAAAAATAAATGCAAAATTATAAAGACAAACAAAGATAGATAACATAATTATAAGCAACCTCAAATGCACAAGTATTGAGAGGTTGATATAAACTGAGTACTAAGGACAACCTTATACCAAAAACCAAGGTTTATGGTAGGACAACCTGATTTCTAGAACATTTATAAGTATCAAAAACTCAAACTTAGAAGGAGGTAAAGGAAATAATCTAAATATTACAACATTCACCATAAGTGCATAAAAGGAAATTACAACATTCAGCACCACACATACATCACCATAAGCATCCACCAAACACCAAGAATTATAATGGTACGTGTGTGTACACCAACTGTTTGAAAAACAGCCACACAATTACTCCACTCCTAATATCCTCTTTCACCAGATATTGGCTTTCACTATTAAATAAGGTTTTCCAAGGTTCATCTTAAAACCTTCACAATTGTATTTTTAGATGGGCTTACACAATTACAAAAACCCCATACTCTGAGATTTATTTGCTTATCTCAGACAAAACTAAAAATAAGATTTTCCTGGATAAATCTCACAAATCATAAAAGATACATAAAATTAAATTGTACTTATCTGAAGATTCCCCTTCTGATGAAGCCCGGTAGAACCAATCCAATGTAGACGAAAATGTTCAATGTCCAGTCTCACAAATGAAAGGGTTTTAGGTCTAAATGATTTTTAAATTAAATTAACTTGGGCAAGCTTGATTTGATTTTGATCTCAAAGAGGGTAAAATCACAATTCCCCTTTTTTAATGAAATAAAGTTAAATGGAGATCACAAAATTAAATATAAAAAAATATTTAAGAGAATTTAAAATGAACACAATATAGTTTAAGAAATGCAAGAACTTATCTCTCAGAGTGATGGCTTGATTATGCTTAGAATGAATGAAAAACTTTGAGATTCATCCTCTATTTATAGGTGAAAATATTGTTCACTTGACTGGTCTAAGGATCGGTTCGACTAGTTGAAGGACCAACCACATTTCAAAATTTATGGCACGATAAGATAAGATCATTACTCGACTGGTCAAGCAATGCACTCGATTGATCAAGTGGGACCAAAAAATCCTTAATGGACTTTGAGTCGAGCACTGCACGACTGGTCAAGTATTATTCACTCAACTGGTTGAACAGTCTCCATGACTGGTCCAGGATCCAACAAAAAATTTTAGAAATTCTCAATAAATCTTAGACTATTCAAGAAACTTCTTGGATTGGTCGAGCCAGTTCTTGGACTAGTCAAACAAAGACTAGGACTAGTCGAGGAAATGACCTATAAACTTACGTAATGATCCAAATAAAATATGCAATGAATATGACCTAGCCTATGGTCAATCTATGGTCATTCATACCTTGTTTGTGAGCTTGAACGATCGAAACATCGATCTCTTCGGTAACTCATTCACTTGAAATACATGAAGCTTGTCTTCCAAATCTTAAACTTGAGTTTGATCTAAGGCTTGAGTTCTTGATTCTTTAAAGTAGTAACAATGAGCTTTCAACTTGAACTTAAGTCTTGAGCTTTTGTTCTTTTACTTGAACTTGTAATCCTTGAACTTCGACAACGTTCTTCAACTTGAATATATAGAAAAGTTTGGCAATGACGAAGATGACTCACAATGCATAAAGTTGATCTATCCATCTCATCAAAACAAGATACAGATTCTAAGTAGTTTGGCACAACAAAATTTGACAACTCTGGGTGCTAGATTTAAGCTCTAGAAAAATCAAATTATTATATCCCCTTTGTTTGTTTTCTTCTTTGTCTCTAAGTTTTAGTAGAAATGTTATGATATGCGTGCATGCTTGAAGTTCATTTTATATTCAAGCCCTGTAAAATCCCCATCATCAGTTCTCATAGAATTGTTTGATTTAGAACTGCATGCTATCGGGAGTGAAGTCGTGTCTAGGCAATGTGTTGGATAAATCTGGGCTATATTAAGTTGTGCCAACCCTGGCATGGAATTTCTTGCCCTTAATAAAAAGAAATCACATGAAGTCTTTTTGAATTTCAGCCATAACTGAGCTTTGAATCTGGTCAGTTTGTAATCTTAACAGGAGACAACAACTAGAAGGACAGAAGCTCTGGTGTGGAAAAATAGGCTAGCCTGCACATCAAGGTGACAACAATTCTGGAAATGACTGATGGTTTTAAAAAGTGGCAATGGTCCACATTAAGCTCATCAGGCTGGTCTGATTTTTAGCCAGGTAGTATGAAATTGGACGTCTTAAGCACCATGCATGTGGCTTAGTTTCATTATCTAATCTGGGTAAGGAAATTCATGCAAATAGAGTCTATAAGGATCCTCTCACATGGATTTGTCCACTTCATCTATGGGCCCATTGCCTACTAGGTCAAAAAATAAGAAAAAACCAACAACAATGCTGCAAGGAAAATCACATGGAAGCATCTCTTCATATATAGCTCACATTTGCTAATAATATTTTCGTATTGCTAGCAACACTTCGAACACATTCCATGAACTGATTCTATAGGAATTATTGGGTCGTAAGCCTCAAGGTTTGTAGCATCCTGAACCTAGAGTCCATATAAGTGGGCACATGACATCTGGATGATAGATCTAACATGCTCCACATGTGGACCACACTACAAAATTCTTACCTGTTTGGAAGGTCCTCACTATCCAATCTTTTACTTTGTTTTCATTCAATGTAGATAGAGGATGTATTTTTCTCATTTATATTTGTTGGCCATTGACTGAAAAGCTAGGATCATTCAAACCATGAGAGTAGAGTTTTGCTGCTGCCTTTTTATTGTTTGTCTTGATAAAAGCCCAGCTTTCTTTTATCATTCTGCTTTCCTTTGCCCACCACATGAATTCTTTTCTATCCATCTCACTCATTCTCTCTCTCTCTCTCTCTCTCTCTCTCTCTCTCTCTCTCCACCACAATGTCAGCACCACCACACCATACCAGCCAACACAACCCTTGAGTTGTAGAACTTCTATCCAAACAAGGCTGACAAACTAAACAATTGGTGGGATCTAAACTAAAAAACAGAACCCAACAAATCTTAAAAACACAAATCTAATAAAGGTGCAGCTTCCAAAAATTACACAGATTTTCAGCTCTGGTAACTGATCATCTGTAGCCTTCATTGTCAAAAGATTCATTCAAGTCACATGTTCTGTGGAAGAATATGGTCAGGCATATTATCATGTGATTTTTTCTATTTTTCCATTTTCCCTTTTAATTTTTTTAAAAAGAAGAAGACTGCATATGCTCTTTGATAACATCGTCTCTTGCTTAAGTCTTATAATTGCTCTTTGGACCAGCTCCTGTTGAGAAGCAAAGGATAGCTGAGGAGGTTGCATCATTGCTAAAACTGAGTGTTGATATTGACACCATCTCCTCTGAAAGGTCAGTTAAGAATTTTCATTTTAAAAAATTTTAAAAAAAAATTTCACTATAGTCAAAATTATAGTTGGATTTGTTTATGTGAACATATTTCTTAAATTTGCACTATAGTCAAAGTTTCCAGATGCTTTTTCTTTCTTTTTTTTAAGTCTCAGTTTGTTAGTGTCCACAAGGAAACTTATCTCTTATGCATGGAGTTTATAGGAACCCAACCAATTGTCTCATTATCCAGACCATAAAACTAGTCTCTATGATCATTGATGGATGGACCATGTTCAAAAAATATTCTCAGTTAGACAATTCTTGCCTTTTGTTTGTTGACATGAAAATACATGGTTGAAGAGATGTAGACAAACTATCCACATTTAAGGGGAAAAAGGCTAATGATCGGATGATCAGATGTTTCAATTTGGATGGGGACATCATATCAATGGCACAAATAAGTGTGCACTGGCCCCTACATACACCACAAAGAATTTCCTGATAATCCACTCTTATTTTCATTTTAAACAATGTTATGGCCAAAGACATTCACTATGGATGAGATTACAATCCATCAAAGAGCAGTACAAAATCAAATATCAAGCTTACAACATCCTTTGAAGTGACATGTAAAGTATCTGATGGTTCATGTTAAGATTTCTACTGGTCAGATGATCATAGCCACTATTAACTTTTGGTTGTTGAACATGTTTACAATTGGTTGGACTTTTCATTACAAGAAAAAGGGCCTTATCCGACCGATGGGCCAACCCTTTACCGACTATCAGTTTTAATGGTTGTCGGCATGGTCACTGTATATAAAAGAAAAAAAAACTAACCTAATTCGCACTCTCACACAGCTCTCTCTCTCTCTCTCTCTCTCTCTCTCTCTCTCTCTCTGTCTCTCTGTCTCTCTCTCCCTCTCTCTGTCGCGCTCCCTCTCCGCTCGCTCTTCCTCTCCCTCCGTCTCTGTGCCGCTCTCTCTCCCTCTCTCGCGCCCTCCCTCTCTTTGCCACTCCCTCTACTTCTCCTTCTCCGTCTCCGGCCCTCTCCCTCTCCCTCTCCCTCTCCATTCCCCTCTGCCTCTCCCTCTCCCTCTCCCTTTCACTCTTCGTTCACTCTCCCTCTCACTTTCTCTATCCCGATCTCTCTCTCTTAAAACCCTAGTCCTCTCTCTCTCTCCTCGGCCCTCTGCTACAACATCATGTATCTCTCTCTCCGCTCGATCTACCACACATCAAGGAGCATTCTGTTGCACCATCAGGTATCTCTCTCTCTCTCTCTCTCTCTCTCTCTCTCTCTCTCTCTCTCTCTCTCTCTCTCTCTCTCTCCCCCCTTATCTATTCATATCAATTTGGGCATTTTTTGGCATTTTTATAATCCTTCAAGTAACATTGCGCAATGATTTGTGTATTGAGAATTTTTGAGTTTTGAATCCCTAATTAGGGATTTGTAGTGTCAATTCCCTAATTAGGGATGTTCTGATATTACAAATTAGGGATTTAGGGATTTTAGAATTTTGGGGATCTTGAGAATTTTTGAAATTGGGAATTTCAGGTGGTTTTGATAGCTGATTTGGTAGATTTGATGTTTATTTGTTCATATTTTGTTTATTTATAGGGTTTTGATGGCTGATTTGGAGGATTTGATGGTTATTAATTCATGTTTTCTTGATTTTTAGGGTTTTGACTGCTGATTTGGAGGTTTTGGTGTTAACTACAATATTCCCCGGTGGCCCTTTGATGATGGACTAGCCAGTGTATCTAGTAGGGATTTTGATTTGATTTTTTTTTTTTTTTTTTGGCCATAATCTTCTAGTTTTCTGTCTAAGGGATTGGATTGATCTTATTGAGGTATACAGTGATCAAGATTTCTGTATAACTTTGCAATAGTAGGCCTTGGTTACTGCATTAAACGTGTTTGCTTAATGGCTTAAATGTATCCAACTCAGTTTTATCCATGTTTTAATCAAATCTGTAATGTGATGGTTCTTCTATTGGTACATGTGGCCCATTTGTCATTTCTTTATAAATTTTAGCATATTATCCTTCATGGGAAGTGAGAAATTGGAGGATAGTCCCAATGCATTAGAATTTAAAATGGTAGTTAGTATCTTGATGTACCCATTTCGTACACAGGGGGCTCATTATCATTGATCCACAATATTGATCTTGTGGGATCCATTGCAGATTGAGGATGAGCCAGGCTCTTCCAGATTGAGAGACTGTAACCATTTTTGGGCATGGTCCATCGACAGTGAGTAATAGTGTATTACATTGTGTTTGGATTTTCGGTAATTGGCATTTTTTTATATGAGGTTTGCCATCTTATGCACAATATGAGAGGCAGATGTTGATGCAGCAGCAGTTAAAATAGTCATGGCTGGAGCTGGGTGTGAAAATGGTAGTAAACTAGAACAAGTAAGAAATGGCCTTCATATTGTTATATTTAACATTGTTGCTTTGTGGAATAAAACTGTAAGTCCCATATAAAAGAGAGGATATGTGGCTATTAGAGTCTTTTTTCTTCACTTTGAAACTGGACTTTATGGAGGATACGTTTTCTTAGGTTTGAGACATGTCCTACCAATTCTTTACTTAGTTATTATTATCGTTGATCCACAATATTGATCTTGATACATTAGTCTGGGTATCAACCTTGCCACTGCAGATGTTATCATTCTCTATGAAAGTGATTGGTACATTTTCCATTCTGCTTAGCTAGTAGCATTTTAAATTGTTATTTTTTACTGTCTGGCTTCAGCTCTCTTATGTATATGCCAGTTTTTCCAGGTTGAGAGAAAAATCAATTTGGTTTATGGTGGTGGAAGGAAGTGTAGGCTAATGGGTTTAATTTCTCATACTGTTTTTAATGGTGGATTCCATGCTCTTGGGTATATATATTTTTCATTCATCTACTTTTTTTTAGAAAAATAATGCCACCTAGATGCCTAGCAGTGTTAATAACAATCAGGTTGTAGACCTTTATCCTATATATGCATTGACAAAAAAAGAGTGCAAAAAATCCTGAATTTTCAATCCTCTTCAACTGTCATCATTGAAGATTATTGGTTGGTTCTTGTTTTAGTGCTCTTATCTATGAGCTGGATTTCATAATGCATTGAAGATTATTGGCTGGTTCTTGTTTTTCTTGTGGTCGTATCACTGAAGAAGTCTTTCGAGTCAAAGCCTAAACAATTTGGGATATAAGATTGTCTGCTTTGTTATGAAAATGTTGTGCATTAGTGATGTATAATTTCCATTATTGGTTGGTATTAACGAGATGGTTGTTCATTAGTTTGACAGGTTTCCTTTGTTTGTGTAGCTATGACTTAAATAGTACCTAACCATCCCATTTTATAGGCTATTTGTTGGATGATTAGAATATTTGATTTGTGTGTTTTTGAAGTGTGGTCCATTGTAGTGAAATGACACACTGTACAGATGGAGTACAAAAGCCTTGTGAGCATACAAGTTTGGATGTTAAATCATTATTTGGATGCTCATTTCAGTTTTTGGTTTATATCAGCATATAGGTTTGAAACGATTGTTTTGGTTGTTCATTATAGATTTCACATTTACATATGTATACTAAATTTTTTATTTTTTCTACTCATTTTAGGTTAAGGTTTGTAACATCTTACACGTATGAGCTCGGATGATAATTGTTAATTTTGCCTACTCATTTCAAGTTTTGGTTTATAACAAATTAAAGATTTAGCTTAATCATCACAGGTTTAGTGTTAACTTTTTCCTTGCTAGGTCCCAAGTTTTGATTGCCTGCAAGTTTTGATTTATCAACTATTTTCCTCGCTAGGTCCTAGGGCATAATTCATGAGTTGTGGCCGCGAGCATGTTGTAAAGATTAAGTGCGAGCATGTTGTAAAGTTTAAGTGGTCTAATATGGAGGTTCTTCTTCATCAGACTGATGCCCATGCCTCTGAAAGATTTGGATTTTAGGTACATGGAAAAGGTTTGTATATGTCTGGACACTGATAGCAAAGTAGTTAGAATTTACATACCAAGTTAGTTTGCTTTGCCCCCAAACTTTGTAATGCCCTTTTGTTAAATCTATCTTACAGGAGAAAACTATGAAAAAGATTGTGCTGAGGCTACAATGCCAGAGCTGCAAACATGTCTGCCAACACCCAAGTAAGGTTGGCTTCTCATATTATTATTATCATTATTATTATTTTATTTATTATTATTATTATTTAGGCAAGCATTCAACATTCCATGCTAGGCATCACTTTAGGTGGTCCCCACATTGTAAGGATTTTATTAGACTTTTGGCATGCAACTAGATGATTAAAATGGCATGTAGCCATTAGTAAAACATTTTGTTCCATTAACCATACATGGTGGGATTCATTTTTTCCTCTTGTTTCTTCTGTTATGAGAAATAGGGCTGGATTTTGGAGTGTGATGACTTTGATTTGTGGCCTTCACTAAATTTAATGTGATCAGTTAGACACTTTTTGGCTGGTTGATCAGATTCAATTGAAATATACTACTTCAGATATCATATGTTAAGTGAAGCATGCTTAGTACATTTTAAATTAAATTTTGTATTTCAAATAGATGTTGCTACAGTTGAAGGGTGTTACGTACCACTGACAGTTCGTGCATACTATATCTATTTTGATAAGTTGCATTACTGGGGTGTTGTAATTTTACATTTCATTTAATTTCTCATAGTTTGTTGTTGGGAATCTATAACAGGAAAGAAAAAAATGGATACTCAGAGGTCAATATTGACTTTTAGGCTAAATTTAAATGTTGGAGTGACATGGTTTTCAAAAAAAAAAAGTTAATGGTTGCTTCCAAGTCATTCATAATGATGAAGTTGCATTGAAATTGTAGCGTGTTGCTTTTGAGTGGATCATGACATATGACCAGTTGTAGGTTGATCATTTCTCTTGTCAAAATACCTTAAACAAGAAGGAAAGTAGAGAAGGTGTTAAATGCTTTACAGATTCAATGTAGTGAGAACTTGGAAGGAAATTAGTAAAATATGGGCCAGATACGTGATAATTGGTAGGTATCATTTTGAACTTCTACACGCACTTGGATACTCGCATATCTCGCTTTTTGAAACGTGGGTATTGCCGGTATTCTCAATTGGGTCTTGCATTTTGAATGTCTACATGCACTTGAACTCTCCTAAATCTTTTTTTTTTTTTTTGAGTATTGCTGGTTTTCTCAACTGGTTGTTGCATTTTATTTTTATTTTTATTTTTTATTTTTGATATGGAGTATGAATGTTCTTCTCATCATAAACAAGAGACAGTTTTGAATGCTTAATTGATGTATGAGTCTTCTCCTTGTGGTTTCTTTTCCTGTTTTGTCAAATCTATGGATTTTTGGGGGTTTGGAATTGGTAAATCCACAGGTTCTGTAAACCTTGACTATAAAACAAGTTGAGGAGATTTGAAATCTATGGATTTCACTAATCCATGATCCTGATCCCTCACCCCAAACAGCTTAATATGCATAATCAACCTTCATAGGCTTCCTAGTCTTGTTTTCATATTAGATTAGGCTTTTAGGCCAATGACATGGAGATGTAGCTTTTGCGTCCTGAGTCCATGACTTGGAGATAATAGTTTCTTCAGTAGGTTAAACAACGGAAATTTGCATTCTACAACTAAAATCTTCCAATGCATGGGAACTTTTGGTTCATTGGCTAACCATGACCAGGCCCAACATATTAATAGATTGTATCACTAAACCATGGCCCCACTTGCATAAACTAAAAACCCAAATGTGTTGTATTTAAAAACTAAGTTGAAAAATTGGTGGGAACACATCACACTAAAAGTCTTTTAAAGAAGAAGAACATGTATGTTTTCCTCATTAGAGAGTTAAAACTACAATTTATGCATTAATTTTGAATTCTTTCCTCTCTAGCTTTTCTTAATATACTGATGAAGGCATTGCCTTATTTTTTTTTGTAATTGGTTCATATTTAAAGATCCTTCTGGTGTTGTTGTTATAACCCAGGCTGAAAATGTAAAGATTCTTCTTTTGTGGGTCACAGTTATCTGATGTGGTTGATGAGGAAGTCTGCAAGCTGGATGAAAAGCTCAAGGAAGGGAGTCATGTTCGAGTTCGTGTTCTTGGCTTTAGACATCTATAAGGATTGACAATGGATGTTTTAAAGGAAACCTAGTTTATTTTCCCCTAGAATAGCAAAAAGTGTGTTTGGTTCGGTCCCATCCACTATTAGTCCATTAGATCAGCAGTTTGGATTATCTACATGGACCCCACTTCTCCAAAATCAATGGTCATAGTATTACTCTAGAAAAAAAGTTGTATTTTTGTTTTGTTTTTTATCTATTTTTTGACTTAGACCTTGAATCTTTTCTTTTTTGTTTTTGTGTGTGTATGTAGTGTTTCAATTTGTCTTACAAATTCCCTGCTTTATCTTCAAACAGGTGACACTGGCACACTTCCTCTTCTCTGCCATTATTATATAATGTCAAGATAAATTCAAGACGGATCTGTGTTTTACATGTCACAGCCACTCAGAACACAATGAATGGTGATTTGGAGTGTGAGCTAATTTTAACTGCTAACTAGTGCTGATGCCTTTTACTGCTACACAGCTCACCAAAGATCGACAGAAGAAACCAGTCCCTTGGAAACATTGGCAATCAGTGGAAACAAGGAGATCATTGATATTAACCAAGGTATCTCACCTTTTCTTTTATTTTCTTTTCCTTTCTTTTTTTTTTTAAAAAAAACTTCTTGATCAGAAAGATTTTCTCTATGGCTATGGATTGTCAGTGGCCATGACCTATATAGCTATGGATTTAATCCTTTTCTCTATGTCTATGGATTGTCAGTGGCCATGACCTATATAGCTATGGATTTAATCCGTAGTAAAGTTTAAAGAGCTCGGTGCCAATGGCTATGATCGTACTGTATGCTAGTCATCTTTAGCTACGAATTTTATTCGTAGCTTTTAACAATGTAGCGGCGGCTAGCACAACTGTCAGCAAAGGTCCTGATTGCAGGTAAAGCCTTTACCAACTGAGGCTTTACCGACTGTTAGCCGACTGCGGGAAAAGGATTTGCCAGTGGTTTTCTGCGTCTTTGTCGGTGGTTTTGACCGCCGGTAAAGGCCAGTTTTCTTGTAGTGTTTCCCCAATCACTCCTAATTATAGGACTTTTCAAGCAAGTTAAGCTTCACTAATTTAACCATTCAACGGCCTGAATATATCCATCTTTTGTGTTTTCTCCATTTAGGTGTCTAATTATTGACCTCCAATACCTGACACATGGTGTACCTAGTTCTTGATACTAAATATGCCTTTTGTCTTCTTGCAGACCTGTAATGATAGGACCAGATGAAATAGCAGGTGTTGTTTCATTATGGCCAGGAATCCCAATTCAGCAACTCAAGGCAGATGAAAGGATGCTTCTGGTGTCTCGATGAGTAGCTTAGGAAATGTGTGATTGGCCAAGATGATGCCATCAATGCCACCTCTCCCGCGTTGGGCTAAAGGACCTTGACAGACCCATTGCAACAATTCTCTTCTGTGACCAACTAGAGTTGGGAAGACTAAACTCAAAAAAGCTTTTGGTTAATTTTTTTATATTTTTTCTCCAGGTTTTTTTATACAATATATGCTTATAGGATTACTTAGAAGTAGCAATTTCTCACTCTCATATTACTTGTTACATTGCTTCCATTTCTTTAAAATTGCATATCTTTTGCAAGAATTGTTTAAAGAGTTGTCACATGTCAATTTCTGTTTCTATTGAATTTGGATGCTACCCTGTTTCTTTTAATTTTTATTCTTTCTTATGCTAGAATATGGGCTTCAGTATGCTATGTTACATAAGTGCTTCAACTGGACCTAGTACCTACATCAAGGTACGGGTACGAATGGTATGGCTCTTTTAGGTCCTCCCAAAGGTTCATGTTCTCTTGTTGCTGGATAAAATACATCACAGAGCTTTTTTATATTTTCAGCAAGATCCCTTTGTTAGGGGGACTAGTAGTCTTCCTTAGAATCCCAAGACACATGAAAAGGGATACCTTTCTGAGATCAAAGCCTTATCCCAATTAATTGGGCTGGCTATATAAATCATGTTTCATCATTCCACTATCAAGGGACATGCATGCATAATATTTTTATTTTAAGCTAGAACATCATTGTTATCTGTTCCCTTCACTTTGTTCTTCTCTTGGCATGGTCACATCCACATAATTCATGCCTATGTTGTGAAATACTCCTACTCAATAATTTTTGACCAACTATGTTATGAACATGCAAGAAGTGATTTGACAAGGTGAGATTGTTGGAGTAAATGCGGCTTTGGATACATTTAAGGCCGAAAAGGCATTTCCTATGCCCAGAATTTGTGAGGTTGGTCTATTCTTTTATCATTTTCCTTGACACAATAGGCCACACACACATTTGCTTCTATTAGTAGTTTAATTTGTTATTGTTGTTATGCTCTATTGGGTGCAGATCCTTCCAGAAATGATTGATGAGACAATTTGCATGTAAAGACATTTTCCCACCCTTTCAGTCCCTATCAATGGCTGGCTTCTACTATTGTACAACCGCCCACATGAAGTGGCCGACACATTGTTGCGGATGAGGATGTACATGTGGGATAATAATAGTACATCATGTTGAGAATTATTACAGCTGTCATACATTGTCTACTCACTTTTGGATGGCACTTGTTACAGATACATTGTCACCAAAAACATGTTCCTTGGAGCTTAAGTTATTGAGACAATGTGCATCCATTGGCCAAAAACTGTTTCTCAAGCTAACATTCATTTTAAGACTTCTTAGATATTGTTGTGTTGGTGTCAAAGACGGACATGGTGTTTAATGCTTCAATTTACCCATACCTGGCATGGAGTCATGTGTATGGGTGCATTGTTATAAAATCTTGGGTAGCTAGTGGAAAATAGCTACTTCATTTTTTTTGTTGACCTTGTTGTAGTAGGCAGCCATGATACGATTGGATATGAGGATGTTATATTTCGTCCCCTTTAGAAGACACATGTACATTTCCTTTTCTTATGTCATTATTAGTAGGCAATAGATTCTCGTTCTTTTTTCTTTTCTTTTCTTTTTTAGTTATCAAAAGTCACACTTGGATGGTCAGAATTTTGTGATGAATGTAATTTTTGGTCTATGTCTCATCCATGAAGTAGCCTGCCAGATCAGAAGTCCCAATCACCAGAAGTTTGTCTCGTGTAATTTAAGAAGGGATTTGATAGAACTTACTACAAGTGCATACACATCTAATACTATCCTATTTCTTTGCATGATAACATTGTCATATTTATGGAGCCTTGTGCTACAATTCTTTTTCTCATCATCATTGGACTCTTATGCATGAGAATCAACGAGGTATTATTGGTTCTAGTAACTTGAATTGGAATACTTTTCTTTATTATTTCCTTATCTACTTGAATGAAGCTTCTATTTAAACTTAACAATTCTTCCTAATTCTGAATTATAACCATGTTTTGTTGGTTGATTATTTTTTTATTAGATGAAAGAAACAAAAAAAGAAAATTGCTGCTGATTTTTTTTCATTTTTTAATGCAAGAAATTTTTTGACGGTTTAAGTTCGTTCATATTTTTCTCAAATATTAAAATTTGATATGGTTCATAACTGTCCTTTTTAAAAGACGTTAAATGCACACTAATGACGGCCACAAACCGTTAGTGATTTAGACGGTTTGTAACCATCTAACATTATAGATGGTCCATAACAGTCCTTTTATTATCCATCTTAAATTACGGTCCATGACCATCCTTCTTTACAGACGGTCCATAACCGTCCTTTTAACGTCCATCTTTAATGACGGTCCATGACCGTCCTTTAACTAATACGACGCAGCAAAATAGGATGGCCCATGCGATGGTTCAAAACTACCATTCATTGAGATTTGAGATGGTTTTCAGCTGTCCTTTTTTCACTGTTTTGGTGTAGTGTGATGCCCTTAGCATGAGGAACATCTTAATTGACTTAGCCATGATGACGACCGTCTTATCCATTTTGACAGTTTCTCCTAATGTCGAGTTTTGGCGGTAAGTTTTGGCATGTTCTTTCTTCGAAAGGATAAACCGGTGGCATTGGGGGTTGCCCCCAAGTTATTTGGTTTCATTTTGATATTACCTCTTGAGCTTTTATTTATAGAAGGCATCTTAGTACCAATGACCATGAAATCATTTTTCACGGTTGCTGCTAACTCTTGGAGACAAGTGTCGGCCCTATTGATCTACTCGGTCAAACCTCGACTGCGCACTAACCAACCTTTACAATCTTATGTTGACTTCATGTCATCACTTAGGTACTGACATCCTCTCAAGGAGCACTCTCATCAACTTATTAAAATTTTAAGCTTAAGATCTTCCCTGCTTAGAAATTTGTAGCATGTAACTACACATTATGTGGAGTAATTGCAACACTCTCCAACATGACATTGTTATCAGATGAAGAACTAAATTCTAAACAGACCCATATTAGAGGATCAGCTTGGACGGGCATGGGTTTGGCCCAAGTGAGCATGTCTTACAGTACGTGTTGATTTTTTAATCCCGTTAGAAGCTTATTTTGCTTGGTAATCCTTCTAACACTACAAGAAAGAGGTTTTTTAGTGACGAAACTTCTTTTTGTCGCTAAAAGAAAGAAATTTTTGTCACTAAAACTTTACTTTTAGCGATGAGATTGTAAATTCGTAGCAAAAAGTCACTTTTACCGATGAAAATTTTCATCGGTAAAGGTTGTTTTCAATTTTTCAAACAAATTCTATAAGTTACTTTTAGATATGAAAATTTTCGTAGCTAAAAAACGTGGATGAGACTTTTAGCTAATAAAATTTTCGTCGCCAAAGGCTGTAAAAAAATTTTCAAAAAAAATCATAAGGTCTACTTTTAGCTACGAAAACTTTCGTAGCGAAAAATCGTGGATGAGACTTTTAGCTATGAAAAGTTTCATTGCTAAAGGCTGTAAACAATCGAAAGGTTTACTTTTAGCTACGAAAAGTTTTGTAGCGAAAAAACGTGGATGAGACTTTTAGCTACAAAAATGTTTGTCACTAAAGGCTGTAAATTTTAGCTACGAAAATTTTCGTAGCTAAAAAACGTGGATGAGACTTTTAGCTACGAAATGTTTCGTTGCTAAAGGCTGTAAACAATTTTTGAAAAAAATCGAAAGGTTTACTTTTAGCTACGAAAATTTTCGAAGCGAAAAAACTTGGATGAGACTTTTAGCTTTGAAAAGTTTCTTCGCTAAAGGCTGTATATAATTTTTTTTTAAAATCAAAAGGTTTACTTTTACCTTCAAAAATTTTTATAGGTAAAATATGTCAATGAGATTTTTAGCTACGAAAAGTTTCATCCCTAAAGGCTGTAAACAATTTTTGAAAAAAAAATCAAAAGGTTTACTTTTAGCTACGAAAATGTTCGTAGCTAAAAAACGTGGATGAGACTTTTAGCTACAAAACGTTTCGTCATTAAAGGATATAAGCAATTTTTGAAAAAAAATCGAAGGGTTTACTTTTAGCTACGAATCATTTTGTCAATAAAGACTGTAAACAATTTTGAAAAAAAATCAAAAGGTTTACTTTTAGCTACAAAAATTTTCATAGCTAAAAAACGTGGATGAGACTTTTAGCTACAAAAGTTTCGTCGCTAAAGGCTGTAAATAATTTTTAAATAAAATTGAAAGCTTTACTTTTAGTTACGAAAATTTCCGTAGCTAAAAATTGAAAGGTTAAGGTTAGGTTATAGGTTATAGGATATAGGTTATAGGTTAATGTTTAGGTTATGGGTTTTGATTAAGGTTTAGATTTAGGTTTAAGTTATAGGTTATAAGTTATAGCTTTAGAGAATTGAGAATAGGTTAAGGTTTAGGTTTAGGAAATCGGGTTCCGGATCAGGTTTAGGTTTGGATTTTCAAGTTTAGGTTTAGGATTAGGTTAGGGAGTTGAGATTAGGATTAGGTGTAGGTTTAGGTTTAGAGATTTGAGAATACATTTAGGTTATAGGTTTAGGTTTAGGTTATAGGTTTAGGTTATAGGTTTAGGTTATAGGTTATAAGTGTATGTTATAGGTTTAGGTTTTAGTGTATGTTATAGGTTTAGGTTTAAGTTAGGTTATAGGTTATAGCTTTAGGGAATTGAGAATAGGTTAAGGTTTAGGTTTAGGAAATTGGGTTCAGGTTTGGGATCGGGTTTAGGTTTGGGTTTTTAGGTTTTAGTTTAGGTTTAGGTTAGGGGTTTGAGATTAGGATTAAGTTTAGGTTTAGGTTTAGGGATTTGAGAATACATTTAGATTTTAGGTTTAGGTTTAGGTTTTAGTTTATAGGTTTAGGTTTAGGTTTTCGGTTTAGGTTAAGGTTAGGTTATAGGTTATAAGTTCAGGTTATAGGTTATAGATTATAGGTTAAGGTTTATGTTATAGGTTTAGGTTTAGGTTATAAGTTTAGGCTAGGTTTAGGTTTAGGTTATAGCTTTAGGGAATTGAGAATAGGTTAAGGTTTAAGTTTAGGAAATCGAGTTTGGGTTCAGGATCAGGTTTAGGTTTGGGTTTTCAAGTTTTGGTTTAGGTTAAGTAGTTGAGATTAGAATTAGGTGTACGTTTAGGTTTAAGGATTTGAGAATACATTTAGGTTTTAGTTTAGGTTTAGTTTAAGGTTATAGGTTTAGGTTTAGGTAATAGGTTATAAGTTATAGCTTTAGGGAATTGAGAATAGGTTAAGGTTTAGGTTTAGGAAATCAGGTTCGGGATAGGGTTTAGGTTTGGGTTTTCAAGTTTAGGTTTAGGAATAGGTTAGGGAGCTGAGATTAGGATTAGGTGTAGGTTTAGTTTTAGGGATTCGAGAATACATTTAGGTTATAGGTTTAGGTTTAGGTTATAAGTGTAGGTTATACGTTTAGGTTTAAGTTAGGTTATAGGTTAAGGGAATTGAGAATAGGTTATAAGTTTAGGTTTAAGTTAGGTTATAGGTTATAGCTTAAGGAAATTGAGAATAGGTTAAGGTTTAGGTTTAGGAAATTGGGTTTGGGTTTGAGATCGAGTTTAGGTTTGGGTTTTCAGGTTTAGGTTAAGGGTTTGAGATTAGGATTAGGTGTAGGTTTAAGTTTAGGGATTTGAGAATACATTTATGTTTTAGGTTTAGGTTTAGGTTTAAGTTTATAGGTTTAGGTTATGGGTTTAAGTTTAGGTTTTTTGTTTATGTTAAGATTAGGTTATAGGTTATAAGTTTAGTTTATAGGTTATAGATTATACGTTAAGGTTTAGGTTAGGTTTATGTTTAGGTTATAGGTTTTGGTTAGGTTTAGGTTTGGGTTATAAGTTTAACGAATTGAGAATAGGTTAAGGTTTAGATTTAGGAAATCGGGTTCGGGTTCAGGATCGGGTTTAGGTTTGAGTTTTCAAGTTTATATTTAGGTTAAGTAGTTGAGATTAAGATTAGGTGTAGGTTTAGGTTTAAGGATTTGAGAATACATTTAGGTTTTATGTTTAGGTTAGGTTTAGGTTTAGGTCATAGATCATAGGTTATAGCTTTAGAGAATTGAGAATAGGTTAAGGTTTAGGTTTAGGTTTAGGAAATTGGGTTTGGGATTGGGTTTAGGTTTGGGTTTTCAAGTTTAGGTTTAGGATTAGGTTAGGGAGTTGAGATTAGGATTAGGTGTAGGTTTAGGTTTAGGTTAAGGGTTTAAGATTAGGATTAGGTGTAGGTTTAGGTTTAGGGATTTAAGAATACATTTAGGTTTTAGGTTTAGGTTTAGTTTTTGGTTTATAGGTTTAGGCTATAGGTTTAAGTTTAGGTTTTCAGTTTAGGTTAAGGTTAGGTTATAGGTTATAATTTTAGGTTATAGGTTATAGATTATAGGTTAAGGTTTAAGTTGTAGGTTTAGGTTTAGGTTAGGTTTAGATTTAGGTTATAGGTTTAGGTTAGGTTTACGTTTAGTTTATAGATTTAGGGAATTGAGAATAGGTTAAGGTTTAAGTTTTGGAAATCGGATTCAGGTTCAGGATCAGGTTTAGGTTTTTTTTTTCAAGTTTAGGTTCAGGTTATGTAGTTGAGATTAGGATTAGGTGTAGGTTTATGTTTAAGGATTTGAGAATACATTTAGGTTTAGGTTTTAGGTTTAGTTTAAGGTTGTAGGTTTAGATTAGGTTTTGGTTTAGGTCATAGGTTATTGGTTATAGCTTTAGGGAATTGAGAATAGGTTAAGGTTTAGGTTTAGGAAATTGGGTTCGGGATTGGGTTTAGGTTTGGGTTTTCAAGTTTATGTTTAGGATTAGGTTAGGGAGTGAGATTAGGATTAGGTGTAGGTTTAGGCTTAGGGAATTGAGAATACATTTTGGTCATAGGTTTAGGTTTAGGTTATAAGTGTAGGTTATAACTTTAGGTTTAAGTTTGGCTATAGGTTAAATGAATTGAGAATAGGTTATAGGTTTAGGTTTAAGTTAGGTTATATGTTATAGCTTTAGGGAATTGAGAATAGGTCAAGGTTTAGGTTTAGGAAATCGAGTTCGGATTCAGGATCGAGTTTAGGTTTAGGTTTAGGTTTAGGTTAGGGGTTTGAGATTAGGATTAGGTGTAGGTTTAGGTTTAAGGATTTGAGAATACATTTAGGTTTTAGGTTTAGGTTTAGGTTTTAGTTTATAGGTTTAGGTTATAGGTTTAGGTTTAAGTTTTCAGTTTAGGTTAAGGTTAGGTTATAGGTTATAAGTTTAGGTTATAGGTTATAGATTATCAGTTAAGGTTTATATTATAGGTTTAGGTCTAGGTTATAGGTTTAGTTTAGGTTTAGGTTTAGGTTATAGGTTTAGGTTTAGGTTATAGGTTATAAGGCTATACCTTTAGGGAATTGAGAATAGATTAAGGTTTAGGTTTAGGAAATTGGGTTCGGGTTCGGGATCGGGTTTAGGTTTGGGTTTTCAGGTATATGTTTAGGTTTAGGTTAGGGAGTTGAGATTAGGATTAGGTGTAGGTTTAGGTTAAAGGCTAGGTTATTGGTTAAAGGTTTTGGTTTAGGTTAAGGTTATAGGTTTTGGTTATAGGTTTTGGTTGAGGTTTTAGGTTTAAGTTAAGGTTATAGGTTTAGGTTATGGGTTTAGGCTATTGGTTTAGGTTCGGTTTAGGTTTAGGTTATAGGTTATAGCTTTGGGGAATTGAGAATAGGTTAAGGTTTAGGTTTAGGAAATCGGGTTCAGGTTCAGGTTCAGGATCCGGTTTAGGTTTGGGTAAAGTAGTTGAGATTAGGATTTGGTGTAGATTTAGGTTTAAGTATTTGAGAATACATTTAGGTTTTAAGTTTAGGTTTAGGTTAAGTTTCTAGGTTTATGTTATATGTTTAGGTTAGGTTTAGGTTTAGGTTATAGGTTATAGGTTATAGGTTATAGCTTTAGCGAAATGAGAATAGGTTAAGGTTATGTTTAGGAAATCCGGTTCTGGTTCGGGATTGGGTTTAGGTTTGGGTTTTCAAGATTAGGTTTAGGTTAAGTAGTTGAGATTAGGATTAGGTGTAGGTTTAGTTTTAAGGATTTGAGAATACCTATGAGACCTGACCCGAGTTTGTATGTTTGTATGAGTGTGTGTGAGTGTGCATTTCATTTCTTGTGATCTTGCGGTCCTACCGGTCGAATTCTTGCAACCCACGACCTTCGGATTGTGCTTGTGATCATCACTAAGTCCGGTCATGTAGACTCGACTCGGATCGAGCTGAGACCTATGCCATTGTGACCGCTTCGTCGTTGCGGTTCCGACGTCGTGTCTTGTGCGTCCATCCGATGTGTGGATCATAAGTTGTGTATGTTTCATTCTATTACCCTTAATTTTAATCATGTAGCCCACCTTGGAGTGGTGCATGTGGCCCACACTCTCTCTTTTGCACAAGTTCCAATACACTCTACACACACCACCTAAATCTCCATAACTCACACTACTAAGATCTCACACACCACCCACACCTAACCTACCCTAGCAACATTGTTTCTAACTCCCTACTATAATGATTACTCTTCTCTATCCAAGGCAAGAGAGAGATGATTGCTTGCCTTGAAATCTCCTCCCTCTCTTTTTCCCTCTCATTTCTCTCCCTCTCTCTTCTCTTCTTCTCCAGCAAATTTCTTCTGATCATGAGTGTGTGGCCCACCTTGTGGACCAAAAATATCCATAGCATCCATGGAGGGTGGACGTCCATGACAGTCCACACTTGGACGTTGGAGCCCCAAATCCACCTATATGGGACACATGCAAGGGGTATTTTGTAATGGGAAGGGTTTGGATGTTTTTGGGGCCCACTGGGGTGGTCCATATCATAATTTTCTTAGATTAAATCCTCTTTTAAATAGTATTTATATTTATTTATTTTCTGTTATATGTTGTTGTCCAGAACCATCTGGACAGATTTTTGGGTCATTTTGAGGCCAAATTTCTGGGCATTTGGAGGGTTGTTTGGTCCCATGTAATGTATGTTTCTTAAAGGTGTGGACCTCACATATAATCATGCCAAATTTCAGCTTCAACTGACCTTTATTGGGGTCCCAAAGGTGTGGTCCAAGTGAGGTGGACAGTCTGAATTTTCTGCACTGTTCCAGCAACATTCCACCCTAGACAGGTTGGATTTCTGAAATTTATTAAAATAACTGTGGGTGTTTAAAAATTATAAAAAATTTATATGGAGTGAAAAACTCATGGTAGGACCCACCTACAAAATTTTGGGGCTAGTGGACCCCTGTACACACCATGGTGGTGGCTGGACCGGCCCATTATAATATGGTGTCCAGATCAGTCTGATTTTCAGGACAGATTGATTTCTTTAAATAAAGTAAAATATTTATAAATATCCAAAAATTCTAAAATTTTTTAAAGGTGTGTTCCACTCATTTTAGGACCCACCTAATAAATTTCATTGCCAATGGACCCCTATACACACCGTGGCGAGGACCGGACTGGCCCACCACGTTGGGACGTCTAAGTTTGTTCGATTTTCTGGACAGTCTGTTTTGTTTAAATTAATTAAAATACTTAGAAATATCTAAAAATTATGAAATTTTATGGGGGTGTGTCAAACCTATGTAAGTATCACTTTATAAAATTTCAGCCTCAAATGAACCCGTTTGGGCATCCGAAAGAATGGACCAAGATGCTAGACTCTCAGATTTTTCTGTTGTGCAGTCCAGCAATATGCCTTGATAAAAACCATAATTCAAAAATATTTCTTCTAATGGTGGGCCACATTTTTTGGTTTCCTCTCATTGTATATATGATGAGGGACTTTGACCCTCAATTTCCAGAGTTTTAGAGGCCTTGGACCCACTCCAATGGAGTGCCCAAATTTAGGACAGCAACATGTTATAATTATGCTCGGCCTTGGGCTGAAATTTTGAGGAGTGGGGCCCACCACATTTATGAAGGTCTTAGAGGAAATAATTTATACCTTTAATTCTTTAAATTTTGGTCTTATTAAATACACTTTTGAGTTCCATTACAGTTGAATTTAATTGGGTCCATGAATGTAGATCGTTGTTGAACTCTTTAAGCCCAATTGGGCTGAAACTTTCCAGATAGGCCCAGTGAACTCTTGGGCCATTTTTACCATACTATTATGTTGGGTTAGTGGGCTGGATTACACAAGTAGATGGGCCCTTGGTTGCCCACCAAATCAATTTTATACTTGGGCCGAGTTGTAGGCCCAACTGACTTGACTAAGAGCATGACATTTGCCCATGTGGTTTGAGCAATGGACTGCCCACTAGGCCACCATAATATATGGGATTAATGGCCTTTATGTTGGGCCCTAACCTTTCCCCTATGGGTCCATAGTGGTATATATGGGTTAGGTTATGTGTGTTCCCCTTGGACCCATATTTTGTTAGGCCTTGGGCCGCCCTTTCTAAAGCCTAACATGAGTGTTTATGGTATGATTATGGCTGCTCATTTCTTATTTCTCATATTGCACGGGCCTTGGGCCTTGATCCATGATCAATTAGAGATGAGCTACCTCTTAGGGACCAATTGTGATTGGATGTCCACATTGGTGGCCCTAAGGTAGGCCCATGGGCTTCTATGGGTGATTAAAGGCCCACCATAGACCCTTGCTGGGCCGTTTCATCTATTTTGGCCCATACCATTTTTCTCCTCAGTCTCGTGGGCTACCCCAGGTATATGGGCCCCCACTAGAGCTTGTATTCCTTATAAGGAATTAGTTTAGTACTTAGACCCTTCATAGTTAGGTAGAGAGTTCATCTACACCTTATTAGCACCCCTATTCATCTTCATGACCCACTCCCATACACATCATATGCATACTTGGTTGATGTATGGTTGGCCATGGTTGTGCCATTGTGTAGGATATGTTGGTATCTCCCTGAGAGATGGATGTTTGGGATTTAAGCATGGGTGATTGTGTGATTCATGCATCTGACATTGCATAGCTTGTGGATATCCGCCCTTACTTCATCAGGGCCTTACCTCCACAGGGGTATTCGTGGATGGCCGTATGTGTGGACACCGAAAATATTAGTTGAGCATACCAGGTTCATTAGATGCCCATGGGTGAAAATCTCAAAACTTCCCTGGTACCAAGGATCTACTCCAACACCATGACCGGGTGAAATACATGAGCACACGAGAGCCTTATACCGTTAGGCTGCGGCTCCCACTATCGTGTAGTCGGTTCGATAGGGGTGTGGCCTTACCTGCCTGGTTTATAGGAGGCATTGCTAGGCTGAGTCTGACCAGCTCGTAAATGGATTCGTTATCGTCAGGATTTGCTGGTGATTAGCTGTCCACAGGCGGGTAGTGAGGTCTCTTACGCTCGTTTGATTGTATGGGGTCTGTAGAGCGACAGTCATTCAGTAGTGTAATGGACCCCGGTGATTTCCTTATGATTGAAAATGTACCTGACATATGGTTTGGTTATGAGCACTGACATTACTTGCATTGCATTAGCACTGGTTGTGTAAGCCCCTTCATGCATTCCCTTGGTATAACTCCCAGTACTCGTTGTATCATATTCATGATAAGCCTTGGTAAGGCTAGTGATATTCTCATTAAACATGTTTCCCTTCCTGCACCTCTTACTATTCTTCTGTACACCATTGTCATACACTTACACCACCCCTCTAAGCTTCTATAAGCTTATGCACGATTGATGCGTGTAGTAAATTCTAGGCAGGCGTCATAGCAGCAGAGAATGGAGTAGAGCTGAGCATTTGAGGATTCTAGTGTTGTTGATCTTTCTCTCTTTTCCTTTTATCTCATGTATGTCCTTTGGACCTTATGGATGATTGTAAAAGTTTAAATTCTTAGTGGATTTTGTGATGTGTGCCCTTTGTTATTCTCAGATGTACTTACTGTGATCTTGGGTATGATCATATTGGTAATGATTATACTATTATGAAAATCCTTCTTGTAGGATCCCAGGATCGGAACCTGCCTCAAGAACCGAGAATGGGATAGTATGGAGACTATTATGGCCAGAACCGGCCATCGGGTTCCTTGGAATTCTGGTTACCGAGTCTGGGGCATGACAATACCTTTAGGTTTTAGTTTTAGGTTTAGGTTTTAGGTTTAGGTTTAAGTTATAGGTTATAGGCTATAGCTTTAGGTTTAAGAAATCGGGTTTGAGTTCAGGATCGGGTTTAGTTTTGGGTTTTCAAGTTTAAGTTTAGGTTTAGGTTTAGGTTAGGGAGTTGAGATTAAGATTAGGTTTAGGTTTAGGGATTTGAGAATACGCTTAGGTTTAAGGTTTAGGTTTAGGTTTTAGGTTATAGGTTATAAGTTTAGGTTTAGGTTTGGGTTTTGGTTGTTGGTTATATAAGTTATAGGTTATAGGTTATAGGTTTAGGTTAAGGTTTAGGTTTAGGTTAAGGTTTAGGTTTAGGTTAATGTTGTAGGTTATAGGTTATAAGTTTAGGTTATAAGTGTAAGTTATAAGTGGTTTAAGTTATAGGTTATAAGTTTAGGTTTAGGTTTAGGTTTTTGTTTAGGTTTAGGTTTAGGGTTTCGGTTTAGGTTTAGGAATTCGGGTTAAGGTTTAGGGAATTAAGTGTAGGTTATAAGTTTAGGTTTAGGTTTAGGTTATAGGTTAAGGTTTAGGGAATTGAGTTTAGGTTATAGATTATAGGTTTGGGTTATAGGTTATAGGTTATAAGTTAAAGTTTAGCTTATAGGTTATGGTTTAGGTTTAGGTTATAGGTTTAGGGTATGGTTTAGGTTAAGGGTGTGGTCCCTTTAATAACAGATATAAACACGGCCTGTCCAAATGGTCAGGCCACTCCAATGTTGCCCATAAGAAATGGACAACTTTATCATGGTCATAACAGCGGTTTCCACCTTCCAGGGACCCCCCTTAACATCCAGATAGCTCTGACGCACATCTGGATTTGCTCCATCAATTTCGAGCAAATATATAAACACGGCCTGTCCAAATTGCCAGGCCACTCCAATGTTATCCATAGGAAATGGACAACTTTATCATGGTCAAAACAATGGTTCCCTACTTCCAAGGACCCTCGCTCAACATCTGGATAGCTCCGACACACATCCAGGTCTGTTCCATCAATATTGAACTAATACATTTACAGCTAGTTGATAAGAGTCACTAGACATGACAAAAATAATAAGAAAGGATCTAGCCAAAACGCTGGGAATGAACTCCTGAAACTTCACCTACATAGAAATGATAATATGAGTGGCAGAATAGGTCACTGGATTCATCAGGTGATCCACAAAGTGCAAACAAAATGGACAGTTTAAATCAATTGGCAAATAACTCCTATTCAACACAGGTGCCTAACCCAATTCTAGGGCTATGACATACATACATACATACAACTTTTTGAATAATGCAATTCTCTGGTGCCTGCTTGAAATTTTATTATCTTCTATTTCATGATTTAAAAACTCAAAATTGACTTCCAAAAGTAAATATACATATAAAAATGATCACATCAAAATAATGTTACAAACAGAAGAAGAAAACCTTCCCACATACAGGTGAAACTTCTGGAAGAAGATACATTGAATAAAAATAGCACAATTTCTAATTAATTTGATTGAGTTACAGAAGTCGGCACTTTTGTTTAATACATCATATGAGAAAGATTCATCATATGGTTAGGTTCTCTATAAGAAATTGGCTCCACTACAAACAATGATGCCAGATTCATCAATTTTTAAATTGTGGACTATTCTTGATTTAGAAAACATCCTGAATAATTCAAGCCATTTATTCTATAATTTAAGAGAGGGAACCTAAAACGCCCAAAAAGATCATTTTCTAAGATATTTTATATTTCAAAATAAAACCATAAGTAATGTCTAGATCTCATTTGACCAATTCCTGCAACAACAGGGGAAGGAAGGATAAAGAAAACTTTTTTATTTCTCCATTTCTATGGAATCATAAATAATTGTCTTCTTGCACCTTTTATTGAGTTCCTAACTTCTAAACTCAACCATAAACCATGGCCTTGGATAAGATAGATGGCCCCGAAACAACAGATATCAGGCATGGCCCATAAGAATTACAAATGAATACCAATAAACCACACATTAACGTAGTAATATCTATGAATAACAACTTACTTTGCAAATGTTAGAACACCAATTAGTTAACCATCATATCTAAGATTGAGCAAGGAGTAAAACATTCATAGCTAAATAGCCTAAGATTCTTTAATCCATTTTTTCAGTTCAAAAAGTAAAGTTTAGTCATTAACCAGATTATTTATAGGAAGAAGCATAGACATTGTCATTTTTCTAGGGAAGCTTAGAATTCTAACATAAGTAGACTCTAAGTCTTTTAGTCATGCAACGAAGCTTGAGTAATTTAGAAGTTGTGGAAAATCTATACATACATTCTCTCAAACATTTTAGCAAACAACTTCAAAGCATCATCAATGCTACCACATTTAACATCATTATTGTAAATATAAGAACCAAAAATCATGCAAATCAGATCATTGAAGAAGATTCTATCCTTGATGATCTCATAACCAAAAACAACTCATTTCTACAATCAATGATCACTCCACTAAAACCATAAATCAACATTTCAAAATGCAAAACAAGGAATTCAACAAAGATAAACCTAATTCTGATCAAATCTCAATTCAACTTAGATTACAAGAAAGGAAATGAAGGAAGATCAATATACCTTATTTTTTATCGCTGATCACTCCCTCGAAACCCTAATTTCCATCGGAAAACGACACAAACTACAGAAATACCATTACACACACCTCGCAACTGCGGAGCTTCAGGCCTTTCCCGATCTTCAGACATGATTTTTACCTTGGAATATCAATCAGATAGATGAGAGAGCGCCATCCTAAGACATGGACGTTGGGAGAGGAGGGTTTGGGTTTGGATTTGGGTTGAGAGGGAGAGAGGGAGAGAGAGATAGAGAGGGCGAAGATGCGTTGGAGAGAGAGGGAGGAGATTGAGAAGATGGAGCAAAGATCGGGAGGGAGAGAGAGGATTGGGGAACGAAGATTGAGGGAGGGAGGGAGGGAGGGAGGGAGAGCAGTGGGCGCGGCTCCGTTTTTGAGCGCGCACCCAAATTTGGGCATCATTTCGTAGGACGAACCTAAACAGTCCTATCAAGAGCTTTGTGGGGCCCACCATGATGTATTTTGGTTATCCATTCTGATCATTAATTTTAATTATTTATTTTAGTTCATGATCCCAAACTTAAAGTAGAATGAACGCACAAGTGGACCACACCATAGGTAGTAAATGTGATTTAATCTCCATGTTTCCTACCGTGTGGTCCACTTGAGCCTTTGATGTAGCTAAGTTTTTATTTCCTATCCTAAAATAATATTTCAAAACAGATGGATGGCTTAGATATAACATATATATTTATTTAGGCCCTATAAGGCCCCTTACACACCGATAATTATTAATGGTGTAGCAACATTTTAGCTACGGATTAAAACTGTAGTAAGATTTTATATCCACCATTAAAAATTTTTATTCGATGTTTTGCTTGATGTGAATATATAATTTTTTACCTGTAAGTAACTTACAGGTTACCCAAACAGAAAAACTAACTTACCTATAAGTGACTTACAACTTACATCCAAGCAAGTTACCTGTAAGTGACTGGATATCCACCATTAGTGAGAACAATAGTGATTAGATATCCACCATTAAAACCCTCCTAAGGCCCACTGTACTTTTTATTTGACATCCAATCTGTTGATTAGGTCATACAAGCCTAGATGAAGGGGAAAAAATATCAGATTGATCCAAAACTTTATATGGCCCCCAAAATATCAAATTGATCCAAAAATTTATACAAGCCAGGTCAGTGGTGTAGTACTCCTGCCAATCCGCTTCTGTAGATGAAACCATACATCACAGTGGCCTGATTCTATTTAGGGACTGGTCCAATTAGCGTCCATTGAAAAGTGAAAATGCCTTTGTCAAGGTTTAGTTGGCCAAAAGTTTGAAATCTCCCTCGTGGATTACCAAAGCGGATTAGGTGAGACCGCGGATCCACAAACGTGGGTGGTACCCTAACTATGGGGTCGTTACAATGTATGTGACTACATCCATGCTGTCCATTCATATTGAAATCTAAATTCGGGGCATTATCTTAAAAATGTAGTTCCAAATTCCAAATGGACCATAGTATAGGAAAAAGGGGTGATTGACTGCTAAAAACTTCTTTTAGGGCCACCAAGGCTCTCTATTAACAAGATATTTATGTGGTCTCTTCATTTAAGTGTTTGTGACCGTATCAATATGTTTGATGGCAAATAAGCATTGCATTGGAATCTATGAAGTTTTGAATGGTAGGGATTCAATCACGACTAAGGCTGTACATCGAGATGAGTCGAGGCGAGGTGGGCCAAGCTTGGCTTGAGTCATTCGTGCTCTCTTTGAGCTTACCATTAGATTTTTACTGGTTTGCAAAATCTTTTGAAACGAGCTTGAGGCGAGCTAGTAAATCGAGTTGAGACGAGCTTACCTCGAGTCGAATCGAGCATGCTCCTAATCCAACCCAACACAACGCCCAACTCACATTTGACTCAACCCAAGAACCCGTCCTAACCCACACTTGACCCAGCTCCGAAATCAAATATTCAATTAATAATATATATATATATATATATATATATATATATATATATATATATATATATATATATATATATATATATATATATATATATATATAGATCGAGGTCAGATGAGCTTACCTCGAGTTGAATCGAGCATGCTCCTAATCTGACCCAACGCAACACCCAACCCACACATAACTCAACCTAAGAACCCGACCTAACCCATACCTGACTCAACCCAAGAATCCCAACTCCCAATTCAAATCATACAAGTTGGGCAAACACTAAGTCAAGCTCGGATTAGATGGATAGCTGGGATAGATGGATGAATGGATGGATGGGATGGTTGGATGGATAGATGGGGTGGTTGTATGGATACATGGCATGGATGTATGAATGTTTTGATGAGATGAATTAGGATCTGGTGGGCCACTAAGGGGCCAACAAGATTTATGAATTCTATCCACACCGTCCATCCATTTATACATATCATTTTAGAGTATGACCCCAAAAATAACGAAGATCCAAGGCTCCAATGGACCACAAAGTGGGGATTAAATTCCTACCATTGAAAATTTCTTAGGGGCCACAAAAGTTTTTGTGGGCCCCACCATAATGTATGTATTTCATCCATGATGTCCATAAATTTTTCTATATTATTTTATGATATGAGATGAAAAAATGAGGTATATCCCAATCTAAAGTGGACCACATTATAGGAAACAATGTTGAATGAACGTCGACCATTAAAATTTATTTTTAAGGGCCATAAAAGTTTTGGATCAAGCTAATCTTTATTTTTTTTCCCCTTCATTTGGGTCCGTATGACCTAATCAACAGATTGGATGTCAAATAAACAGTACAGTGTGCCTTAGGAGGATTTTAATGGTGGATATCCAATCACAATTCTTTTCCTATGGTGTGGTCCAGCTGATATTTATATCCCTCTAATTTTTGGGATCAAGCCCTAAAATGATATATAAAAATGGATGAACGGAATGGATGAAAAACATACATCATTGTGGGGCCCACAGAGCATCGACCACCAGTAACCAGGCTAGTGGCAGGGAGAGTAACCAATCCGTTTTCCATTTTCCCATATCCTGAGAGAGGGAAACCAAAAACCCCTCTTGCATGAAACTCTAATCTCTCTCTCATTCCCTCCCTCAATCTATCTTCGATGCCCTAACCCTAATTGTGAGACCTGACCTGAGTTCACATGTGTGCATGAGTGTATGTGAGTGTACATTTCATTTCTTGTGGTCCCGCGGTCCTACCGGTCGAATTCTGGCAACCCGTGACCTTCGGATTGTGCTTGCGGTCATCCTTGAGTCCGATCACGTAGACCTGACTTAGATCGAGCTGAGACCTATGCCATTACGACCGCTTCGTCATTGCGGTTCCGACGTCGCGTCTTGTGCGTCCATCCGATGTGTGGATCATAAGTTGTGTACGTTTCAATCTATGACCCTTAATTTTAATCATGTGGCCCACCTTGGAGTGGTGCATGTGGCCCACACTCCCTCTTTTACATAAGTTCTAACACACACAACACACACTACCTAAATCTCCATAACTCACACTACCAAGACCTCACACACCACCCACACCTAACCTACCCTAGCAACATTGTTTCTAACTCCCTACTACAATGATTACTCTTCTTTATCCAAGGCAAGAGAGAGATGATTGCTTGCCTTGAAATCTCCTTCCTCTCTTTTTTCCTCTCATTTCTCTCTCTCTCTCTCTCTCTCTCTCTCTCTCTCTCTCTCTCTCTCTCTCTCTCTCTCTCTCTCCCTCCCTCTCTCTTCTCTTCTTCTCCAGCAACTTTCTTTCATTTTTTCAGCCCACTTTCCTTCATATATCCCCCCATCAAACCATTGAAATAAGATCTCAACCATATATCCATGTACCTTGGAGCTTTAAGACCATCTTGGAGGTGTTTGCTTCAAGACCTTGTAGGTGGGTGTGCTTGTACTTAGAACCTTAGGATATCCATTCCCTCCACTTATTTCTCTTTTTCACCTCATGGTTGAAGCATGTGGGGCCCACTAAATGATGGTGGAGGCCTCATGTCTTCTTGGATGTGGCCATTGGCCCATCCTTTTGTGCATGCATTACTCATGGGTGGGGCCATTCTCCATGGACCCCACCATGGTTTCTTTTCTTAGTTTGAAGGATCCTTAGGTCATTTAGACCCTTGATCCTTGGTGAATATGGCATCTCCACCATTGGATTTTGATTTGAAGATACATGCATGGGTAGATGTTATAATCCCATCAATATAGTGGAATGTGTATGCATGAGTGATGAGGGGAAGGGCCTCAATGTGGCGGAGACCCATCCCTTGTGGCCGAATATTTATTTTTCTTTGTTAATAATCTTCTGATCATGAGTGTGTGGCCCACCTTGTGGACCAAAAATATCCATAGCATCCATGGAGGGTGGACGTCCATGACAGTCCACACTTGGACGTTGGAGCCCAAATCCACCTATATGGGACACATGCAAGGGGTATTTTGTAATGGAAAGGGTTTGGATGTTTTTGGGGCCCACTGGGTTGGTCCATACCATAATTTTCTTAGATTAAATCCTCTTTTAAATAGTATTTATATTTATTTATTTTCTGTTATATGTTGTTGTCCAGAACCATATGGAAAGATTTTTGGGTCATTTTGAGGCCAGATTTCAGGCCATTTGGAGGGTTGTTTGGTCCCATGTAATGTATGTTTCTTAAAGGTGTAGATCCCACATATAATCATGCCAAATTTCAGCCTCAACTGACCTTTATTGGGGTCCCAAAGGTGTGGTCCAAGTGAGGTGGACAGTCTGAATTTTCTACACTGTTCCAGCAACATTCCACCCTAGATAGGTTGGATTTCTGAAATTTATTAAAATAACTGTGGGTGTTTAAAAATTATTAAAAAATTATATGGGGTGAAACACTCATGGCAGGACTCACCTACAAAATTTTGGGGCTAGTGGATGCCTGTACACATCATGGTGGTGACTGGACCGGCCCATTATAATATGGTGTCCAGATCAGTCCGATTTTCAGGACAGATTGATTTCTTTAAATAAATTAAAATATTTATAAATACCTAAAAATTCTAAACTTTTTAAAGGTGTGTTCCACTCATTTTAGGACCCACCTAACAAATTTTAGGACCAATGGACCCCTATACACACCGTGGCGAGGACCGGACTAGCCCACCACGTTGGGACGTCCAAGTTTGTTCGATTTTCTGGATAGTCTGTTTTGTTTAAATTAATTAAAATATTTAGAAATATTTAAAAATTATGAAATTTTATGAAAGTGTGTAAAACCTATGTAAGTATCACTCTGTAAAATTTCAGCTTCAAATGAACCCGTTTGGGCATCCGAAAGAATAGACCAAGATGGGTGGACTCTCAGATTTTTCTGTTGTGCAGTCCAGCAATATGCCTTGATAAAAACCATAATTTGAAAATATTTCTTCTGATGGTGGGCCACATTTTTTGGTTTCCTATCATTTTATGTATGATAAGAGACTTTGGCCCTCAATTTCCAGAGTTTTACAGGCCTTGGACCCACTCCAATGGAGTGCCCAAATTTAGGACAGCAACATGTTATAATTATGCTCGGCCTTGGGCTGAAATTTTGAGGAGTGGGGCCCACCACATTTATGAAGGTCTTAGAGGAAATAATTTATACCTTCAGTTCCTTAAATTTTTATCTTATTAAATATACTTTTGAGTCCCACCACAGTTGAATTTAATTGGGTCCATGAATGTAGATAGTTGTTGAACTCTTTAAGCCCAATTGGGCTGGAACTTTCCAGATAGGCCCAGTGAACTCTTGGGTCATTTTTATCATACTATTGTGTTGTGTTAGTGGGCTGGATTACACAAGTAGATGGGCCCTTGGTTGCCCACCAAATCAACTTTATACTTGGGCCGAGTTGTAGGCCTAACTTACTTGACTAAGAGCATGACATTTGCCCATGTGGTTTGAGCAATGGGCTATCCACTAGGCCACCATAATATATGGGATTAGTGACCTTCATGTTGGGCCCTAACCTTTCCCCTATGGGCCCCTAGTGGTATATATAGATTGGGTTATGTGTGTTCCCCTTGGACCCATATTTTAGTTAGGCCTTGGGCCGCCCTTTCTAAAGCCCAACATGAGTGTTTATGGTATGATTATGGCTGCTTATTTCTTATTTCTCATATTGCACGGGCCTTGGGCCTTGATCCATGATCAATTAGAGATGAGCTACCTCTTAGGGACCAATTGTGGTTGGATGTCCACATTGGTGGCCCTAAGGTAGGCACATGGGCTTCTATGGGTGATTAAAGGCCCACCATAGACCCTTGCTGGGCCGTTTCATCTATTTAGGCCCATACCATTTTTCTCCTCAGTCTCGTGGGCTACCCCATGTATATGGGCCCCCACTAGAGCTTGTATTCCTTATAAGGAATTAGTTAAGTACCTAGACCCTTCATGGTTAGGTAGAGAGTTCATCTACACCTTATTAGCACCCCTATTCATCTTCATGACCCACTCCCATACACATCATATACATGCTTGGTTGATGTATGATTGGTCATGGTTGTGCCATTGTGTAGGATATGTTGGTATCTCCCTGAGAGATGGATGTTTGGGATTTAAGCATGGGTGATTGTGTGATTCATGCATCTGACATTGCATAGCTTGTGGATATCCGCCCTTACTTCATCAGGGCCTTGCTTCCACAGGGGTATTCGTGGATGGTCGTATGTGTGGACGCCGGAAATATTAGTTGAGCATACCGGGTGCATTGGATGCCCATGGGTAAAATTCCCAAAACTTCCATGGTACCAAGGATCTGCTCCAACACCGTGACCGGGTGGAATACATGAGCGCATGAGGGCCTTATACCGTTAGGCTGCGGCTCCCACTATCATGTAGTCGGTTCGATAGGGGTGTGGCCTTACCTGCCTGGTGTATAGGGGGCATTGCTAGGCTGAGTCTGACCAGCTCGTAAATGGGTTCGCTATCGTCAGGCTTTGCTGGTGATTAGCTGTCCACAGGCGGGTAGTGAGGTCTCTTATGCTCGTTTGACTGTATGGGGTCTGTGGAGCGACAGTTATTCAGTAGTGTAATGGACCCCGGTGATTTTCTTATGATTGAAAATGTACCTGACATATAGTTTTGTTATGAGCACTGACATTACTTGAATTGCATTAGCACTGGTTGTGCAAGCCCCTTCATGCATTCCCTTGGTATGACTCCTAGTACTCATTGCATCTTATTCATGATAAGCCTTAGTAAGGCTAGTGATATTCTCATTGAGCATGTTTCCCTTCTTGCACCTCCTACTATTCTTCTGTGCACCATTGTCACACACTTATAACACCCTCTAAGCTTCTATAAGCTTATGCATGATTGATACTTGCAGGAGATTCTAGGCATACATCATAGCAACAGAGTATGGAGTAGAGCTGAGCATTTGAGGACTCTAGTGTTGCTGACCTTTCTCTCTTTTCCTTTTATCTCATGTATGTCCTTTGGACCTTATGGATGGTTGTAAAAGTTCAAATTCTTAGTGAATTTTGTGATGTGTGCCCTTTGTTATTCTCAGATGTACTTGCTATGATCTTGGGTATGCTCGTATTGGTAATGATTATACTGTTATGAAAATCCTGCTTGTAGGATCCTAGGATCGGATCCTGCCTCAGGAGCTGAGAATGGGATACTATGGAGGCTGTTATGGCCAGAACCGGTCATTGGGTTCCTTGGGATTCCAGTTATCGGGTCTGGGGCGTGACACTAATCCCTCTCTCTCTCTATACTTGGCTCCATATTACATCCTATGCACAGTTGTTGTCCCTTTCTAGGGATCGAATCAGAGCCCGTTCAATGTTCAATGTCCATTTGATGTTGTTTCAGGGTCCAAATTTGGTCCATGAAAATCGTGGGTTGTTACACTATTGATCATTGCTAAAGCTCTCCATATCATGAGGTAGAGAGACGGTCGTCCATTCGTCTATCTTCGTAGCAGCAACTGACCTCTCTCCTACAGGGGCATCTAAAGACGAATAGGATCTGGAGCAGATCTATTCCACATCAAGGGCGTTGGAGAGCAACGTATTGAAACATGGTAGCTGTTCCTTTAAACAAGGTAATTCCAAGAGTCGTTTGTTTCTTATTCTTTAGGTGTCATGTATTATGGACCAGATTACTAAAAAATGTATTTTGCATCTCTGTTTTTCCCCCTCCTATGAGAATAGGTTTGGCAATGGTGGCAATAGTCCGTTTCTATATGTGCCCTCTACTCATTCGATAAAATGCCTAAGAAGGATGTTCCTTCCTGTTAATGTCTAAGTTGTTGCTTTCTTACTATTGAAAGTCAATGCATCTCTTACAATGTTTCTTTTACTTTAACAAATTTCATCATCTTTCAACTAAAAAAAAAAAAAAAAGAGGAAAAGAAAAAGAAAAACTAAAGTGAGCTCTTGTGAGGTTGCCGACAATGCCATAAATTTAGAATTTACATTCATGCTCTAGCTTTTATTTGTTTTCCACCTACCTTTTTTTCTTTTTCATTTTTAGGTATTCCTTGGTTAAATTGTAAGTATTGATACTTTCTAACTTGGATTGCAACCTGTAGGTATTTCCCTTAGCTCTATGTGGGGTCGGGTTGCTATGAAGTTCTTTGATTTATTTAAGGCCTTCCACCCCATGTAAATTTTGCATGCTTTTGTTATGATAGATGGGAAGGCTACTTACAGGCACATTTGCACACATGGCATGTGTATGTGTGTGGTCCAGGTTACATCCTGTGTATGTTGAGGATGGGCAAGTTTGGTCATTATTGCATTTGTATTTTAAGGATGGACCTTTTATCATTTTTTTTTCAACTGCCCTTCTCTTGTTGGAGAAAGGTGGGTCACATATAGGTAGAACAACCATTTTTAGGCGATGACATGACAAAGACCACCTGATGACTAGCTCACATCTTACACTTTTTGGCATATGGCACATGTGCAATAGTCATAATAACAATGGTTACTTATTCTCGCTGATACACTCCCTTGCAGCTATAGTACATTTTCCACTAGAGGATGCAATAGGTATGTAAACGTGAATTTAACATGGGAATAAATATACATGCTCATAATGGCGGGGCCTACTTTCTTACCACTAAAGTGAATTTCTATAGCTAGGAAACAACCAAAGAAACCATAAAACTAGAGCCTTCATACTAGATGTTGTATCCATGCAAAGAGTTTCCGACTTGCATGGAAAGAACAAAACTATCGGGTGTCTTTTTGGATGAACAATGAAGATAAAGATGACCCAAGCAAGGAATGTTGGCATTTTAAATAGCTCGATCCACCGTGGGAAAATGGAAGTGCACATAAAAAATTTTTGTATGTTATCAACCTCTTCCATCTATTCAGCTTCCAACTTGCTTGGATTGATCTCTATAGTGTTTGTTCGAAGAACTTAATTATGGTTTTACATGTAAATGTCTTTCAATCAAGTAATTTTATTGCCACAACATTTTTTTTTTTTTCAATCCAAGTAATTGTATTGCAAAACAGCATTTAAAATTGAAGAAATGCTACAACTATTTTTTACTTCATATATAGTGCATGATTGACATACCTTAGCTTAAGTAGATTATTCAACACTTTTCGTTTCCTTATTATTTATCTTCATTTGTTGTTATAGTTAGAAAAGGTCTATTTAATAGGAAAATAGACATCACTATTTCCTTTTTCATAATTTGTAATTATTTCCAACATGGTTGCGGCAGTTAAATTTCAAAACTTGTAATGCTTTTTGTTAAGATTACCCATTAAAAAAAAGAAAAGAAAAAAGAGAAAAGTCATGGCATGTTTTGAATTATCTCAACCATATTGCTAGTCGCAGCTCATGTGCTAGTTTGGATGGAGCATTGTGCGTGCATGGTGAACCTCTTGGGAAGAGCAAGGTGAACCTCGAAAGAAAGAAAAATGGTCCTTGTTACATTTCATAGATTAGATGCGGTTGGAGACCTTTCTATTTTCAGTACTTCATCTAGGTAGGTAGGTAAGTTCCTCCTAACTATGTCTCAAACTGTTCTTTCAAATTTAAGGTTTTGTTCTGCTCCTAATGAGAGGTAGTTAAGGTAGTGCTAGGGGTTTATGTTGATGTGTTCTACTTTAACCTAAACCTACACCTAAACCTAATCTTAACTCCCTAACCTAAACCTAAACCTAAACCTAAACCTAAATACCCAAACCTAAACTCGATCCCGAACCCGAACCTAATTTCCTAAACCTAAACCTTAACCTATTCTCAATTCCGTAACCCTTGACCTATAACCTAACCTATAACCTATAACCTAAACCTAAACCTAAAACCTAAATGTATTCTCAAATCCCTAAACCTATAACCTTAACTTAAACCTATTCTCAAATCCCAAAAAATGTACTTATGACCTAAACCTAAACCTAAACCTTAACCTATAACCTAAACCTATACTTATAACCTTAACCTAAACCTATTCTCAAATCCTAAAACCTATACGTATAACCTAAACCTATAACCTATACTTACAACCTTAACCTAAACTTATAACCTTAACCTAAACCTATTATCAAATCCCAAAACCTATACTTATAACCTAGACCTAAACCTTAACCTATACTTATAACCATAACCTAAACTTATAACCTTAACCTAAACCTATTCTCAAATCCCAAAACCTATAACCTAAACTCAATTCCCTAAACCTTAACCTAAAACCTATAACCTAAACCTAAACCTATTCTCAATTCCCAAAACCTATACTTATAACCCAAACCTTAACCTTAACCTAAATTTATTTATTAATGTTTTAGTTGTGAGGAATCCTATTATGCTTGTTTGAGAGAAACTGTTTTGTTTGTTAAACAGCAGTAGCTACTTGTAATATATGATTTTTTTGATGGTTGTTGTCACATATTTGAAGATCTGTTGTATTGTATTTATATGTGGTGTCCTCAAGTCTTACATGAACTAATTGATGACTTCAATTGGACATGCCAAATTTAGATGATTAATGATTAATATACTATCCTATCAACCATTTCTTAAAGCACTTGGATCCATCAGTAGCTATCTAACATCCTTAGCTTTTGAGCCCTTCCAGTGGGGTTGCAATTGGCTTTGTTTCACAATAAACCAAACTTTACAACTAAGCTAACGATGAGCTTCTTTCAAATGATCAAAATTGATAGCACTCTTACCTAAAAAGGATTAAAGGTTTTTAAAGTCTTTTATCTTAAAATTTTGAGAGAGATTTTTCAAAATTTTCACATATCCTACAACACCACTTGTGATGATCAAATTATCTATGTTAACAACACAAAGTTTCATTTATATATTTCTTCACAAAAGTGCATGTATTAGTAAAAGGGAAAATAAAATCACTTGAAGAAAGTATTCTCTAACCTTTGTAACCAAGCTTTGGATACTTGTTTTAGATTATGGAGTGCCTTTTTTGGTTTGCATGCATGCCGTAGCTTCATATGATCATAAAATTCCATAGGTTGATCAATATATATGATGAAACCCTACTCTCTCACAACAATGTGAGAATAACAGCACTCCAGATATGCATATCCTTTATCTTTCTTGCATGTAGTTACATGTCGAATTTCTTCATTCTTTGATTCATTACACTCAATTCAGGTAGGGTTTGTACCAATTCAAGAGACTATACATTAGGCATTCAATATATAAGACTGGACTGAGACTGATTAGGCATTTAAATGTGTTGTAGGATGTTGTTTGAATTTCTTGCCCTAACAGGTGCATAAGTTGGGATGGATTCGACTTCTATCTTGAGAAAATGCCATGATTTCAAGTAGTTATTATTGTAATGAAAAGTTAAAAAATTAAAAGAGAGAGAGATAATGAATTCATGAAAAGAAATGTTCTTTATCCTTAGGGCTGCTTTCGCTGGGTTTGATGCAGAAATCATCGCCAACTTCACAGAAAGATAAATAACATCAGTGGCCACATATTACAACCTAGATTTAAACAAGGTTCGAGGTGCCATCAACAATGCTAACAAAATCCTTCAGGTCAGGTTGTTAATTGGATAAGATTTTATTTAACTGATCTTAATAATCCATTTTATTTAAATGAGCAAACCTGGATGTGCATCGGAGCTATCCGGATGTTGTGCAGGGGTCCCTGGAAGATGAGAACTATTGTTATGACCATGATGAAGCTATTCATTTCCTATGGACAGCATTGGAGTGGCCTGGCCATTTGGACAGGTCGTGCTTATGTATTAGCTCGAATTTGTTGGAGCAGACTCAGATGTGTATCGGAGCTATCCAGATGTTGAGCGAGGGTCCCTGGAAGGTGGGAACCACTGTTATGACTATGATAAAGTTGTTCATTTCTTATGGATAACATTGGAATGGCCTAAGCATTTGGACAAGTCATGTTTATATTTGTATTTATTCGAAATTGATGGAGCAGACCTAGATGTGCGTCGGAGCTATATGGATGTTGAGCGGGGGTCCCTGGAATGTGGAAACTGCTGTTATGATAATGATGAAGCTGTCTATCTCCTATGGACAACATTGGAGTGGCCTGACCATTTGTACAGGCCGTGTTTATATCTGTATTTACAAGGACCACTCTCTTAACCTATAACCTAAACCTATTCTCAAATCCCAAAACCTATAACTACAACTTAAACCTATAACCTATAACCTAAACTCAATTCCCTAAACTCTAACCTACAACCTAACCTAAACCTATACTTATACCCTAAACCTATTTTAAAATCCCAAAACGTATAACCTAAACCTAAACCTTAACCTAAACCTATAACCTATAACCTAAACTCAAATCCCTAAACCTTAACCTATAACCAAACCTAAACCTATTCTCAAATCCCAAAACCTATAACTATAACCTAAACCTTAACAAAAAACCTATAACCTATAACCTAAACTCAGTTTTCTAAACCTTAACCTACACCCTAACCTAAACCTATACTTATAACCAAAACCCATTCTCAAATCTCAAAAATATAACCTAAACCTAAACCTATAACCTATAACCTAAACCTATAACCTGAACCTATAACCTAAACTCAATTCCCTAAACCTTAACCTATAACCTAACCTAAACCTAAACTCAATTACCTAAACCTTAACCTATAACCTAAACCTAAACCTATAACTTACACTTATAACCTAAACCTAAACCTAAACATGTAACCTTAACCTAAACATAAAACCTAAACCTAAACCTAAAACGTCAATGTATTCTCAAATCCCTAAACCTAAACCTAAAACGTCAACGTATTCTCAAATCCCTAAACCTAAACCTAAACCTATAACCTACAACATTAACATAAACTTATAACCTAGAACATTAACCCAAACCTATAACCTAAACCTAGTCTCAATTCCCAAAACCTATAACCTAAACCTAAACCTTAACCTAAACCTAAACTTATAACCTAAACCTTAACCTATAACCTAAACCTTAACCTATAACGTATAACATATAACCTATAACCTAAACTCAATTCCCTAAACCTTTACTTATAACCTAACCTAAACCTAAACCTATAACCTACACTTATAACCTAAACCTAAACCTAAACCTATAACCTACACTTATAACCTAAACCTAAACCTATAGCCTAAATCTATAACCTAAACCTAACCCTAAAACATAAACCTAAACCTAAAACCTAAATGTATTCTCAAATCCCTAAACCTAAACCTACACCTAATCCTAATCTCAACTCCCTAACCTAAACCTAAAACTAAACTTGAAAACCCAAACCTAAACCGAATCCCGAACCCGAACCCTATTTCCTAAACCTTAACTTTTAACCTATTCTCAATTACCATAAATGGAGGGGTACTTTCATCTGTGAATATCATGCATTCTTTTATTAGTTTTGCAAGTTAACATAAATTTAACTCTAATCAATGCCTATATAACATGTTAGCTGTCATGCTTTGAAAATCATTTGATATATAGTTTGGACCCTGAATGTGTTTGATATATACAATATGTTAGGTGTCATGCTCTGAAAATCGTTTACATCTTTAGGAATCTCTTGTATTGTAATATTTTCATTTACATTGTTTTTATGATTTATCCATTTCATTTACATCTTTAGGATTCTCTCATCTTTTCAATTGTTTCTTGGTGGGTATGCTGGCAATGGAATGAAATTTAGGCCTGCGTCAAATTAACTTAGGTTTAATTTGAATTACTTGTAATATATTAATGTTCAAATGTTTGCCAAGCCTATTAAAGACTTCAATATTCCACTGAAATGACACCATCATGGCCTATTTTAGTATATTACTCTATTTTAGTACGAATAATTTTAAATCCTTTAGATTCTAAAGCACCCCTCCATAAACTAGAGCTTAACTATAAAATAAATTGCTTGCCAAGTATTGAAAATTAAGGCTCTATGGTAGTGGTGAGCCAAATGATGGTTCAACCTGTGTTTAGAATGAACTTCAATCTCTATTTTAAATGCCATTACTACATTTCAGGAGTACATATCTTTTCAGCTTCTTACCCTTACTGCATTTTCTTCCTAATTTTTTCACTAAAAAAACAAGTATATATCATTGGGTCTAAGTCTAGTCCGACTTTCAAGTTGTTTCAAGAAACATGTTTTCATTTTCTTGTTTTTCTTCTCTATGTTCTTGCAGCCGACAAGGTTCATTTTCTCTATAATATATTGTTTCTCATCTTATAATAGGTAATAAAAAGAGAAAAGATGGAAAGGCTTCGAGAGCAGATAGTTGTGTAAAAGGACAAGGAAACAAAACTGAATAAAATAATTCACATAACAGGTATTGCAATTTCTACTATTTGTCTAAATTTGGATTGGAACTTTGGATGACTACAAGTTTCACTTATTACATTTCTTTTATTTTTTCTTTATCCCTTTCATTAGAGGAAATGATGCAGGCAAAAAAAATTTTAGCAACTGTCTCATGAAATCTCCCCTTACCAAGGTTAGTATGGTTGAGATCCTTGCCAACACAAATCTAGATCAAGAACAACAGCAGTTATTGGATGTTATCTTATGGAGATTTGGTTTTGCAACTTATCAATGACATTCTTGACTCTCTAAGGTGGAGTCAGGTACAAGTTTCATCTATTTTCTAATAAGGCATGTAGAGGTGACTTATAATTTCATATCTATGGACTTGAGAAATAAATTAATACAAGTGGTAATGTTTTTGAATTCAAGTACCTTACACACAATTCAAGTTAATTGTGGAGTTAGAAGTCTTATTACAGTTCTTTTAGTTTCCTTCTCAAAGTACAATCTCTTACTAGTGGTAATGTGTTTGAATTCAGGTACCTTATATCATTGTGTTTCCATTTCAACATATTCTAACATGTCTTGGGATATTTTGGCCTATCTTTGTTTACTAAAGACAATTCAATTTAGTATTGGCTAAAATTGTAGATGAAAAAGGCACATTAAGTTATAAGTCTTTCAAACTTATTGCAGATTGCTGATGATCTTTTACTATAATGTAACAATGACACTTGACATATTGCAAAAGCTCAGGTTTATGCTTGGATCATTTAGTTAATGTTTGGATGGATTTATGTAGTTTGGGTTTAGATGGATGTGAATGTGAATATGATGAAATATGTTATATATCAGGTGTATATCAGGAAGAATATCTATGAAATTTATTGTAACAGGTGTATATCAAGAATTTGTGTGGAATTTTTTGCTAGAATATTTTTTAAGAGAGAGAGAGAGAGAGAGAGAGAGAGAGACTTTTACCTACGAAAATTTTCACAGGTAAAAGTTTTGTAAATATTTTTACCAACGAAAAAGTTTCTTACATATTTTTTAGCGGCAAAATATTTCGTCTTTCGTTGCTAAAAGTTTAACATTTATTTTTAGCGACGAAATATTTCGTCACTAAAAGTTTCGCATTTATTTTTTAGCAACCAAAATATTCATCGCTAAAAGTTTAACATTTATCTTTTAGCGACAAAAATATTCGTCTCTAAAAGTTTAACACTTATTTTTTAGCGATGAAAATATTCATCACTAAAAGTTTTGTAATTATTTTTAGCGATGAAAACTATCGTCGCTAAAAGTTTAACAATGATTTTTTTGCGACGAAAATATTCGTCGCTAAAAGTTTTGTAATTATTTTTAGCAACGAAAATTTTCGTCGCTAAAAAGCTTGCCTTGGGTGACGATTCAAATTTTTTGTCGATAATAACCTTTTGCGTCAGTATTTTAGCAACGAAAAGTTTTTAGCTACTAAAATTTAGCTTTTAGCAACAAAAATTTTCATCACTAAAAGTGGGATTTCTTGTAGTGTAACCATGTTATAATATTATTGAACAAATGTTAGAACATGAATCCCACCAGGCATGCTAAAAAATGGTGTTTGTCTCAAATTTAGTTGGTCGTGTGATGTGTATGTGTCGGTGTGCCAGAGTGGAATGTGGCTAAAACAAATCGAATACAAGCACTAAAATAGATAGATTAAGACTGCATTTGTGTAGATTGACCAACTATCCAGCTACCGATTATACAGAATCAGGCGATTGATGAAGGGGAGGGTTCATCCTTCTAATGAGTTCCTTTTTCCTTTAGAGAAAGAAATTTTGATTATGTGCATGATACTTTCATCATTTAACAATAAGACAACATAACTTCAGATGAATAAAGTGGGATGATGGTTGAGCATCTCTAAGGATGTGGCAAGATGGCCCCATTGGCCATCCGTTCAAGACCTAGAGATCTTCTCATGTCTGAAATGTAATTATGAACATAAGGTGGAAAGCTAACTAATTTTAATCTAATCAATCTAGACGAATTTATGATTGCTCTGGCTAATAATGGAGAAGCTAGATAGAATAATAATAATAATAAATATCCATAACAGATAAAGAATAGGTAATGTTGAGCTGAAAAGGGTAGTGTTATATTGTATTGGAGTGGTTTAGTCCCCATGCTCTTCATTTTCTACTAAATTTATAAAAGTGTAAGGCGGTTTTCTGAAAAGTCGTATTGAAATCAACCTTCATGATCTTTTCTTAATTAACTAGCCAATCAACAAACATGGCCAATTATACTTCTAACTCAACGTAATTTTTTGAGATCTTTCTCTAATCTGGCTAATTGTCTAGCAGGTATAGTTGACTGTATTTCTATCATGAGACATTTCTTCCTGATCTTCACATAATCAATTTTCTTCTTAACATCTGTAGTCAATTATGTTCTGTCATGTGTTATTGTTGATCACCACCTTAGTTAATCTTGCATTTTAGGTCATTCCACATATATCTCTGCGTAAGTGTAGCCACTTGTCTTCTTCCATGTTTTATGAGAGCTACTAGCTAAAGAAACAATAGTGAACATGTAGGCCATTATGGAGCTTATAACCTCTTTAGTTTTTCTATGTGTCTTATTACTCATGCGTGTGACATGTGTCTCATGCTGATAACTTTCATTGTGCTTCATGATCTCCTCTTACTAGTCGCATTGGTTGTGATGATCTTGTCTTAATCTTTCATATGGTGGTTCCTTTATGTGTTGGTTTACTAGCCGTCAAATCTGAAGCAGTCAAAATGTGTGTAAACAATTATATTAATATTTTTATGTTTAAATTTATATGTATGGATGTTATCATATCATGATTATATATGCATATCAATATTCGGATTGGCCATCATATGATGAGATCTAGCTCACATTCATCGATTAAAAGCATATTCCGCCTCTCACATGGTATTTAATATGTAGGTATGTACAATTGGAGTGATGTTATTGAGATGCATGTACAAGAGAGAAGAAGCCTGTGAAGGATTGACTTACATAACAACTCACCTTACCTAACACCTCATATAAGTGAACCAAGAGTGTTGCATTTTAGTTATATGACTCAAGGAATGTGATCTCATGGACCAAATTTATCATCCTCATGCTCATCCTCTCATTGATGTGGTAAAGTATAACCCCTCCAAGTGCGAAGAGGATGAGGGTGCATACCTTCTAGATAGTCGATTCCTCAGTATCTGCAATCATAGGAGTGAAAACTTGTGCCAACTATGGAGCTTGAAGCAACCACCTTGGATTTTAGAGGAAGGCAGGGCAACCCCAAGCAAGGAGTCCCACTATTCAATGGTAGGAATTGGTAGTTTTCCTTTATGAGGATAAGGACGAGGCTCATATTAAAGGCTAGTGTGGATATGTAAGACCCAACCCGAGTTCGCATGTGTGTATGTGTGTATAAGTATGCATTCCGTCCACCTTGGTCCCGTGAAACCCGGTGACCTGTGACCCTTGGATAGTGTTTGCAGTCATCCGTAAGTCCATTCATAAAGACCAGACTCGGATCGAGTTGAGACCTATGCTATTACGACTGCTTCATCATTGCAGTTCTGACGCCATGTCTTGTGTGTTCATCCGGTGTGTAGATCATAAGTTGTGTGCATTTCATTTTCTAAGCCCTTGATCATGATCATGTAGCCTACCTAGAAGTGGTGTGTACTAATTTCTAGGTAGGTCCCATATCTTGGCACTATCTCCAACACACACTAGACACACACTACCTAGGCCCTATCCCTACACCACCCATCCTCAAAACACTACCCACTAACCTAAAAAGCCTATTAACCCTACAACATTGTTTCTAACTCCCTATTGCTATGATTTCTCTTCTCTATCTAAGGAAAGAGAGAGATGATTGCTTGCCTTAAAATTCCCTTTCTCTCTTTTTACCTCTCTCTCTCTCTCTCTCCCTCTCTCTTCTCTTCTTCTCCAGCAATTTTTAACCCATTTTCCAGCCCTTCATCTTCCCTTCTACCCCATAACCTAGTCCTTAACCTACTATCTTGACCATTAAACCACTTTCCTTAGAGCTTGAAGACCATCTTGGTGGTGTTTGCTTGAAGACTTTGTAGGTGGATGTGCACGTACTTAGAACTTTAGGATCTCCATTCCCTCCTCTTATCTCTCTTCTTCACCCCATGTTTGAAGAATGTGGGTCCCACCAAATGATGGTGTAGGCCTCATGTCTTCTTCGATGTGGCCATTGGCCCATCCTTTTGTGCATGCATAACTCATGGGTGAGGCCATTCTCCATGGACCCCACCATAGTTCTTTTCTTAGTTAGAAGGATCTTTAGGTCATCTAGACCCATGATCCTTGCCGGAGATGGCATCTCCACCATTGAATTTTGATTAGAAGATGCATGCATGGGTAGATCTTGTATATCTTGTGATAGTGGAATGTGTATGCATGAGTAATGTGGGGAAGGGCGTCAATGTAGCGGAGACCCTTCCCTTGTAGCCGAATCCTTATTTTTTCTTTTCTGATAAACTTCTTATCATGAGTGTGTGGCCCACCTTGTGGACCAAAAATATTCAGACCATCCATGGAGGGTGGACGTCCATAACAGTCCACCCTTGGATGTTAGAGCCCCCTAATCTACCTATGTGGGGCACATGAAAGGGGTATTTTGTAATGTAAAGGGTCTGGATATTTATGGGGCCCACTGGGGTGGTCCATACCATGATTTTCTTGGATTAAATCCCCTTTTTAAATAGTGTTTATATTTATTTATTTTCAGTTATATGTTGCTGTCTAGAACTGTCTAGCCAGATTTTTGGGTCATCTTGAGGCCAGACTTATAGACATTTGGAGTGGTGTTTGGTCCCATGTAATATATGTTTCTTGAATTTGTAGACCCCACCTATAATCATGCCAAATTTCAGCCCCATCTGACTCTATATGGTTATCCAAAAGGGTGGACTAAGAGGGGTGGTCAGCCTAATTTTTTGCTGTGCAGTCCAGCAATGTAAACTGTTGTAAACTGAAATTCATAAATAATTTTAATGATGGTAGGCCACTTTTATAGACTCCATATTATTGTATACTTGATGAGGGACCCTGGGTCACATTCCAGCAATACTTCACACTCGACAGATTGTCTTATTTAAATTAATTAAAGTATTTCTAAATGTTCAAAAATTCTAAAACTTTGTGGAGGTGTGATCCACTCATGGTAGGACCCATATACCAAATTTTAGGTCCAATGGACCCCTTTACACACCGTATCAAGGCCAGACTGGCCCACCACATTGAGACGTCCAGGTCTGTCCGATTTTCTGAACAGACTATTTTTTTTAAATTAATTAAAATACTTAGGAATATCAAAAAATTTTGAACGTTTGTGGGAGTGTGGCCTACATATGGAAGTATCACTTTACAAAATTTCAACCTAATAGACATTTGAGCTGGTCATGGTTCGGTTGGGAGTGACCCACTTGACAGGGACTCCCGGCCTAGGGTGTCCAACCTTGGCTAGCCCTCCAACCTGCCTTGTGGACCCACCTAGATGTGTTGTATATCCCACCACATTGTGAGGATCTTAGAGGAAATAATTTACACCTTTAGTCTCTTAAATGTTGGGCTTAATAAATGCACTTTTGAGGCCCACCATAGTTGGACTCAATTGGGTTCATGAATGTAGCTAGTTGTTGAAACTTTTTAGGCCCAATTAGGCTGGAACTTTCTAAATAGGCCCATTGAAATCTTGGGCCATTTTTACTATACTATTAAGTTGGGCTAATAGGCCGGATTACATGTCACGCCCCAAACACAGAAATTAGATTCACAGGAATCCCGGTCGTCGAACCCAGTGCTGACAACCAAGTAGTACCCAACTCTTGGCTCCTAGCTTCTATACGCCAGGTTCCAATCCTTGGATTCTACAAGGAGGATTTTCAAACGTACTTTTATCTCATAAGAAGCATAACCACAAGTATACCCAAATCATAAAGGCAACATCATCATCACATATCCACTAATATAAATATTTAAATATAATACTGAAAGGGAAATACATATATCAAAATCGACGCTCCAGAAGACAGCTGCACGTTCTAAGCTTAACGCTGATGTAACCTAACACCACCTGCATGCATATATCGTGCATAAGCTTATAAAAGCTAAGAGGGTGGTGAAAGTGTGTGTAAGGTAAGTGTCAAGTATACAATAAATCTCATAAATCATACATCATCGGGATGAGCGAAAATACTGACAAGATCATGAATAATACGATATCATAGTAAGCGGGAATATACTGGTAAGTCCATGAGTGCTATCATCCGTACAAAGGCTATGCGATGCAAAACATAATAAGACAATAACAAATATTAAGAATGTAATGCAATATACAAATCCTGACAAGCCACGAATACCATCAACCTCATCTAGGCTATATAAGTGTAAAAATATAGTAACCTAAAATACTAAGTACTGCATATGCAATGTAATATACAGTGCGAATGAAATGAGTATGTTGGAATGTGAAGTCAGGATGATAGTACGAAGTATCGTAGGCTACGAGGTAAATCGCAAGGGACTTGTATCCAAACCAGTCCCATACCTAAATTTGGATAGTCAGACTCAATGTGGTAAACTCCTACTCACAGGTTAGTCGCACGCCTAACCAAAATCCTGGCCATGCGAAGGTACACGTAACAAATAGTTACGCACCACCAGCATGAGTGGATAGTGAATGGATGAATGAATGAGTATGCAACTCCTGCTCAGTAGGTCCACAAATCAGTACGGTTCTTCTCTGGGAAATCACCAGGGACTATTACACTTTACATCGACTGCCTTCTCCCTAGCTGCACAGCCCCATGAGCAGAATAGACCTCACTATCTTCTTGACCAGTAGTCTGTCAATACCTACCCGGATCATTAATAGCAGACCCATTTACGAGCTGATCATACTCAGTCTAGCTTATAGCCCCCTCACTCAGGCGAAAAAGGCCACACCCCCTTCCAACTGACCACGACACAATAGGAGACACTGCCTCATGGTATACGCACCAGCGCTCATATTTCACTTGGTCTAGACATCGGAGCATCTCCTAGTACCAAGGAGGTTCTAAGATTTTCACCCAAGGACATCCTACGTGCTTAAAGTGTTAGAAGTAAGCATTTTTGGTGTCCCATCTAGTCATCCATGATGTGTCTGTGGAGGCCACAATCCTAATGCCACTAGGGCATATAATGATCATATCACACATATGCGAGATGCATGAGTCACACTATCTGGTCATGCAGAAATCCTACGCGTACGACGTAATAATGTGAGCACTCAGTCTCATAAGGAGTCCTGTAAATAGTTTTCCCGATGGTGTATGCTATGACCAAACATTTCTCATATGGAGCATACATATATGCATATGGGCATGAATCATGGAGTTATACTAAGCATTTTATATGGTGATGAACTACTCTCACAACAAAGATAGGCCTAGAGGCCTACACACAACAAGTATGGGCCTATCAATGGGCCCTAAGGAGAGTCATAATGCAGACTTTAACCAACATTATTCTTACAATGTGGATGTCAAACCAACATTGCTCCTAAGGCACGACCCGCCATAAACATCTTTACATAGCCATAGTGGAATCACACAATGCAATAGACCTTGTATACATCCCATTGGCCTCGTCCCATGGGCCTCAAATATATCAAATGGGCCTCATAACATGGGTCTCATATATATCAAGGTGGGCCTCAACAACGGGCCTTGAATGCATCACAATGGGCCTCAACCCATAGGTCATAATACATCACGATGGGCCTTAACCCATGGGCCCCTACTACATTACAATGGGCCTTACATATATCAAGGTGGGCCTCATACATTCCCAAAAAGAATCATATTGAAGGATCTGGACCATTCCACAAATAGTAGTGGAGGTAATGATTTTCATCATTTACAATTTCAAGGCCCACCATTTAGTTTATTTCCCATCTAATCTGTTAGTAAAGTCACAAAGACTTGATTGGGAGGAAAAACAAATATTAATTTAATCCAAGACTACTATGGTCCAAAAAGGACTTCAATGGTGGGCATTCATCTCTCCACTATTTTCTGTGGTGGGGTCCCCTTGAACCTTTGATTTGACTCGTTCTTAATCTCAAACCCGTAAGACAAGCTTGCCAAATGGTTGGACGGTTTGGATGCAACACATGCATCATGGTGGGGCCGGTCACTAAATGGATGGGCAGTAGGGATACATCACGGTGGGCTCCACCCATAAAAATGGATGGACGGCATGGCTGTCATGCTTGCTACTCCATCCAACAACTGAACGGTGTAGATATAAACATACATCATGGTACGGCCCACAGAGTGGCTGACTAATATAATATTATAATCATAATTAAATGCCCACCGTCCAGACCTCTAGACAGCAGGATACAGAGTACTTTCATCAAGGTGGGTCCCACGTCGGACCCACTATATAACATTATGTGCGTATATAGTAAATATATATTATAATATATATATATATATATATATATATATATATATATATATATATATATATATTTATAATACACATGCATCAACACTCTAGCGCTTACAGAGCTTACTGACGTGCCAGCTGCACCACACATCAACATCCATTGTGAGTGGGTCCCACGTGAGGTCCACCATAATGTTTATTCATCATCCACCTGTTCATAAGGTCACTAGGACTTGAATGAAAGGGAAATACAAATATCATATTTAACCCAAAATTCCTGGACACCCAAGGTTTCAACAGCAGGCATTCAATCAACTCTGTTTCCTATGACATGGGCCACCTAAGCTCTGGATGGGGCTGATTTTTGGAGGGGGCCCACTTCAGGAATGGGCCCACCCTATGAACGGTGTGGATATATAGCATACATCATGGTGGGGCCCACGCATAAGGCCCTTGTCCTGCCTGCCCGTCTCCATGGATGCTTGCAGCATCCCGCTGCACTGCAATAATAGGCGCTGCCCCTCTTCCATCTTTTTTTTTTTGAAAAACGTTGTTTTTCCATGGTTTTTCATGTGTAGGGCCCACATTGGCCAAATCCACCCTGACCACTGGTTTCCATGGCCCGAGATGAACCAAACAAGCTTGATATCTAATATTTTTCTGTGTATAGGAACGATATGAAGGTTTTCAATGGTAGAAACTATTGTTTTATGTACTATGGCCCGCTAGAAGATCGGATGGACTTCATTTTTTGGCTCAACGCCTAAAATGAAGTAAGGAAAGGAATGGATGGCGTGGATTGGACCCATGCATCAAGGTAAGGCCTACATAAGTGGCGTACTCAAAAAGCTTAAAAACAAAGTGCTTTTGTGTTTGAAGTGAGTACACGTCATTTTCTGTACACACTTCATGAACACGTTTAGGAACACGTCCAGCGTCCAGGGACACTGGAAAGACGGCGTGGTTATACATTTCATCAAGGTGGCTCCCACGTGTGGGGACCACAGCTAGTGGGTCCCACATGGATGTGGCCTACTTAATTGGATCAACCTGATATTTGTGTCTTTCCATCACCCCGAGGTAGGGCTCACATGGCTTGGACGGCGTAGATCTAACATGTCCATCAAGTGTGTCCCATAAAGGTGGACAACCTAGATGAATTGCATACATCATGGGCCAATCAACAAAAGAAAAGCGAGAGAAAAAAAAAAAAGAGGGAGAGAGACGTGTGATGGAGGGGAGGGACCCCGCCATAATGGGCCCTCCCTATATACATACAACAAGATGGGTCCCACATATGTGGGCCCTCAATTCACAAAATTAATAAATAAAAGCACCCACCATTCGATCTTCTTGGTCCGTTGGAAAGCCGATCTCCTTGTGTCTCACTTTGATGGTGGAAGATGAGAAGTGGATGGCTTGGATGAAGGATTTTGGGAGTGGAAGTGGGCCACACACAACTCTTACTCTCCTTAGAAATGCATGGAGGTCCACACTCTTTTGCTCTCTTTGTTGTTTGGAATTTTTCTTGGAAAATGTGAAGAGAAAGAGAGAGAGAGAGAAGGGATGGTTGTAAGGAGAGAAAGTGATGGGTGATGGATGTGAGGTGAGTGATGGGTGAGGTGAGAGGTTGCTTGACTTGGTGGTTGCTTGACTTATGGGGAAAGAAAGTATGGGTGGGTGTACTTGACATAAGGTGATTGATTAATTGATTTGAGTGATTGATTGATGAGAAATGTTGTAGAGATTCTCTTAGGATTATAAAGGCGCGGCATTTTCTTTGAAATAAATGTCAGCGCACATCTTCCTACTAGGGTATCGGATCGGTATGCAAGACACGGTGATGGAACCGTTGCGACGGTGCGGTCACAATGGTACAAGTCTTGGATTAAGCTGACTCAATTCTATAGGATACGCTTAGGGTCACGTGCAAATATCGATTATACATCATGGATTACCGAAATTCGATGGAAAGGATCGCGACAGTCGACAAAATAGTACGGATTAGGATATGGGTCTTACAGCTCTTCCCACTTAATAAAAAATTTATCCTCGAAATTTAAAATAAGACACAACCAATACAGAGCACAACAAAGGGAAGAAAATCCTATCCGAACACAACATGCTAACATAATCAAGCACTTAAGAGATAAGGACAATGCCTACGAATCTCAACCTCTTGCCACCGAAACACCTCATCAACTCTTCAATGACCCAACTAGACCTCGGATCCTGATCAGAAATGATCGAAACTGAAATACTATGCAGCCTCACAATCTCAACGGTAAGGAGCTATATTAGAAAAATCTTTAAGTTATTCGAACTTGAGGATCAAACCATTCTATGTTCTCAACAATCATAGAGTGAAAGGGTAGAAATCAGTAGATATGTGATGTTATCTTCTGGTATTTCCAAGTTATGCTTTGATACCAACTTCTGTCACGCCCCAAACCTGGAAATCGGATTCACAAGAATCCTGATCGTCGAACCGGGTGCCGACAGCCTCCGTAGTACCCAACTCTCAGCTCCCAGCATCTATATGCTAAGTTCCGATCCTTGGATCCTACAAGGAGGTTTTTCAAATGTACCTTTATCTCGTAAGAAGCATAACCGCAGATATACCCAAATCATAAAGGCAACATTATCATCACATATCTACTAATATAAACATTTGAATACAATGCTGAAAGGGAAATATATATATCAAAATCAACGCTCCATAAGACGGTTGCATGCTCCAAGCCCAACGCTTCTACAACTAAACGCCACCTACACTCATCTATTGTGCATAAGCTTACAAAAGCTTAGAGGGTGGTGAAAGTGTGTGTAAGGTAAGTGTCAAGTATACAATAAAGCTCATAAATCATACATCATCGAGATAAACGGAAATACTGACAAGATCATGAATCATACGATATCAGAGTAAATGAAAATATACTGGTAAGTCCATGAGTGCTATCAGTCATACAAAGGCTATACGATTCACAACATAATAAAACAATAACATATGTTGAGGATGTAATGCAATATGCAAATCCTGACGAGCCACGAATACCATCAACCTCATCTAGGCCATATAAGTGTAAAAATATAGTAACCAAAAATGTTAAGTACTGCAGATGCAATGTAATATGCGGAGTAAATGAAATGATTATGCTGGAATGTGAAGTCGGAATGATAGTACGAAGTATCGCAGGCTACGAGGTCCATCACAAGGGACTTCTATCTAAATCAGTCCCATACCTAAATTTGGATAGTCAGACTCAATGTGGTAAACTCTTGGTCTCAGCTTAGTCGTGCGCCCAACCAAATTCCTGGCCATGCGAAGGTACATATAACAAATAGTTATGCACCCCCAGCCCAAGTGGATAGTGAATAGATGAATGAATGAGTATGCAGCTCCTGCTCAGTAGGTCCACAAATCAGTACGGTTCTTCTCTGAAAAATCATCGGGGTCTATTACACTCCACATCGACTGCCTCCTCCCTAGCTGCACAGCCCCATGAGTGGAATAAACCTCACTATCTGCCTAACCAGTAGTCTGTCAATACCTACTCAGCTCGTCAATAGTGAACCCATTTACGAGCTAGTCATACTCAGCCTAGCTTATAACCCCCTCAGTATGGCGATAAGGCCACACTCCCTTCCAATCGACCACGACACAATGGGAGACACAGCCTCATGGTATAGGCACCAGTGCTCATATTCTACTCCATCTAGATGTTAAAGCATCTCCTGGTACCAAGGAGGTTCTGAAATTTTCACCCAAGGACATCCTACGTGCCCAAAGTGCTAGAACCAAGCATTCTGGTGTCCCCTTTGGCCATCCACGATGTGTCTGTGGAGGCTACGGCCCTGATGTCACTAGGGCATATGTAACATCCCAAAAATCAGGGGTCGAGTAAAAACTCCACTGTTGAGTTCCAGAACATCACTTATGCAACATAAATGTGTATGATTGAATGTTGTCTGTGTTAATGTATTAAACATGAGTGGGATTAAGCCAAAACAACATATCATACTCCAGAGACAGTTAAATTTACAAGCGGAAGACTGTGATAGTATGTATAACATATATAAACTGTTGTATATCTCCAGAGTGTGAACATGTTACCAGGTTATATACATACATGTATGCTCCAAAAGTAAACAAAAAAGTATACATGAGTGCTCTAAAATATAAAATGACAAGTGTCAAGGCAACAAATCAACCTCCCTGTAGTCCCGTCAATCAGAACACGCATAAAGGAGGGATCCTCCTCCTCATCATCAAGTCCAGCTCCGCTTCTCAAGCAGCGCAATCATCTGCAACCAAATTAGGGACTGGTGGGTGTCCGGAAACACCATCCCGTAACGTGGGAGTGAGTAGCTAACTCAGTGGAATAATAGAGCAAAGATTAACATGTTCTTAAATCAATCATGCGATAATAGTAAAGCAATGAATCAAACATTCCTAATACTGTTATTAATGCAATATGACATGACATGATGGATGCCCTCACCGACGATCTCCCTCATACGGCACCATCTTCGTCCGCGGCATGCTTGCATACCGCTCAGTGCTCCACATCTTTCAGAAATATACAATGTGATGGTGATATGATTACCGAGTTATTATTAGTCCATTCATACAGCAGGATTGAGAAACTAAGGTACTTCCCTTATATCAATCCCAACACAGATCCTGTCTAGGGTCGTCACTCCTAGTAATCTCATACGATGTATATTTTGTAGGTCGCTGCAAGGGCTGTCAGGGCTGTTGCTCGCACTCGTTGCACCGCTCCCCCATCACCTTATCAATACAGGCCTATTGTACTCTCATCGCTACGGAAGGGTCGTTACCTCCCGTAGACTCAGAATACGCTCGCGGTCACTACAAAGGACTCGTCTCCTGATCAGTGTAGGCCGATAGCAAGAATATAGTGTCCCATACCACCATAATCTGCTCACGAGTCATAGGTGCTCACTGGTCACTATGGGGAGGTTTGTGGCCCCAGCGTAGGCCGACAGCTCGACCACGGTGTCCCATACCACCATGCCCGGCTTATGAGTCTTTGTGGATCAAGGCACCATGGTTGACAGGGTTTTTAATGGTAAGTTCAGTACCCTAGGTTCAAGTAATTATGACACATACATGGTGAACATACAATGGCCAGTCGGGTTACTTGACGGGCTCGACTAGCACGAGCGCATCTCAAGTCGAACGACATAAAGTGCATAAAATGCCTCGTATGGCCTAACCACTGCCGCCAACTCCAAAACACGACTCGCGTTCATCGACACGTCGCTCGTGGCAAAGATAAGCCAACCACCGATTTACTCGGTTACCGACTGCCTGGACTAAGTATAGCCCCAATCATTTTTGAATCCACTTCATCAATCATATCAGAGTAATGGAAATGAAATACAACAATATGAGCATGTTAACACATGTCATAACATACAGCTTAAGTAAATCATCTAACACATGCATTTCATACATATAATGAAATCATACATATAGCCAACATGAAGGAAATCATTTACATCAGCGTATTATTTGAGAATTCCATCTCAAACTAATTCACAACACCATTTAATCCAATACATACTAATACAAACATTTATACAAGCACTTAGTCTACACACTTAAGTCTACATAGTGTATGTCGACTCAAAGTGCGCATTTGGGCGAATCTCTTCGCCAAACAGATTATGCACACATTCCTAGTATCCTAAGGTGACAAAAAGCCATGTTAATCATTTTAGCAAAATATGGATGTTTACAGTATTTCCTACAAATGACTAAAATTCCATAAATCTCATATTTTTCGTCTGCTTACGAAACAGGAAATGGACAGCATGTTGTACATGTCAAATGGCATTGCCGTCAATAATCTACTATTAAACGACATTGAAAGTGTTGAAAATAGTCAATCAAAGCGTCTAAAATCCGCACCTTTCACTTTAGATGTGTATCGTTCCGAACGGAGCGTATACGCTTCGTCTACGGCGAACAAACAACCTAATACACAAGATTCGTAAGCTACATCGCTAAGGAATCGATGGAACTCCAAATCAGCAAGTGGTTAGGGTATTTTCTTACCTAGAAATGCGGTGAAATCACCGGCAAAGTGATTGGATTCGTGGCTTAAGCACGTACAGCAGGCAGTGCAAGCAGCAGGAAAAGCTCTCCCACCTTCTCTCACAAACTCTCACTTTCTCTCACACTCTTGCTAGGGTTTCTAGAAAATTCGGATGGGTGAGAGGAGTGAGGGTTTGAACCCCTTTTATAACCTAAAAACTTCCCAGATTAGGCTTGGGAACAATGTTTACTTGAGGGGTAACCAAATCGGGGCTGTTTCGGTCCAAAAGAGCATTTCTGGAGGTCCCCTGGCCAAACGCGGTCGAACTTAAGCTCATGCATACTGGATCTAGCACACATTAAGTTTTCAGACTGGTAGAGTTTCCAGATCGCACGTGGCAGTCCAGTTTCAGTTCAGTGATCATCGCACGTGGATCAGGTCTATAAGTCTCATGATATGAAAGAGAAATTTTTCCTGATCCGAGGGTGTAATTTAGCTAAATTCTGACGGTCAGAACGCTTAATACTGACGCGTCAAGTCATGTGCCAGATTTAAATTTCAAATTCCAAATCTAACCCTATTCTCACTCTCTTCACTCCAGGCTCAATGAAATAGCCTCTGAACGTCGGTTGGACTTGATTTTCGAAATGATTGTCAGGTCCAGCTAGGCGGTTATAACGGTCTAAGATTGTAGGTATCGAACTTTCGACGCGCGGTCTAGATCCAATACAGAGTTTCAAAGAGGTCATGAGAACAAACCGGTTTAGAGTTTGATCCGAGGTTTTAGAGTATTATAGCGTCATTGGTTCTACTTGCGTTGGGTCTTGTAGAACGTATTTAAAGTGATCAGGGACTATTTCCCAGCTACTCTAGTGTTGCGCTAGCTAACTTATGCTTAGTTTCTAAAGGAATTAATCCTAAGTGATTTCTTTGGCTATGGAATTGGGTTCTGAGCGATTTCCCAAGTGTTTTAGTTGACCCATTGCCTAAGGACGTCTAATCCCAGGTTGATAAAAATTCGGGGTGTTACAGCATACAATGATCATATCACACATATGCGAGATGCATGAGTCACACTATCCAGTCTTGCAGTAATCCTGTACGCACAGCGCGATAATGTGAGCACTTCGTCTCATAAGGAGTCCCGTAAATAGTCTGTCGAGTGGCGTATGATATGATAAACATTCCTCATATCAAGCATACATATGATGTATATGGGCATGAATCATGGAGTTATACTAAGCATTTTATATGGTGATGAACTACTCTCACAATGAAGATAGGCCTAGAGGCCTACACACAACAAGTATGGGCCTATCAATGGGCCCTAGGGAGAGTCATAATGCGGATATTTAACCAACATTATTCTTACAATGTGGACGTCAAGCCAACATTGCTCCCAAGGTACGACCCACCATAAACATCTTTACATAGCCATAGTGGAATCAAATAATGCAATAGACCTTGTATACATCCCATCAACCTCGACCCATGGGCCTCAAATACATCAAATGGGCCTCAACAATGGGCCTTGAATGCATCACAATGGGCCTCAACCCATAGGTCATAATACATCACAATGGGCCTTAACCCATGGGCCCCTAATACATCACAATGGGCCTTACATATATCAAAGTGGGCCTCATACATTCCTAAAAAGAATCATATTAAAGGATTTGGACCATTCCACAAATAGTAGTGGAGGTAATGATTTTCACCGTTTACAATTCCAAGGCCCACCATCAAGTTTATTTCCCATCTAGTCTGTTAATAAAGTCACATAGACTTGATTGGGAGGAAAAATAAATATCAATTTAATCTAAGACTACTATGGTCCAAAAAGGACTTCAATGGTGGGCATTCATCTCTCCACTATTTTTTGTGGTGGGGTCCCCTTGAAACTTAGATCTGACTCGTTCTTAGTCTCAAGCCTGTAAGACAAGCTTACCAAATGGTTGGACAGTTTGGATGCAACACATGCATCATGGTGGGGCCGGTTGCTAAATCGACGGGTAGTAGGGATACATCGCGGTGGGCTCCACCCATAAAAATGGATGGACGTCATGGTTGTCATGCTTGCTACACCGTCCAACAACTGGATGGTGCAGATATAACTATACATCATGGTACGGCCCACGGATTGGCCGACCAATATAATATTATAATCATAATTAAATGCCCACCGTCCAGACCTCTGGATGGCAGGATACAAAATTCTTTTATCAAGGTGGGTCCCACGTAGAGCCCACCATATAACATTATATGCATATATAGTAAATATATATTAGTATATATATAATTTCACAACTAGAAAATAGGCCTACGGCTTCGGCTAAAAACCGTAGCTAAAGCCTATGGCTACGGCTAAGATCCGTAGCACGACCGTAGCCATTGGTATCGTAGTCATAGGTCAAAAAGCTATGGCTACAGCTCCAAGTCGTAGCCATAGAGATAATGGATACGGATTAAATCCGTAGCCATTTCTTTTGTAGCGCTAAAGCATTTATAGCTACGGATTATATCTATAGCTAAAAGTTGAGAACAAACCATAGCAATAGGCTTAAATTAGCAACAGCTACGATGTGTAGAAACATGCTACGGTTCATAGCCATAGATAATTAACCTATAGGTACGGATTAAAGCCGTAGCAATATTATCTGTAGGCTAAAATTACATACAGCCATAGATTTTATTTGTAGCTAAAAGTAGAATGAGAACCGTAGCAAAAAGCTGAATTTAGCAAGAGCTACGGTTTTCCACAAAGTGCTACGGTTAATAGTCGTAGCTAATTCCTATTGTTAATAAAAAAAATTTAATTTGTAATGGCAGCTCTTACCATTATAATACACCCTGATAACTCATATAAGCAAGATCCAATTCATGGCTAAATCATTCATTCATTCAATCAAACACAATCATTCATTCATTCAATCAAACACAATCATTCATTTCCATTCACAAAAGTACAATGCCAACATAATAGTTATATGTCTATTTAAAGTTCTCATTAACAGCAAGATCCAATGCCTTCTCGTAGCCAAATAGCTTCTCAACAATTACAAGCAAAAACTTCATGGATGTGCATCTACTGGTTATCAATTTGCAATCAACTAACACCCTATTCTCAGCTTTGCTTTGATCCGAAAGCTTATTACACATGGATGATCATATACCTGTTTGATCTGAAGGATAATCAATGTTATACGCTGCCAGTCGTTCTTTCAGCTTGAGCACCTCATCATCTTCCTCTTCACTATCAACGGTAGTCGGCATTTTCTACTGAAAGACCCAAACCAAAAAGGCAATGAGAAGTCCACAAAAACAGAGAGATAGTTGGGAAATAAGAAGTTTTAGAATTTGTAAACACACCTTTCTAGCATGAGCCTTCTTTGGAGCTCCCCTGCCTTTGGGTTTTACCCCCTCGGAAACATGTCCTACGGAGAGAAAAAGATAACATGCATTGAGATGAATGAAATCTTTAATATGGGAAATAAAATAGTAATTGACAATCTGCCTGTACCGAGTTTTATTCCCAGCAAGGTTCACAAAATTCAAGTTGACAGTGAAACCATGTGATCCTCCATTGATGACATTAAATGCAGGCACAAGCAGAACTAGAGTTTTGTTCCCAGCAAGGTTCGGAATGTGCTGCATGACAAAGAGTGCAACTTAACAAACATACGCTTCAACAGTGAGTGAAGGGCCAGTGAATAATCATACATTTTGAACTGTGTTTGGACAAGAGATGCTAAAAAAGATTATTTTATGTTGATCTGAAGAGGCTAGCGAATAATTAGATATGATGCATCATGTGTTGATGAATTTGTACCTCCACCATTTTGCAATCTTGGATTAGCATGCACAGATGATGCCTGCAACCTTCTCAATTCCTCAAAAAGTTGGTGGGAGATGAGCTGGCCAGAATGGGCTTGAAGGACCTGTGAAATATTCATGTAAACTACAATATGCATAATAGTTCTTTATGACGCTGTGTATAAGTAATAGAAAAAGAAATTTTGAAAGTAAAAACCTTCAAAAGAGTAGAACTTGTCTCTAGATAAAGATTCATGACAGAGCTGGAATGTTGGAAAGGATTGGCAGATGCATCATTTGTTGTTGCAGAAGGTATTTCTTTTAAGAACTTGAGGCAATCCTGGAAAAAAAGAAAGAAAGACATGTCCATGAGTGAACTCTAAACATTTTCATGTTCAAGAAGCTTTAAGAGAAAAAAAAAATGTAGCATATATTGAGGACAAGTTCCATTCATACAATGGCAATGAAATAAAGCATGTGAATCACCTCAAAAAAATTATCCTTGTATGTGCCCAGATTTTCGTTCAGCCATTGCTCTAGATTTATGTGTTCCTTACGAGAAGCAACCACAGCCAATTTGATGCTGAATGTAAATGGAGTCATGTCCAATTAATACTGATAGTCTAATTGTAAGATCTATGAGATGACATGTACATGAGTACAAAAAGCATCAAATGAAGACATGGAAGAGAGTTGTAATACCTGTAAACTGCTTGTACTGCAACCTTCAACGGTGACAGTGCCACCGGTGACTGCTGCGCCTGTTAGGAAATAACTCGTACTTGATGCATCGCCTTCAACATACGCATTTCCAGGGGACCTGTTTCTACGTTTTCTTCATGTTACTCCCTATATATACTGATTCTACGTTTTCTTCATGTTACTCCCTATATATACTGATTCTACGTTTTCTTCATGTTACTCCCTAGAGCATGTCTATCTCTGTGTACAAATAAAATAATCATGTTGATGGTATATATGTAGGAAATTCTTCATATGGAAAAATATACACAATGGTAAGGGTATCTACATGTTCAGCTATATACACAACCATATGACTGTGTATTGAGCCCCAATACATAGCCCCAAGAGAGTACACAACATATTATGATAATAATTTGAGTTATTTCCTATTTTATAGAGTTTTATCAATATTGTAGGAGATCCTCACCGCTACTAATTACGCCAAGTGCATTCACACTTTTACCAATCCACACATGCTCTAGCAGATCAAAGAATGCTGAGCTGCCCATTTGAGATTCAGATAGCAATGAAATACACACAACATTATTCATGCAGTGCTCCAATGGCCTCTGGCACATTGGAGCACTGCAGTGGCATGGTTTTCTTTTTTTATTCTAACAGTGATGTTTTTTTTTTTTTCTTTGAAAGTTACTTGATCTTCCTTCCAGCTTCTCTGCTATAAGATTCCAATTCTGAGGGCCATAAAGAGCTACGAGTTCCTTGAGCTTAGTGTCTTCTGCAGGCCTCCAATGGCCTCTTGCACAAAGCTTAGACTGCCCACTGTTTGGTTCCTTACATCCTCCTGAATTTTCATTTGGGTTTTCTTCATTTGCTCTGTCCTCTTCCATGGCATTGTCACTGGAATCAGAACCCTTCCCATCACCCACCTTGCTGTCATTGTTGTTGTTGTTGTTGTTGTTGTTGTGGGGATGATGGTCTTCCAAGCTACTGCCGTTGCAGTTAACATGATAATATCACTTGGACATTAATTCAAATCTTGCAACTCAGTTTATTCCACTTGAATATGGAATGTCCCCCTTGTTTGAATGTGATTTGAATGTTCCTAATACCTAATAGCATCCAATACAGTTGATAACATCCACGTCTTAAAGTACCTTAAAGTACATTTGAACATGATATGGATTAAAACTCTACAGTGAACATCTCATTGTTGAGGGTCAAATATTGCATATTAGACCCCAGATATTGTCTGGATTTACGAATATAATGCTATCTAATGGCTTGTTTTCTCATTCTTGTGTTGCAAGGTGATTTTATGAGCATGGATGGAAAAAGGACGTTAAAAGTTGAGATTTAACGATCTGATGACGCCAAAGGCAAGGGACACACTCCAGGGGACCAAGATTGACAAATATACACGGTCAGAAATCTGAGAAAAGTAAGAAATTGAAGCTCAAGTGGCCTGAAGGACGTCCAGAATGCAAGATCATGAGGTTCCCACCATCCGTTCGGTTCGAAACTTCATACGTCGCCTGAGGACCATAAATTAACCATACACGTCAAATTTCAGCCATTAGATCTCTCTAGAAGTTGCCCAACAGTCAAATCAGCCCATAAATTCTCAATTTTGGGGCCCACCTGATATCTGGATCTGCTTCACTTTTGGTCTCAACGTCTAAAAGGATATTACAAAGTGGATGGACGGACTGGATTTCACATGTACATCAATATAAGGACCACCTTGCATGGCAGAGTGCACCATCGATCGTGCACACGCGATGCACCAGAAACCAAAAAACGGGTCAGCGTCGCTAACCCGTCTCCTTTCGCAATGGCAGCGGACGCACGGCCGCTGGCCGTTTTTGCGGACGGTTGTGGGCCCTACCCATTGCCTGTATGGAAGATCTGATCCGTCCATCATGTAGAGGGGCCTGAAAACTACAAAACCTTGCTGAAAGTTCACTTCCATACGTGCACACGTGTGCGTTACAGAGGCCACAAAAGGGCTGTCATGGGACGTTCAAAACTGATTCTTTTGTGATTTCTTCTCTGGGCCACGTCAATGGGCGTTCAAAACCACCCATTCTTGACTGAAATTTCGTTCTGAATCCAATGGACGGGGTGGATTTTCCAGAAAATGCTTCTGTGGGGCCCACCGATCACAACAGCAAAATGGTGCGAAAGGTTTCGCACATCCGTGAAAACTGATTTTTTCAGGCAGTTTTGGCCCACCATCTTTGATCATATGGCAGATCTGAACCGTCTATCATGTAGAGGACCCAAGAAAGTACTAAGGGACGGTGTTTCTTTGGAATTTGAGCGAGAAAAGTGGCGTGTTTCGAGGCACCGAACTTGACTGCGAAAATTGCACTCCGTGTCCTGCTACAACTCTGTCACTGACTCCAGCCTTCCAGCAGCTATAAAAGGAGGTTTTGGATGTGGGAAGTATTGATTCAAGTGTTAGGAAGGAAGAAAAAGAGAGACGTGGAGGCTCGGGCAGGGACGTGAAGCAGAAGAAAAAAAAAAAAAAAGAGTATTTTCTTTTTTTAGTTTATTTAAATTGTGGAGATTTAGCCCATCCATGTCTGGCTAAACCTCTTAGCTAAGGCTAAGAGGTGAAGCTTGTAGTGAGATGGGAGATTTGATTTGATTTTAATTTTAATGAATGAATTGACTTTGATTTTCAAAAAAAAAAAAAAAAAAAGGTTCACTTCAAGCTCATAACAGTTCACTTCAAATGTAAAACTATGAGCCACACGAGAACATTGTACATTAACAAATTATGATTCTTTTACAATTTGTTAAGCTTAGAAATCGTTAAAAACAAGGACCTTCAAGACTGACGGCCATATATAAAAGGCATAGCAGAGTTTCTTGAAGTCGAAAAATAGTTATAAAACTTAGTGAGTTGACTCAAAGCTCGGCTGAGTCAACGAGATTCAATGAGATTTTGAACCGAGTCTGTTGAGAACTCGGTCTAGACTTGGTAAACTCATCGGATCTGCTTGAAAACTCAATCAACTCAAATGACTCAACGTGACTCGATCCAAATTAATGGCTGGGTCATGGGGAGCTTTAGCCTCGGTTTAAAACTGAGGCTAAAAAGGTTAAAAACTAATGACCATATCTGGCCCAACTGATGACCATATCATCCTGATTTTCAGACCATGGCACATAACAGTGGTGCCCAACTATTGAATTGTATGGATCGCGTGACATGTGCTATATTGTTGCATGTGAGGAGAGTAGGATTCTATATTTCTACTCATATCCTACTCTGCCAAATAGCCATAGCAGAGCTCTTCCCACATAGTTAAGTCACAACATATAGTACTTACATTGTGCTTTTTTCGAGTAGGGGAGGTTCTGTCTGAAGCTTGAAGCAATACTACAAAAAAACTATAAAAAAAAAAAAAAAAAGTAGGATGAATTCATGTACAAACTGGTTTAAAACAAAAGCAAGCAAAGTTGGAGGCAGTTCTAGGCAACTTAAATGCAGATCAGATGTAGAGTTGGGAGAGGATCTTACGAGCTGTTTTCAGTAGATGAATAACTGGAGACCAAATTCCTGCCAGTGATAGGAGATGAAAGTCCATAAAAGAAAAGTAATGTGAGATTCAATAGATGAAATGATAGTGATTGCAATGTGGGGGAATGTCATTACCAAAGGATTCTAGCTAGCTCCACTTTGTTCCAATAGGGTGCATTTGGTTGCACCAAATATCATGGAATTTCATAATATTTCATGATCAATCAGTCTAATTTGCTGTAAAATTTCATGATATTTCGTGCAAACAAACACAACCTTACTACCTTATTGAATTGAGTTGTTTTCAATTCAATTAAATTGCAAGTGAAAATGCATCTTATGTAAAAAGAACAAAATTTTGTTTCTTGAGTTCCTGAATGATCCATGGTGCTAATTATGAACTGAATCTCACAGTCAATTAATTCCAGCAACAATGATTGCAGCATGGGGACCCACATTCCAGTATCAAATAGCTCCCATTTTAAATCGATTCTCCACCACTCTCCCATATGTTCTGCAACTTGGTTCCTCTCTCGAAGTGCATTGCACGTGCCATATCAACTAGTTCTTTTTAGTTTTAATTAAGATCCAAAATTTGGGACATAAACTTAGAAAAAAAATACAATTTCTAAAATAATTTCGAGTTATATTTGAGCTACCTGAATGAGCAGACTGTGTTGCCATCCCAAGCGGTGATTCTTTCTACAGGTAGAAAAGTAACTGAGCATTATAACTTATTAGGAGAATGAATATTCTGCATGGACCTTAAAAAAATAAAAAATGATCCAATGTAAAGCTGATCAGGTAGATATCAGTCAGGTACAATGGACTTTGGATAACACTGTGATCCAATTCACATCTTGATGTTGTTTTCTATCATTTGCATGACTAATACCACATGGCACTTCTATTCATTTTTTTTCTTTTTTTGAAATAATATCAGGAAAGGGAGAGAGCAAAGACGACTAAAATGGAAACCCAATTCAGTTACGAATAAGACAACATAATACTGTTTAGCAAATCTGCTGAACATATCACATTCTGCTAGCTATTCATAAATATGAGGCGCCAATCCATACAGTCTTTTAAAGAAACATTAAAATTTTGAGAAATGGGAAAGATGAGAATTTTGGAAATGTAACTAATAGACCTCCATTATCAGCAGAAGTATAACGAGTAGACTGCTTGGATAGAGAACTAAAGATGGTTGGACTATATATAGGAGACCAGAAGAATTTGTAATGGAAAATACAACTAGTTGGTGATATTTCTTTTATTTATGCATAAAAATGTAGGCTTTGCAGATGGCAGAAATTACAAATATGGCAATTACCCATGCAATAATAATAATACTTATGGTAATTACTATAGATACCAATTAAGCCAACTAGATGAGAAACTCATTTCCATCGAGTTGCCTAGAGTTTTTTAGTGTTTTTGAGTTGAGGAAAAAAAAACAACTAGGTCAAGTTTTTCCTTCGTTTCATTTTTCATTAATTATGCATTTTATAATGCATATTTTATATAATAAAAAAATCTATTAATGATCAATTTTTTATGGAGTTCTTTTCAAGTTTCCTTGTGAGTGTCCATGACATTCAAGTTGATTAGACATTTCAGGTTTTCAAACCATGATGCACAGAATTGGTGTCATTGCCATTTGCTGCTTATTATATTGTATAGTTCAGAAAACCATAACAGACTAGCCAATGCGAATTATAGCACCCAGTATTCTAAAGAACGATTAGAGAGACAGGGATTTAGCAAGCATACGTTAAATTTGATGTTGATGTTGACAAAAAGCAAATGCACATTCCAGGAAAAACTTGGTCAAAAAAAAATAAATCATTTCTTCAGGGGTTCTAACCTACGATGCTAAAAGACCATTGAAGATAAAGCTAGAAAAGACTCAATTCTTTTATAATTGAAAATTAAGTTAAAAATTAAGCTAGAAAATACAATTCTTTTGTAAGGGAATGAAGCAACATTTTTAAGGTAGGATAACCACAAGCCTTCTTGGCATGCTGCATATTGTTGTCAACAACAACATTGACCCCGTATACAACAGAATAGTTCGAGCATATCCCATAAAAATATTGGGGTACTTATTGTGGAAAATCTCTTTGTTTGTTGTGGCTAAAGAAAGGGAATTGCCTGATTACTTAAATGCCCTTTCAATTGCTTAAAACCCCTTCCAATGTCCTCTTATATTGAATGGCTCAGTTGTTTTGAACAACTAATTACGGGAATGCTTTTTGCCCATGGCAATTCATTATATGTAGTAGAGACGTGTCTGTTTTCACTAAGTCAAGATAATATCACAATCATGACTAGTGCATATTGCATTGTAATTTGAGCCATTGAGTGATTTGGTGCAATTGAAAGAGAAGCAAAGAGTTTGTGGAGGGAAAAACAGTTTTTTTTTTTAATCCACTTTGGGCTCCAAAGGCTCTTTTGGCTTTTGTACTATGGTTCAGACGTTTTCCATTCTCATAACTATGGAAAAGATGAGAACAAGAGAACAGATATTAAGAAGCAGAGAAACTCATAGAGGACAGCAGAGAGAAAATACTCAAGTTGCCATTGAAGAGTGTGACCGAGCAGCAATTCTTTCCAATGCCTTTAATCTGTTGGCTTCCATTTTGGAGTGACTAATTAGATTTGTCTTGAGGCCCTCTTGAAACAGACCATTCATGGTGGAGACCCAGGTAATTCCAACAATGGTTTGCCAATCAAGATGTCTAAAACTGTTCGAATACTATTAATATCAAAAAATAGTATTCACTTTTTAAATTCATTTTTCATCTGTTTAAATCCAAGGTTATGGCTTCTCAAATAAATAAATCCAAAGGTTAATTTGGATTAGAGTTTCGAAAGCATGAGGGGTGTTTCTTTCTTCTGTATTGAAATCTGATTGTTAGGATGGTGGATTGGAGTCCATAGAAAGGGATCAGCAACCCCATTGCCATACAGTGAAGAAAATATAAGAAAAATCCAAGAAAGTCTGGAAGAGCATCCCACCAAAGCGATTCCCAATCTCATGACACTTCTCTCATTTATGGATGCTGATAGACAGGATTACAGATTATTTAATGTAAGGCTCGTAACTCATTATGAATACTAAGAATCATTAGTAAATTTTGCCGTTTTCTCTGACCAAATGTTTCCAATTCAATTCAGGTTTTGCATCAAATGAAATGGAAGAGTTGGCCCACGATATGTCAGAATGATAAAATTTTAAGGAATCAAATCAGCTAGAAGTACTTTGAAGAAATTTCAAAATAGAATGAAATTAGTATGCGTGCATAACCCCAGTTAAGGCTACCAGCTGGAGTACGATTGGCACCCCCATCACAAGCGAGTCATGAAGATCCAAGTCACCGATCAGGTGGTCTATTGTGCATGTGCCATGGCCCAAACATCATATCTACTCATTTAAAAGGTTAACTGATTCAGATTACAATTTTTCATTTGCAAGCCATACATCAGATGGCTGAGATCATCTGATTGAGAAGACTGGGGCATGGAATATACAATGATGGGGCCACTAGATGAATACTTAGTTTATCAAATGATAGGTCCCACCTGTTCCATTGTTGGGTAAGCACTAAAAACACCAATCTCTAGGAAAACAGAAACTAAGGAAAATCATGGAAATGTAGATTTAAATGCAGATGGACAATTTTGCATTAATCTCTGGAAAATACATAAGCGAGCGCACCTTATGGATGGAGATCCCAAAGCATATGGACCAAATCCAAACTCCAGCCGCTCCACACCTGCGAAATCGGATTAATGGCTCGAAGAGTGCTGTTTCTGTTAAAGGGAGAGGAAGAGGGAGAGAGGGAAATAGAGAGAGTGAGAGAGAGAGAGAAGGGAACGAAAGAGAGAGGGAGAGATCGAGACGGAGGGAGAAGGGGCGCGAGAGATCGAGAGAGAGAGAGAAGGGGCACGGGAGATCGAGAGAGAGAGAGAGAGAGAGAGAGAGAGAGAGAGAGAGAGAGAGAAAAGGGGCGGGGGAGATCCAGAGAGAGAAATGGATGGACCTGAGAGGGAATAGGGTTGAATGGAGGGAGAGAAATGAAGTTTCGTGAGAAGGGGAAAAGAAAAGGGCAGCACGATTTTTCACATTTTTTCCTGCTAACGTCCTTCTACGGTTTTTAACCATAGCTAAAAGTTAATATGACCGTAGCAATTGATCAATCCGTAACCGGCCCTCCATGTCTCACATTTGATGGATCCAGACGGATGACTTTGTCAAGGGCTTTGTGGGGTCCATCTTGATGCAATCGATATATCCACTCCGTCCATTAATTTTATAATATTTTTTTATAGGAAATAAACCCAACATCTAGGTAAATCGAAGGTTAATTGAACCACACCATCGATCAATGGATTAATCTCCACTCTTTCCTACCGTGTGGTCCACTTGAGCTTTCGATCTACTTCCTTTTATAGGTTCCTGCCTAAAATATTTTTTAAAAATTTATAGACGTATTAGATGGAGTACACACATTTTAATGGGCCTCGTAGAGTCCCTTATGATGTATCCAAGGTTGTACGTAAGTCTGGTAGAGTGAGCTTTTTGCTACGGTTTTACAATTTTAGTTACGGTTTTAAGCCGTAGCAAATTAGCTACAGTTTATAGCCGGAGCTAAAAACCAGAATAGTCCGTAGCCTTTGGTCATTTTTTTAGTAGTGTTTATAATATACATGCATCAACACTTCAACGCTTACAGAGCTTACTAACGTGTAAGCTGCACCGCACATCAACGTCCACAGTGAGTGGGCCCCACGTGGGGCCCACCTTAATGTTTATTCATCATCCACCTGTTGATAAGGTCACGCGGACTTGAATGAAAGGGAAATACAAATATCATATTTAATCCAAAATTCTTGGATGCCCATGGTTTCAATGGTAGGCATTCAATCAACTCTATTTCCTGTGACGTGGGCCACCTAAGCTGTGGATGGAGCTGATTTTTGGAGGGGGCCCACTTCAAGAATGAGCCCACCCTATGAATAGTGTGGATATATAACATACATCATGGTGGGGCCCACGCATAGGGCCCCTGTCCTGCCCGCCCATCTCCATGGATGCTAGTAGCGTCCTGCTACACTGCAACAACAGGCGCTGCCCCTCTTCCATCTTTTTTTTTTGTGAAAAACGTTGTTTTTCCATGATTTTTCATGCGTAGGGCCCACATTGGCCAAATCCACCCCGGCCACTGGTTTTCATGGCCCGAGACGAACTAAACAAGCTTGATATCTAATATTTTTGTATATAGGAACGACATGGAGGTTTTCAATGGTAGAAACCATTATTTTATATACTATGGCCCGCTAGAAGATCAGATGGACTTCATTTTTCAGCTCAATGCCTAAAATGAAGTAGGGAAAGGAATGGACGGTGTGGATTGGACCCATGCATCAAGGTGGGGCCTACATAAGTGGCCTACTCAAAAAGCTTAAAAATCAAAGTGCTTTTGTGTTTGCAGTGAGTACACGTCACGGTCTAAACACACTTCATGAACACATTTAGGAACACGTCCAGCGTCTAGGGACGTTCGACAGACGGCGTGGTTATACATTTCATCAAGGTGGGTCCCATGTGTGGGGACCACAGCTAGTGGGTCCCACATGGACGTTGCCCACTTAATTGGATCAACTTGATATTTGTGTCTTTCCATCACCCCAAGGTAGGGCCCACATGGCTTGGACGGCGTAGATCTAACATGTCCATCAAGTGGGTCCCACAAAGGTGGACAACCTAGATGAATTGCATACATCATGGGCCAAACAACAAAAGAACAGTGAGAGAAAAAAAATGAGAGGGAGAGAGACGTGTGATGGAGGGGAGGGACCCTGCCACTATGGGCCCTCCCTATATACATACAACAAGATGGGTCCCACATATGTGTGCCCTCAATTCACAAAATCAATAAATAAAAGCACCCACCGTTCGATCTTCTTGGTCCATTGGAAAGCCGAACTCCTTATGTCTCACTTTGATGGTGGAAGATGAGAAGTGGATGGCTTGGATGAAGGATTTTGGGAGAGGAAGTGGGCCACACACAACTCTTGCTCTCCTTTGAAATGCATGGACTTCCACACTCTTTTGTTCTCTTTGTTGCTTAGAATTTTTCTTGAAAAATGTGAAAAGAAGAGAGAGAGAGAGAGAGAGAGAGAGAGAGAGAGAGAGAGAGAGAGAGAGAGAGAGAGTGGATGGTTGTAAGGAGAGAGAGTGATGAGTAATGGATGTGAGGTGAGTGATGGTTGTTGAAAATAGCGGTGAAGACTGCTTGAGTTGAAGTAGGAATATGTCAATATGTCGTAGAGGCGGGGTGAATAGAATTTTTTTAAAGTTTTATAGTGTATTTAAAAATCCTATTACACTAATCCTATTAGATATACAATTTACAGGATTACTCAAATGTAACTTTACTGGCTTCCAAGCCTTGTAGAGAGTCCAATCACAAACTTCTTAAAAGATAAACAGTTTGCATGTAAGATTATGATGGATATAACTGTGTGTGTATATGAGGTGTGATCTTAGACAATCAGATATAAAAGCATGTAAGGAATATCACACAAATGAAAAACAATAATAATCTCAAACACGGTAATTTTTATAGTGGTTTGACTACTTGTCTACTCCACTCCCGCCTGTCGCACTCAACCCTTGAGTGTACCAGATTTCACTACAGAGTTTTCTTAGGTTCACCTCAAACCTAAGGTTTTAAATCAGGTTCACCTTCAACCTTTACACGGAGGTTTCTACTCGGTTCACCTTCAACCTTTATATGGAGGTTTCTACTCGGTTCACCTCTAACCTTGGAGTTTTATTGGTGTACTCCTAACCAGATGTTTATGCTCACATAGAGCAAGGGTCCACACATCACACCCAGATGTTTATGCTCTCCACAGAGCAAGGGTCCACACAACACACCCACAATGTACACTCCCACTTGAGGCCTCCTATGAGGACTTCAAAAGGTGAGCAACACTTAAAGACCTAATCTCAGAAAGGAATGATCACAAGTGTCCTCTGGACTCTAGATACTTACAGATAAGTTGATGAGTCTCATTCAGCACAATGATGAAGATCTCCTCCTTGATCTAGAGGAATCTTCAGCTCCCTTGATCCGCAACACATAAGATGTACCAGTACTTGGCTTCAAGTTAGGTAAAGGTTAGGACGGAAATCCACTCTCTTAGAATTTTTCTATAAGAAAGATAGAGTGATTCCCGTCATCTATTCATTCAAGGCATCTCAGCTTAATGATAAGTTGTTAAGATAGTTGCTGAAGGATCCTTGAATGCGAAAGTTCATTTCCCAATCACTCTATTGAATGTCAACAAATGAGAGTGGATTGGAAGATGAACTCCTGTGAGAGAAAGGGCTTTGGGTATATGATGTAAAGGTAAAACACACAAAAACACTCTCCTCTTTCTCTACCAGCAATATGGACAAGTCTCTCTTTAAATAGGAAAAAGGTTCCAACGGATATAAAATGGTCATATTTATGACAGAGTTCAATATCATCAAGCAGGGTCGATATCATCGAGTGTATACTCTCATTGGGATCGACTGTCCGCTCGATAACATAAAATCAAATGTCATACGCTTTTGAAGCATATTGTCAGCTGGTCGATGGGATCGATACTAATATCGATGTCATCAGATTTCAAACTCCAATTTCATCGATACTAGGATCGATCTATCGACATTTGAAAAATGAGAGAGACTAGCCTTGAAATATTTCAGATTGTTTAGGATATGATCGGGAAACAATCGATGTCATCAGAATTTGAATATCGATGATATCGGGACCTTGTCAATGGGATCAATAAATCGTATAGATTTACCTATAAGATCACTAGACAGTTTGTGTCTGGTCTCGATCCAATCGATTAGATCTCGATATCATCGACACAAGAATATCGATTCCTCGAGTGGCCCCCAATCAAAGTTAAAAACATCCTGAAATATTTGCTGGAAGAAATTCGCGCCCACTGTCGATATGATTGACGACCTTCCGATATGATCGATATTTGAATTCAAATTAAATCAGAAAAGGCATTGATATATCGAAGCACATAGTAATTTTCTTTAAGAAAACAGTGGCACCGAAAATCTGTCTGTCGATATTATCGAGCCACTTCCGATGAGCTCGGTATTTGAATATCAATGATATCGATAGGTGTATCGATGTATCGATAAATCTGTCCAGATGAGTATGTGGTTGCTAGACACTTTTAATCCTCTTATCGATAATATCGATAAAGAGTCGAGGACATCAACAGCGCAAGTTGATCATATCGAAATGTGTATCGATATAATCGACAGGGCAAGCAAACTTAGAGATTTTTTTATGTTTGAAAAAGTTCACTTACCCAAAAACCCTCATATGTTCTAAGTTATTTTTAAGGATTTTAATCACCTGGTGTTTTGGGACATAGGATGTGAGGTTATGATTTACCTATGACGAGCTTCCACACATCCGGTTGAGGCAGACACTTGAATTGTTCTTCCTATAAGGCTGTGCAGATCAACTGACTCAACACACACAGTAATTGACAAACCAGGGTACTAGCAGGTGCACTTTCAATCTCCCCCTTTGTCAATTACGTGACAAAATACCAAAACACCCTAGGATAATATCTAGATAGACACTTCCTAAATTGTGTGTACATACTTTTACATAATTTTACAAATTCTAATATAGCCATATACACAACCAGTATTTGCTCCCCCTTTTTGTAAAACTCCCCCTTTCTTGGTGCAGCTGCTCTCCCTAACACCTGCAACATATAAGAGCAAAGATCAAATTTTTCACAGGGTGTTTTCACTTTTCTCCCCCTTTTTGTAACACCCCGAATTTTTGCCAACCTGGGGTTAGACGTCCTTAGGTAATGGGTCAACCATAACACTCTCAAAGCTCAATCCCAAAGCCAAAGAAATCACTTTTCAACCCATTTCCTTCAAACTCTCACCTTTCACCACCTCATTCTTCAAACTTCTCCAAGTACTTTCATATTAGACACGAATCCTCAAGTTTAAATAGTGAAGAACTATACTTAAACTAAAACTCACTGTATACGCGCCAAAGCTATCCACCTGCATCGTTATTCCGGTGATTCTGGTTTCATTCTAGGTAAGAAAACCCTAACCCTAACCTGTTTTAAGGCTCCTATGGGTACAAGTAGCTAAGTAGCTGACTCACCTTGTGTTGTAGGTTGTCAATCAGTCGTTGACGATGACGTAGAGTTCCTATTTGATTCATTACGCTCCTACGGCGTAAGGTGCGGATTTTAGATGCTTAGATTACCTGTTTTCAAAGCTTTCAATGCTGTTTAATGGTAGATTGTTGACAAGAATGTTGTTTGACATGTAGAACATGCTGTCTGTTTTTCATTTCGAATACGTACGAAGAATATGAGATTTAGGATATTTTAGGTATTTGTAGGAAATACTGTATGCGTACGTATTTTGCTGATATGATTGTCATGAGTATTTACCGTGTACCTATACTAGTTATATGTGTATGATCTATTTGGCAAAGAGATTCGCCCTAATGCACATATTGGCCGACATATGCTATGTAGACTAATGTGTGTAGACTAAGTGTTTGTTGAAATGCCTAAATCAATATGATTTATGCCTGCCATATGTTTTGAATGTAAGAACATGATTGTTGTGTATTAGACATCTCCTTAATATAAGGATCTGTCATATTATATGCGAAAATCAACGTACGTCAAGTATGTTGGAGTTGTGTAGTCTAAGTGTTTGTGTAAATGTATGTATTAGTGACTATTGAGTAAATGGTGTTGTAGATTAGCGTCGAGACTGGATTCTCAACTAATTTGATGATGTACATGATTCCTCCATGCTTGTTGTATTTCAATTGATTACCTTATGTGTGAAGTACTCATGTATGGTTAACTGCTTATGATGTATGTTATAATATGTTGATAATATGCTGAAATTTCTTAAATTTCAATTCTACCTCTCTCATATGATTATTGATTTATATTACATGAGCTTGGGGCTATACTCTAGTCCAGGCAGTCGTTAATAGATTAGAATTCGTAGTTGGATTCTATTCGCCATGAAGGATGTGTATGACGAACCCGAGTCGTACTAGAGTCGTCGGCAGTGGTTAGGCCACACGAAGTGCTTGTGCACTTCATGTCGGCCGATTTAACGTGCGTTCGTGCTAGTCGGACTCATCAAGCAACCCGACTGACCATTGTATGTTCACCTTGTATTCGTTATAACTGCTTAAACTTAGGGTACTGAACTTACCCGTGATAACCCTGATAACCGTGGTACCTTGATCCACTAAGACTCATGAGTCGGGCATGGTGGTATGGGACACCGTGGTCAAGCTATCGGCATACGGTGGGGCCACAAACCTTCCCGTAGTGACCAGTGAGCACCTTAGACTCGTGAGCCGAATATGGTGGTATGGGGTACTATATTCGAGCTATCGGCCTACACTGATAAGGTGATGGGGGAGCGGTGCAACGAGTGCGTGCAATAGCCCTGACAGCCCTTTGTAGTGACCTCGAGCATACTCTGAGTCTACGTGAGGTGATGACCCTTCCGTAGCAACAAAAGTACAACTAGGCCTGTATTGATAAGGTGATGGGGGAGCGGAGCAACGAGTGCGTGCAACAGCCTTGACAGCCCTTGCAGCGACTTAGAAATATATCATCGTATGAGACTACTGGGAGTGACGACTCTAGACAGGATCTTTGTTGGGAATGATATAAGGGAAGTACCCTAGTTTCCTAATCCTGCTGTATGGAAAGGACTAATAACAACTCGGTAATCATATTCATATCGCACTGCATGTGCCTGGAAGATGTGGAGCACTGAGGGAAGAAAGCATGCCACGGATGTAAGATGGTGTCGCATGAGGGAGTATGTCGGTGAGGGCATCCATCATGTCATTTCATCCTTGCATTAATCACAGTATTTAGGAATGTTTGAATTGTTTGCTTTATCATCATCACTTGATTGATTTGATAACATACTAATCTTTACTCTATGATTCCACTGAGTTAGCTACTCACACCCACGTTATGGGACGGTGTTGCGCACACCAACCAGTCCCTATTTTAGTTTCAGATGATGACGATGCTTACGAAGAAGAGATGGACTTGATGATAAGGAGGAGGATCCCTCCTATATGCAGGTTCTGATCGACGGGTTTACAGGGTTACTGATTAGATGCCAATACACTTGGTATTTTGCCTTTTATTTCCACACCCATGTATATTCTTTTCTTTCTATTTTGGAGTATACATGTATTTAGTTAACTTGGTAACATGTTCACACTCTGGAGACTTACAATCATTTATGTATTTTATATATCTATCACATTCTTCCGCTTGCTAATTTAACTGTCTCTGGAGTATGATATGTTGTTTTGGCTTAATCCAGTTCATGTTTTATGCACTATTACAGCCGACATTCATTTATCATTGAAAATGTTGTATAAGTGATGTTCTGGAACTCGGGAGTCGAGTTTATGCTCGACCCCCGATTTTCAGGGCGTTACACTTTTTGTCAGTCATTGACAAAGATAAAGCAGTAGATATTAATTGAAGTTAAAGAAGCATATGGGAGAACTACAAATAGAGATGTATAAAGATGAGATCATTTTAAACAATACACCATCTTGAGAGAATATGAATGCATATCAAACAGGTCAGGTAAGATAATCATGAAAATCACATGCATTCCATAGCAGAAACTCCATTTAATTAGGGGATTTCATATATCACTATAGTAGTAAGAAAAGAATTATATGCAGCCATATTCAGCCAAACTTTCATCATTCAAAAACACATACTGCCCCAGACAGCAGTAGACTATGACCCATCAGACACAAATATTAAACCCATGTAGAGATACAACGAATCAAGACGTTACTTTATCATAGTTTGTAAGTTTATAATTCATCACACATATAGCCATGATCATAGGCCATTCAAAAAGATACTTATGCCCAAGTATTCAGAAAGATTCCAGGTTAAAAAAAGAGCCTAGACATGCTTTATGAAGAAGGGAGAATGTTCAGAATCTGTTCCGTAGCATGTTGCAGTGACTCCAGTCTTTGTCGGATTTCTGAAAGATGGGCTCACAGTTATCAAGTTTCTTCATCATGCACGATTGAGCATCCAAAAGATTTTATAAAATATCTTGCACTGGGATATCTTGAATTGCGGTATTGAGGCTGTACATAGACTCACCATGTCTTGAGATTTGATTGGTTCCTTCAGCACAAGAGACGTTGTCATAGAGATTCAGATTATGGATGTCTTTATAATTGAACCAGCTACATGGATGTGGAAGAGAAGGTGGTAGATCGAATTGACATGAAAGCTTAGACAGAAGGCATGGAAATAGAATTATAGTGATGGATTCTTCTGAACACATACAAATTATCTGTTGTAAAATTAGAGTGGGTAGACATACTGGAATCCCTAGATGAACACCATACAACATATTCAGAATGTATGGAGAGAGATTTTTGTCGGAGACTTCATAGGGATAGACATTGGTGCTAAAAATACTGTGAAGAATCTTATAGGTACGATCAAGGTGCTTAATATGGAGTATATTCTTTGTATTCCTGGGAATTGTGGCACCATTGCATAATGCTCAAGTAACTTCTCCCCATACACCGAGACCATTCATGTTTCGATCGGATACCGGTATTCCAGTGGGTTCTATGTCAATTAGTTTACCTATCACCCTTGGCGTGATGTTTTCGACCCGATTTATGACTGTGACTGAGATGCATGGAGGATCCTTCTCAACGTTGTAAATAAGGCTCAGAAATTGATGTACCATATTATGTTGAAAATTTTCACCAAGACTCACAACATTGTCCCACCCAATCTATTTCAAAAGGTCGATGATCTTAAATGGTTCAACGCTCTTTCTATGGATTGCTCGTTCCGCCACGAGGTTGATGTTAAATAGGGAAGAAGAGGCTATCACATTCTGCTTACCTTTCTTGTTCGAAATTGAAGTGCTTCGAGGAAGAGCTGACAATTTTTTCTTTTTGGGCATCTTGAAAGAGGATGAACGTGAATCCCAGTCTGAGATCAAATGTACTTCTTCAGATAACATGATTTTAGATGCCATTGATAGTCACGAATTTTGAGTTTTGCACAGGAGTTTGGAAGAAGATTGACTGCCTCGATGCTTCAGTTACCCGAGAGGTCGTCGATGGTATCGATTCCTGATCGATGCAATTGACAATCTAAATGACCAATCGACAGTCATCTTGAAAGTGATCATTTTTCAAGTTTTCCTACATTTCGGTAATCTTTCCCATATAGAATAGTACAATTTCAACAAACGGGTATTCTCAACAGAATTTTGTACAAGTTCTGTACAAAGTAAAAAGTATAAACATTGAAATGTTTATGTACAAAAAGGTGAGGTGGAAAACCCCTGATGTAATATTGAAAGCTCAACAAAAAAAAATCTCATTTCAACACATGTTCAGATCTTGATGTATGATCCAAACGAGTTTTTTCATTCTCAGTGTTCCTCAATATCACTCCTTTATTTTCCTATAATAATGTAGTAGTGGTTATTTGTGCGAAGACCCTTCATAATTGGTTTTCCTGATTGATCTAAGATCTCGCATTCTTCTTTGTTGAATTTGACCACATGCCCATTATCACATATCTGCAATATGCTAAGGAGATTATGCGTCAGACCTTTTATGCAGAAAGCATTCTCATTTGTAAGCAGACTAATCCCTTTTATGACACTTTGTCCAATTACTTTAGCAGTGGTTCCTTCTCCGTAAGTGACTAGCCCATTGTGCAGATTCTGATAGTTTGACAAAAGAGATTTATCACCTGTGACATGCCTTGAGAAACCATTATCTAGGTACCATTTGGTGTCATTACCTGATAACTGATTTGAGTGAGTAGCAAGACAATTTTTCTTTTCTTTAATTACCCATTTAGAGGCAGACTTCTTCACTCTGTCTTTTTCTTTAGGTGGTGATGGATAAGTGTTTCTCCTAGGTGGATTTTTAATATTCTGAGTTTCTCTGATTGATTTGACAGTGTGGTTTTGATAAGAGTTACGTAAAGTCCGTCTAGGTGTTAAGAATTCAAACCCATAATGACCTACATCACCACACACATGACATACTAGATTTTTTCTGGTATTGCTTCGAGAGGCAATAAATTTTTCAGTTCCAGGAGTTGTACATCCAGTCTTTGATTTATATTTTTCATATCCTAGCCCACTTTTATCTTTCCCAGGTTTTCCCATTCCCAACAGTTTTTCTAGCTTCTCTCCACTTTGGGAAAACTTACAGTCTGTCTTAGAAATTCTTCTGGATTCTTCCAAATCAAATAAGAGTGTGCGATTTTCATTCTGAAGGAGCATATTTTCATCTTTTAATTGCTCAACCTGTTTGTTCAGTTATTCAAATTTGGATTTAAGAAAAGAATTAATTCTCTTAAGTCTATCATTATCCGAGTGATGTTGCTGTAAGTCATTAATCAGATGATTATTGATATCTAAGGTTTTATCTAGATCTAGTTGCAGCAATTCCTTTTTGTTCTCAACAATTCCAAGTCTTTTGACAACATTGATGCTATGAATGTAAAGTTAATTGTAGGCGTCTTGTAATTCATCTTGTTCTCTTTCTTCCTCATTTTCAAATGGAAATGATTAAGTAGCTTTCTTTTCTTCCTCAGATTCAGTTGGAATGATCGAAGCAGTGGAGACCATAAGTATTTTCAAAGATTTTCGGTCTTCATCGCTTCCTCAGTCACTTGATTTTGAATTTGACTCTTCCGTATCATCCCATGTGGCGGCCATTGCCTTGCCTTTGGTTTTCCTATTTGGGCATTTGGTAGATAGGTGTTCATACTTCCGACAGGCGTAACATTGTGGCTCTTTGGTTCTTTTCCCAAATTTTCCTGCAGAAGGTTTGTCATCCACCTTTCTACCTCTAGAGGGGCGGTCGCGATTCTTTTGAAAGAATCTTTTGAATATTTGTGCCAGTAAAGCCACTTCCTCATCTTCATCTTCTTTTTCACTCTCATTGTCCTTATGTTTTATTTTCTTAGAAGTTTTTAGGTCAGTGTTTTTAGATTTTAGGGATTGTGTGAAGTGTAGTTCAAAAGTTTGTAGGGAACCTACTAGTTCTTCTACTTTCATCTCATCAATATTTCTACACTCCTCAATTGTTGTTACTTTGGGATTAAACCATTCTGGTAGGGATCTTAAGATTTTCTTACATATTTTTGGTACCGAAACTTTTTCTCCCAATCCACCCATGGAGTTACAAATTATATTCAACTTGGTGAAAAACACCATAAATGTCTCATGCTCTTCCATCCTGAGATTTTCGAACTATGAAGCCAAAAGTTGTAGTTTAGACCTCTTCACAATGCTTGTGCCTTCATGGGTTGTTTCCAGTAGATCTCGTTCTTTCTTAGATGTCTCACACATACTTATTTGATTGAATATATCCTGAGACATGACACAATAGATGGCGTTCATTGATTTTGCTTCAGCAGTTCGCTGTTCTTTGTCGAACGCCATCCACTTTTCTTTGGGTTTGGGTTTAGTGATGGTAGTTTCATCTTCAAGTACGATCTGTTCAGATGGTAACACATATCACTTTTCAACTACATCTCAAACATCATGATCCAAAGATCACAGGAAGTATTGTATTCTAGCCTTCCAGTATGCATAATTTGAACCATCAAATACTGGAGGTCTAATGACTGATGAGCCCTCTCCTTTGGCCATATTCCTAAACTTCAGTCAAGATCACTCTCTAGGTGGTGAAGCCCTTAAAGAGAGACCCGCTCTGATACTAATTGAAAATAGTGGTGAAGACCACTTGAGTTGAAGTAGGAATATACCAATATGTCCGAGAGGGGGGTGAATAGGATTTTTTAAAGTTTTATAGTGTATTTAAAAATCCTATTGCACTAATCCTATCAGATATACAAATTACAGGATTACTCAAATGTAACTCTACTGGCTTCCAAGCCTAGTGGAGGATCCAATCACAAACTTCTTAAAAGATAAACAGTTGAATGGAAGATTGTGATGGATATGACTGTGTGTGTATGAGGTGTAATCTTAGACAATCAGATATAAAAGAATGTAAGGAATATCACATAAATGAAAAACAATAACAATCTCAAACACAGTCATTTTTATAATGGTTCGATGTTTACTCCCCAAGTGCTGGGTTGTGATGTAGTAATAACTCGGTAAGACCGAGGTCGAATCCCAAGGGACTGAAACTGTACGTAATCTAAAATTAAATAGGATTTGAACTAGAATAAGATGAATTCTAAATCAAGTAGAAATTGTGAAATAATTGTAAGTTAATTAATCTAAAACTAAGGAGGTATCAGAGAAGGGTAACTAGGGATTCAGAGGATCCACTTGTAGAGATCAGGGAGATCTTATGCCTGCTTCAAGAGTTATGGAATTTACTGAACTGCCATTGATCTAGTTTTTAAAGAGATGAAAGGTATATGAATTAGAATGGATTCCATCACCAAACCATGCTCAAGAGACTATGGAAAATAATAGAATTAAACTAACTACCAACCAATCATATGTATGAAGGTTAGGAAGGGTACCATCATCCGACCATGCCCAGGAGACGATGGTGAACAACAGGGCTTCCTGATGGCATAAACATAAAAGAAAAAAGACATGCTCAAAGCCATTGCAGACCCATTATAATTTCAGTCACAACAGACCATTAAAGACTAAAAACATTCCATTAATTAAACTAACATCAACTTCAATTCAGTTCAAAAATAATAAAATAAACTCTCCCATCTCACTACAAGCTTCACCTCTTAGCCCTAGCTAAGAGGTTTAGCTACACATGAATAAGCTAAACCTTAAACGAAATAATTAAGAAAATAAATAAATAAATAATTAAAAAAATACTCTAAACTACTCCCTTTCTTGTGCAACCGGTCCAGCCCACGCCTCTAGCTTCAAAGCTGTTCCCCCCAGTCGTGCCTTGAACCTCTATCTCCCAAAGTCTGAATCCCCTCCTCCCCATGTCCAAAACCTCCTTATATAGCTACTGGAGTGGTGAAAATCGGATTTGAATCGGATTTGGAAAGCTATGCATGCCTAATGAAAGCTTTTTCGCAGCCAAGTTCGGTGCCTCGAAACATACCACTTTTCTCGCTCAAATTCCAAATAAACACCGTCCCTTAGTACTTTCTTGGGTCCTTTACATGATAGACGGTTCAGATCTGCCATATGATCAAAGATGGTGGGCCAAAACTGCCTGAAAAAGTCAGTTTTTGCAGATGTACGAAACCTTTCGCACCATTTCGCTGTTGTGATCAGTGGGCCCCACAGAAGCATTTTATGGAAAATCCATTCCGTCCATTGGATACAGAACGAAATTTCAGTTAAGAATGGGTGATTTTGAACGTCCATTGACGTGACCCAGAGAAGAAATCACAAAAGGATCAGTTTTAAACGTTGCAGGGCAGCCCTTTTGTGGCCTCTGTATCTCACACGTGTGCATGCATGGGTGAAAAGTGACAACATGGTTTTGAAGTATTAAATGACATCTACACGGTGGACGGTTCGGATTGAGCTTACAGGGCACGTGTGGGGCCCACTAGCTTCCGCAAAACAGCCAGCGGCCGTGCGTTATGCTGGATGAAAACGGAAATTTCCATTTTTTTTTAAGACGGTCGTTGGCGAAGTGCTTTGGAAGGCGTTGACACGGTCAGCGCTTTTAGTGCACGTCGGCTATGTATATGCAAGGTGTACATGCACCATGTATAGGACCCACTGTGATGATTTTCAAAAATCTTCACCGTCCATATTATTTCTCATCCCATTTAAACCGTCAATAATAATTTTAAGGCAGTTCCAGATATCAGGTGGGCCCAGAATCAACGGTTTATGGGCTGAACGGATGATGAGAACCCTGTGATCTTACATAATGGACGCCTTTCGGGCCACTTGAGCTTCAATTTCTTTATTTTTGTGGTTCTTTGGCATGTAAATTTGACGATCGCGGTCCCTTGGAGTCCGTCTCTTGCTCTGGTGAATCTTGAGCGTTAATTTCATGCTTTTAGCATCTAATTTCAGTCCACGTCCGTAATTACACCTTGCATCACAAACACGATTAAAACGGCCCATTAAACAGTATCTTGTTCGTAAATCTAGGCAATAAATGGGGTCTAATATACACTATTTGACCCTCAACACAACCCCCAACCAACATCTTGCTAGTCCCGAGCAAAGTATGCGAAAAATAAGTTGAAAATTATAGGACGATTTTAATGAACTTAAATGATTTTTGAGAAACTATCCAAATCCCAGAATTCTAATATTCATAAATGTTAGATATTGCTTTCTCCTAGACTCAAGCACTCGGTAGATTTCATAATCAAGTTCAAAGTATTACTCCATCAATTAGAATAATTCTAAACATTGAGTTTCATGGGTGTGTAGTGTATTCTCTGCTTATCGACATTAAAATTCACTTCTCTATTTCAGGATCTCATTGGTAACCATCAAGAGAATTTATAAAAACCAAACTTACCTCATAAATTTCATCTTTTGATCTTTTCAACTTTTTATTTTTCCATTAACAGTAATGCCAAGAAGGGGGATCAAATCCTTACCTATAGGGAGCAAACCTATGGTGAAGACCGTACTCCTAGACCTTTTTCATATATCATTCATGGGGAATTAACTCCACACCTATAGGGAGCAAACCTATGGTGAAGATTAATTACCCATCCTTTTCAATTTTTATACCCTGATGGTAAGATATTTCAAGCTGGTTCCTTTCATGCTCAGTGATTACTAAGTTAATCCTTCGATATGGAACTGAAATCTAAATGTGTAGGTGAGACGTGACATGTGAAATCAGGACTCAATCAATGTTCACAACTTCTAATTATAGATTAATAATTCGATCTTAATTGTGAAATCTAATAGATAACTGAATTCAAGAGTCATGCATTACTAACATCACGTATCTTGAAAATCTAAATTAGGGATAATTGTCAAAATCACTTCGAATTCACAAGAGTTTTCAGAAAATTTTTTAAAAATTTTCACAATTTTCTCACAATTTTTTGCTCAAGACCAAGAAAATACTGATTAGGAAGCCTAATCTCCCACCCCCAACCTAACATCTACATTGTCCTCAATGTAAAAGATATGAGTATGCAATGCACATGGAATAACAAAAGTAAATGAGAAGTGATGGGAGGATAGTACCTAGAACAGAGAATCAGAAGTCTTTTTCCAAAAATATCAACGTACAAGCGAGTCAGCACAAGAGAGAAATCAACAAAACAAAATAACAAAAATAAAATCATAAAAATAAAATCTTACCTATACCACTTTCGCAGGTGCTCTCAGTTGCATTTAGCGTATGCAACAAGCCTTTAAACCCCTAGGTTACCCCTAGTGGACGAGTTGTAGTCTCGTGAGGGTTTGCAGTGATGTTACCCACAAACATTGAACTAACTAAGTAAAAAAAATGAAATGAAATAAAAAAGCTGGGTTGCCTCCCAGGAGCGCTAAATTTACCGTCTTCAACCAGACAAATAAGCAACTATCCTAGACCTATGAAAGCGATAAACCTTCCTATACCTCCATCAGACTAGGAGATCAGTCCTGGTAAACAAGAGCAATCAGAGGCATGGACATGTCCTCTGAATCAAATGTCTCAACAAATGGCTTTAATCGATGTCCATTTACTTTAAACTCCTTGCCATTGTCAGGATCTCTTATCTCGATGGCCCCATGAGGATAAGCAGTGACCACAATGTAAGGGTCGGTCCAACGAGATCGAAGCTTACCCGGAAAGATATGTAGTCGAGAATCGTACAAAAGGATTTTCTGACCTGGCGTGAATGATTTTTGGATAATATGTTGATCATGAAATGCCTTCATCCTGTCCTTGTAAATTCTTGAGTTTTCATATGCATCGTTCCGGATTTCTTCAAGTTCATTCAACTGAAGTTTGCGTAGCGAGCCAACGTTGTCCAGATTGAAATTCAGATTTTTAATCGCCCAGTATGCTTTATGTTCCAATTCCACAGGAAAATGACAAGCCTTTCCATAGACAAGTCTAAAGGGAGGTGTTCCAATAGGAGTTTTAAAAGCAATACGGTACGCCCATAAGGCATCGGTCAATCGGATTGACCAGTCCTTACGATCAGGGTTAACCATTTTTTCTAGGATATATTTGATCTCCTTATTGGAAATCTCAGCTTGTCCACTTGTCTGTGGATGGTATGGGGTGCTCACCTTATGAGAAATACCATATTTCTTCATTAAGCTCTCAAATGGTCTATTACAAAAGTGTGAGCCCCCATCACTAATGATGACTCGAGGCATCCCGAACTGCGACAGGATATTTTCTTTTAAGAACTTAATGACCGTGCGATGGTCATTGTTGCGACATGAAATTGCTTCAACCCATTTAGCGACAATATCTACGGCAAGCAAAATATATAAATTTTCAAATGATTGGGGGAATGGTCCCATGAAATCAATGCCCCAACAATCAAATGCTTCTATAATAAGGATGGGATTCAAGGGCATCATATTTCGACAGGACAATGCTCCTAATTTCTGACAACGCTCACAAGCCTTACAAAACTCATGAGTGTCCTTAAACATGGTGGGCCAATAAAAACCACACTGTAGAATCTTGGCCGTGGTCTTTTTAGCAGAAAAGTGACCACCACAGGCCTATGAGTGACAGAAGGAGACGATACTCTGATGCTCATCGTCTGGCACACACCTCTTTAAGATTTGGTCTGGGCAATATTTAAACAAATATGGATCGTCCCAGAAAAAGTTACGCACCTTGGTAAAGAATTTCTTCTTATCTTGCGATGTTCAATGTGTCGGTATCAAACCTGTAGCAAGATAATTAGCAATATCAGCGAACCAAGGTGAATGGGAGACTCTAAATAGTTGTTCATCAGGGAACATATCATTAATATGAGTCGCCTCAAGAGAATCAGAGGTATTAAAGCAAGAAAGGTGATCGGCCACTACGTTCTCTACTCCCTTTTTGTCTTTAATTTTCAAATCAAATTCTTGGAGTAGAAGGATCCATCGTATCAGGCGGGGCTTAGAATCATTCTTAGAAAGAAGATACTTAAGTGCCGCGTGATCTGTGTAGATGATGATCTTAGATCCGATCAGGTAAGATCTAAATTTGTCCAAAGCGAACACTACGGCTAAGAGTTCCTTTTCCGTAGTCGAGTAGTTCACTTGGGCAGGATTTAGAGTCCTACTTGTGTAGTGAATAACGTAAGGCCGCTTATCTTTTCTCTGGCCTAGAACCGCTCCAAGAGCATAATCAGAGGCGTCGCACATAAGTTCAAAAGGAAGACTCCAGTCGGGTGGCTGCATGATAGGTGCAGTGGTTAACATGCCCTTAAGCTTAGTGAAAGCTTCTTGGCACTGCTCAGTTCACTCGTATGGGGTATCCTTTTGAAGAAGATTACATAAAGGATGAGAGAGGAGACTAAAGTCCTTTATGAATCGTCTGTAGAATCCTGCATGTCCTAAGAAGGATCGCACGTCTCTGATGTTCTTGGGTGGAGGTAGGTTAGAGATAAGATCAATTTTTACCTTACCTACCTCGATTCCTTTGGACGAGATGATGTGTCCAAGGACAATTTCCTTCTGAACCATGAAATGGAACTTCTTCCAATTAAGTACCAGATTCTTTTCTTCACATCTTTTCAGCACACATTTAAGACTTGCTAAGCACTCACTGAAAGATGAACCGAAAACAGAGAAATCGTCCATGAAGACCTCTAAATATTTTCCCACCATGTCAGAAAAGATACTCATCATACATCGCTGAAAGGTGGCAGGGGCATTACATAGCCTGAATGGCATCCTTCTATAAGGAAAGGTTCCATAGGGACATGTAAATGTGGTCTTTTCCTGGTCCTCAGGGGCGATTTCAATCTGATTATAACCTGAATACCCGTCAAGGAAACAGTAATAGGAATGACCAGCTAGCCTTTCTAAGATTTGATCAATGAAGGGCAAAGGAAAGTGGTCTTTTCTTGTGACGGTATTCAGCTTTCTATAGTCAATGCACATTCTCCAACTAGTAGTAACTCTGGTTGGCACGAGTTCATTATTGACATTGGCTACGATGGTGATCTCGGACTTCTTAGGAACCACCTGAGTTGGACTCACCCATTGACTATCGGATATGGGGTATATGATGTCCACTTCCAATAGTTTGAGAACTTCGGCCTTAACCACTTCCTTCATGTTTGGATTTAATCTACGTTGTGATTGTCGAACAGCCTTTGCATTATCCTCAAGATATATGCGGTGAGTACAAATCGATGGGTTAATTCCCTTGAGGTCCGCTATCGTCCATCCAAGAGCTCCCTTATGCTCAATGAGAGTACATATCAGCATACTCTCCTGTTCTTTCTCCAGGTGGGCAGAGATCACCACCGGATATGTCTCATCTTGACCTAAATAAACATATTTTAAATCAGAGGACAAAGGTTTTAGGTCAAGCTTCGGTGGCTTGAGGTTAGACGGTAGAGGCACTACATCAGTTTGGGGCAACTCTTCAATTCGTGGCCTCCACCGGTTAACTTCAAGTACCGGTGCAGTATCAAGCATGGCACACGTCTCCCTAATTATATCATCATCAAGATCATGGGAGTAGGCCAGGCACGTCTCTAGAAGATCAGAGGATAAGGTGAGAGGTGTTCTATCTTCTACAAAAGAATCAATCATGTTAACATCGCAGAAATCGTCATCATCCTCTGAGTTGCTGCCGTTATTGAAAAAGATATTCGATTCCAATGTCAAATTTTTAAAGGACATAGTCATGACACCATTCCTGCAATTGACAATTGCATTTGAAGTCGACGAGAATGAGCGACCAAGAATGACGGGAATTTGAGTGCTCGTGTCGTTGATGGGTTCGGTGTCCAAGATGATAAAATCAACAGGGTAGTAAAATCTATCAACCTGGACCAACACATCCTCGATGATCCCTCTTGGTATATGAACAGAATGATCAGCAAGTTGTAGTATGGTTCGAGTGGGTTTTAATTCACCCAAACCCAACTGTTGGTATACCGAGTAGGGAATCAGATTGACGCTTGCTCCTAAGTCAAGAAGTGCGTGATCAATTCGATAGTTTCCGATTACACATGATATGGTTAGGCAAGCGGGATCTTTGAATTTTTGCGGCACATCTTGTTTCAGGATGACACTCACTTTCTCAGTCAAGGAGATCTTCTTTTGAACACTTTTTCGTCATTTGGTAGTGCATAAGTCCTTTAGAAATTTAGCATATGAAGGAATCTATTTTACAACATCAAGTAGAGGAATGTTGACTTTCGCTTGTTTCAACACCTCTAGGATATCCTGAGAGTTAGAGAGACGTTTTGGTTCAACCAACCGTTTGGGAAATGGAGCAACTGGCTTTTCTAGAGGTTCCGGTTCAAATTTTTGTGGGGCGCCACTAGATCCATCATTGTTGCCCTCTTCTGGTTCTTGAGGCTTTTCGGGCCTAACCGGAAGGGTTTTATCAATAACCTTCCCACTCCTAAGAGTGGTGATGGATATAGCATGCCCCATTTGATTTGAAGAGCTGGGATTACCTATCTCGTATTGCGGTTTAGGATTGGGGATTGGTTGTGCAGGAAGCATCCCCTTTTCTATAGTCGTCATACGTGAATCTATCTTTTGTATAAAATTCTCCATTATCTGCGTCAGCTCTTGCACAGAATTTTGAGCCGGTTCTTCTTGAGGTCTCCCCTGATTTGGATTTTGATTGAAGAAACCTTGAGGGGTAGTAGTTTGTCCGTTCCTCCAACTAAAATTTGAATGATTTTTCCAGTCAGGATTGTACGTATTAGAGGGTGGTCCATTGAAAGGTCTTAATAGTTATTTACGGCATTAGATTGTTCATTCAATACTTCTCGAAAGGCAGGTATTGAAGGACAATTTTCAGTAGTATGAATGTTACAATCACAGATGCCGCAAACACTTTCATTAAACTTTTTCTTTTTTCCTTCCATGGCCTCAAATTTTCTGGTGAGATTGGTCACCTTAGCGTTAAGATCATTATCCTCTTTCAGGAGATATATTCCTCCGTTTTCCCTTGAATAAGTCGACCTAGATGTAGTGTTCGTCCTTGGGTAATAGTCCCATGATTGTGTTTTTCAGCGAGACTATCGAGGTAATCCCATACCTCGTCGACATTTTTATTGATGAATTCTCCGTTACACATTGTCTCGACCATTTGGTGCATGGAAGATGTTAGCCCATCATAAAAAAAATTCGTAATGCGCCATATTTCAAAGCCATGTTGTGGGCATGCATTAACCAGATCCTTGAACCTTTCCCAACATTGGAAGAATGTTTCATCTTCCTTTTGGGAAAAGTTCATGATTGCTCTCCTGAGGGTAATTGTCTTATGATGTGGGAAAATTTTCTTTATAAATTCCCTCTGCATATCATTCCATGTGCCAATGGATCTAGGACGCAGTGAATGTAACCACGTCTTGTCTTTTTCTTTCAAGGAAAATGGAAAGAGTTTCAGCCTAATAGTATCCTCAGATACATTAGGAAAGTATAAGGTGCCTATGATTTCATCGAACTCTTTCAGATGCAAGTATGGTTCTTCAGACTCAAGCCCATGGAACTTAGGAAGGAGTTGGATAACCCCTGGCTTGATGTCCATATGTCCTGTATTCTCAGAAAAAATCATGCATGAGGGCGTACTCACCCCCGCCGGTTGTAAATAATCTCGTAAAGTACGAGGCGGGGGTGCCTGATGCACCTCATTCTCATCATGTACTTCCTCAACCCTTGGTTGGGGTAGTGCTTGAGGTTGATTTTCAGCCATAACCTCCTCTAACTCAGGAGAGTTCAAGTGGTGTCTAGTCCTGCGATGGACAGTCAACCCCTCAACTAATCCTCCTTCAGTCACGAGACGTCGAGTGTTGTCACGTGTCCACTGGGGCATAAAACACACCCAGCCCTCAAGTTCTAACTTAAACCTAAGAGAAAGGAAGAAGTAGAAATCTAGAAAATAAAGGGGAGAGATGGAAAGAAATTACCAAATTTGAAGTCCTAGGTTAAGAACCTGCAGAATAAATAAAACAAGTTAGTTTCTAAGAATAGAAAGTTCTAATTAAAAGTAAACTAATTTCTAAAGAAAAGAAGAAATTTCAAAGAAAGAGAAATTAGAAAGAGCTTACTAAATTAGAGGTTTCTTACAAAACAAAAAAAATGGATTAGTTCCAAAAATCAGATAGAATGAAGAATAGTAAGTTTCTAAAGTTAGGAAAAATTTCTAACAAGGAAAATAACTAAGCCTAGAATTAAAAAATTCTAAAAAGAAAATCTAATCTTAAACTAATCCTAAAACTAATTAATTTCAAAAACGCAACCATCAGTCCCCGGCAACGGTGCCAAAAACTTGTTCACTCCCCAAGTACAGGGTTGTGATGTAGTAATAACTCGGTAAGACTGAGGTCGAACCCTAAGGGACTGAAACTGTATGTAATCTAAAATTAAGTAGGATTTGAACTAGAATAAGATGAATTCTAAATCAAGTAGCAATTGTGAAATAATTGTAAGTTAATTAATCTAAAACTAAGGAGATATTAGAGAAGGGTAACTAGGGATTCAGAGGATCCACTTGTAGAGATCAGGGAGATCTTATGCCTGCTTCAAGAGTTATGGAATTTACTGAACTGCCATTGATCTAGTTTTCAAAGAGATGAAAGGTATATGAATTAGAATGGATTCCATCACCAAACCATGCCCAAGAGACTATGGCAAATAATAGAATTAAACTAACTACCAACCAATCATATGTATGAAGGTTAGGAAGGGTACCGTCATCCGACCATGCCCAAGAGACGATGGTGAACAACAGGGCTTCCTGATGGCATAAACATAAAGGAAAAAAGACATGCTCAAAGCCATTGCAGACCCATTGTAATTTCAGTCACAACAGACCATTAAAGACTAAAAACATTTCATTAATTAAACTAACATCAACTTCAATTCAGTTCAAAAATAATAAAATAAACTCTCCCATCTCACTACAAGCTTCACCTCTTAGCCCTAGCTAAGAGGTTTAGCTACACATGAATAAGCTAAAACTTAAACGAAATAATTAAGAAAATAAATAAACAAATAAAAAAAAACACTCTAAACTACTCCCTCTCGTGTGCAACCGGTCCAGCCCACGCCTCTAGCTTCAAAGCTGTTCCCCCCAGTCGTGCCTTGAACCTCTATCTCCCAAAGTCTGAATCCCCTCCTCCCCACATCCAAAACCTCCTTATATAGCTGCTGGAGTGGTGAAAATCGGATTTGAATCGGATTTGGAAAGCTATGCATGCCTAGTGAAAGCTTTTTCGCAGCCAAGTTCGGTACCTCGAAACACACCACTTTTCTCGCTCAAATTCCAAATAAACACCGTCCTTTAATACTTTCTTGGGTCCTCTACATGATAGACGGTTCAGATCTGCCATATGATCAAAGATGGTGGGCCAAAGCCGCCTAGAAAAGTCAATTTTCGTGGATGTGCGAAACCTTTCGCACCATTTCGCTGTTGTGATCGGTGGGCCCCACAGAAGCATTTTATGAAAAATCCACCCCATCCATTGGATTCAGAACAAAATTTCAGTCAAGAATGGGTGGTTTGAACGTCCGTTGACATGGCCCAGAGAAGAAATCACAAAAGGATCAGTTTTGAACGTTGCAGGGCAACCCTTTTGTGGCCTCTGTATCTCACCCGTGTGCACGCATGGGTGAAAAGTGACAACATGGTTTTGAAGTATTCAATGCCATCTATACGGTGGACGGTTCGGATTGAGCTTACAGGGCACGTGTGGGGCCCACTAGCTTCCGCAAAACGGCCAGCGGCCATGCATTACGCTGGACGAAAATGAAAATTTTCATTTTTTTTTTTAAGACGGTCGTTGGCGAAGTGCTTTGGAAGGCGCTAACACGGTTAGCGCTTTTAGTGCACATCGGCTTTGTATATGCAAGGTGTACATGCACCATGTATGGGACCCACTGTGATGATTTTCAGAAATCTTCACCGTCCATATTATTTCTCATCTCATTTAAACCGTCAATAATAATTTTGAGGCAATTTCAGATATCAGGTGGGCCAAGAATCAACGGTTTATGGGCTGATCTGTCAGTTGGGGTACTTTCATAGTGATCCAATGGATGAAATTTTACGTGTACGGTTAATTTATGGTCCTTAGGCCATGCATGAAGTCTTAAGCTGAACGGATGATGAGAACCCTGTGATCTTACATAATGGACGCCTTCCGGACCACTTGAGCTTCAGTTTCTTAATTTTCGTGGATCTTTGGCATGTAAATCCGACGATCGCGGTCCCTTGGAGTCCGTCCCTTGCTCTGGTGAATCTTGAGCGTTAATATCATACTTTTAGCATCTAATTTCAGTCCACGTCCGTAATTACACCTTGCATCACAAACACGATTAAAACGGCCCATTAAACAGTATCTTGTTTGTAAATCTAGGCAATAAATGGGGTCTGATATACACTATTTGACCCTCAACATTCGACTACTTGTCTACTCCACTCCTGGCTGTCACACTCAACCCTCGAGTGTACCGGATTTCACTATGGAGGTTTCTCAGGGTTCACCTCAAACCTAAAGTTTTAAATCAGGTTCACCTTCAACCATTACACGGAGGTTTCTACTCGGTTCACCTCTAACCCTGAAGTTTTACTAGTGCACTACAAACCAAATGTTTATGCCCACATAGAGTAAGGGTCCACACAACACACCTGGATGTTTATGCTCTCCATAGAGCAAGGGTCCACACAACGCACCCACAATGTACACTCCCGCTGGAGGCATCCTATGTGGACTTCAAAGGGTAAGCAACACTTAAGACCCAATCCTAAAAAGGAATGATCGCAAGTGTCCTCTGGACTCTAGACACTTACAGATAAGTTGATGAGTCTCATTCAGCGCAATGATGAAGATGTCCTCCTTGTTGTGGAGGAATCTTCAGCTCCCTTAATCTGTAACACATAAGATGTACCAGTACTTGGCTTCGGGTTGGGTAAAGGTTAGGATGAAAATTCACTCTCTTAGAATTTTCCTATAAGAAAGATAAAGTGATTCCCGTCATCTATTCATTCAAGGCATCCCAGCTTAATAATATGTTGTTAAGATAGTTGCTGAAAGATCCTTGAATGCGAAAGTTCATTTCCTAATACACTTTATTGAATGTCAATGAATGAGAGTGGATTGGAAGATGAACTCACATGAGAGAAAGGGCTTTGAGTATATGATCTAAAGGTAAAACATATAAAAGCACTCTCTTCTTTATCTACCAGTAATATGGACAAGTCTCTCTTTAAATAGGAAAAAGGTTCTAACAGATATAAAACGGTCATATTTATAATAGAGTTCGATATCATTGAGAAGGGTCGATATCATCGACCGTATACTCTCGATGGGATCGACTGTCCGCTCGATAACACAAGCTCAAATGTCATACGCTTTTGAAACCTATTGTCAGCTGGTTGATGAGATCGATATTAGTGTCGATTCATCATATTTCGAACGCCAATTCCATCGATACTAGGATCGATCTATTGAAATTTGAAAAATGAGAGAGACTAGCCTTGAAATATTTCAGATTGTTTAGGATATGATCGGGAAACAATCGATGTCATTGGAATTTGAATATCAATGATATCTGGACCTTGTCGATGGGATCAATAAATTGTATAGATTTAACTATAAGCACACTGGACAGTTTGTGTCCAGTCTCGATCTAATCGACTAGACCTCGATAGCTTCGACATAAGAATATTGATTCCTCAAGTGGCCCCCTATCAAAGTTAAAAATATCCTGAAATATTTGCTGGAAGAAATTTGCACTCACTGTCGATATGATCGATATTTGAATTCAGATTAAATCAGAAAAGGCATCGATATATCGAAGCACATAGTAATTTTCTTTAAGAAAATAGTGGCACCGAAAATCTGCCTGTCGATATTATCGAGCCACTTCCGATGAGCTCGGTATTTGAATATCGATGATAACGATAGCTGTATCAATGTATCGATAAATCCATCCCTGGACATCGACCCATATCTCCCTGCTAGGGTATCAGATCGGTATGGAATACGCAACATTTGAACCGCGGTGACGGTGCGATCACAATGGTACAAGTCTCAGATTAAGCCGACTCAATTGTATAGGATACGGCTTAGGGTCACGTACAAACATCGATTATACGTTGTGGATTATTAAAATTCAATAGGAAGAATCGTGACAGTCAACGGAATAGTATGGATTAGGATACAGTTCTTACATTACACAAGTAGATGGGCCCTTGGTTGCTCACCAAATCAACTTTATACTTGGGTCGGATTGTAAGCCCAACATTACTTAATTAAGAGTATGACATTTGCCCGTGGTTTGTGCAGTGGGCTACCCACTAGGCCACCACAATATATGGGATTAGTGGCCTTTATGTTGGGCCCTAACCTTTCCCCTATGGGCCTATAGTGGTATATATCGGTTGGGTTATGTATGTTTCCCTTGGACCCATATTTTGGGTAGGCCTTGTGCCGCTTTTCTGAAGCCCAACATGAGTGTATATGGTATGATTATGACTGCCCATTTCTTATTTCTAATGTTGTGTGGGCCTTGGGCCTTGATCCGTGATCAATTAGACATGAGCTACCTCTTGAGGACCAATTGTGGTTGGATGTCCACATCGGTGGTCCTAAGGTTGGTCCATGGGCTTCTATGAGTGGTTAAAGGCCCACCATAGACCCTTGATAGGCCCGTTTCATCTATTTAGGCCCATATCATTGTTCTTCGTAGTCTCGTGGGCTATCCCAGGTAAATGGGTCCCCCACTAAAGGTTCTATTCCTTATGAGAAATTGGTTAAGTACGTAGACCCTTCATAGTTATGTCAAGAGTTCATCTTCACCTCATTGGAACCCCTAATCATCTTCATGGCCCACTCCCATATGCAGCATATGCATGCTTGGTTGAGATATGATTGGCCATGGTTGTGCCATTGTGTAAGGCATGTTGGTATGTCCCCGAGGGGTGGAGTTTTCCCCTCTAGAGCACGATGAATGCTTGTGATTAATGCATGGGTGATTGTGTGATTCATGCATCCAGCATTTGCATAGCATGTGGATATCCGCCTTGCTTTATCAAGGCCTTGCCTCCACAGGGATATTCGTGGATGGTCGTATGTGTGGACATTGGAAATATTAGTTGAGCATACCGGGTGCGTAGGATGCCCATGGGTGAAATTCTCAAAACTTCCATGGTACCAAGGATTTGCTCCAACGCCGTGATCAAGTGGAATACATGAGTGCACGAGGGTCTTATACCATTAAGCCGTGACTCCCACTGTCATGTAGTTGGTTGGATAGGAGTGTAGCCTTACCTGCTTGGAGTGAGGAGGCATCGTTAGGTTGAGTCTGACCAGCTCATAAATGGGTCTGCTACCGTCAGACCTTACTGGTGATTGCCTATCCACAGGTGGGTAGTGAGGTCTCTTACGCTCGTTTGACTGTGCGGGGTCTATAGAGCAGCAGTTATTCAGCAGTGTAATGGACCCCGGTGATTTCCTTATAATTAGAAATATACTTGACTTGTGGTTTGGATATAAGCACTGGCATTACTTGCATCGCATTAGCATTGGCTGTACAAGCCCCTTCATGCATTGCCTTGGCATGGCGTCCAGCACTCGTCGCATCGTATTCATGACAAGCCTTAGTAAGGCTAGTGATATTTCCATTGAGCATGTTTTCCTTCTCACATCTCTTACTATTCTTCTATGTACCAATGTCACACACTTTCACCACCCTCTAAACTTCAATAAGCTTATGCACGATTGATGCGTGTAGGAGATCCTAGGCAAGCGTCATAGTAGCAGAGCATGGAATAGAGCTGAGCATTTGAGGACTCCAGTGTTGTTGACCTTTCTATCTTTTCCTTTTTATCTCATGTATATCCTTTTGGACCTTATAGATGATTGTAAAAGTTCAAATTTATAGTGGATTTTATGATGTGTGCCTTTGTTATTCTCATATATACTTGTTGAAATCTTGGGTATGCTCGCATCGAAAATGATTATACTGTTATGAAAATCCTCCTTGTAGGATCCCAGGATCAGAACCTTCCTCAGGAGCCAAGAATGGGGTACTACGGAGGCTGTTGCGGCCAAAATTGGCCATCGGGTTCGTTGTGAATCCGGTTATCGAGTCTGGGGCGTGACAGGATATAAAGATCAAGAGGAGTGATACCCCGTTTTAAAAAGGTAGCTGAAAGGTATGGGTCTTAGTATGTCAGCAATATGGTCGCCAAACTAGTGGGCCTAGGGTCAATGGGTGATGGTGAAATTATGGTTTTTGTCGTAATGTGTTTAAGTGCGGAAGCTTGGCGGAGCTAGAGTATGAAGGCTATGTCCTAGAGGGGAGGGGGTGATTAGGACCAATTAAAAATATGTTCCAATTAAAAATAATAATTTCCTAACTTAAACTAATTAACAATTAAAGTAACAAGGAAATATAACTCTAAGGCATCCAAGTTAATAGATGATCCAATCATATAGATTAGAAGAGATATGCAAATAAGTAATTAGTCTATAACAAGATAGTATACATGTGTGTGTGGGATGTGCTACCTATCAACACTTATACATGAGTGTATTGGAACTTGCATACTCCACTCCCGGCATTCAAACTCATAAGCATAATTAAACAAATGCAAAAATGACAATCCCAAATACAATCAAATATAGTGGTTCGACTACCTGCCTACTCCACTCCCGGCGGACGCACTCAAACCATGAGTGTATTGGATTTCACTATCAGAGATTTTAAATCAGGTTCACCTCTAATTGTTATAGCCCTACACAATAACTCTAAGTTTATGCCCTACACAGGAGCAAGTGTCTTACACAAGAACCCAACATAATTGGATTTTTCTTAGGCTAACCAATACCCTTGGTCCTACACAAGAACCATGGGTTTAAGCCCTACAGAAGAGCCAGGGTCCTACGTAAGAACCTAGGCGAGTTTGATTACAAACTCTTATACTCCATTCTACACAAGGAAGAAGTACAAACTTAGACTCTACACTTGATACTTGTCAAATTAAGTCCCTTTGTAGCTCCATCTTAGGTTGCTTGATCTCTACTCTCCCATGCTTTAATCATATCTCTAATTCTCCCCCAATCACCTTGAGATAAGCATGTAAACTCGATCATACATTAATCTAACCATCAAGAACAGTTTACATCCATCAATTCGACCATCTATTCATTGATTTCCAAGAGGAATTGTCAATTGTTAATATCAGACCTTCAATTGCTAGATCTACCATTCATTGGACCCTAAGATCACCAAATCCACTAAGGATTTCCATATAAGCAAGGCTAAAAATCCAAAAAACCACTACTAATCAGATGGAGGATTGAACTAACCGTTGGATCGATGAAAAACCAACATTAAAGATCACATTTTTCTTGGTGTGACCCACCTAAGCTTTGGATAAGCCTGGCCTTTGGTCAAAGGCATTAAGTGGGCCCTCCAAAGTGAATTTCATTAAACACCTCAGTGGCCCCACAACCACTTCATGTATGCACCAGCAGTGCGCCGGCCTAAAAATGCGGTCAAACAGGTATTGACTCGAAAAATCCATAAAAAGAGAGATTTCTCTCTCCTTTTTCTCCTATTTTCCAGCCTATATGGCATTTGAACGAGCGGTGCCAGCTGACATCATCCATGGCTCACCATCGTGATCCATATGAATGATCTGAATTGTCTATCATGCCTGGCAAAAAATCCAACCACACCATGAGTTGTTACGTGTGGATTCGCGAACGTGAGTATTCACCACAACTGGTACAAAAGTTGTTGTGTGTCCAACCATTTTTCCCTTAAACGGAATTCCGTTTCTTGCATCACATTAGCTGACAGATCCAAGAGATCTTTTCTCCCTAAATCCTTGTCGTTCGTCCAAAAAGATCTCAAACCTTCGAAGTAAGGCTTCTCTAGCAAGGATAAGAGCGTGTGGAGAGAATATTTCCATTTTCGATGTTAGCACCATCTCGACCATCCCTCAGCTTCTAAGACCTCCAGATGCATCGAGAGCATCCGTTTTAGGCCAAGTAATGCCTCCATATGGTGGAATGAAAAGATTCCGTGAGAAACTTTTCCCCGTTCGAGAAATTGTTGCGACCGAATATATCAGGACCCATCATTAGTGTGAGGATCGTGACCACAAATGATGGGCCCCACTGCGCTCTGAGGTTTCATCCAATCCATCCAAAAGGGATAGATCAAGAGATTATACCAGGAAGGATGAGCTAACATTAGAGACTACCTCATATTCTCCATTTAAATTAGGAACCCATCATTTCAGTGTGAGACCCGTATCCTAGCTTGTACTATTACGTAGGCTTCTGCGATCCTCCTGGTCAAATTCTGGTGACTCGTGATCTGTTATTAGTGTTTACACGTAACCCTGATTCGTATCTCATATTCCAGAGTAGGCTCGACCCGAGACTTGTATCCTTGCGACCGCGCCGTCGTCGCGGTTTCGATGCCGCGTATTACGCGTTGAGGCAATACCCATGGAAGGAGATGTGGGCCCGCGTTCATTTCGAGAAAAATGTCACGTGTTGCGAATACCGAGAGAATCTCTACAACACATCACATCAATCTATCTATCAATGTCAACTACACAACCTTACCTATTTCATCCCTCTCCCATTCCCCAAGTCAACTCTCTCTTACACAACCCATACCCATCACATTCATTATTTACCACAAGTCAACAAGCACCATGCCATCTCATCCCATCACTCCACCTCACCACCTCTCTCTCTCTCTCTCTCTCTCTCTCTCTCTCTCTCTCTCTCTCTCTCTCTCTCTCTCTCATTTCTCTCTCATTCCAAGTAACTCCCATGGGAGGAACTGTCCAAGCTTCTCACGAGAAAGATAAGAGTGTGTCTCACCTTCTTATCCCAAGATCTCTCATCCCCACCATCAAAACTTCATTATCCTCAATCAAGATCAAAGCCAAGGAGCCATGAAGAAGGCCAATCGGTGGGTGTTCATAGCTTTTAGTTTTGATGATTTTAGGGCCCACTTATGATAAGACCCATCTTGATGTATGTTTTGTATTTAGGAGGGCCCCGTAGTGACGGGATCCCTCCCATTTTTATCATTTTCTCCGTTTTCTTTTATGGTGAAAATGATAATGGGTGTGGCCCAATTGATCCACACCATACAGCCTTGGGGACCCACCTCAATGTATATGTGTATCCAGCCATCCATCTGCTGGACTAACTTAGACGATGTCAGGCCACCATAATGTAGGTGCTTTGTGCATGCCGTTCACCTGCAGTGTGCAGGGCTCGCCATGATTTATAAGTTTTATGTGCACTGTCCTTGCAGTGGGACCCCACCATGTTGAATGTATGTGTTTCTCACACACCGTCCATCCAAATGGTGGGCCCACATGGCATTATGTGAAATCCAAACTGTCCGACAGTGGATGTCCAGAGCCTGGCGTTTGTAATATATATATATATATATATATATATATATATATATATATATATATATATATATATATATATATATATATATATATTATAGATGGTGGGTCCCACACATGTGGACCCAGCCTTTAGTACATGTGTTTCATCCCTACTGTCCACGTGGGACGGTGGGCCATACCCACAGGATATGTGTGTTTTAATCTCCACCGTCGATGTGGAAATCACCGTGGTGTAGTGTGCTGTGTCCAGCACATGCACATTGACACCACAAGAAGTATATGTTGTATGAATGCCATCCATCAAGGGCCACCAATATTTATGAGTTTCAACTGCACTGTCCAGCAAGCTGGACGGTGAGATCCACCTTAATGTATATGTTGCATAGCCATGTCGCTCGTACTTAGCACGTGAGGCCCACCTTGATGGCATGTGTAGTCCCAACTGATGAGATCCACACCGTCCAGGTCCTGGACAGTGGTCCCATGCAGCCTTTCATAGCTATTGTACTTGAAGTCACCTGGAGGTGGGCCTGATCATCAGGTATGTGTTATATCATCCGTCCATCTATGACACACAAGCAGCACAGCTGCTGTAATGACGTCAGCCAGGCTATGAGTCCCGTATGTTGTATGTGTTATATCCAAACCGTCTACTTCTAATGTGGGCCCCACCATATTGTAAGTGTTTATCTATACCGTCCATTCTTTTTGTGGTATGGGCCCACCTCACACGTGTGAGGGTGGGACCTAGCTTGATGTACATGTGGTATATTCCACATCGTCCATTGGCCAGGACGGTGGGACAAGTGTTATTCACACCGTCCAAATACTTGGATGGTGGAAATCCACCATGATGTACATGTCTCATCTGTGCTGTCCAATTGGCAGATGTGGGACCCACACCATGATGTTTATGTTATGTCCAGACCATCCATCTGATGGATGAGCAACAATGTGTTGTTGTGCATGGCGTCATCAGGCCCATGGGACCCACCCTTTGCACGGGTGTCCTAACGATGAGACCACTATGATGTATGTTTTGATCCACACCATTCAATCCAGCGTGGACAGTGGGCCCCATCATGATGCATGCATTGTATATTCACGCGAGCTGGGCCCTGGTGTATGTATTTTAGCCACGCCGTCCATTTGTATGTGGGACCCGCCATGATGTAAGTGTTTCATCCACGCCGTCCAGTCCATGTGTTGGACGTGGACCCTATACACTTGATCCACCTTAATGCATGATTCAATCCATAGCATCTATCAGGTTGGGACAATGGGGACTCTAACATGATATGTGTTATATCCTAACTGTCTAGATTATATAGGGCTTAACTCGATGTATGTTTTATCCACACTGTCCTTGGGTATGCATTTTATATCCACGTTGACCATCTGGTGGGGCCCATTTGCTGCATGTGTGGGGCCCACCTATTGTGTGTTGGTGCGGCCCAGCCCACTTGATGTATATGAGGCCTGTTGGTGTGGCCCATTGATATGACTCACTTGATATATATGAGGCCCATTAGTGCGGCTCATTGATATGACCCGCTTGATGTAAATGAGACCCGTTGGTGCGTCCTATTGATACGGCCCACTTGATGTATATGAGGCCCATTGATATGGCCCACTTGATGTATATGAGGCCTATTGGTGCAGCCCATTGATATAGCCCGCTTGATGTATATGAGGCCTGTTGGTGCGGCCCATTGATACGGCCGCTTGATGTATATGAGGCCTGTTAGTGCAACCCATTGATATGGCCCGATGTGATGTACTTGGGGCCCATTTGGTGAGGCCCAATGAGATGTATATGAGGACTATGTGTGTGGCCCAATATGATGTATTTAGGGCCCATTTGATGAGGCCGATGTGATATATATATATATATATATATATATATATATATATATATATATATATATATATATATATATATATATTGGTCATTTGATTGAGGCCATGAACTACTATGTGGGGAGCAATGAGCAATGATGGTAAAATGTCCTCGTTGATGGGCAACAATAGTTGAATGTCCACATTGGGACCTTCCCTTGGGCCTTGTTAGGCCCATTCTCATCATTCTCTTAGTGGGTTAACCCAAGTAAGTGGGCATAATTCGACATAGACGGATGGTTTCACGCTATCGGAATTGATATAACCATGGCTGAGTGTCGATCTTTATTATGGTTAATCGATTGTTCATTTATGGGCCCCGTTTTATTTATATGTCGATTGTCTAGGCCAATTCCAATGTTGATTTCAATTGTCGATTCTGATTTGTCAAGCCAATTCTGATCACCGAGGCCGATTCTAATTTGTCGAGGCCGATTCCAATTATTGAGGTCGATTGCCGAGACCCATATGATGTATAAGAGGCCCATAGTTAAGGCTTATTGCGGTGTGTATTCAACCTATGTTTGAGGCCTAATGTGATGTGTATGTGGCCCGTTGTGATGTATATTCAACCCATGTTTAAGGCCCAATGTAATGTATATAAGGTCTATGTGATAAGGCCCATTGTGATGCATTTGAGAGCCTGGCGATGGATGGAGCCCATTGTGATGTATAATAGGCCCATGTGAGAGGCCTATCGTGATGTTGCTCTTGAGTGAGGCCCATGGTGTTATATATATTAGGCCCTTGTGTGAGGCCATGGGTCCACTATTTCTTAGGCTCTATGTAGGTCATTCCTTGGGGGCAATGTTGGTTAAATATCCACATTGTTGAGGCTGATTGTTGATGTCAGTTATTGATACTGATTATGAGTATGTGACATCATAGCATCATGATACATGCCCATACGCATCATTTGCATGTTTGTTATGAGATGTGATTGACCATTGCATATGTCATAGTATAGATGGTTTATGAGACTCCTTGATAAGTGGAGTTATCCCACATGAGCGCATAGTATGCGCAGGATTGATGCATGATTGCACTGCGTGACTCATGTATCTTGCATCATGTGATTGTGATTATTGTATACACTAGTGACATCAGGGCCATAACCTTCACAAGCATGTCGTGGATGGCCAGATGGGACATCGAAAATATTTGGTTCTAGCATTAGGCTTTCATAAATGGCCCTGAGTGAAAATCTCTAAACTCTCTTCGTACCAAAGGATGCTCCAACGTCGAGACCGAGTGGATATATATGAGCGCATGAAGGCCGTATATTAGTAGGCTACGTCTCCCACTATGTCGTGGTCGGTTGGGAGGGGGTATGACCTTACCCACCTGAGTGAAGGGGCAATGTCTAGGTTGAGTTCGACCAGCTTGAGGAATGGGTCTGCTATCTACAAGTCAGGCCCGATATTGGCAGGCGGATAGTGAGGTCTCTTCCACTTACCCAGTTGTGCGATCGGATAGGGGTGTCAAGATGGCGTAGAGTGTAATAGACCCCGGTGATAATTTTAAAGATGAACAATACTGATATGTGGACTTATTGAATAGGAGTTGCATACTCATTCATTTATTCATTCACTATCCACTCGAGCTAATTATGCGTAACTCTTTGTTACGTGTACTTTCGCAATGGCCAGGATTTTTTTTGGGGTGCACGACAAACCTGAGATCAAGAGTTTACCACATTGTGTTTGACTATCTAAATTTAGGCATGAGATTGGTTTGGATAGAAGTCCCTTATGGTCGACCCCATAGCTTGCGATACTACATACCATCATCCTGACTTCACACTCCTGCATGGTCATTCACACTGCGTATTGCATTGTATCCTCGGTATCTGATACTTGACTCTTTATAACTCCTCACTTGCATATCTAATTTATAATGTGTACCCTGATATTGTATGACTCATGGACTTGATAGTATTTCTATTTACTTTGATATTGTATGATTCATGATCTTGCCAATATTTTTGATATTGTATGATTATGGTATTATATTTATGTGCTTAGCACTTATCTTGTGCACACACTTTCACCACCTACTAAGATTTTTATAAGCTTATGCACGATAGATACGTGTAGGTGGTATTAGCTTGCATCAGCGTTGAGCTTAGAGCATGCAACAGACCTCTGAAGCTTTGATTTTAGATATATGTATCTTCCTTTCAGCATTGTATTCAAATGATAATATTAGTGGATATGTGATGATGATGTTGCCTTTGTGATTTGGGTAAACTTGTTATTATGCTTCTTACGAGAAAAATGTATGTTGGAAAATCCTCCTTATACGATCCCGGGATCAGAATCTGGTGTATAGATACTAGGAGCTGAGAATAGGGCACTATGGAGGCTATCGACACCGGATTCCGTGATCGACATTCCTTTGAGTCCAATCTTCGGGTTTGGGGTGTGACATTCAAGGTGGGCCTTATTCATTGATCAGACATAACCATTTGGTGGGCCAATCGATCAGAAGCCCATCCATACAATCCTCTAACTCTCTCATTTAGAATGAAAATTGTAACTAATCTTATGATTAGTTACTTTAGAAGGTACTAGAAGATAGTTAAGATAGCGCTCCCTTTCCATTTTGGGAAGTTAACCCTAAAAGAGAGAGAAGGAGAGTGTGATCATGCCGCATCAAACTGTCGCACCAAGTCGAGTCGATTCAATCCGAGTTGCTGGGAGTCAGGGCTGAGTCTAGCGACCCATTAGGGATTTCCATCAGAGAGAGAAAGGAAGAAAAAAGAGGAGAAGAAGGAGAGAAAGAATGAGAAGAACAAAGGAAATGGAGAGAGTAGGGCAAGTCGAGTTGGATTTCTGCCGAGTTCGGGAGCATGGCTCGTTGTCTGGTCATGAGTCACTGACTCGGCCATTCTCCATCGAGTCTAACTGGGATGGGTCAAGTCTGCACTTTCAGAAGAAGAGGAGAATATAAGAAGAAAGAAAGAGAGAAGAATACGAGAAGGAATGAGAAAGAGAGAGTACACTAGTTTGTCACAACAGCTCAACTCGAGCTGAGTCACTGACTCGCTCAGACTCAATCAAATTGAGTCTAGAGCTTGTTGGGCTTGATAAGAATGAAGAGAAGAAAGAAAGAAGAAGAGAAGAAAGGAAAGGAGAAGGAAGAAGAATAGGAAAGAAAGGAGGAGAGGAAAGAAAAGGAGTGGGAGTTGATGCCTGCTCCTAAGTTGACTCGGCTGAAACTCACTGAGTCGAATTGTGCGAGTTGGGTTGAGCCTTGGCCAAGTACAGATGGTGATGGGCTTGCATGAGGAAGCAGGGAAGAAAAAAAAGAGAGAGAGAAGAAGAAGAGGAGGAGGAGGAGGAAATGGAGATTGAGAGGATGATTGTTGAGTTAACTCAACAAACCAATCAAGCCACAGATTAGGGCTAATTCGGTCTATCATTCCAACAATTGCTTGTGAAGATTCAACCACACTTAGGTGACTCGCTAAGTTGGTTCGATTTAGGAGAATATCAATCTTGTGGATCGAACCGAGTTGACATAGGATTTGATCATAAGGGTGCATGTATCCCCTAGCAACGCTGGTAGGTGATACCATCCATAAGGTGATGATTTCTTCCTCTTGAGCTTTCCTCTTCCATGTTAGCTTAAGTAATAGTCCAACTTTTATTTCAATTGATGATTGGTATCCCTAATTTATGATTACTTGTGTTATTATTAAATCTAATTATCAAATTATATGCTCAACATTTATTTTGTATGAACATTTATATGGTGTATTTGTATATCTTCTCATGCTTATGGATTGATTAAATGGACCAATTGTTTGAAAGGTCCATTCTTTTATTAGGGATGAGCCGACTGTTTGAAAGGCCTATCCCCATGCATGAATGAGCTGACTGTTTGAAAGGCCCATTCTTTGCTTAAGTGAGCCAAATATTTGAAAGACCCACTATCTTACTTGAACGGGTTGATTGTTTGAAAGACTCATTCCTTTGCAAGTCGAATGAGTCAACTATTTGAAAGATTCATTCCTTTGTAAGTTGAATGAGTCAACTGTTTGAAAGACCCTCTTAACTGAATGGACTGACTGTTTAAAAGGTTCATTCTCTTATTTGGGATGAGTGGACTCTTTGAAAGGCCCATCCCTATACTTGAATGAGCCAACTGTTTGAAAGGCCCATTCTTTGCTTAAGTGAACCGACTATTTAAAAGGTGCACTATCTTACTTAAGCGGGTCGATTGTTTCAAAGACTCGTTCCTTTGCAAGTTGAATGAGTTGGCTATTTGAAAGACCTATTCTCTTTCCTGAATGGATCGACTGTTTGAAAGGCCCATCCTCTTATTAGGAATGAACCGACTGTTTGAAAGGCCCATTCTCTTACTAGAAATGAGCCGACTGTTTGAAAGGCTCATCCTCTTACTAGGAATGAGCTGACTGTTTGAAAGGCCCATTCTCTTGCAAGAATAAACTGACTGTTAGAAAGGTTCCTACATTTGACCAACTAGATGTACATCCCCCAGTTGATGTGCATTTACGCATTCATGCATTTAAATAAGATTGTAACATGGATTGTCTTGTATGTATTCTTATTAAACTATGCTTAACTAACGCGACAGTGTGTAATCTTGAGGGAAATTCACACTAAGTTGGTCACTCATCCTTTTAATATATAACCATACAGGTTTTGCAAGCAATTTAAATACTCATGGCTAGATTGATGAGGAGAATGATACAAATATCGAGGATATGTGGCTGTACACACAACTCAAGTCTAGCAGCATTTCATTCTGTTTTATTTGTTAAATTGTTACTTATTGTAATTAGTATCCTTGAAACATTGGTTTGTATGAGCCTTCGAGCAACCAATTGGGTATTTAAATGTTATATGTGGACTTCACTTTATGCTTGATTTTTCCCTCTTCCGCTAGACTACGAACTCTAAAAATAAAATATAAAAAAATGTATGTGAAATTTGTCTATCTTTAAAGGTTAACAGTCGGGTTTTTGAAAAATGAGTCATATAGTCCGATTTCAAAAACCAGGGCATTATGTTTATACTCTAAAGAGGGCATGAGATTGTGTTCTTCTTGAATAGAAGCTTAAAATGCTTGTTTGAGTAAAGAATCACTAAGAAGAATACAAAAATCTGATTGGGATAGAGTATAAGATGTTTGGTTAAGTTTGGGATACACTAGGGTCTCGAAAATGCCAAAATCCATCACCTTTGTAAACATCCAGATGCTATATATATAGAAAAAGTGTTATGATGGATCTTAACGAATACTTTTCTGTTCTACTGAATTATAGTTTAGTTGGACCGAAATATGACCAAAAGTTGCAAGATAGTTTTGGCCAGATTTGGTCAGACCGAAACTGTCCTTCGATTGCACCAAATTACAATTCGATCGAACCGAGTTAGGACCAAAACCTGTTTGACTATTTTGGTCACTTTCGATCGGACTAAATGTTATTTCGGTTAGACCGAGCATGGCATTCGGTCGAACCAAGTCCAATCGAACATGAGGCCAGAAATACTTGTTTAGTTTTGTCCTACAATGGCCAGTTTCAGTCCGACGAAAACCTTCTTCGATGGGACCGAATGTTGCTGAATTCATATTACAATAGCAGCAATGGAAACCTCTAAAGCCAATCTAAAGGTGTTAAGGTATAGACTCATATGGCTTAAGGGATGATTAAAACGGGCTTTCCTATTAAGTCTAAATTATCTAGAGGTCAAAGGGTTGTTTTAGGGAAAAGGTTAGGATAACTAAGGCACCTTGATTTACCTATTCTTACTTCTTGATGCTCCGGCTTTATTTGTGTCTTCAGTCTTGATTTTCTAAAGGCTCAACCGACTACATGTCACAACAACTAATGTGATTGACAAACCAGGTGCAAAAATGAGTGCACAAACAGATGTTCTCTCGAACCACTCATTCTAAATCATGTTGACCCATTATCCCTTCATCTCATATGGAGAATCGCATGTCTTAACATAATAAAAAAGATGGTAGCCCTCTGGAGGGAAGTAGGCAGGATTGTCAATCGATCCATTGATGGACTAACACTTCCTCAGTTATGGTGCGACATGACTAGAAAAGGAAATCCCGAAGGTTGGGTAAGTCTCTTCATCATCCCAAGGAACTAATCTAAAACATGCGAACATGGCCCTAAAATATCATAATTGCTTAATGGGTTACATGATGGGCCCATGGATCTTACTGCCTGAGTATGAGAAAGGTTAATAGGTCAGGGCTCACTTCGTGATGGGGGCATGCATAAGTTTACTTATGAGCATTATAATAAATCCATTCTATGACCCTAAGTAAGTAATTTTTGGTAGATTTTGTAAGGCCCATTCACAGTATATGGATGAATTATCACGCTCTCTTGAGTCTTTCAGGCTTAATTCAGCCTATTCATCATACATGGTGGAACTTTCTTGCTTTGGAAGATCATTTGGCTTGAGTCAGTCTTGCTTAGAGGTCCTCTTGGCCATATTGTTCTATCCTATGTTTCAAAGGACATGCTAGGCGCAAGATACAACATAGATCCACCCATGGGTAGGAATCATTTTAAAGGGCTAAGAAAAAGCTATTTGAGGAATCTTGGAATTTAGTTTGTATAATGGGCTTGACATGGGTCCATTTTTGAGTCCATATGCATATGTTGACAACATAAGGGGATCACAAAAGCTAGTACCTTAGTAAGCCCAATTCAAGGCCCACTTTGGGAATGTAAAGTATGCCCTTGAATACATTGTGGCCAAGATGTATACATATTTAATATGTGAAACTGTTGGCATAACATATAAAATATTCACACATTTATAAGCGAATGAGTAAAAAATGGATCCATTAATGTGATGTCATTTGAAAACAAGAGTGAGCTAAGAGCAAGCCCATTAACATGCCAAGGACCCTCGCAATGGTCCATGAATTAAGGGCAAAAGATAGTTTCTAAAAGCCCCGTATTGCGAAAGAGGGTCTAATAATCATGAGGATCCACTAAAAAAGGCCCATTTTAAGCTCATAATTGAATGAGTCCAAACTCCAATCTTTACCATATGCCTTCTTGGGTTTACGAACCAAATTGATAGATAAATCAACATGGGCCCAGGAAGGGAAAAGAAGCATGCGAGTTGGGGGCTCACCTACTCCATAAGGCCTAGTTGGCCATGCAGGTGGATTTTAATAATATGAGCCCACTGAAGTTCTTGAGAAATAAAATGACCTAGACCCATCTTTCATATCTCAAGTGGGCTTTCTTAGTAAAGGAAGTGGTTTCATTTCACTATGAGAACCTTCCCAATCTCTCTCAAAAAATCTATGCACTAAAGAAGACCTATTGTTCAAAATCAAGGCCCACCTGGATCTCAAATCTTGAACGGGCCTAGCCATGTGTAATAGGCTCAAAGAAAAGAATGGCTTATTCTTACTTCTCCTTAATCCAAAAGAAGCACTCTATGTGTGACCACTTCTGGGGCTTGTAAAAAAAATAAAATAAAAAATAAAGGGTTGGTCACACATCATGTAGACCCATAAGGCATCTTGGACCCTCTTCATTATAAGAAAAATGAACAAGCAAGAAATACAATGGAAGAGAGTCTAAAACAAACTGAGGCCCATAAGCAACACTTGGGATTTGCTTAGCTTTAAGACCCAAAAAAAAAAAAAAAGAGAGAAAGAGAGAAGTACATCAAGCATTCTCTTGAGATGAAAAACTTCCTATGGAAGTCCCCAATTTCCTTTTAATGTGGGAATTCATAGGAAACTTCCATCTCTTACATGAACAACATTTCAAGAAGAAAAAGAGGAAGAAAGAAGGGAGAAAAAAAAAAGCATAAGAATGATGGAAGGAGCATGATGTGGGGAAGTCATGCCCCATCACTTACACTTGGAAGAAATCACCACTTCACCAGCTAGGGGCATTCGAAAGAATACTTGAAGAGAGATTGCCATGAAAGGAAGGAGGAGAGGAGAAACTGTTTGAGAAATGCAAGGAATAGAGGAGAAAAATGAGGGAATGAGAGAAGAGGTTGCTAGAATGAAAAGAGAGGGTAGTTACAGGAAAAGAGAGTACACAGCATGGGCTGCAACCAGCTAAAAACTGATGGATGATAGTGTTGAGTGGCACATCATGCACCACCCAATCACTTTTTAAATATGCGACTTGATAAGGGGAGCTACATGGGGAAAGAACACAATATAAAAATTTGGGTGAAAGAGAAATTTGATGGAAAAGAAGAGAAGGGAGAGAAAATAGGGAAAAATGAGAAGATGGTTGAAAAGTTGAAAGAGTAAAGAGGTAATAAGAGATAAAATAAGTGATATGTGAGAATAAGATGAAAAGTAGGAAATTAAGTGTGATGATAAGAGATAGTGAGAGAAGATGAGGGAGAAATGAGAAGAGAAAGTGATAAGGAGAATAGTGAGTGAAAGGGAAATGATAAGTATGGGGAAAGTTATATTAAAAAATGTTTTCAATAAGTTCAATCTCAATCACAACCGTTGGATTGATAGACAATGAATCGAATCACCTTTAAAAAATCCATAAAAATTATTTTGAATAAGTCTGATCTCAACCACAACCATTGATTGCAAGATGACAGATATGATCATCTTTAAAAAAATCATACAAATATTTTCAATAAGTTCAATCTCAATCACAAAGGATTAGGCCATCTCTAAAACATTCACAAAACCATCTTCAATATGTCCAATCGTGATTGTGATGAGGGTCAAATATTGCTTATCAGACCCCGATTATTACCAGATTTTATGTATATGATAATGCTTAATGCCATATTTTAATTGTGTTTTTATTACAGGATGAAATCAGGAGCTTGGATTGAAAAATGATACTAAAAGCAGGGATTTGACGCTTCAAAGTCACCAGAGTAAGGGACAGACTCCAGAGAACCAAGATCAACAGATTTACATGCCAGGGATCCGAGAAAATCAAGTTGTTCATGTTAAAGAGGCCCAAAAATGGTCCAAAATTCAAGATCACAAGGTTCCCGCCATCCGATTGACTCGAAACTTCATACATGAGATGGGGGACATAAATTAACCGTAAATATTAAATTTTATCTATTGGATATCTCTAAAAGTGGGCCAACGGGCAAGTCAGCCTATAAACCGTCGATTTCAGGCCCGCCAGATATCTGGATATACCTCAATTTTGGTCCCACTTGTTAAAATAGTATGAGAAAATGGATGGACAGATCGGATCTATCAAAATCATTGTTGTGGGCCCCACATTAACAGTGTGTGCATAGAGTGTGTGCACTAGCCGCGTGCACTGGACCAGCCAGTTGGTCAGCGCAAGCGCTGACCCGTGCTTCTTTAAAAATGGCAGTTGCCGTTTTCAGTTGCAGTGAACTGACGGACGTTGTCCGTCTTACGGAAGCTAGTGGGCCACCTACATCACTCGTACGACTCATCCAAGCCGTCTATCTTGTAGAGGGGGAAAAACCCTTCAAACCCATGCTGATTGTTTATTTCCATGCAAGAACATGTGTGAGATGCAGAGGCCATAAGTGGACTGCCCTACGACATTCAAAATGATTTTAGTGTGATATCTTCTCTGGACTACATTAACGGACAACCAAAACTGTCCCTTATTAACCAAAATTTCATTTTGAATCTAATGGACGAGGTGGATTTTCCCGAAAACACCTTTGTGGGGCCCACCAATCACGTCAGCGAAGGACGTGCGAAAGCTTACGCACGTTTGCTAAAATTCAATTTTTCAGGTAGTTATGGCCCACCATCTTTGATCATATGGCAGATCTGAACCATCCATCATGCAAAGGGCTCAAAAACATCCTATGAGTCATTGTTTCTTTGGAAATTGAACGAAGAAAGTGGCGAGTTATGAAGCCCCAAAGTTTGCTCCGAAAAAGCTTTCGCTACGTGAACGTTGCTACGACAGCTGCACCACCGACTCCAATAGTTATAAAAGGACTTGTGGGGCCAGGGGAAGCCTAGGAGACCAAATTCAGAGCTTGGGGAGAGCTTGGAGAGGAGATCCAGAGCTAAGGAAAGAGAAGAAAGAGGAGATAGAGAGAGAGGAAGGAAGAAGGGAGATGTTTCGATTTTTCATATTTATTTTTTCTTCATTCTTAATTAACTTTATGGATAGCTAAATCTTCTTAAATAGGGCTAAGATGAAGCCCCTAATTTGAATAATTCTTGTTATATGTTGAATTCATCTGAATCTGATTGATTTGTTTGTTTCTCTAGTGTGCTTTCCTAAGATTTCCTTACTTCTCCATTTTATAAGCTTAACTAAAGTCTAGATGTGGATGTTGTTTAGAATATTATTCTAGGTACTTGTATCTGACCATGAACAGGTTTCCTATAGAGGAAGAAACAGGAATCTACATCTCTTCATGCCTGATCATGGATGAAAAGATGTGATCCATATGCTTTAAGGGATTATACATTCTGTGTGCCTGACCAAGGACATAGTTTGTGATTTGTTTAATTTATATCAATCTGAATTAAGGTGAATCAACAGGTAAAACAAAGGTTAGGATAATTAGGGGTGGATTCGAAAGTCCTAGTTTTCTCCTTGATTGGATTTTACTCATTGCTCTCGATTATTCTCCATAGATTTTTGTTAGTTTACTTAATAATTCGCTACATTATTAGTTGAATTATTTAAGAAGAGTCTTAAATTTCAAATTGTAATAACCAGTTCTCGTGGGAATGATCTCGTAATACGTACCATATCTACATCTAATTCGTATACTTGCGAGTTTAATAATCATTTAAATTAGATTGGTTTAAATTAAAACATCAAGTTTTCGGCACCATTATCGGGGATTGTTTCGGTCCAATTGGATTTAGGATTCTCTCTTATCATAATTCATAGCCTTAGGATTTTACTAACTTTAGGTTAAAGTTTTTTTAAGAAACTAACCTATTTCCTGTTTTGTAGGGTCCTGACTTGAACTTCTAATTTAGTAATCCCTTTCTAAATTCTCTACTTTTTCTAATTTTTATTTTTAGAATTAGGGTTTTATTTTTTATTTTTAGAAATTTTCTAATTTTAGGCTTTCTTCTTAGAAATTTTGTAATTTCTAATTTTAGATTTAGATTCTTCTTTCAAGCAACTTTCTATTTTCTAGTTTTAAAATTTTTTTTCTTTTTAGAAACTAACCGTTGCTTAGGATTTTTCTAGAATTATTTTAGGAAATTTAATTTATTTTTATTTTTATTTTTGACAGGAATTGAAGAAGGAAGCAGTTAAATAAGATTGTCTTCAAAAGGAGAAGCTCGCAAATCTTCAGACATCCATCATCTCCTTTTTCGGGTTCTTTCTTCTAATTCTTGTTTACATAGTTTTATCTTATTTTTTAGGATTTCATAATTTTTAGTTTTAATTTTATTTCTCTTAAGTTGTTTCTTAGTTTAGTTTTCTTTCCTATATTACTTTTTGAAATTAACTGGTCCTAGGATTTGATTCAGAGTTAAGGTTTCACAATGTATTTGAATGAGTGGGAACATCAATATGCTGAGAAGAAAAATTTATTTTAGGATAATAATTATTGTGGAAATCAACCTATGTCTCAACATTTTTTTAAAAACTATCATCAAGAACCAACTGGAATCTAATGATCCACCGGTTAAGAAGTCCTCACTCGATCATATAGGGGAGAATAATTACACCCCACAGATTAATAAGACAGCACGTGAGTGTTTGGATTATCATAACTATAGGCGTGAGGACTATTATCAACCATCAGGTTCTCCCACCTATGATCCGTATGACTATAATCAGTGGAAATATCAAAATTGGGAAAATGAACCAACAACATGTTATAATGATTATTCTCTTGGTTCCCTACTTTTGAATATCCACTAGAAACGATCCAAGAGGAGTCATCTCTAAGTTACACAACCTATGACATGATGAAATTATTAGACGCACTTGAATCACGCATTGATAGGCTAATGGAAACTAATTCATTCCAACCACAACCCATTAATTATTCATTTGGATTCCCAACTCATGATGCGCTAATGGAAGCTAGTTCGTCTCAGCCACAACCCAATCTAAAAATACAATGCGAGGAAGGTGATCCTCACTCGCTTTAGAAAAATTTTGGAATTCGTGATGAAGAGTTGAATTGCATTAATGAGCATATGGTTCAATTTTCAGATGAATTGATCTCGATGATGGTTTAAAGGAATGGTGAAGAGACATGCGTGTCTTTCAAATACAATGATGATAACACACTTCACTCACATGAGACACTTGAGTTTAATGATGATGAAGATGTCAGCTTATTTGAACCTCCACCCAATTTAGGAATAGAATATGAGGAAAGCAATCCCATCCCAAGTTTGCATGACAGGGAATTAGACGATAATATGTATTGGAATGATGATAATGAATGTTCAGCCCAAATTTCTTTAGAATCAATCTCAAGTATGGTCCAGTTCAATGATTAAGAAGTACACGAAGTGGTCGGTCAAAATGAGTCACTCCTCTCATCTAACATGTCTGATTTAAAAGTGGAGATGAGCCCATTACAACAGACCCTTGTAACTCTCGTGAAATATGTTTGGGCCACTCCCCTGAATTGGATGATGATATGATTCGAGAAATGAACGAACCGCTTGATATGACTTTGAAAGTTGAAACCACCAGTTGAGGCCACCATCTAAGCCATACACTTTTAACGATTCAATACCTCTTCTGAGGAGTATCAATGAGCAGAGTCCTCACATCAATTCTTCATTTCTTGATCATCAAATTGTTTGTGCAGGGTTTGAGCAAGAGAGTGTACTTCCATCCACTTTCACAGACGATGGATTCCTTTGGCAGATCATCACAATCTCTAATGTGGAAAATAAATCATGCTCAGCTGATCGTCCCAACTCTTTAGATGATTGCTTAGAACATTTTGCAGATTCAAACGATCCCCTGTTACAAGAAATAGTGAATGCCTTGCAAAATAATACCTCGGCAGTTGTCATGAATCGAGGGAACCCGTATTCTGAAGTACCTCCTTCCCCGGATCCTGAATGTTTACTATTAAATGAGGAAGAGTTGAAAATTGAACTACAGAGTGAAACATCGGCACTTATCGAGACTACACCACCTACTACAATTTTTTTTTGAATTTCATCTACTTGTAGTCTCTGATTCATCGTGTTGTACTAACTTTGAAATTTTTTCTGCCACAGGTGAATCATATATACTTTGGACACTTCAGACGATAAGAAGAACACTTTATGCTAAGGTCCCTCAATTTCTCTGGTTATTAATGCTCTAGGACATCCAAGCCTAGTGTAAAATTAGCTTTTGGATGATCTTGTTGAAAAACCTTCTGAGAAATTTACCAAGATACTGGCCGATTGTCTATGATTGCTTTCATTACTTGTCTGGCTGAAGATATTAAACTTAGCGCTCCTGGGAGGCAACTCAACTTTTCTTTTCATTTTATTTTTCTTGATAGTTAATTCAATGTTTGTGGGTAACATTGTTGTAAACCCTCACGAGACTAAAACTTGTCCACTAAGGGCAACCTATGGGTTTAAAGGCTTGTTGCATACGTTAAATGCAATCAAGAGCACCTGCAAAAGTGGTATAAGTAAGATTTTCTTTTTGTAATTTTATTTTTATTATTTTACTTTTGTTGATTTCTTTCTTGTACTGACTCGCTTTTACATTGATATCTTTGGAAAGCCTCTTGATTCTTTTGTTCAGGTACTATCTTTCCATCACTCCTCTTTTACTTTCATTGTCTCATGTGCATTGCATGCTTACATCTTTTACATTGAGGACAATGTAGATTTTAAGTTGGGGGTGGGAGATTAGGTAACCTAATCAGTATTTTCTTAGTCTTGAGCAAAAAATTGTGAAAATTTTTCTTAGTCTTGAGCAAAAATTGTGAAAAATTTTAAAATTTTTTGGAATCTCTTGTGAATTTGAAGTGATTTTTAAGGATAGTTATGATTTTAAAATTACAAGATACAGAATGTTAGGAATTTGTGCCTCTAGAATTCCGTCATATGTTAGATTTCACAATTAAGTTTGAATTGTTAACCCATGATTAGAAATTTTAAACATTAATTGAGTCATGATTTCACATATCACATCTCGCTTACACATTAAGGTTCTGGTTGATTAACTTGGTAATCACTAAGCATGAATGGAATCAGCTCGAAAAAAATTTCATGTTCAGTAAAAGAATTGAAAGAAAGGGTAAGTCGCATAATCTTCACCATAGGTTTGCTCCCTATAGGTGTAGATTCGATCCCCCATCATCGACATTTAGAAAAAGTTAGGTGACAAGTTTTCACCATAGGTTTGCTCCCTGTGGTTGATGATTTGATTCCCCTCCTTTGTGTATCAAAGGCTGAAAGAATAAAAGGTTAATCTGTAAGGAAAGTGTTGGCTTCAGTTGTCATGAAATCTGTTGTTAATGCTATCATGAAATTGACAATTGGATCTCTTAATGATTGTGAGTCGAGATTACAATCTACACTCATGGAACTCAATGTTTAGAATGTTCTAATTGATGGATTAATATTGTGAACTTGATTATGAAGTTTACCATCAGTTTGATTCTAAGAGAAAATTCTACTCACAATTCATAATCCTAGAATTTTCGCATCTCAACTATCTGTTCACAAGTCGCTCGGGTTTACAAGAATTGCCTTTTATTTCTGAAATTAATTTTCACATGTTTTTCTTGGGACTAGCAAAATGCTGGTTGAGGGTTGTGATGAGGGTCAAATATTGCATATCAGACCCTAATTATTGCCAGATTTTATGTATATGATAATAATTAATGCCATATTTTAATTGTGTTTTTTTTACAGGATGAAATCAGGAGCATGGATTGAAAAATGATATTAAAAGTAGAGATTTGATGCTCTGAAGTCACCAGAGCAAGGGAGGGACTCCAGAGAACCAAGATCGACAAATTTACATGCCAGGGATCCGAGGAAATCAAGTCGTTCACGTTAAAGAGGCCCGAAAATGGTCCAAAATGCAAGATCACAGGGTTCTCGCCATCCGATTGACTCGAAACTTCATACATGAGATTGGGGACATAAATTAAGTGTACATATTAAATTTCATCTATTGGATATCTCTGGAAGTGGGACAACGGGCAAGTCAGCCTATAAACTGTCGATTTCAGGCCCGCGAGATATCTGGATATACCTTAATTTTGGTCTTAACCGTTAAAATATTATGAGAAAAGGGATGGACGGATCGGATCTCTTAAAATCATTGATGTGGGCCTTGTATGAACAGTGTGTGCATAGAGTATATGCACTAGCCACGTGCACCAGACTAGCCAGTTGGTCAGCGCAAGCGCTAACCCGCGCTTCTTTAAAAACAGCAGTTGCCGTTTTCGGCTGTAGCGAACGGACGTATGCTGTCCATCTTACAGAAGCTAGTGGGCCACCTACATCACTCGTATGGCTGATCCAAGTCGTCCATCTTGTAGAGGGGGAAACACCCTTCCAACCCATGCTGATTGTTTATTTCCATGCAAGCACACGTGTGAGATGCAGAGGCCACAAGTGGACTGCCCTACGACTTTCGAAATGATTTTAGCGTGATATCTTCTCTGGACCACATCAACAGACAACCAAAACTGTCCCTTCTTAACCAAAATTTCATTCTGAATCTAATGGATGGGGTAAATTTCCCTGAAAACCTCTATGGGGCCCACCAATCACGTCAGTGAAGGACATGCGAAAGATTACGCACGTCCACGAAAATCCAGTTTTTCAGGCGGTTGTGGCCCACCATATTTGATCATATGGTAGATCTGAACCGTCCATCATGTAGAGGGCTCAAAAATATCCTAAGGGATGGTGCTTTTTAAGAAATTGAGCGAGGAAAGTGGCGAGTCTTGAAGCCCCAAAGTTTGCTGTAAAAAAGCTTTCGCTACACAAACGTTGCTACGACAGCTGCACCATTGACTCCAGCAGTTATAAAAGGACTTGTGGGGATAGTTGAAGTGGAGGAGAGCAAATCCAGAGCTTGGGGAGAGCTTTGAGAGGAGATCCAGAGCCAAGGAAAGAGAAGAAAGAGGAGAGAGAGAGGAAGGAAGAAGGGAGATGTTCCTGTTTTTCATATTTATTTTTTCTTCTTTCTTAATTAACTTTATGGAGAACTAAATCTTCTTAGCTAAGGCTGAGATAAAGCCCCTAATTTGAATAATTCTTGTTATATGTTGAATTCATCTGAATCTGATTGATTTGTTTCTTTCTCTAGTGTGCCTTTCTGAGATTTCCGTACTTCTCCATTTTATGAGCTTAACCAAAGTCTATATGTGGATGTTGTTTGGAATATTATTATAGGTGCTTATGTCTGACCATGAATAGGTTTCCTATAGAGGAAGAAACAGAAATCTACATCTCTTCATGCTTGACCATGGATGGAAAGATGTGATCCATATGCTTTAAGGGATTATACATTCTGTGTGCTCGACCAAGGACATAGTTTGTGATTTATTTAATTTATATCAATCTGAATTAAGGCGAATCAATAGGTAAAACAAGGGTTAGGATAATTAGGGGTGGATTCGAAAGTCCTAGTCTTCTCCTTGATTGGATTTTACTTATTGCTATTGATTATTCTTCATAAATTTGTTTTAGTTTACCTAATAATTCACTACATTATTAGTTAGATTAGTTAAGAAGAGTCTTAAATTTTGAATTGTGACAACGAGTCCTCGTGGGAACGATCTCGTAATACGTACCATATCTACATCTGATTCGTATACTTACGAGTTTAAAAATCATTTAAATCAGATTGGTTTAAATTAAAACATCAGATTGCAACCATTAGATTGTAAGATGATGGATTGGATCATCTTTAAAAAATTCATAAAAAAATATTTTCAATAAGTTTGATCTCGATCGCAACCATTGGATTATGAGAAGATGAATCATATTATTTTTTTAAAAATTCACAAATAAAAATATTTATAACAAGTCTAATCTCGATTGCAATCATTGCATTATAAGACAACGAATCAAGTCATCTCTCAAAAATTCATAAAATTGTTTTCAATAAGTTCGATCTCGATCACAATTGTTGGATTGCAAAGGGAGGGATCAAATCATCTTTTTAAAAAAATCATCAAAAATATTTTTAATAAGTCCAATCTTGATCACAAACATTGAATTGTGAGATGATGGATCAGATCATCTTTTAAAAATTAAAAAAATGCTTCTAATAAGTCTGATCTTGATTACAACCATTGGATTGCGAGATGATGAATTGGATCATCTTTTTAAAAAAATCACAAAAATATCTTTAATAAGTATGATTTCAATCCTAACCATTAGATTGCAAGAATATGGATATGATCATCTTTGAAAATTTCACAAAAATATTTATAATAAGTCTGATCTGGATCACAATAGTTGGATTGTGAGATGACGGATCAAGCCATCTCTAACAAATTCATAAAAACATATTTAATAAATTTGATCTTTATCGTAACTGTTGGATTGCAAAATGATGGATCAAATCATCTTTCAAAAAAATTTAAAAAATAATAATCTTAATAAGTTCTATCTCTATCACAACTGTTGGATTGCAAGGCGATAGATCAAATCATCTTTCAAAATTTCACAAAATAATATTTTCAAGAAACCTAGTTCTGATTATAGTTGTTCAATTATGAGAAGACGAACTAGACTTTCAATAGGAAAAAAACTAGTTTGATTGAAGAATCTACAAGATTTCTAAATAGAGGTAACAAAGCAAACTGGACTTATTCACAAAAATCTCTACAATAAAACCCCCATGGAGTATTACTCCCTAGGTAGGGTGACTTTTCAAAATCTAAAACTATTTCCAAATAAGTACCCGATGTCTGAGGCACTAATAGGTCTTTTTTACCTCTAAGTGAGGACCAACACCAATAACAAAACAAGATTCGATTACTCACAAGTTCTTAAAGTTGTCAAATCCATCTACAAAATAAAGTACAATCAACCTGGACTTTAGTTTTAGGACAGTTATACAACATGCATGATGTGAAGGAGGAAGGAATGATAAGCCCAATTCTGGGTAGAAGAAGTTGCTTGAACTATGGAAAATAATAGTTGTAACATATGTCAAAATTAGAAGATTGCACAAAAAAGGCCGTCTGCACATATAAAGTCCTAGATATTTGTAGAGCTTAATTAAGTCCAAGTCAGATAGTGAATTCTCCTTAAGGCTGCAAAAAGCATAGGGCAACTAATCACTTTGACAATCAAGAAAAATAAGTACTCCTAAGTTGATCATATAGGCAAAGGACATTTTAAATTCAATCACTCCGAGGATCCTCATAAGGTCATGAATTGTAAGGGTAATTACTGCAAGGCTCGTAGCCTAGTCTGTGTCATTCCATAGGCTTTCGCGGACCTCCCGGTTGAATTTCGACAAACCTCAACCTGTATCCGATATTTGCGTACGATCCTAAGCTGAGGCCTGCATATCGAAATCGACTCGACCCAAAACTCATACCTTAGCGACCGTGTTGTCGCTGCGGTTCCAACGTCGTGACTCACGCACCGATCCACTGCCCACGTTCATTTCGAGAAAAATACTGTACATTACAAATTTTAAGGGAATCTCTACAACATGTCCCATAAATCAATCAATCAATACACCCCATACCTCAAGTACAATCTCCATCCCTCCTTTTTCCACAAGTCAACTCTCTCTCTCCCCTGCCCATCCCTCTTTTACAAAATTTCAAACACACCCATGTTTCCCCATCTCATTTCCTTACAACCATCACTCCACCCATCCCTTCATCCATTATTTCTATCTCTCCCTCTCATTCTCTTCCAAATTCTCAAAATCCCATGAGAGCTCCAACATTCAAGCTCTCTCCCCAATAGTAAGTGTGGCCCACCTTCTCATCTCCCATCTCAACCTTCTAATACCCATCAACCTCCATCAAAAGTGAAGGCAAGGAGCTAAAGAGGCTAAGGGATCAAGGAGGAGTGCAATAGGTGGGTGATCCACCGTTGATTCTTATTTTAAGGCCCACTTATTGGTGGGACCCATTTTAATGTATGTGATGTAACCATGAGGGGGCCATAGTGGCGGGGTCCCTCTATCACTCTCTCTCTCTCTCCTCTCTCTCTCTATCTATCATGATTGGAGTGGGCCTCACAAATGTGTTATATACAACTATCCATCAGACGGTGTGGCCCACACCATCCATTGTAGGTGGAGGTCCACACCATCCATGTTGGGATGGTGGAGATCCCCACACTGGACTGAATGATGTATACTATATTATATTTATATTATATTAATATATATATATATGTATACACACACACACATGCATGGTGGGCCACGTCCATGTGGGACCCACCGTTATGCCTGTGTCATGTGCAAAACTGTCCAGCGTCCAAAGACGTTAGACGTGGCCAGGCAGGTCGTGAAGTGTGAACTGATGGTGTGGTGTACTGACACCACAAAAATATTATCTTTGTTCAAAGTTTTTGGGTGGGCCGCTCATGCGGACCCCACCTTGATGTATACGTCTAATCCACGTCATTCATTCCATTTCTCAACCCAATTTAGGCGTTGAGCCAAAAAATGAAGTTAATTCGAGTATCTAGTGGGCCGTATCTTGAAAAATGGTGGTCTTTATCGTTAAAAGCCACCCTAATGTTCCCATACACCAAAATACCTTGGATATTGAGCTTGTTTGGCTTGTCTTGAGGCATAAGAGCCAGTGGATGGGGTCAATTCTACCTTGGATACCTAGGGAAAATCATAGATTTACAAAAAAAATATAGGGGCAACAGGCGCTGCCGCTGACGCCAGAGGATGCGCAACAACATCCTGCTACGTCACTGATAGACAGACATGCAAGGACCCACGATCCCAGCCGTGGTCCCCACCATGATGTGTGTTGATCATCAACACCATGCATTTGTTGGGTCCTCTGTGACTAGTGGGCCACCCCAGAAATCAGCTGTATGTGGGACTCAGGTGGCCCACACGGCAGGAAACAGTGGGATTGAACATCTTCCATTGAAACCCGTTTGGGTTGTCACAGAAGTTTTAGATCATTATGAAATTTATTTTTCCTATTCATCCAGGTTTGCATGACCTTATCAACAAATTGGATGACAGATAAACATTATGGTGGGCCCCTCGTGGGGACCAACTGATGTAAGTGTTTTAACCCACACCATCCATGGGAGTGGGACGGCTGGTGTACCTCACTCCAACTATATAGCTGTTGTAGTGGCGTCACCAAGCTCTGTGGATCCCACCTACTTCATCCACGCCATTCATTTATGGGACCCACCATGATGCATGTGTTGCATCCAAGTCGTCCAACCATTTTGAAAGCTCATTTTTTGGCATGAGCTAAAGAATGAGTCAGATTTATAGTTCAAGTAGACCTCACCATTTAAAATAGTGAGGATAGTGACATTCAGCATTTAAACTTCTTAAGGGCCATGGTAGTTCTGATTAAGCTGATGTTTCTACTTTCACTTCATCTATCTCCATGTTAACTTATGAGTAGATCGGATCCCAAATAAAATATATATAACGATGGGCCCTGTAAGATTCTAATGGTGGAAATCATTGTCACTACTATTATTTGGAGTGTGGTCCAGTTGATCTTTTGATATGATTCATTTTATATATATATTGATTTCTAAAAATGATGAGTTGGGTTTGGCCTATTTGAACTCGGCCCATTCGACTTGGCCCATTTGATTCAGCCCATTTTTTTGGCCCATTTGATTAATCCTGATTTGATATACAAGGGGCCTATTAATGTGGCCCATTGATGCAGCCCACCTGATGTGTATGAGGCCCATGTGCAGGGCCCATCTATAATGTATATTAGGCCCATGTGTAAGGCCCACCTATTGTGTATTTGAATCTCATGAGTTATGGCCCATTGTGATGTATTCGAGGCTTATGGGTAAAGCCCATCATGGTGTATTTTTGGCCCATGTACGGGACCCACCTATTTATATTTTTGGCCCATGTGATGAGGCCCTTTGTTATGGCCCATGTAATGAAATCCATTGTGATGCATAAGAGGCCCATGAGATGCAGCCCATTGCGATGTGAAAGGCCCATGTGATGTCTCCCACTAGATGTATATGAGGCCCATGTTTGAGGCCCAATATGATGTATACTCAGCCCATATGTTGGGACTGATGTGATGTATTTATGGCCCTTATGTGAGCCCACGAGCCCACTATATGTTTAGCCCCGTGTGGGCTACTCCTTGGGAGCAGTGATGGTTAAATGTCCACATTGTGACCTTCCCTTAGGCCTAGTTAAGCCCATTCTCATTATTCTCGAGCGGATTAACCCAAACGAATAGGCCCCATTGATATTGCTTGGACCATCATCGATCATCTATTTATGTACCCCGTCTTGAGGTCGATTCTGATTGACGTGGCCGACTTGGTGATTCTGATTATCGAGGCCGATTGTCGAGGCCAGATATCGAGGTTGATTGCCGAGGCCCATTGTGATGTATATGCAGCCCGTATTTGAGGCCCATTCTGATGAGCATTCGACCTCGGCTTGATGCATTTAAGGCTTATGTAATGTATGTAAGGCTCATGTGATGAGGCCCATTGTGGTATATTTTGTGTTGTATATTGGGCCCATATGAGAGGCCCATCATGATGTATATTAAACTCTTGAGTGAGGCCCATGATGTTGTATATTAGGCTCTTGTGAGATGCCATGGGTCCACTATATGTTAGGCTCTATGCGGGCCATTCCTTAGAAGTAATGTTGGTTAAATGTCCACATTATCGAGGCCGATTATTGATGTAGGTTATTGATACCGATTATGAGTATGTGATAGCATAGCATCATGATACATGCTCATACGCATCATTTGCATGTTTGTTATGAGATGTGGTTGATCATTGCATATGTCATTAGGTAGGTTATTATGAGACTCCCTGATAGGCGGAGATTGTTTCACATGAGCGCACGGTATGCGTAGGATTAATGCATAATTGAATTATATGACTCATGCATCTGGCATTGTGTGTTGTGACTACTGAACGCCCTAGTGACATCGGGGTTGTAGCCTCCATAGGCATATCGTGGATGGCCAGATGGGACACTAAAAATATGTTATTAGCATCGGCCTGTCATTGATGGCCCTGGGTGAAAATTCTTAAACCCTCTTGGTACCAGAGGACGCCCCAATGTCAAAACCGAGTGAATATATATATGAGCGTATGAGGGTTATATACCAGTAGGCCGCATCTCCTACTATTTCATGGTCGGTTGGGAGGGGGTGTGGCCTTATCCACCTGAGGGAGTAGGTATAGCTAGGCTGAGTTTGACTAGCTCATGAATGAGTCTGCTATCAACGTATCGGGTAGATATTGGCTCACTATTGGCCAAGTGGATAGTGAGGTCTTTTTCACTTACCTAATTGTGCGCTTAATGGAGCGGCAAGCTGGTGTAGAGTATACTAAACCCCTGTGATGATCCTAGAGATGAACAGTACTAATATGTGGACTTATTGGGCACAAGTTGCATACTTATTCATTCATTCATTCACTATCCACTCGGGATGGTGGTGCGTTACGTGTGCCTTCGCAATGGCCAAGATTTCAGTTGGGGTGCGCGACTAACCTGAGATCAGGAGTTTACCACATTGAGTCTGACTATCCAAATTTAGGTATGGGACTAGTTTGGATAGAAGTCCCTTGTGATGGACCCCATAGCCTACGATACTATGTAATATTATCCCAACTTCACACTCCAGCATGGTTATTTCATTTACACCACATATTGCATATTACATTATATCCTCGACATATAGCATTTTGGGTTGCTATGTTTCTGTATTCATTAGCTCTTCCGAATTGCATATTGCATTGTATCCTCGACATCTGATATTTGATTCTTTATGACTCCTCATTTGTATAGCTGATTTGTATTATGTATTCTGTTATTGATTGACTTCTAGACTTGTCAATATGTTCGCTTACTCTGATATCGTATGATTCATGTTCTTACCAATATGTCCGATATTGTATGATTATAACATTATATTGGATACGTGGCACTTACCTTGTGCATACACTTACACCACCCTCTAAGCTTTCTATAAGCTTATGCACGATAGAAGCGTGTAGAAAATGATAGGTTGCAGCAGCATGGAGCTTGGAGCATGTACTTGACTTCTAAGGCTTTGATTTTGATATATGTATTTCCCTTTCAGCATTCACTACCAAAAAATCGAGCAAAGGCTACAGACAAAAACCGTAGCCATAGGTCTATGGCTACAGTTTTTGTCCGTAGCTTGACTGTTGCCGTAGCTGCCATAACAATAGGTCTTGAACCTATGGCTATGGATTTAATCGGTAGCTATAGGGTGCAATAGCTATAGATATAATCTGTAGCAATTATATCTGTAACGAAAACCTTAAACAGCTACGGATATTATTTGTAGCTAAAAGTCCGTTGCAATATGCCTAAATTGAAAAGGCTACACGTGTCAGATTAATGGCTACGGATATTATTCATAGCTAAAAGTCTGTAGTAATATGCCTAAATTGAAAAGGATACACTTGTCAGATTAATGGCTACGGATATTATTTGTACCTAAAATTTCGTAGCAATATGCCTAAATTGAAAAGGCTACACCTGTCAGATTAATGGCTATGGTCAATATCCGTAGCTATTTTGTACATTACAAAATTATATATAATCATTTGTTCATTCAATAACCCCCTGTACAATCATTCATTCATTCAATTACAATCACTCATTCATTCATTCAATTACAATCAAATTACAATCCTTCATTCAATCAATTACAATCAATTACAATCAATTACAATCCAATTCATTCAATCAATTACAATTACAATAATGCTGAAAATACAAATCTTTGGCTTCATTAGAGAAATGTGCTCGACTTCACCCTGAAATTTCAACAGCTGCTTCGTATATTCCAACATCCTACAAATAGTCATGTCATACATAAATTAGAATGCCCATTGGGAAAAAGAAAGACAAAGTGAAAGAAGTGCATCATGTATCACAACTTTTTTTTCTTGATGAATTAAAAAAAAAAAAAAAAAAAAACTCAAAGAGGAATGAAATTGACACAAAAGAAATGGTCTCACCATATGATTATAGGTTTTGGTTTTGGTTTAGGTTATAGGTTTATGTTAAGGTTTAGGTTAAGGTTAGGCTATAGGTTATAGGTTATAAGTTTTGGTTTAGGTTAAGGTTATAGGTTTAGGTTTAGGTTATAGGTTATAGCTTTTGGAAACTTGATTATAGGTTAAGGTTTAGGTTTAGGAAATCGGGTTCGGGTTCGGGATCGGGTTTAGGTTTGGGTTTTAAAGTTTAGGTTTAGGTTAATGAGTTGATATTAGGATTAGGTGTAGGTTTGGGTTTAAAGATTTGAGAATACATTTAGGTTTTAAGTTTAGGTTTAGGTTAAAGGTTTAGGCAAAGGTTATAGGTTTAGGTTTAGGTTTAGATTTAGGTTATAGGTTATAGGTTATAGGTTATAGATTTAGGGAATTGAGAATGGGTTATGGTTTAGGTTTAGGAAATCGGGTTCAGGTTCGGGATTGGGTTTAAGTTTGGGTTTTTAAGTTTAGGTTTAGTTTTAAGTTAGGGAGTTGAGATTAGGATTAGGTGTAGGTTTCACTTTAGGGAATTGAGTTTAGGTTATAAGTTTAGGGAAAGGTTAGGTTTAGGTTATAGGTTTTGGGATTTGGGAATAGTTTTAGCGAATAAGTATAGGTTTAGGTTAGGTTATAGATTAAGGTTTAGGGATAGGTTATAGGTTTTGAGATTTGAGAATGGGTTCAGGTTTAGGTTATAGGTTTTGGTTTTGGTTTATGTTATAGGTTTTGGGATTTGAGAATGGGTTTGGGTTTAGATTATAGGTTTTGGTTTTGGTTTAGGTTATAGGTTTTTGGATTTGAGAATGGGTTATGGTTTAGGATTAGGAAATCGGGTTAAGGTTCAGGAATGGGTTTGAGTTTGGGTTTTCAAGTTTAGGTTTAGGTTTAGGTTAGGGAGTTAATATTAGAATTAGGTGTAGGTTTTTCTTTAGGGAATTGAGTTTAGGTTATAGGTCTAGGGAAAAGTTAGGTTTAGGTTATAGGTTTTGGGATTTGGGAATAGTTTTAGGTTATAAGTATAGGTTTAGGTTTGGTTATAGGTTAAGGTTTAGGGATAGGTTATAGGTTTTGGAATTTGAGAATGGGTTCGTGTCACGCTCCAAACCCGAAAATCGGATTCATAGGAATCCTGATCACCGAATCCGGTGCTGACAGCCTCTGTAGTACCCCATTCTCGGCTCCTAGCATTCATATGTCAGATTCCGATCCTAGGATCTTACAAGGAGGATTTTTATTTTTTTTTTAAATGTACATTTAACTAGTAATAAGCATAACCACAAGATTACCCAATTCACAACGGCAACATCGTCATCACATATCCACTAATATAATCATTTGAATACAATACTGAAAGGGAAATACATAAATAGATAATCAAGCTTCAGAAGACCACCGCATGCTCCAAGCTCAACACTGCTGCAGCCTAACATCACCTGCACGCATCTATTGTGCATAAGCTTATAGAAAGCTTAGAGGGTGGTGTAAGTGTGTGCACAAAGTAAGTGTCAAGTATTCAATACAATACCATCATCATACAATACCAAAATTACTGGTAATTCATAAATCGTACATTATCGGAATAAGCAGAAATACTGACAAGATCATAAATCATATAATGACAGAGTAAGCAGAAGTATGGATAAATTCATAAGTCAATCAATATCAGAATATGTAATATAAAACAGCTATGCACTAAGGAGTCATAAAGAGCTAAATATCAGATGCCGAGGATGTAATGCAATATACAAATCCTACTAAGTCTGTCTAGGCCATATAAGTGCAGAAACATAGCAACCCAAAATGTCATATGCCTACGGATGTAATGTAATATGCGATGCGAATGAAATGACCATGCTTGGGGTGTGAAGTCGGGATGATAGTACGTAGTATCGCAGGCTACGGGGTCCGCCACAATGGACTTCTATCCAAACCAGTCCCATACCTAAATTTGGATAGCCAGACTCAATGTGGTAAACTCCTGATCTCAGGTTAGTCGCGCGCCCAACCGAAATTCTTATCATAACGAAGGTACACAATAATTAGTTGCGCACCACCAGCCTGAGTGGATAGTGAGTGAATGAATGAATGAATGATCATGCAACTCCTATCCAATAAGTCCACATATCAATACGGTTCCTCTCTGGAAAATCACCGGGGTCTATTACACTCCAAACCACATTGTTGCCCCATGGCGCGCAACAAGGTGAGTGGAAGAGACCTCACTATCCGCCTGTCAATATCGGGCACGGCTCGTAGGTAGTGGACCCATTCCTCGAGCTGGTCAGACTCAGCCTAGCATTCCCCCCTCCTCTTGGGCAGGTAAGGTCGCGCCCCCTTCCAACCGACCATGACACAGTGGAGAGCACAACCATCTAGTAATCGGCACTCAACGCTCATCTACCCACTCCGTCTAGACGTTGGAGCAACCTCTGGAACCAAGAGGGTTTGGGGACTTTCACCCAGGAATATCTATAACACCTCATGTAGAACAGATTTTCAGTATCCCATCTGGCCATCCACGAAATGCCTGTGGAGGCTACGACCCTGATGTCGCTAGGGCGTACAATACAACATAATGCAATGCAAGATGCATGAGTCATGTAATCCAGTCATGCATCAATCATGCACATATCGTGTGCTCATGTGAAATAATCTCCACCTATCAGGGAGTCTCATAACAACCAACACTATGATATATGCAATGGTCAATCATATCTCATAACAGACATGCAGATGATGCATATGGGCATGTATCATGATACTATGCAGTCACATACTCATAACCAGTATCAATAACAGGCATTGACAATCGACATCGACAACGTGGACATTTAACCAACATTGTCCCCCAAGGAACGGCCCACATAAAGCCTAACATATAGTGGACTCATGGCCTCACACAAGGGCCAAATATACAACACCATGGGCCTCATTCAAGAGTTTAATATACATCACGATGAGCCTTTCACATGGGCCTAACATACATTATAATGGGTTCCATCTCTAGCCCTCAAATGCATCACAGTGGGCCTCATCACATAAGCCTCATATACATCACGTTGGGCCTTAAACACGGGCTGGATACACATCACAACGGGCCTCAAATATGGTCGTATATACATCACATTGGGCCTCGACAATTAGAATCGGCGATCAGCCACGACAATCGACCTCGATAATCAGAATCGGTCAATCGGCCATGACAAGCAGAATCGGCAATCGGCCACGTCAATCGATAATCGGTCACGATTGGAATCGGTCACGATAATCGGCCTCGATCGGTAATCGGTCAATTGGCCACGATAAGCAGACTAGACAATCGGCCACATCAATCGATAATCGGCCACGATCGGTAATCGGTCACGATAATCGGCCTCGATTGGTAATCAGTCAATCGGCCATGATAAACAGAGTCAACAATTGGCCACGTCAATCGATAATCAACAACGATCAGTAATCGGTCATGACAATCGACCTCGATTGGTAATCGGTCAATCGGCCACGATAAATAGAATCATCAATCGGTCATAATAATTAGCAATTAGCCATGACAGTTGGAATCGATAAATCGATTATGTCAATCGGAATCATCAGTCGGTCATGATAATCGGTCTCGATACTCGGCCTGACAAAGGACCTAAGGGAGGGTCACAATATGGACGTTTAACCATCATCACACATCAACGTGGACATTTAACCATCATTGATCACAAGGAGTGGTCCACATAGGGCTGAGCATACAGTGGGCCCACGACCTCATACAAGGGTCTAATATACATCACAATGGGTCGAATACACGGGCCTAATATACATCACCATGGGCCATAACCCATGATCTTCTAATACATCATAATGGGCTACAACCCATGACCTCAATACACGCAAGTGAAAAGCATTAATGGGTCTCATATACACGACAAGTGGGCCGTATCAATGGGCCGCACCAACAGGCCTCATATACACCAGGTGGGCCGTATCAATGGGCCATGAAACAAATACATTATGGTGGCCCTCAGGAATTGTTGATGTAATACAACAGCTACATAGCGGAAGTGAGGTACGCCAGTCAATCCAATCCCCACCATCCAAGGTCTGGACAGTGTGGATATACAACATATCCTCAAGGTTGGCCCCATCGTGGATGGACAGTGTGCAGATGCAACACATACATCTAGCGGGGTCCACAGATAAATGGTGCAGATGAAGCACTGCTTCATGGTGGTGCACATGTCCAAGTAAATCAGCACCATCCAAACACTGCCTTATGTAAAATTAGCACATCCCAACACTGTCCATGAAAATCAGAACTATCCAAACATTATCTAGTACCGTCTAGCACAATTTGGATGGTGTGGATGAGATAAATACACCATGGTGGTGCCTACGCTGGCAAAACAGGTGGACAGCTTGGTTAAAACACATATAAGGTGGGTCCACAATGGATGAACGGTTTGATACAACACATACTTCATGGTGGGGTCACATAAAGTGTTGTCATTGGACAACAGTGAGCCCTACCGTCTCCAAACGGACAGACGGTTTAGATATAACAAATACATCTAGGTGGGTCCCACATGGGGCCCACCACTCACGTGCATATATATATATATAATGCAATATTATATTATATTTTATATTATTTATTATCATTATCATTTTGTTGAAAACGGACAGTCACTGTCCCTGCACAGTGTATACACACACGCAAGGTGGGTTGCTACCGTCGAGAAGATATCTGGACGGTGCAAATACATTAATGTGGGTCCCACCCACACATGTGGGGTGGGCCACGGATGACCAACTACATATATCATGGTGGCACAACACATGCATCACATGTGGGATTTCCACACGGATGAACGACTGGATTGAAATGTATCCACGGTGGGTTCCACAGAACTTGGTGACATCACTATAGGGCCCACCTGTCAGTGGCTAATCTGGTGAGTCCCACATGATCTGGACGGTCAAGATCATAGCACGTGGGATCCATGAGAGGATGTAAAACACATACATTGAGGTCTCCACCATCCTAATAATGGACGGTGTGAATAACACATAAATCAGGGCTAGCCCTACACGTGGCTGGTGGGAGCCACGCCTTCATTAGGCGAACCCACCGTCCAGCCTATCTGGACAGCAGGGATGAAACACATATCAAGAGGGGCCCCATGTATAAGGTGCACACGTCACAAAGGTGGCCCCACATCCAGCTCAAAACAGGCCCCACCCATGGGGAGGGTCCCACTGTCCACGTAACACATGCATCATGGGCACCACCATCCACTGCTGGACGGTGTGCATACAAAACATACATCATGATAGGTTCCACATGGGTGGATGGTGCGGGAAAAACACTTAAATCAGTAGGTCCCATGCGGGGCCCACCATCATATTTTCCTACCATCCAAACCGTGGATAAGGTCACACAAACCTTGGATGAAGAGGAAAAATAAATTTTATATTAATCCAAAACTTCTGTCAACCCAAAAGAGTTTCAATGGCTAACGTTCAAACCTCCACTGTTTCCTACGACGTGGACCACCTGAGTTTCTAAAATGGCTGATCCTTGGGGGCCCCACTGTCCCAAAATGGGACCCAACAAATGCATGGTATGGATGTGGCCGTACATCACGGTGGAGCCCACGGTTGAGACTCACGGTCCCAGCCTCCAGCGTCCACGGCGCTGGACGCTCCTGGCGTCAGAGGTAGCAGCAGTCGCTGCTGCCTTATATATATATATATTTTAATTTTATTTGAAAATAAGTTTTTTTTTGGGGTTTTCCATATGTGGGGCCCACATTAGCAGGATCCACTCCAGCCATTGCATTTCATGGCTCAAGACCGATCAAGCAAGTCCAATATGCGGTGTGTTTTGGTGTGTGGAAACCTCAGGTAGATTTCTATGGTAGAAAACATCATTTGCCATGCTATGGCCCACCAGAAATTCAGGTCAGCTTCATCTTTCGTCCCAACGCCTAAAATGACCTGGGGAATGGAATGGACGGCGTGGATTGAATACATACATCAAGGTAGGGCCTGCATGAGCGACCACCCAAAAGTGAAAATCAAGCTAGCATTTTTTTTTTGCTTATTAGGTGGTCTGTACACCACACCGGCAGTTCACGTTCACTCCATGGCCACGTTCAGCGTCCCTGGACGCTGGCCGGTTTGAATGCAACGCATGCATAATGTGGGTCCCACCTACAGCCATGCTAATGAGGGGTGGGCCCTACCCAGGCGGGCCACCAAATGGCGGGATGGTGTGGATAAGCAATACATCAATGTGGGGTCTATCCGGGTAGGCCACACAATCATTTCATCACCCACAAAATAAAAGAAAAAGAGAGAGAAAGGAAGAAAGAAGCACCCACCTCAAGATCTCTTCTTCCTTCTTTCGCCAATGCGATCTAGAGCTCGAATGGATGGACTTCAACGGTTGAGATCGGACTTGGACGGTGGAAATGGAAGGTAGGAGGTGGGCCACACTAATTTCTCTCCCATGGAAGCCATGGATGGTTGCTTGGAGAGAATGAGGGAGAGGGAGTGAGAGAGAGAGATTGAAAGAGGGACATGGGTGAGTGATGTGGTGGGTGTACTTTGTGTAAGAGGGAGTTTGACTTTAGGGTTGCTTAGGGATGGGGTTGTACTTTGACATGAGAAGTGATGTGGTACTTGATTGATGTGATGTGATTGATTTAAAAGATTATCTTGGGTTTACAAATGTGCGGCATTTTCTCGAACTGAATGCGGGCTCACATCTCCTGGCCTGGGTATTGCCTCGGCGCGCGAGACGCGGCATCAGAACCGCGGTGACGACGCGGTCACTAGGGTACAAGTCTCGGGTTGAGTTGACTCGGGTTAACGGCATGTGAATCAGGGTCGTGTGCAAATGCCGGTTAAGGGTTGAGGTTGCTGGGATTCGATCGGGAAGACCGCGAAAGTCTACCGAACGATACGGTCTAGGATACAGGTCTTACAGTTCGGGTTTAGGTTATAGTTTTTGGTTTTGGTTTAGGTTATTGGTTTTGGGATTTGAGAATGGGTTTGGGTTTAGGTTTTAGGTTTTGGTTTTGGTTTTGGTTTTAGTAGGCTATAGGTTTTTGGATTTGAGAATAGGTTATGGTTTAGGTTTAGGAAATCAAGTTCAGGTTCGGGATTGGGTTTTCAAGTTTAGGTTTAGGTTTAGATTAGGGAGTTGAGATTAGGATTAGGTGTACGTTAAAATTTAGGAAATTGAGTTTAGGTTATAGGTTTTGAGATTTGAAAATAGTTTTAGGTTATAAGTATAGGTTTAGGTTAGGTTATAGGTTAAGGTTTAGGGATAGGTTATAGGTTTTGGGATTTGAGAATGGGTTCAGGTTTAAGTTATAGGTTTTGGTTTTGGTTTTAGTTTAGGTTATAGGTTTTTGGATTTGAGAATAGGTTATGGTTTAGGTTTAGGAAATCAAGTTCAGGTTCGGGATTGGGTTTTCAAGTTTAGGTTTAGGTTTAGGTTAGAGAGTTGAGATTAGGATTAGGTGTAGGTTTAGCTTTAGGGAATTGAGCTTAGGTTATAGGTTTAGGGAAAGGTTAGGTTTAGGTTATAGGTTTTGGGATTTGGGAATAGTTTTAGGTTATAAGTATAGGTTTAGGTTAGGTTATAGGTTAAGGTTTAGGGATAGGTTATAAGTTTTGGGATTTGAGAATAGGTTCAGGTTTAGGTCATAGGTTTTAGTTTTGGTTTAGGTTATAGGTTTTGGGATTTAAGAATGGGTTCGGGTTTAGGTTATAGGTTTTTGTTTTGGTTTAGGTTATAAGTTTTGGTTTTGGTTATAGGTTATAGGTTTAGGTTAAGGTTTAGGTTTAGGTTTAGGTTATAGGTTTTCAGATTTGAGAATGGGTTCGGGTTTAGGTTATAGGCTTTGGTTTCGGTTTAGGTTATAGGTTTTGGGATTTGAGAATGGGTTCGGGTTTAAGTTATAGGTTTTGGTTTTAGTTTTGGTTTATGTTATAAGTTTTTGGATTTGAGAATGGGTTATGGTTTAGGTTTAGGAAATCGGGTTCAAGTTCGGGATAGGGTTTAATTTTGGGTTTTTAAGTTTAGGTTTAGGTTTAGGTTTGGGAGTTGAGATTAGGATTAGGTGTAGGTTTTACTTTAGGGAATTGTGTATAGGTTATAGGTTTAGGGAAAGGTTAGGTTTAGGTTATAGGTTTAGGGATTTGGGAATAGTTTTAGGTTATAAGTATAGGTTTAGGTTAGGTTATAGGTTAAGGTTTAGGGATAGGTTATAGGTTTTAGTATTCGAGAATGGGTTCGGGTTTAGGTTATAGGTTTTGGTTTTGGTTTAGGTTATAGGTTTTCGTTTAGGTTATAGCTTATAGGTGTAGGATAAGGTTTAGGTTTAGGTTTAGGTTATAGGTTTTAGGATTTGAGAATGGTTCAGCTTTAGTTTATAGGTTTTGGTTTTGGTTTTTGTTTAGGTTATAGGTTTTGGGATTTGAGAATGGGTTCAGGTTTAGGTTATAGGTTTTGGTTTAGGTATAGGTTTTTGGATTTGAGAATGGGTTATGGTTTAGGTTTAGAAAATTGGGTTCAGTTTTGGGATTGGGTTTAGGTTTGGGTTTTTAAGTTTAGGTTTAGGTTTAGGTTAGGGAGTTGAGATTAGGATTAGGTGTAGGTTTCGCTTTAGGGAATTGAGTTCAGGTTATAGGTTTAGGGAAAGGCTAGGTTTAGGTTATATGTTTTGGGATTTGGGAATAGTTTTAGGTTATAAGTATAGGTTTAGGTTAGGTTATAGGTTAAGGTTTAAGGATAGGTTACAGGTTTTGGTATTTGAGAATAGGTTCGGGTTTAGGTTATAGGTTTTGGTTTTAGTTTAGGTTATAGGTTTTGGTTTAGGTTTTAAGGTTTAGGTTTAGGTTTAGGTTATAGGTTTTCAGATTTGAGAATGGGTTCAGGTTTAGGTTATAGGTTTTGGTTTCGATTTCATTTTAGGTTACATGTTTTGGTATTTGAGAATAGGTTCGGGTTTAGGTTATAGGTTTTGGTTTTGGTTTTTGTTTACGTTATAGGTTTTTGGATTTGAGAATGGGTTATGGTTTAGGTTTAGGAAATCGAGTTCAGGTTCGGGATTGGGTTTAAGTTTAGGTTTAGGTTTAGGTTAGAGAGTTGAGATTAGGATTAGGTGTAGGTGTCTCTTTAGGTAATTGATTTTAGGTTATAGGTTTAGGGAAAGGTTAGGTTTAGGTTATAGGTTTTGGGATTTGGGAATAGTTTTTGGTTATAAGTATAGGTTTAGGTTAGGTTATAGGTTAAGGTTTAAGGATAGGTTATAGGTTTTGGTATTTGGGAATGGGTTCGGGTTTAGGTTATAGGTTTTGGTTTTGGTTTAGGTTATAGGTTATAGGTTTAGTTTAAGGTTTAGGTTTAGGTTTAGGTTATAGGTTTTGAGATTTGAGAATGGGTTCGGGTTTAGATTATAGGTTTTGGGATTTGAGAATAGGTTTGGGTTTAGGTTATACGTTTTGGTTTTGGTTTTAGTTTTGGTTTAGGTTATAGGTTTTTGGATTTAAGAATGGGTTATGGTTTAGGTTTAGGAAATCAGGTTAAGGTTCGGGATTGGGTTTGAGTTTGGGTTTTCAAGTTTAGGTTTAGGTTTAGGTTAGGGAGTTGAGATTAGGATTAGGTGTAGGTTTAGCTTTAGGGAATTAAGTTTAGGTTATAGGTTTAGGGAAAGGTTAGGTTTAGGTTATAGGTTTTGGGATTTGGGAATAGTTTTAGGTTATAAGTATAAGTTTGGGTTAAGGTTTAGGTTTAGGTTTAGGTTATAGGTTTTGGGATTTGAGAATGGGTTCGGGTTTAGGTTATAGGTTTTAGTTTTGGTTTAGGTTATAGGTTTTGGGATTTGAGAATGGGTTCGGGTTTAGGTTATAGGTTTTAGTTTTGGTTTAGGTTATAGGTTTTGGTTTTGGTTTAGTTTATAGGTTTTGGTTAAGGTTATAGGTTATAGGTTTAGGTTTAGGTTAAGGTTAGGTTTAGGTTATAGGCTTTGGGATTTGGGAATAGTTTTAGGTTTTAAGTATAGGTTTAGGTTTGGTTATAGGTTAAGGTTTAGGGATTTGAGTTTAGGTTTAGGATAAGGTTTAGGTCTAGGTTTAAATTTAGGGAATTGAGTTTAGCTTATAGGTTTAGGGAAAAGTTAGGTTTAGGTTATAGGCTTTGGGATTTGAAAATAGTTTTAGGTTACAAGTATAGGTTTAGGTCAAGTTATATGTTAAGATTTAGGGATTTGAGTTTAGGTTATAGGATTAGGTTTAGGGATTTGAGTTTAGGTTATAGGTTTAGGTTTAGGTTTTAGGTTTAGGTTTAAGTTTGGGTTTTGGGATTTGAGAATGGGTTTGGGTTTAGGTTGTAGGTTTTGGTTTTGGTTTAGGTTATAGGTTTTGGGATTTGATAATGGGTTTAGGTTTAGGTTATAGGTTTGGTTTTGGTTTAGGTTATAGGTTTTGGTTTAGGTTATAGGTTAACGGTTTAGGTTAAGTTTTAGGTTTAAGTTATAGGTTTTTGGATTTGAGAATGGGTTCAGGTTTAGGCTATAGGTTTTGGTTTTAGTTTAGGTTATAGGTTTTGGTTTAGGTTATAAGTTTTGGGATTTGAGAATGGGTTCGGGTTATAGGTGTTGGTTTAGGTTATAGGTTTTGGGATTTGAGAATGGGTTCGGGTTTAGGTTATAGGTTTTGGTTTTGGTTTTGGTTTAGGTTATAGGTTTTTGGATTTTAGAATGGGTTCGGGTTTAGGTTAAGGGTATAGTCCCTGCAAATACAAATATAAACACTACCTGTCCTAATGGCCAGGCCCTTCCAATGTCATCCATAGGAAATAGACAGCTTCATCATGGTCATTATAGCGGTTCCCACCTTCCAGGGACCCCCGCTCATCTGGATAGCTCCAACACACATCCGCGTCTGCTCCATTAATTTTGAGCAAATACATAAACATAATCTGTCCAAATGGCCAGGCCCCTCCAATGTTGTCCATAGGAAATTGATAGTTTCATCATGGTCATAACAGCGGTTCCCACCTTCCAGGAACCCTCGCTCTTCTAGATAGTTCCGACGCACATCCGAGTTTACTCCATCAATTTTGAGCAAATACATCAATACGACCCGTCCAAATGGCCAGGCCACTCCAATCATGTGCATTCTTGACAAGAAACATACCAAATGCTTGAATCTGAAATATGCATTTACACATAAAATGGAATTGAGAATCGTTTCTCAAAACCGCAGACTGTTTTGTTTTGAACTCGTTCATCTCACCGAAAAACCTGTCACATAATGAATAACTATAACCACAATGATAACTACACATATGTATTCTTGACAAGAGACATACCAGATGCTTGAATTTGAAATATGCAGCTCCAATCTTCCCACATGCAACATCCACACACAGTCCTTGGGTTGTACGTATGAGAACGTCCTTGTAGATAGTTGTAGTCAGACATGAGGTATTGATAACATTAATCTGGACCTTCTGTTTTATCTAATGCTCCTTTCTTAGGCCCCTTTCAGAAAATCAAACAAACTGGATAACATCGACCCTATTAATATAAACGTCCACTTTCCAACCCATGGATGAGATGGTTACTATCACCTAACCAAAGCAATTATTTCAAAACCACAAGAAAAACTCAAACAGAGGATGACACCACCAATTGATGATTGAAATTAATAATTTGACCTATTTGTTTAAAAAAATTATTATAAATGAATATGGCCATCTATTTTTCATGCTATGGATCGGATGGTAAGAACCATTAAGATGAATGGATTTTTCAAGATGGCCAATGAAGAGTAAGCTAGACCATATGGCCAGTTGAGATTAATGATATGAACTACTGATGTGTCCAAACTGCAATAAGTATTCTATTAATGGTGTTGACTATCCTTATGAGGCATTTGGGTTAGTTAAGAGATCCTTTTTTCAAGGTCTGACCCCCTATGAAGAGTTGGTCCATTCCATATCATCCAGGGAAGTGTTGATCCATTCTTCTAGAGGACCTACTGAACCAGGAACTTTGTTTAAAAATCTAATGGCCACACTTAGAGATGTCGTTATCAGTTATGATGGGACGGTGAGAAACGTCTGCAGCAATTCTATAATTCAATTTGAGTATGGACAGGTCCTGGAAGTTCTCTTGCTGGTGAACCGGTTGGTGTATTAGTTGCTACTGCAGTATCAAATCCTGCATATAAAGCAATTCTCGATTCTTCTCAGAGCAACAACTCTTCATGGGAATCGATGAAGGAAATACTTTTGTGTAAAGTTAACTTCAAGAATGATATTATTGATCGGAGAGTTATTCTATATTTGAATGAGTGCTTCTGCGAGAAAATGCATTGTAAGGAGAATGCAGCATATTTAGTTCAGAATCGTTTGAAAAAAGTCACTTTAAAGGATGTTACTTTTGACTTCTCCATTGAATACCATGTTCACTCCCCAAGTGCAGGGTTGTGATGTAGTAATAACTCGGTAAGACCGAGGTCGAATCCCAAGGGACTGAAACTTGTACGTTATCTAAAATTAAATAGAACTAGAACTAGGCTAAGATGAATTCTAAATCAATTAGCAATGGTGGAATACTTGTAGAATAATTAATCTAAATCTTAGGAAAAAAATCAGAGATAGGAAACTAGGGATTCAGAGGATCCACTTGTAAAGATCAGGGAGAACTTATGCTTGCATCAAAAATCATGAAAATTACTGAACTGCCGTTGATCTAGTTTTCAAAGAGATGAAAGGTGTATGAATTAGAATGGATTCCATCACCAAACCATGCCCAAAAGACTATGGCAAACAACAGAATTAAACTAATTACCACCCAATCACATGTATGAAAGTTAGGAAGGGTACCGACATCCAACCATGCCCAGGAGACTATGGTGAACAACAGGGCTTCCTGACATCATAAACATTAAAGAGAACAGAAATATTCAAAGCCATTGCAGACCCATTGTAATTTCAGTCACAACAGACCATTAAAAACCTAAAACATTCCCATAATAATTAACTAAAATCAACGTCAATTCATGAATTAAAATTTAAATAAAATTAAATCTCCCATCTCACTAAAAGCTTCACCTCTTAGCCCTAGCTAGGAGGATTTAGCCTGGCATGGATGGGCTCAATCCAAATAAATAAAGAGAAAAAGAAAAGGAAAAGAAAAGGGAAAGAAAAAACCAAGCTCCTCTCTCTCTCCTCTGCCCACGTTGAAACCCAAGCTTGAGCCCTCTGTTCTTCCTCCCCAGACCCTGAATGAATGCTCCCCACGTCCAAAAACCTCCTTTTATAGCTGCTGGAAGGCTGGAGTCAGTGACAGAGTTGTAGCAAGACACGGAGTGTAATTTTCGCAGCCAAGTTCGGTACCATAAAACACGCCACTTTCCTCGCTCAAATTCCAAAGAAACACCATCCCTTAGTACTTTCTTGGGTCCTCTACATGATAGACGGTTCAGATCTGCCATATGATCAAAAATGGTGGGCCAAAACTGTCCGAAAAAGTCAATTTTCGCGGATGTGCGAAACCTTTCGCACCATTTCGCTGTTGTGGTCGGTGGGCCCCACAGAAGCATTTTCTGGAAAATCCACCCTGTCCATTGGATTCAGGATGAAATTTCAGTCAAGAATGGGTGGTTTTGAACGTCCATTGACGTGGCCCAGAGAAGAAATCACAGAAGAATCAGTTTTGAACGTTACCGAGCAGCCCTTTTGTGGCCTCTGTATCTCACACGTGTGCACGCATGGGTCCAAAAGGTCAGCATGATTTTGTAGTTCTCGAAGCTCTCTACACGGTGGATTGATCAGATCGGCCATACGAGCAATGGGTGGGGCCCACTACCGTCTGCAAAACGGACGCCGGCCGACCGTTACGCAGCCGTGGTGCGTAAGAAAAAATTATTATTTTTTATTTTTTTTATTTTTTTTCCTTTCTCGGTCAGAGACGGTCAACCGTCTCTGCCCGTTTGCCATGCACGTGCAGTGCACTTGTGCACTATGCACACTTTATTCATGTGGGGTCCACTGTGATGATTTTCAGAAATCTTCACCGTCTAAATTATTTCTCATCTCATTTAAACTGTCAATAATAATTTTGAGGCAGTTCCAGATATCAAGTGGGCCCAGAATCAACGGTTTATGGGCTGATCTGTCAGTTGGGGCACTTCCCGAGACTTCAATGACTGAAATTTTATATGTACGGTTAATTTATGGCCCTCATCACATATATGAAGTTTCAGGACAATCGGATGGTGGGAACCCTGTGATCTTGCATTTTGGATGCGTTTCAAGCCACTTGAACTTCAGTTTCTTAGTTTTCTCGGATTTCTGACCGTGTATATCTGTCGATCTTGGTCCCCTGGAGAGTGTCCCATGCTTTAGTGAATTTGGAGCGTTAAATCCATGCATTTAGTATCCTATTTCGATCCAAGCTTGTAAAATCAACCTGCAACATAAACACAATTAAATCAGCCATTAAACACTATTATGCTCGTAAATCCTGACAATATTTGGGGTCTAATATGTACTATTTGACCCTCAACACAAATCCCAACCAGCATCTTGCTAGTCCCGAGCAAGGTATGCGAAAAATAAGTTGAGAATTAGAAGACGATTTCTATGAACTTGAGTGATTTTTGGAAAACAATCCAAATACTATAAGTCTAAGATTCATGAATGTTGGCATTAATTTCTCTTAAACTCAAGCGCACGGTAGACTTCATAATCAAGTGTAAAGTATTAATCCATCAATTAGAAAAATTTTAAACATTGAGATCCATGGATGTATAGTGTAATCTCGGCTTATCATCATTAAGAGATCCAATCGTCAATTTCATGATATCATTGGTAACCAACAAGAAAATTCATGATAACCAAAACCTAATCCAAAACTTGCCTTATAGATTAACCTATTAACTTGTGATTTTTCTATTCAAAGTAATGCCAAGGAAGGGGAATCACATCCTCACCTATAGGGAGCAAACCTATGGTGAAGATCGTACACCTGACTCTTTTTCACATATCATTCATGGGGAATTAACTCTACACCTATAGGGAGCAAACCTATGGTGAAGATTAATTATCTAACCTTTTCAATTTTTATACATGATGGCAAGATATTTCAGGCTGGTTCCTTTCGTGCTTAGTGATTACCAAATTAACCCTTCGATATCAGACTGAAGTCTTAACGTGAAAGCGAGATGTGACATGTGAAATCCTGATGCGATCAATGTTTAAAACTTCTAATCATCGCTTAGCAACTCGATTTTAACTGCAGAATGCCACCGATACGAAATCCAAGAGTCATAAATTATCAACATCATATATCTCACAATTCTAAATCAAGGATATTCGTCAAAATCACTTCGAATTCATAAAAATTTTCAGAAAAATTCAATTTTTTTTCACAATTGTTGCTCAAGACCAAGAAAATACTGATTAGGTTACCTAATCCCCCACCCCCAACCTAAAGTCTACATTGTCCTCAATGTAAAAGATATGAGCATGCAATGCACATGGGACAATGAAAGTAAATGAGAAGTGATGGGAAGATAGTACCTAAATAACGAATCAAGAGAGTTTCCAATAGATCACGGCATGGAAGCTTGTCAGCAAGAGAGAGAAAGCAGAACAAAAATAACGAAAATAAAATCCTACCTATACCACTTCGCAGGTGTTCTCGATTGCATTTAGCGTATGCAACAAGCCTTTAAGCCCCTAGGTTACCCCTAGTGGACGAGTTGTAGTCTCGTGAGGGTTTGCAGTAATGTTACCCACAAACATCGAATCGATCATACCTCAAGGTTCCCCTTCCGGCCAATATCTTGATAAGTTTCTCAGTAAGTTCCTCAACAGGATCATCCAAAAGCCCTTTTTACAATAAGTTTGGACGCCCTGGAGCATGATTTTCCAGAGAGACTTATGTACCTCATAAAAAATCTTCCATTGAATTACTTGAGGTATCCATAATTTATACGATTCACTTACGACAGAAGAAGTTTCAACGTTAGTATTGCATGGTGAATCAAAGACTACAAGTAAATAAAGTTTAGAAAACTTCTTAAAAAGTAATGTAGTCTCAACATATTCTGAAGCTCCAAACTTTGGTTCTAGATTTAGCTCTTCCTCCTCTACTAGTATACGTTTAGGATCAGGGGAAGAGAGGGTTTCAGAATAAGGGTTCGTTCGGTTAGTGATGACTACCGAGATGTTGTCTCGCAAGGTATCCACTTTGTCTTTTAACATGGGATCGTTTGAAACCGCAAAGTGTGTCAAGCAATCCCACGAGTTGGGAAATTCAGATGAGCGTGACTCGTTTTTGTGGCTTGTGATGATCTGCGCAAAGAATCCATCATCCTTGAAAGTGGATGGAGGTACGTTCTCTTGCTCTCGTCCTGCACAGACAAATTGAGGGTCAGTAGACGAAGTATTGATGGGCGAACTCTGTTCATTGATATTACTCAGAAGAGGCATTGAATCGTCAAAACTTGACAGTTCAGATGGTGTCCTCAATTGGGTGGTTTCAAATTCCAGAGTTGTATCAGGTGGCTCGTTCGTCTCCTTAATCATATCATCATTCGATTCAGAGAAGTGGTCCAAACATGTTTCACAAGAGTTGGAAGGGTCAGTTGTAAAGGGCTCATCCTCCACCTTTGAATCAGACATGTCAGGTGAGGGGAGTGGCTCATTATGACCGACCACTTCATGTACGTCTTGATCATTGATCTGGACCAAACATGAGAGGGATTCCAGGGAGACTGTGGCTGCACATTCAGGATCGTAATCATGTTCTAGTCCAGTGCAGTGCACATTTGGGATGAGATTACTTTCCTCACATTTTACACTTAGCATGGGTTGAGGTTCAAATAAACTAACCTCCTCATCATTGAAATCATGTGTGTCATGTAAGGAAGGTGTGTCATCATCAATGTAATTAAAAGACACCCATGTATCTTCACCATTCTTTCGAACAGTCATCGAGATTGACTCATCGGGAAATTGAATCACATGCTCATTAACGGAATCCAACTCCTCATTCCAAATTTTAGATTCTTTTAAAAGTGAGTGCGGATTACTTTCTTCGCATTGTATTTCTGGATTAGGTCGTGGCTGGGATGACCGAGCCTCCTCTATCCTATCAAGGCGCGCATCGAGTCCTTTCATTGTTTCCATTACTTTTCTCATTTCCACAAGACAGGACGAAAGATTCCGCTGATATGAATCCTCTTGGATCGTTTCTGGATGGATCTCAAAGGTAGGGGATCCAAGAGAATAATCATTATAACATGTAGTTGGTTCATTTTTCCAATTTTGATGTTTCCACTGGTTATAGTCATACTGATCATAAGTGGGAGAATCTGCTGGTTGGTAATACTTATTATCACTCATGATAGAATCACACATTGTTTTATCGGATGGGTGATAATAATTCTCGTAACCATAGTTATGATAACCCCAACACTCACGTACTGTTTTGTTAATCCATGGGGTGTAATTGTTCTCCTGCATATAATCACGTAAGGACTTCTTAACCGGTGGATTTTTATATTCTGATCGGTTCTCGATGATAGTTTTAGAAAAGTTTTGAGATATAGGTTGATTTATATCATCATCATCCCAAAATAAGTTATTCTTCTCAGCATACTGACATTGCCACTCGTGCATATACATGATGAAACCCTTAACTCGAATTTAATCGTAAGAAAAATAGAAGAGAAGGTCCTACAGCAAAGTGAAAAGTAAGAGGGGAAGAAGTTAGAAAGAAGTTACCCGATTAGAGATTCCTATGTTAAAACCACTTTAGACGATTTATCAAGGACCCTACAAAAGAATAAAGTTAGTTCTAAGAAAGAAAAATCTAAAATTGGAAATCCTAATCTTAAACTAATCCTAAACTAGTTAATCTCAGAAAAACGTAGCCGTCAGTCCCCGGCAACGGCGCCAAAAACTTGTTCACTCCCCAAGTGCAGGGTTGTGATGTAGTAATAACTCGGTAAAACCGAGGTCGAATCCCAAGAGACTGAAACTTGTACGTTATCTAAAATTAAATAGAACTAGAACTAGGCTAAGATGAATTCTAAATCAATTAGCAATGGTGGAATACTTGTAGAATAATTAATCTAAATCTTAGGAAAAAAATCAGAGATAGGAAACTAGGGATTCAGAGGATCCACTTGTAAAGATCAGGGAGAACTTATGCTTGCATAAAAAATCATGAAAATTACTGAACTGCCGTTGATCTAGTTTTCAAAGAGATGAAAGGTGTATGAATTAGAATAGATTCCATCACCAAACCATGCCCAAAAGACTATGGCAAACAACAGAATTAAACTAATTACCACCCAATCACATGTATGAAAGTTAGGAAGGGTACCGACATCCAACCATGCCCAGGAGACTATGGTGAACAACAGGGCTTCCTGACATCATAAACATTAAAGAGAACGGAAATATTCAAAGCCATTGCAGACCCATTGTAATTTCAGTCACAACAGACCATTAAAAACCTAAAACATTCCCATAATAATTAACTAAAATCAACGTCAATTCATGAATTAAAATTTAAATAAAATCAAATCTCCCATCTCACTACAAGCTTCACCTCTTAGCCCTAGCTAGGAGGATTTAGCCTGCCATGGATGGGCTCAATCCAAATAAATAAAGAGAAAAAGAAAAGGAAAAGAAAAGGGAAAGAAAAAACCAAGCTCCTCTCTCTCCTCTGCCTACGTTGAAACCCAAGCTTGAGCCCTCTGTTCTTCCTCCCCAGACCCTGAATGAATGCTTCCCACGTCCAAAAACCTCCTTTTATAGCTGCTGGAAGGCTGGAGTCAGTGACAGAGTTGTAGCAGGACACGGAGTGCAATTTTTGCAGCCAAGTTCGGTACCATAAAACACGCCACTTTCCTCGCTCAAATTCCAAAGAAACACCGTCCCTTAGTACTTTCTTGAGTCCTCTACATGATAGAGGGTTCAGATCTGCCATATGATCAAAAATGGTGGGTCAAAACTGTCCGAAAAAGTCAGTTTTCGCGGATGTGCGAAACCTTTCGCACCATTTCGCTGTTGTGGTCGGTGGGCCCCACAGAAATATTTTCTGGAAAATCCACCCCGTCCATTGGATTCAGAACGAAATTTCAGTCAAGAATGGGTGGTTTTGAACGTCCATTGACGTGGCCCAGAGAAGAAATCACAGAAGAATCAGTTTTAAACGTTACCGAGCAGCCCTTTTGTGGCCTCTGTATCTCACACGTGTGCACGCATGGGTCCAAAAGGTCAGCATGATTTTGTAGTTCTCGAAACCCTCTACACGGTGGACGGATCAGATCGGCCATACGAACAATGGGTGGGGCCCACTACCGTCCGCAAAACGGACGCCGGCCGTCCGTTACGCAGCCGTGGTGCGTAAGAAAAAATTATTTTTTTTTTATTTTTATTTTTTTTCCTTTCTCGGTCAGAGACGGTCAACCGTCTCTGCCCGTTTGTCATGCACGTGCAGTGCACTTGTGCACTATGCACACTTTATTCATGTGGGGTCCACTGTGATGATTTTCAGAAATCTTCACCGTCTAAATTATTTCTCATCTCATTTAAACTGTCAATAATAATTTTGAGGCAGTTCCAGATATCAAGTGGGCCCAGAATCAACAGTTTATGGGCTGATCTGTCAGTTGGGGCACTTCCCGAGATCTTCAATGACTGAAATTTTATATGTACGGTTAATTTATGGCCCTCATCACATATATGAAGTTTCAGGACAATCGGATGGCGGGAACCCTGTGATCTTGCATTTTGGATGCGTTTCAAGCCACTTGAACTTCAGTTTCTTAGTTTTCTCAGATTTCTGACCGTGTATATCTGTCGATCTTGGTCCCCTGGAGAGTGTCCCATGCTTTGGTGAATTTGGAGCGTTAAATCCATGCATTTAGTATCCTATTTCGATCCAAGCTTGTAAAATCAACCTGCAACATAAACACGATTAAATCAGCCATTAAACACTATTATGCTCGTAAATCCTGACAATATTTGGGGTCTAATATGTACTATTTGACCCTCAACATACCAAAGGCATCAACAAATACCTGAAAGTTCAGTTGCAGATACAGGCCTTGTTGGCCACATTCACCTTAATAAGATGCGCTTGAAAGGACTCGACTGGAGCATGGATGAGATCCTGTACTCTTGTCAAGAGGTTATAAATTGCTTTGGGAGAAAGGAGTACACTCTTTCAACTTTTTTTAAGAAGATTTATTTGTCTTCCTGCGAATGTTGCACACTTCAGCAACAATGTCATGAGAAGTGGTCTCAGCTCCCATGCTTGCAGTTCTTCTACAAAGATAAAAATGGTGGTCCGCAGGGTGAGCAGGGTGATACAATTGAGAAAACTTTGCAGATCATGGCTGAAGCTATCTGCCCAATTTTGTTGGTGACTCTGGTTAATGGTGACCCTCGAGTGCATATGGCCAACATTATTTGGATTGGTTTAAATTCGACAACTTGGGTGAGAAATGATGGAAAGTTGCAAAAGGGTGAGGTAGCTGTTGAGGTGGTCATTGAGAAAGATGTAGCCAAAAAAAGTGGTGATGCTTGGAGGGTAGCCATGGATTCATGCCTACCTGTGATGCACTTAATTGACATGAGGAGATCTACACCATATGGTGTTCAACAAATTCAAAAACTTCTTGAAATTTCATGTGCTTTTGGTCAGTCAGTTCAGCGACTGTCAACATCTATAAAAATGGTTGTAAAAGGTGTGCTAAAAGAACATCTGATGCTTGTGGAAAATAGAATGACATGCAGTAGAAATCTTATTGGTTTCAATACTGCTGGCTACATGCAGTGAAATATATATATATATATATATATATATATATATATATATATATATATATATATATATATATATATATATATATATATATATGACCAATGTGCTAAAAGAAGATATGGAACCAGCAGCAAACACAGTAGCTATAGATCCAACCCCCTTGGGAAGATAGAACAATGAGTTTCTGTAGTGGGTTTTTTTACTGCGCATTGGTTATATGTATATATTTTCTGCCATCTTCCCTTCCCCAAATGTGGTTAACCTCTCGTTTGCCCCTTTTAACTACTATATATATTCGTCATCTCTCTGATGAATGCATCGCCCAATTTGGGAGCAGTTCGGCCATATGGCTAAGCAGTTGGCTTCCATATGTTTAAACAGTTTCTTTTTTTTTTTTTTTTTTTGGCAAAGCAGTTGGCTTCCATATGTTTAAACAGTTTTTTTTTTTTTTTGGCAAAGCAGTTGGTCATTGCAGGGTTCTAATTCAAAGGGATAAAATAAAATAAAATAAAATAAATCAGACTTTAAGGCACTAACTTTAAGAGATAGAAGCCCGCTGTGTTTGCTATCATGCAAGGCCTATGCATGGACAGGCTGATTATCAGAAGACTAGGATCATCATCAGAAGACTAGGATCGTCTGATGGTGGAGTTTCCTTGTAGCATTGACCATTGACCGTGCCCCCAACAGGTGATCACAAAGTTGGGGAGTCGATACGAAATCTAGTAATTCATATTGACCATTGTATATTTCCTCCTATATATAAAAGAATAAGGGAAATTTCTAATATTTTTACCTTATAATTCTGAGTACCAGCTTACCAATAGGAGAGGTCTCCTTCCAATTCTATCAGTTAGGATTGCACCCAATGTTGTTATCGGAACCTGAAAAACAATACCATATACAAAAGTTCAAAAAAAAGGATCTTAAAGTGGAGAAATTTCTGACGTGATTTGCTCGCAGCAGCACATGTGCCAATGTAGATATATTAGGATCCAGTCCACTCATCAGGGGAGCTACAAGCATACATTGAGTATAGGCTGTTGGTCATCTTTTTTCCAACCTCCTTTGGTTGATGACTGGAGAGACCCAAATTTTGCACCATGGCATGTTCATGACAGCCCCCAGCTGATGAATGTTCATTCAAAATACAATCTCTGAGGTATCAGATCGATGATTGCAGGAAGACGAAAGCTGGTGACAGAAATGAAGAATCAAATATTTCTAAACATTCTCACAGTAAGTAGATTTTGTTAATTGTAAAAACATTAAAAGAATGTCAGGGCCAAGTTATTTATGAAACTATTGATCAGAGAATCTGTCAGGAACAGTGAGAAAATTCAAATTTGAAAATTTTCCCACTCAGATTTTCCTTCACACAGCATCTATCAGACAGCCTTGTACCATATCATTTCCTTTTAATTGGAAACCAACTCTAACACCAACAGAAATGGCACAATTCTTTAACAAGCCCAGATCATACTAACCGTGCCAGGATTGGCGACAAAAATCCTAAAGACCAGGTGTTGGCATTCAGGCAATATGTGAACATAATCCGGGATAAAGTACTACACACTCAAAATTCGTTGCAAGAAAGAAGAACATGATTAATTGATTGAATAAATAAAAACTGATATATATGCTGCAGTAATGACAAGCCAAGTACCAACCTGTATTGTCTTCCTAAAGTTCTTAGGCTCCTCAGGGTCCTCAAAAGGGTATGCATCCACTAGCATGACATAGAGGGTTACTCCACATGACCACACATACGCAATCTGAATTGCAGTAGTAATTAAAACAACTAGTAAGCAGAGTAGATTTGAAATCATGACCATAAAATCATGACCGTAAAAATAATTAAGAGACAAAAATACTTTTCCTTCGAGGTTTACAAGTGCTCATCTATCAAAATTATACCAATAGGAAAATAGGGGGTGTGTATAACAACGAAAATTCTTGGATTTCATGTAATGACAACAAGCTGCAGTTTTTCATAATTTGATGTCATTTGTTCAATGCATAGGATTCAAAAGAAAAACATATGGATCAGATGAATATTGGACAAGCTGCATCATCAGATGGATCTCCAAGATCAGTGATATTTATGCCAAATATCAAAGGAAGATTAATGCTTTATGTGCATGATCTAGGGACCATGAAAATAGAACCCATTGTAAGAAACAAAAAAGTGTGGATTTAGATATTATTATATTATTCTAATGGTGGCTCTGATGAAAATAGAAGTGAAACTTGATTTGCAATACAGAACTAGCAAATAATTCAAATCTAGAAGCATCAAGATTCTTGCCATACTAAAAAACACATTCGCTTGACCCAAAACTTTAAATCACTCAAAGGCAACAAGAAAATACAGAACATAACTTCCAAAAGAAGGGGAAAAAATCTATATATAAAAAATAAAATAATAATAATAATTTTTTTTTAAAAAGAAAAGATCCGTACAGTCAATTTAGTGACTAAAATGGAAAAATCAATGAATATTACAAGAACACAAATCTTGGTGAAGATACAGAAGGCCTCCATCGATCCCTAAGATGATGTTGAAGTGCTTCTCCCAATCTAGCAACTTGCTTCATTTTTCATCTTCATGTTTCCATCCAAATGTATCAAATCATTAGTCATGCTAATCCAAACATAAGCTTGAATTGAAAGTTTCTTATGGTTATATAGACAAACCAAAGATGAAGAAATCTAAGCTCTTGCTCAATAGGATCTTGAAGTTCTGACATCCGAAAAAGAATGCTTTAACAGAACTACACATATTTATACAATTAAAACCCACCACTTACCATCCAGAAAACATCGCAACAACAGCAAGCTTTAAAGCTTAATTGGGTCTGAATTAACACTCCTTAAAAGAAGTTAAGCTCAACAAAATCAGATATAACCAGTTTAATCGTAGTGAGAGAAGAAACAAACAAGTCATGACCACATAACAAAGAAAACCTTTAAGTAGCCCACTTTGCTTCAATTGTGAAATATAATGGGCATAAGATGCAGCATTCATACCAGGAAGTTCACAAATCTGACACCATTCAGCGAACAGATGAGAAACCTGCAGCATTTTAATGGACATCATTGAGAAAAGCAACAAATATAACTATCTACCAGCTGCTTAGTGATTGTGCCCATAACAAATCATTTTGTAAATAAATGGACTGATTATATCTTTTGCCTATATCAAGCACCAAAATTTTCATGTGTGGCATGATGAACTTCTTTAACACTTTAGGATGTGTTGTTGTCTTCTATTCTAGTTAAAAATCTCTGTTTTCTCATGGAAAATTGTTAATGCTATAGTCCCTTTGGCCACTATTTAAACATATGGGACTATTTAGCACCACAGCCATACATTTGGCCATTGAGTTAAAAATCCACTCATCAGGTAAGTCACCGCATAAAAGATTCCTTGCAAACATAGTTTTATCCTTTTAGCATAAAGACATCTGTTAATGGCACATAATTTTATCATTCAAGGACAAAGGCATCTATTAAGAGTGTGATCAAAAGGTCATCTGCTCATTAGAAAATGATGCTTCTCAAGAAATATGGATCTCCCCTAATCATGAGAATCTCCAGATTCTCCAGAAGAATTGCATATTTATTACCCTTCAAAAAAAAATTACATATTTCTGCACATATATCTATTTTCACTGTTCCCAGACCAGATAAAAGAGGTCTAATTTTAGGCAGACAGCCAATAGTCATGCCCTTGCCAAGCGACCAGAAAGAATGGGCTTGCTTATTTATAGGCATGTATCTAATTTTCTAGACCCCAGCCCGGATAAAAGAAAGCTGAAGTCAGATGGATGCCAATTTTCATACAGTTTCCAAGCAACCATGGGAATTCTGATTTCAAATGATTGGCATAACAGGATTCGTAAAGCCAGACCAAATAGTTGGGACCAAGCTATTATGATGATGATGCATACTCTTTGAAGATTGGCAGTTCAAGGAATGGAGGATCTTTTTAATTCAATAGTTGACTAGTTCTTCTCCCCTCTAAATTAACTTCTTGGATGCAAGTTGAATAAATATTTTTGGTGGTCAGTACAAACACACACACACTGTACTACACAATATAGGCAACATCATAACTATCCTAATTTTTCACCAAGACACATACAAGCTGGGGCAATGGGCCACCTGCTAAACGACTTCGACCTTTCATGAACTTCCTTGTTGACTTTAGCATGTACATGCAATCCCGCATATATAAATGACAACAAATAACAATTTGAACTGTGTTGGACATACAATCAATCTATTTAACTAGTGAAGTTGGATATGGATATCCATGTAGTGTTTTATATATCCACATTAGAAAAAGGAAAAAAATTATACGAGAAGATTTCTCAACTTCACAAACTCAGTGAGGAAAAAAAAAAAGAGATATCTCATCACATGATGGTTACATGAATGAAATTCAAGTTTCCACACCAAATACAGGAAAAAGAGTACTACGAGACATGAAAACTATAGTCAATTTTTCAAAAATGAAGTGCAATTTAATTATTTGAGAACCATTGGAAGATTTTATATCACACCTGTGACCAAATCATAACACCTCCTAAGAATGCAAGGGTGTGAAGTATTTCATTCTCTGAATTAAGGCCCATGTGCACTAGAAAGTCTCCAGATCTCTGCAACCCAAAAAGCACAGCAAATGAATTTATGCCAAAAGAATAATAGTGACACAATTCTCTTGACTCACCTTCCAAAACCATGGCAGCACACCAAAGAACAAAATTGTGGTATCCATTAGTATGGTTACAGCCCCATGAATAAAGTGGAAGTTGCTAAAATATATAAACCTCAAAGAAATTAGTCTCACCCAGCCAGAGATTCCAATCTATATAACCAATTTAATTTCAAGTACGTAATAAAAAGACCGATGAAGCTGTAAACTAATTCAACCGCTGAAATGGATCGACAACATGTTTAAAGTAGATTGTTGAATCACAAGCGCATACACATGGGATGAAGAATGATCCTCAATGGATAAAAACAAACCTTTTATCAAGACTAAATGCTTGAGACTTCTCAACTTTTTCTTGACTGACCACTCCAACCAAAGGTTTAGGAAGAATTGGCAGCTTTAGAGATGCATGTTGCTGTATATCCAGATATGTCTCAAAGATGTACATCAAGACCATAAAGCCTGCAAGATGGGATTCTCATAACCAAGAAATTCAAGCAGAAAATAAACTTGACAATGCAGAAAATGATCAAATATTTATTAAGCATTTTCTAACAATAGTCAAAACAGAAATACAAATACATGACACCAACCACATTTATTAGAGTTAAAAAGGAGTAGGAATACAAAGAGGTTTATATACATGGACCTGAAAGTCAAGCAGCTCTTGCCAGAAATTAAACGGTTAAAAAAAAAAAAAAAAAAAAAAAATAAAAAATAAAAAAAACTTCCATGCAGACAACAAACCAAGTAACTAAAGTATGGATGACAGTGTGAAAGTTCGTTGTTTATGGATACCCCACAATTTATTAAAAAGGAAAAGAAGCACAAAAATAAAAGATGGTAATGCAACATGAATAGTAGTAAATACATCAATCAGCCAGGAACTGCAATGCGCAGTAGATATCGAGAATTTCCTCCAATAATATCGGCCAAATGCTGAGGAAAGTACATGAGTTCTCATACTATCATATCCTAAACTTAAGAAATTAAGGGAACATTTGGTTGTCTTCCAAACTGACTATTTGAGGCAGAACATATGCTCATCTGTCATACAAGCATTTGCCAAATTCTGAATCTAAATAAGCAGCATTTTCAATATTTCTTTGCTCCAAACTGATAGAAGTGGGGAAACAAATCTTCCGCCATTGCTTTTTTAGATATCCTTCCATCCCACAATGGTTACATGGGACATCCAACAGGCCCTAAACCTGTCAAACGAGCTAAAAAGTATAGTTGCAGCCAAAGTTTTTGTTTTGTGCCCACAGTTAATTTGATTCAAATACTTCACAAATTTCATGGAACTCCCAGGACCCATTTCTCATTTCCATCTCACATAAAAACACCATATACAGGGCTTGTAAACTTGAGAGCCAAAATTCTGTATTTATTTACAGTTTGTGAGGCCTAAATCCAATGGCTGCAAAAAAAAAATAAAAAAAAATGCCTCACATTACAATCCAGGCACCTGAAATATTCCGAATCATAAGCTGATAATAAAGCCACATATATCACAATGCAATATTGTTATCAAGGAATGGTCTTGAGAACTTCATGAAAATTTATGACATGCATCATATCTTGTGCTGTGAACAAGAAGACCGATTCAAGAAATAGCGACACGTGGTCATATCATCATTCAAGACCATCATCTCCCGATCAACAAATCCAAAATGATTTCTTTTCGCTTTCCAAATTATTAGTTTTTATGTTATAGCAATTTAAGCAATAAAGAGGTCCCTCCTCATCTGCCTATGTTGATTACTACCTTGTTGACAATACCAACATTGGAAATTTTTAAAAAAATAATAATAATCCATTTATATTTCAGTAAAGCATATAGACTACTCAACATCCAAAAGAGAAAAAAATAAAAATAAATAAATAAAAAAGAATAAAATAAAAACAAAAATAAAAAATAAAAATAAAAAAATAAAATAAAAAATAATTAAAAGGTTCTAGATCAACACATCCAGAACTCATCAGACATCCCAAAAAGGAAGGATAGAAAGAAAGAATGGAGGTTCTACAAGCAACCCATCTCTCAATAAAGCACCAAATTATAGCAATAGCAGCAACCCATTAAACACATGCCATATATGCAGTAAAATGAAAGGAAAATACTAGATCTTCTTAAAAAATCAAGTAAAAAACAGACCCAAAAATCAAAATGCCAAGAACCCATTTCTCGAGATAAAAAATTCAAAGGACCCATCAAGTAAATAAATAAATAAAAGAAGAAGATAAAATCATATCCATATATTCCAAAGCATAGATTTAGATCAAATGGTGGAATTTTTTATTTTATTTTTTTTAAAAAAATAGAGCAACGTACCGGTACTCTGTTGATAGCTGCAATGGTTGAGACAGCAGCAGCTATGGCTTCAGTGCGAGAGAGAGGATGAGGGAGTGCGAGAGATCGGGAGAGGGCGAGGGAAAAGGAGAGGGTCAGTGTGTGTGTGTGTGTGTGTGTGTGTGTGTGTGTGTGTGAGAGAGAGAGAGAGAGAGAGAGAGAGAGAGCGCGGGGGGTTTTTGTTCTGGGAATTTGGGTGCACACGGGAGAGGAGCGCAGATCGGACTGACTTTTAGGGAGACGGACTTCATCATCTGATTTAGTTTCAAACTTGTGGGGCCCACCGTTGTGTGTTTTATCTATCCACTCCGTCCATTCATTTTAACGGCTCCTTTTTAGGGTTTATTCAAAAAATGAGTCAAATCTAAGATTTAGGTGGACCACACTACATATTAACGATATAAATTTATTTTTCATTCTTTCTTATGGTGTGGTCCACTTAGAATTTTGATCTTTCTAATTTTTGGGCTCATGCACTGAAATAATATTTCAAAATTTATGGACCGATTAGATAAAATAAAGATATTTCAATGGGCCCCATGGAGCCCATTAAGCATAGTCAATCTCTAATAAATTTATATGGGGAAGTCTGTTTTAGCTACTGATTAAGTATATTTTAGCTATGAATTAAATCCGTAGCTATTTAGCTACAGATTAAAGCCGTAGCCATAGGCCTCTATAGTTTGTAGCCTTTGCTCATTTTTTTGATAGTGATTGTACTCAAATGTTTATATTAGTGGATATATGATGACGATGTTACCTTTGTGATTTGGGTATACTTGTGGTTATGCTTATTACGAGATAAATGTACATTGAAAAAAAATCCTCCTCATAGGATCCCAAGATCGGAATCTGATATATAGGCGCTAAGAGCCAAAAATGGGATACTATGGAGGCTGTCGGCACCAGATTCGACAATCGGGGTCCCTGTGAATCTGATTTCCAGGTTTGGAGCGTGACAATTACTTTTCATGTTTACTCCAATATTATTACTGATCTAACATGAAAGAGATGAGATTAGTTACCCGTACTGCGTCAGAAAACACATAAATAATCATAACATTTTCTTCAAACTCTCGTGATATGTGCGAGTTATCTCTATTCGAACAATCAATTAACACTAACATTAAGGCAGGTAGTGAATCCAAGCCACATCCTAATATGACCAGTGGGCTGGAGTGTCCACTTGCTTTGGCATTTGGTTGAAGCAACCTCCGCCAAAGAATTGCATTTGTATACTTTTGAATCCCGAAACCCAACCCAAAACCAAAGCATAGTTCAAGCCCAAACTCAAGCCCATTTATCCTTGGGACCTTAAAAAAATCAAGAGTGAGAAGCCTAAGAGAGTATTTCGGTCTCATTGAGCTCCCAATGAAAATTGTGCCCCATCCACATGGTAAGCGGCGCATAATGCTCTGCTTACCACATGGGTTACCTCAAAATTTGAAATGTGGTTAAATGAAGGAGAGAGAATTCTAACCCCAGCTCAATCGTTTGGCTTAGCCCGTAATGACCACTCTATCCTAGTTTTTCTAAAATTATATATTTTATTATCCTTCCAGCTAATGGCAAAGTTCCATGTGGCACACCCATCCCCATAGCCAATCACAACCCTCCTAGCCTTCTAATATCTAAACTTCACAAAAATCACTAAAGTGCCACCCCTCCCCACACCTATAAATACATCTATCATCTTCATTTATCACATCGCCTAATAACCTAAGATCATCCACTCTTAAGAGACTGTGAGTTAAGGAGAGAGAGCTTTAGCTCATCCCATCCATCTATTAAGGAGAGAAGGAGAATGTAAGGAAAAGGAGTATTAGATCATCTTTAGATCATCCCATCAATCCACCAATAAAAGAAGGAGAGTAAGGAAATGAATTCCTTCTAACCTTAGGTCAATGTAGCCACGTCCAAATCCTAACCATGTGATCCATCAAAAGGCCAATGTAACTCACACTCCAATCACTCCTTGCGACAACCCGTCCACCCATTTGCCTAGCTATAAATCACTTGCATTCATCTTCACATATTGTAACGTCCCGAAAAAATCTGTATGAAAATCCGAGTACCACCTCAAGTATAAATCACTCAGGACTAAATCCTTTAGAAATTAAATGAGAATTAATTAGCGATAAACTAGATTACCTGTGAAATTATCAAGAATCACTTTAAATACGATCTGTAAGACCCAAAACTTGTAGAATTATTAACGCTACATTACCCTAAAACATAGGATCCATCTCTAAACCCAGTTGCTCTCGGGAGCATTCAGAAACTCCGTATCGTACCTGGACTGCACATCGAAATTTTGATAGCAATGAACTTAGACAATTATGACCATCTAGTTAGACTTAACAATCACCTCGAAAATTGAGTCCGGATGATGTCCTGGGACTATTTTCTTGAGTCCGGAGCAAAGTGTGTGAGAACGTGAATGTTTTTAGAAATTAAATACAAATTTAAGTAATCTGAGTCAAGTCCCTTGTGGGCCGATTATAAGCATTCTGACCGTTGAAATCTGACCCAAATGCACCTTCGGATCAGGAAAAATGTCCCACACATGCCAATGTACTTGTGGCCCTAATCGAGTATCGGTGACTGTTGAACTGAAACTGGTCCGCCACGATCGATCTATAAACCCGATCGGACTGAAAACTTAGCTTGACCAAGATCCAGTATCTGTGAGCTTATGTCCGACTGCAATAAGCAAAGGGACCTCCAGAAATGCCCCGTTGGATCGAAACAAGCCCAATTTGGTTATAATGTAAGTATACCATGGCCCTGGGACTGTTTCCGTCAATTGTGGGCCTATATAAGGGTCTTAAACCCTCTCTCTCATAATCCATACGAATTCTAAAACCCTACCTAAGAAAAGAGAGAGTAAAGAGAGTGATAGTGAGAGGGAAGTTGGTGATAGTTCTTGGGATTTTACCCTACCTCTCCACATGCTTATCCATCGCTACTGAATCGCTATTCCGACGATTTTAATTCCAATATTGGGTAAGAAATCCTAACCCTAATCCATTCTAGGGTTTAAAATAGTCTAAGTAATGTTATAGCTAACCTAATTCGTGCTCTAGGTTGCCAATCCGCCGTTGATGAAGACTTCACATCTAAATCATACCTGTTACACATTTACCAGTTTAAGGTGCGGACTATATATGTTTAGGTTATGGTTTTCAAGACTTTCAATGTAAGATAATGATTTATTATTGATGTGGGTGTCATTACACATGTCAAATGCACTATCTATTTCGTTTTACATAAATGTATAAACTATGTTATGAATAGAGTATTTCATGTGTTTGTTGAAATGTTTGTATGCATTTGAAATCTAATGTTGTGATTTCCATGATTAATTGTCATAGATACATAGTTATTATGTATGCGACAACTTCTTAGCAAAAGAATTTTTCTTAATACGTAATATGGCCAACATACTTGATGTATGTTGAAAAGTGTAATCTAAGTGTTTGTGAAAATGACTAAATGAGTTAGTAGTTAGTAAAGTTTGATTTATAAGGGAGTTGAGATATGAATCCCAACTACCTTAACTGTGTGTATAATTTTCTCCATGAACTGTATAGCCTACTTATTCGTGTTTAACTATGTGTATAATTTCTTACATGTACTGTGTATTCATGTTTAAGTTATATTTCATAACATGTTCATATGATTGTAGGATTTGACTTAAATATTCATTATTGTGATTGTGCGTGGTTGAGACTATATCACAGTCCAGGTAATCGGTAATAGTCCTCGAACTGGTGGTTGAGGTTGTTTTTTCCATGCAGGATGTGTTCAAAAAATTTGAGCCGTACTTGGAATGTCAGCAGTAGTTAGGCCACACAGAGTGCTCTTGCATTTTATGTCGATCAACTCAACGTGCGCTCGTCCTAGTCAAGCTCGTCAATTAACCCAATTGACCCAATGTATGTACAGCATGTTTGGACGCTACTACTTGAATCTAAGATACTAAACTCACCAGTGAAACCCTGTTAACCTCGGTACCTCGATCCGCGAAGACTCATGAGTCGAACATGGTGGTATGGAACACTGTGGTTGAGCTGTCGTTCTACGATGGGGCAACGAGCCTCCCCGTAGTGACCAGTGAAAAAATCCAGACTCGTGAGCCAAATATGGAGGTATGCGACATTGTATTTGTGCTGTCGGCCTACACTGATTGGTGACAAGCCCTTTGTAGTGACCTCGAGCATACCCTGAAACTGCATTGAGGCGACGAGCCTTATTATAGCATCTAGGGTATAACTAGGTGTGCATTAATTGGTGATGAGCCCTTTGCAGTGACCTAGAACCATAACATCGTCTGAGATTTACTAGGACTAATGACCCTAGAATGGATCATTGTTTGGGTATTGACATAAGGGAGGTACCTTAACTTCCCAATCCTGCTATATGAAAAGGACTAATAAGAACTCGGTAATCATGTACATGCACCCATGTGTCATTTATCGTTGGGCAGAGCACTGAGGAGTGACTGACATGCACGACCGTAAGATGAAGATCGCAGAGGGAGTGCAGGCGACGACATGCATCATTCCTTCATACATTCTTGCATTAATCATTGTGATTAGGGATGTTTGATTGTATTGCTTTATCATTACTGCTGACTGAATTGATAACATGTTAACCTTTACTGTATAGTTCCACTGAGTTGATTACTCACTCCCACGTTCTGGGACGGTGCTTAAACACCAACCAGACTCTTTCTTAGTTGCAGATGATGATGCGACACATGAGGCAGAGCCAGAGGATGAGGATGACGAGGAGGCATTCTCCTTCATGTAGTATTCAGGCGGGTTCTCTTAGACTGTTCTGAATCATCGGGGCTTCAGGGTTTATGCTTTATATAGGACTATCACATTTGACATTTGAATTTTGAAACAATACTTATAATTATGACCTGGCAGAGCATACATATTTTGGAGACTTATACTAGTTTATATATTTATTTCAGTCTTCCTCTTGCATATTATAACTGTCCCTGGATTATGTTATGCTGATTTGGCTTAATCTATTTCATGTTTTATGCACTAATACAGACAACATACATCCATTATTAAATATGTTGCATAAGTGATGTTTTGGAACTCAAAAGTTAAGTTATACTTGATCCTCAATTTTCAGGGTGTTATAAGTTGGTATCAGAGCATGATTTGGATTAAACCCGACCTGGGTTATGGTCACACGATGTATGATGATGCCAATTTAATGTATGAGGGTGTGAGAAAAATCTAGAAATAAGTTTAGGTTTCTCAGTTTCGCCAATTAGCGAAAGCTTACCGAAAATGATCGCCGAGATCGGATACATTTTCCCCCGTGATCATGCAAAATGAGCCCAATCCACTTTTAGACCATCAATCGATGGGTTTAGACAATATTTTATCCCATCCCAACTATTTAAAATCGGTTAGCATGAATATACATCAGAATCTATTCGGTATGACCCGATACGTGTCGAAATTGAATAGGGGGCCAATCGGGGCACTTACAAGGGGACCCAAGGTGGGACCCACACTTTTTTAGACCATAAGGGGTAGGAGGACATCACTCCACTGGTGAGTACTTGTCGTACTGTCCAGAGATCGGCGAGGGCCTCGCCGACAAGCAAGCCAGGTCGGGCGGGCCGGCGCAGACTAAAAATTCTATGGCCTTGTGTGGCCCACTGATGCATGGTGGGTCGATTTTAAATGCCCCCAACTCATCCTCTCTTCACAAACCACCCCTCCAAGCTCTCCTTTCCTTAAAAAAAATTTAGATTTTCACAACAAATGCCCCACCAAGGGCTTCCTTCTTCCATTTTTGTGCACCCTCATCTACCCATTTCAAAACCCACCTCCATTGCTGATTTCCTCCTTCTTTTCCTTCCATTTGAGCACTCAAATCTCACCTTGAGTCTCAAATCCGTGGAAACCCCATCACTCTTTCCATTTTCCTCTTTTTCTTCCTTTCCCATGGCCTTGTTCGAGCTAGTTACGGCCATATTTTCGATTTTCACCATTCTCTCTTTCATGAGAAAGAAGAGAGCTCCCATAGATGAAGCCGGGCCTAGTCGACCCACCCGTTCTAGGAGGTCGAGAGGTGTCATCGTGAGTTTAACCGCCAGTCGAGAGTTACAGACGAAGCGGGATCTAGATCCCCGAGCTCCCTTAGAAAGGCTTTGTTGGCGAAGTTGTCTCATGGAATTTATAAGGGTCGTAGGGTCTTTTTTGAAGCTCATGTAGATGTGCGGCTATTTGGAGAATACTTGTTGTTCGAGTGCCTGGTAGAAGCCAAGTGGGGTCCGCTATTTGAGGGTGAGCACCGTGCAAATGTGGGCATTGTCCGAGCTTTCTATGCCCACATTCAAGAGACAACGCTGGAGCCCTTGCAGTTTAAAATTTTATTTGGAAGAGATCGAGAGGCCATCATTGACGTTGGTTTGATATCTCAGCTTTTGAATGTTCCACTTGGCAAGGTACATGCAAGTAGAAGAATTTGAGGAGTGCACGTGAAAGGGATCGCCACCGCACACGGTTCCTTTGTGGTCGTCTGGTTGAATGACATCCTAACAAAAGCCTTTTAGTAACCAATATGACGGATGACTTCTGCCTTCTTCACCATATCTTCACATTCAATGTCTACCCCAGGTGGAGCAATCGCAAAGAATGCACATGCCTGATGGTGGATTTCCTGTACCAGGTGGGGAAGGGAGAGAAGTTGTGTGTGCCTACGCATGTCCTGCGACAGATAGTCCTTACCGCACATTCTAATAGACGGACTGAATCCATCTCGTTCGGCCGACTCATATGTAAGATTGCACTTGAGTTTGGCTACAAAGTTAGGGCAAAATTGTCGGCACCGATCCATTACATCAGCGAGACTACTCTCAATCAGATGGATATCAGGCCACGGCAACGACAAGCCCTACTTGAGGAGAGTGAGGATGAGACCAAGAGCGAAGAGGAAGAGAGTGATGAAAAAGGTGGAGCTAAAATAGAAGAAGAGGAGGAATAGGAAGAAGAAGAAGAGGCCCAGGATACGGATGAGAGCCCTCCTACGACACAAGAGCATGACTCTGATCGGGCTGATAGGGAGGCCCTCTTAGCTCAACTTGAAGAGGTCCAGGTTGCCCTGCAGTAGGATATTATCGATGTTCGGGCCCTCGTGAAGCACAAGTTTAAGAAAGTGACTCTCACTTTGAAGTCTATCCTATGCTGCCTGTAGGATAAGGGTGCCCCTCCTCCATCACCAGATTCCGATGAATAGTCGTATATGTAGTCGTCGTTTGTTTTTCTTTGTTGTTTATTCATATGTGTAGCCTTTATTGCATAGTAGTTTGGTAGTTGTTTTAGAGTTTGAAGGTTTAGTTGTATTGGCTCACATGCATTCTCTGTCGCGATCCAAGTAATGCTGCACTTTGTGTATTGTGGCAATTTTGTTAAATAAGATGCATGATGTTTCTTTGAGTTGAGATGTGAATTGCTGTGTGAATAGATTGGCTCACTAGGATGAGAGCAGAGATTTATTGCGAGGCCAGAGTCGTGATAGCTTACGGACTTGAGGGCACGGTCTTTACATTTTCAGTTCAGGTCAGTTGGTCCTGTCGAGTTAGTTGCTACGATTCCTTGATAGAGAGTACTGATGATCTGAAGTTGGGAGATACGCCTGTGGTTTAGGATTTCCTGGACGTATTTGAGAAGATCCCGGGACTTCCTCCTCGACGCGAGATCGACTTTACTATCGATCTTGTGACCGGTGCGACACCTATTTCATTGCCGACATATCGCATGCCTCCATGTGAGATGGTGGAATTGAGGAGACAGATTGATGCATTGATAGAGGCAGGCTTCATTCGACCGAGTGTGTCCCCTTGGGGAGCGCCTGTATTGTTTATGAAGAAGAAGGATGGTTCCCTGTGATTATGTATTAATTATTGTAGGTTGAACCAGGTGAGAGTGAAGAATAAGTATCCCTTGCTTATGATTGATGATCTATTTGATCAGTTGAAGGGGGGCACGGTATTTTTTAAAGATAGATTTGTAGTCAGGGTATCATCAGTTGCGCTTCAGGGATGAGAACGTGCAGAAGACAGCCTTCAGGACTACTTTTGGTCATTACGAGTTCCTTATGATGTCGTTTGGACTCACAAATGCTCCGGCCGTGTTCATGGACCTGATGAACAGGGTGTTTCGGCAGTTTCTGTTCTGATTCGTCATAGTGTTTATTGATGACATTCTGATATATTACAAGAATCGGGAAGAGTATGAAGAGCATCTGTGAGTAGTCTTTGACACTCTTAGGAAGAACCAGCTGTTCGCACAGTATAAGAAATGCGACTTTTGGAAGGAGGAAGTCAAGTTTCTGGGAAATGTGGTGTCCAGGGAAGGAATAACAGTCAACCTCACTAAGGTAGCTACGGTTCAGGATTGGAAGCAGCTCGGTTCAGTTACTGAGGTGAGGAGTGTTCTTGGTATGGCAGGGTACTACCGGCGATTTATTCTGGACTTTTCCAAGATCACCAGACCGCTGTTCGCTTGGAATGAGAAAGTAGAAGTAGCTTTTCAAGAGCTGAAGGACAAGCTAACGTCCACCCCTGTGCTAGTATTACCAGAGCAAGGGGTTAGATACACTATATACACTGATGCGTCTCGCGTTGGTTTGGATTGTGTCCTTATGCAGATGGACAGGGTGATTGCTTATGCCTTGAGACAGTTGAGGAAACACTAGGAGAATTACCTTACACACGATCTAGAGTTGGCAGTTGTCATCTTCACACTGAATCTTTGGAGACATTACCTCTACGGAGAGGAGTTCGAGCTCTTTTGCGACCACAAGAGCCTTAGATACATATTCTCTCAGCGAGACATGAATATGAGGCAACGTCGGTGGATGGAAACCTTGAAGGACTTTAAGTTTGAGATCTCCTACCATCCGGGCAAGGCAATCTTGTGACAGACGTGTTGAGCCGTAAGAAGACCATAGAGTTTACGGCTCCACTAATGATAGCAGAATGGGACATGGTGGAGTTTGTGCAAGACTTTGAGCAAAAAATCACGGTGACGGAGCCGTATGAGGTTGTCGCACACATTCTAGTATAACCCCTCATTGACGATAGGATTATTGCAACTCAGGAAGATGATGAGCTATTGGCGAAGATGAGAGAGCGGGTTAGTACAGATGAGGACTCCAAGTGGAGTGTTGGTTCAGATGGGGGCTTACGTTATCGTGGCCGCCTATGCGTCCCAGACGTTCCTGACTTGAGACGGGAGGTTCTCGAGTCAGCCCACAGTTCGAGGCTTGCGATGCATCCTGGTATCACGAAGATGTATTAAAACATGAAGAGATCATACTGGTGGGATAATATGAAGGTTCATATTGCAGAGTTTGTATCCCGTTATCTCACGTGCTAGCAGGTCAAGGCAGAACATCGTCGACCTCCTGGACTGCTTCAGCCCATGCCCATAGCAGAATAGAAGTGGGATTTCATCTCTATGGACTTCATATCAGGGCTGCCTAAGATGAGGAAGGGACATGACTCCATTTGGGTGATCGTGGATCGATTGACGAAATCTTCTCATTTCTTACTGATCAGAGTTACGAACTCTGCAGACGAGTTCGCCAGGTTGTACATTAAGGAGATTGTGCATCTGCATAGAGTTCCCTTGGAGATCGTGTCGGACCGAGACACGTGATTCACATCTATCTTCTGGACTCGTATCTAAGAAGCGATGGGTGTGAAGTTGAAGTTCAACACCGCGTTCCATCCATAAACAGACGGGCAGACGAAACGTATGAATCAAGTGCTAGAAGATATGTTGCGAGCTTGTGTGCTGGATTTTAAGGACAGTTGGGATGACTGTCTTCCTTCTGTAGAGTTTGCGTATAACAACAGCTTTCAGGCGAGTATTGGCATGGCTCCCTATGAGGCACTGTATGGTCACCCATGTAGAGCACTTCATTGCTAGGCAGAATTGGGCGAGAAGACTCTGATTGGCCCAGAGTTGGTTCAGGCGACCTCAGAGAAAATGGACGTTATTAGGTGTCGACTTCTATTAGCACAGAGCAGGAAGAAGAGCTACGCCGATACGAGGCAGCGACCGATTGAATTTGAGCTTGGAGACCATGTATTACTTAAAGTTTTCCCCATGAAGGGAGTCCTTCGGTTTGTAAGAAAGAAAAGCTCACGCCGAGATTCATTGGCCCATTTCAGATACTAGACCGAGTGGGGGCAGTAGCATATTGCCTTGCTTTGCCCACACCACTCGTTGGCATGTATAACGTATTCCATGTGTCCATGTTGAAGCAATACGTTCTTGATCCTTCGCACATTATCAGTTGGGAGTGGGTGCAGTTAAGTGAGGATGCCACATATGTACTGCGACCGACGCGTATCCTAGATAGGAAGGAGTAGGTATTACGTAGCAAGGTCATCTCACTTGTGAAGGTACTATGGACGCATCATAGTGAAGAAGAGGCTACTTGGGAGACTGAAGCTGAGGTCCGAAAAAACTATCCTCAGATCCGCGAGGAGTACGAAAAGGTATAAATTTTGAGGATGAAAGTTTTCTTTAAGGGGGGTAGATGATAACGTCCCGAAAAAATCTGTACGAAAATCCGAGTATCACCTCGAGTAAAAATCACTTAGGACTAAATCCTTTAGAAATTAAACAAGAATTACTTAGTGCTAAACTAGATTACCTGTGAAATTATCACCAATCACTTTAAATACGAAATGCAAGACCTAAAACTTGTAGAATTATTAACGCTACATTACCCTGAAACCTAGGATCCATCTCTAAACCCAGTTGCTCTTGGGAGCATTCAGAAACTCTGTACCGGACCTGGACCGCACATCAAAAGTCCGATAGTGATGAACTTAAACAATTATGACCGCCTAGTTGGACTTGACAATCACCTCGAAAATCAAGTCCAGATGATGTCGTGAGACTATTTTCTTGAGTCTAGAGCAAAGTGTGTGAGAACGTGAATATTTTTAAAAATTAAATACAAATTTAAGTAATCTGTGTTATGTCCCTTGTGGGCCAATTATAAGCATTCTGACCGTTGGAATCTGACCCAAATACACCTTCGGATTAGGAGAAATGTCCCACACATGCCAATGTACTTGTGGTCGTGATCGAGTATCGCTGACTGTTGAACTAAAACTGGTCCGCCACGGTCAATCTGTAAACCTGATTGGGCTGAAAACTTAGCTTAACCAAGATCCAGTATCTGTGAGCTTAAGTCCGATCGCATTCAGCAAAGGGACCTCCAGAAATGCCCCGTTGGATCGGAACAAGCCCAATTTGGTTATAACATAAGTATACCATGGCCCTGGGACTATTTTCGTCAGTTCTGGGCCTATATAAGGGTCTTAAACCCTCTCTCTCATAATCCATACGAATTCTAAAATCCTACCTAAGAAAAGAGATAGTAAAGAGAGTGATAGTGAGAGGGAAGTTGGTGATAGTTCTTGGGATTCTACCCTACCTCTCCATGTGCTAATTCATCGCTACCGAATCTCTATTCCGGCGATTCTAATTCCAATATTGGGTAAGAAATCCTAACCCTAATCTGTTCTAGGATTTTAAATAGTCTAAGTAATGTTATAGCTAACCTAATTCGTGCTCTAGGTTGCCAATCCACCATTGACGAAGACTTAGCGTCTAAATCATATATGTTATGCATTTACCGGTTTAAGGTGCGGACTATATACGTTTAGGTTATGGTTTCTAAGACTTTCAATGTCAGATAATGATTTATTACTGACGTGGGTGTCATTACACATGCTAAATGTGCTATCTGCTTCGTTTTATGTAAATGTATAAACTATGTTGTGAATAGAGTATTTCATGTGTTTATTGAAACGTTTGTATGCATTTGGAATCTGATGTTGTGATTTCCATGATTAATTGTCGTATATACATGGTTGTTATGTATGCGACAACTCCTTGACAAAAGGATTTTTCCTAATATGTAATATGGCCAACATACGTGATGTATGTTGAAAAGTGTAGTCTAAGTGTTTGTGAAAATGTCTAAATGAGTTAGTAGTTAGTAAAGTGTGATTTATAAGGGAGTTGAGGTATGAATCCCAACTACCTTAACTGTGTGTATGATTTCCTCCATGAACTGTATAGCCTACTTATTCGTGTTTAACTGTGTGTATGATTTCCTTCATGTACTGTGTATTCATGTTTAAGTTATATTCCATAACATGTTCATATGATTGTAGGATTTGACTTAAATATTCATTATTGTGATTGTGCGTAGTTGGGATTATATCACAGTCCAGGTAATTGGTAACAGTTCTCGAATAGGTGGTTGAGGTTGTTTTCGCCGCGCAGGATGTGCTCGACGAATCCGAGTCGTACTTGGAATGTCGGAGTGGTTAGGCCACACGTAGTGCTCTTGTATTTCATATCGATCAACTCAATGTATGCTCGTCCTAGTCAAGCTTGTCAATTAACCCGATTCACCCAATGTATGTTTACCATTTTTGGACGCTACTGCTTGAATCTAAGGTATCAAACTCACCAGTGAAACCCTGTTAACCTCGGTACCCCGATCCACAAAGACTCATGAGCCAGACATGGTGGTATGGGACACTGTGGTCGAGCTGTCGGTCTACGCTGGGGCGACGAGCCTCCCCGTAGTGACCAGTGAGCAAATCTAGACTCGTGAGCCGAATATGGTAGTATGAGGCACTGTATTCATGTTGTCGGCCTACATGAATTGGTGACGAGCCCTTTGTAGTGACCTCAAGCATACCCTGAAACTATATTGAGGCGACGAGCCTTATTGTAGCATCTAGGGTATAACTAGGCCTGCATTGATTGGTGACGAGCCCTTTGCAACGACCTAGAACCATAACATCGTCTGAGATTTACTAAGACTGAGGACCCTAGAATGGATTATTGTTTAGGTGTTGACATAAGGGAGGTATCTTAGCTTCTCAATCCTGCTGTATGAAAAGGACTAATAAGAACTCGGTAATCATGTACATGCACCGTACTGCATATGTCGTTTGGCGTTGGGCAGAGTACTGAGAAAGTGACTGACATGCGCGACCATAAGATAAAGATTGCAGAGGGAGTGCAAGCGAGGGCATGCATCATTCCTTCATACATTCTTGCATTAATCAGAGTAATTAGAGATGTTTGATTGTATTGCTTTATCATTACTGCTTGCCTGAATTGATAACAAGTTAACCTTTGTTGTATAGTTCTACTGAGTTGATCACTCACTCCCACATTCAAGAATGGTGTTTAAACACCAACTAGACTCTGTCTTAATTGCAGATGATGATGTGACACACGAGGCAGAGCTGAAGTATGAGGATGATGAGGAGGCATTCTCCTTCATGCGGTATTCAGGTGGGTTCTCTTATACCGTTCTGAATCATCGGGGCTTCAAGGTTTATGCTTTATAGAGGACTATCACATTTTGACATTTGAATTTTGAAACAATACTTGTATTTATGACCTGGCAGAGCATACATATTTTGGGGACTTATACTGGTTTATATATTTATTTCAGTCTTCTGCTTGTGTATTACAACTGTCCTTAGATTATGTTTTGCTGATTTGGCTTAATCTACTTCATGTTTTATGCACTAGTATAGAAAACATACATTCATCATTAAATATGTTACATAAGTGATATTTTGAAACTCAGGAGCTAAGTTATACTCGACCCCTGATTTTCAGGGCGTTGTACATATGCACTTTGCATCATTATTTCTCTTCTCAACTACGCCCGCTCTAGCTTATATGAGTATATGCTTTATGGCTTGTTGTGCTCCCAAATCCTTCCTATTAAAAACTTGGATTGATTGGGTATTTCTACTTTTTACTATCCCGCATTAGGTAAATGAATCCTAGCGGATTACCTTTACCAATCCATCACTTTCACTCCAAAGTTGCATTATAAGCATCTAATACCTTCATTCTCTGTCACCACGGTCCCTTACACAAAATCTCATATCGCAGATCATGAGTCATTTTAGAATAGAGAATCTCCATATTTCTTGATTTAAGGATTTTGAAAGGTCTAACTGATGATGGAAATCTGAGTTAACTAACTAGTGACCACTTTAAGTTAAATATCTAACACCCCAAGTCACAACCGTACCAACAAAAAAGCTTAGAAAGGCCTTGTGAGCACAATCCCTATGATTCCAATGTTCACAATTACCACCATAGGATAGAGATATCTGAGGTTGTCTCTATTTGGATTTTCTTTACGATGGAGACCTATAAATATGCACATAGGGTTTTAGTTTGAAAGACCTCTCTCTCTCTCTCTCTCTCTCTCTCACACACACACAGGCCCTAGCTTAAGGAAATCTTTTGCTTCCTATAAACTCTAGCCTACCAAATCTAGAAATCTTATTAAGGAAATCTTTTGCTTCCTATAAACTCTAGCCTACCAAATCTAGAAATCTTATGGTGTGCGTGGCACTTTTTTTTTTTTCCCTCCATGGTTGAAAATAAATACCTTAATGTGCTATTCTTCATATTCATGTGTGTTTGTGTGAGCATAAAAATTCATAATTATACATTTAAGATAATTTCATAACTGAAAGTTTCAAATTACCCCTGCATTTAAATTTAATCAACCGTCTCAAATGGGTTTTTGATTTTTATTATTTTAAACCACGGTCCCAATCATTTATACCTAGCAATGTTAATACATCCTCATATGTGAAAAAGGTGAGAGTTACGTACCCTAACAAAAGATACCAAAGTTCAGATGAATGGCCCCTTTTTAGTCCTAAGAAATACTTTACCTCTTACTTTTAAGGGATTAGGAGTTATATGATATTCTGCTGCGCACGACGCATAGATACACATGCACTCAAAATTTATACACCAAAAGTATATGAAATCAAATGAACAAGTTAGACAGTAAAGCCGGTTCTTGCCAACTCACATTCCCATATCATATTGGTTTAACAATTCTCAAATTCGTGGACATTTATTTGTAAAAATAGGACCGTTGAATTTTTTATTTTTAACCTTTCAATATAAAAATTCACTAAATCTAATAGTCAAATAATCAAACAAGATTTTCTTTGGATTTATTGTACATCCACACCGAGTACCATTTGTTTAGACTGTGTTATTTGACTAATTGCATGCATTTGTGTAATTTTTAAGTAATTTATAAGCGACTGTGTGTCATTCATCAAAGTCCTCTCTTAAAGTATTTGCGAAATTTGGGTCCACCTCACAACTAAAAAGAATTTCATTTTCCACATTATTTTGTCAAAGTGTACAGAAACGTCAGATCATGCGACTGTCTTTTCTTGTTGGCATGGCACGTGTCACGAGACGTTTCATAGACACTTTATTTAAAGTAAAACCAATAAAGATGGAGGAACATGGCCTGATGGAAACTTAGGTGGGGCCCACCTGATGTTTGTGAGAAATACAGCCGGTCAATCCGTTTTCTTATATCATTTTATGATATGTGCCAGAAATGAGATGGATTAAAGACTCGAGTGGGCCAATACAGTGAGGATTAGACATCCACAGTTAAAATATTAGTGTCTCCAAAGAAGTTTTGAATAAGGCTGATGCTTGTTTGTCCGATTCATCCTGGTACTAATTACGTAATGAACTGTATCGATGGAATGTACACATCACTATCGGCCTAGGGAGGTTTCATTTATAAGAATTTTCTTACTCACCTTTTTCCTTTAGCCCACCCACTTGAGTCTTATGTCCTACTGAATTTTGGTGTCAGTACTAAAATGAGCTAACAAAACGGACAGACGAAGTAGATTTCACCAAATATCATGGTGCGCCCCATCTAGGTTTCCAATCCTCCACTGGCTTTCCAGGAAGATTTTGTTCACTGGAAACTTAGGTGGAGCGCACCATTATGTTTGTGATAAATCTATTTAGCCCGTCAATTTTGTGAGTTCGTCTTAGAGAATAGGACAAAAAATGAGTTGGATCTAACACTCAAGTGGGCTGAAAAGGTGATAATTGAATGTCCATAGTTGAAATATTCATGGGGCCTGCTAATATCAGTGGTTTTAGTTCATTTCAGTAAAAATGAGTTTTGAACGGTATGTATGGAATCTAAACATCACTTTTGAACCTTGGGAGGTTTTTCAACATTAGCAATTTATCTACCCACCTTTCATTCCAGCGCGGCTCACTTGTGGCTTGGATCTAGCTTATTTTTTGCCGTTGTTCTAAAATGAATGTAAAATACGAATGAACAGGGAAAATTTCTTAAAAACATCATAGTGGGCCACTTAGGTTTCTAAAGCAAAAACTTTATGAGAAAGGCTTTAGCAGGAAATCCACGTCCTCACAAAGTTACAAAGACGTGTGCGATGGTGATAAAGTCCACGTAACTCATTAACCCCTACCTGATATGTAAGGTGGAACTTTACCTTGTGGTATTCATCACTTGTCATGCCCCAAACTCAGAAATCGGATTCACAGGAATCTTGATTGCCAAATTCGGTACCGACAGCCTCCATAGTACCCTATTCTCAGCTCCTAGCGTTCACACGCCAGATTCCGATCCTGGGATCCTATAAGGAGGATTTTTATTTTTATTTTAATATTTAAATCGTAATAAGCATAACCACAAGATTACCTAAATCACAAAGCAACATTATCATCACATATCCACTGATATAATCATTTGAGTACAATGCTGAAGAGAAAATACATAAATCGAAAATCAAGCTCCAGAAGACCGCTGCACGCTCTAAGCTCAACACGGCTGCAACCTAACATCACCTGCACGCATCTATCGTGCATAAGCTTATAGAAAGCTTAGAGGGTGGTGTAAGTGTATGCGCAAAATAAGTGTCAAGTATTCAATACAATACCATCATCATACAATACCGAAATTACTGGTAATTCATAAATCGTACATTATCGGAATAAACAGAAATACTGACAAGATCATAAATCATACAATGACAGAGTAAGCGGAAGTATGGACAAGTTCATAAGTCAATCAATATCAGAATACGTGATATAAAAAAACTATGCACTAAGGAGTCATAAAGATTCAAATATCAGATGTCGAGGACGTAATGTAATATACAATGCGAATGAAATGACCATGCTGGAGTGTGAAGTAGGGATGATAGTACGTAGTATCGTAGGCTACGGGGTCTACCACAAGGACTTCTATTCAAACCAGTCTCATACCTAAATTTGGATAGTCAGACTCAATGTGGTAGACTCCTGATCTCAGGTTAGTCGCGCGCCCAACCGAAATTCTTGTCATAACGAAGGTACACAACAATTAGTTACGCACCACCAGCCCGAGTGGATAGTGAATGAATGAATGAATGAATGAGCATGCAATTCCTACTCAATGAGTCCACATATCAGTACGGTTCCTCTCTGGGAAATCACTGGGGTCTATTACACTCCAAACCACATTGCCGCCCCATCGTGCGCAACAAGATGAGTGGAAGAGACCTCATTATCCGCCTGCCAATATCGGGCCCGGCTCGTCGATAGCGGACCCATTCCTCGAGCTGGTCAGACTCAACCTAACATTGCCCCCTACTCTCGGGCGGGTAAGGCCGCACCCCCTTCCAACCGACCACGACACAGTGGAGAGCATAACCATCTGGTAATCGGCACTCAACGCTCTACCCACTCGGTCTAGACGTTGGAGCAACCTCTGGAACTAAGAGGGTTTACGGACTTTCACCTAGGGATATCTATAGCACCCCATGTAGAACAGATTTTCGGTGTCTCATCTGGCCATCCACGATATGTTTGTGGAGGTTACGACCCTGATGTTGCTAGGGCATACAGTAATCACAGCACACAATGCAAGATGCATGAGTCATACAATCCAGTCATGTATCAATCCTGCACAAACCGTGCGCTCATGTGAGACAATCTCCGCCTATCAGGGAGTCTCATAACAATCGGCACTATGACATATGCAATGGTCAATCATATCTCATAACAGACATGCAGATGATGCGTATGGGCATGTATCATGATGCTATGCAGTCACATACTCATAATCGGTATCAATAACCGGCATCAACAATCGACCTCGACAATGTGGACATCTAACCAACATTGCCCCAAGGAGTGACCCTCATAGATCCAAACATATAATGGGCCCACGGCCTCACACAAGGGCCTAATATACAACACAATTGGCCTTACTCAAGGGTTATATGTACACAACAGGTGGGCCCTGCTCATAAGCCTAACATACATCACAATGGGCTCCTTTGCCCGACCCTCAAATGAATCACAATAGGCCTCATCACCTAGGCCTCAATATACATCACATTGGGCTTTAGACACGGGCTGAATACACATCACGTCGGGTCTCAAATACGGGTCGCGTGTTCATCACATTGGGCCTCGACAATCAGAATTGGTAACCGGCCATGACAATTCAAAATCGGTAAACAGCCTCAATCAATAATCGGCAATCGGTCACGACAAATCAAAATAGGTAATCGGCCTTAATCGATAATCGGCAATCGGCCATGATAAATCAGAATCGGTAATCGGCCTCGATCGATAATCGGCAATCGGCCACGACAAATCAGAATCGGTAATCGGCCTCGATCGATAATCGGCAATCGGCCACGACAAATCAGATTCGGTAATCACCTCGATCGATAATTGGCAATTGGCCACGACAAATCAGAATCAGTAATCGATCTCGATCGATAATCAGCAATCGGCCACGATAAATCAGAATCGGTAATCGGCCTCCATCGATAATCGGCAATCAGCCACAACAAATCAGAATCGGTAATCTGCCGCGATCGAAAATCTACAATCGGCCACGATAAATCAGAATCGGTAATCAGCCTCAATCGATAATCGGTAATCGGCCACGACAAATCAGAATCGGTAATCAGCCTCGATCGATAATCGGCAGTCGGCCATGACAAATCAGAATCGGTAATCGGCCTCGATCGATAATCGACAATCGGCCACGATAATTGGCCTCGACAATCGGAGTCGGAAAATCGGCCACGTCAATCAAAATCGACAATCGGTCAAGGCAATCAGAATCGATCGATAATCAGAATTGGTAAATCGATCGCGTCAATCGAAATCAGCAATCAGTCATGATAATTGGCCTCGAAAATCGAAATCAGTAAATCGACCACGTCAATCGAAATCGACAATCGGTCAAGACAATCAGAATCGATCGATAATCAGAATCGGCAAATCGGTCGCGTCAATCGAAATCGGCAATCAGTCATGATAATTGGCCTCGACAATCGAAATCGGCAAATCAACTACATCAATCGAAATCGGCAATCGGTCAAGACAATTAGAATTCATCGATAATCAAAATCGGCAAATCGGTCACGTCAATCGGAATCGGCAAACGATCATGATAATCGGCCTCGATCGCTAATCGGCAATCAGCCACGACAATTGGGATCGATCGATAATCAGAATCAGCAGATCGAAATCGGTAATCGGTCACGACAATCAGAATCGATCGATAATCAGAATCTGTAAATCGACATTGATGAGAATGGCCTAACAAGGCCTAAGAGAAGGTCACAATGTGGACATTCTACCATCATCGTCCATCAATGTGGACATTTAACCAACATCTCTCCCAACGAGTGGCCCACTCAGAGCCAAACATATGGTGGGCCCATGGCCTTACACAAGGGCCTCTTACAATCACCATGGGCCATATCAATGGGCCGCACCAATGGGCTTCGTATACATCAAATGGGCTACGATATATGGGCTTGATACACATCACTATGGGCCGCATCATGGGCTAAAAATACATCTCAATGGGCCTCATCATATGGGCCATAAATATATCAAAGTGGGCCTCTCGAATGGGCCACAAAATACATCAAGGTGGGCCTCATGGATGGGCCACAAAATACATCAAGGTGGGTCGCATCAATGGGCCTCATAAAAGTCAAGTGGGCCGCACCAATGGGCCTCATAAATGTCAAGTGGGCCGCACCGATGAGCTTAATACATATCACAATGGGCCTTGCCCATGGGCCTAAGATTCAAGCAGATGGGCCCCATCATATGGGCCTTAAATATACAAACAGGTGGGCCTCATGGATGGGCCATAGATACCTCAAGGTGGGCCGCATATACGGACCGCACCATTTACAAGTGGGCCGCATCAATGGGCCACAAATACATTCGGGTGGGCCCCATGGATAGGCCATAAATATATCATGGTAGGGCCCACCATATTCTCCATCCAATCTGGCCATAAGGTCACAAAGACCTGGATCAAGAGGGAAAACAAATTTCATATTATTCCAAAGCTTCTGTACCCCAAAAGGTTTTTCAATGGTGGATGTTAAATCTCCACTGTTTTCTGCAGGGTGTTCCACCAGATAGATCTGCCTCATTATTATTATTATTATTATTATTTAGTCTCAAGCCTTAAGACAAGCTAGCTAAAATGATGGACAGTTTGGATATAACACATACCTTTGATCAGACCCACATATCTTGTTGTCGTCCGCATAGCAGCTGGGTGGGGTTCCCACCATCCAGATGAACGGTTGGGATAAAATACATATAACATGGTGGGGTCCACAGTACCGATGGGACCCACAGAGCTTGCTGACGTATGCAACGGTGGTCCCCACCATCCAGATGGACGGTGGACGATGTGGATCATCAATGTGGGGCCATGCCTAGCTGGTCTGAACGGCATGGTCAAACAACACATACATCACATGTGGGCTCCACAGATAGACAGTGCTGAAAGGCACACGCATCTCGGTGCACCGCACCGTCCAGTGATCTGGACGGTGGAAGTAAAAACACATATCATGGTATGGCCCGCACATCACACCGTCCGGATGGACGGTATGGATACAGAATATATACATCAAGGTATGTCCCATCCCACACGTGTGGGTGGGTCCCACGCCTGACAGATGGAAGGGATAAAAAAAATATCACGGTGGGCCTGCAGCGCTTAAACACGGACGGTGTGGATGAGGCCATGATCATCCACCGATCATGGCAACACAGCAGCTATAATGCCTATGTAGGTGCGCTGGCCACTTGGCCGTTAACAAAGGTGGGTCCCACATGGGAGTGGCCCACCCATGAAATATATATTGTATTATATAATATTATAAATATATACTTAAAGATGGTATAGTATATATATATATATATATATATATATATATATATATATATATATATATATACATATATATATATATATTCCAGATTCACCGTCCAGATACATCTGGACGATGTAGATTGCATGAGTTAAAGGTGGGTCCCACGTGAGGGTGGTCCACCTTAACATTTAATATAAAAATTATATTATATTTATATAATAACATGTATTATAATATATACGTGAGTGTGTGGGAGGGTGAGATTATCAGGGCCCTATGGCACGGTCCAGACCCTCCTAGACGGTGCTGATCTACATATGTTTTGAAGGGTGGGTCCCACGGCTGTTGTTCAGTGTGGATAAAATGCGCCATAGTGGGCCCTACGTCCACAGATGGACGACCCTGCTGGCCTATGGGTACAGGTGGGGTCCACGTGAGTGGGCCATACCAAAATCAGGCTGGTATTTGTGCTTTCCTTTCAACCAAGCCTGTCCAAGTCAGGCAGCCAAAAAAAAACTGCTGGACGGTTGGTAAGGTTGGGCCAGCTGGACAGTCCTTCTAGATGGACGGTCCGGGTCTGATGTGTACATCAGGTGGGCCCCACATCATCATAAAAAAATAGAGAGAGAGTAAAGAGAAGAGAAGGAGAGAGATGGAGACTGGAGTAGCGGAGGGACCCAGCCACTATGGGTCCCTCTTTAAAACAACACATACATCAAGATGGGTCCCACCACAAGTGGGCCTTCAATCAACGGTTGAAAATAAAATCAGATAAAGTAAATCACCCACAAAATAAAAGAAGAAGAGAGGGAGAAAGAGAGAAAGAAGCACCCACCTCAAGATCTCTTCTTCCTTCTTCCGCCAATGCGATCTAGAGTTCGAATGGATGGACTTCAATGGTTGAGATCGGACTTGGACAGTGAAAATGAAAGGTAGGAAGGTGGGCCACACTAGTTTCTCTCCCATGGAAGCCATGGATGGTTGCTCGGAGAGAATGAGGGAGAGGGAGTGAGAGAGAGAGATTGAAAGGGAGAGATGGGTGAGTGATGTGGTGGGTGTACTTTGTGTAAGAAAGAGTTTGACTTTGGGGTTGCTTGGGGATGGGGTTGTACTTTGACATGAGATGTGATGTGGTACTTGATTGATGTGATGTGATGTGATTGATTTGAAAGATTGACTTGGGTTTGCAAATGCGCGGTGTTTTCTTGAACTAAATGCAGGCCCACATCTCCTGGCCTGGGTATCACCTCGGCCCGTGAGACGCGGCATCGGAACCGCGGCGACGACGCAGTCGCTAGGATACAAGTCTCGGGTTGAGTCGACTTGGGTTAACGGCGTGTGAATCACGGTCGCGTGCAAATGCCGGTTAAGGGTCGAGGTTGCTGGAATTCGACCGGAAAGATCGCGGAAGTCTACCGAATGATACGGTCTAGGATACGGGTCTTACATCACCGACAAGGGATGAGAGTCATTACACGTGTAAGGTGAAGTGTCGGTAGAGGCGTTCATCTACTGGGCCTATTCATGGATACCCCACTTTTGTTGGACAGCCGTTCTTCACTAATTTTATTAAAATTAGATTTGTTTTAACAGAGAATCAAAAATATGGAAATGCTAAGCTCTTATGATAAACTTAAGAACTGAAAAAGCTTGGAAATTTGTGAAATCTAACGGTAATTTTATGGTTTGACCATGAGTGTTGTTTTCCATACATAGGTCAAAGGTCGATACTTAAATGTTAAGAGCATGTTTGGATCATTGAATATTATAATAATGTGGTGGAAAGCTTATATCATTACACACTTTATCATTGATTGGACATAGACAGGAGTTAAATCATGGTAATCCTGAACTCCCAATAGGTGAAGGTGCATAGTTCTGTGGGCCTATGAGTTACATCTGCACCATTCATTCATCTTGCTAGATCATTTTATGAAACAAAACAAAAAATAAAATGAATCCAAAGGAAAAATGGACCACACTATAGAAAGCAACCAGTAAACTTTTTGGGTCCACAAAAGTGTTGGATGAAGCTTATATTTGTGTTTTCCCTTCATCTAGGTCTTTATAACCTTATGATTAGGTCTTTGTAACCTTATGAATAGGTTGGATGACAAGTAAACACCGAGTTGCACCCCAGGAAGATTTCAACTATGGTCGTTGTTGTCCCATTGCTATCATTGATGTGGTTAGCTTAATCTTTAGATTTGATTTATTTTTAGATTTAGCTTATTTTTTGAGTCATGTCCTAAAATAATATTGTAAAATGAATGGATATATATATATATATATATATATATATATATATATATATATATATATATATATATATATATATATATATATATATATATATATATATATATATATATATATATATATATAAAGAATTTACAGCCACATGTTGAAATAGCGGTGAAGACCGCTTGAGTTGAAGTAGGAATATGCCAATATGTCCTAGAGGAGGGTGAATAGGACATTTTAAAGATTTATGAGTTATATTAAAAATCCTATCACTCTAATCGTAATAGGTATACAATTTTCAGGATTACTCAAATGTAGCTCTACTTGCTTTCAAGCCCAGTACAGGATCCAATCACAAAACTATTCAAATTAATAAGCATGAAGCAGTTATAGTCTATGATGGATGTGACTGTGTGTGTGAAGTGTGAGCAGATATGAATTTAATTAACACAATCACACAAATGATCAACCACAAGAATCAATCACAAACACAGTTATTTTTATAGTGGTTCGACTACTAGTCTACTCTACTCTCGGCTGCCACACTCAACCCTTGAGTGTACCGGATTTCACTAAGGAGGTTTCCTATGGCTCACCTTAAACCTAAGGTTTTAAATCAAGTTCACCTTCAACCTTTACAACCTACATAGAGGCTGACTGTTTATGCTCTCACGAGCAAGGGTCAACACATAGCACCCGGTTTAGGCACACTGGACAAGGATCTTACCCTACAACCCTAACAGAGGTTTTACACGGTTCACCTCATAACCCAGAGTTTTACTGGTTCACTCCTAACCAGATGTTTATGCCCACACAGAGCAAGGGTCCACACAACGCACCCACACGTACACTCCCGCCGGAGGCCTCCTTTGAGGACTTCAAAGGGTAAGCAACACCTACGACCCAATCTCAGAAAGGAGTGATCACAAGTATCCTCTGAACTTTAGGTACTTACAGATAAGTTGATGAGTCCCTTTTAGCGTAGTGATGAAGATCTCCTTCTTGTTGATGAAGAGTCTTCAGCTCCCTTGATTCGCAACACAAAAGATGTATCAATACTAGGCTTCAGGTCGGGTCAAGGTTATGATGGAATTCCACTCTCTAAAGATTTTCCTATTAGGAAGATAGAGTGATTCCAATCATTTATGCATTCAAGGCATCCTAGCTTAGTAATTTTCTATTAAGGTAGTAGCTGGAGGATCCTTGAATGCGGAAGTTCATTTCCCAATCCACTCTATTGAATATCAATGATGAGGGTGGATTGGAGGATAAACTCCTTGAGAGAAAGGGCTTAACATAAATGATATGAAGTTTAAAATACTCAGAAGCACTCTCTTCTTTCTCTGCCAGCAATAAAGACAAGCCTCTCTTTAAATAGACAAAAGGTTCCAACGGATATAAAATGGTCATATTTATGACAAAGTTCGATATCATCGAGCACGAGTCGATATGATCGAGCATATACTCTCGATTGTATCAATGATCCGCTCGATGACACAAACTTTATGTCATTCATTTTTAAAACCTTTTGCCAGCTGGTCAATGGGATTGAGACACACAACGATGTTATCGGATTTCGAACTCCGATTCCATCGATAGATGGATCGATCTATCGAAAGGTGAAAATAAGAGAGACAAGTCTTGAAGAATTTCAGGTTCTGAAGATATGATCGGGAAACAGCCGATGTCATCAGAATTTGAATGTCGATGATATCGAGACTTTGTCGATAAGATCGATAAATTATATAGATTTACCTATAAGCACGCTGGTCAGTTTGTGCCAGACTCGATCCAATCGACCAGGACTCGATGATATCGACATTAGAATATCGATTTTCTCGAATGGCCCCTGATCAACTTTTAAAGCACCCTAAAATTTATGCTGGAGGAAACATACGCCCACTATCGATATGATCGAATGACTTTCGATATGATCGATATTTGAGTTCATATTGAATCGGACAGTCATCGATATATCGAAACTTATAGTAGTTTTCTTTAGAAAAACATGGGCGCAAGAAAACTGTCTGTCGATATTATCGATCCACTTTCGATGGGATAGATATTTGAATATCGATGATATCGATTGAGACTTTGATATATCGATAAATCTTCCAGATGAATGTTTGGTTGCTGGATGCTTTTTGTTCTCACTCGATTGTATCGATTGATATGCCGAGGACATCGACAGAGCAGGTTGATCATATCGAAATGTGAATCGATATAATCGACAGGGTAAGAAAACTTAAAGATTTTCCTATTTGGTAAAAAGTTTTCTTACAATAAAATCCTAAGATGTTCTACTTAGTTTTAAGGGTTTTAATCACCTGGTGTTTTGGGACATGGGATGTGAGGCTATGATTTACCTATGGCGAGCTTCCACACATCCAGTTGAGGCAGACACTTGAATTGATCTTCCTGTTAGGCGCTGTTGTCCGACTGACTCAACTTATACTGTAATTGACAAACCAGGGCACTTGTAAGTGCACTTTCAATCTCCTCCTTTGTCAATTACGTGACAAAATATCCAAAACACCCTAGGATAATATCTAAGACAGACACATCCTAAATTGTGTGTACATGTATTAACACAATTTTACAAAATCTAATCACCCATGTACACAACTAGTAATTACTCCCCCTAATTTCAAAACTCCCCCTTTCTTGTTGCGGCTGCTCCCCCTAACACCTGCAACACCATTCTAGCAGATATACAATTCCATCCAGGGTGTTTATGACTTTTCTCTCCCTTTTTGTCAGTCATTAACAAAGATAGCAAGTGATATTTACTGAAGAGTTTAAGCATATGGGAGAACCACAGACAGATAGATGTATATAGATATTTAACAGTGATAAGCATACATCAATGAAGGCAGGAAGAAAAATAGATGAAGCAATTAGCACAGTCATTGTATAAGCAATAGGAATGACAATAAAATAAGAATTGAATTCAGTCATATCAACAAAAAGTTTCATTATCCAGAAACATCTATCTCAAAAGAAATATTTATACTTCTCCAGACAGCAGTATCATAATCATTAGACAGAAATATCAGCCCCATGTAGAGATACTCAAAGTAAGTAAACAGAGATGGATGCAAAATTAGGTATTTATGACTAGACACACAACTCCATCAGAACTGTCTCCTTTTTAACACATAGAAGGCCCGCCAGTCGTTAGTAACTCAAGAATCTGCTGCACAGAATGTTGGAGAGCTTCCATCCTATTTTCTATTCCTGATAGTCGTTGTTCGCAGTGTTGAAGACACTCATCAATTCCAGTGAGATTGTTTAAAAATTGACGCTCAAGCACATGACGCTAACGATTTGTGACAGAAGTAGGACTATATTCAGGATTTCTATTGGATTCCTAGAGAGTTTTTTCATTAGGCATGGGATCACTATCTTCAACAGGTGGAGGGATCTTAGTATGGGATGAGATAGAGACGCACACTTGTTGCGCTGCATCATGGTCGAACCATACTTTATGATATACCTTATCAGTTATTTCCGGCAAACCTGCCCAGTGTGCGAGCTTGCAGATAAGAGATGGAAAAGGCAGAATTTCAAGATGGTCACTTCTTATTACCTTTATTAGCTGGTCTAGTATGAAATTTAGTAGGCATACAAGTACTTCTTGATAGACATCATACAGAATATTGAGTGCAACGGGACTCAGATATGTGTCATTTACATCACATGGGTACACATTTGTGCTGAAAATACTGTGAAGGAGTCGAAACAAGATTCCTAGATGTTTTACTGGAAGGATATTGCCATCATTTCTAGGAATTGTCATACCCTGGCACAGTGCTCGTGTAATTTCCCCCCATCTACCCAATTCGTTTAGATTTTTACTAGTGACAGAGATTTGTGTCACTTCAATATTTAGAACATGACCAAGGACTAATGGAGTAATGTGCTTGGTGTGTTGCATGAATTTTAGACATATGCAAGGTAGGTAATCTTGGATAACACGACAACAGTTGAAGAACTGCTGGATCATTTCAAACTGATATGAGCCGCCTATATTAAACATGTTCTTCCATCCTATAATCTTCATCATGAGATCTACCCCATAGGGTTTGACAGTAGTAATAAGAATAGTACGATCAACTATCGTGACTTGTTCCCAATCTGATTGGTTTTGAGGTTGTCTAAAATATTTCTCTTTCTTACTCTTGGAAGATTTTACAGATGAGTGAGCCTTACCTTTTCCTTTAATCATCTTCCTTATTTCATTTGGATGCTGAGATTTCATCAAGACTCCGAGAAAACCAACCAAAGAAACTGACTAGGGTATAGAGATGGGACTAGTTATTGAAAAATGATTTTTTTTTTAATCAGCCTTTTGTTTGGGCGCCATCTGTCGATCATATCGATCATTTTTCCGATTCTATCAAGAAGTTACCGATCGATTCTATTGATTCTGTCTCAGATGTCATCAACGATCATATGGCTTTTCAAATTCTGAAAGGTCGTCGATTGTATCGATACTTGTTCGATGTAATCGAAAAGTCATATCCAAGGTGAAAGATTTTCTAGTTTCAAAATTCAGATGATTTTTCAAGCATACTCCTAGAATTTCTAAGAAACAATGATATTCTTAGAAAAATAATATAATATAATATATATATACACACACACACACACACACACACACACATACACACACACAAAATCAAAAGACATTTGACGGTTTGTATACAAAAGGAGGTCTGGAACCTCAGGTATTTAATTTGGGGCTTAGCAAAACTCCATCATTTCAGTGAATGTTTTGATGCATAATCTGGACATGTTCCATCACTCTTAATGCTCCTTTCTAGCATTCATTTCTTCTCTTCTAATAATGTAGCAGTGGTTGTTTGTGCGACGACCCTTAATTACTGATTTTCCTGATTGATCTAGGATATCGCATTCTTCTTTGTTGAATTTTACCACATGCCCATTATCACAGATCTGAGATATGCTTAGAAGATTATGTATTAAACCTTTTATGGAGAAGGCATTCTCATTTGTAAGTAGATTGATTCCTTTTATGGTTCCCTGTCCAATTACTTCAGCAGTGGTTCCATCTCCGTAGGTGACTATCCCTTTATGAAGATCCTTTATAGTTTGAAAGGAGGGACTTTTCACCTGTGACATGTCTTGAGTAACCACTGTCCAGGTACCATTTAGGCTCATTTCCTGATAAATGATCTGAATGAGTAACAAGGCAATTTGTCTTTTCCTTAATCACCCACTTTGTGACAGGAGTTTTACTTGTGGTAGATTTGTTCTTCTTATCTGATTTTTCCACATGACTTAACTGCTCCTTCATCCTGTCAACTAGCTCGAGGGATGATGATTGTAAACTTCTTTTCTCTAGCTCATAAACTGACTCCTCATTTTTGTAACGAGCTGGGATAGGTTTGGTGTTACTATTAGATGCAACAGATTTTCCAAATGGTTGTGCATCATATTTAATTTTTGTTCTAGCTTTTTCATACCCCAAGCCATATTTGTTGTTTCCAGATTTTTCCCATACCAAAAAGTTTTTCTAACCCCTCACCACTCTGGAAAAATTTATAATTTAGTTGGGCTAGTTTTCAAGATTCTTCTAACTCATTTTGAAGTGTATAATTTTTATTCTGAAGAATCAAGTTTTCCTCATTTAGTTCTTTGACATGTTTCTTTAATTTTTCAGACTCAGATTTCAAAGAAATGTTAGTTCTTTCAAGTCTATCATTATCTGAGTGACATTGCTGCAAATCAGTAATTAGATGAGTATTAATATTTGAAGCTTTATCCAGATCTAAATTCAGTAGTTCCTTTTTGTTTTCAGATATACCAAGCCGTTTAAATACTTTGATGCTATAGATATAGAGTTGATTATAAACATTTTGCAGTTTATCCTTTTCGACTTTTTCCTCTTCTTCTTCAGACTCATCATTATCAGATGAACATGATTCAGTGGCTTGTTGTTCTTTCTCAGGTTCAGTTAGAATGATTTAAGCAGTGGAGACCATGAGTATTTTCAAGGATTTTTTATCTCCATCACTTTTTGAGTTTGACTCTTCAGTATCATCCCATGTGGCGGCCATCGCCTTGCCCTTGGTTTTTCTGTTTGGGCATTCAGTAGATAGGTGTCCATATTCATGACAGGCATAGCATTTTAGTTCTTTGGTTCTTTTCTCAAATTTTCCTGCAGAAGGTTTGTCATCCACCTTTCTACCTCTATAGGGGCGGCCGCGATTCTTTTGAAAGAATCTCTTGAATCTTTGTGCAAGAAAGGCTACTTCTTCATCTTCATCTTCTTTTTCACTCTCATTGTCCTCGTGTTTTGTTTTCTTAGAAGTTTTTAGGACAATGTTTTTGAATTTTTAGGGTTGTGTGAAGTGTAGTTTAAAAGTTTGTAGGGAACCTATTAGTTCTTCTACTTTCATCTCATCAATATTCCTACACTCCTCAATTGTTGTTACTTTAGGATTGAACCATTCCGGTAGAGACCTCAGAATTTTCTTACATATTTTTGATACCGGAACCTTCTCTCCCAATCCACCCATAGAGTTACAAATAATATTCAATTTGGTGAAAACTCCATAAATGTCTCATGCTCTTCCATCCTGAGATTTTCGAACTGTGAAGTTAAAAGTTGTAGTTTGGATCTCTTCACAGTGCTTATGCCTTCATGGGTTGTTTTCAATAAGTCTCATGCTTCTTTAGATGTCCCACACATACTTATTTGATTGAAAATATCTTGGGTCATTGTAACGCCCGTGAAAAATCCGTACTTGGGTTCGAGTACCGATTTGACCCGAAATCGCGTAGAAATAATTTCCATGGAAATTAAGCGTAAGTTAGCTAGCGCAACGCTAGAGTAGCTGGGAAATAGTCCCTGATCACTTTAAATACGTTCTGCAAGACCCAAATCGAGTAGAACAAACAACTCTACAATACTCTATAAGCTCGGATCAAACTCTAAGCAGGTTTGTCCTCTAGACCATATTGAAATTTTGTATTGGATTTAGACCGCGCGTCGAAGGTCCGATACCTCCTATCTTAGACCGTTAGAACCGCCCAGCTGGACTTGACAATCATCTCGAAAATCAAGTCAAACCGATAATCACAGACGATTTCGTTGAACCGGACTGAAGCGACCGCGAATAGGGACGAATTTGGAATTTTAAATTCAAATCTGGCACACGACTTGACGCGTCAGTATTAAGCGTTCTGACCGTCAGAATTCATCCAGATTACACCCTCGGATCAGGAAAAATTTCTATTTATTATCATGAGCCTTTCAGCCCTGATCTACGTGCGGTGACCGCTGAACTGAAACTGGTCCGCCACGTGCGATCTGCGAACCCTGCCAGACTGAAAACTTAATACGAGGTACATCTGGTACCCATGAGCTTAAGTCTGATCGCAATCGACCAGGGGACCACCAGAAAGCAGTTTTTGGACCGAAACAGCCCCGAAATGGATAAGCACCAAGTAAACTTTGTCCCGGAGCCTATTTTCGGCGATTTCAAGCTTATAAAAGGGGTTGAAACCCTCATTTCTCCTTTCCATCCGAAAATCACAAACCCTAGGAGGAAAAGAGAGAGAGTTTGAGAGAAAGAGAAGAAGAGAATTTTCCCGCTTCCGAGCCCCTGACAGTTGCTGCTTCAGCACTTCTTTCAAATCACCTGGCTGGTGATTTCTCCATTTTTCAGGTATAAAATAACCCCAAAAACTTGCTGATTTAGGGTTTGCTTAGATGCTTAACATGTTAGCTAACGTATTCCATAAATCAGGCTTTCCTACTGCCGTAGACGAAGCGTACACGCTCCGTTCAAAATCCCGCAACCGTAAGAGACTAGGTGAGGATTTTAGACGCTTTGATTGACGGTTTACAACGCTTTCAATGTCGTTTAATAGTAGATTATCGACGGCATCGCCGTTTGACATGTACAACATGCTTTCCGTTTCCTGTTTCGTAAATTAACGAAGAATATGAGATTTAGGGCATTTTAGTCATTTGTAGGAAGTACGGTCTACATGCATATTTTGCTGACGTGATTGACATGGTTTGTCGCCGCATTAGAGAGTTAGGAATGCTTGCATAATCAGTTTGGTGAAGAGATTCGCCAAGTTGCGCACTTTGGGTCGACATACTATATGTGGACTTAAGTGTGTGGTGTATGTGTTTGAATAAATGCTTGTATTAGTATGTATTGAATTGAATGATGTTATGTAGTAGTTTGAGATTGATTTCATGATTAATATGCTGACCTAAATGATTTTCTACATGTTTACCTTATGCATGATTGCATTACATGCATAGAAGGTATGCCTTGAAGATTTGCTTAAGTTGAATGTTATAACATGTGTTAACATGCTCACATGATGTATTTCAATTCCAATACTTTAACATGTAATGCTAATATGATTCCATAGATGTGTGGGACTAGAATTAGTCCAGGCAGTCGGTAACCGAGCGAATTCGTGGCTGACTGGTCATAGCCACGAACGACGCGTCGATGAACGTGATTCGTGTTGAGAGTTGGCGGCAGTGGTTAGGCCACGCGAAGTGTTTTACGCACTTCATGTCGTTCAACTTGAGATGCGATCGCGCTAGTCGAGCCCGTCAAGTAACCCGACTGACCGATGTATGTTCACCTTGTATGAGTCATAACTGTTTGAACCTAGGGTACTGAACTTACCACTGAAAACCCTGTTAACCGTGGTACCTTGATCCACGAAGACTCATGAGTCGGGCATGGTGGTATGGGACACCGTGGTCGAGCTGTCGGCGTACGCTGGGGCCACAAACCTCCCCGTAGTGACCAGTGAGCACCTAGACTCGTGAGCAGATTATGGTGGTATGGGACACTATATTCTAGCTGTCGGCCTACACTGATCAGGCGACGAGCCCTTTGTAGTGACCGCGAGGGTATTCTGAGTCCACGGGAGGCGACGACCCTTCCGTGCAGTAGGGTACAGAGGCCTGTATTGATAAGGTGATGGGGAACGGTGCAACGAGTGCGAGCAACAGCCCTGGCAGCCCTTGCAGTGACCTACGAAATATACATCGTATGAGATTACTAGGAGTGACGACCCTAGACAGGATCTGTGTTGGGATTGATACAAGGGAAGTACCTTAGTTTCCCAATCCTGCTGTTTGAATGGACTAATAACAACTTGGAAATCATATCACCATAGCATTGCATGTGCCTGGAAGATGTGGAGCACTCTAGGGAGTGTGGCATGCCGCGGTCGTAAGATGTTGCCGCATGAGGGTGATCGTCGGTGAGGGCATACATCACGTCATATCATCTTGCATTAATAACAGTATTAGGATTGTCTGATTTACTGCTTTACTATTATCGCGTGATTGAATTGTGAACATGCTAATCTTTGCTCTATGATTCCACTGAGTTGATCACTCATTCCCACGTTACGGGATGGTGTTTGCAACACCCACCAGACCCTGTTGTAGTTGCAGGTGAGGACGAGATCCAGGAGGTGGAGCCAGAGATTGACGAGGACCAGGATGAGTTCTCGTATATGCAGTATCACGACGGCTTCCCGTAGGCGACTTGGATCGAGGGGACATCAGTGGGACTTTCTGTTTTTGAACATTATTCCTTGGTTATGTATAATATGTATATGACTCAGAGATGTAGTCATACTTTGGAGACAGATGACAATACTTTGTTTTTCCATACAGTGATATATACATTGTTTAGTCTTCCGCTTGCTTTTATCACTGGATCTGAAGTATGAATTGCAGTTTTGGTATACTTTTACTCATGTGAATGCTTTAAATTAGACAACATTGAATCATAACCATTTTTGTTGCATAAGTGACGGTCTGGAACTCGGGAGTTGAGTTTATACACGACCCCCGATTTTCAGGGTGTTACAAGTTGGTATCAGAGAATGAATAAGAGTATACTGGGCCTGGGTTATGGTCTTGCGACGTACGCTGTCGCTTCCTTTGACTTAGGTGGGTGCGAGAAGGGTCTAGAAACACTTCTAGGATCGCAGATTCGCCGATAGGCGAAGTCTATTAGGATCGATCGCAAGATCGAGTCTGTAACGTATCTCGGGTCGCGTAAAGCAACCCAAATCACTTCTAAGTTGTAGGGAGTCAGGTTGAGACGTCCTATGAGCGGTTTTAAACCGCAAAAGTGAATCCTTGGGCCGTGGGATGACCACGATCCCTGTAATCAATCGCCAGGGCTTAAAAATCCCGTTTCGCCAAAAATTCTCAAAATTCCTCCTCTAAACACTCCAATCTTCAGTTCTTTCTTATCCATTTCATGTTAGGCATCAAACCTAATGTGAAAATAACACAAATTAGTACTTTCACAAAATTTTACAGTGAATAGTAAAATTTCATGAAAAATGGCCATAAGGCCATTCTAACTTCACTTTCTTTCGCAACTAAGGGTTTAGATAGATGTACTGGCTCCTTCTACCCCAAAATTCATATACTTCATCATATGGTTTGGTATTCGAGATTGCGATGTGGACCCGGAAAGCCCCGAACACACATTTGGGCTCACACAGACCAAAGTACAATGAACTAGGGGGTGAGACTTAACTTTTTGGGACCCTGGGACCATGGGGGACCAGACCCATGGGGTCCCACCGGCCAACGTGACAGTTGGCCGGCGATGCCATCGCCGGTCGGGCGATGCATCGTCGACCGGCGGTGTCCGATGGAGCTGTCCTTCAGGCGCAGGGCCTTAAATGGGGTCCACACCCTCCCTATATACCTCCCACTTCACGAAAACCCTCAAATATTATCCCTCCTTCACAAACAGCCCTCTACATAGCCCTATTTTTGAATTTCAGCAATCCACTCCAAACCCCAGCGTCCCAAAACACTTCTAGAACCCTCCTTGGCCAAAACTGACCACCACTCATCACTTATTAGGTGTTGGCAGCCTCTTTCCTTGAAGATCTCACCATTTGGAGCTCCAAAATCCCCTAAATAGAGCTGAAATCGTGAGGTGCTCCATTCTATCTTTTTGTTTGTATTTTTCTTTGAAACTACAGCCTTGGGAAGCTTGAAGCATCCCTCTACGACGCCTAGATTTCCTTTTCTCAGATTGGGCAGCCATTTCTCCGCATTTTCGGCGTTTTCTATGGCTTTTGTGGAAGCCATTTTGGGTCTTTTGTCACTCTCATCCATCCTGTCTTTGATGGGTAAGAGGAAAACCGTGACAGATGAGGCTGGGCCGAGCCACCCTGCTCGATTGAGAAGACCGCGGGGTGGTGCCGCAAGTTCAAGCACCGCCGCAAGTCCAGCTCCAGTCCTGGAGTGCCGTACAAAGCGGGATTTAGATCCCCATGCACACCTTGGACGAACAATTTTATCAGAGATGCCTCATGGCGAATACACTGATCGTAGAGTGTTATTTGAGGCGGACGTAGATGGACGATTGTTCGGCGAGTATCTGTTGTTCGAACGCATTGAAGCTGCGCACTGGGGTCCGATCTTTGAAGCTCGCGCTCGTGCCAATGTGAGCACTGTTCGTGCCTTCTATGCTAGCATCCAGAATCCTACCTTGGAGCCTTTGCAGTTTAAAATCCCTTTTGGTAGAGATCGGATGGCTATGATCGACGTCCGGTTGATTGCGCGACTTCTCAACGTTCCTCTAGGTGATGTGCATCCTAGTGAGAAGAATTTGAGGACTAGACGTGAACGAGATCGCCGCACCAGGTTTCTGTGCGGTAAGTTAGTTCCATGGCAGCCTAATAATAGCCTCAAGGCGACATACATGTCTGAGGATTTGCGCCTGCTGCATCATATCTGCACGTTCAATGTCTATCCCAGGTCGACGAACCGTATTGAATGTACACGTCTTATGGTCGACTTCTTATTTCTGGTGGCCCAGGGAGAGAACGTATGTATGGCCACTTTCATCTTACGGCAGATAGTTCTCATAGCCAGGTCGAGGAGAACATCCGAATCGCTTCCCTTTGGCCGACTTATTTGCAAGATTGCACTTGAGTTTGCCTATAGACTTGGGCCCGAATTACCTGTATCGATTCACATCATCGATGAGTCGACAATGGTCAAGATGAAGATTGGGTCGCAATACCGTGAAAATCAACTTGAAAGGGATAGTGGGGATGACTTTGATGAAGAGGAAGATCAAAGCGAAGAAGAACCTAGAGCAGAGGCTCAGGAAGAAGCTCAGGAAGAAGAAGAAGAGGAGACTCAGGATACTGATGAGAGCCCTCCTCCTTCTGCGCAGACTACTATCGACGACCGCATTGCTCGGATGGAGGAGAGTCAGACCGCTTTGCGAAGGGAAGTCCAAGAACTTCGAGCGGAAGTCGTTGATGCCAAGGCTGTTACAAAGAAGAAGTTTGACAAGGTGACTCGCACCTTGAAGGCAATCCTGTGTTGCTTACAGGATAAGGGTGCTCCTCCTCCGTCACCAGACTCCGACTAGCGATGCGATCTTTGATGTTGTTATTAGTAGTTAGCCATTTCCTGTTTTATGTGTGTAAGCCTGTTAGGGCTAGTGTTTTGCTTATGTTGTTGTTGCTTAACTGTCTTAATTTCCATGTAATTCTAGTCATGATGCTTGTAAGGATATATCCCTTGTATTGTGACAATTTTGATTAATTGAAATGCATGGAATGCCTTTAACTCTTTAAGTGAATGTTTGCGGTGTAATTGTGCAATTGAGACTGACAAGGTTGCACCCTATTTTGAATATAGGGAATGCCACCTAAGACTACGAGGAGCGCGGTTCGGCTTTCATTGTCAGAGCAGATGGATCAGACTCCCTCTCAGTCTGGCACTCGTCCGGACCCTGCTGTGGGCCCGATTCCTGAGGCGGTTCGGTCGTCTCAGCCTGCTGTTGGTCCTACAGATGGACCACCGCCATTTACACCATCTGTTAGAGAGCCACATCGCGCGTCTACTTCCACACCGCATCCGCCACAGCCTGCTCCACCTCCCGACAGATTCGAGCAGATGATGGCTATGATGCTACAGCAGCAGCAGCTCCTGACCACCATAGTGGGGACTTTAGCCCAGGGTGAGGGTGCGACTACATCTACTCCACCTGCACCACCTGCGCATCCAGCTGAGGATGCCTATACTTACGCCCAGGATGAGGGCATGGCCTATCCTGCGCAGCCTGCTTTCCCTGCGGGGCTTCCTGCCGACACACGGGGCCTACTGGAGCGATTTCAGCACTTGCGGCCTCCTACTTTCACGGGTTCTCACAGACCCGAGGAGGCTGAGTTCTGGCTCGACCGAGTGTCGAAGATTCTACGGATGTTACACTGTACCGAGGCTGAGCAGGTAGAGCTGGCTACCTTCCTGTTTGAGAGAGAGGCCAGTATGTGGTGGGATAGCGTATTGCGGACTGTTGCCGCAGATTTCGTATGGACGTGGGCAGCATTTGAGTTCCGCTTCCATGAGAAGTATTATCCCCAGACCTACAGGCACGAGAGGGAGAATGAGTTTCTCCGTCTCAGGCAGGCAGCGATGACAGTTACCGAGTATGAGCATCGGTTCACAGAGTTGGGCAGGTACGTCCCGACGATTCTAGCTGATGAGCAGATGCGCATACGGCGCTTTTTGGAGGGCTTGCGACCGGATATTAGGTCGAAGATGTGCTGTGTCAGTTTTCCTTCCTATGCGGAGTTGGTTCACATGTCCATGCGGGCAGAGCAGGACGTGGATCGACTTGCGCGATCTCGAGGCCTGACTACTTCTAGGCCGCGACCGGATTTACCAGACAGGCCCTTCGCGGGCAAGAGGCCTCGCTTTGATCCTCCTACCAGGACCACGGCGCCTGTACCACCGTTTCGGCGCCCTGATTTGTCATGCACATACTGTGGGAGGATGGGCTACTTAGCGCAGAGTTGCTTTTCGAGGATGCGGGACAGTGGGTTCTCGCCGCCGCAGAAGATTGATCGTGTACGTCCACAGGCGATATCAGCACCGCCTATACGGTCAGCTCCTGCGCATCCTTCTTTCAGACCCACAGTATCGTAGATTCGACAGCCTCCACGGCCCTTGACACAGCGGCCGAACCGGCCACAGCAGGCTCGAGTTCATGCATTGACCGCTGAGGCAGCTACGACGCCGACTTTTCAGCATTCAGCCTTCGAGGTCACGACCCATATCGGAGGTACTCCCGTTCTCGTCATGGTGGACACTGGTTCCACGATTTCCTTGATATCGCGTGCCATAGTCAGACGTCTTGGGTTACAGACTATCACTATGGATAGCGTGCAAGTCCTTGCAGCTCATGGAGATTATTCGGATGTCACCCAGATGTGTGAGGGTTGTTTAGTTGATCTGGGAGGCAGGACGATGACTCTTGATCTGGTCGTCGATCCCTCGCTCGTTTATCTCGACGCCATTCTTGGCATGGACTGGTTGACTGCAGCGAGAGCCGAGATTGACTGCGAGGCTCGTGTGGTGACGGTGTACGAGCCTGAGGGCACGCCTTTCACGTTTTCAGTGCGGGTAAATCTTCCTTTCCGCATACTTAGCTACGCCACTCTATTGCGCGACGCTGGTGCCCAGGTACTTGAGCAGACACCAGTTGTTTCTGATTTCGGGGATCTGTTCAGGAAGATCCCTGGTTTGCCGCCCCGACGTGAGATCGATTTCACTATCGATCTGATTCCTGGTTCTACACCCGTCTCACTGCCGATGTATCGCATGGCACAATGTGAGATGGAGGAGTTGAGGACGCAGATTGATGGTCTGCTAGAGCTTGGCTTTATACGGCCTAGCGTGTCTCCTTGGGGAGCACCGGTCTTGTTCGTGAAGAAGAAGGATGGTTCGCTACGATTGTGTATTGATTATCGCAGGCTGAACCAGCTCACGGTGAAGAACAAGTACCCTTTGCCCAGGATCGATGACTTGTTTGATCAGTTGAGAGGAGCGCAGTACTTCTCGAAGATTGATCTTTAGTCAGGTTATCATCAGCTGCGCGTCAGAGATGAGGACGTGCAGAAGACAGCATTCAGGACCAGTTTTGGTCACTACGAGTTCCTCGTGATGTCGTTCGGTCTCACGAACGCACCGGCCGTGTTCATGGATCTGATGAACCGGGTATTTCGGCCTTTCCTCTATCGATTCGTCGTTGTCTTCATCGACGACATTTTGGTGTACTCTAGGAGTCGAGAGGAGCATGAGGAGCACTTGCGTTTGGTCCTTGATACGCTCAGATGACATCAGTTGTTCGCACAGTATAAGAAGTGCGACTTCTGGAAACAGGAGGTGAAGTTTCTGGGACACGTGGTGTCCAAGGATGGCATGACAGTTGACCTGTCTAAGGTAGCTGCGGTGCAGGACTGGGAGCGGCCTGGTTCTGTCACTGAGGTGAGGAGTTTCTTGGGTCTCGCTGGCTACTATCGGTGCTTCATTCAGGATTTCTCGAAGATCGCGAGACCCTTATCTCAGTTGACACGGAAGGACGTGAAGTTCGCCTGGAATGATAAGGCGGAGTCAGCTTTTCAGGAGCTGAAGGACAGGCTTACGTCCGCCCCTGTACTAGTATTGCCAGAGCAAGGGGTTAAATACACTATATACACTGACGCTTCTAGCGTTGGTTTGGGTTGTGTCCTTATGCAGAGGGACAGGGTAATTTCGTATGCCTCGAGACAATTAAGGAAGCACGAGGAGAATTACCCTACACACGACCTGGAGTTGGCAGCCGTTATATTCGCACTGAGACTCTGGAGACATTACCTCTACGGAGAAGAGTTCGAGCTCTTTTGCGACCACAAGAGCCTCAAGTACATATTCACGCAGCGAGACTTGAATATGAGGCAGCGGCGATGGATGGAGACGTTGAAGGACTTCAAGTTTGAAGTCTCTTACCATCCTGGGAAGGCGAACCTTGTGGCTGATGCGTTGAGCCGCAAGAAGGCGATAGAGTTTGCGACTCCGCTGATGGTTGCCGAGTGGGATATAGTTGAGTTTTTGCGAGACTTTGAGTAGAAACTCACCGTAGAGGAACCATTTGAGTTCGTCGCACACGTACAGGTGCGATCTCAGATCGATGACCGAGTCATCGAGGCGCAGAGGGACGACGCGCATCTTACTGAGCTTCGAGAGCAGGCCAGTGATGATGCTGATGCCGATTGGCGAGTTGGTATGGATGGGGGCTTACGTTACCGTGGCCGCCTATGCGTCCCAGATGTCCCTGACTTGAGACGAGAGATTCTCGAGGCTGCGCATTCTACTAGACTCGCGATGCATCCAGGCAGCACGAAGATGTATCGTGACATGAAGAGGACGTATTGGTGGGAAGGTATGAAGACCCACATAGCTGAGTTTGTGTCCCGTTGTCTCACTTGTCAGCAAGTGAAGGCAGAGCATAGCCGACCACCTGGACTTTTGCAGCCTATGCCGATTGCAGAGTGGAAGTGGGATTTCATTTCCATGGACTTCATTTCTGGGTTGCCGAAGACGAGGAAGGGGCATGATTCCATTTGGGTGATCGTCGACCGATTGACGAAGTCGGCGCACTTCCTACCGATCAGAGTTACGAACTCTGCAAACGAGCTGGCTAGATTGTACATCCGAGAGATTGTGCGTCTGCATGGAGTTCCGTTAGAGATCGTGTCGGACAGAGACACGCGGTTCACTTCTATTTTCTGGACTCGCATTCAGGAGGCTATGGGTGTGAAGTTGAAGTTCAGTACTGCCTTCCACCCACAGACGGACGGACATACGGAGCGAGTGAACCAGATCCTGGAGGACATGTTGCGAGCTTGCGCATTGGACTTCAAGGACAGTTGGGATGACTGTCTTGCATATGCGGAGTTTGCGTACAATAATAGCTTCCAGGCGAGTATCAGCATGGCACCTTATGAGGCGCTGTATGGGCGACCTTGTCGCGCACCGCATTGCTGGTTAGAGGTCGGTGAGCGTAGCTTGATTGGCTCAGAGTTGGTACAGGCGATGTCAGAGAAGATTGATATTATTCGACGTCGGCTTCTTATAGCGCAGAGCAGACAGAAGAGCTACGCCGATACGAGACGGAGGCCACTAGAGTTCACAGTTGGGGATCACATGTTTTTGCGAGTTTCCCCTATGAAGGGAGTCCTTCGGTTCGGGAAAAAGGGGAAGCTGGCACCGCGATTCATTGGTCCATTCCAGATCCTCGATCGTGTGGGAGCAGTGGCTTACCGATTGGCTTTACCCACGCCCCTCACGAGCGTCCACAACGTATTTCATGTTTCTATGCTGAAGAAGTACGTTGCTGATCCTTCCCATATCATCAGATGGGAGCAGGTGCAGTTAGGAGAGGATGTTACTTATATCCTACGACCGACACGCATCTTAGACAGGAAGGAGCAGGTACTGCGTAGCAAGGTGATTCCCCTTGTGAAGGTACTATGGACGCATCACTCTGAAGAGGAGGCTACTTGGGAGACAGAAGCCGAGATCAGAAAGAACTACCCACAGCTTCTCGAGGAGTACGAACAGGTACAAATTTCGAGGACAAAATTATTTGTTAAGGGGGGTAGATTGTAACGCCCATGAAAAATCCGTACTTGGGTTCGAGTACCGATTTGACCCGAAATCGCGTAGAAATAATTTCCATGGAAATTAAGCGTAAGTTAGCTAGCGCAACGCTAGAGTAGCTGGGAAATAGTCCCTGATCACTTTAAATACGTTCTGCAAGACCCAAATCGAGTAGAACAAACAACTCTACAATACTCTATAAGCTCGGATCAAACTCTAAGCAGGTTTGTCCTCTAGACCATATTGAAATTTTGTATTGGATTTAGACCGCGCGTCGAAGGTCCGATACCTCCTATCTTAGACCGTTAGAACCGCCCAGCTGGACTTGACAATCATCTCGAAAATCAAGTCAAACCGATAATCACAGACGATTTCGTTGAACCGGACTGAAGCGACCGCGAATAGGGACGAATTTGGAATTTTAAATTCAAATCTGGCACACGACTTGACGCGTCAGTATTAAGCGTTCTGACCGTCAGAATTCATCCAGATTACACCCTCGGATCAGGAAAAATTTCTATTTATTATCATGAGCCTTTCAGCCCTGATCTACGTGCGGTGACCGCTGAACTGAAACTGGTCCGCCACGTGCGATCTGTGAACCCTGCCAGACTGAAAACTTAATACGAGGTACATCTGGTACCCATGAGCTTAAGTCTGATCGCAATCGACCAGGGGACCACCAGAAAGCAGTTTTTGGACCGAAACAGCCCCGAAATGGATAAGCACCAAGTAAACTTTGTCCCGGAGCCTATTTTCGGCGATTTCAAGCTTATAAAAGGGGTTGAAACCCTCATTTCTCCTTTCCATCCGAAAATCACAAACCCTAGGAGGAAAAGAGAGAGAGTTTGAGAGAAAGAGAAGAAGAGAATTTTCCCGCTTCCGAGCCCCTGACAGTTGCTGCTTCAGCACTTCTTTCAAATCACCTGGCTGGTGATTTCTCCATTTTTCAGGTATAAAATAACCCCAAAAACTTGCTGATTTAGGGTTTGCTTAGATGCTTAACATGTTAGCTAACGTATTCCATAAATCAGGCTTTCCTACTGCCGTAGACGAAGCGTACACGCTCCGTTCAAAATCCCGCAACCGTAAGAGACTAGGTGAGGATTTTAGACGCTTTGATTGACGGTTTACAACGCTTTCAATGTCGTTTAATAGTAGATTATCGACGGCATCGCCGTTTGACATGTACAACATGCTTTCCGTTTCCTGTTTCGTAAATTAACGAAGAATATGAGATTTAGGGCATTTTAGTCATTTGTAGGAAGTACGGTCTACATGCATATTTTGCTGACGTGATTGACATGGTTTGTCGCCGCATTAGAGAGTTAGGAATGCTTGCATAATCAGTTTGGTGAAGAGATTCGCCAAGTTGCGCACTTTGGGTCGACATACTATATGTGGACTTAAGTGTGTGGTGTATGTGTTTGAATAAATGCTTGTATTAGTATGTATTGAATTGAATGATGTTATGTAGTAGTTTGAGATTGATTTCATGATTAATATGCTGACCTAAATGATTTTCTACATGTTTACCTTATGCATGATTGCATTACATGCATAGAAGGTATGCCTTGAAGATTTGCTTAAGTTGAATGTTATAACATGTGTTAACATGCTCACATGATGTATTTCAATTCCAATACTTTAACATGTAATGCTAATATGATTCCATAGATGTGTGGGACTAGAATTAGTCCAGGCAGTCGGTAACCGAGCGAATTCGTGGCTGACTGGTCATAGCCACGAACGACGCGTCGATGAACGTGATTCGTGTTGAGAGTTGGCGGCAGTGGTTAGGCCACGCGAAGTGTTTTACGCACTTCATGTCGTTCAACTTGAGATGCGATCGCGCTAGTCGAGCCCGTCAAGTAACCCGACTGACCGATGTATGTTCACCTTGTATGAGTCATAACTGTTTGAACCTAGGGTACTGAACTTACCACTGAAAACCCTGTTAACCGTGGTACCTTGATCCACGAAGACTCATGAGCCGGGCATGGTGGTATGGGACACCGTGGTCGATCTGTCGGCGTACGCTGGGGCCACAAACCTCCCCGTAGTGACCAGTGAGCACCTAGACTCGTGAGCAGATTATGGTGGTATGGGACACTATATTCTAGCTGTCGGCCTACACTGATCAGGCGACGAGCCCTTTGTAGTGACCGCGAGGGTATTCTGAGTCCACGGGAGGCGACGACCCTTCCGTGCAGTAGGGTACAGAGGCCTGTATTGATAAGGTGATGGGGAGCGGTGCAACGAGTGCGAGCAACAGCCCTGGCAGCCCTTGCAGTGACCTACGAAATATACATCGTATGAGATTACTAGGAGTGACGACCCTAGACAGGATCTGTGTTGGGATTGATACAAGGGAAGTACCTTAGTTTTCCAATCCTGCTGTTTGAATGGACTAATAACAACTTGGAAATCATATCACCATAGCATTGCATGTGCCTGGAAGATGTGGAGCACTCTAGGGAGTGTGGCATGCCGCGGTCGTAAGATGTTGCCGCATGAGGGTGATCGTCGGTGAGGGCATACATCACGTCATATCATCTTGCATTAATAACAGTATTAGGATTGTCTGATTTACTGCTTTACTATTATCGCGTGATTGAATTGTGAACATGCTAATCTTTGCTCTATGATTCCACTGAGTTGATCACTCATTCCCACGTTACGGGATGGTGTTTGCAACACCCACCAGACCCTGTTGTAGTTGCAGGTGAGGACGAGATCCAGGAGGTGGAGCCAGAGATTGACGAGGACCAGGATGAGTTCTCGTATATGCAGTATCACGACGGCTTCCCGTAGGCGACCTGGATTGAGGGGACATCAGTGGGACTTTCTGTTTTTGAACATTATTCCTTGGTTATGTATATGTATATGACTCAGAGATGTAGTCATACTTTGGAGACAGATGACATTACTTTGTTTTTCCATACAGTGATATATACATTGTTTAGTCTTCCGCTTGCTTTTATCACTGGATCTGAAGTATGAATTACAGTTTTGGTATACTTTTACTCATGTGAATGCTTTAAATCAGACAACATTGAATCATAACCATTTTTGTTGCATAAGTGACGGTCTGGAACTCGGGAGATGAGTTTATACACGACCCCCGATTTTCAGGGTGTTACAGTCATGGCACAGTAGATGGCGTTCATTGCTTTTGCTTCAACAGTTTGTTGTTCTTTGTCAAACGCCGTCCAATTTTCATTAGGTTTGGATTTAGAGATTGTGGTTTCATTTTCAAGTACAATTTGTTCAAATGGTACGACATATCCCTTTTTAACTACATCCCAAACATCATGATCCAAAGATCTTAGGAAGTAATGCATTCTACCCTTCCAGTAAGTATAATTTGAACCATCAAATACTGGAGGTCTAGTGATTGATAAGCCCTCTCCTTTGGACATATTCCTTAACTTCTGTCAAGATCGCTCTCTAGGGGGTGAAGTCCTTAAAGAGAGACCTGCTCTGATACCAATTGAAATAGCGGTAAAGACTGCTTGAGTTGAAGTAGGAATATGCCAATTGCGGTGAATAGGACTTTTTAAAGATTTATGAGTTATATTAAAAATTCTATCACTCTAATCCTAAGAGGTATACAATTTTCAGGATTACTCAAATGTAACTCTACTTGCTTCTAAGCCCAGTAGAGGATCCAATCACAAAACTATTCAAATTAATAAGCATGAAGCAGTTATAGTCTATGATGGATGTGACTGTGTGTCTGAAGTATGAGCAGATATGAATTCAATTAACACAATAACACAAATGATCAACCACAAGAATCAATCACAGACACAGTCATTTTTATAGTGGTTCGACTACTTGTCTACTCCACTCTCGGCTGCCACACTCAACCCTTGAGTGTACTGGATTTCACTAAGGAGGTTTCCCATGGTTTACCTCAAACCTAAGGTTTTAAATCAGGTTCACCTTCAACCTTTACAACCTGCACAGAGGCTGACTGTTTATACTCTCACGAGCAAGGGTCAACACATAACACCCGGTTTAGGCACAATGGACAAAGATCTTACCATAAGACCCTAACAGAGGTTTTACACGGTTCACCTCATAACCCAGAGTTTTACTGGTTCACTCCTAAGCAGATGTTTATGCCCACACAGAGCAAGGGTCCACACAACGCACCTACATGTATACTCCCGCCGGAGGCCTCCTTTGAGTACTTTAAAGGGTGAGCAACACCTACGACCCAATCCTAGAAAGGAGTGATCACAAGTGTCCTCTGGAATTTAGGTACTTATAGATAAGTTAATGAGTCCCTTTTAGCGCAGTGATGAAGATCTCCTTCTTTTTTGTGAAGATTCTTTAGCTCCCTTGATCCGCAACACAAAAGATGTACCAATACTAGGCTTCAGATTGGGTCAAGGTTATGATGGAATTCCACTCTCTAAAGATTTTTCTATTAGGAAGATAGAGTGATTTCAATCATCTATGCATTCAAGGCATCCTAGCTGAATGATTTCCCATTAAGGTAGTAGCTGGAGGATCCTTGAATGCAAAAGTTCATTCCCTAATCCACTCTATTGAATATCAGTGATAAAGGTGGATTGGAGGATGAACTCCCTGACAGAAAGGGCTTAAGATAAATGATTTGAAGTTTAAAATACTCAGAAGCACTCTCTTCTTTCTCTGCCAACAATAAAGACAAGCCTCTCTTTAAATAGATAAATGGTTCTAACGGATATAAAATGGTCATATTTATGACAAAGTTCGATATCATCGAGCACGACTCAATATGATTGAGCGTATACTCTCGATTGTATCGATGATCCGCTCGATGGCACAAACTTCATGTCATTCTCTTTTTAAACCTTTTGCCAACTGGTCGATGGGATCAAGACACACAACGATGTTATCGGATTTCGAACTCCGATTCCATCGATAGATGGATCGATCTATCGAAAGGTGAAAACAAGAGTGACAAGTCTTGAAGAATTTTAGGTTCTGAAGATATGATCGGGGAACAACTGATGTCATCAAAATTTGAATGTCGATGATTTCGAGACCTTGTCGATAGGATCGATAAATCATATAGATTTACCTATAAGCAAGCTGGTCAGTTTGTGCCAGACTCGATCCAATTGACCAGGACTCGATGATATCGACATTAGAATATCGATTTCCTCGAATGGCCTCCGATCAACGTTTAAAGCATCCTGAAATTTATACTGGAGGAAACATGCGCCCATTATCGATATGATCGAATGACTTCTGATATGATCGATATTTGAGTTCAGATTGAATCGAACAGTCATCGATATATCGAAGATTATAGTAGTTTTCTTTAGAAAAACAGGGGTGCCGAAAAAATGTCTGTCGATATTATCAGTCCACTTTCGATGGGATCGATATTTGAATATCGATGATATTGATTGATACTTCGATATATCGATAAATCGTCCAGATGAATGTTTGGTTGTTGGATGCTTTTTGTCCTCACTCGATTATATCGATTGATATGCTGAGGATATCGACAGAGCAGGTCGATCATATCGAAAGGTGAATCGATATAATTGACAGGGTAAAAAAACTTGAAGATTTTCCTGTTTGGTAGAAAGTTTTCTTACAATAAAACCCTAAGATGTTCTACTTAGTTTTAAGGGTTTTAATCACCTGGTGTTTTGAGAAATGGGATGTGAGGCTATGATTTACCTATGGCGAGCTTCCACACATCCAGTTGAGGCAGACACTTGAATTGATCTTCCTGTTAGGCGCTGTTGTCCAACTGACTCAACTTATACCGTAATTGACAAACCAGGGCACTTGTAGGTGCACTTTCACATGTATCTTCTAACCACGTGAGTACTTTACATGCATATTCATTCTTAGAAGCTGTGAGAGTGGCACTACATTTTATTTCTAACTATAGTGGTAATGATGATCATTACCTGTTTACCACACATTATGTCTATAATCACAAAGCTAAACAAGCCTAAGAGTTGTTTCTTGTATCCATGGGAAATATATATTTAACAGTTTTTTTTTTTAAATAATAATTATACTTTTCATTTTCAGAAAATGTTTACAAATAATATCAATTTCATTTTTTTAAAATTTTTTTTATGGGAATCTATTTTCTTTTGCTTCTCAAGTAGCTTCTACCCTGATGTCAGGGGAATCCATTTTCTTTTCCATTTTTTTCAAGGAGCTCTCTGACAAACATTAAAACTAACTGTCCGCATAGAAGATTAAAATGGATATCGGTAGATTAACACACACACACACACACACACACACACACACACACATACACACACACACACACACACACACACAAAAACACTACCATTTGGTAAAAATCATAATATGACATTCTCTCCTTGCGGTGGAAATTAATTTAAAGTGTCTTTAATTTGTTCGGGGATTACATGGAAGCAAATTCATATTCAATCAAACAAGGCAAGTTTAAATGCAAACAAAAGTAAACTGAGAACATACAAATTTTACATGAAAAATCCCTAGTGAGAAAAACCATGCCACAAAGCAATAAGCAATTTGCTATGAAATGGTAGTACCAAAGATGGATGGACTTATGACCAACCCCAAAATCCTTTCTCAAAACCCTAGCTTTCTGCAGGATCACCTTAGGAATGTCTTAGAATTTACCTCGAATACTCTAATCTCGATTACACCCGATATATATACAATCACAATCGGAATTAGAAACAAATCACACACTTACGCAATTCTGCACATGCCGTTTATGGGACCTTCGATGGCATTGACATCCATCAAAGACCAACCAATGACATTGAAGCCACCTTCGATGGCAACAAGTAGCAACTCTAAAACTGTACAACGAGAAACTGGTATTTTTCTAAATTTTCTCAATGGTATCAAAGAGTCTGTCGATGAAATTGCAGACCTTTGATCTCAATCTAATTGAAGACATCTGGCTATAATCTCTACCATAGATTCAATCTTTATGCTCTATTTCTCCACCATGTCATCGCCATCTCTAATTGCCTTTCATCATCACTTCTTGTACACACTCCTTCATTAAGTGTAACATCCCGAAAATCGGGGGTCGAGCATAAACTCCACTCCTGAGTTCTAGAACATCACTTATACAAAATTTTCAATGATGGATGAATGTTGTTCATATTAGTGTAGAAAACATGAGTGGGATTAGACCAAAACAACATATCATACTCCAGAGACAGTTAAGTTTCTCAAGAGGAAGACTGTGATAAATATATAAAATGTATAATTGATTGTAAGTCTCCAGAGTGTGAACATGTTACCAGGTTAAATATATACATGTATACTCCAAAAATGGAAAGAAAAGAATATACATGGATGTTTAAATAAAAGGCATAATACCAAGTGTAGTGACATCTAATCAATAACCCTGTAAACTCGTCGATCAGAACCTACATATAGGAGAAAACCTCCTCATCATCATAAAGTCCGGATCTACTTCGCAAGCATTGCCATCATCTGAAACTACAACAGGGACTGGTTGGTGTGGCCAACACCATCCCGTAACGTGGGAGTGAGTGATCAACTCAGTGGAAACTATATACAGCAAAGGTTAACATGTTATCAATCCAATCAAGCAATAATGATAAAGAAGTACAATCAAACAAGTTCTAGATCTCTTGTTAATGCAAGGATGACATGAAGAATGATGCGTGCCCTCACCACAATCCCCTCTACGACATCCTCTAACGATCGCGGCATGACTCACTTCCTCAGTGCTCTATCACCAACTTCGTTAGCACATGCAATGCGGTGTTATGAATATGCTTACCAAGTTCATATTAGTCCTTTTCATACAGCAGGATTGGGAAGCTAAGGTACCTCCCTTGTATCATTACCCAAATGGTAATCCATTCTCGGGTCGTCAGTCCGAGAAAATCTCATACGATGTTACGATTCTAGGTCACTGCAAGGGCTGCTAGGGCTGTTGCACGCAATCGTTGCTCCTCTCCCCCATCACCTTATCAATACAGGCCTAGTTATATCCCACATACTGCAACAAGACTCGTCGCCCTTATGTACTATCAGGATATACTCAAGGTCACTACAGAGGGCTCATCACCAATCAATGTAGGCCAACAACAAGAATATAGTGTCCCATACTACCATAATCTGCTCACGAGTATAGGTGCTCACTACTCACTACAAAGGGCTCGTCACCAACCAATGTAGGCCGACAGCACGAAAATAGTGTCCCATACCACCATAATCGGCTCATGAGTCTTAGCGGATCGAGGTACCAAGGTTAGAGGAGCTTTCCAATGGTAAGTTTGGTACCTTAGGTTCAAATAGTAGCGACCAAACATCGATCAATCGGGTTAGTTGATAAGCTCAACTAGGCCAAGCGCACGTTGAGTTGAATGACATGGAATGTATAAGCACTCCATGTGGCCTAACCACTGTCTAACACCCCAAGCACGACTCAGATTCGCTAAACTCATCCTACGTGGCGAACAACCTCAACCACCATTTGGAGTATGCTTACCGATTACCTGGACTGTAGTACAGCCCCAATCATGTATAAGCTCAATAACAGGCATATGATTCATATCCTACATTCAGATGAACAATCATCAAATATGATTTGAACGTAAATACAATACATGGGGGAAATCATACACGTAGTGGACATGGATAATCTAAGTTACACAAGTCATGGAGGAAATCATACACATCATTGATGTAGATGAGATTCATATCTCAACCCGCATATAGGTACATCTTACTAACTACTAACTCATTCAGACACTTTTATATACACTTAGTCTACACATTGCATCATACATATTATGTAGTCATTATCATACATATTAGGGCAAATCCTTTCGTCAAAGGGTAGTCGCCCATACTACAATCATATATCCACGACAGTTAGCCATGGCGAGCATGAAAGCAAATTCCATACTCATACAATCATTTTCACATACACTTAGGCAACACATACTAAATACATATCATATGTTGGCATATCATGTATTTGGACTAAACCTTTATCCCAGGAGTTATTACACATACATCTAGCATACATAGACGGCAGTTAATTATGACAAACGTAAATTCATATTTCATACGTATTCGGTATTTTCTACAAATACGAGGAATACAGTATATTCAACATAGTTAACGTATAACTGAAAAACGAAATGACAACACTTTATACATGTGAAATAGCATCCTAGGCAAGAATAAATCATTACTTAACATTGAAAGTCTTGAAAACCATAACCTAAATGTATATAGTCCGTACCTTAAACCAGAAAATGTGAAATGGATATGATTCAAACGATAAGTCGTCGTCAACGGCAGATACGCTACCTATGGCATGAAACAGGTTAGCTATGATGTCATTTAAACTACTCTAGGCTTCAAAAGAGGTTAAGGTTGGAATTTCTTACCTAGGAATGAAGTCAGAAATGCCAGAATAGTGATACGGATAGGTGGATTAGGCACGTAGTAAAGCTGCGAAGAATCCCAGGAAGCAGCACCAACTTCTCCCTCACTTTATCTCTCTTTTCTCTCTCTTAGAAAGCTAGGGTTTGGAAATTCGTATGGGATTTGAAATGAGGGTTTTAAGCCCTATTTATAAGCCTAAACTTGACAAAAATAGACTTAAGGCCAAAGTATACTTAGGTTATAATCAAATCGGGTCTGTTCCGATCTAACGGAGCACTTCTGGATGTCCTGTTACTAAATGCGGTCGGACTTAAGCTCTTTAATATCAGATCTAGGTCAATCTAAGTTTTCATTCTGGTCGGGCTTCCAGATCGACCGTGGCAGACCAGTTTCAATTCAACGGTCACCGAACTTCGATCAAGGCCACAAGTACTATGACATGTAAGGGCCACCTATCCTGATCCGAGGGTAAATTTGGGTCGAAATCTAACAGTCAGAACGCTTAAAAATAACGCGCAAGTGAACCATTCCAAATTTCTTAAAAATATAATTAATTTTCTAGAAATCTTCATTTTCTTACTCTCTTCACTCCGGACTCAAGGAAACAGTCCCAGGACATCGTTTGGGCTTGATTTTTGAGATGATAGTCAAGTCTAACTAGACGGTCGTAATGGTCTAAGTTCATAGCTATCGGACTCTCGATGCGCGGTCTAGAACCAATACAAAGTTACAAAGCATTCCCGGAAGTAACTGGGTTTAGAGTTGGATCCTAGATTTTAGGGTAAGATAGCGTCAATGATTCTATAGGTTTTGGGTCTTACAGATCGTATTTAAAGTGATTGGTGCTAATTTGGCAGGAAATCTAGTGTAGCGCTAGTTAATACATGTTAAATTTTTAAAGAATTAGGTTCTAAATGATTTCTTTGGCTTTGGAATCGAGTTTTGAGAAGTTACCAAGGTGCTATGGTTGACCCATTGCCTAAGGACGTCTAACTCCAGGTTGGCAAAAATTCGGGGTGTTACAATCTACCCCCCTTAAAAATAATTTCATCCCTGAAATTGGCTAAGGGTAAAGAGTATAGATTCCATTATTCCTTTTGCCTAACAATATGTTCAATGGTCGACCCATACGGAGAGACGATTGTAGTGGGCTTGATTCCGATACGTCGAATGTCCGCCTGGCCAGGGTAGACAACGTTGTATCCCTTCATAATCTAGTGGATCCTACTCTTCTGCCCGGTCAAGTAGTGAGTCCATTGGTAGTCTGTCAGGATTGAGAATTGAGTCAAGCCGCGAATATTTCGCATTTGTGCATTTCAGTGACTCCGTAATCCGATCACTATAAAAACTTAGGGAAAGTCAATCACTAAAAGGTTCAAAAGTTCTATTTATGAGGTTGTGCTTTGGATCTTAATTTAGGAGAGTCCTCGTCTGAATCTATGTCCAAGGTAGGGATTAATAAACACTCTAATAGAGTATGCTAAGGGGTTTCTAATTGTACAGAATCGGCCAAGGCTTCTATTATGCTCGTATTTAATGAGTAGGTTTATGGATACACTGACCTTCACCCGCTCCCACTGCTAGGCCTATGATTTAATACGAATGAGTTCAACACTTAAGTCCTAATTTTTTTCCTAAATTTCCTTCGATCCTGGGCCAGTGGGGAAAGGGCCAACCACGCTTTCGCTGCGCAACTCTGATTGGGCTCATAAGGTTCTACCCCCCTTAAAAATATTTCTACACAAGGCACAAGAACCTATGTATCGATCCGTATGTCAGAATGAGGTGTAATTTAAGGCCTATCCTTGACATGAAATGGGAAACAACCTCTCACTACATTGGTCTTCCTTTGCTAATGATGCGTTCTATGGCATTGGTACCTATGGTTGTAGAAAGGAGCCTAATCTCCATCGTGGTTGAGTTCAGGGGCAGGTGTGAGCTTCGGCAAGATGTCTAATCTCTATTGGCTATATGTCCTCAACATTTCCCAAAGGTAAAGCAATAACTTTTGGTTGTAGATAGTCGGGCCAACACGGAAGGAAGTTGTGTAGTGAGTCTGAGCCAAATACACAGACTTTCTGTCTAGCTAGGACAAAATTTGTCGTATCAGTCCTTAATCCGAGTCGATGTCGATCTTCTGCTTGATCAGAGCATTGGATTTATTGGTAACCACTAGGATTGAGAATTCGATTCAAACCGCGAATACTTCGCTTATATATAGTTTCTCTACTCCATGTCCCCAATTGTAATAAGTCCTTAGGAGGGCAATTCTAAGGGGCGTGCTGGTTTGACCTAAGTTTAATCTGAAGAATATACAAGTTTCCCTATGCATGAATAGTCTCTAAATCGAAACAGCTTTCCTAAGAGTGACTAAAGATGCCTTTGAGTATTACGGGGATCTATCAAAGGAATGAAGTTCTACTCCAACCAAATCTAACCTACTATTCCTTAGCATATACAGGATTTACACTGCTTAATACAACTAGTAGTCTAGTCTGTAACTCACTAGCTGAAATTCAAAGTCTAAGCTTATACGCTAGATGGTTTCATGCCATTTCTACTACAGGGAATTATTTTATCGCTTAGGGTCAAGATTGTCTAATTGGAATCGGACTTCCTATATCGTCAGCTCTTTCAAAATCTAGGAGTACTAACTCTAGGTCCAAAACTCTAGATATCCTAGCACTAGATAGTCATTGTTTATGGATTAAGCTACTGTGTTTGGTCTCGCCTGACGGTAACGCATAAAGATCAAGAAGATGGCTATAACTAGCTCATAAAGAGCCATAGAAAATGAAGAAAATGAAGGGAAGGGCTGAGATCTTTGGGTCTCCACGGATCTAGGTCCGAAAGAGGAATGAAATAGGCCCAAAAGACAGGGATTGAAGAAGAGAAAATGAAGAAATGGGATGAGTTGTGAGCTTACATGATTTTGAGCCTCAAAGGAGGATGTGAAGCTCAAATGAGAGAAAATGGAGAGGATAAGGAAGTGAAGTTTGCTGTAAACGATAGAGGGGTGTAGGTTATAGCAGAAAATGATGAAATGGGTGATTAAAGGGACGGTTTGAGAGAGAAAACAACAATTGTGAAGGAAAGGGAGAGCTTGGGGGGTCACTTTATGAAGGAAGTGATGGATTTGGAATGAAAGGAGGGTCGAACCCTATACCATAGGGTCTTACTAGACCCCAAACACGATTGACCCGGGCGGCCCAGCCCGTATGGCCCACTGACCGGTGAGGCCCTCGCCGACCTTTGGACAAACTAGAGAGGACTCTCCATTTGGGCGAGGACCTCCTGCCCCCTAGGCCCCAAAAAGGTCTGGGTCCCCCTGTAAGTGCTCCGTTTGGCCCCTGACTCCATTTGAGGCATTTTGGGGAAAACTTGCAAACCAAAATGAGTTTATGTAACATGTAACATATGATTTTGGGGTAAGAGATGCTAATCTATCCAACTAACCCATTTATTTCACAAGATTCCATAATTTGAATGTTCAAAAGTCCAATTTATACCTATATTTACTATGTATAGTAAATTTTTGTTTAAGTATTATTCTCCATCATTTATACATTAGGATTTTATGTCTAGTATGAAAGTACTTAGAAAAAGTTGAAGAATGAGGTAGTGAAAGGAGAGATTTTGAAGGAAATGGGTTAGACTTTAGGATTGAGTCTTGAGAAGTTATTTTCAATACCTTGGTTCATACTTCATGAGAGTGGTGAGATTGATGAGGGATGTTACTTGTAGAGTAAGAGCTGGATGGATGAAGTGGAGATGTGCCTTTGGAATTTTATGTGATAGCCGCATACCAAATCAACTAATAGCGAGATCTTCAAGGATAACTATAAGACCATTCATGCTTTATGGACCAGAATCTTAGGCTGTCAACCGAAAACATGTTCATAGGATGTGTAGTTGAAATAGAGATGTTGAGATGGATAGGTGTCAAGATGAGGAATTACAGATATAGAAATGAATGCATTCGAGGGAACTTTGGGGTATCATTCATAGGTAAAGTAGGTATTGATGCTTTGGTCATGTGAGAGGGAGACCAAGAACAACACCGGTTGGGGTGAGTTGGTTTTAAGTTGAAGGTCCTAAAAGTGTAAAGAGAAGGCCCAAAAGGATGCGCTTGGAGGCAAAAAGAAATGATTTGATGATCTATGGTTTAACTGAGGATGGTCCTGGATAGAGTGGAATGGTGGAACATATGAACTTAAATATTTTCTTTCCTTTGTGGTCCTAGATTTTATTATTGTTGTGATCCTTTGTGTGACCTACCGAATTACTTAGTAGCAATAAAGATCTGGTCTGTGGTGGTGATGAGATTGGGGTATAGCTGGGTATATGAATCTCAACAAAACAAATTAGAAGAACTGTGGACTAAATTACAATATTCAGTCTCGCCTATCGGTGAAACTTGGGTATCTAATGTGGTTTCTAGATTCTATTGCCCCCTTCCTAAGTCAGAGTGCGTCAGTGTGTATTGTGTTACCATAACCCAAGTCTAGTTTAATCCAAATCATTCTTTGATACCATCTGTAACATCCCGAAAATCGGGGGTCGAGCATAAACTCCATTCCCGAGTTCCAGAACATCACTTATGCAATATTTTCAATGATAGATGAATGTTGTTCATATTAGTGTAGAAAACATGAGTGAGATTAGACTAAAACAACATATCATACTCCAGAGACAGTTAAGTTTCTCAAGCGGAAGACTGTGATAAATATATAAAATGTATAATTGATTGTAAGTCTCCAGAGTGTGGACATGTTACCAGGTTAAATATGTAACGCCCTGGAAAAATCCGTACTTGGACTCGAGTACCAACTCGACCGGAAATTACGTAGGATTAATTCATTTAGAAAATAAGTGTAAGTTAGCTAGCGCAACGTTAGAGTAGCCGGGAAATAGTCCCTGATCACTTTAAATACATTCTACAAGACCTAAAGCAAGAACCAATGACGCTATAATACTCTAAAACCTCGGATCAAACTCTAAACCGATTTGTTCTCAGGACCTCTTTAAAAATTTGTATTGGATCTAGACCATGCGTCGAAAGTTCGATACCTACAATCTTAGACCGTTATAACCGCCTAGCTGGACCTGACAATCATTTCAAAAATCAAGTCCAACCGACATTCAGAGGCTATTTCATTGAGCCGGGAGTGAAGAGAGTGAGAATAGGGTTAGATTTGGAATTTAAAATTCAAATCTGGCACACAACTTGACGCGTCAGTATTGAGCGTTCTAACTGTCAGAATTCAGCCAAATTACACCCTTGAATCAGGAAAACTTTCTATTTCATATCATGAGACTTGTAGACCTGATCTACGGGCGGTGACCGCTGAACTGAAACTGGACCACCACGTGTGATCTACGAACACTACTGGTCTGAAAATAGGATGTGAGCGACATCTGACGTGCATGAGCTTAAGTCCGATCGCGTTCGGCCAGGGGACCTCTAGAAATGTCTTTTTGGACCGAAACAGCCCCGATTTGGTTAGGCATCAAGTAAACATTGTTCCCAAGCCTGTTTTGGGCACGTTTTAGGTTATAAAAGGGGCTTAAACCCTCACTTCTCTCACCCATCCGAATTTGCTAGAAACCCTAGCTGGTGTGAGAGAAAAGGTGAGAGATTGTGAGAGAGAGTGGGAGAGAATTTCCTACTGCTTGCACTAGCTGTTGCACGTGCTTAAGCAACGCGCCTCAATCACTTTCCCGACGATTTCACCACATTTCTAGGTAAGAAAATACCCCAAATACTTGCTGATTTAAGGTTCCTTAGCATGGTAGCTTATAGATCTTGTGTATTAGGTTCTCGGTTCACCGTAGACGAAGCGTACACGCTCCGTTCGAATCAATACACTTGTAGGATAAAAGGTGCGGATTCTAGACACTTTGATTGACTGTTTTCAATGCTTTCAATGTCATTTAATAGTAGATTATCGACGGCAACGCCATTTGACATGTAAAACATGCTGTCCGTTTCTTGTTTCGTAAGCAGACGAAAAATATGAGATTTAGGGCATTTTAGTCATTTGTAGGAAATATTGTTTTCATCCATATTTTACTGATATGATTGACATGGATTCTTGTTGCATTAGGATATTAGGAATGCGTGCATAATCATTTTGGTAAAGAGATTCGCCCAAATGAGCACTTTGAGTCGACATACTATATGTAGACTTAAGTGTATAGACTAAGTGTTTGTATAAATGTTTGTATTAGTATGTATTGAATTAAATGGTGTTATGAATTAGTTTAAGATTGAATTCTCAATTAATATGCTGATGTAAATGATTTCCTACATGTTGACTATATGCATGATTTCATTATATGTATGAAATGCATGTGTTAGATGATTTACTTAAGTTGTATGTTATAACATGTGTTAACATGCTCACATTGTTGTATTTCATTTCCATTACTATGATTACTGATGTGAATTCATAAATGTTTGGGACTATACCTAGTCCAGGAAGTCGGCAACCGAGTAAATTCGTGGTTGGCTTATCTTTGCCACGAACGACGCGTCGATAAACGCGAGTCGTGTTTTGGAGTTGGCGGCAGTGGTTAGGCCACACGAAGTGTTTTATACACTTCATGTCATTTAGCTTGAGATGCGCTCATACTAGTCGAGCCCGCCAAGTAACCCGACTGACCATTGTATGTTCACCTTGTATGAGTCATAACTGCTTGAACCTAGGGTACTGAACTTACCACTATAAACCCTATTAACCATGGTACCTTGATCTATAAAGACTCATGAGCCGGGCATGGTGGTATGGGACACCGTGGTCGAGTTGTCGGCCTACGCTGGGGTCACAAACCTCCCCGTAGTGACCAGTGAGCAACCCAGACTCATGAGCAGATTATGGTGGTATGGGACAGTATATTCTTGTTGTCGGCCTACATTGATAAGGTGATGGGGGAACGGTGCAACGAGTGCGAGCAATAGCTCTGGCAGCCCTTTGTAGTGACCTCGAGCGTATTCTGAGTCTACGGGAGGTGACGACCCTTCCGTAGCGACAAGAGTACAAGTAGACCTGTATTGATAAGCTGATGGGGGAGCGGTGCAACGAGTGCTAGCAACAGCCCTGACAGCCCTTGCAGCGACCTACAAAATATACATCATATGAGATTACTAGGAGTGATGACCCTAGACAGGATCTGTGTTGGGATCGATATAAGGGAAGTACCTTAGTTTCCCAATCCTGCTGTTTGAATGGACTAATAATAACTCGGTAATCATATCACCATCACATTGCATGTGCCTGGAAGATGTGGAGCACTATGGGATGAAAGCATGCCGTGGGCGTAAGATGGTGCCGTATGAGGGAGATCGTCGATGAGGGCATCCATCATGTCACGTCATATTGCATTAACAACAGTATTAGGAATGTTTGATTTACTGCTTTACTATTATCGTATGATTGATTTGAGAACATGTTAATCTTTGCGCTATTATTTTACTAAGTTAACTACTCACTCCCATGTTACGGGATGGTGTTTGCAACACCCACTAGACCCTGTCTTAGATGCAGGTGAGGCAGCAATTCAGGAGGCAGAGCCGGATTATGATGAGGACCAGGACGAGTTCTCATATATGCAGTATCACGACGGCTTTGCTTAGGTGGCCTGGATTGACGGGACTTATCAGCGGGACTATTTTGACATTTGATTTCTATTTATTTGTATGTATATGAGACTCAAAGATGTATTCATACTTTGGAAACAGTTGAGATCTATTTTGTTTTCCATGCAGTGATATATATATCCTTTAGTCTTCCGCTTGCTTTTATCACTGAATCTGGAGTATGAATTGCAGTTTTGGTATACTTTTACTCATGTGAATGCTTTAACTCAGACAACATTGAATCATAATCATTTTTGTTGCATAAGTGACAGTCTGGAACTCAGGAGTTGGGTTTATACACGACCCCTGATTTTCAGGGTGTTACAAAATATATTCATGTATACTCCAAAAATGAAAAGAAAAGAATATACATGGGTGTTTGAATAAAAGGCAAAATACTAAGTGTAGTGGCATCTAATCAATAACCCTGTAAACCCATCGATCAGAACCTGCATATAGGAGAAAACCTCCTCATCATCATAAAGTCCAGCTCTGCTTCGCAAGCATCACCATCATCTGAAACTACAACAGGGACTGGTTAGTGTGGCCAACACCATCCCGTAACGTGGGAGTGAGTGATCAACTCAGTGGAAACTATATACAGCAAAGGTTAACATGTTATCAATCCAATTAAGAAGTAATGATAAAGAAGTACAATCAAACAAGTCATAGATCTCTTGTTAATGCAAGGATGACATGAAGAATGATGCATGCCCTCACCATAATCCCCTCTACGACATCCTCTAACGATCACGGCATGACTCACTTCCTCAGTGCTCTATCACCAACTCTGTTAGCACATGCAATGCGGTGTTTTGAATATGCTTACCAAGTTCTTATTAGTCCTTTTCATATAGTAGGATTGAGAAGCTAAGATACCTCCCTTGTATCATTACCCAAATGGTGATCCATTCTCGGGTTGTCAGTCCGAGATAATCTCATATGATGTTACTGTTCTAGATCACTGCAAGGGCTGTTAGGGCTGTTGCGCGCAATCGTTGCTCTGTCCTCCATCACCTTATCAATACAGACCTAGTTATATCCCACATACTGCAAAAAGACTCGTCGCACTATCAGGATATACTCGAGGTCACTATAGAGGGCTCGTCACCAATCAATGTAGGCCGACAGTAAAAATATAGTGTCCCATACCACCATAAGCTGCTCACGAGTATAGGTGTTCACTGCTCACTACAAAGGGCCGTCACTAATCAATGTAGGCCGACAACACGAATATAATGTCTCATACTACCATAATCGGCTCATGAGTCTTAGCGGATCGAGGTACCAAGGTTAGAGGGGCTTTCCAATGGTAAGTTTGGTACCTTAGGTTCAAACAGTAGCGACCAAACATGGTGAACAAACATCAGTCAATCGGGTTAGTTGATAAGCTAAACTAGGCCGAGTGCACGTTGAGTTGAACGACATGGAATGCATAAGCACTCCGTGTGGCCTAACCACTGTCGAACACCCCAAGCACGACTCAGATTCGCTAAACTCATCCTACGTGTTGAACAACCTCAACCACTATTTGGAGTACGCTTACCGATTACCTGGACTATAGTACAGCCCCAATCATGTATAAGCTCAATAACAGGCATATGATTCATATCCTACATTCAGATGAACAATCATGAAATATGATTTGAACGTAAATACAATACATGGAGGAAATCATACACGTAGTGGACATGGATAATCTAAGTTACACAAGTCATGGAGGAAATCATACACATCATTGATGTAGATGAGATTCATATCTCAACCCGCATACAGGTACATCTTACTAACTACTAACTCATTTAGACACTTTTACATACACTTAGTCTACACATTGCATCATACATATTATGTAGTCATTATCATACATATTAGGAAAAATCTTTTCGTCAAAGGGTAGTCGCCCATATATCCACGACAGTTAGCCATGGTAAGCACGAAAGCAAATTCCATACTCATTCAATCATTTTCATATACACTTAGGCTACACATACAAAATACATATCATATGTTGGCATATCATGTATTTGGACTAAACCTTTAGCCCAGGAGTTGTTACACAACATCTAGCATACATAGATGACAGTTAATCATGGCAAGCACAAATTCATATTTCATACGTATACAGTATTTTCTATAAATACGAGGAATACAGTATATTCAACATAGTTAAAGTATAACTGAAAAATGAAACGGACAACACTTTATACATGTGAAATAGCATCCTAGGCAAGAATAAATCATTACTTAACATTAAAATTCTTTGAAACCATAACCTAAGCGTATATAGTCTGTGCCTTAAACCAGAAAATACGAAATGGATATGATTCAGACGATAAGTCATCGTCAACGACGGATACGCTACCTATGGCATGAAACAGGTTAGCTATGATGTCATTTAAACTACTCTAGGCTTCAAAACAGGTTAAGGTTGGGATTTCTTACCTAGGAATGGAGTCAGAAATGCCAGAATAGTGATACGGATAGGTGGATTAGGCACGTAGTAAAGCTGCGAAGAATCCCAGAAAGCAGCACCAACTTCTCCCTCACTTTCTCTCTCTTTTCTCCCTCTTGGAAAGCTAGGGTTTGGAAATTCGTATGGGATTTGGAATGGGGGTTTTAAGCCCTATTTATAAGACTAAACTTGACAAAAATAGACTTAAGGACAAAGTATACTTAGGTTATAACCAAATCGGGTCTGTTCCGATCCAACGGAGCACTTCTGGAGGTCTTGTTACTAAATACGGTCGGACTTAAGCTCTCTAATATCAGATATAGGTCAAGCTAAGTTTTCATTCCGGTCGGGCTTCCAGATCGACCGTGGCGGACCAGTTTCAATTCAATGGTCATCAAACTTCGAATAAGGCCACAAGTGCTATGACATGTAAGGGCCACCTATCCTGATCTGAGGGTAAATTTAGGTCATAATCTAACGGTCAGAATGCTTAAAAATAACGCGCAAGTGAACCATTCCAGATTTCTTAAAAATATAATTAATTTTTTAAAAATCTTTATTTTCTTACTCTCTTCACTCCGGACTCAAGGAAACAGTCCCAGGACATCGTTTGGGCTTAATTTTCGAGATGATAGTCAAGTCCAACTAGGCGGTCGTAATGGTCTAAGTTCATAGCTATCAGAGTCTCGATGTGCGGTCTAGAACCAATACAAAGTTACAAAGCATTCCCGGGAGCAACTGGGTTCAGTGTTGGATCCTAGATTTTAGGGTAAGATAGCGTTAATGATTCTATAGGTTTTGGGTCTTACAGATCGTATTTAAAGTGATTGGTGCTAATTTGGTAGGAAATCTAGTGTAGCGCTAGTTAACACACGTTAAATTTTAAAGAATTAGGTTCTAAATGATTTCTTTGGCTTTGGAATCAAGTTTTGAGAAGTTACCAAGGTGTTATGGTTAGTCCATTGCCTAAGGACGTCTAACTCCAGGTTGGCAAAAATCTGGGGTGTTACATTAAGCCTTCACCAAGCCCAGAGAAGTCGCACAGAACTTAAATGTTTTTGTACGAACCACATTCATAAGCATGTCGGTCAGGTTCACACTTGTATGGATCTTATCTAGAGTCACACTGTCTTCCTCAAGAACATTTCAGATAAAATGATGACGAACAATAATATGTTTAGTACATGAGTGATAAACAGAGTTCTCACCAAAGTAATCACACTTTCATTGTCACAATTAATCGGCACAGCCTCATGTTAAAGTGCAAGTTAGTTTATCATTCCTCTCAAGCAAACACTTTCTTTAAAAACCTCTGTTACCATCATATACTCAACTTCAGTTGTGATAAGAACAACCATAGATTGAAGCTTTAACATCCAACTAATTGCCCCACTTTGAACACAAATGAGTAGCCGAAAGTCGACCTTTTATTGTCCATATTTTCTGTATAATCAACATCCACATAGCCTACCAATTTGTTCTCTAACTTTTCAAATGTTAAGACATAGACCATTTGTACGTCGTATATATTAATGTAATCATTCCATTGCTACTCAGTGTTACTTGTTAGGGTTAGCATGTATCTACACACAACACCCACTACATATGAAATATTTGGTCTCGTAGAGACCATGACATACATTAAACTGTCAGCGACGCTCGTATAGGGCACGTGAGACATTACTTACTTTTCTTCATCTGTAGTAGGACATAGTTTAGAAGAAATCCTAAAGTAAGCAAGCATTGGGTGTGCTAACCGATTTCGCCATGTCCATATCGAACATATCAATGCCTTCTCAAGTTATTCTACATGTGATAATTGTAGCTTGCTCCTCTATCTATCTTTGTAAATATATGTGCCGAGAACCTTCTTTGTAGCCCCCAGATCTTTCATTTTGAATATCCCTGACAAATAAGTCTTCAACGTATCGATTTCATTCATGCTATAATTAGAAATAAGCATGTCATCTATGTACAATATTAGTATGATAAAGTTTTCATCATTTAATGTCTCGTAATAGACACAATGATCATATTCACCTATGGTAAATCGCTGACCTAATATTAAAGTATCAAACCTTTTGTACCATTGTCTATGAGACTATTCCAAGTCGTATAATGACCTCATCAATCCTCAAATGTTATTCTCAACCCCTAGTACTTTGAACCTTTCTGGTTGCTTCATGTAAATCTGCTCCTCCGACTCCCCATGAAGGAAAGTAGTTTATACATCCATCTGTTCCAATTCCATATTGTATTGGTCAACCAATGACAATACAAATTAGATAAACACCTTCTTGACCACAAATTTGATAAACACCCGCTTGACCACGGGTGCAGAAATTTCGCTAAAGACAACACCCTCCTTCACATACTCTTTCACTACCAATCTTAATGTGTATATATCCTAATTTTCTTTGTATCATCATGATTTCTCTTGTAAGTTCACTTACAATCGATCACTTTATGTGTTCACAACCCCAAGTGTAGGGTCGCGATGTAGTAATAATCTCGATAAGATCGAGATCAAATCCACAGGGACTATTCTCGTACTTTTCTGAATGTAACTAGAACTAGAACTAGAAAAAAGATGAAAACCTAAATCTAAAATATTTAAGAGAATAATTGTGATTATAGTAATTAAAACTAGTGAATTTAAAGGTAGGAACAGGGTGCTAAGATCCACTTGTAGCAATTAAGAAGCTTCCTTGCATGATTCAAGGGCATAACTGGAATCAGAGTCCTATCTTATCAAGTTGGTTAGAAGAGATTTGTCAGATCTCTTAACTTCTGATAGATCTAATCATCAATGGATGAGAGTGATGAAGATTTGGAAGTGATTTCTCACTTATTCATGCCTAGGAGACAAGGAAAACAACAGGATTTACCAATCCCACAACCAATCATAAGAGAATTGTGAAAGTTAGCAAGGATTCTATCACCCTATCATGCCCAAGGGATGATGGTGAACAACGAGACTTACTAATTTCACAATCTCAATTCAGGAAAAGAAGATATCTTAAGCTATCACAGATTTATTGTAATTTGTCACAACAAACCATTAAAAACTAAAAATATTCCTTCATAATCAAATTAGAATCCAAGAGAGTTTAACAAAATATGAATCAAAACAAAGCAAACATCCAAATTACACTACAAGCTTCCCCTCTTAGCTAGCCAATCATAAATATGATTGAACTAGAATCTCTTAATAAAAGCATAAAAACAACTAAGGGAATAAAACTCTTGACGATGGCTTCTCCATGCTTTTTCTCCATTCCTCAAACCTTAGATGATGCCTAGGGATGCCTTAGGGACCCTTATTTATAGTTTTAGGCTTTAGACTTTCGTATCGAGTGGAAATTTTAAAAACCGTCTCAAATTTACATAGTCTAAGCAAAAATTGCGTAACGCTCGACTGGTCGTGGGACGTCCTCGATCAGTCGAGGGTCTCCTTCGACTGGTCAAACAGGGCAGGAATTTTGAGGTTTTACTTATTGGAGTTCGAGTTGAGACACCTTCTACCTGTCAAGTGGATGCTAGGACTGGTTGAACTAGGGCCAGGACTAGTCGAGCGTAGTCAAAACTAGTCGAGTTGGAGCCAGGACTAATCGAGGATCACCGAATTTCACTTCAAAACTTCTATTTTCTTCATTCCAAACTTGGTTTTCTTGGATCTTCTGTATATGCATTCTTCATTCTTGGTTTTATTAGATCCATTCTTGACTTTGGTGATTCTTGAGCGTTAAATCCATGCTTTTAACATCCTTTTCAATCCAAGCTCTTAAATTTACCTTGCAACACAAACATGATTAAAATAGAACATTAAGCATTATTATATTCATAAAACCAAGTAATAAATGGGGTCTAATATGCAATAATTGACCCTCAACAGAAGCTTCACCAGCTCCCATGTCACATTCTTCTATAAAGATTCCATCTCGTCATGCATGACCGCCATCCGTTTTTTAACATCTGGGTCATCTAATACTTCCTAGAAGGTAGACGGATCTCTCTCATTCGTAATGAGGGTGAATGCAATATTCGAGTCATTTTTGTATTTATCTGGTGATTTGCGATCTCTCAACGATTTTTTTCTGAAATGTGGCTGCTCCACCTATTCTTGTACCTCTACCTACAGCTTAGGCTTTGCCTATGTATCAACCTTTTCAATCTCAACATCAATGACAATTGATTTCTCCGATTTCTTGTGTTCGTCCTTATGCAACAAGGAATCTTCATCAAACCTGACATCTCGAGTAATTATGGTTTTTCAAGTGACCCGATTATATAGCATGTATCCCTTTACTCCATCATCATAGCCTACAAAAGTATAATTCTTTACCCTTTGGTTTAGCTTATCGCTCTCAACTGATGGTATATGAGAGTAAGCATCATAATAAAAAAAAACCCACGACTGTGAGTAGTCGACCTCATGGACACTCCACACTTCTTCTGGAATCTTATAGTCTATTGGCTTAGATGGGGATCAATTTAACAGGTAACAAGTCGTATTCACGGCCACAATCCATAGCTCCTGGCCTAATTCAGCATTACTCAACATGCTTCGGGCTCTCTCTAAGAGAGTATAATTCATTTGTTCTATTACACCATTCTATTTAGCCGTGCGCCTCACTGTATCGTGCCTTATAATACCATGATATTTACAAAGCTGATGAATTCCTTTGAAGTGAATTCACCTCCATTGTCTATCCTTAAAACCTTTAGTTTCTACTATGCCTGCCTTTCAACCGCCGCCTTTCACACTTTGAATGTGGTGAATACATTGGATTTATTCTTCAGGAAATAAACCGGCACTTTCCTAGAGTAATCATCTATGAACAAGACAAAAATAATGACCCTTCCAAAAGAAACAACGAGCGATGAGCCCCATACATATGAATTCACATGCTCTAGTACACCCTGATAAAAATGTTTTTCAGTTTTAAAAGTTAGTCATGATTATTTACCATATATACAATGGCCACATATATGAAAATTAAAACTTTTAAATATAAGAATCAAAGAACAATAAGAAAGTACTTTCATATCACATTCTCCTATGTAGCCTGAACCCACATGCCACAAACATGCTGATGTGGACTTCATTATAGACACTGCAGTTTCACCAGATACGATATTCATGATCAACTCGTATATGTTTCTATTCCATTACAATTTCATTACTACGAGTGCCACTTTAGAAATTTTAAGGACCCAATCAAAACTTGTAAACGTACACCTAAGTGCCTCCAATGCCCCAAGAGAGATCGAGTTCTTCCTAAGGTTCGAAACGTGTATCACCTCTATCGAGATACACTCCACCCCATTGAACATCTTAATGTGCATCGAACCAACATAGACAACCTCACAAGTAATGTCATTGCCCATAAACACATGTCCACCATCACACCCGTTGCAACTGGTGAACCAATATCGTTGAAAAACCATGTGGTATGAGGCTCGTGTATTCAAAACTCACTTGTTGCTAAGATACCCATATTTGGATGCGATTAGAATATCACCACCATCAACTTTCTCTTGTTGGATTCCACTATGTTGGCTTCCTTCGGTATATTATCAGACTTCTCTCCCTTCTGTACCTTAGGATTCTGACAATCATTCTTCATGTACCCTATCATTCCACATTTTTGGCACTTCATCTTACACTTCCCTTTCGATTTGGATATAGACTGAGAATTTTCCTTTTCCTATTCAGAATTCCTTCCCCTAGCAACTAACTTATCTGTAGAGGTACCCTCGCCGCTATATTTCCTTCTTAACTACTTCTCATGAACGGCTGAGATGACAAGTTCAATATTGATGGTATCCCTACCATGAATAAGAGTGTCAACGAGATTCTTATAAGACCGTGGAAGCAAATTCAACATAATTAAGACTAGATCTTTTTTTATGATCTTAATGTCTGCATTCGTCAGTTTATAAAACAATTTGTTGATTGTGCTCATGTGTTCATTGATATTAGACCCCTCCATCATCTTAAGATTATAGAACTATTTCTTAAGATATGTATAATAGTCTAGAGATTTCTTCATATACAAACTATCAAGTTTAGACCATAACCCTACGACGGTCTTTTGATCCAGGGCATTATAGAGAATGTAGTCCACTAGGCACAATTGGATCGAGGTTGTAGCCCTCTCAACAAGTTCATCCAACTCTTAATCGCTCATAGGTGCAACACAATTCGCCTTGTCGAGGAGAGTGTGTTACAATCCTTGTTGAACTAAAAGGCCTCTTATTTTAACCTTCAATAGTTCAAAATTATTTTTACTAGTGTACTTCTCTGTTTTATACTTCACATTAGACCCTTTCATCGACGTGTTTCATATTAGAACTTGAAATCCCAATGTTATCTCTGATACCACTTATTAGGCGATCATGCAGAAGCAAACTCAAATTCAATCAAATAAGGAAAGATCAAATGCAAGCAAAAGCACATAGAGAACACACGAATTTTACATGGAATAACCCTTATGGGAAAAAACCATGGCACGAAGCAATAAGCAATCCACCATGAAATGATATTACAAGATATAGATGGACTTCCCGATCATAACCTAAAATCCTTTCCCAAAACCCTGGCTTTGCTCCTGAACACCTTAGGAACATCTTAGAATTCACTTAGAATACCCTAATCCTAATTACACCTGATATATATACTATTACAACCGGAATTACAAATAAATCGCGCACTTATGCAATTCTATGGCCGCCTTCGATAGAAGCTTTGATGGCATCAACAACCATTGAAGACCAGTCGATGACATCGAAGCCACTTTCGACGGCATTAAGTAGCAACTCTAAAACTTTTCAGCAAGTAACATGGATTTTTTTAAAAATTTTCGATGGCATCGATTAGTCTGTCAATGACATCAACTAGTCCTTGATCTCAGTCAAATTCAAGACATTTGACAATAATCTCCGCCATAGATTCAATCTTCATGCTCCATTGCTCCATCATGTCATCACCATCTTTAATCGCCTTCCATCATAACTTTACCCTCACTTCTCGTGCACACTTCGTCTTCATTAAACATTTGTCAAGCCTAGAGAAGTCGCATAGAACTTGAACATCTCTGTAGGAACCACTTTCGTAAACATGTCAGACTGGTTCACACTTGTATGGATCTTCTCTAAATTCATAATCGCCTTCCTTAAGCACCTTTCAGATAAAATGATGATGAACATTAATATGTTTAGTATGTGAGTGATAAACAAATTACTTTGTCAAATTAATCACGCTTTTATTGTCACAACTAACCGACATGGCCCCCTGCTAAAACCAAAGATGATTTATCATTCCTCTCAATCAATCACCTTCTTTTAACGCATCCGTCACCACCATATACTTAACTTCAGTTGTGGAAAGAGAAACCATAAACTGAAGCTTTGATATCTAACTAATCATCCCACCCACTAACACAAATGAGTAGCTGGAAATCAACCTTTTATTGTGCACATATTCAGCATAATCAACATCCACATATCCCATCAATTTATCCTCTAACTTTTTAAATGTTAAAATGTAGGCCATTGTACCTCATATATACCGAAATAACAATTTCACTGCTTCCTAGTGTTGTTTACGGGGGTTAGCCATGTATGTAACATCCTAAATTTTTGTGGCTAGAGTATGTACTCATGCCCAAGGAAAACGGGTGTTACTAATGTACAACTGGATGCTCTGAAATCGCACCCTATTTTTTTCACTTGTTTACATCCAGATACATTCATGAGGGTAACATTCACAAGAATAAAATTAACTATATTAATTATATATCATCAGAGTAAAAGGAATAGTCAAGGCCTCATAATGGGAGGTTTATTACAACATCAGAGTTCACAACAGAAATATAAAACTAAGTAAATAATCTGTCTTCATATTCTTTCAGTGTAATCTTCTTTAGGGAAGTACTTCTCTAAGTCTTTAACCTATACGTCACCTGCATTAACTGTACGGTTGGGAGAGGGTCAATGCCCTACTCATAGTGAAGGTTATCCTTTAAGATTAACAATAATTCAAGCAATTCATAAAAGTAAAGTAAAAAACACTGATACGTCTCGTACTTCACTAATACATGAGATATCAATATGCACAAACAACCTACATGAGATGCATGCCTAGCATAATATGTGTGACTCATCATACGTAGTGATCATCATAATGTGGAATATAATTTATAAGAAATTTGGATCGACCTGCATTCCAAAACTACGGATATTCGCCAGCATGGTCAACGCTAACATGGATTTATGCGAACATCTTAAGGCAACACAACACGTGGTTGGGGGATTTAAGTAATACGATGTGTTCATGGAGCGACTATTTACAACATCTAATCCTGAAAAGTTGATGTAACACGTAGGCCGATTTTCATACTTCTATTGTGCACCACGCCAACCAACACACGGAATTACGTGACAACCAAGAGGGTCACTACCTGTACCGCATTACGTCCATGATAGGATAATCGATTCACTAGTTGTGATACCTCATAATACATCACTTGCAGTTGTAAAGAATATAATTGAATCATGAAGAGTATAGTTTGAATCAAGAAGAATATAAAATAAATCATGGATGTTCTGAAATAACAAGACACATGCCCATGACTTTAAAGATGGACGGCACAAGGCTAATATAATAAGAGAAGAGTGACAATGGTCAACTTAACAAAAGTGGCAATGGCTAACATAATAAGAGAAAAGTGACAATAGTCAACTCAATAAAAGAAGAGTGGCAGAGCCAATAAGAGAAAAGTGACAATAGTCAACTCAATAAAAGAAGAGTGGCAGAGCCAACTCAAATAAAAAGACGAGTGACATAACCAACTCAAATATAGAGACGAATGATAGAGCTAACTCAAATAAAGAGACGAGCGGCAGGGTCAACTCAATAATTGATAAGGCAGGGCAAGGCTAGTATCCATAGTCTCACATGAATTCAGAAAAGTTCACTTGTATTTGACATCATGTAATAATCCCAAAAGGTTCAATAGTTGTAATGATATTAAATAAATCAATTAATAGGATAATTCTCGAAAAAATATGTAATCATAAAAGGCATGATAATCCATAACATTAAAGGCATGAAAAGGACAAATAAATAACAAGAATCCAGATAGAAAGCAGGATAATCCTCATCCTCAAAAGTAGGAAAGAGGCAAGAGCAGGAAAAGGCATGAAAGGCAAATCATATACATGAAAGCATGAATAAACGGAATGTAAAGATTGAAAGCCTAAAGGATAAAACTCTCACCTCTGGTATGCATACTTTGAGAGTGGTTACATGATGTAGTGTTGAATCTTTATCTTAGGTTGATGTCCTATTGTCGTGACGGTATGAAATTAAGAAGCTAAACTTCAACTTGTGTTAACTTGAACCTATACTCCAACCTCCCCGACTACATCGACTCTTACTCAGACTAGGGTGTTTTGGATTTACTGATTGGAAGGGAAGAATAAAACGGAATTCAAGAGGGGTATTACTGACCTACCTTAATGATTCAATAACTTGATGAATCTCGGCAATTGGCCAATCTCTTCTTGACTTGCCTGGTAATTGGCCGATCTCTTCCATTCTTTTTCCTTTCTTTCTATCTCTCCTTCCTGCGTGAAACTAAGCGTTCTTCTTCCCTTCCCAAGGTAGGATTTTATAGGTTTCATCCCATGCGAAGACACGTCCTAGCTTAAGCAGGAGATGCCTTTTCGCGTTTTGTTTCACACAGGCTCGTGCGTGGCCTGAGTATGGATTAGAAAGCATGTTTTTATCGTTGTTTTTGGCCCAAACCTTTCATTAGGATCGGTTTCTATATTGACAGAATATTACACAAACGCTCCTAATTCCATCCAGATCATTCAGTCTGGCTTCCGTCGTCATGTACTCAATTGACTTAGTGGTCCCTGTTTTAATAGTAGATTCTATTTTGGCCATTCTCCAGTCGATCGGTTCACTTGGATGGTCGGGATTTATTGTTTGGATGTTCTTAGACCCGTCTGATCTATTTTGAGAGTGAGTTTCTTGGACGTGTTCCGCGAAGGAGAGAACTTCCACATGGTTGTGTAAAAGATGGCGAAACTGCTGTAAAACTGGTGGAACTGCGGAAGGTCTCTCTTTCCTTCTCTTTCGGACATCTAAGGAGAGATTATAAACCCTTTCTCTAAGATTTGGAAGGCTCTGATTGGAGCTGATGGGTTACTTAAGAATGTGCAACAACGGAGAGATCGCAGGTCACGATTTCGATGTTGTCACAGTGGCTGGATTTTCATTTTGACCGATTATTTGTGATCGGGTGGGGTCACTAATGTAGTTTCCTAGAGGATCCAATCCCTTTATTAGATTTGGCATTACGTGTTAGCCTATGAGCCTAACTTTGGGATTGATTTATTGATCAAGTGGCCCACTTATAGAGTAGAAAGATGGAATAAAACCCATTGTTGCACTTGGTTCGCCAATTGTTATAGTGGTTAATAAGTTTAGGTGGGGTCCACTTGTGATGATCTTCTGGGGATTCCATGTCATTCACCACCTTCTACACGTCATGGTGGCCCATAGCCCTAAGATTGAGTCAGATAACACTCTCCAGTCGGGCCACACAATCCTCCGATGCATGGGGTGGCATTCACGGTTTAATCCAAACCTCCTTTGACATGATTTGCCATGCACTTGATATTTACAAATTTTCCCTTCACTCTTACTGTATCTTCTGTCTTCCGTTCCTCCCTACTGCAGTATCCAAAAGAAGTGAAACTTTATCAACCATCCTTATTTCTTGAGAGCTCTCGACTAGTTAAATTTGGGACCCGATCTATCAAGGATGGCCGAGATGCTCCTTTAGTGGCTAACACACTTCGCACTTCGAAAATAGTATTTATACAACTCTGATTGATAAGTTACCGGGTGGTTTGGAACTAGACCCTATGATCTTCATAATAATCGGTTTACCATGATGTTTGTGTGGCCTGTTTGGTGGATCCAAACATGATGGATAGTCATGTGACTTACTAAAAATAAGAGGACTTAGTGGTTAGCACTCTGGCCATGTATATAGGTGAATGTACGATCTGTTTAATAAACGGATGGACATAACGTGGGTTTCTGGGATGATTAGGGGTAAAGCACATGTATCGATGGATTAGTGTGTCTTGTTCTCATGTGTAGGTTTCTCAGATCATATTTTTTATGATGAGTTAAGCATATTCATAGGTGATGAATAAGATGAACGGATCAAAATCTTGATCTGATAAGTGCACGAATGGATGTAGAAGTCAAGTAGATAATTGGCTACGATCTAAGGGTTGGAATTTGACGTGTATGGTTAATTTATGATAAATAGAGCTAGTATAAAATTTCACAGGGAATGGATTGTGGGAACCATGTGATCTAGAGTTCAGGGGTCTAGGTCAATTGCATTTTCATAATTATTATTGATCTGTGAGTTTTGGGAGATCTAATGGCTCCACATGGTTATAGGGATGTTTCTAAGAAATTCTTATAAAAGAATGTGTATCTAAATCACTACGGATAGGAAATTATTCGTTGTGCCCTTCGTGGGAAGGTACTTACGTCAAATCACGTGATGGATGGTCTTTCCTGGAAATCAACGGTTAGATGGCTTGATATATGAATGAGGGTCATTCCTAACAGTTAGGTTTGTGTCAGGGCAAGGATTTAAGGCTACAATTGTCAGATTGGTATCGTACACTTGCACATATAAGTAAATTTTCAGGTAACGCTCGAGAACTTTCAATACTCGAGTATTAAAAAGTTCAGGGCGTTACAATCTACCCCCCTTAAACATAATTTCACCTCCAAAATTTAGTACTTCTAATATACAAGCCATCTTTTATATCTTTAAAGATTACTTATATCCTGTGTTCCCGGTGATACGGATAGATGGTTGTAGTAGGTTCGAACCCGATACATAAATCCTTTATTTGCATAGTATAAAAGATTTACTGGTATCTACTCATAATCCGATCGAATCTAGATCCGTTGCTTAATCAGGGCATTAGAATCTTTTGAGATTTTTTAGGACTTAGAGTTTGAGTCAAACCATGTAAATTTCACGTAAATATAGCTCTATCAGTCCATATTACTTCGGTTATTCTAAGCTCATGGGAAAATTAGTACGAAGTCTTATACCCTCGAAATGGATGACTCTATGTGGCCTATTAACCTTCTGTTGCGTACTTGATTATTTGATATAGTGCCCAAAATATTGTCGCCATTGATTCATTATGCTTAGGTTTTCAACGTATCACTCGTAAGGTGGATATTTATACATCTTGGTATGTGTAAATGATTACATGAATTAGGGATGCTACAACCTACCCCCTTTAAACAAAATCTCAACCCCGAGATTTGATAATTGACTTAACCCACTTACTCCTTTCCTGATTGTGGTTCCGTTGCTGGGAGTTGAACCCGGGTTGTCTAGTTGAAAGCTAGATATCCTAACCGGAGTAGACGACAATGGATTTGAAATTCTTTAGAAGGAGGTTGATGGAGACCTAGATTCGTAGTTTCTAGATTCCATGTCTAACTAAATATTTCCAATGGGGACCCTAAGTATAGGTTTCTAATTCTTCAACTCCTAGTTCACTCGGGAATTCAATTGAGTATATGTCACTAATTCATTATATATCCTAATCATGAAAAATTTAAGGTGGTCCACTCTCTCAGGCCTAGTTAATCACATTTTCATGCTCTGATACCAACTGTAACATCCTGAATTTTCACGGCCAGAGTATATACTCGTGCCCGAGAAAACTGAGTATTAATAATGTACAACTGAATGCTCTGAAATCGAACCCTAGTTTTTTCGCTTGTTTACATCCAGATACATTTATGAAGGTAACATTTGTAAGAATAAAATTAACTGTATTGATTATATATCATTAAAGTAAAAGTAATAGTCAAGGCCTCATAATGGGAGGTTTATTACAACATCAGAGTTCATAGCGGAAGTATAAAACTAAGTAAATAATCTGTCTTCATATTCTTTCAGTGTAATTTTCTTTAGGGAAGTAGTTCTCTAAGTCTTTAACCTGTACATCACCTGTAACAACTGTACGGTTGGGAGAGGGTTAATGCCCTACTTATATTGAAGGTTATCTTTTAAGATTAACAATAATTTAAGCGATGCATAGAAGTAAAGTAAAAGGCACTGATACTCTCGTACTCCACTAATACATGAGATATCAATATGCGCAAACAACCTACATGAGATGCATGCCTAGCATAGTGTGTGCGGCTTATCATATGTAGTGATCATCACAATATGGAATCTAATTTATAAGAAATTTGGCTTGACCCGCATCCCATAACTATAGATATTCATCAACATGGCCAACACTAATGTGGATTTATGCGAACATCTCGAGATAACATAATACGCGGTTGGGGGATTTATGTAACACGATATGTTCATGGAGCGACTATTTATGACATCCAATCCCGAAAAGTTGATGTAACACGTATGTTGATTTACATACATCGATTGTGCACTATGCCAACCAACCCACGGAATTACGTGCCAGTCAAGAAAGCCGCTATCCGTAACGCATTACGTCCATGATAGGATAATCGATTCACTAGTTATGATACCTCATAATACATCACTTTCACTTCTAAATAATATAACTGAATCATGAAGAGTATAATCTGAATCAAGAAGAATATAAATTGAATCATGAAGGTTCTAAAATAACAATACACATGCATATGCTTTTAAAGATAGATGGCACAAAGCCAATATAATAAGAGAAGAGTGATAGCGGTCAACTCAACAAAAGTGGCAATGACCAACATAATAAGAGAAGAGTGACAATGGTCAACTCAACAAAAGAAGAGTGGCAGAGCCAACTCGAATAAAAAGACGAATGACACAACCAACATAAATATAGAAACGAGTGGCAGAGCCAACTTAAATAAAGAGACGAGAGACAGGGCAAACTCAGTAATTGATAAAGCAGGGCAAGGCTAGTATCCATAGCCTCACATGAATTCAGAAAAATTCACTTGTATTTGACATCATGTCATAATCCTAAAAGGGCCAATAGTTGTAATGATATTAAATAAATGAATTGATAAGATAATTTTCAAAAAAAACATGTAATCATAAAAGACATGATAATCCATAACATCAAAGGCATAAGAAGGCTAGATAAATACCTAGAATCTAGATAGAAGGCAAGATAATCCTCATCCTTAAAAGCAGGAAAGAGGTAAGAGCAGGTAAAGGCATGGAAGGCAAAATCATATACATGAAAGCATGAATAGACGGAATTTAAAGATCAAATCAAATCAAGGTAAGCCTAAAGGATAAAACCCTCACCTCTGGTGCACATACTTTGAGAGTGGTTACATGATGTAGTGTTGAATCGTTATCTTCGGCTGATGAGCTATTGTCGTGACAGTATGAAATTAAGAAGCTAAACTTCAACATGTGTTGACTCGAACCTATACTCAAACCTCCCCGGCTAAGTCGACTCTTACTCAAACCAGGGTGTTTTGGATTTACCGGTTGGAAGAGAAGAATAAAAGGGAGTTCAGGGGTATTGCTGGCCTACCTTGATGATTCAGTAACCCGATGAATCTCGGCAATTGGTCGATCTCTTCTTGGATTGCCTGGAAATTGGCCAATCTCTTCTATTTTTTTTTCCCTTCTTTCTAACTCTCCTTCCTGTATGAAAATAAGCGTTCTTCTTCCCTTTCTAGGGTAGGATTTTATAGGTTTCATCCCATGCGAAGACACATCCTGGCTTGAGCAGGAGATGTCTTTCCTCGTTCTGTTTTGCACAGGCTTGTGCATGGCCTGCATGCGGATTGGAAACCACATTTCTATCATTATTTTTGGCCCAAACCTTTCATTTGGATGGGTTGTTGTATTGATGGACTATTACACAAACGCTCCTAATTCCATCCATATCGTCCAGTCTAGCTTCCATCATCTTGTACTCGATTGATTTGGTGGTCCCTGTTTTAATAGTAGATTCTGTTTTGGCCATTCTCCACTCGATCGTTTCACTTGGATGGTCAGGATTTGTTGTTTGGATCTTCTTGGTCCCGTCTGATCTATTTTGAGAGCGAGTTTCTTGGACATGTTCCGCGAAGGAGAGAACTTTTGCATGGTTGCATGAAAGATGAAAAAACTACGAAGGGTCTCTCTTTCCTTCTTTTTCGAACGTCTAAGGAGAGATCGAAACCCCTTTCTATGATATTTGGACAGCTCCACTTGGAGTTGTTGGGTTACTTAAGAGGGTGCAACAACGGAGTGATCGCAAGTAGTGATTTAGACGTTGTCATAGTGGCTAGATTTTTATTTTGACAGATTGTTTATGATCGGCTGGGGTCCATTAATGTAGTTTCCTAGGGGTCCATCAATGTTTGGCATTACGTGTTGACCTATGAGCCAAACATTGGGATTGATCTGTTGATCAAGTGGCCCACTTATGGAGGAGAAAGATGGAATAAAACCCATCGCTGTGCTTGGTTCGCTTGTTGTTACAGCGTGTAGGAAAGTGTCAATCTTGATTGATTAATGGGATTTGGTGGGGTCCACTTATGATTATCTTATGGGGAATCCATGTCGTTCACCACTTTCTACATGTCGTAGTGGCCCATGGCCCCAAGATTGAGTTAAATACACTCTCCAGGCGGGCCACATGATCCTCTAATGCATGGGGTGGCATTCACCATTTAATCCAAACCTCCTTATGATGTGGTTTTCCATGCACTTGATATTTATAAATTTTCCATTCACTCTTACCGTATCTTCTGTCTTTCGTTCCTCCCTACTGCACTATCCAAAAGAAGTGAAATTTTATCAACCATCCTTATTTCTCGAGAGCTCTCAACTAGTTAAATTTGGGCCTTGATCTGTCAAGGATGGTCGAGATGCTCCTTTACTAGCAAACACACTCCGCACTCTGAAAGCAGTATTTGTACAACTCTGATTGATAAGTTACCGGGTGGTTTGGACCTAGACCTTAAGATCTTCATAATGATCATTTTACCATGATGTTCGCGTGGCCTGTTTAGCAGATCCAAACATGACGATAGTCATGTCACTTGCTAAAAATAAGAAGACTTAGTGGTTAGCACTCTGACCATGTATGTAGATGAATGTACAATCTGTTTAATAAATGGATAGACATAACGTGGGTTTCTAGGGTGATTAGGGGTAAAGCACGTGTATAGATAGATTAGAGTGCCTTGCTCTCATATGTAGGTTTCTCAGATCATAGTTCTGATAGTGGGTGAAGCATAGTCATAGGTGATGAACAAGATGAATGGATCGAAATCTTGATCTGATAAGTGCACAAATGGATGTAGAAGTCAAGTAGCTAATTTGCTATGATCTAAGGGCTGAAATTCTATGTATATGGTTAATTTATGATAATTAGGGCTGGTTTAAATTTTCACATGGAATGGATTGTGGGAACCATATGATCTAGAGTTCAGGGGTCTAGGTCAATGGCATTTTCATAATTATTACTTATCTATGAGTTTTGAGAGATCCAATGGCTCCACATAGTTATAGGCACATTTCTAGAAATTCTAATAAAGGAATGTATATCTAAATCACTACGGATAGGGAGTTATTTGTTGTGCCCTTCGTGGGAAGGTACTTACGTCAAATCATGTGATGGATGGTCTTGCCTGGAAATCAATGGTTAGATTGCTTAATCTATGAATGAGGATCATTCTTAATGGTTAGGTTTGTGTTAAGGCGAGGATGTAAGGCTAGGATTGTCAGATTGGTATCGTACACATGCACATATAAGTAAATTTTTAGGTAACACTCGAGAACTTTCAATACTCGAGTATTAAAAAGTTTGGGGCATTACAATGTATCTAATCACAACGCCCATTGATGTGAAGCATCCGATCACATAAAAACCATGACATACATCAAAGTGCAAATAGCACTCGAAAAGGGCACATAAGAGATTACTTTCTTTCTTCATCTGTAGTAGGACTCAGTGTAGAAGAAATACTAAAGTGAGCAGTATGGGGTGTGTTAATGGTTTTCATCTTGTTCATACCAAATTTTATTGATACATTCTCAAGGTATTCTACTGTGATAATCGTAGACTGCTCCCATATTTGTCTTTGTGTATATCTATCTCGAGAATCTTCTTTGCAACCCCTAGATCTTTCATGTTGAATGTCCTTCACAACTGAGTCTTTAACATATCAATCTCAAACATGCTATGATTGAAAATAAGCATGTCATCTACATATAATATCAATACGATGAACAATCCATAATTCAGTGTCTTGTAATGGACACAATGATCATATTCACTTGTGATAAATCACTAACCGAAAATAAAAGTATCAAACTTTTTGTACCACTACCTAGGTGACTGTTTCAGTCCATATAACTCACTCAATCTGAAAACTTTATTCTTAGTTCCTTGTACTTTGAACCATTCTGATTGCTTTAGGTAAATATACTCTGCCAATTCCCAATGAAGGAAAGCAGTCTTCACATCTATCTGGTCCAATTTCAAGTTGTATTGAGTAACCAATGCTAAAACAAATCTCATAGACAACTACTTGACCACATGCATAAAAATCTCGTTGAAGTCGACACCCTCCATTGATCAAGCTTAAATATTACTTTTTTATCCTCTCAATTTCATTAGCTTTCATTATATTTAAGTGATTAATTAATCTAATAATATATATTTCTATACGAGAGGTGATTTTGCATTTAAAGTTCAATGCATACTTAAAACGAGGATTTAAAGCTCAAAAAGGGATCAAGCTCGAAGGAAATGGAGAATGGGATATTTGAAAGACAATATTGAAGATTTAAAGTGTCGAAGATCAAAGAAAACCAAGTACCAAAGATGAAAAAATGTCTAAAAAATCACACAGTTCAATAATAGAAATAAAAGACAATTTGGTCCCTCCAAAGGTTGATTCGGTCCAATCGAAAGTGCCAAAATAATCTAGTAAGAAAAAGTGAATTTCAAACTTAATTTAGCTTGATAGTTCAATACAACCAAACTTAGGTCTAGTGCCACCAAAGGAGAGTTCGGTCCAACCTGAGGGAGACAAAGACTTAAGATAAATCTGGTTACAATGGAAAGACCCAGTCGATGCAACTGAAGGCTATAATCGGTGTGAGCAAAGTGTAACAAAATTGTGAAAATTTGAAGTCGTTGCGAAGTCAATGTGGAATTTTTTTTCTATTTAAAGGGATGTTTTATGCTCTCTAATGACGAATTAGGGCTTGAAAGAGAGGCCAAGGGATGGCGGAGATTCTATGGAGCCATCCTTCTCATTAAATCCTTCAATTCTGCCTTATCTTTTGTGTTTTCTTTTATTCTAGGATGTTAGCCATATTAAGTTAATCTCTTAGCTAAGGCTAAGAGATGAAGCTTGTAGTTAATTACAATATTTAGTTTATTTGATTCAATAAACAATTGTTTAAATTATGATAGTATATTAAATAAATTTGGATTTTATTTTAAAGATTTTGTGTTGTTTAATCTTTACTTTATTGTCAACTATGGGCACATTGAATGCTTGATGTGCAATTGTAATTCTTGATTAGAGAAAGAATCAATCTGTATAATTGATTTATTGAATATCACCTCCAGGTATATTGGATACTTTTGATTTCTTGTGATTAAGATCTAAATGCTTCATAAGAGAATCATTTGATTGAAATCATTTCTAGTTGGTGCCGATGGTTAGTTTAATACAATTATTTTTCGATTAGATAGGTTAAGACTTCAATTCTAATTGAGTTATAAAAGTTGAATAAGTGAATTAGATATTTAGATTGCTATGAGTGGATTCATGGATCCTTAGTATTTATTTTTATTATTTTTACCCTTAAGCCATTCGCTGGATTAAAAACCCAGACAAATTGTTTTCCTTTAGATTAGTTCTAGTCGTGTTTCCCATTCCCTGAGGATTCGACCTCGATCTCACCGAGTTATTACTGCATCACAGCCCTACACTTAGGGTCGTCAATAGAGGTGTACATGAACCACGCTAGCTTAGTTAGCTCGCTCGACTCGACTCGAAAAAGGCCGATTCGAATAGGTTCGAAGCTTAGTTCAAGTCGAGTTGCAACACCCTATACTTTTCAGTACTTGGGTGTTACCATGAGAACCTGATTTAATATAAACGCAATCCCAATTTATGTGAACATTCATGCACTCTAGCCAAAACTTGACCATTAGGGCTAATCAACATCCATAGATTGAGCCATTTGACCTTCTAATCATTGGATCAATGGTTAGTTTTCCACTTATATAGTCTTAGGGATATCTAAAACTAGTGAGAGGTGAATCTGAAACATTTGTGTCGTTAGATCTTAAGAAATTGAGGATCAATGGTTGGATATAAGGTCGATCATTAGATTAGGACCTCTCATCATCTATCTGGGGCTTTGATCATCCAAAATGACCATTAGATTTTACCCAGATGTTTCAATTGACTCTTACGACCGTTGATAAACTGTTCTTAAGCGAAAAAGGTGTCGAGATTCACAATCGTGAGATCAATCAAGGTGTAGGACCATCTAAGTAGATAAATGGTTGTCAAATCTACCCTAAATCTAATTATAAACCATTAGGTCTATTAGCAAAAAAATTTAGAAGGATCTAACCATCAAATCAGTGAGAATCCATGATTAAAGTTATAGATTTTAAAGTATGGCCCACCTGATTTTTAGATCAGCCTGATCTTTGGTCAAGAGCCATACTTGGACCCATGGGATTTGATGGACAAGACAAATTTCACTTAACGTTACTATGGGCTATGCAAAACCACTAATCAGATAGGAAATCATAAAATATGGCCCACTTAAGCCTTGGACCTATCGTACGATTAGCCAACTACCCTAATAGGGCCAATAGAACTTAATGAACGGAGTGGATCTATCAAGACCATCTCTTTGGCCCCACCTTTGATGCGTGTGCATGTAGAGTGCGAGCACTCATTGTGCACTGGTTTGGGAGACCTGGTCAAACCTCGCTGACCCAACATTTCCTTAAAAAGAGAGGATTTATCTGTTTTATTTTCCTGCCCATGCCTTAACGGATGGACAACATCTGTTTGAGACATGATATGGCCCACCACACTCATCCATTGGGATGATCCAATCTGTCCATCTTGTAGAGGGCGCGAATTTGACCATAACTCCACTAGTCACTCACCTTAAAGCTCTTATACGTGGTTACAATCTCTGACACAAAGAGTGTTGTGTGCAATTGGTTTTTTTGAAAACGAAAAGCCCTATTTTTCCTCCACGCTGGCAATCCGCATGAAGCTAAATCCACTCAATCTTGGTCATTGGAACAAGATCATCCCAACCATTCATTTTCCTCTAGTTTAGGACTTCCTTACCAAGCTAAAACCATGGCCAGTTTTGGTTTTACTAGCTGTATTTGAAGGCAGTTGCAAACTTTGTGCAATCTAGGCTATCCATCCCTCATCGAATGGCTCGGAGAGCTAAAGCAAGCCTTAAAAAAGGGAGCATTGGACATCACTCCATTGCCTCCTCCATTCCTTTCAAAAAACCCTATAAAAATATTCACAGCCTTCAAGTTTCGAACCCCACCTGAAAAACCTCCTTAAAGCTTCTATCTAAGTATTCTCCAAGCTCCTTTGGGCTCATCCACACCCTCCACAACAACTAGATTAAAGAAAACTCCATCGAGTGGTGATTTTCCATTAAAGTTAGAGCTTCTTCCCTGAGAGCACAAGTTTTACCCCACTGCTGGCATAACCCGCACCAAGGTAGAATCGTTTGGTCATGCTGTTGAGCATGGTTTGGAGAGAGAGAGAGAGAGAAAGTGGTGGAAAAGAAAAGAAAAGAAAGAGAATGAGGGAGAGGAAGTGTTGTTGCTACTTCTACTGCCATTATTGAACCAGCTCGAGCTCGGATCGAGCCAAGAGAGTTTGGGTCGGGTCTATTCTTGGTCTGGTCCAGCAACTATTGGACGGTACAAGAAGAAGAAGAAGAAGAAGAGAGGACATAGTCCTCTTTCTTCTTGTGACCTGTTGCTACACTGAGTCTCGGACTTGGTTTGTTCGAGTTTAGGTCGTGTGGGCCTCTTGAACCTTCAAACGATAAGAGAAGAAGGAGAAGAGAAGAACACAGAAAAGAAAGAAGAAGAGAGAAAGAATAATGTGAGAGAGAGGATAGAGAGCGGTTTGCCATTACACCGCCCAACTCGACCAAGTCATGCTCGAGTCAAACTCAGTCCAAGTGTTGCTGGATGTTCCAATAGGAGGTAGAGAGAGAGAGAGAGAAAGAGAGAGAAAGAGAGAGAGAGAGAGAGTTGGGAGCTAGGTCAACTTGCTGCCAGGTTGTGGCTGCTGAGTTGAGTCTAAGTTGACACAGTTCAGACCATTGTTGGACATTCTAAGCTTCCAGCAAAGAGAAAGCAAAGAGAGAGTAAGAAGAGAAGGAGGAGAAAGAGAAAAAGGAAGAAAAACAAGAGAGAGAGAGGGAGCATGTGGCTACCCCCACACGTTGGTTAACATGCAAGGCCGATTTGAGTTGACTCAGTTAGTGCTAAGTGGTGCTTAGACCCAACTTCGGGTTGGGTTAACTCGGTGGGATAGGTAAGAATCACCTCCATATCCTAAGTTCTAAATTTATGATAATTGAAAGTATTTAACTTTAAATTTTATTTGAGCATATAGGAATTTTAGATGTCTTTTGATTAGGACCGAGCCAACCTCTTAGATTCCAATTGAATAAGATTCAATTCTAAGAAGCACACACCATCTAGCAACGTGAACTAAACCATAAGCTGAGGACTCACCCTTTGAGCTTCCCACTTAAGTTCATCAATCTGGACATAGATGATGATATAATTTCTCTCATTGAGTTACTTACCTCGCTATTGAATGTGCTAATTTATTATGCAACTATTTCATGTGTTTAATTTTAGCAAGCATAAATGATTTGATGTTCGCATGTTATTTCCATTTGTATAACCTGCTAGTTGATTAGATGTTAATACTTGTGATCATTTGATAGATTGAATGGAACTATTGTAGACTAACCATCTTATGGTCCATATTTAACCTATGCGGCTTTGATCGTATGTTTACCTTATATGGCTTAGACCGCATATTTGCCCTACATGGCTCGAATCGCTTATTTGTCATTCGTGGCTTTGATGGACATTGGTGCCCTTTTTGACTTATTAGTTATATTCGCATATTTTATTGATTTTCGGGTCATTATGCAGAGTTCGTTATGAATTCCGGGTGGAGCTTAAGTTCGTTTATCGATTTTCTAGCCATCTTGCGTAGTTCATGCAATTTTCAAATGACGTCAGAGTTCCCATGTTTATTCTCTCTTCATCTTGCAGAGTTCATTCATACTGTGATTTACGAGTTGAGATGAAGTTCGCTTATCAACTTTCTAGCCATCTTCCAGAGTTCACGTACAATATGATTTTTGGGTGATGTAGAGGTTTGTATGTTGGTTTTCTAGCCATCTTACAGTGTTCAGTCATACTGTGATTTTCATGTGGAGCTGAAGTTCCCTTATCGATTTTCTAGCCATCTTGCGATGTTCACATACGATATGATTTCTAGGTGATCTAGAGTTTGTATGTTGATTATCTCTTCATCTCGCAGAATTTAGTCATATCATGATTTTCTGGTGGAGCTAAAGTTCGCTTATCGACTTTCTAGCATGTTGTGGAGTTCACGTATGAAATGATTTTCGGATGAAGTAAATATTTGTAAGTTGACTCTCCCTTCATCTCGAGGAGTTCAGTCGTACCATGATTTTTAGGTGGAGTTGAAGTTCTCTTATCGATTTTCTAACCATCTTGCAGAGTTTACGTACGATATGATTTCTGGGTGAAGTCTAGGTTTGTATGTTGATTTTTTATCCATCTTGCGGTGTTCAATCGTTCTGTGATTTACAGGTGGATCTGAAGTTCGCTTATTGATTTCTAGTCATCTTGCGGTGTTCATGTACGATATGATTTTCAGGTTATTCAGAGTTTTCATGTTGATTATCTCTTCATCTTGTAGAGTTCAGTCGTACCATGATTTTCGGGTGGAGCTGAAGTTCACTTAACAATTTTCTAGGCATTTTGTGGAGTTCACGTACGATATAATTTTCGGATGAAGTAAATATTTGTATATTGACTCTCCCTTCATCTTGAGGAGTTCAGTCATACCATGATTTTTGGGTAGAGCTTAAGTTCGCTTATAATTTTCTAGCCATCTTGTGGAGTTCACTTACGATATGATTTCCTAATGAAGTAGATATTTAAAGGTTGATTTTCTATTCACCTTGCAAAGTTCACTTGTACCATGATTTCTGGGTGGAAATGAAGTTTGCTAATCGATTTTCTAGTCATCTTGCAGAGTTCACGTAATATGTGGTTTTCGAGTGCAATAGAAAGTTGTATGATTAACTAATGGACTACCTGGACACAGACACTTGCATTGCAATTGCTATTATATTTTACTTATGATGACATTATGTTGATTGACTTAATTTTGAGTATATGATCATGAATATGAATTACACTACTTAATATATATATTCTTATGACTTGAGATCTATTATGGATTATGAATGATGTGTGTGTAATCTTAGAGGGTACTCCTCACTATGATAGTCATTGATCCTATCAACCTGTAGTAGTTAATGTAGGTGTAGGGAGAGTCGATGCTGTTCACTGGGTCGCTAGAGCAGATCAGGTAGCTGAGGAGCTAGACAGGGTCCTTGCAGCCCACATTGAGCTCCATCATTAGATGATAGATTTTTATCTTTGTTTAATGAACTTTGTTATTTGTGATTGTATAAGTCTTGTATGGGCTATACATTTGGACCTTTATGGTGATTGGAATGTTTTTATTCAATACATGGTTTATTCTGCCAACATTTGCTGCTAAATCTGATTAATGATAAAGTGGTTTAAATTTACACTAAATTTTAAAGGCTAACATTAGGGTTTTTGGAAAAAAAGTCGTATATGCGGGTTTAAAAAACTAGGGCGTTACATGAGTTGAGCTAATTTTTTAAAAATTGAAAATGAGTTCAAGTCGAGTTTGAGTTAGCCCTAGCTCGACTCGACTCAGATTGAATCTTGCTCGAATTGAACTCAGATCAAACTAGTTCGGTGACTCGGTTACTTTAATATTGATGTTGCTCACCAAGTGTTTGATGAAATGACTTAAAGAAGTGTGGCTGGTGGCAAGGAAGGTATGTATATGAAACCAATACCCTTTTTTGTTAATTTTTATGTTGCTTAGAAGGTGTTTCATAAAATACTTGTAAAATCATTGTTGTTGTCTCAAATACAGTGAGATTTTGAAGGAGCAATTCAAGTGTTTGTGAAAATGCTGCAATGGTGAACTCGGGTCGATCTTGGCTTGAACTCAGCTGAAACTGGCCTGAGCTATTGATCGAACAGAGTCGAGCTGGCCAGTCAGGCTCAAGGACCGATTCGAGCCGAGTTCGAGCTAAGGTTAGCCAGTGTTCGAGCTGAGTCGAGCTAAGGCCAGCTCGACTCAATGTACACCCCTAGTTGTCAACTCTTGGGCTCGATCACCAATCTCGTCTTGTGTCTATCTTTCTTTTTCCTATAAATTCACTTAATTTTTTTACATCTCACTGGAAGTTCCACTAACTCCCATGTCTCATTCTTATACAGATAGTCCATTTCTTTATGCATGACCGCCATCCACTTCGCAAGTCATCCAATGTTTCCTGAAAGGTAAACGGATCCCCCCTCATCCGTAACGAGGGTAAATACAACATTCGAGTCATCTCTATATTTTTCCAGTATTTTAGGATCTCTTAGCAGATTTCTTTTAACATATGGCTACTCCACCTACTCTTATACATCTACCTATAGCTTAGTGCATGCCTATGTATCAACTTTTTCAATCTTAACATCACTGACAACCGATTTTTTTAGCTCATTGTGTTCATCCTTACGGAACAAGGAATCTTCATCAAACCTTGCATCTCAGATAATTATGATTTTTGGAGTGACTCGGTTATATAGCTTGTATCCCTTCACTCCATCACCATAGCCTATAAAAGTACACTTTTTCACCTTTTGGTCTAGCTTATCTCTCTCAACTTCGCTATAAGAGAATAAGCATCACAACAAAAAAATTGCAACTATAAGTAGTCGACATCATGACTACTCCACACTTCTTTTGGAATCTTATAGTTTATCAACGGTGTAGACGGGGATCAATTCACCAGGTAACATGCCATATTCATGACCTTAGTCCATAGCTCCTTGCCCAATCCATCATTACTGAATATGCTTCGGGCTCTCGCCAAAAGAGTATGATACATTCATTCTGATACACTTCAAGTGTGTGCCTCACTATATTATGCCTTATAATCCCCTTATATTTACCAAACTGGTTGAATTCTTTTTAAGTGAATTCATCTCCATCATATATCCTTAAACCCTTTAGTTTCTGTCATGTTTGCATTTCAATCATTGCCTTCCATACTTTAAATGTGGTAAATACATTATTTTTTTTTTCAGGAAATCAACATACACTTTCCTTTAGTAGTCATCTATGAATGAGAGAAAAAATGATAACCCCCTCCCCCCCCCCCCCCCCCCCCCCCCCCCCCCAAAGCATAAACAAAGGGTGATGGACCTTATACTATTAGTGCAACTTGATTGTCATTCATGTGAGTTCATGTGTCATATACTTGATGGAGCCCTTGAAAGCTGAAGACTGAAGGTATAAGAGGAGGTGGAGAATCAAACAGTAAAGAATAGGTATATGAGGTACCTTAGTAACCCTAACCCTTGACCTAAAATAACTTGAACATCTAGATTATATTAACCCTGATAAGTAAACCTTTTATTGATAATCCCTTAGCCATAAGAGCAAAAATTGAACATCCTTAGATTGGCTTTAGAGGTCCCGAGTTGCTAGAATCACTTCACAAATTCATTAACCTTCAGCCCACCGAACACCCCTTCATTCCTACCAAAAGTGGTCAGAATAGGATAATAAGCATGACCCTGAAATTCATTCTAATTCGACAACAACCGGATAAGCTTCAAATGGACTCAATGCCACCGAACTATGAATTTTTCCCAACCAAAAATGATAAAAAATTGTCAACAAGCCTTCCTAAAAAACTAGTATATTTTGATTCCAACTAAACAACACTTCGGTTGGATTTGGTGCGACCGAAGGTCATGTTCAGTCAAATCGAATGTACCAAAATTTGTCTAGCTACTTTCATGGTTTTTCCACGGGCTAATATAGTGAGATCGAGTAGTGACTCTCTTGGTCAATGCGTAAATCCTTGAATTTGGATAGTGGTGCAAAAATTGATATAAGTAATCCACAATATGTGTTACATCACCTTCTAGTATTGGATGTCGCAAATAGTCACTTCATGAACAAATTATGTCATGTAATTCATTCAATCCATGTGTTGTACCATCTTTGGGTGCTCACATAAATCCACAGTAGTATTGGACACACCAACGAATCTCCATAATTATGGGATGCAGATAGGCTACTTATGCCTCAAGTAACTTATCTTAATTTCTACTCATTAAGAAGATAAGTATGTCTAGCAAACATCATATTAATCAGTTTCTCCTCTCTTTTATCTTTCTTGATGCCTCTCTTTAGCAACTTATAAAAAGTACAAAAGAAAAAAGAACTTAGCTGAAGTGATTAAGCTAACTTACTAATCAATTTCTCATAAACGAAACTTACTTATTTGAAATAAGTTACTTATCCATCACTATAAGTAGATAAAGTAACTTATTTGGTGGTATCCAAACAAGGCCTTAGTTTAAATACATTAATATCATATGATATGTTATTTGTAATTCTATTATCTTTTTTTAAAAAATTAAACTAGTAATATATTAAACCTAATCAAAATTTATGAGACTTGGCCAATTCATTCATTTAACTCATCTAAATCTTAACTCATTACTCAATGGTACCATAGTTGTTTAAAGCTGGGAAAAAAAATATGCATTGAGGGTATACAATCACATCCCATGCCATTACTATCACCAATGATTTTGTCTTAGCTTCTTAAGAGAATAGCCTCCTCAGAGTTTTAAAAAGAATGACAAATTTTAAAACAACGTATTCTTATCATGATATTATGAAAAACATGTAAAAGCCTTAAAAAATTTGTTATATAAGTACATACATTTAAGTTTTAAATTTATTTATTAATTTATAATAAATATTTTTGAATATTTTAAGTTTTGGTGAGATTTTCACGATAATATTCTGAGAAAACCCTCAAAATTTGAAAATCCCCTCGAAAAATCAAGCTGGAAAATTGCTTAGAATGAAGTACTCAGTCGAATCGAAGACTAGCTGTCAGAGATCTGTTAAAACATTTTTGTTGTAAATATTGCATTCGAATCTTTGAGCATATTATGGATTTTGACATTTTAGAGATCCTAGTGTATTTTAAGCTTTATCAAACCTCCTAGACTATATCCCATCGAGATTCATGTTTTTTTCTTATGGATTATTCACTCTAATAAGCATTTTGTGCTCCTCTACAAGAAGATCATGATCTCAAGCCTTCTCTAGAGTTTAGACACCATCTCTATTGGAAAATCATAATGTCTATCAACCTATAGAGTATCCATTAAGGAAAATCTCATATGAACTCAACTTCTCATTAGTTGTAAGAGATTCTATTCGACATTCCATCACCTTGGTCACTGCAAAGGAGCATCTTATGTAAAGTATTTGATCTTGGAGTTGAAGCATTAGTGACGCATTGGTATCATGATCAAGGGAGCATAAGTGGAGTTAATTAAAGAATAAGAGAGTATCAATCAACCAACCCAAGAAGGAGCTACAAAAGGGGCTCAATCCAACAAGTAAGTTGTCAATTGTAAGAGTCCAAGTATACTCCTTCCTTATCTATAATTGAGTGTAGAGTTTGAATTGTAAATTCGATTAGGTTCTTATATAGGACCTTGGTTCTTGTGTAAGACCTAAATCAAAGTCCCCGAGAAAACCTCCGGTGGGTGTAACCGTAGGTCCTTGGATTAGGACTAAGGTTTGTGTCAAGCCTATAGAAAACCACATAAATCTCTGAGGGAGCTAGTCCTCATGCAGGATTATAAAGGTTAGAGGGGGACCTAATTTAAAACCTCTGATAGTGTAATCCAGTACACTCATGGGTTGAGTACGTCCACTGAGAGTGGATAGAAAAACCGAACCACTATATATGCTTGTGTTTGGGATTGTCTTTGAACACTTGTTTAATTATGCTTATATGATTGATTGATGAATTGTATGTATGCATGATTACATGAATGTTATGAGCTAATAGTTAGCACATCCAACACACATGTATATTATCATTTATAGACTAGTTGCTTCATTGGAATATGACATAACCTTTATTCTGTAGCTTTGTCAAGCTTCCGCGTGTTGTAGTATCATATTCCATGTAATTCCACATACACCTGGATGCACATACTTTAGTACACCTTTACAAACATTTTTTTTTTCAGTTTTAAAAGTTAACTATAATTTTTTATCATATATACACTACAAGAAATATGGTTTTTACTGACAAAATTTTTTTCATAGGTAAAGATGACTTTTACTGACAAAAATTATTTTCGTCGGTAAAAGTTTACTTTTACCAACGAAATTTAATTTCGTAGGTAAAAGTCATCTTTACGTATGAAATTTTTCGTAGGTAAAGGGTGTTTTGAATTTTTGAAAAAAAATAAAAAATCAAAAAGGTTACTTTTACCTACGAAATTAAATTTCGTAGGTAAAAGCCATCTTCACCTACGAAAATTTCGTAGGTAAAGGGTGTGTTGAATTTTTTATAAAAACAAAAACTAGAAAAGGTTACTTTTACCCACGAAATTATATTTCATAGGTAAAAGTCATCTTTACTGACGAACATTTTCGTAGGTAAAGGGTGTTTTGAATTTTTGAAAAAATAAAAATCGAAAAGGTTACTTTTACCTACAAAATGAGATTTTGTAGGTAAAAGCCATCTTTACCTATGAAAAGTCTCATAGGTAAAGGGAGTGTTGAATTTTTGAAAAAACAAAAAATTGAAAAGGTTACTTTCACCTACGAAATTATATTTCGTAGGTAAAATCCATCTTTACTGACAAACATTTTTATAGGTAAAGGGTATTTTGAACTTTTGAAAAAATAAAAAATTGAAAAGGTTACTTTTACCTACGAAATGAGATTTCGTAGGTAAAAGCCATCTTTACCTATGAAAAGTCTCATAGGTAAAGGGGGTGTTGAATTTTTGAGAAAACAAAAAATTGAAAAGGTTACTTTTACCTATGAAAATATATTTCGTAGGTAAAAGCCATCTTTACTGACGAACATTTTCGTAGGTAAAGGGTTTTTTGAATTTTTAAAAAAATTAAAAAAATTAAAAATCAAAAAGCTTACTTTTACCAACGAAATTATATTTTGTAGGTAAAAACCATCTTTACCAACGAAACTTATCATAGGTAAAGGGTGTTTTGAATTTTTGAAAAAATAAAAAATTGAAAAGTTTACTTTTACCTACGAAATATAAGTTCGTAGGTAAAAGTCATCTTTACTAACGAAAATATTCGTCGGGAATGATGATTTAAATTCCCTTAAAATGGTCTGTAATAAGAGTTTTACCGACGAATTCTTTCGTAACTAAAAATATTTAACAATACTTTTACCTACGAAAATATTCGTAAGTAAAAAACGTGGATGGGACTTTTACCTATGAAATATTTTGTATGCAAAAGTCATTTTTTTTCCAATATTCCAACACAAAATTCCTGATATACACCTGTTACAATATATTTCATCATGATATACACCTGTTGTATAATATATTTCATCATATTCACATTCACATCCATCTAAACCCAAACTAATGAAAAGAGAGAGAACATATGAGAGGTGATCCTTATCTCCTTTGATAGATTTAAGCTCCATGTGCCCTACCTAACTTCCTATAAGGAGAAGTTATATGGGTCTTGGAATAATGTTGGTGACAAATCCACCTTGTCTATTAATATTATCATATTGTGTTAGGACATGACCCTAAAAATGAGATAAATGCAAATCTTAATCTATGCTATAAGAGACAGTGGAGATGGAAATAGATGTATTGTGATGCTTGAGTTCAAGTATGCTTGCCAACAAAGAAAGATTTTCTTGTTTATTGCCATGTGATTGGGCTACATTATTACATCAATCGGGTTCGGGTTTGGGATCGGGATCGGGTTTAGGTTTGGGTTTTCAAGTTTATGTTTAGGTTTAGGTTAGGGAGTTGAGATTAGGATTAGGTGTAGGTTTAAGTTAAGGGATTTGAGAATACATTCAGGTTTTATATTTAGGTTTAGGTTATAGGTTATAGGTTTAGGTTATAGGTTTAGGTTTAGGTTTTAGGTTTAGGTTAAGGTTAGGTTATATGTTATAAGTTTAGGTTATAGGTTATAGGTTAAGGTTTAAGTTATTGGTTTTGGTTTAGGTTAAGGTTATAGGTTTAGGTTTAGGTTAAGGTTTATGTTATAGGTTTAGGTTTAGGTTATAGGTTCTAGGTTATAGGTTATAGCTTTAGGAAATTGAGAGTAGGTTAAGGTTTAGGTTTAGGAAATCTGGTTCGGGTTCGGGTTTAGGTTTAGGTTTTCAAGTTTAGGTTTAGGCTAAGGAGCTAAGACTAGGATTACATGTAGGTTTAGGTTTATGGATTTGAGAATACATTTAGGTTTCAGGTTTAGGTTTAGGTTTTAGCTTATAGGTTTAGGTTATAGGTTAAGGTTTAGATTTTAGGTTTAGGTTATAGGTTATAAGTTTAGGTTATAGGTTTTAGGTTATAGGTTAAGGTTTAGGTTATAGGTTTTACTTTAGGTTAAGGTTATAGGTTTTGGTTTAGGTTTAGGTTTAGGTTTTAGGTTTAGGTTAAGGTTATAGGATTAGGTTAGGTTTAAGTTATAGGTTTAGGTTAGGTTTAGGTTTAGGTTATAGGTTATAGGTTATAGCTTTGGAGAATTGAGAATAGGTTAAGCTTAAGGTTTAGGTTTAGGAAATCAGGTTCGGGTTTGGGATCGGGTTTAGGTTTGGGTTTTCAAGTTTACGTTTAGGTTTAGGTTTAAGGAGTTGAGATTAGGATTAGGTGTAGGTTTAAGTTTAGGGATTTGAGAATACATTTAGGTTTTAAGTTTAGGTTTAAGTTTTAGTTTATAGGTTTAGGTTTTAAGTTTAGGTTAAGGTTAGTTTATAGGTTATAAGTTTAGGTTATAGGTTATAGCTTAAGGTTTAGGTTATAGGTTTTGGTTAAGGTTTAGGTTTAGGTTATAGGTTATAGGTAATATAGCTTTAGGGAATTGAGAATAGGTTAAGGTTTAGGTTTTGGAAATTGGGTTTGGGTTCGGTTTCAGGTTTGGGTTTTCAAGTTTAGGTTTAGTCTTAGGAGTTGAGATTAGGATTAGGTGTAGGTTTAGGTTTAGGGATTTGAGAATACATTTAGGTTTTAGGTTTATGTTTAGGTTTTATTTTATAGGTTTAGGTTATAGGTTTAGGTTTAGGTTTTATGTTTAAGTTAAGGTTATAGGTTTTGGTTTAGGTTTAGGTTTAGGTTTTAGGTTAGGTTTAGGTTATAGGTTTAGGTTAGGTTTAAGTTTAGGTTTAGGTTTAGGTTATAGGTTATAGCTTTAGGTAATTGAAAATAGGTTAAGGTTTAGGTTTAGGAAATCGGGTTCGGGTTTAGGTTTGGGTTTTCAAGTTTAGGTTTAGGTCAAGTAGTGGAGATTAAGATTAGGAGTAAGTTTAGGCTTAAGGATTTGAGAATACATTTAGGTTTTAGGTTTTCATTTAGGTTTTAGGTTTAGGTTAAAGTTATTTACATTTAGGTTATGTTTAGGTTATAGGTTATAGGTTATAACTTTAGGCAATTGAGAATAGGTTAAGGTTAAGGTTAAGGTTTAGGTTTAGGTTTAGGAAATCAGGTTTGGGTTCGGGATCGGGTTTAGGTTTGGGTTTTCAAGTTTAGGTTTAGGTTTAGATTAGGGAGTTGAGATTAGGATTAGGTGTAGGTTTAGGTATAGGGATTTGAGAATACATTTGGGTTTTAGGTTTAGGTTTAGGTTATAAGTTTGGGTTTAGGTTATAAGTGTAGGTTATAAGTTTAGTTTTAAGTTAGGTTATAGGTTAAGGTTTAAGAAATTGAGAATAGGTTAAGGTTTTGGTTTAGAAAATCGGGTTAGGGTTCAGGTTTTCAAGTTTAGGTTTAGGATGAGTTAAGATTAGGATTAGGTGTAGGTTTAGGTTTAGGGATTTGAGAATACATTTAGGTTTTAAGTTTAGGTTTAGGTTTTAATTCATAGGTTTTAAGTTATAGGTTTAGGTTTAGGTTTTAGGTTTAGGTTAAGGTTAGGTTATAAGTTATAAGTTTAGGTTATAGGTTATAGGTTATAGGTTAAGGTTTAGGTTATAAGTTTTGGCTTAGGTTATAAGTTATAGGTTATAGGTTGTAACTTTAGGGAATTGAGAATAGGTTAAGGTTTAGGTTTAGGAAATCAGGTTCTGGTTCAGGATCGGGTTTAGGTTTGGGTTTTCAAGTTTAGGTTTAGGTTAAGTAGTTGAGATTAGGATTAGTTGAAGGTTTAAGTTTAAGGATTTAAGAATACATTTAGGTTTTAGGTTTAGGTTTAGGTTTTAGTTTATAGGCTTAGGTTTCAATTTTTGATTAAGGTTAAGGTTAGGTTATAGGTTATGAGTTTAGGTTATAGATTAAGTGTAAGACCCGTATCCTCTTTCGTACTATTCCATCGACTCCCACGATCCTTCCCGTCGAAGTCCGACAATCCGTGACCTATAATCGTTGTTTGCGCGTGACCCTAAGTCGTATCCTGTAGATTTGAGTCGGCTTAATCTGATACTTGTACCATTGCGACCATATCGTCGCCACAGTTCCAACGCCGTGACTTGCGCACCGATCTGATACCTAAGCCGTAAGATGTGGGCGGGCGTTTATTTTGAAGAAATGCCACACGTTTGCAATCCCAAGAGAATCTCTACAACCCATCCTATCAATTAATCAATCAATCCATCAATCAATCAATCAAACTAAACACTCATACTTTCTTTTTCCCCAAGTCAAGCAAACGCCAAAAGTCAACGATCTCTCGCCTCACCCATCACTCACCTCATATCCATCACCCATCACTCTCTCTCCCTTACAATCCCTTCTCTCTCTCTCTCTCTCTCTCTCTCTCTCTCTCTCTCTCTCTCTCTCTTCTCAACACAAAATTCCAAGAACCAAAAGGAGTACATGTCCATGCATTTCTAAGGAGAGAAAAAGTTGTGTGTGGCCCACTTTCTCTCCCAAAAACTTTCATCCTAGCCATTAACCCCTCACAACCTCCATCAAAGTGAAGCACAAGGAGACCGACGTTCCAACGGACCAAGAAGATCGAACGGTGGGTGCTTATTAGACTAGATTTTTCATATTTTAATGATGGGCCAAGTGAGGCCTACTGATTGATGGTATGGATCTCACTTTGGACCCTAGGTGTGGCCGATGGCCCACCTTGATCCTCATGATCATTCCATGATGGGGCCATTCTCCATGGACCCCATCATGATGTTTATTTTCCTTGCATAAAAAGAGGTCATCTAGACCATCCATTTTGGGTGGAGAAGGAACCTCCACTATTGATCTTTGATTTGGTGGGCCCACATGTATTGGGACCCACTTGATGTATGATTGAATGCAAGGGAGGGCTCATAGTGGCGGAGCCCTCCATCACACGTGTCCCGTCTCTCTCTCTCTCTCTCTCTCTCTCTCTCTCTCTCTCTCTCTCTCTCTCTCTCTCTCTCTCTCTCTTTCCCTTTTCTTTGTAATGTAGTTGTGTGGCCCACTTGGATGGACCCCACTTTGATGTATATATTACCCACACCATCCAACCATTGGTGGCCCACCTAGGCACCATGCCTGTAGGTGGGGCCCACCTAAAATATGTGTTATATCTAGACCATCTAGCATCTAAGGACGCTGGACATTTCTACAAGGTGAAAGGTGAAGTGTGCACTGACTGTCCAGTGTACTGACGGTATAAATAAAAGAAAATGTTTATATATTTTTAAGGTTTTGGGGTGGAACCCCCACCATGATGTATGTGCTTTATTCATGTTGTCCATTTATATGGGCCCACCATAATGCATGTGTAGCATCCAAGCCATCCAACCATTTGAAATCTCGTTTGAATGCTTGAGTTCAAAAATGACACAGATCCAGTATCAAGTGGACCACACAGCAAAAGTAGTGGGGATTAAGTGTATGCCATTGAAACCTTTGTCACATAAGTTTTGGGTCATTAGGAAAAAAATATTTTTCCTCTTAATTCAAGGCTGTGTGACCCTTTGATCAGATTTGGATAGAAAATGATTGTTATGGCAGGCCTTGAGAATTTAATGGTGGAATTCATTGCCACCACTGTTATTTTGCGTGCAGTCCAGTTGATCTTTTGATATGATTCATTTATATTTATATATGTATATATTATATGTACATAAGGATGTACTTGTGGTCGTCCATTGAGACCCACTTGATGGATATAAGGCCCATGTGATATGGGTCATTTGATGTATTTAAGGCCTAATGGGATGTACTTAAGGCCTATTGCAATGTGTGATTCCACCATGGTTGATGTAATGATATTTATGGTGGGCTATGCCTTGGGAGCAATGATGGTTTGACGTCCACATTGTAAGTATAATGTTGGTTAAATGTCCACATTATGACTCTCCCTAAGGCCCATTGATAGGCCCATACTTGTTACGTGTAGGCCGTCTAGGCTCATCTTCGTTGTGAGGATAGTTCATCACTTTATAACATGCTTAGTATAATTTCATGATTCATGCCCATACGCATCATATGTATGCTTGATATGAGCAATGTTTGACCATAGCATAAGCCGTTGGGTTGAGACATTTACGGGACTCCTTATGAGATGGAGAGCCCCACATGATCGCGCAGTACGTGCTGTATTGTTGCATGATTTGACGGTGTGATTCATGCATTTCACATTTATGTGTCATGATCATTATACGTCCTAGTGACATCAGGGTCGTGGCTCCACATGCACATCATGGATGGCCATATCGGATATAAAAAATACTTGGTTTTAGCACTATGGGCACTTAGGATGTCCTTGTGTGAAAGTCCTAGAACCTTTTTGGTACCAAGAGTTTCTCCAACATCTAGACCGAGTGGATACACGAGCGCTCAAGTGTAGAATACCAGTAGGCCACGTCTCCCACTATATCGTGGTCGATTGGAAGGGGGTGTGGCCTTATCCACCTGAGTGAGGGAGCTATAAGCTAGGCTAAGTTTGACCAGCTTGTAAATGAGTCTGCTATCGACGAGCGGGATAGGTATTGACAAACTACTGGTCAGGCGAATAGTGAGGTCTGAAAGTGCACCTATTACGTGCCCTGGTTTGTCAATTACGTTGTATGTTGAGTCAGTCGGAAAACAGCACCTAACAAGAAGATCAAGTCAAGCGTCTGCCTCATCTGGATGTGTGGAAGCTCACCAAAAGGTAAATCATAGCCTCACATTCCAGGTCCCAAAACATCAGGTGATTAAACCCTTAAAAAGAACTAGAACATCTTAGGGTTTATGTGTAAGAAAACTTTTTATCCAAAAGAAAATTTTCTAAGTTTTTCTTACACTGTCGATTATATTGATTCCCCTTTCGATATGATCGACCAGCTCTGTCGATGTCCTCGGCATATCAATCGATACAATTGAGTGAGGACAAAAAAAGTCCAGCAATCAAACAATCTTCTGGACGATTTATCGATATATCGACCTTCGAGTCGATATCATCGATATTCAAAAATCGATGATATCTGAAGTGGATCGATCGTATCGACAGACTGCTTTCTGGCGCCCCTATTTTTCTAAAGAAAACTATCAATTTCTTCGATATATCGATGACTGTCCGATTCAATTTGAACTCAAATATCGATCATATCGGGAGTCAGTCGATCATATCGACTGTGGGGCGCATGTTCTTTCCAGCATGAATTTCAGGTTTCTTTTAATGTTGATCGGGGTTCCTATCGATAAATCGATATTCATATATCGATCATATCGAGACCAAGTCGATTGGATCGAGTCAGGACATAATTCGTCCAGCAAGCTTACATGTAAAATCTATACAACTTTCGATCCCATCGAATGGTCGTCGATATGATCGATGTACAAATTCCGATGACATTGACTGGTTCCCCGATCATATCTGTGATCCTGAAATTCTTCAATACTTCTCTCTTATTTTTTAACTATCGATAGAATCGAACCATCACTCGATGGAATCGGAGTTCAAAATCTGATATCATCGATGTGTGTCTCGATCCCATCGACCAGTTGGCAGAAGGTTTCCAAAAGTGAAAATGACAATTGAGTTCTTATCATCGAGTGGTCGGCCGATACAATCGAGAGTATATGCTCGATCATATCGACGACTGATCAATGATATCGAACTCTGTCATAAATATGACCGTTTATATCCGTTAGAACCTTTTGCCTATAAATAGAGAGAGTTGTATTTATTGCTGGTAGAGAAAGAAGAGAGTTCTTTAGTGTGTTTTAACCTTCCTATCATTTACCTAAGCCCTTTCTCTTGGGAATTTCATCCTCCAATCCACCCTCATCATTGATATCTTATAGAGTGGATTAGGGAATGAACTTCTACATTCAAGGATCCTTCAGCTACTGCTTTAATGACATATCATTAAGCTGGGATGCCTTGAATGCATAGATGATGGGAACCTCTCTATCTTCCTTATAGGAAAACCTTTAGAGAGTGGTAGTCCATTATAACCTTGACCTAACCTAAGCCTAGCATATATACATCTTCATGTTACGGATCAAGGGAGCTGAAGACTCTTCATCAACAAGAAGAAGGTCTTCATCATTGTGCTGAAAGGGACTCATCAACTTATCTGTAAGTACTAAGAGTCCAGAGGACACTTACGATCATTCCTTTTTAGGATTGGGTTTTAAGTGTTGCTCATCATTTGAAGTCCTCGAAGGAGGCCTCCGACGGGAGTGTACGTGTCGGGTGCGTTGTGTGGACCCTTGCTTTGTGGAGAGCATAAACATCTGGTTAGGAGTACACCAGTAAAACTCCAGGGTTAGAGGTGAACCGAGTAGAAACCTCAGGATGCGTTGTGTGGACCCTTATCCCGTGTGGGCATAAACATCTGGTTAGGAGTACTCCAGTAAAACTCCAGGCTTTGAGGTGAACCGAGTAGAAACCAATGTAAAGGTTGAAGGTGAACCTGATTTAAAACCTTAGGTTTGAGGTGAACCATGGGAAACCTCCTTAGTGAAATTCGGTCACTCAAGGGTTGAGTGTGGAAGTCGGGAGTGGAGTAGAGAAGTCGTCGAACCACTATAAAATGACTGTGTTTGAGTTTGATATTATCTTTCATTTATGTGATTGCCTTGCATGTCTTTATATATGATCAAATCCTATGCACACACAGTCATATCCATCACAATCTCATCTATACATTGTTTGTCTTTTAAATAGTTTGTGATTGGATCCTCTATCAGGCTTGGAAGCCAGTAAAGTTAAGGTTGAGTAATCCTAATCAATACTCTGTGATAGGATTAGTGTGATAAGGATCTTTAATAATTTAAATAAACTTTAAAAAAAAGGTCCTATTCACCCCCCCCCCCCCCCCAAGGATATACTGACCTATTCCTACTTTAACTAAAGTGGTATTCACCGCAATTTCAATTGGTATCAGAGCGGGTCTCTCTTTAAGGGCTTCACCACCTAGAGAGTGATCTTGACTGAAGTAGAAATATGGCCAAAGGAGAGGGCTCATCTGTCACTATACCTCCAGTATTTGATGGATCAAACTATGCTTACTGGAAGGCTAGAATGCACTACTTCCTGAGATCTTTAGATCATGAAGTTTGGGATGTAGTTGAAAAAGAATATGTGGTACCATTGAAGCAAATTGTACTTGAAAATGAAACCACAAACGCTAAACCCAAACCGAATGAGAAGTGGACGGCGTTTGATAAAGAACAGCGAAATGTTGAAGCAAAAGCAATGAACGCCATCTACTGTGCCGTGTCCCAAGACATTTTCAATCAGATAAGTATGTGTGGGACCTCTAAAGAAGCATGAGACTTATTGGAAATAACCCATGAAGGCACAAGCACTGTGAAGAGATCTAAACTACAACTCTTAACTTCACAGTTTGAAAATCTCAGGATGGAAGAGCATGAGACATTTATGGAGTTTTTCACAAAATTAAACATCATTTATAACTCCATGGGTGGATTGGGAGAGAAGGTTCCGGCACCAAAAATATGTAGAAAAATCTTAAGATCCTTACCGGAACGCTTCAATCCCAAGGTAACCACAATTGAGGAGTGCAGGAATATTGATGAGATGAAAGTAGAACATGTAGGTTCCCTACAAACCTTTGAACTATACTTCACACAACCCCAAAAATCCAAAAACACTATCCTAAAAACTTCTAAGAAATCAAAACATGAGGACAGTGAGAGCAACAAAGAAGATGAAGATGAGGAAGTGGCCTTGCTAGCACAAAGATTTAGAAGATTCTTTCAGAAGAATCGCGACCATCCTTCTATAGGTAGAAAGGTGAACTACAAACCTTCTGCAGGCAAATTTGGTAAACAGACCAAAGAACCATAATGTTATGCCAGTCATGAATATGGTCACCTATCTATTGAATGCCCAAATAGAAAAATCAATGGCAAGGCGATGGCTGCCACATGGGATGATACGGAAGAATCAAAATCAGAAAATAGTGACTCAGATAGTGATGGAGATCAAAAATCCCTGAAAATACTTATGGTCTCCACTACTTCGATCATTCCAACTGAATCAGAGAAAGAACAACAAGCCACTGAATCATTCTCATCCGATGTAACATCCCGAAAATCAAGGGGTCGAGCAAAAACCCAACTCCCAAGTTCTAAAATGTTATTTATGCAACATAGATATGTATGATTGAATGTTGTCTGTGATAATGTATTAAACATGAGTGAGATTAAGCTAGAACAGCATATCATACCCCAGAGACAGTTAAATTAACAAGTGGAATACTGTGATAGTATGTATAACATATATACACTGTCGTATGTCTCCAGAGTGTGAACATGTTGCTAGGTTATATACATACATGTATACTCCAAAAGTAAACCAAAAGGATATACATGAGTGTTCTAAAAATATAAAATGACAAGGGTCAAGGTATCTAATCAACCTCCCTATAATCCCGTCAATCAGAACACGTATAAAGGAGGAATCCTCCTCATCATCATCCAGTCCAGCTCCGCTTCTCAAGCAGCGCCATCATCTGCAATCACAAAAAGGGACTGGTGGGTGTCCGAAAACACCATCTCGTAACGTGGGAGTGAGTGATCAACTCAGTGGGATAAGAGAGCAAAGATTAACATGTTATCAAATCAATCATGCGATAATAGTAAAGCAGTAAATTAAACAATCCTAATACTATTGTTAATGCAATATGACATGACGTGATGTATGCCCTCACCGACGATCTCCCTCATATGGCACCATCTTACGACCGCGGCATGCAATCGACCCTCAAGTGCTCCATATCTTCCAGGCACATACAATGGTATGGTGATATGATTACCGAGTTATTATTAGTCCATTTCATACAGCAATATTGGGAAACTAAGGTACTTCCCTTTTATCAATCCCAACACAGATCCTGTCTAGGGTCGTCACTCCTAGTAATCTCATATGATGTATATTTTGTAGGTCACTGCAAGGGCTGACAGGGCTGTTGCACACACTCGTTGCACCACTCCCCCATCACCTTATCAATACAGGCCTACTGTACTCTACTGCTACTGAAGGGTCGTCGCCTCCCGTAGACTCAGAATACGCTCGCGGTCACTACAAAGGGCTGCCAGGGCTGTTGCTCGCACTCGTTGCACCGCTCCCCCATCACCTTATCAATGTAGGCCGACAGTAAGAATATAGTGTCCCATACCACCATAATCTGCTCACGAGTCTAGGTGCTCACTGGTCACTACGGGGAGGTTTGTGGCCCCAGCGTAGGCCGACAGCTCGACCACGGTGTCCCATACCACCATGCCTGGCTCATGAGTCTTCGTGGATCAAGGTACCATGGTTGACAGGGTTTACAATGGTAAGTTCAGTACCCTAGGTTCAAGCAGTTATGACTCATGCAGGGTGAACATACAACGGCCAGTTGGGTTACTTGACGGACTCGACTAGCACGATCACATCTCAAGTCGAACGACATGAAGTGCGTAAAACACTTCGTGTGGCCTAACCACTGCCGCCAACTCCACAACACGGCTCGCGTTCATCGACGCGTCGTTCGTGGCGAAGATAAGCTAACCACGAATTCGTTCGGTTACCGACTGCCTGGACTAGGCATAGTCCCAAACAATCATAGAATCACATCAACAGTTGTGTAAGGGTAATGAAAATGAAATACAACCATGTGCGCATGTTAACACATGTTATTACATACAACTTAAGAAAATCATCTTACACATGTCTTTCACACATATGATGAAATTACGCATGTCACCAACATATAGGAAATCCTCTCCATCAACATATTAATTGAGAATTCAATCTCAAACTAAATCATAAGGAAATCATCAAGTACATGTTATAGCATACCACTTGAGTACAACATCAAGCATATGCATTTCATACATATAATGAAATCGTACATATGGCTAGCATGTAGGAAATCATTTTCATCAGCATATTAATCAAGAAATCAATCTCAAACTAATTCATAACACCATTTAACTCAATACATACTAATACAAACATTTATACAAACACTTACACTACACACTTAAGTCTACATATAGCATGTCGACCCGAAGTGCGCATTTAGGCAAATCTCTTCGCCAAACTAATTATGCACGTATTCCTAACATTCTAATGCGACAATAAACCATGTCAATCACATCAGAAAAATATGAATAAAAACAGTACTTCCTACAAATGACTAAAATGCCCTAAATCTCATATTCTTCGTTGGTTTACGAAACAGGAAACGGACAGCATGTTGTACACGTCAAATGGCGTTGCCGTCGAGAATCTACTATTAAATGACATTGAAAGCTTTGGAAATAGTCAATCAAAGCGTCTAAAATCCGCACCTTTTCCCTTATAGGTGAAGTGATTCGAACGGAGCGTATACGCTTCGTCTACGGCGATCAGACAACCTGATACACATGTACATCAGCTACTATTCTATTTGAATTGAAGAAATCCCCAAATCAGCAAGTGGTTAGGGTTTTCCTTACCTAGAAGTGCGTTGGAATCGCCGGGAAAGTGATCGGAGTGCCTCGCCTAAGCACGTGCAGCAGTAGCAGCAGGTGGCAGGAAAATCACTCCCACTCTCTCTCACAAACTCTCACCTTTTCTCTCTCCCAATCTAGGGCTTTTTGCAATTTCGGATGGGAGAGAGGAGTGAGGGTTTCAACCCCTTTTATAAGCTTAAAAATGCCCGAAATAGGCTCGGGAACGAAGTTTACTTAGTGCATATCCAATTCGGGGCTGTTTCGGTCCAAAAGATGCTTTCTGGTGGTCCCCTGGCCGAATGCGATCGGACTTAAGCTCACGCGTACCAGATCTAGCACGTATTAAGTTTTCAGTCCGGTTGGGTCCGCAGATCGCACGTGGCGGACCAATTTCAGTTCAGCGGTCACCGCACGTAGATCAGGGCTGAAAGTCTCATGATATAAAATAGAAATTTCTCCTGATCCGAGAGTGTAATATGGCTGAATTCTGATGGCCAGAACGCTCAATACTGACGCGTCAAGTCGTGTGCCAGATTTGAATTTGAAATTCTAATTCTGTCCCTATTCGCACTCTCTTCGGTCCGGGCTCAATAAAATGGCTTGTGATTATCGGTTTGACTTGATTTTCGAAATAGGAGGTATCGGACTTTCGAAATACAATCGAGAGTATACGCTCGATCATATCGATGACTGATCGATGATATCGAACTCTGTCATAAATATGACCGTTTATATCCATTAGAACCGTTTGCCTATAAATAGAGAGAGTTGTCTTTATTGCTGGTAGAGAAAGAAGAGAGTGCTTTAGTGTGTTTTAACCTTCCTATCATTTACCTAAGCCCTTTCTCTCAGGAAGTTCATCCTCCAATCCACCCTCATCATTGATATCTTATAGAGTGGATTGGGGAATGAACTTCTGCATTCAAGGATCCTTCAGCTACTGCTTTAATGACATATCATTAAGCTGGGATGCCTTGAATGCATAGATGATGGGAACCTCTCTATCTTCTTTATAGGAAAACCTTTAGAGAGTGGTAGTCCATCATAACCTTGACCCAACCTAAGCCTAGCATAAATACATCTTCATGTTGCGGATCAAAGAAGCCGAAGACTCTTCATCAACAAGAAGAAGGTCTTCATCATTATGCTGAAAGGGACTCATCAACTTATCTGTAAGTACTAAGAGTCCAGAGGACACTTGCGATCATTCCTTTTTAGGATTAGGCTTTAAGTGTTACTCACCATTTGAAGTCCTCGAAGGAGGCCTCCAACGGGAGTGTACGTGCGGGGTGCGTTGTGTGGACCCTTGCTCTGTGGAGAGCATAAACATCTGGTTAGGAGTACGGTGAACCGAGTAGAAACCTCAGGGTGCATTGTGTGGACACTTATCCTGTGTGGGCATAAACATCTGGTTAGGAGTACGCCAGTAAAACTCCAGGGTTTGAGGTGAACCGAGTAGAAACCTCTGTAAAGGTTTGAGGTGAACCTGATTTAAAACCTTAGGTTTGAGGTGAACCATGGAAAACCTCTTTAGTGAAATCCGGTCACTTAAGGGTTGAGTGTGGAAGCCGGGAGTGGAGTAGACAAGTCATCGAACCATTATAAAATGATTGTGTTTGAGTTTGATGTTATCTTTCATTTATGTGATTGCCTTGCATGTCTTTATATATGATCACATCCTATGCACACACAGTAATATCCATCACAATCTCATCTATACATTGTTATCGTTTAAATAGTTTATGATTGGATCCTCTATCAGGCTTGGAAGCCCGTAGAGTTAAGGTTGAGTAATCATAATCAAAACTCTGTGATAGGATTAGTGTGATAAGGATCTTTAATAATTTAAATAAACTTTTTAAAAAAAGGTCCTATTCACCCCCCTCTAGGATATACTGACCTATTCCTACTTCAACTAAAGCGGTCTTCACCGTAATTTTAAGGTCTATTCTTCTTGCTTGACTGTGTAGCTAGGAAGGAGGTAGTTAGTGTGAAGTGTATTAGACCCCGGTAATATCCCACAGAGGAACCATATTGATATATGTACTTGATGAGTACTGGCATGCTTACTTTCCATCTTGCATATGACATTTGGTTACATAGGCCTCGCATCGCATGGTCTTGGTATGACCGATAGTATTCATGCCTTGCATCATATAGCTTTGGTATAGGTGATACCATTCATGGACTTACTGTATGTTTCTGCATTACTCTGATATTATATATTTAGCACTTACCTTGCGCACACACTTACACCACCCTCTAAGCTTTTGTAAGCTTCTGCACAACATTTGCGTGCAGGTAGCATTGGACAACAGCAGTGCTGAGGTAGGAGTGCGCATCTGACTATTTTAGAGCTTTTTTATTACCTTGTATTTCTCTTTCCGCATTGTACTTAAAGTTTTTTATATAGTGAATATGTGGTGATGTTGTTTTGTGACTTGGTTATGCTCACGGTTATGCTCCATTATAAAAAAAATCATTCTGAAAATCCTTCTTGTAAGATCTTAGGATCGAAATCTGGCATATGATTGCTAGGATTATAGAATGGTACACTACGAAGGCTGTCGGCACCGAATTCAGTGATTGGGATTCCTATGAATCCAATTTTTAAGTTTAGGGAGTGACAGAAGTTGGTATCAGACCATATCTTGGGAATACTTGAGGATCATATCACATATCTACTTTAATAGGTTCCAAGTCCGAACGACTTAGAAATTTTCTGACATAGACCCTTAATGTTTATGCCTTCAAGAATTCTCAAGGCTGATAGGCCGTTCTTCCTTCCTATAAGACATTATGCCTAGAAGAACGACCCGAGCAAAACCCGCTCCACCACCGGATATTCCTAATTTCCATCCTGAAGATGCTACTCCTTTACCTGAGACCGGTGTGGATCCAACCGTACCTATGAATGCCACCCAGCTTCAGCAGATGCTGCAAGTGATGATCACTATTCTTTAGGGGCAGAGCAGGCATCCCATGGTTACACCAGCTAAGGCTGAGTAAGAGAGTGCGAGCACCCTTCTTAAGGACTTTCGACAGCACGATCCCCCACATTTCCAGGACGAGCCAGACCCTACTGCAGTAGAGATATGGTGCTCCGAGGTAGAGAAGATATTCGACACCATGAGATGTACTTCCTATCAGTGAGTCCCATTACCTGTATTTCTCCTCTAGGGTAAGGCTCAGCATTAGTGGACATCTATAGCTCGATCAGTAGCGGCTGATTTTAAGTGGACTTAGCAGGACTTTGTAGACCAGTTTGACTGAAATTTCTTTCCCGAGCATGTGCGACAGCAGCGCGCACTAGAGTTTGAGACTCTGGTCCAGGGTGACATGACTGTGTCCCAGTATGAGGCACATTTCATCGCCCTATCGAGATTTATGACATATCTTGTTGATGATGAGGGGAGGAAGACCCGCCGTTTTGAGAACGGTTTGTGTCCTGCCCTCAAGAGCCATATGATCAAACACATGCTTCCAACATTTGAACAGATTGTAGAGAGGGCCCAGATCTATGAGTCAGATTGGGCCAATTTATAGAGAGCTCGTGACCTAAGGGAAGATCAGAAGAGGAAGGAGTCCTCCAGTAACTCCCGGCCGCAACAGCATCGTCCACAACAACGATGTACAACCCACCCAACATTCCAAGCACCAGTGGTACCCCCAGCACCACCTTCGGGACTATTCATAGGTACCTGCTTTGGATGCAGTAGGATAGGACATTGTGTGCACGAGTGTCCCCATCCGCAGCCACAGCAACGACCATAGCACCGGCCTCTGGGACCTCCCCCGCAGCAGTAGAGACCTCAGAGGGGACCCACACCTCCCCAGTAGGCCCAGGCAGATTTTATGCCACCCAGCAGGACCGTCAATCATCAGGAGCAGTCGTCGATGATTCGGGTAACTTGACTCCTACACCATCTTGCTAGATTGCTCATGAATGATGCGTCCTGGGATTTAGAGCTTGAGATTCATGGGCGTTATCCCCATCTCTTAGGTGTTTGATTATGATGATATGTTATGTTTTGATTATCTATGATGTTATGTTCCCTATTCTCTTATGAGTTATGCTTAGTACGATGGCAGTATAAATTTAAAGAATGAAATTTTTATTAGGTGAGGAGAGCTGTAATACCCATATCCTAGTCCGTACTATTCCGTCGACTCCCGCGATCCTTTCTATCGAAGTATGGTAATCTCTAACCTATAATTGATGTTTACGCGCAACCCTAATTCGTATCCTTTAGATTTGAGTCAGCTTAATCTAAGACTTGTACCATTGTGACCGCATTGTCGCCGCTGTTCCAATGCCACGACTGGCACACCGATCCGATACCCAAGTCGAAAGATGTGGGTCACCGTTTATTTTGAAGAAACGCAGCGCGTTTGCAATCCCAAGAGAATATTTACAACCCATCCCATCAATCAATCAATCAAAGTAAACACTCATACTTTCTTTCTCCCCAAGCAAGTAAACCCTAAAAGTCAATAATCTCCTACCTCACCCATCACTCACCTCACATCCATCACCCATCACTCTCTCCAGTACAACCCCTTCTCTCTCTCTCTCTCTCTCTCTCTCTCTCTCTCTCTCTCTCTCTCTCTCTCTTTCTCTCTTTCTCAATAAAAAATTTCAAGAACCAAAAGGAGTACACGTCTATGCATTTCTAAGGATAGAAAAGTGTTGTGTGTGGCCCACTTCCACTCCCAAAAACTTTCATCCTGGCCATTCATCCCTCATCAACTTCCATCAAAGTGAAGCACAAGGAGACCGATGTTCCATCGAACCAAGAAGATCGAACGATGGGTGCTTATTAGACTAGATTTTTCATGTTTTGATGATGAGCCAAGTGAGGCCTACTAATTGATGGAATAGATTTCACTTTAGACCCTAGATTCACGTCTCAGTTTTGGAAGAACTTCCAGTGAGCGATGGGGACTGATTTGCAGCTCAGCACCACGTACCATCCGCAGACCGATGGCCAGATCGAGAGGGTCAACCAGATCCTTGAGGATATGCTTCGAGCCTGCGCAATTGATTTCTGGGGTAACTGGGATGAGCATCTGCGATTGGCTGAGTTCGCGTACAATAACAGCTATCAGGTGACCATCGGCATGGCTCCTTTTGAGGCACTATATGGCAGACCATGCAGATCGTCGAGTTGTTAGACCGAGGTTGGAGAGCATCGTCTCCTAGGTCTCGAGCTTATGCAGGAGACGTAAGAGGCTATTGATATCATCAGGTAGAGGATGCGCACAGCTCAGAGCTGACAGAAGAGTTTTGCTCATCGTCGGCGTCGTCCCTTAGAGTTTGATGTAGGGGACCATGTGTATCTCAAGGTCTCGCCCATGAAGGGCGTAGTTCGATTTGGAGTGAAGGGCAAGCTTGCCCCAAGATTCATAGGACCTTTTGAGATCACTGGGCGCATTGACGCCATGGCCTATCGGCTTGCCTTGCCATCTCAGTTGTCTGGCATCTACGATGTTTATCACGTCTCCATGTTGAGGAAGTGTGGGTCAGACATAGTTTCTGTTATTGATTGGCAACCGTTGGAGGTTCGTGAGGACGCTTCTTACATTGAGCAGCCAGTCCGTATCCTTGATCGGAAGGAGCAGGTCCTCAGAACCAAGGTCATTCTATTGGTGAAGGTGCAGTGGGGTCACCATTCAGTGGAGGAGGCTTCTTGGGAGCGTGAGGCTGAGATTCGAGAGCGTTATCCTCATCTCTTTGATGGTTGATCATGTGTTGTATTCTGTATGTTATCTCTGGCTTTATATGATGATGTTGTCTCTTATTCCTCATGAGTTATGCCTAGTTGCGATGATTGTGTAAATTTCGAGGATGAAATTTTTATTAGGAGGGGAGAGCTGTAAGACTCGTATCTTAGTCCGTGCCGTTTCATAGACTTCCGCGGTCTTACCGGTCGAATTCCGGCAACCTTCGACACTTAATCGATATTGACGTGCGACCCTTATTCATATGTCGTCAACCTGAGCTGACTCAACCCAAGATCTGTACCCTAGCGACCGCACCGTCGGTGCGGTTCCAATACCGCGACTCGCACGCCGAGACAATACCCTGGTCAAGAGTTGTAGGCTGACGTTCGGTGCGAGGAAACACCGCGCATTGTAAAACCCAAGGGAATCTCTATGAGGTGTCCCATCAATCCATCAATCAATCAATCCATCACATGTCAAGTACATGTCAAGTACACATCACCTTTCACCCATTCCCAAGCAACCACAAAAGTTAAGGATTTCTTACAAGCCCATACCTCTCTTACGCAAAAAGCCTCAAAAGTCAAGAATTTCTTACACCTCCCATGACTTTCTTACACAAATGGCCACAAAAGTCAAGGTTTTCTTACACACCCATCATTCATCCACATCCATCCATCACCCATCTCTCTCTACAACACTCTCTCTCTTTCTCATTTCTCATCTCATTCTCTCCAAGCAAAAATTCCATATATATGAGCTCTCCCTCCCTTTCAAAAAAAAAAAACTCCAAGTGTGGTCCACCTTTCCTACCCCATGATCTCTCCATCCTAACCTTTCATTCCCCATCTCCCCCATTGAAATCAAAGCTAAGGTGCTAAGGGACCCTTAGGAGCAAGAAGATCGGACGGTGGGTGCATGATCGTAGTAGTTTTTCCTATTTTTGAGATGGGCCAAGTGAGGCCAACCGATCAATGGTTTGGATCTCACTTGGGACCCTAAGATGTGGCCGATGGCCCACTAGGATCATCATGATCATTCCATGATGGGGTCATTCTCCATGGACCCCATCATGATGTTTATTTCATTATGAAGGTCATCTAGACCGTCCATATTGGTGGGGAAAGGATCCCTACCGTTGATTTCACATTTTAGTGGTCCCATGTGTTAAAGGACCCATTCGATTGTATAATTTCTTCAAGGGAGGGCCCATAGTGTCGGGGTCCCTCCATCACAAGCGGGTCCCACTCTCTATCTCTCTCTCTCTTTCATGTTCCTTTTTTATTTTGATATGGTTGCGTGGCCCACTTGAATAGGCCCGTCATGAAGCATGTATTTCTACCCCAAGCCATTTACAAGTGGGGCCCACCTTATATGTGATCATCTATCCATGGTGGCCCACCCGAGAAAGGCCCACCTTGTATTTATTCAAGACCGTCCATGTCCAGGGACGTCACTGGACGTGAAATGGAAACACAGATATAAGCTTTGTTCAAGCTTTGTAGGTGGACCATCGGTGTAGGCCCTACCTTGATGTATATATCCAATCCAAGCCGTCCATCCTCTTACCCATCTCATTTTAAGCGTTGAGCCAAGTGATGGGGCTAGTTAGAAGGTCTGGTGGGCCATAACATTAGAGAGTTGCACCCTTACCATTCAAGATCATTATTTTATTTTATTTTATTTTCTAAACGCTAAAAAAATTCAAACTTTAGACTCATTAGGACGGCCCCGAGTCACTGAACACAATGGCCAGGGTGGATTTTTACAAAGCGGGCCCCACGCGCGAAAAACCCTAGAAAAATGGGTTTTTCCTGATTTTTAAAAGAGGCAGAGCCTCTGCCTCTCTCTCTGTCAGCGGCAGTGGCTGCACGCTGCTGCGTGCAGCATGAGGCAGGCGGGTGGACAACCACTCACGGCTGTTGCCGTGGGCCCCACATGATGTATATGTCTTATCTACATCGTTCATGAGGTGGGCCCCCTCCTCAGGTAGGCCCCCTCCAAGTTTCAGCCGGATCCAAAACTCTGGTGGCCCACACCACTCGAAACAGTGTGAATTGAACTCTACCATTGAAATCTTTTTGGGGCCCACAGAAGTTTTAAATCAAGATAAAATTTGTATTTTCCCTTCATCCAGGTTTGAGTGACCTTATGAACAGTTTGGATGACATCTAAACATTACAGTGGGCCCCACATGGGACCCACAATGATGTATGTGTTTTAAGTCCACCGTCCAGGCGGACGGTGGTACCCACCTTAATGTATCTGCTGCCCCCACCGTCCAGCAGACGGTGGGGCTCTTTGTGATGTATGTACTCTGTCCGCACTGTCCACTGGACAGTGAGACCCACCATGATGGGTGTACAACATCCCAACCGTCCACCCACTTGGGAGGACCATTTCAATGGCATGAGCTAAAGAATAAGGCAGATTTAAGATCAAGTGGACCGCCTATTTTGGGTGTGACGCACTTGAATTATTTAAGGCCTATGGGTGAGGCCCATTTGATTTACAAAAGGCCTATGGGTTTAGGCCCATTTGAATTATAAAAAGCCCATGAGTTAGGCCCCTTTGATTTATAAAAGGCCCATGGGATTGGGCCCATATTGAAGCATTCTAAGGCCCATGAGATTGGGCCCATTTTGAAGTATTCCAAGGCCCTCGGGATTAGGCCCATTTGATTTAGTTAAGGCCTATGGGTTTAGGCCCACTTGATCTATATAAGGCCTATGATTTAGGCCCGATTGATGTAGTCTAAGGCCCATGAGTTGAGAGCCAATTGATGTAGTTTAAGGCCCACAGGTTATGACCCATTGCAATGTACATAAGGCCCATTAGTGTGGCCCATTTATGTGACTTAATTGAAGAATAAAAGGCCCATATGATATGGCCCATTTGTTGTATTTAAGGCCCAATGGGATGTACCTAAGGTCCATTGCAATGTGTGATCCTAACGCATCATATGTATGCTTGATATGAGAGTGACTGATCATAGCATATGCCTTCAGGCAGATTGTTTATGGGACCCCGATTAGGCGGTGTTGTCCTGCATGAGCGCACGATATGTGCAAGGATTTACTGCATGATTGGATAGTGTGATTCATGCATCTCGCATCGTGTGATATGGTTACTGTACGCCCTAGTGACATCGGGGTCGTAGCCACCACAGACGCATTGTGGTTGGCAGGATTAGATACCGAAAATCTTATTCTACATGGGGTGCTATGAAAATCCCTAGGTGAAAGTTCCTAAACCCTTATGGTACCAAGAGTTTCCTTCAACGTCTAGACCGAGTGGGTAGATGAGCGTTGAGTGCCGATTACCAGACGGTTACACTCTCCACTGTGTCGTGGTTGGTCGGAAGGGGGTACGGCCTTACCCGCCCGAGTGTAGGGGGCAATGCTAGGCTGAGTCTGACCAGCTCGAGGAATGGGTCCGCTATTGACTAGTCGCGCCTGATATTGGCAAACGGATAATGAGGTCTTTTTCACTTACCTTATTGTGCGTGATGAGGCGACGATCTGGTTTAGAGTGTACTAGACCCCGGTGATATCCCAGATTTGAGCAGTATTGATGTGTGGACATAGATGAGGATTTGTATGCTTGAGTTGTATTTCACATCGCATGGCCTTGGGATGGCCGATATCATTCATGTCTTGCATCGCATAGCTTTGGTACGGCTAATGGTTTTCATGGATCCATCTGCATATTCCGCATCACTCTGATACTGCATGTTCATATTACTACCTTTCGCACACACTTTCACCACCCTCTAAGCTTTCTATAAGCTTATGCATGACCGTTTCGTGCAGGTGACGTTGGCTAGCAGCACCGTTGAGGCAGGAGTGCGTAGCAGATCGTTTGAAGTTTTTGTTCATTCTCATTGTATTTTCCGTTATGCTCATTGTACTTGTAAAATTTTTGATCATAGTGGAAATGTAATGGAGTTTTTGGTTGTTGTTTGTGGGTTATGCTTTTGGTTATGCTTATTACAAATCAAACTGCCGTTGAAAATCCTCCTCGTAGCATCCCAGGATTGGAACCTGGCGAATGGGTACTAGGAGCCGAGAATGGGGTTCTATGGAGGCTGTCGGCGCCGGATTCGGCGATTGGGAACTTCGTGAGCCCGGTTTCCGAGTTGGGGCGTGACAGAAGTTGGTATCAGAGCATAACTTGATAATAACCGAGAACCACATTACATATTTTCTATGAGTGTAGAATGGCTAAGTTTCGAAGTTCGGATAGCTTAGCGACCTTCCGTTGCAGTTACAGACCCTTAACATGCGAGCATTCGAGAGCTTTCAAGTTAATAGGCGCCTTCACTCTTTCCTTTAGGACATGCCGCCCAGGAGAGTTACCCGATCGACTCCCACACCACCACCTGAGGATCTCGTACCACCACCTGCGACTCCCGCATTACCACCTACGATGCCTGTTCCACCACCAGAGATTCCTACTGCCCATCCTGAGTATCCTGCTCCTCCACTAGAGACCGGTGTGGAGCCTACCGTATCCGTGAGTGCTTCTCAGTTACAGCAGATGTTACAGGCTGTGACAGCTACACTCCATGGGCAGAGCAGGCACCCCGTTGTTTCACCAGCACAGGCAGAGCAGGATCGTGCAAGTGCCCTTCTTCGAGAGTTTCGACGGCTCGATCCTCCGCGTTTCCAGGGTGAGCCGGACCCGACTATAGCTGAGAGATGGCATGCTGATGTGGAGAAGGTATTTGAGATGATGGGATGTACGACTGAGCGGCGAGTTCGACTGGCCGTATTCCTTCTCCATGGTGAGGCTGAGCACTGGTGGGCATCAGTCTCTCGAGCAGCAGGCGCTAATTTTGTATGGACTTGGGAGGATTTTATGGATCGGTTCGACCGACAGTACTTCCCTAATCACATCCGACGACAGCGAGCGTTGGAGTTTGAGGCCCTGGTGCAGGGCGATATGACAGTGGCTCAGTATACAGCTCGTTTCGTAGCATTGTCCAGGTTTGCATCTTACCTTGTTGATGATGAGGAGCGGAGAGCCCGCCGCTTTGTGGATGGCTTGCGTTACGATCTTCGCAGCCGTGTTATTGGCCATGAGCTTCCAACTTTTGAGCAAGTGGTGTAGAAGGCACAGATTTTTGAGACAGAGTGGGCCGGTTCTCAGTCTGTTCGCGGTCAGAGGAGAGACCGAAAGAGGCAGGCTCCTTCTAGTGATTCCCAACAGCGTCAACCACAGCAGTAGAGGCGCACAGATTGTTCCGAGCACCAGCAGCACCTTCATCACCTCCACCACCACCTACGAGACAGTTCACCGGTACTTGTTTTAGGTGCTGTGCGACGGGACACCGTTCGTGGGAGTGTCCCAACCCCCAACAGCAGCAGAGAGGTCCACAGTAGCAGAGGGCTCCGCAGTAGCCTCCACCGCAGCAGCAGAGACCCCCACAGCAGCAGCGACAGCAACCCCCACCACTTAGGCCACCTTAGCAGCAACATCAGCATCAACATCAGCCTCAGAGGCCGAAGCAGCAAAGACAACAATTTCGACAGCCTCAACGACCCCATCAGTAGCAGCAGCACGTTCAAAGGGGACAGGAACCTCCCCAGCCAGCTCACGCTAGATTCTATGTGGCTCAGCAGGATCCATAGTTGTCTGGAGGAGTCGTTGAGGGTATACTTCCAGTCTCTGCATGCATTGCACGTGTGTTATTTGATTCCGGTGTATCGCACTCTTTTGTGGCCGAGAGATTCTGTCGATCGACTGGCTTACCATTGGAGTCTGCTGGTGAGAGACTATCAGTATCGACTCCCTTGGGGAGGACTGCAGTGTTGGGCCGATTTTGCTCATCTTTTCCCGTTCTAATTGGGGATATCTTTTTGTCTGTCGATCTGTTTGCATTGTCGATGTCCGAGTTTGACGTCATCCTGGGCATGGATTGGATCACCGAGTACTATGCCATATTGGACTGCGCCGTAAGGACAGTCACGTTTTGTATACCTGGCGTGCCGCAGTTCTAGTTCGTTATAGAGCCCAGAGGAGAGCGATTGTCTTGTTTGATGTCCTGCGCTATAGAGGAGCCTGTTGCGCTTGTATCGACCATTTGCCCGTGGTTTACGATTTTCCCGATGTGTTCTAGGAGATTTTAAGAATACCGCCTCGCCGACTCACCGAGTTCCAGATTGATCTCGTGCCTGGTACCGCCCCTATTTCGAAGGCCCCGTATCGTATGGCACCGTTGGAGTTGTGGGAACTGCAGAAGCAGTTGGACGAGTTACATGAGTTGGGTTTTATCCATCCGATCAGTTCACCGTGGGGAGCACTGGTACTCTTCGTGAAGAAGAAGGATGGTTCGTTGAGGCTCTGCGTTGACTTTCTCGAGCTCAACAAAGTCACGATCAAGAACAAGTACCCGCTCCCGAGGATTGATGATTTGTTTGACCAGCTACAGGGTGCACAGTTTTTTTCGAAGATTGACCTGCGTTTCGGTTATCATCAGATTCGGGTCCGAGATGAGGACATTTCGAAGACAGCATTCAGGACGTGTTACGGTCATTTTGAGTTTCAGGTCATGTCCTTCGGACTGACCAATGCACCCGCGGTCTTCATGCAGCTGATGAATGAGGTATTCCGCCCTTATCCCGATCAGTTTGTTGTAGTCTTCATCGACGACATTCTGATTTATTTAAGGACCCGTGAGGAGCATGAGCAGCATTTGGAGATCACGTTGCAGACCCTTCGCGCACACCAGCTGTATGCGAAGCTGGACAAGTGCGAGTTCTGGCAGGAGGAAGTGAGGTTCCTTGGTCACGTGGTGATGAGGGAGGGTGTCACAGTGGACCCCTCGAAGGTCGAGGCAGTGTGTCAGTGGGGCCAGCCCACGACTGCGATAGAGATCCGTAGTTTCCTTGGTTTGGCGGGCTACTACCGACGTTTTATTGAGGGCTTCTCTCGCATTACAGCCCCGCTGACCAGGTTGACTCGGAAGGGCGAAGAGTTTATTTGGAGTGACGCCTGCGAGCGAGCATTTACTGAGTTGAAGGACCGTCTGACGTCCGCTCCTGTCCTCACTCTTTCCTCTTGGAGTGACAGTTTTATTGTATTCACTGATGCCTCGCATATCGGTTTGGGTGCTGTCCTGATGCAGCACGGGAGACCAGTGGCCTTTGCATCTCGTCAGCTTAAGGTCCATGAGCTGAACTATCCCACGCATGACTTAGAGCTAGCTGTAGTTGTCTTCGCACTAAAGGTGTGGAGGCACTATCTTTATGGGGTTAGGTTTGAGCTCTTCTCTGATCACAAGAGCTTGAAGTACCTCTTCTCGTAGTCTGAGTTGAATATAAGACAGAGGCGCTGGATGGAGCTCTTGAAAGAATATGATTTTGACCTTCAGTACCACCCGGGCAAGGCGAACGTGGTGGTAGATGCTCTCAGCAGTCAGCCACGAGGCCTAGTAGCGCATATGATGATGTAGGAGTGGCGGATGTTTGAGGATATCGCAGCGTATGATTTTGAGTTTAGCCTGCAGTCTTCTATCATGCAGTTATCGAGTCTGTCGATTCAACCCTCTCTTGTCTCATGGGTGATCGAAGCTCGGCAGGCTGATGAGTCGTTGCAGAGTTATATGGCTGAGGATACATCTGAGAGTCAGGCAGATTGGCACATTGGTGCAGATGGTGGACTTCGCTTCAGAGGCCGATTATGTGTCTCGGATATTCCAGAGTTATGTAGAGATCTTATGACCGAGGCACATAGATCGCAGTTTTCTATACACTCGGGCTTGACAAAGATGTACCATGACATAAGGCGACAGTATTTTTGGGCGGGGATGAAGCGCCAGATTGCCAGTTTTGTGGCTGAGTGTGACACGTGTCAGCGTGTCAAGGCCGATCATCAAAGACCTCCTGGTCTATTGCAGCCGTTGAGCGTCCCGATGTGGAAGTGGGAGCACGTGTCGACTGATTTCATTATGAGTTTGTCGAGGACTCAGCGCAGTCATGATGCCGTTTGGATTGTTGTGGATCGCCGGACGAAGTCGGCACATTTTCTTGCGATGCGTGCGACTTGGCCTTTGGACCGGCTGGCAAGATTATTCATTAAGGAGATCGTGAGACTGCATGGCGTTTCGGTCTCGATCGTTTCTGACCGAGACCCGAGGTTCACGTCTCAGTTTTGGAGGAGCTTCCAGCGAGCGATGGGGACTGATTTGTAGCTCAGCACCGCGTACCATCCGCAGACCGATGGCCAGATCGAGAGGGTCAACCAGATCCTTGAGGATATGATTCTGGCCTGCGCGATTGATTTCGGGGGTAGCCGGGATGAGCATCTGTGATTAGCTGAATTCGCGTACAATAACAGCTATCAGGCAACCATCGGCATGGCTCCTTTTGAGGCACTATATGGCAGACCATGCAGATCGCCGAGTTGTTGGACCGAGATTGGAGAGAGTCGTCTCCTAGGTCCCGAGCTTATGTAGGAGACGTTAGAGGCTATTGATATCATCAGGTAGAGGATACGCACAGCTCAGAGCCGACAGAAGAGTTTTGCTGATCGTCGGCGTCGTCCCTTAGAGTTTGCTGTAGGGGACCATGTGTATCTCAAGGTCTAGCCCATGAAGGGCGTAGTTCGATTTGGAGCGAAGGGCAAGCTTGCCCCGAGATTCATAGGACCTTTTGAGATCACTGGGGGCGTTGGCGCCGTGGCCTATCAGCTTGCCTTGCCATCTCAGTTGTCTGGCATCCACGATGTTTTTCACGTCTCCATGTTGAGGAAGTGTGGGTGAGACATAGTTCCCGTTATTGATTGGCAACCGTTGGAGGTTCGTGAGGACGCTTCTTATATTAAGCAGCCAGTTCCTATCCTTGATCGGAAGGAGCAGGTCCTCAGAACCAAGGTCATTCCATTGGTGAAGGTGCAGTGGGGTCACCATTCAGTGGAGGAGGCTTCTTGGGAGCGTGAGGCTGAGATTCGAGAGCGTTATCCTCATCTCTTTGATGGTTGATCATGTGTTGTATTCTGTATGTTATCTCTGGCTTTATATGATGATGTTGTCTCTTATTCCTCATGAGTTATGCCTAGTTACGATGATTGTGTAAATTTTGAGGCTGAAATTTTTATTAGGAGGGGAGAGCTGTAAGACCCGTATCTTAGTCCGTACCGTTCCGTAGACTTCCGCGGTCTTACCGATCGAATTTCCGCAACCTTCGACCCTTAATTGATATTGGCATACGACCCTGATTCATATGCCGTCAACCCGAGCTGACTCAACCCAAGATCTGTACCCTAGCGACCGCACCGTCGGTGCGGTTTCAATACCGCGACTCGCACGCCGAGGCGATACCCTAGTCAAGAGTTGTAGGCCGACGTTCGGTGCGAGGAAACACCGCGCATTGCAAAACTCAAGGGAATCTCTATGAGGTGTCCCATCAATCTATCAATCAATCAATCCATCACATGTCAAGTACATGTCAAGTACACATCACCTTTCACCCATTCCCAAGCAACCATAAAAGTCAAGGATTTCTTACAAGCCCATACTTCTCTTACACAAAAAGCCTCAAAAGTCAAGGATTTCTTACACCTCCCATGCTTTTCTTACACAAATGGCCACAAAAGTCAAGATTTTCCTACACACCCATCATTCATCCATCACCCATCTTTCTCTACAACACTCTCTCTCTTTCTCATTTCTCATCTCATTCTCTCCAAGCAAAAATTCCATACATATGAGCTCTCCCTCCCTTTCAAAAAAAAAAAAAACTTCAAGTGTAGTCCACCTTTCCTACCCCATGATCTCTCCATCCTAACCTTTCATTCCCCATCTCCTCCATTGAAATTCAAGCTAAGGTGCTAAGGGACCCTTAGGAGCAAGAAGATCGGACGGTGGGTGCATGATCGTAGTAGTTTTTCCTATTTTTGAGATGGGCCAAGTGAGGCCAACCGATCAATGGTTTGGATCTCACTTGGGACCCTAAGATGTGACCGATGGCCCACTAGGATCATCATGATCATTCCATGATGGGGCCATTCTCCATGGACCCCATCATGATGTTTATTTCATTATGAAGGTCATCTAGACCGTCCATATTGGTGGGGAAAGGATCCCTACCGTTGATTTTACATTTTAGTGGTCCCATGTGTTAAAAGACTCATTCGATTGTATGATTTCTTCAAGGGAGGGCCCATAGTGTCGGGGTCCCTCCATCACAAGCGTGTCCCACTCTCTATCTCTCTCTCTCTCTCTTTCATGTTCCTTTTTTATTTTGATATGGTTGTGTGGCCCACTTGAATAGACCCATCATGAAGCATGTATTTCTACCCCAAGCCATTTATAAGTGGGGCCCACCTTATATGTGATCATCCATCCATGGTGGCCCACCCGAGCAAAGCCCACCTTGTATTTATTCAAGACCGTCCATGTCCAGGGACGTCCCTAGACTTGAAATGGAAACACAAATATAAGCCTTGTTCAAGCTTTGTAGGTGGACCATCGGTGTAGGCCCTACCTTGATGTATATATCCAATCCAAGCCGTCCATCCTCTTACCCATCTCGTTTTAGGCATTGAGCCAAGTGATGGGGCTGGTTGGAAGGTCTAGTGGGCCATAGCATTAGAGAGTTGCACCCTTACCATTCAAGATCATTATTTTATTTTATTTTATTTTCTAAACGCTAAAAAAATTTAAACTTTAGACTCATTGGGTCGGCCCCGAGTCACTGAACACAATGGCCGGGTTGAATTTTTACAAAGCGGGCCCCACGCGCGAAAAACCCCAGAAAAATGGGTTTTTCCCGATTTTTGAAAGAGGTAGAGCCTCTGCCTCTCTCTCTGTCAGCGGCAGCGGCTGTGAGACGGGCGGGCGGACAGCCACCCACGGCTGCTGCCGTGGGCCCCACATGATGCATATGTCTTATCTACGCCATTCATGAGGTGGGCCCCCTCCTCAGGTAGGCCCCCTCCAAGTTACACCCGAATCCAAAACTCAGGTGGCCCACACCACTCGAAATAGTGTGAATTGAACTCTACCATTGAAATCTTTTTGGGGCCCACAGAAGTTTTGAATCAAGATGAAATTTGTATTTTCCCTTCATCCAGGTCTGAGTGATCTTATGAACAGTTTGGATGACATCTAAACATTACAGTGGGCCCCACATGGGACCCACAATGATGTATGTGTTTTAAGTCTACCGTCCAGGCAGACGGTGGTACCCACCTTAATGTATTTGCTGCCCCCACTGTCTAGCGGACGGTGGGGCCCTTTGTGATGTATGTGCTCTGTCCGCACTGTCCACTGGACAGTGGAACCCACCATGATGGGTGTACAACATCCCAATCGTCCACCCACTTGGGAGGACCATTTCAATGGCATGAGCTAAAGAATAAGGCAGATTTAAGATCAAGTGGACCGCCTATTTTGGGTGTGACCCACTTGAATTATTTAAGGCCTATGGGTTAGGCCCATTTGATTTACAAAAGGCCTATGGGTTTAGGCCCATTTGAATTATAAAAAGCCCTTAAGTTAGGCCCCTTTGATTTATAAAAGGCCCATGGGATTGGGCCCATTTTGAAGCATTCTAAAGCCCATGAGATTGGGCCCATTTTGAAGTATTCCAAGGCCCTCGGGATTAAGCCCATTTGATTTAGTTAAGGCCTATGGGTTTTTGCCCACTTGATCTATATAAGGCCTATGATTTAGCCCCGATTGATGTAGTCTAAGGCCCATGGGTCGAGAGCCAATTGATGTAGTTTGAGGCCCACAGGTTATGACCCATTGCAATGCACATAAGGCCCATTGGTGTGGCCCATTTATGTGGCTCAATTGAAGAATAAAAGGCCCATATGACATGGCCCATTTGTTGTATTTAAGGCCCAATGGGATGTACCTAAGGTCCATTGCAATGTGTGATCCTAACGCATCAAATGTATGCTTGATATGAGAGTGACTGATCATAGCATATGCCTTCGGGCAGATTGTTTATGGGACCCCGATTAGGCGGTGTTGTCCTGCATGAGCGCACGATATGTGCAAGGATTTACTGCATGATTGGATAGTGTGATTCATGCATCTCGCATCGTGTGATATGGTTACTGTACGCCCTAGTGACATCGGGGTCATAGCCACCACAGACGCATTATGGTTGGCAGGATTGGATACCGAAAATCTTATTCTACATGGGGTGTTATGGATATCCCTAGGTGAAAGTCCCTAAACCCTTATAGTACCAAGAGGTTGCTCCAACGTCTAGACCAAATGGGTAGATGAGCGTTGAGTGCCGATTACCAGACGGTTACGCTCTTCACTGTGTCGTGGTTGGTTGGAAGGGGGTACGGCCTTACCTGCACGAGTGTAGGGGGCAATGCTAGCTGAGTCTGACCAGCTTGAGGAATGGGTCCGCTATCGACGAGTTGCACCCGATATTGGCAGACAGATAATGAGGTCTTTTCCACTTACCTTATTGCGCGCGATGAGGCGGAGATCTGGTTTAGAGTATACTAGACCCCGGTGATATCCCAGATTTGAGCAATATTGATGTGTGGACATAGATGAGGATTTGTATGCTTGAGTTGCATTTCACATCGCATGGCCTTGGGATGGCCGATATCATTCATGTCTTGCATCGCATAACTTTGGTACGGCTAATGGTTTTCATGGATCCATCTGCATATTCCGCATTACTCTGATACTGCATGTTCATATTACTACCTTGCGCACACACTTTCACCACCCTCTAAGCTTTCTATAAGCTTATGCAAGACCGTTTCGTGCGACGTTGGCTCGCAGCAGCGTTGAGGCAGGAGTGCGTAGCAGATCGTTTGGAGTTTTTGTTCATTCTCATTGTATTTCCCGTTATGCTCATTGTACTTGTAAAGTTTTTGATCATAGTGAAAATGTAATGGAGTTTTTGGTTGTTGTTTGTGGGTTATGCCTTTGGTTATGCCTATTACGAATCAAACTGCCATTGAAAATCCTCCTCGTAGCATCCCAGGATCGGAACCTGGCGAATGGGCGCTAGGAGCCAAGAATGGGGTTCTACGGAGGCTGTCGGCGCCGGATTCGGCTATCGGGAACTTCATGAGCCCGGTTTTCGAGTTTGGGAACATTTAGGGATTTGAGAATACATTTCGGTTTTAGGTTTAGGTTTAGGTTTTGGTTTATAGGTTTAGGTTTTAGGTTTAGGTTAAGGTTAGGTTATAGGTTATAAGTTTAGGTTATAGGTTATAGGTTATAGGTTAAGGTTTATGATATAAGTTTTGGTTAAGGTTTAGGTTTAGGTTATAAGTTATAGGTTATAGGTTGTAGCTTTAGGGAATTGAGAATAGGTTAAGGTTCAAGTTTAAGAAATCGAGTTTGGGTTCGGGATCGGGTTTAGGCCAGTTTGGGTTTTCAAGTCTAGGTTTAGGTTTAGGTTAAAGAGTTCAAATTAAGATTAGGTGTAGGTTTAGGTTTAGGGATTTGAGAATACATTTAGGTTTTAGGTTTAGGTTAGGTTTAGGTTTAGGTTATAGGTTATAGGTTATCGGTTATAGCTTTAGGGAATTGAGAATAGTTTAAGGTTTAGGTTGTAGGTTAAAGTTTAGGTCATGGGTTAAGGTTTAGGTTTAGGTTATGGGTTTAGGGTGTGGTCCCTGCAAATACAAATATAAACATAACCTGTACAAATGGCTAGGCCACTCCAATGTTGTCCATAGAAAATGGACAGCTTCATTATGGTCATAATAGCGGTTCCCACCTTTCAGGGACCCCCGCTCAACATACGGATAGCTCCAACGCACATCCGGGTCTGCTCTATCAATTTTGAGTAAATACATAAACACGGCCTGTCAAAATAGCCAGTCCACTCAAATGTTGTCCATGAGAAATGGACAGCTTCATCATGGTTATAACAGCGATTCCCACCTTCTAGGGACCCCCGCTTAACATCCGAATAGGTACGATGCACATCCGGGTCTTCTCCATCAATTTCAAGCAAATACATAAATACGACCTATCCAAATGATTAGGCCACTCCAATGATGTCCATAAGAAATGGATAGCTTCATCATGGTCATAACAGCGGTTCCCACCTTCCAGGGACCCCCACTCAACATCCGGATAGCTCCGACGAACATACGGGTCTGCTCCATCAATGTCAAGCTAATACATTTAAAAACAAGCTAGGCATCTATTTTTTTGTGGATGAGAACCAATCTTCCAGACTATTCATCAGGCAGTCCCTACAATGAAATATTTCATCTATATAGATGAGGCTAAAAAATGTATAGTAGTTGGACATTGAATGATTAAAAGCATTAACCACTTCTGTTGCTTTTCTGTATATACACCAGATTCATAGGCTGAAAAATTGCCATTGAGTTCGTGTTTTATGTTCGGTTAGTAGAGAAGGACAATCTATTTATACCAGATGATCTACAGCTGATGAAAATTTTCAAGTAAATTGTATGAGGTTTACAATAATCTCAGAGTGTAAAAAATTTCCATTATGTGTAATTCAGTCCGAGTTATTTCTCTAATCACGATAGCCTTGGGAGGGTTAATCCGAGGGATGGGTTGATTGTAAAAGGGCTGATTAAAACTATATTAGGTTATCTTACCGAACATAATGATTTCAAGACCAGCAAGATAACCCAATATAATTTTAATCGGCCCTTTTACAGACAACCCATCCCTCGGATCAACCCTCCCAAGGTTATCGTGATTAAAGAATGAACTCGAACTAAAATGCATAGACTAGGAAATTTTTTACAATCCAAGATTATTGTAAACCTCATATAATGTATATTCAATGATGTATATAATACAATGTATATAACATAAAATGGTACATTAGTGAGATAAGACAACATAACCTTTTATATACAAGCTAGAAATTGATAAGTTAAGATTGTCCTATCGAGGAGATTTTTAGGCGTAGTCCATCTGTTATTGGGACAAACAGGCATGGGTTTGGATTATTAGACCATGAACCTCACCTGTCATTGAAAACCAAGGATTAAAATCAGTGTATCGGGTATCATATCATTCACCACTGATAAGGCGGCCAATACTTCAAACCTTGTTCAAAACTATTTTATTCTATGCAAAGATGTAACATTGCTACACGATACTTGTGATTGTGGTTTAAATCCAATGTTTGTTGCTACGAAGTGCTAAATTGTGCAGCTCATCCATGTACATAGACACCATTCTATATTCTCAAAGTTGTGGGCCACATTGTGTATAAAACATAGCCAAAAAATACAAAGATTGGAAGATGAAGACTTTTTTATTAGTAACCATCAAAGGAACAGTTAAAAAGAAATGGGTTGTGGTCCTAATTCAATGATTTTAGAAATCAGATTATCAAATCATCTGATCAATGTGGTTCTTAAACAATGCTCCATCCACAATGGTTGATGACAAGTTCTTACCTTTTGATTATGTCTCCTACGCTTCTGAGCTCCAAGTAAGTGCATCTATCCATCCATCCATCCATCCATATGTGTGCACATACAATCTATGGCATAAGTACATACATACACACATGTAACGTGCATTCATGATTTAATTAGTATTAATGTAATGATGTTTTTTATTAACAGAGAAGCACAAAGGAATTAGAAAATGAGATATTAGGAAAGCCTACTAGCCTAAGCCCTTTATACAAGTCTATTGAGGAGCAAAACAAGGCATCCACTAAAATAAATGACCAAAGAGAGGTTAGGCATCCCTTGATTTTTCTATAATATCATTTTTTTTCTTGATTTGTTGGTGTTTGGTTTGCAGCCATTTTTGAAGTGGAGGAAAATAATTTCTTTTACATTATTACACAAACAATGGGATACAATGTAATTTAAGTCACAATGTAATAAACTGGACATGTAGAGAGAGAGAGAGAGATATTATTTATAAGTCTCATTTCTCATATGTGAGGGGAAATGCCAAAAAATAAGGTTTTTTTTTTTTTGTTTTTTCTTTTGGTGTAGATAGAAAATAAGTTTTTTCTTTTGATATTATAGTCTAAGAGGGATTTTAAATTTTAATTATTTATGAGGGGCATCATTGAAATTGTCCCTTGTAAATTGACTATCTTTTACATTATAACACAAATAGTGGGGTACTTATTTTGTGCCTCTAAGTCTTTTCCAATGGTAGATTAATTTGTATAATTAAGATACAACACATTTTAAAAAGAGTTACGGGTATGTAAAAAATTCAAAAAATGTGTCCACTCAACAGCTTGTGATTAAGATTTCACCCACAAATGCCACCCAACAATTAATATCAACCCACAACTTAGGATTCTTTTGTAATATTACGTCTGTTATAAAGTAGTTGGAGTGGAGGATTGGTATCTTCCATTTATTATTCTGAATGTAGGGCGTTACAAAGACGGCTGCAAGGGCAACATAAGACATTACCAGTTCAGGTGTGGCTACATCTATGGTGAAAACTTGGGACGCTGATTAGATGTTGTATCATACACCATCGATTTGGCTGGTGTGTATGCGTGGCGCTCAAAGAGAAGCGTGTTAGCTCATCGAGCCCGACCTGATATAAACAGTTGGAAGTAGATCAAGGTTATGTGGGAACCACAATGATGTATTTATTATATCCTTACTATCCATCCATTTGGTGAGATCATTTTAGTGCATAATCCAAAAAAGAAGTCATATCTAAAGCTCAAGTGGACCACACCACAAATAGCAGTGGAAACAATGATTCCAACTATTAAAATATTTGTAGGGCTCATCATAATGTTTATTTTTAAGGTCACACAGACCTGGATGCAGAGGAAAAACAAATATTAGATTGATCCAAACTTCTATGAGCCCCAAGAAAGTTTCAATGACAGATGTGTTAATCCCCTACTGCTTTCTAGTTGATGGATAAAGAAATTTATAATTATTGTGTTTTTTAATTGATAATAATTTTTTTAAGTGTCATTGTTACAAATAACATATAACAAACTAATTCAAACAAATGCATAAATAAAAATACTCAACAACAATGATGAACAGTCACTATCCCACAATGCAGTATGAATCACACTTTCTGTTGTCAAAAAAGGTTGCGTGCAACAGACCCATTGAACTACCAATATGGCTGGATCCATTACAACATGTGATTAGAAAAGCGATTAGGGTAACATGATCCCTAATTTCAAAACCCATAGATTTGAAAATCCCCAATTTCAAAACCCCCAGATTCAAAATGTGATTAGGGTACCATAATCCCCAAATTCGAAGCGGGAGTTAGGTACCCAAATCCCCAATTTCAAAACCACCAAGTTTGATTTGGGATTAGGGTACCAAAATTCCCTAATTCAAAATGGGATTAGGGCCCACCTTCATTTTGTCGATGTGTGCTTGGGTCATGGGTTAGGGTCTTTACCTTTCGAGGTGAGAGGAAGAGAACAAGAGGAGGGTTTGAGTTGCAGCCCCAATCCAGTTTTTGAGCTTTGAGGAGAAAAATTGAGAGAGTTGAGCTGAGAGATCTCCAATCGGGTTTCTGAGCTTTGAGGAGAGAGAGAGAGAGAGAGAGAGAGAGAGAGAGAGAGAGAGAGAGAGAGAGAAGCTGCGAGAGAGACTGAGAGAGGACAGGGTGGAGAGATCAAAGAGAGGAAGAGAGAGATAGAGAGCAAGAGGAGGGGGAGGGTACGAGACACGCACACACACACAGTTGAGCTGAGAGATCTCTCACGGGCGTGGGCGTGGCTAGATATAGGTTGAGTAGCGAGTTGGCTACTGAAGTGACGTTGCCAAGTTCTGTGGGCCCCACTATGATGTATGTGTTATATCCACAATGTCCATCCATTTTGAGATATTATTTTAGGGCATGAGCCAGAGAATGAGGCAGATAAGAAGATGTAGTGGACCTCACCACAGAAAACATTGGGGAGAGTGATTCCCACCGTTAAAACTATCCTAAGGATGACCATAATTTTTTTTAAAATCCAACCTGTTCAAAAGTTAAAAAAGACAAGAAATAAGGTAAAACACAAATATAAGCTTGATCTAAAACTTTAATGGCCTTTAGAAGTTTTTAATGGGGGGTGTCACTATCCCCACTATTTTCTATGCTGGGGTCCACTGGAGCTTTGGATTTAACTTTGGATATTGCCCTAAAATGATCTCTCCAAATGGATGGAAGGTGTGGATATAAAACATACATCATAGTGGGGCCCAAAAATGATAGTTATATAAATATCAGGTGGACCACACCACATGAAAACATTAACCTTAGATATTCATCCTTAAAATCCTCGTAAGGCCCACTGTACTGTTTATTTCGCATCCAATCTATTTATTAGGTCATACAGGCCTAGATGAAGGGGGAAAAACAAAAATCATCTCGATCCAAAACTTTCATGGCCCCCAGAATGTTTTAAATGGTTAACGCCCATTCAACACTATTTCCTATGATGTGGTCCATTTCAGATTATGATATGCCTCATTTTTGGTCTCATGCCATAAGATGATCTTAAAAATTAGATGAAAGGCATGGATTCAACACATACATCATGGTACCAAATGGTCCAAAGTCCTATTTTTTGTAACATCCTGAAAATCGGGGGGTCGAGTGAAAACCCAACTCCCGAGTTCCCAAACATCACTTATGCAACATAGATAATGATGAATGAATGTTGTCTATAAAAGGGCATTAAACATGATTGGGATTATACCAAAAACAACATATCATACTCCAAAGGCATTTAAATTACGCAAGCGGAAGACTATGATAAGTATATAAACTAGATAAGAGTGATAGTAAGCCCTCAGAGTATGAATGTCACTAGGTTAACACTTACAAGTTTGATTACAAAATGCACAAAATGAGAAAAAATGTAATGTTTTCTATCCCAAATACTGAAGCCCCGTCGGTGAAACTCCAGGTCAAATAGACCCGCCAAAGAGTTACATGTAGGAGAACTCATCATCAAAAGCGAAGTTCGGCTCAGCTTCACTAGCATCTCCCTCACCTGAAACTAAGACAGGGTCTGGTTGGTGTGTACAACATCGTCCCGTAACGTAGGAGTGAGTAGCTAACTCAGTTGAACAATAAAGTAAAGATTAACATGTTATCAAATCAGTCAAGCAGTAATGATAAAGCAGTACAATCAAACATTCCTAGCTAGTCTTGTTAATGCAAGGATGAGATCCAATAAGGATGCATGCCCTTGCCTACATACTCCCTCATGCGACACCATCTCACATTCACGGCATGCTTTCATCCCTGTGCTCCACATCTTCCAGGCATATGCAGTGCAATATGAACATGATTACCGAGTTGTTAATAGTCCTTTTCATACAGCAGAATTGGGAAGCTAAAATACCTCCCTTGTATCATTTCCCAACAATGATCCAGTCTAGGGTCGTCAGTCCTAGTATATCTCATACGAAGTGCGGTTCTAGGTCACTGTAAGGGCTGTCAGGACTGTTACACGTAATCGTTACACCACTCTCCCATCACCTTATCAATACAGGCCTAGTTTGTACTCATGTTGCAATGGAAGGGTCGTCGCCTCCACGTAGACTCAGAGTACGCTCGAGGCCACTACAAAGGGCTGTCAGGGTTGTTACACGCAATCGTTACACCACTCCCCCATCACCTTATCAGTGTAGGCCGACAGCTCGAATACAGTGTCTCATACCACCATATTCGGCTCACGAGTCTGGGTTACTCACTGGTCACTACAGGAAGGCTCATGGCCCCAGCGTAGGCTGACAGCTCGACCACATTATCTCATACCACCATGCCCAGCTCATGAGACTTAGCGGATCGAGGTACCATGGTTAACGGGATTTCCACTGGTAAGTTTGGTACTTTAGATTCAAGCAGTAGCGTCCATATATGGTTAACATACATCGGGCTAATCGGGTTACTTGATGAGTTTGACTAGTACGAGTGCCTGTTGAGTTGATCGACATGATGTGCATAAACACCTCGTGTGGCCTAGCCACTATCGACAAGCAACGCACGGCTCGGGTTCGCAAACACATCCTACGTGGTGAATACAACTCAACCACAAACTCAAGGCATATTACCGATTTCCTGGACTATTCAATAGCCCAAAACACATTCAACTACAACATGATGTCCTATGAGATAGTCAAATCAGTAATGGATCAAGATTACAAATCATTCAATCATATGATCATGTTCTGAAGTGGATTGTAAACATGAATTCACTCACATTCAATTCACAATCAAGCAGACATCAAAATAAGTCATACATGGAGGAAATCATACACATCATTGATGTGGTTGAGAATCATATCTCAACCCGCATACAGGTACATCTTGCTAACTACTAACTCATTCAGACACTTTTACAAACACTTAGCCTACACATTACATCATACATATTATGTATTAATTTGCATACGTATTAGGGAAAATCCTTTGGTCAAAGGGTTGTCGCCCATATAACAATCATATATCCACGACAGTTTTTCATGGCGAGCACGAATACAAAGTCTATACTCATTCAGTCATTTTCACAAACGCTTAGGTTACACATACTAAATACATATCGTATGTTGGTATATCATGTATTTGGGCTAAACATTTAACCCAGGAGTTGTTACACATACATCTAACATACATAGATGTCAGTTAATCATGGCAAATGCACTTTCATATTTTGTACGTATACGGTATTTTCTACGAATACAGAGAATACATAAAATTCCATATTCTTCGTATTTTACCAAAACGAAAAACGGATAACATGTTCTACATGTGAAATAGCATCCATGTCAGGAATCCATCATTATCTGACATTGTGTAACGCCCGTGAAAAATCTGTACTTGGGCTCGAGTACCAACTCGACCCGAAATCGCGTAGAATTAAATTCCATGGAAATTAAGCGTAAGTTAGCTAGCGCAACGCTAGAGTAGCTGGGAAATAGTCCCTGATCACTTAAAATACGTTCTACAAGACCCAAATCGAGTAGAACAAATGACTCTACAATACTCTATAACCTCGGATTAAACTCTAAGCAGGTTTGTTCTCTAGACCACTTTGAATTTTTGTATTGGATCTAGACCGCGCGTCGAAGGTCCGATACTTCCTATCTTAGACCGTTAGAACCGCCCAGCTGGACTTGACAATCATCTCGAAAATTAAGTCAAACCGATAATCACAAACTATTTCGTTGAACCCGGACTGAAAAGACCGCGAATAGGGACAGAATTGGAATTTCAAATTCAAATCTGGCACACGACTTGACGCGTTAGTATTAAGCGTTCTGACCATCGTAATTCATCCAGATTACACCCTCGGATCAGGAAAATTTTTTATTTATTCTCATGAGACTTTCAGCCCTGATCTACGTGCGGTGACCGCTGAACTGAAACTAGTCCGCCACGTGCGATCTGCGAACCCTGCCAGACTGAAAACTTAATACGTGCAACATCTGGTACGCATGAGCTTAAGTCCGATCGCAATCGACCAGGGGACAACCAGAAAGTAACTTTTGTAACGCCCGTGAAAAATCCGTACTTGGGCTCGAGTACCAACTCGACCCGAAATCGCGTAGAATTAATTTCCATGGAAATTAAGCGTAAGTTAGCTAGCGCAACACTAGAGTAGCTGGGAAATAGTCCCTGATCACTTTAAATACGTTCTACAAGACCCAAATCGAGTAGAACAAATGACTCTACAATACTCTATAACCTCGGATCAAACTCTAAGCAGGTTTGTTCTCTGGACCACTTTGAATTCTTGTATTGGATTTAGACCGCGCGTCGAAGGTCCGATACTTCCTATCTTAGACCGTTAGAACCGCCCAGCTGGACTTGACAATCATCTCGAAAATCAAGTCAAACCGATAATCACAGACTATTTCGTTGAACCCGGACTGAAGCGACCGCGAATAGGGACATAATTGGAATTTCAAATTCAAATCTGGCACACGACTTGACGCGTCAGTATTAAGCGTTCTGACCGTCAGAATTCATCCAGATTACACCCTCGGATCAGGAAAAATTTCTATTTATTATCATGAGACTTTCAGCCCTGATCTACGTGTGGTGACTGCTGAACTGAAACTGGTCCGCCACGTGCGATCTGCGAACCCTGCCAGACTGAAAACTTAATACGTGCTACATCTGGTACGCATGAGCTTAAGTCTGATCGCAATCGACCAGGGGACCACTAGAAAGCAGCTTTTGGACCGAAACAGCCCCGAAATGGATAGGCACCAAGTAAACTTCGTTCTGGAGCCTGTTTTCGGCATTTTTAAGCTTATAAAAGGGGTTGAAACCCTCATTTCTCTCTCCCATCCGAAAATTGCAACCCTAGAGAAAAGGAGAGAGAGTTTGAGAGAGAGATTGGAAGGGAATTTTCCCGCTTCCGAGCCACCGATTGTTGCTGCTTCAGCAACTCTTCCCAATCACCTGGCTGGTGATTTCTCCGTTCTTTCAGGTACAAAACAACCCTAGAACTTGCTGATTTAGGGTTTATCCAGATTTAGGGCGTGTTAGCTAACGTATTTCGTAAATCAGGTTCTCCTACTGCCGTAGACGAAGCGTACACGCTCCGTTCAAAATCCCGCACCCGTAAGAGACTAGGTGAGAATTTTAGATGCTTTGATTGACGGTTTACAACGCTTTCACTGTCTTTTAATAGTAGATTATCGACGGCATCGCCGTTTGACATGTACAACATGCTCTCCGTTTCCTGTTTCGTAAATTAACGAAGAATATGAGATTTAGGGCATTTTAGTCATTTGTAGGAAGTACGGTTTACATTCGTATTTTGCTGACGTGATTGACATGGTTTGTTGTCGCATTAGGGAGTTAGGAATGCTTGCATAATTAGTTTGGCGAAGAGATTCTCCTAGTTGCGCACTTTGGGTCGACATACTATATGTAGACTTAAGTGTGTAGTGTATGTGTTTGTATAAATGTTTGTATTAGTATGTATTGAATTGAATGATGTTATGAGATAGTTTTTGATTGATTCTTCAATTAATATGCTGACCTAAATGATTTTCTACATGTTGATTATATGCATGATTTCATTACATGCATGGAATATGTGTGTTGGAAGAATTGCTTAAGTTGAATGTTATAACATGTGTTAACATGCTCACATGATTGTATTTCAATTTCAATACTCTCACTTAGATTGCTGATGTGATTCCATAAATGTTTGGGACTAGTCTTAGTCCATGCAGTAGGTAACCGAGCGATTTCGTGGCTGACTGGTCATAGCCACGAACGACGCGTCGATGAACGTGATTCGTGTTTAGAGTTGGCGGCAGTGGTTAGGCCACGCGAAGTGTTTTACGCACTTCATGTCGTTCGACTTGAGATGCGATCGCGCTAGTCGAGCCCGTCAAGTAACCCGACTGGCCGATGTATGTTCACCTTGTATGTGTCATAACTGCTTGAACCTAGGGTACTGAACTTACCATTGTAAACCCTGTTAACCATGGTACCTTGATCTACGAAGACTCATGAGCCGTGCATGGTGGTATGGGACACCGTGGTCGAGCTGTCGGCCTATGCTGGGGCCACAAACCTCCCCGTAGTGACCAGTGAGCACCTAGACTCGTGAGCAGATTATGGTGGTATGAGACACTATATTCTAGCTGTCGGCCTACACTGATCAGGCGACGAGCCCTTTGTAGTGACCGCGAGCGTATTCTGAGTCCACGGGAGGCGACGACCATTCCGTTGCAGTAGAGTACGGTAGGCCTGTATTGATAAGGTGATGGGGGATCGGTGCAACGAGTGCGAGCAACAGCCCTGGCAGCCCTTGCAGTGACCTACGAAATATACATCGTATGAGATTACTAGGAGTGACGACCCTAGACAGGATCTGTGTTAGGATTGATACAAGGGAAGTACCTTAGTTTCCCAATCCTGCTGTTTGAATGGACTAATAACAACTTGGAATTCATATCACCATAGCATTGCATGTGCCTGAAAGATGTGGAGCACTCTAGGAAGTGTGGCATGCCGCGGTCGTAAGATGTTGCCGCATGAGGGTGATCGTTGGTGAGGGCATACATCACGTTATGTCATCTTGCATTAACAACAGTATTAGGATTGTCTGATTTACTGCTTTACTATTATCGCGTGATTGAATTGTGAACATGCTAATCTTTGCTCTATGATTCTACTGAGTTGATCACTCACTCTCATGTTACGGGATGGTGTTTGCAACACCCACCAGACCCTGTTGTAGATGCAGGTGAGGCCGAGATCCAGGAGGTGGAGCCAGAGATCGACGAGGACCAGGATGAGTTCTCGTATATGCAGTATCACGATGGCTTCCCGTAGGCGACCTGGATCGATGGGGTTTCAGTGGGACTAGTTTGAACATTTTATTTTTGTTCATTTGTATGTATATGAGGCTCAGAGATGTAGTCATACTTTGGAGACAGATGAGATTTACTTTGTTTTCCATACAGTGATATATATATTGTTTAGTCTTCCGCTTGCTTTTATCACTGGATCTGAAGTATGAATTGCAGTTTTGGTATACTTTTACTCATGTGAATGCTTTAAATCAGACAACATTAAATCATAACCATTTTTGTTGTATAAGTGACGGTCTGGAACTCGGGAGTTAAGTTTATACACGACCCCCGATTTTCAGGGTGTTACAAGTTGGTATCAGAGCATGAATAAGAGTATACTGGGCCTGGGTTATGGTCTCGCGACGTACGTTGTCACTTCCTTTGACTTAGGTGGGTGCGAGAAGGGTCTAGAAACACGTCTAGGATCGCAGATTCGCCGATAGGCGAAGTCTATTAGAATCGATCGCAAGATCGAGTCTGTAACGCATCTCGGGTCGCGTAAGGCAACCCGAATCGCTTCTAAGCTGTAGGAAGTCAGGTTGAGACGACCTATGAGCGGTTTTAAACCGTAAAAGTGAATCCTTGGGCCGTGGGATGACCACGACTCCTGTAATCAATCGTCAGGGCTTAAAAACCCCATTTCACCAAAAATCTTCAAAATTCCTCATCTAAACACTCCGACCTTCATTTCCTTCTTATCCATTTCATATTAGGCATCAAACCTAATGTGAAACAAATTAGTACTTTTACAAAATTTTATAGTGAATAGTAAAATTTCATGAAAAATGGCCATAAGGCCATTCTAACTTCACTTTATTTAGCAACTAAGGATCTAGATAGATGTACTGGCTCCTTATACCCTAAATTCATATGCTGCATCATATGGTTTGGTATTCGGGATTGCGATGTGGTCCCGGAAAGCCCCGAACGCATATTTAGGCTCATACAGATCAAAATACAATGAACCAGGGGGTGGGCCATATATTTTTAGACTCCTTGGACCATGGGGGACCAGACCCATGTAGTCCCACCGGCCAACTTGGAGGTTGGCCGGCGATGCCATCGCCGGTCCGGGTATGCATCGCCGACCGGTGGGGTCCGATGATGCTGAAATTTGGGCACACGCCCTTAAATGGGGTGTACATCCTCCCCATGTACCTCCCATCTCACGAAAATCCCTAAAACACACCCCTCCTTCACAAACAGCCCTCCCCTTAGCCCTATTTTCAATTTTCAGCAACCACTTCCAAACTCCGACGTCCCAAATCACTCCTAGGTCCCTCCTTGGCCAAAACCGACCACCACCCATCACTTATTGGGAGTTGGCATCCCCTCTTCTTGAAGATCCACCATTTGGAGCTCCAAAAATCCCCAAATAGAGCTGAAATCGTGAGGTGCTCCATTCTACTTTTTTATTTGTATTTTTCCTTGAAATTATAGCCTTGGGAAGCTTGAAGCATCCCTCTACGACACCTAGATTTCCTTTTTCCAGATTGGGCAACCACTTCTTCGCATTTTTACCGTTTTCCATGGCTTTCGTGGAAGCCATTTTAGGCCTTTTATTACTCTCATCCATCATATCTTTGATGGGTAAGAGGAAAACCGCAACAGACGAGGCTGGGTCGAACCGCCCTGCTCGATCGAGAAGACCGCGGGGTGGTGCCGCAAGTTCAAGCGCCGCCGCAGGTCCAGCTGCAGTCTTGGAGTGCCGTACAAAGCGGGATTTGGATCCCCATGCACACCTTGGGCGAACAATTCTATCGAAGATGCCTCATGGCCAATACACTGATCGCAAAGTATTATTTGAGGCGGACGTAGATGGACGATTGTTCGGTGAGTATCTGTTGTTCGAACGCATTGAAGCTACGCATTGGGGTCCAATCTTTGAAGCTCGCGCTCGTGCTAATGTGAGCACCGTTCGTGCCTTCTACGCAAGTATCCAGAATCCTACCTTGGAGCCTTTGCAGTTCAAAATCCCTTTTGGTAGAGATCGGATGGCTACGATCGACGTTCGGTTGATTGCGCGACTTCTCAACGTGCCTCTAGGTGATGTGCATCCTAGTGAGAAGAATCTGAGGACCAGACGTGAACGAGATCGCCGCACCAGGTTTCTGTGCTGTAAGTTGGTTCCATGGCAGCCTAATAATAGCCTCAAGACGACGTACATGTCTGAGGATTTGCGCCTGCTGCACCATATCTGCACGTTCAATGTTTATCCCAGGTCGACGAACCGCATTGAATGTACACGTCTTATGGTCGATTTCTTATATCTGGTGGCCCAGGGAGAGAACGTATGTATGGCCACTTTCATCTTACGGCAGATAGTTCTCATAGTCAGGTCAAGAAGAACATCCGAATCGCTTCCCTTTGGCCGACTTATTTGCAAGATTGCGCTTGAGTTTGCCTATAGACTTAGGCCGGAATTGCCGATATCGATTCATACCATTGATGAGTCGACAATGGTCAAGATGAAGATTGGGTCACAATACCGTGAAAATCAACTTGAAAGGGATAGTGAGGATGACTTTGATGATGAGGAAGATCAAAGCGAAGAAGAACCTAGAGCAGAGGTTCAGGAAGAAGCTCAGGAAGAGGCAGAAGAGGAGGCTCAGGATATTGATGAGAGCCCTCTTCCTTCTGCGCAGGCTACTATCGACGATCGCATTGCTCGGATGGAGGAGAGTCAGACCGCTTTGCGAAGGGAAGTCCAAGAACTTCGCGCAGAAGTCGCGGATGCCAAGGCCGTTACAAAGAAGAAATTTGACAAGGTGACTCGCACCTTGAAGGCGATCCTGTGTTGCTTACAGGATAAGGGTGCTCCTCCTCCATCACCAGACTCCGACTAGCGATGCGATCTTTGATGTTATTATCAGTAGTTAGTCATTTCCTGTTTTATGTGTGTAAGCCTGTTAGGGCTAGTGCTTTGCTTATGTTGCTGTTGCTTAACTGTTTTAGTTCCCATGTATTTCTCGTCATGATGCTTGTAAGGATATATCCCTTGTATTGTGACAATTTTGGTTAATTGAAATGCATGGAATGCTTTTGACTCATTATATGAATGATTGTGGTGTAATTGTGCAATTGAGACTGACAAGGTTGCGCCCTATTTTGAATATAGGGAATGCCACCTAAGACTATACGGAGCACGGCTCGTCTTCCGCTGACCGAGCATATGGATCAGACTCCCTCTCAGTCTGGCACCCATTCGGACCCTGTTGTGGGCCTGATTCCTGAGACGGTTCGATCGTCTCAGCCTGCCGCTGGTCCTACAGATGGACCACCGCCATTTACGCCATCAGTCAGAGAGCCACATCGCGCATCTACTTTCACAGCGCATCCGCCACAGCCTGCTCCACCCCCTGACAGATTCGAGCAGATGATGGCTATGATGCTGCAGCAGCAGCAGCTTCTGACCACCATAGTGGGGACATTAGCCCAGGATGGGGGTGCGGCTACATCTACTCCACCTGTACCACCTGCGCATCCAGCTGAGGATGCCTATACATATGCCCAGGATGAGGGCATGGCTCATCCTGCGCCGCCTGCTTTCCCTGCGGGGAATCCTGCCCACACACGGGGCCTATTGGAGCGATTTCAGCGCTTGCGGCCTCCTACTTTCACAGGTTCTCACAGACCCGAGGAGGCTGAGTACTAGCTCGACCGGGTGTCGAAGATCTTGCGGATGTTGCATTGCACCGAGGCCGAGCAGGTAGAGCTGGCTACCTTCCTGTTTGAGAGAGAGGCCAGCATGTGGTGGGATAGCGTACTGCGGACCGTAGCCGCAGACTTTGTATGGACGTGGGCAGCATTTGAGTTCCGCTTCCATGAGAAGTATTATCCCCAGACCTACAGGCACGACAGGGAGAATGAGTTTCTCCGTCTCAGACAGGCAGCGATGACAGTTACCGAGTATGAGCATCGGTTCACGGAGTTGGGCAGGTACGTCCCGACGATCCTAGCTGATGAGCAGATGCGCATACGGCGCTTTTTGGAGGCTTTGCGACCGGATATTCGGTCGAAGATGTGCTGTTTTAGCATTCCCTCCTATGCCGAGTTGATTCACATGTCCATGCGGGCAGAGCAGGACGTGGATCGACTTGCGCGATCTCGAGTCCCGGCTGCTTCTAGGCCACGACCAGACTTGCCGGACAGGCCCTTCGCGGGCAAGAGGCCTCGCATTGATCCTCCTACTAGGACTACGACGCCTGTACCACCGTTTCAGTACCCTGATTTGACATGTACATACTGTGGGAGGACGGGCCACTTGGTGCAGAGCTGCTTTTCGAGGATGCGGGACAGTGGGTTCTCGCCGCCGCAGAAGATTGACCGTGGACGTCCACAGGCGATATCAGCACCGCCTATACGGTCAGCTCCTGCGCATCCTTCTTTCAGACCTACGGTATCGCAGATCCGACAGCCTCCACGGCCCTTGACACAGCGGCCGAACCGGCCACAGCAGGCTCGAGTTCATGCATTGACAGCTGAGGCAGCTGCGACGGGCACTTCTCAGCATTCGGCCTTCGAGGTCACCGCCCATATTGGAGGTACTCCTATTCTCGTGATGGTGGACACTGGATCCACGATTTCTTTGATATCGCGTGCTATTGTCAGATGTCTTGGCTTACACACCATTACTATGGATGGAGTGCGGGTTTATACAGCTCATGGGTCCTTTACAGATGCCACCCAGATGTGTGAGGGTTATTTGGTGGATCTGGGGGGCAAGACGATGGCTCTAGATCTCGTCGTCGACCCTGCTCTTTATTATCTCGACGTCATTCTTGGCATGGACTGGTTGACTACAGCGAGAGTCGAGATTGACTGCGAGACTCGTATAGTCACAGCGTACGAGCCTAAGGGTGCATCCTTCACATTTTCAGTACGGGTAAATCTTCCATTCCGCATACTTAGCTACGCTACTCTATTGCCCGACGCTGGTGCCCAGGTACTAGAGCAGACGCCAGTTGTTTCCGAGTTCGGGGATCTGTTCAGGAAGATCCCTGGTTTGCCGCCCCGACGTGAGATCGATTTCACTATCGATCTGATTCCTGGTTCTACACCCGTCTCACTGCCGATGTATCGCATGGCACCATGTGAGATGGAGGAGTTGAGGACGCAGATTGATGGTCTGCTAGAGCTTGGCCTTATACGGCCTAGCGTGTCTCCTTGGGGAGCACCGGTCTTGTTCGTGAGGAAGAAGGATGGTTCGATGCGATTGTGTATTGATTATCGCAGGCTGAACCAGCTCACAGTGAAAAACAAGTACCCTTTGCCCAGGATCGATGACTTGTTCGATCAGCTGAGAGAAGCGCAGTACTTCTCGAAGATTGATCTTCAGTCAGGTTATCATCAGCTGCGCGTCAGGGATGAGGACGTGCAGAAGACAGCATTCAGGACCAGTTTTGGCCACTACGAGTTCCTCGTGATGTCGTTCGGTTTCACGAACGCACCGGCCGTGTTCATGGATCTGATGAACCGGATATTTCGGCCTTTCCTCTATCGATTCGTCGTTGTCTTCATTGACGACATTTTGGTATACTCTAGGAGTCGAGAGGAGCATGAGGAGCACTTGCGTTTGGTCCTTGATATGCTCAGACGGCATCAGTTGTTCGCACAGTACAAGAAGTGCGACTTCTGGAAGCAGGAGGTGAAGTTTCTGGGACACGTGGTGTCCAAGGATGGCATGGCAGTTGACCTGTTTAAGGTAGCTGCGGTGTAGGACTAGGAGTAGCCTGGTTCTGTCACTGAGGTGAGGAGCTTCTTGGGTCTCGCTGGCTACTATCGGCGCTTCATTCAGGACTTCTCGAAGATCGCGAGACCCTTATCTCAGTTGACAAGGAAGGACGTGAAGTTTGCCTGGAATGATAAGGTGGAGTCAGCTTTTCAGGAGCTGAAGGACAGACTTACATCCGCCCCTGTGCTAGTATTGCCAGAGCAAGGGGTTAGATACACTATATACACTGACACGTCTAGTGTTGGTTTGGGTTGTGTCCTTATGCAGAGGGACAGGGTAATTTCGTATGCCTCGAGACAATTAAGGAAGCACGAGGAGAATTACCCTACACACGACCTAGAGTTGGCAGCCGTTATATTCGCACTGAGACTCTGGAGACATTACCTCTATGGAGAGGAGTTCGAGCTCTTTTGCGACCACAAGAGCCTCAGGTACATATTCACGCAGCGAGACTTGAATATGAGGCAGCGGCGATGGATGGAGACGTTGAAGGACTTCAAGTTTGAAGTCTCTTACCATCCTGGGAAGGCGAAACTTGTGGCTGATGCGTTGAGCCGCAAGAAGGCGATAGAGTTTGCGGCTCCGCTGATGGTTGCCGAGTGGGATATGGTTAAGTTTTTGCGAGACTTTGAGCAGAAACTCACCGTAGAAGAGCCATTTGAGTTCATCGCACATGTACAGGTGCGATCTCAGATCGATGACCGAGTCATCGAGGCGCAGAGGGACGATGCGCATCTTACTGAGCTTCGAGAGCAGGCCAGTGATGATGCTGACGCCGACTGGAGAGTTGGTATGGATGGGGGCTTACGTTACCGTGGCCGCCTATGCATCCCAGATGTCCCTGACTTGAGACGAGAGATTCTCGAGAGTGCGCATTCTACTAGACTCGCGATGCATCCGGGCAGTACAAAGATGTATTGTGACGTGAAGAGGACGTATTGGTGGGAAGGTATGAAGACCCACATAGCTAAGTTCGTGTCCCGTTGTCTCACTTGTCAGCAGGTGAAGGCAGAGCATCGCCGACCACCTGGACTTTTGCAGCCTATGCCGATTGCAGAGTGGAAGTGGGATTTCATTTCCATGGACTTCATTTCTGGGTTGCCGAAGACGAGGAAGGGGCATGATTCCATTTGGGTGATCGTCGACCGATTGACGAAGTCGGCGCACTTCCTACCGATCAGAGTTACGAACTCTGCAGACGAGCTGGCTAGATTGTACATCCGAGAGATTGTGCGTCTGCATGGAGTTTCGTTGGAGATCGTGTCGGACAAAGACACGCGGTTCACATCTATTTTCTGGACTCGCATTCAGGAGACTATGGGTGTGAAGTTGAAGTTCAGTACTGCCTTCCACCCACAGACGGACGGACAGAAGGAGCGAGTGAACCAGATCCTGGAGGACATGTTGCGAGCTTGCGCATTGGACTTCAAGGACAGTTGGGATGACTGTCTTGCATATGCGGAGTTTGCGTACAACAATAGCTTCCAGGCGAGTATCGGCATGGCACCTTATGAGGTGCTGTGTGGGCGACCTTGTCGCGCACCGCATTGCTGGTTAGAGGTCGGTGAGCGTAGCTTGATTGGCCCAGAGTTAGTGCAGGCGACGTCAGAGAAGATTGATATTATTCAACGTCGGCTTCTTACAGCGCAGAGCAGACAGAAGAGCTACGCCGATACGAGACGACGGCCACTAGAGTTCACAGTCGGGGATCACGTGTTTTTGCGAGTTTCCCCTATGAAGGGAGTCCTTCGGTTTGGGAAGAAGGGGAAGCTGGCACCGTGATTCATTGGTCCATTCCAGATCCTCGATCGTGTGGGAGCAGTGGCTTACCGATTGGCTTTACCCATGCCCCTCGTGAGCGTCCACAACGTATTTCATGTTTCTATGCTGAAGAAGTACGTTGCTGATCCTTCCCATATCATCAGATGGGAGCAGGTGCAGTTAGGAGAGGATGTTACTTATATCCTGCGACCGACACGCATCCTAGACAGGAAGGAGCAGGTACTGCGTAGCAAGGTGATTCCCCTTGTGAAGGTACTATGGACGCATCACTCTGAGGAGGAGGCTACTTGGGAGACAGAAGTCGAGATCAGAAAGAACTACCCACAGCTTCTCGAGGAGTACGAAAAGGTACAAATTTCGAGGACGAAATTATTTGTTAAGGGGGGTAGATAGTAACGCCCGTGAAAAATCCGTACTTGGGCTCGAGTACCAACTCGACCCGAAATCGCGTAGAATTAAATTCCATGGAAATTAAGCGTAAGTTAGCCAGCGCAACGCTAGAGTAGCTGGAAAATAGTCCCTGATCACTTTAAATACGTTCTACAAGACCCAAATCGAGTAGAACAAATGACTCTACAATACTCTATAACCTCGGATCAAACTCTAAGAAGGTTTGTTCTCTGGACCACTTTGAATTCTTGTATTGGATTTAGACCGCGCGTCGAAGGTCCGATACTTCCTATCTTAGACCGTTAGAACCGCCCAGCTGGACTTGACAATCATCTCGAAAATCAAGTCAAACCGATAATCACAGACTATTTCGTTGAACCCGGACTGAAGCGACCGCGAATAGGGACAGAATTGGAATTTCAAATTCAAATCTGGCACACGACTTGACGCGTCAGTATTAAGAGTTCTGACCGTCAGAATTCATCCAGATTACACCCTCGGATCAGGAAAAATTTCTATTTATTATCATAAGACTTTCAGCCCTGATCTACGTGCGGTGATCGCTGAACTGAAACTGGTCCGCCACGTGCGATCTGCGAACCCTGCCAGACTGAAAACTTAATACGTGCTACATCTGGTACGCATGAGCTTAAGTCTGATCGCAATCGATCAGGGGACCACCAGAAAGCAGCTTTTGTACCGAAACAGCCCCGAAATGGATAGGCACCAAGTAAACTTCGTTCCGGAGCCTGTTTCCGGCGTTTTTAAGCTTATAAAAGGGGTTGAAACCCTCATTTCTCTCTCCCATCCGAAAATTGCAACCCTAGAGAAAAGGAGAGAGAGTTTGAGAGAGATATTGGAAGGGATTTTTCCCGCTTCCGAGCCACCGATTGCTGCTGCTTCAGCAACTCTTCCCAATCACCTGGCTGGTGATTTCTCCATTCTTTCAGGTACAAAACAACCCTAGAACTTGCTGATTTAGGGTTTATCCAGATTTAGGGCGTGTTAGCTAACGTATTTCGTAAATCAGGTTCTCCTACTGCCGTAGACGAAGCGTACACGCTCCGTTCAAAATCCCGCACCCGTAAGAGACTAGGTGAGAATTTTAGACGCTTTGATTGACGGTTTACAACGCTTTCAATGTCGTTTAATAGTAGATTATCGATGGCATCGCCGTTTGACATGTACAACATGCTCTCCGTTTCCTGTTTCGTAAATTAACGAAGAATATGAGATTTAGGGCATTTTAGTCATTTGTAGGAAGCACGGTTTACATTCGTATTTTGCTAACGTGATTGACATGGTTTGTTGTCGCATTAGGGAGTTAGGAATGCTTGCATAATTAGTTTGGCGAAGAGATTCTCCTAGTTGCGCACTTTGGGTCGACATACTATATGTAGACTTAAGTGTGTAGTGTATGTGTTTGTATAAATGTTTGTATTAGTATGTATTGAATTGAATGATGTTATGAGATAGTTTTTGATTGATTCTTCAATTAATATGCTGACCTAAATGATTTTCTACATGTTGATTATATGCATGATTTCATTACATGCATGGAATATGTGTGTTGGAAGAATTGCTTAAGTTGAATGTTATAACATGTGTTAACATGCTCACATGATTGTATTTCAATTTCAATACTCTCACTTAGATTGCTGATGTGATTCCATAAATGTTTGGGACTAGTCTTAGTCCATGCAGTCGGTAACCGAGCGATTTCGTGGCTGACTGGTCATAGCCACGAACGACGCATCGATGAACGTGATTCGTGTTTAGAGTTGGCGGCAGTGGTTAGCCCACGCGAAGTGTTTTACGCACTTCATGTCGTTCGACTTGAGATGCGATCGCGCTAGTCGAGCCCGTCAAGTAACCCGACTGGCCGATGTATGTTCACCTTGTATGTGTCATAACTGCTTGAACCTAGGGTACTGAACTTACCATTGTAAACCCTGTTAACCATGGTACCTTGATCTACGAAGACTCATGAGCCGGGCATGGTGGTATGGGACACCGTGGTCGAGCTGTCGGCCTACGCTGGGGCCACAAACCTCCCCGTAGTGACCAGTGAGCACCTAGACTCATGAGCAGATTATGGTGGTATGGGACACTATATTCTAGCTGTCGGCCTACACTGATCAGGCGACGAGCCCTTTGTAGTGACCGCGAGCGTATTCTGAGTCCACGGGAGGCGACGACCCTTCCGTTGCAGTAGAGTACGGTAGGCCTGTATTGATAAGGTGATGCGGGATCGGTGCAACGAGTGCGAGCAACAGCCCTGGCAGCCCTTGCAGTGACCTACGAAATATACATCGTATGAGATTACTAGGAGTGACGACCCTAGACAGGATCTGTGTTGGGATTGATACAAGGGAAGTACCTTAGTTTCCCAATCCTGCTGTTTGAATGGACTAATAACAACTTGAAATTCATATCACCATAGCATTGCATGTGCCTGGAAGATGTGGAGCACTCTAGGGAGTGTGGCATGCCGCGGTCGTAAGATGTTGCCGCATGAGGGTGATCGTCGGTGAGGGCATACATCACGTCATGTCATCTTGCATTAACAACAGTATTAGGATTGTCTGATTTACTGCTTTACTATTATCGCGTGATTGAATTGTGAACATGCTAATCTTTGCTCTATGATTCCACTGAGTTGATCACTCACTCCCACGTTACGGGATGGTGTTTGCAACACCCACCAGACCCTGTTGTAGATGCAGGTGAGGCCGAGATCCAGGAGGTGGAGCCAGAGATCGACGAGGACCAGGATGAGTTCTCGTATATGCAGTATCACGACGGCTTCCCGTAGGCGACCTGGATCGATGGGGTTTCAGTGGGACTAGTTTGAACATTTTATTTTTGTTCATTTGTATGTATATGAGGCTCAGAGATGTAGTCATACTTTGGAGACAGATGAGATTTACTTTGTTTTCCATACAGTGATATATATATTGTTTAGTCTTCCGCTTGCTTTTATCACTGGATCTGAAGTATGAATTGCAGTTTTGGTATACTTTTACTCATGTGAATGCTTTAAATCAGACAACATTAAATCATAACCATTTTTGTTGCATAAGTGACGGTCTGGAACTCGGGAGTTGAGTTTATACACGACCCCCGATTTTCAGGGTGTTACAACTTTTGGACCGAAACAGCCCCGAAATGGATAGGCACCAAGTAAACTTTGTTCCGGAGCCTGTTTCTGACATTTTTAAGCTTATAAAAGGGGTTGAAACCTTCATTTCCCTCTCCCATCCGAAAATTGCAAACCCTAGGATAAAGGAGAGAGAGTTTGAGAGAAAGAGTAGAAGGGATTTTTCCCGCTTCCGAGCCACCGATTGCTGCTGCTTCAGCAACTCTTCCCAATCACCTGGCTGGTGATTTCTCCATTCTTTTAGGTACAAAACAACCCTAGAACTTGCTGATTTAGGGTTTATCCAGATTTAGGGTGTGTTAGCTAACGTACTTCATAAATCAGGTCCTCCTACTGCCGTAGACGAAGCATACACGCTCCGTTCAAAATCACACTTTCGTAAGACATAAGGTGAGGATTTTAGACGCTTTGATTGACGGTTTACAACGCTTTCAATGTCGTTTAATAGTAGATTATCGACGGCACCGCCGTTTGACATGTACAACATGCTCTCCATTTCCTGTTTCGTAAATTAATGAAGAATATGAGATTTAGGGCATTTTAGGCATTTGTAGGAAGTACGGTCTACATTCATATTTTGCTGACGTGATGGTTTGTTGTCGCATTAGGGAGTTAGGAATGTATGCATAATTAGTTTGGCGAAGAGATTCGCCTAGTTGCGCACTTTGGGTCGACATACTATATGTAGACTTAAGTGTGTAGTGTATGTGTTTGTATAAATGCTTGTATTAGTATGTATTGAATTAAATGATGTTATGTAGTAGTTTGAGATTGATTTCTTAGTTAATATGCTGACCTAAATGATTTCCTACATGTTGACCATATGCATGATTCCATTACATGCATGGAATGTATGTGTTTGAAGATTTTCTTAAGTTGAATGTTATAACATGTGTTAACATGCTCACTTGATTGTATCTAAATTCCAATACCTTTACATATATTGCTAATGTGATTCCATAGATGTGTGGGACTAGACTTAGTCCAGGCAGTCGGTAACAGAGCGAATTCGTGGCTGACTGGTCATAGCCACGAATGACGCGTCGATGAACGTGATTCGTGCTTGGAGTTGGCGGCAGTGGTTAGGCCACGCGAAGTGTTTTACGCACTTCATGTCGTTCGACTTGAGATGCGATCGCGCTAGTCGAGCCAGTCAAGTAACCCGACTGGCCGATATATGTTCACCTTGTATGTGTCATAACTGCTTGAACCTAGGGTACTGAACTTACCATTGTAAACTCTATTAACCATAGTACCTTGATCCACGAAGACTCATGAGCCGGGCATGGTGGTATGGGACACCGTGGTCGAGCTGTCGGCCTACACTGGGGCCACAAACCTCCCCGTAGTGACCAGTGAGCACCTAGACTCGTGAGCAGATTATGGTGGTATGCGACACTATATTCTAGCTGTCGGCCTACACTGATCAGGCGACGAGCCCTTTGTAGTGACCGCGAGCGTATTCTGAGTCCACGGGAGGCGACGACCCTTCCGTTGCAGTAGAGTACGGTAGGCCTGTATTGATAAAGTGATGGGGGAGCGGTGCAACGAGTGCGAGCAACAGCCCTGGCAGCCCTTGCAGTGACCTACGAAATATACATCGTATGAGATTACTAGGAGTGACGACCCTAGACAGGATCTGTGTTGGGATTGATACAAGGGAAGTACCTTAGTTTCCCAATCCTGCTGTTTGAATGGACTAATAACAACTTGGAATTCATATCACCATAGCATTGCATGTGCCTGGAAGATGTGGAGCACTCTAGGGAGTGTGGCATGCCGCGGTCGTAAGATGTTGCCGCATGAGGGTGATCGTCGGTGAGGGCATACATCACGTCATGTCATCTTGCATTAACAACAGTAGTAGGATTGTCTGATTTACTGCTTTACTATTATCGCATGATTGAATTGTGAACATGTTAATCCTTGCTCTATGATTCCACTGAGTTGATCACTCACTCTCACGTTACGGGATGGTGTTTGCAACACCCACCAGGCCCTGTTGTAGATGCAGGTGAGGCCGAGATCCAGGAGGTGGAGCCAGAGATCGACGAGGACCAGGACGAGTTCTCGTACATGTAGTATCACGATGGCTTCCCGTAGGCGACCTGGATCGATGGGATTTCAGTGGGACTATTTTAAACATTTTATTTTTGTTCATGTATATGTGTATGAGGCTCAGAGATGTAGTCATACTTTGGAGACAGATGAGATTTACTTTGTTTTCCATACAGTGATATATATATTGTTTAGTCTTCCGCTTGCTTTTATCACTGGATCTGAAGTATAAATTGCAGTTTTGGTATACTTTTACTCATGTGAATGCTTTAAATCAGACAACATTGAATCATAATCATTTTTGTTGCATAAGTGACGGTGTGGAACTCAGGAGTTGAGTTTATACACGACCCCTGATTTTCAGGGTGTTACAAGTTGGTATCAGAGCATGAATGAGAGTATACTGGGCCTGGGTTATGGTCTCGCGACGTACGCTGTCGCTTCCTTTGACTTAGGTGGGTGCGAGAAGGGTCTAGAAATACTTCTAGGATCGCAGATTCGCCGATAGGCGAAGTCTATTAGAATCGATCGCAAGATCGAGTCTGTAACGCATCTCGGGTCGCGTAAGGCAACCCGAATCGCTTCTAAGCTGTAGGAAGTCAGGTTGAGACGTCCTACGAGCGGTTTTAAACCGCAAAAGTGAATCCTTGGGCCGTGGGATGACCACGACTCCTGTAATCAATCGTCAGGGCTTAAAAACCCCGTTTCACCAAAAATATTCAAAATTCCTCCTCTAAACACTCCAATCTTCATTTATTTATTATCCATTTCATATTAGGCATCAAACCTAATGTGAAAATAACACAAATTAGTACTTTCACAAAATTTTATGGTGAATCGTAAAATTTCATGAAAAATGGCCATAAGGCCATTCTAACTTCACTTTCTTTAGAAAATAAGGATCTAGATGGATGTACTAGCTCCTTCTACCTCAAATTCATATGCTACATCATAGGGTTTGGTATTCAGGATTGCAGAGTGGTCCCGGAAAGCCCCAAACACATGTTTGGGCTCATATAGGTCAAAATACAATGAACCAGGGGGTGGGCCATATATTTTTAGACTTCTTGGATCATGGGGGACCAGACCCATGTGGTCCCACCGGCCAACTAGGAGGTTGGCCGGTGATGCCATCGCCGGTCCGGCAATGCATCGCCGACCGGTGGGGCCCCTTTGCCATGAAATTTGGGCACACGCCCTTAAATGGGGTGTACATCCTCCTCATATACCTCCCATCCCACGAAAATCTCTAAAACATCCCCCTCCTTCACAAACAGCCCTCCCCTAAGCCCTATTCTCATTTTCCAGCAGCCGTTTCCAAATTTCGGCATCCCAAATCACTCCTAGATCCCTCCTTCGCCAAAACCGACCACCACCCATCACTTATTGGGAGTTGGCAGCCCCTCCTCTTGAAGATTTCACCATTTGGAGCTCCAAAAATCCCCAAATAGAGCTGAAATCGTGAGGTGCTCCATTCTACTTTTTTGTTTGCATTTCTCCTTGAAATTACAGCCTTGGGAAGCTTGAAGCATCCCTCTACGACGCCTAGATCTCCTTTTTCCAGATTGGGCAGCCACTTCTCCGTATTTTTACCATTTTTCATGGCTTTCGTGGAAGCCATTTTAGGCCTTTTATCACTCTCATCCATCATATCTTTGATGGGTAAGAGGAAAACCGCAACAGACGAGGCTGGGCCGAGCCACCCTGCTCAATCGAGAAGACCGCGGGGTGGTGCCGCAAGTTCAAGCGCCGCCGCAGATCCAGCTGCAGTCCTGGAGTGTCGTACAAAGCGGGATTTGGATCCCCATGCACACCTTGGGCGAACAATTCTATCAGAGATGCCTCATGGCCAATACACCGATCGCAAAGTGTTATTTGAGGCGGACGTAGATGGACGATTGTTCGGCGAGTATCTGTTGTTCGAACGCATTGAAGCTGCGCATTGGGGTCCGATCTTTGAAGCTCGCGCTCATGCTAATGTGAGCACCGTTCGTGCCTTCTACGCTAGTATCCAGAATCCTACCTTGGAGCCTTTGCAGTTTAAAATCCATTTTGGTAGAGATCGGATGGCTACGATCGATGTTCGGTTGGTTGCGCGACTTCTCAACGTGCCTCTAGGTGATGTGCATCCTAGTGAGAAGAATCTGAGGACTAGACGTGAACGAGATCGCCGCACCAGGTTTCTGTGTGGTAAGTTGGTTCCATGGCAGCCTAATAATAGCCTCAAGGCGACATACATGTCTGAGGATTTGCGCCTGCTACACCATATCTGCACGTTCAATGTTTATCCCAGGTCGACGAACCACACTGAATGTACACGTCTTATGGTCGATTTCTTATATCTGGTGGCCCAGGGAGAGAACGTATGTATGGCCACTTTCATCTTACGGCAGATAGTTCTCATAGCCAGGTCAAGAAGAACATCTGAATCACTTCCCTTTGGCCGACTTATTTGCAAGATTGCGCTTGAGTTTTCCTATTGACTTGGGCCAAAATTGCCGGTATCGATTCACACCATTGATGAGTCGACAATGGTCAAGATGAAGATTGGGTCACAATACCGTGAAAATCAACTTGAAAGGGATAGTGAGGATGACTTTGATGATGAGGAAGATCAAAGCGAAGAAGAACCTAGAGCAGAAGTTCAGGAAGAAGCTCAGGAAGAAGCAGAAGAGGAGGCTCAGGATACTGATGAGAGCCCTCCTCCTTCTGCGCAGGCTACTATCGACGATCGCATTGCTCGCATGGAGGAGAGTCAGACCGCTTTGCGAAGGGAAGTCCAAGAACTTCGCGCAGAAGTCGCGGATGCCAAAGCCGTTACAAAGAAGAAATTTGGCAAGGTGACTCGCACCTTGAAGGCGATCCTGTGTTGCTTACAGGATAAGGGTGCTCCTCCTCCGTCACCAGACTCTGACTAGCGATGCGATCTTTGATGTTATTATCAGTAGTTAGTCATTTCCTGCTTTATGTGTGTAAGCCTGTTAGGGCTAGTGCTTTTTTCATGTTGCTGTTGTTTAACTGTCTTAATTTCCATGTAATTCTCGTCATGATGCTTGTAAGGATATATCCCTTGTATTGTGACAATTTTGATTAATTGAAATGCATGGAATGCCTTTGACTCTTTATGTGAATGATTGTGGTGTATTTGTGCAATTGAGACTGACAAGGTTGCACCCTATTTTGAATATAGGGAATGCCGCCTAAGGCTACGCGGAGCACGGTTCGGCTTGCATTGACAGAGCATATGGATCAGACTCCTTCGTAGTCTGGCACCCATGCGGACCCTTCTTTGGGCCCGATTCCTGAGGCGGTTCGATCGTCTCAGCCTGCCGTTGGTCCTACAGATGGACCACCGCCATTTACGCCATCAGTCAGAGAGCCATATCGCGCATTTACCTCCACGCAGCATCCGCCACAGCCTGCTCCACCTCCCGATAGATTCGAGTAGATGATGGTTATGATGCTGCAGCAGCAGCAGCTTCTGACTACCATCGTGGGGACATTAGCCCAGGGTGGGGGTGGGGCTACATCTACTCCACCTGCACCACCTGCGCCTCCAGCTGAGGATGCCTATACATACGCCCAGGATGAGGGCATGACTCATCCTGCGCCGCCTGCTTTCCCTGCGGGGAATCCTGCCGATACACGGGGCCTATTGGAGCGATTTCAGCGCTTGCGGCTTCCTACTTTCACGGGTTCTCACAGACCCGAGGAGGCTGAGTACTGGCTCGACCGAGTGTCGAAGATTTTACGGATGTTGCATTGCACCGAGGCCGAGCAGGTAGAGCTGGCTACCTTCCTGTTTGAGAGAGAGGCCAGCATGTGGTGGGATAGCGTACTGCGGACCGTTGCCGCAGACTTTGTATGGACGTGGGCAGCATTTGAGTTCCGCTTCCATGAGAAGTATTATCCCCAGACTTACAGGCACGACAGGGAGAATGAGTTTCTCCGCCTCAGACAGGCAGCGATGACAGTTACAGAGTATGAGCATCGGTTCACGGAGTTGGGCAGGTACGTCCCAATGATCTTGGCTGATGAGCAGATGCGCATACGGCGCTTTTTGGAGGGTTTGCGACCGGATATTCGGTCGAAGATGTGCTGTGTTAGCATTCCCTCCTATGCGGAGTTGATTCACATGTCCATGCGGGCAGAGCAGGACGTGGATCGACTTGCGCAATCTCGTGGCCCGGTTGCTTTTAGGCCACGACCAGACTTGCCAGATAGGCCCTTCGCGGGCAAGAGGCCTCGCATTGATCCTCCTACTATGACTACGGCGCCTGTACCACCGTTTCAGTGCCCTGATTTAACGTGCACATACTGTGGGAGGTCAGGCCACTTGGCGTAGAGCTGCTTTTCGAGGATGCGGGACAGTGGGTTCTCGCCGCCGCAGAAGATTGACCGTGTACGTCCACAGGCGATATCAGCACCGCCTATACGGTCAGCTCCTGCGCATCCTTCTTTCAGACCTACGGTATCGCAGATCAGACAGCCTCCACGGCCCCTGACACAGCGGCCGAACCGGCCACAGCAGGCTCGAGTTCATGCATTGACAGCTGAGGCAGCTGCGACGGGCACTTCTCAGCATTCGGCCTTCTAGGTCACCGCCCATATTGGAGGTACTCCTATTCTCGTGATGGTGGACACTGGATCCACGATTTCTTTGATATCGCGTGCTATTGTCAGACGTCTTGGCTTACACACTATTACTATGGATGGAGTGCGGGTTTATACAGCTCATGGGTCCTTTACAGATGCCACCCAGATGTGTGAGGGTTGTTTGGTGGATCTGGGGGGCAAGACGATGGTTCTAGATCTCGTCGTCAACCCTGCTCTTTATTATCTCGACGTCATTCTTGGCATGGACTGGTTGACTGCAGCGAGAGCCGAGATTGACTGCGAGACTCGTATAGTCACAGCGTACGAGCCTGAGGGTGCATCCTTCACATTTCCAGTGCGGGTAAATCTCCCTTTCCGTATACTTAGCTACACCACTTTATTGCGCGACGCTGGTGCCCAGATACTTGAGCAGACGCCAGTTGTTTCCGAGTTCGGGGATCTGTTCAGGAAGATCCCTGGTTTGCCGCCCCGACGTGAGATCGATTTCACTATCGATCTGATTCCTGGTTCTACACCCGTCTCACTGCCGATGTATCGCATGGCACCATGTGAGATGGAGGAGTTGAGGACGCAGATTGATGGTCTGCTAGAGCTTGGCCTTATACGGCCTAGCGTGTCTCCTTGGGGAGCACCGGTCTTGTTCGTGAGGAAGAAGGATGGTTCGATGCGATTGTGTATTGATTATCGCAGGCTGAACCAGCTCACGGTGAAGAACAAGTACCCTTTGCCCATGATCGATGACTTGTTGGATCAGTTGAGAGGAGCGCAGTACTTCTCGAAGATTGATCTTCAGTCGGGATATCATCAGTTGCGCGTCAGGGATGAGGACGTGCAGAAGACAGCATTCAGGACCAGTTTTGGCCACTACGAGTTCCTCGTGATGTCGTTCGGTCTCACGAACGCACCGGCTGTGTTTATGGATCTGATGAACCGGGTATTTCGGCCTTTCCTCTATCGATTCGTCGTTGTCTTCATTGACGACATTTTGGTGTACTCTAGGAGTCGAGAGGAGCATGAGGGGCACTTACGTTTGGTCCTTGATACGCTCAGACAGCATCAGTTGTTCGCACAGTACAAGAAGTGGGACTTCTGGAAGCAGGAGGTGAAGTTTCTGGGACACGTGGTGTCCAAGGATGGCATGGCAGTTGACCTGTCTAAGGTAGCTGCGGTGCAGGACTGGGAGCAGCCTAGTTCTGTCACTGAGGTGAGGAGCTTCTTAGGTCTCGCTGGCTACTATCGGCGCTTCATTCAGGACTTCTCGAAGATCGCGAGACCCTTATCTCAGTTGACACGGAAGGACGTGAAGTTTGCCTGGAATGATAAGGCGGAGTCAGCTTTTCAGGACCTGAAAGACAGACTTACGTCCGCCCCTGTGCTAGTATTGCCAGAGCAAGGGGTTAGATACACTATATACACTGACACGTCTAGCGTTGGTTTGGGTTGTGTCCTTATGCAGAGGGACAGGGTAATTTCGTATGCCTCGAGACAATTAAGGAAGCACAAGGAGAATTACCCTACACACGACCTAGAGTTGGCAGCCGTTATATTCGCACTGAGACTCTGGAGACATTACCTCTACGGAGAGGAGTTCGAGCTCTTTTGCGACCACAAGAGCCTCAGGTACATATTCACGCAGCGAGACTTGAATATGAGGCAGCGGCGATGGATGGAGACGTTGAAGGACTTCAAGTTTGAAGTCTCTTACCATCCTGGGAAGGCGAACCTTGTGGCTGATGCGTTGAGCCGCAAGATGGCGATAGAGTTTGCGGCTCCGCTGATGGTTGCCGAGTGGGATATGGTTGAGTTTTTGCGAGAATTTGAGCAGAAACTCACCGTAGGGGAGCCGTTTGAGTTCATCGCACATGTACAGGTGCGATCTCAGATCGATGACCGAGTCATCGAGACGCAGAGGGACGATGCGCATCTTACTGAGCTCCGAGAGCAGGCCAGTAATGATGCTGACGCCGACTGGCGAGTTGGTATGGATGGGGGCTTACGTTACCGTGGCCGCCTATGCGTCCCAAATGTCCCTGACTTGAGACGAGAGATTCTCGAGACTGCGCATTCTACTAGACTCGCGATGCATCCAGGCAGTACAAAGATGTATCGTGACGTGAAGATGACGTATTGGTGGGAAGGTATGAAGACCCACATAGCTGAGTTCGTGTCCCGTTGTCTCACTTGTCAGCAGGTGAAGGCAGAGCATCGCCGACCACCTAAACTTTTGCAGCCTATGCCGATTGCAGAGTGGAAGTGGGATTTCATTTCCATGGACTTCATTTCTGGGTTGCCGAAGACGAGGAAGGGACATGATTCCATTTGGGTGATCGTCGACCGATTGACGAAGTCAGCGCACTTCCTACCGATCAGAGTTACGAACTCTGCAGACAAGCTGGCTAGATTGTACATCCGAGAGATTGTGCGTCTGCATGGAGTTCGGTTGGAGATCGTGTCGAACAGAGACACGCGGTTCACTTCTATTTTCTGGACTCACATTCAGGAGGCTATGGGTGTGAAGTTGAAGTTCAGTACTGCCTTCCACCCACAGACGGACGGACAGACAGAGCGAGTGAACCAGATCCTGGAGGACATGTTGCGAGCTTGCGCATTGGACTCCAAGGACAGTTGGGATGACTGTCTTGCATATGCGGAGTTTGCGTACAACAATAGCTTCCAGGCGAGTATTGGTATGGCACCTTATGAGGCGCTGTATGGGCGACCTTGTCGCGCACCGCATTGCTGGTTAGAGGTCGGTGAGCGTAGCTTGATTGGCCCAGAGTTGGTGCAGGCGATGTCAGAGAAGATTGATATTATTCAACGTCGGCTTCTTACAGCGCAGAGCAGACAGAAGAGCTACGCCGATACGAGACGACGGCCACTAGAGTTCACAGTCGGGGATCACGTGTTTTTGCGAGTTTCCCCTATGAAGGGAGTCCTTCGGTTTGGGAAGAAGGGGAAGCTGGCACCGTGATTCATTGGTCCATTCCAGATCCTCGATCGTGTGGGAGCAGTGGCTTACCGATTGGCTTTACCCATGCCCCTCGTGAGCGTCCACAACGTATTTCATGTTTCTATGCTGAAGAAGTACGTTGCTGATCCTTCCCATATCATCAGATGGGAACAGGTGCAGTTAGGAGAGGATGTTACTTATATCCTGCGACCGACACGCATCCTAGACAGGAAGGAGCAGGTACTGCGTAGCAAGGTGATTCCCCTTGTGAAGGTACTATGGACGCATCACTCTGAGGAGGAGGCTACTTGGGAGACAGAAGTCGAGATCAGAAAGAACTACCCACAGCTTCTCGAGGAGTACGAAAAGGTACAAATTTCGAGGACGAAATTATTTGTTAAGGGGGGTAGATAGTAACGCCCGTGAAAAATTCGTACTTGGGCTCGAGTACCAACTCGACCCGAAATCGCGTAGAATTAAATTCCATGGAAATTAAGCGTAAGTTAGCCAGCGCAACGCTAGAGTAGCTGGAAAATAGTCCCTGATCACTTTAAATACGTTCTACAAGACCCAAATCGAGTAGAACAAATGACTCTACAATACTCTATAACCTCGGATCAAACTCTAAGCAGGTTTGTTCTTTGGACCACTTTGAATTTTTGTATTGGATCTAGACCGCGCGTCGAAGGTCCGATACTTCCTATCTTAGACCGTTAGAACCGCCCAGCTGGACTTGACAATCATCTCGAAAATCAAGTCAAACCGATAATTACAGACTATTTCGTTGAACCCGAACTGAAGAGACCGCGAATAGGGACAGAATTGGAATTTCAAATTCAAATCTGGCACACGACTTGACGATTCAGTATTAAGCGTTCTGACAGTCGGAATTCATCCAGATTACACCCTCAGATCCGGAAAAATTTCTATTTATTATCATGAAACTTTCAGCCCTGATCTACGTGCGGTGATCGCTGAATTGAAACTGGTCCGCCACGTGCGATCTGCGAACCCTGCCAGACTGAAAACTTAATACGTGCTACATCTGGTACGCATGAGCTTAAGTCCGATCGCAATCGACCAGGGGTCCACCAGAAAGCAGCTTTTGGACCGAAGCAGCCCCGAAATGGATAGGCCCCAAGTAAACTTCGTTCCGGAGCCTGTTTCCAGCATTTTTAAGCTTATAAAAGGGGTTGAAACCCTCATTTTCCTCTCCCATCCGAAAATTGCAAACCCTAGGATAAAGGAGAGAGAGTTTGAGAGAGAGAGTAGAAGGGATTTTTTCCGCTTCCGAGCCACCGATTGCTGCTGCTTCAGCAACTCTTCCCAATCACCTGGCTGGTGATTTCTCCGTTCTTTCAGGTACAAAACAACCCTAGAACTTGCTGATTTAGGGTTTATCCAGATTTAGGGCGTGTTAGCTAACGTACTTCATAAATCAGGTCCTCCTACTGCCGTAGACGAAGCATACACGCTCCGTTCAAAATCACGCTTTCGTAAGACATAAGGTGAGGATTTTAGACGCTTTGATTGACGGTTTACAACGCTTTCAATGTGTTTAATAGTAGATTATCGATGGCACTGCCGTTTGACATGTACAACATGCTCTCCGTTTCCTGTTTCGTAAATTAACGAAGAATATGAGATTTAGGGCATTTTAGTCATTTGTAGGAAGTACGGTCCACATTCATATTTTGCTGACGTGATTGACATGGTTTGTTGTCGCATTAGGGAGTTAGGAATGCTTGCATAATTAGTTTGGCGAAGAGATTCGCCTAGTTGCGCACTTTGGGTCGACATACTATATATAGACTTAAGTGTGTAGTGTATGTGTTTGTATAAATGCTTGTATTAGTATGTATTGAATTAAATGATGTTATGTAGTAGTTTGAGATTGATTTCTTAGTTAATATGCTGACCTAAATGATTTCCTACATGTTGACCATATGCATGATTCCATTACATGCATGGAATGAATGTGTTTGAAGATTTGCTTAAGTTGAATGTTATAACATGTGTTAACATGCTCACTTGATTGTATCTAAATTCCAATACCTTTATATATATTGCTAATGTGATTCCATAGATGTGTGGGACTAGACTTAGTCCAGGAAGTCGGTAACAGAGCAAATTCGTGGCTGACTGGTCATAGCCACGAATGACGCGTCGATGAACGTGATTCGTGCTTGGAGTTGGCGGCAGTGGTTAGGCCACGCGAAGTGTTTTACGCACTTCATGTCGTTCGACTTGAGATGCGATCGCGCTAGTTGAGCCAGTCAAGTAACTCGACTGGCCGATGTATGTTCACCTTGTATGTGTCATAACTGCTTGAACCTAGGGTACTGAACTTACCATTGTAAACCCTGTTAACCATGGTACCTTGATCCACGAAGACTCATGAGCCAGGCATGGTGGTATGGGACACCGTGATCGAGTTGTTGGCCTACACTGGAGCCACAAATCTCCCCGTAGTGACCAGTGAGCACCTAGACTCGTGAGCATATTATGGTGGTATGGGACACTATATTCTAGCTGTCGGCCTACACTGATCAGGCGACGAGTCCTTTGTAGTGACCGCGAGCGTATTCTGAGTCCACGGGAGGCGACGACCCTTCCGTTGCAGTAGAGTACGGTAGCCTGTATTGATAACGTGATGGGGGAGCGGTGCAACGAGTGCGAGCAACAGCCCTGGCAGCCCTTGCAGTGAACTACGAAATATACATCGTATGAGATTACTAGGAGTGACGACCCTAGACAGGATCTGTGTTGGGATTGATACAAGGAAAGTACCTTAGTTTCCCAATCCTGCTGTTTGAATGGACTAATAACAACTTGGAAATCATATCACCATAGCATTGCATGTGCCTGGAAGATGTGGAGCACTCTAGGGAGTGTGGCATGCCGCGGTCGTAAGATGTTGCCGTATGAGGGAGATCGTCGGTGAGGGCATACATCACGTCCTATCATCTTGCATTAACAACAGTAGTAGGATTGTCTGATTTACTACTTTACTATTATCGCATGATTGAATTGTGAACATGCTAATCCTTGCTCTATGATTCCACTGAGTTGATCACTCACTCTCACGTTATGGGATGGTGTTTGCAACACCCACCAGACCCTGTTGTAGATGCAGGTGAGGCTGAGATCCAGGAGATGGAGCCAGAGATCGACGAGGACCAGGACGAGTTCTCGTACATGTAGTATCACGATGGCTTCCCGTAGGCGACCTGGATCGATGGGATTTCAGTGGGACTATTTTGAACATTTTATTTTTGTTCATGTATATGTATATGAGGCTCAGAGATGTAGTCATACTTTGGAGACAGATGAGATTTACTTTGTTTTCCATACAGTGATATATATATTGTTTAGTCTTCCGCTTGCTTTTATCACTGGATCTGAAGTATGAATTGCAGTTTTGGTATACTTTTACTCATGTGAATGCTTTAAATCAGACAACATTGAATCATAATCATTTTTGTTGCATAAGTGACGGTGTGGAACTCAGGAGTTGAGTTTATACACGACCCCCGATTTTCTGGGTGTTACACATTGAAAGCTTTGAAAAATGATAACCTAAACGTCTAAAGTCCGCACCTTATGCTGTAGAAGCGTAAAGAAGTCGATGGAATCTCTAAGTCTTCGTCAACGTTGATATGATGACCTATAACACGAGGTAAGTCAGCTATTTCACTACTTGCAACTATCGAAACCTTAAAACATATTAGGGTTAGGTTTTCTTACCTAGAAACGAAGTCAGAATCACCGGAATAGCGATTAAATCGTGATGGTTAAGCACGTGCAGCAGTAAGATAGAGTATCAGGGAGATCTTCCCACTTCTCCCACACTTTCTCTCTCTTTACTCTCTCCTCTCTCCTAGAATTTTCTCAAATTCGTATAGGAGGAATGAGAGAGGGTTTAAGGTCCTTATATAGGCCCAGAATTCATGAAAATAGACCCCAGGCCGTGGTATACTTAGGTTATGTCCAAAGGGAGGTTGTTCCGATCCAACGAAACACTTCTGGAGCTCCCTTTGCTGAATGCGGTCGGACTTAAGCTCACAAATATTGGATCTTGATCAAGTTAAGTTTTCAGTCCGATCGGGTTTTCAGATCGACCGTGGCGGACCGCTTTCAATTCAGCAGTCACCGAAAGTCGATCAGAGCCACAAGTACTATGACATGTAAGGGCCACCTATCTTGATCCGAGGATAAATTTGGGTCAAAATCCAATGGTCGGAACACTTAGAAATAACGCACAAGCGACTCGTCTCAGATTTCTTAAAATTATATTTAATTTTTTAAAAATCTTCATTTTCTCACACTCTTCACTCCTGACTCAAGGAAATTATCCCAGAGCATCGTTTAGATGTGATTTTTGTTGTGCTTGTCAAGTCCAACTACACGGTCAATATCTTCTAAGTTTATCGCTATCGAACTTTCGACGTGCGGTCCAGGTTCGATACAGAGTTTCAAAGTGCTCCCGAGAGCAAATGGGAATAGAGATTGTCCCTAAGTTTTAGGGTAACCTAATGTCAATATTTCTATAAGTTTTGGGTCTTGCAGATCATATTTAAAGCGATTAGTGATTTCACAAGTAAACTAGTTTAGCACTAGCTAATACTCGCCTAATTTTTAAAGGATTTGATCCTAAGAGATTTCTGCTCTTGGTGGTACTCGGGTCTTTGTAGTTTGTATAAATAGTTATTCAGGCTATTTATTTCTTAATAAATTACGCCCTAATTATGATAGAATAAGGTCCTAGGGCAGTTCGATGTCTAAGGACGTCCATTGTCAAGTTGGAAAAAATTTGAGATGTTACAATCTACCCCCCTTAAAATAAAATTTCATCCCCAAAATTGCCTAAGGGTAATAAGGAAAGATTAATTATTTCTTTTGCCTAAGTTTTGTTGATTTCAAGTTTCTATACGTGGTAGGGTGTATACTTCTTTATTCATTTCTTACACCCTGATAGTTTGCTACAATTTATTTCTTTACCTATTTGGAGTCTTGACGACAATTCCCAACTATATAGAGTAAGATATTCATTTCCAATGGTCGACCAATACGGAGAGACGGTTGTAGTGGGCTTGATCCCGATACATTGATTATCTACCTGGCCAGGGTAGAAGGCTCAATGTATCCCTTCCTAACCCTGGCGGATCCGGGTCTTCTGCTCAGCTAAGCAGTGAGTCCATTGGTAGTCGTCCAGGATTGAGAATTGGGTCAAGCCGCGAATGCTTCGCAATTGTATATTTCAGTAACTCCATAGTCCGATCACTCTAAAAGCTTAAGGAATGCCCATCACGCAATTGTTTAAATTTCCTATGTATAAGGTTATCCTTTGGGTCTTAGTCTAAGAGAGTCCTCATTTTAACCTTTGTCCGAGGTAGGGGCTTACAAATATCTTACTAGATCGCCCTAAAAGGTTTCTAATCGCATCATGTGCGAAGACTTCTATTAGGTTCGTATGTAACGAGCGAATTTGTGGATACACTGACCTCGGCTATTGTACTTTAACTCATACATATTGTTACAAATTGGTTTAACACTTAAACCCTAATTGCTGTTATTCCAGTACTTCATTATTGACATTCTAAGGAAGATTCAGGACCTATCCTTATGCACAACTTAGATCAACTTCCTTCGATCCTGGGCCAGTGGGGTAGGGGTCCACCACGCTTTCAATGCGCCACTCTGATCAAGTGGATGTATAAACCGAACTAACTAGAGTGGGACCATAACGTTCTAACCCCCTTAAAATAATTCTACTCTCCAGACTCAAGACTTTATGTCCCAATCCGTATGTCAGAACAAGGATAATGTAGGATCTATTGTTGACATGAAATGGGATACGATCTCCCAATACACAGGTCTTCCTTTCATTGATGATGTATATTATAACATTGGTATCTATAATTATAAAAAGGAGCTAAAAATGATGGGTGTTGTGGTTGATTTCAAGGACGGATATGAGTTGGTGGCAAGAAGTCTAATCTCTATTGGCTATATGTCCTTAACACTTTCCAAAGGCAAAGCAATAACTTTTGGTTGTAGGTGGTCAGGCCAACACGGAAGAAAAGTTGTGAAGTGGGTCTGGGCCGGATACATAGACCTTCTGCCTAGTATATGATAGAAAATTTATCGCATCAATTCTTAATCCTAGTTAGTCCCGACTTTCTTCTTGATCAGAGCCTTGAGTTCAAGGACAAATATCAGGATTGAGAATTCGATTCAAACCGCGAATACTTCACTTATATATAGTTCCTCCACCCCGTGTTCCCGACTGTAATAAGTCCTTGAGAAGGTAATTCTAAGGGGTGTATTAATTTGACCTAAGGTTCAATCCGAGGGATATATCAATTTTCTTTGAGCGTAAAGAGTTTCTACGTCAAACAAGCTTCCTAAGAGTTACTAAAGAAGCCGATAAGTAGTAAGGGGATTTAACGAAGGAGGTCTCACTCCAACCTAATCAAGCCAACTAATTATGTCTATTTTTTAATTATCTTGCATAATCAGTCGTCTACGTTCCTTAGTATCACCAGTAGCCTAGTCTTAACTTATGAGTAGTGGTAATCCACTAGTTGTAGTCTAAAGTCTATGTTTATACACTAGATGATTTCACATCATTTCTAATATAAGGAATTGTTTTATCGCTTAGGGTTAAAGCTGCCGGAGTGGAATTTGAGTAGTCCGAACTTAAATTTGACTATGCTCGAGCACTACACACATGCTCATACTAGCTAAGAAAGTCTTAGGGTTCATGTTATTCATGTTATTAATTTATTGAATTTTCTACATTGTCAGATCCTTTGAAATCTAAGAGTACCAACTTTAGGTCTAAACTCTAAGGGCCTGTTTGGCCAGTAGTATTAAGTTATATTAAATGGATAGCATTGTTAATCCCACCTTGGGATTGGGAATGACATATTTGGAAGGTGGGTGGGATGGGATTAAAATCAATTACATAGACTTTGGAAAATGAGCCTTGTGTTAGAAAGAGTGAGATGAGATTTCCAAATCCCATGATGATGAATTTTCAAGGGTAATATGAAAGGAGAACCTGGAATTTACTTTTAATTGCATACATTCCACGCATGGTATTGGAAACCACGGGATACACCCAGTCTAGGGACAATACCTTCCACATGCATTTTTCATTACTTTTACAATTCCATCCACCATAATCTCCCCTAATGCAGTAGGTCCAACGAACCCTAAATGACCCATCATGATGGTGGGGACGGGTATGCATGTAGAGGATAGATGAATGCATGAAATGATAAACGAAGATGACTATTCTAGGAAGAAGGAGGTAGGATATGGGGTTTGCACGATTTTGAGACTCAAATGGGGGGTGTAAAGGCCCAAATGAAAGGGAATGGAGAGGGTAGGCAGCAATGGAAGTGGGGTTTGATAAGTGGTGGGTGTAGTGCATGAAAATGAGAAGAAGGAGCATTGGAGGGGCGATTGTTGTGAAAAATCTGAAATTTTTGGAGAAAAGGAAAGCTTGGGAGGGTGGTTTATGAAGGAAGTAGGTGTTTGGGGAGTTTTTAATGGATGGACCCTATATCAGGGGGGTCCTACAACCCCCAAACTCGATCCGCCCGGGCAGCCGGACCGGCCTAGCCCGTTGACCGGCGAGGCCTCGCTGACTCGGTGAGGCCCTCGCCACTCCCTAGAGTGTTTGGTGAGGGCTCGCCATTTGGGCGAGGCCCTCCTACCCCCTGGGTCCCAAAAAGGTGTGGGGCTCACCCTGGGTCCCTCTGGATTGGCATGGGTAGGCCCCCGACTCTATTTGAGACATTTTCAGGGCCAATTTGTAAATCGAAATGAGTTTATATGATGTGTAGCATATTATTTTGGGGTAGGAGACGCTAATTTATCCAATTAACCCATTTATTTTGTTAGATTTCAAAAGGTTAAGGGTCAAAATCCATTTTATCCATTTATTTACTATTTATGGTAAGTTTTAGTTTTGGTATTATTCTTTCTCATTTATACCTTAGGATTGGTGTGTATTTTGAATGTTCTTAAAAACAAATGAAGAATAAAGTGATGGAGGGTGAGATTTTGAAGGAATTGGATAAAAAGGGGTTTTAGGCTTTGAGATTAAGTGTAAGGTGTTGTGGTTGACCCACAACCTAAGGACATTCATTTCTATATTTGGAATTCTTCAGGGAATGACTCAAACCTGTCGACTGATGGCCTAGAGGCGACTTAGGTCGCTTTACGCGACCAAAGATACGTTATGGACTAAATTACCATATAGTCTCACCTGTCGGCGAAACTTGGGATTCTAATATGGTTTCTAAGTTTTATCGCCCCATTCCTAATTCAGAGTGCATCAGAGTGCACCGTGTTACCATAACCTAGGTCTAGTTTAATCCAAATCATGCTCTGATTCCATCTGTAACATCCTGAAAATCGGGGGGTCGAGTAGAAACCCAACTCCCGAGTTCCAAAACATCACTTATGTAACATAGATAATGATGAATGAATATTATCTGTAGAAGGGCATTAAACATGATTGGGATTATACAAAAAACAACATATCATACTCCAAAGGGGTTTAAATTATGCAAGTGGAAGACTGTGATAAGTATATAAACTAGATAAGAGTGATAGTAAGCCCTCAGAGTATGAATGTCACTAGGTTAACACTTACAAGTTTGATTACAAAATGCATAAAATGAGAAAAAATGTAATGTCTTCTATCCCAAATACTGAAGCCCCGTCGGTGCAACTCCAGGTCAAATAGACCTGCTAGAGAGTTACATGTAGGAGAACTCATCATCAAAAGAGAAGTCCGACTCAGCTTCACCAGCATCTCCCTCACCTAAGACTAAGACAGGGTCTGGTTGGTGCGTACAACATCATCCCGTAATGTGGGAGTGAGTAGCTGACTCAGTGGAACAATAGAGTAGAGATTAACATGTTATCAAATCAGTCAAGTGGTAATGATAAAGCAGTACAATCAAACATTCCTAGCTACTCTTGTTAATGCAAGGATGAGATGCAAAATGGATGCATGCCCTTGCCTACATAATCCCTCATGCGACACCATCTCACGTTCACGGCATGTTTTCATCTCTAAGTGCTCCACATCTTCCAGGCACATGCAGTGCGATATGAACATGATTACTGAGTTATTATTAGTCTTTTTCATACAGCAGGATTGGGAAGCTAAAGTACCTCCCTTATATCATTTTCCAACAATGATTCAGTTTAGGGTCGTCAATCCTAGCATGTCTCATATGAAGTGCAGTTCTAGGTCACTGCAAAGGTTGTCAGGGCTGTTACACGTAATCATTACACCACTCTCCCATCACCTTATCAATACAGGCCTAGTTTGTACTCATGTTGCTACGGAAGGGTCGTCGCCTCCACGTAGACTCATAGTATGCTCGAGGTCACTACAAATGGCTGTCAGGGCTGTTACACGCAATCATTATACCACTCCCCCATCACCTTATCAGTGTATGCCGACAGCTCGAATACAGTGTCCCATACCACTATATTCGACTCACGAGTCTAGGTTGCTCACTGATCATTACGGGGAGGCTCGTGGCCCCAGTGTAGGTCGACAGCCCGACCACGGTGTCCCATACCACCATGCCTGGCTCATGAGTCTTAGTGGATCGAGGTACCATGGTTAACGGGATTTTCACTGGCAAGTTTGGTACTTTAGATTCAAGCAGTAGCGTTCATACATGGTTAACATACATCGGACTATTTAGGTTACTTGATGAGTTCAACTAGTATCAGCACCCGTTGATTTGATCGACATGATGTGCATAAGCACCTCGTGTGGCCTAACCACTGTCGACAAGTAATGCACGGCTCCGGTTCGTCAAAAATGTCCTACGTGGCAAATACAACTTAGCCACGAACTCAAGGCGTATTACCGATTGCCTGGAGTATTCAATAGTCCCAAACACATTCAACTACAACATGATGTCCTATGAGATAGTCAAAGCAGTAATGGATCAAGATTACAAATCATTCAATCATATGATCATGTTCTGAAGTGCATTGTAAACATGAATTCACACACATTCAAATCACAATCAAGCAGACATCAAAGTAAGTCATACATGGAGGAAATCATACACATCATTGATGTGGTTGAGAATCATATCTCAACCCGCATACAGGTACATCTTGCTAACTACTAACTCATTCAGACACTTTTACAAACACTTAGCCTACACATTACATCATACATATTATATGTTAATTTGCATATGTATTAGGGTAAATCCTTTGGTCAAAGGGTTGTCGCCCATACAACAATCATATATCCACGACAGTTTGTCATGGCGAGCACGAATACGAAGTTTATACTCATTCAGTCATTTTCACAAACGTTTAGGCTACACATACTAAATACATATCGCATGTTGGTATATCATATGTTTGGGCTAAACCTTTAGCCCAGGAGTTGTTACACATACATTTAGCATACATAGACGGTAGTTAATCATGGTAAACACACTTTCATATTTTGTACATATACGATATTTTCTACAAATACAGAGAATACATAAAATTCAATATTCTTCCTATTTAACCGAAATGGAAAACGGATAACATGTTCTACATGTGAAATAGCATCCACGTCAGGAATCTATCATTATCCGACATTGAAAGCTTTAAAAAATGATAACCTAAACGTCTAAAGTCTGCACCTTATGTCGTAGAAGCGTAAAGAAGTCGATGGAATCTCTAAGTCTTTGTCAACGTTGATATGACGACCTATAACACGAAGTAAGTCAGCTATTTCGCTGCTTGCAACTATCAAAACCCTAAAATAGATTAGGGTTAGGTTTCCTTACATAGAAACGAAGTCAGAATTGTCAGAATAGCGATTAGATCGTGATGGTTAAGCACGTGCAGCAGTAGGATAGAGTATCAAGGAGATCTTCCCACTTCTCCTACACTTTCTCTCTCTTTACTCTCTCCTCTCTCCTAGGGTTTTCTCAAATTCATATAGGCGGAATGAGAGAGGGTTAAAGTCCTTATATAGCCCCAGAATTCATGAAAATAGACCCCAGGCTATGGTATACTTAGGTTATGTCCAAAGGGAGGTTGTTCCAATCCAACGGAACACTTCTGGAGCTCCCTTTGCTGAATGCGGTCGGACTTAAGCTCAAAAATATTGGATCTTGATCAAGTTAAGTTTTCAGTCTGGTCGGGTTTCCAAATCGACCGTGGCGGACCAGTTTCAATTCAGCGGTCACCGAAAGTTGATCAGATCTACAAGTACTATGACATGTAAGGTTCACCTATCCTGATCTGAGGGTAAATTTTGGTCAAAATCCAATAGTCAGAATGCTTAGAAATAACGCGCAAGCGACACGTCTCAGATTTCTTAAAATTATATTTAATTTCTTAAAAATCTTCATTTTCTCACTCTTCACTTCGGACTCAAGGAAATCGTCTCAGAGCATCGTTTGGACATGATTTTCGCGGTGCTTGTCAAGTCCAACTACACGGTCAATATTTTTTAAGTTTATTGCTATCGGACTTTCGACGTGCAGTCCAGGTCTGATACGGAGTTTCAAAGTGCTCCCGAGAGCAAACAGGAATAGAGATTATCTCTAAGTTTTACAGTAACCTAGCATCAATGTTTCTACAAATTTTGAGTCTTGCAGATATATTTAAAGTGATTAGTGTGAATTTCACAAGTAAACTAGTTTAGCACTAGCTAATACTCACCTAATTTCTAAAGGATTTGATCCTAAGAGATTTCTGCTCGATGTGGTACTCGGGTCTTTGTAGTTTGTATAGATAGTGATTTAGGCTATTTATTTCTTAACTAAATTATGCCCTAATTATGACCGAATATGAAAGAATAAGTTCCTAGGGCAGTTCTATGTCTAAGGACGTCCATTGTCAAGTTGGGAAAAATTCGGGATGTTACATTTTTGGTCTCATACCATAGGATGATCTTTTTTGACATGGACCCCTGAAACTAACCCGACCAGAAACCAAGGTCCAAAGTCCTATTGGTACCAAAGGGTGGCCAAATACAGGGACCTGGGGCAAAGTCTTAAGGAACAAAAAAAAAACTCTTTATTTCCAAAGAACGAGATCATTTTTTAGAATTTCCAAAAATGATCAGCCAACTAATCACAATCCCATGTATTTCATGTTGCACTTCAATCCTCATAAAGGGTCATTTGGAAAAATGGAATTTATAACTAACTAAATAGAAAATTGCCAGTAGTTCTTCAGAAACTGGCTCTGTCGGTCATGTGTGGCAACTAGGAATGTAATTCTATGTAATCTGGAAACCATGTTAGAGTACTAGAAATTCATTCCTAGGAATTTCCATCTATAAAACAAACTTAAGAAAAAAAAAAAAAAAGACCAGTGGAAGGGAACTCATTCCCTTTAAAATTTACAAGCTACCATTTGGCCAGGAGTTAAGAAACTGGCCTTCTACTGGCATTAGAATTCTAACCATAATCCATATCTTACATTCCAGCTTGCAGGATGCAAGAATTTACCCTTCCAATGGATTCAATTTCAAGCAGTGTACTTTTTCAGGTTGCCAAAGGACACCCCTAATCATGGATTGCTAACTTGCCTGAGTTGTATCTGACTTGTCCAAGTTGATTCGAACTCAATTGGGACTGGTGTAGGTCAGTATCACGAGTCGCCCCTTACTCGAGTAAGTCCTGACTCGAACCCAAATTAGTTGGGATGAGTCGCTAAGTCAGAAAACCATGTCCCTAAAGTTAAATTTTGGGGTTGTCCATCTATATGAATGGATTGGTGCTAGCCTTGACTGTACCCCTTTTCACCTTTCATGATAGATTAGCTAATATAAGGAAAAACAAAAAAGGAATTGTATTGAAACATATTTATTGACCAATTAGAATTACTTCCCTAGACCTGTACTTGTCTCAAAAGGTCCAATATATATACATTATTTGACCTAAACAGTAATAGTCGAGAAATCTCATGAGAATTGAAAATTTTTGCATAGAAGGTGGAAAACAGATATTTGACAATCGAGAAGTATTTTTCATTTGATTTATCTAAGAATAAGTTTGAATTCCATTAGATTTATTTTATCTTTTTACAAAAAGAAAGAAAATCATAAGGTTTTGAGTCTTTCGTGCAATCTGTATTATTCAGAATTGATCGGTAATGAAATTTAAGAGATGTATCTAGTGAGGATACATACGGCATGGTATTTTACAGTTAAATCAACATGAAAAAGACCTAAAGTTAGAGATTTATCAATAATTAATGTTGCTTCAATACCTAACCAAGAAGGCAATTCATTTCAATTGAACATCCATATGTGCCCTTGACTAATTGGCAAAATGAAACTATAACATACATTTTAAATAGCCAAAACCAAACTACCTCTATACCTTTTCCATTTCTTACCAATATTCAATGTTCCATCTTAGCTAACAATTTGATGTGTCTGGAACTTCTACAGGGAGTTACAAAATAGATTGGCAGGACGATGCGTGAACTAGCTGCAAAAGTTGATGAGTATGCTCATGGAATGATCAGTGGGTCTAGTTCAACCCTGCTTGAGGAGATCATGGGAACTCCCCATGAGGTCGAGCTGTGTGGGCCCCACCATGATGTGTGTCAAACATCAACACCATGTATTTGATAGGTCTCCTTTAAATTATGGGATATCCCAAAAATCAACCGTGCACTTGTTGGGGCCCCACCTGAAATTTGGATGCATCTGAAACTTGGTATGACCTCTCATCCAAGTACACACACATAATGGATGCGCTGGATTTGTGAGCCACATCTATGTGGGCCCAATAAATAATTATGAATGTTTTAATGAAGGGTAACACCTCTCAAATTTTGTATGTGGTGTGGCCCACACAAGTCATAGATTGATTTGATTTTTAATCCCTTGGCCCACCATGGGATGGTGCATCTGACTAATGGGGTAGATGTTTGTCACGCATCATGGTGGGGCCCACAAAGCCATACCAAACCTCGGCCTAAATTTAGGCGTGCAATCAAACCAGAGTCGCGCCCAAAAAAACCCCAAATTTCTCTCTCTCTCTCTCTCTCTCTCTCTCTCTCTCTCTCTCTCCATTCCCTAACCCTATATCTCTCCTGATCTTGCTCTAGCTCTCTCATCTACCTCCCTCTCTTTATTCATTCCCCAATCTCTCTCTCTCTCTCTCTCTCTCTCTCTCTCTCTCTCTCTCTCTCTCTCTCTCTCTTTCTCTCTCCATTCCCTAACCCTATATCTCTCCTGATCTTGCTCTAGCTCTCTCTTCTACCTCCCTCTCTTTATTCGTTCCCCAATCTCTCTCTCTCTCTCTCTCTCTCTCTCTCTCTCTCTCTCTCTCTCTCTCTCTCTCTCTCTCTCTCTCTCTCTCTCTCTATTCGCCAATCTCGTGCTCCATCTCTCTCCGTTTCTTGCTCCATCTCCCTCTCCCTGTCCCGTGCTACCTCTCCCTCTCCATCTCCCTCTCCCTATGTCGTGCTCCCTCTCCCTCCCCCTCCCCCTCTCGGCACATCGTCTCCATTACCACCATCATTGTCTCCAGATCTGGTGCAGCCAACAGCTCTTGGCCTTCACATCTTCCCTAACAGGTACTCATTTCTTTGAAATGGTGATTCTTTGTTAAAACGGAGCATGATTTAACACCCTCTGGTTTTAAAACATGATTTCCATTTTAAACATGGCGGGGCGTACAAATCAAGAATGGGTCAATAACTAAGAGTCCCAAAACCGGATGGATGGTGTTAAGATCTCTCTCTCTCTCTCTCTCTCTCTATATATATATATATATATATGTGTGTGTGTGTGTGTGTGTGTGTGTGTGTGTGTGTGTGTATATATATTTATATATATATATATATATATATATATATATATATATATATATATATATATATATATATATATATATCTGACACACACACACACACACACTTGGGTGTTCTAAAATTTATATTTTTGATTTGAATTTGTATCTTTTAATTGGAGAGGAAACCTTTACAGAGGAATGCACATGGCTGTCCTTTGGTTGGGTCACCTTTCCTTTTCAAATGGGTCCATTCCATGCCCTCTTTAACTTTCAACCTGATTTTTTTACTATTTATAGTGAAGGAATTGTAAATATGACTCAAGTCCATATGCCAAAATATATTCTGTTTGGGTTTTAGTCTGCCAGATGGACCCACCTCAGGATCTTTACATTCAACTGGGAACTTTTAAACTCTAGGGTACGAACCGTTTATGACCACATGTTTGCAAAGTATAGTAGGTTTTAAGGTCTGACAAGTAGGGTCAAGTTTCAGTAATTAAGAACATTGATCTGTTGTTTGATCATGGATGGAGTAAACCCCCTGAAATTCTCCTTGATAGACAATCTTTACAAACTTTTTTTCACGTCCCAAACCTGAAAATTAGATTCACAGGAATCCCAATCGCCGAATCCGGTGTCGAAAACCTCCGTAGTACCCCATTCTCATCTCCTAGTGTTCATACGCCAGATTTCGATCCTGGGATCCTACAAAGAGGATTTTTCCAACGTACAATTGTCTCATGGGAAGCATAACCACAAGATTACCAATTCACAAAGGCAACATCATCATCACATATCCACTAATATAATCATTTGAGTACAATGCTGAAAGGAAAATACATAAATTAAAAATCAAGCTCCAGAAGACCGCTGCACGCTCTAAGTTCAACACTGCTGCAACCTAACATCACCTACACACATCTATCGTGCATAAGCTTATAGAAAGCTTAGAGGGTGGTATAAGTGTGTGTACAAGGTAAGTGCTAAGAATTCAATACAATACCATAATTATACGATATCGAAAATAATGATAAGATCATGAATCGTACAATATTGGAATGAACAGAAATACTGACAAGATCATGAATTATTAGAGTATGCAAAAATACTGATAAGATCATAAATCATACAATAACAAATTAAGCAGAAATACTACAAGTATCATGAGTCATATAATATCAGAGTACGTAATGCAGATCAGTTATGCAAATGAAGAATCATAAAGAGTCAAGTATCAGATGCCGATGATGCAATGCAATATACAATTCCTGATGAGTTCACGAATAACGTCAGTCGTACCTGGACCACATAAATATAAAACACGGTAATCCAAAATGCCATATGCCGCAGATGTAATGCAATATATGGTGCGAATGGAATGACCATGATAAAGTGTGAAGTTAGGATGATAGTATGTAGTATCGTAGGCTATGAGGTCCATCACAAGGGACTTCTATCCAAACCAATCCCATACCTAAATTTGGATAGTCAGACTCAATGTGGTAAACTCCTGATCTTAGGTTAGTCACGCGCCCCAACCGAAATCTTGGCCATTGCGAAGGTACACGTAACAAATAGTTACGCACTACTAGCCAAAGTGGATAGTGAATAAATGAATGAGTATGCAACTCCTGCTCAATAAGTCCACATATCAGTATAGTTCATCTTTGGGATCATCACCGGGGTCTATTACACTCTACGTCATCTTGTCACCCCTATCCAAGTGCACAACTGGGTAAGTGGAAGAGACCTCATTATCTGCCAGCCAATATCGTGCCCGGCTCGTCGATAGCAGACCCATTCCTCAAGTTGGTCAAACTCAACCTAGATATTGCTTCCTCACTTAGGCGGGTAAGGTCACACCCCCTCCCAACCGACCACGACACAGTAAGAGACGCGGCCTACTGTATACAATCCTCATGCGCTCATATACATACACTTGGTCTCGACGTTGGGGCATCCTATGGTACCAAGAAGGTTTAGAGATTTTCCCTCAGGGCCATCTACGGCAGCTTGATGCTAGAACAGATTTTTGGTGTCCTGTCTGGCCATCCACGATATGCCTGTGGAGGTTACGACCCTGATGTCGCTAGGGCGTACAGTAATCACAGCTCACAATGCAAGATGCATGAGTCATACAATCCAGTCATGCATCAATCATGTGCATTATGTGCGCTCATGTGAGACATTCTCCTCCTATCAGGGAGTCTCATAACAACCGGTACTATGGCATATGCAATGGTCAATCAAGTCTCATAAAAAACATGCAGATGATGTGCATGGGCATGTATCATGATGCTATACTCATAATCAGTGTTAATAACCGGCATCAATAATAGGCCTCGATAATGTAGACATCTAACCAACATTGCCCCAAGGAATGGCCCACATAAAGCCAAACACATAATGGGCCCACGGCCTCACACAAAAGCCTAATATATAACACAATAGGCCTTGCCCAAGGACCACATATACATAACAGGTGGGCCCTGCTCATGGGCCTAATACATATCGTAATGGGCCTTTCCCATAGGCCATGAATACAGCACAATGGGCCCTAACTACAGGTTACATATACATCATATAGGTCTCAACAATCAGCCTCGGCCTCGACAATCGAGCATAACAATAGACATCGGCAATCGTTCATGATAATCGGCCTAATGAGGCCTAAGGGAAGGTCACAATGTGGATTTTTAACCATTATAGCCCATCAACGTGGACATTCAACCAACATTGCTCCCAAGGAGTGGCCCACATAGGGCCGAACATATAGTGGGCCCACGGCCTCATACAAGGGTTTAATATACATCACAATGGGCTGAATACACGGCCTATATATACACCACCATGGGCCATGACCCATGGTCCTCAGATACGTCGTAATGGGCTGCGACCCATGGACCTCAATATGCATCAAGTGGACCACATTAATGGGTCTCATATACACGATAGGTGGGCCCTGCACATGGGCCTCAAATATATAGTATGTGGGCCCTATACATGGGTCTCATATACATCTAATGGACCATGTACTTGGGCTTCAAATACATCTTCATGGGTTGGGCCCTGCTCATTCCAAATGGGCCCAGCAACGGACAACTTAGATAAAACACATACATCACGTGGGGGCCACGTGAATGGACGGTGCGAACAACACATTACAAGGTGGGCACTCTCACATGGGCCTCAGAATACAAGGCAAGTGGGCCCTATCGCATGGGCCAAAATATAAACAGGTGGGCCCCGTACATGGGCAAAAATACATCATGATGGGCCTCATAGTTAGGCCACACCAATGGGCCTCAAGTGAGCTACATCAATGGACTGCACTAATGAGCCTCATAGATGGGCTACAAATATATCAAGGTGGGCCTTACAGATGGGCCATGAGTACATCAAAGTGGGCTTGACAGATGGGCCGCACAAATACATCAAGGTGGGCCTCAAATTTATCGCATTGGGCCTCATACAAGGGCCTAATACACAATAGGTAGGCCCTACACCTGGGCCTTAAATACATCACATGGGCCTCTCATATACATCACGTCGGGCCTCGCCAAAGGTCACGAACACACCACAGTGGGCCTCCTCATGTGGGTCATATATACATCAATGTGGACCTCGCCAAATGGTCCACAACTCATGGGCCTCAGATATATCATAATGGACCTCTCATATACATCACGTCGGGCCTCGCCAAAGGTCACGAACACACCATAGTGGGCCTCCTCATGTGGGCCATATATACATCAATGTAGGCCTTGCCAAATGGGCTATAACTCATGGGCCTCAGATATATCATAATGGGCCTTATTCATGGGCTTCATGTACATCAAAGTGGGTCGCATGACATGGACAGCTCGGATCAAACACGTACATCACGTGGGGGCCACATGAATGGACAGTGTGAATATATGACATATATATCACAGTGGATCCTTCGTCCTGATGGACGGTGGGAGCTTGGATTACATCTAAAATCATTTCAATAGTGGCAGGTGCAACATGTGTATCACTTTACACTATCATAGGTGTACCTGGCTCACTAATGTGATCAACACTGTCCAAACATTGTCCATGTACATCAACATTGTCCAAACATTGTCTAGCACTGTTCAGCACATCTGGGCGGTGTGGATGTAGACATATACATCAGCGGTGGGTCCACAATGGACCGATGGTTTGGATCTAACATATACATCGTGATGGGTCCCACCGTCCAGTGCTATGGATGATGTAGATAAAACACATGCTCCAAGGTGGGTCCCACCAGCCCATGCCTCAAATAGAAGGACGGTGTGTATATACACTACACGCATTAGAAGTGAGGTACACGATCTCGTCCAGACAGCTAGACGCTGTACACTGCACATATACAGTGAGTCCCACCGTCCCAAACAGTGGACGGTGGATGGTGCGTACGTCAGGTGGGTCCACTCATGTGAGGCCCACTAGGTATATAACATATATTTTATATTATATTATTTATTTATTTATTTATTTAAGCCACAAACATCCTGGCAGCTGGGTTCCATGGAACTTACTGATGGCAATGTACACCAGCCAAGTGCTGCTCGTGGGGCCACAGATGAACGGTCTGATACAATACATACATGATTGTTGGGTCCCACCATCTAGATGGATAGTGAGGATGAAACATGTGTATCACCAGGGTCCCACGTCCAGACGCTGGACATGTGGATAAAACACATAAACCATGTTGGGGTCCACCGTCCAAAGCCGTGGACGGTGTGAATAAAATACATACATCATTGTGGGTCCCACATGGGGCCCACCATAGCATTTATCTGTCATCCAACTTGTTAATAAGGTCACACAAACCTGTATGAAGAGGAAAAACAAATTTCATATCGATCCAAAACTTCTGACCCAAAAAGGCGTTTTAATGGTAAACATTCATTCTCATGCTGTTAGTGGTGTGGAGCACCTGAGTGACATTAATAATGGATTTTTGGGGTAATCTCATGCCTAAAGGGGACCCATTAAATGCACGGTGTGGATACTCCACATGCATCAATGTGGGGGCCTGAGGTGGGGCACACTCTCCCTGCCCGTTTACATACATCAGGACGCTAGCATTAGTAGCTTCAGTTATGTATTTTTTTTTCGGGAGATTTTTTTGTAGGTGGGGCCCAAATACGGAGGATCCACTCCGTTGATTGGGTTCTCTGGCTCATGACGGGTCTAACAAGCCCTATGTTCAACATTTTTGATGCACAACAACATCATGGTGGGCCCTAACATTTATTCACTATTAAAATAAAGATTTTGATGGTGTGCCCTACTGGAGATTTGGATTGGCTCATTTTTCTGGCTCAACGCCTAACATAAGTTGGGAAATGGGATGGACGGTATAGATTTAATAAATACATCAAGGTGGGGTCCACTTCCAGTGGACAGGTGGCTTGCATAGAACATTCACGTCACAGTGGCCCCTTATGCAAGGTATAACACTATGGGCTCCACTGGGAGTTTACATCCACCTCATTACTAGGCCCATGACCTAAGAGGCATGGATGAACGGCATGGGTCATCAAGGTGGGTCCACGTGTACGTGGCCCACCTGATTTGAATCAGGCTCAAATTTATGTTTTGCCTTCATCCCGGGACTGTCTAGGACAGACGGCCATATGGGTTGGATGGTGGAGATTAAACCCATTCATCAGGGTGCGTCACAAGATGGGAAAGAAAGAGATTGAGAGAGAAAGAGAGAAAGAAGCACCCACCTATGATCTTCTCCTCCTTCTTTCGTCAAGTATCCTAGAGCTTCAATGGACGAATTTCATCGGTCGAGATTGGATCATGGACGATGAAGATGGGATTAAGGAAGGTGGGCCACACTAGCTTCTCCTCTTGAAAGCCATGGACATGGGTTACTTGTAGAGAGAGATGGAGTTTGAAAAATGAGAGAGAGAGAGAGAGAGAGATGAGAGAGAGAGGTGTAAGAGAAGTGATGGAAGAGAGGATGGTGAGGTGATGGGAAACTTGAGTTTTGGGATTACTTTTGTACTTGGGAATGGGGAGAGTAATGAGTTGAGTGATGGGTACACTTTTGACAAGTGAGGTGATTGATGTGATGGATTCTCTTGGGATTTATAATGCGCGGCATTTTCCTCTAACTGAATGCGGGCCCACATCTCTTGGCCAAGGTACCGCATCGGGGTCTAAGACATGGCATCAGAACCGCGGTGACGGTGCAGTCGCACTGGTACAAGTCTCAGGTCGAGCCGACTCAGATATACGGGACACGTCTCAGGGTCGGGTGCAAATGTCGATAACTGATCGCGGGTCACTGGAATTCGACTGGGATAACTGCGGAAACCTACGGAACAATACAGGCTAGGATACGGGTCTTACACTTTTGATTTATGGCATATAGACAAACAGATGGTTAATGAGAGAAATATAACAGCAATCTACATTTTACTGAAAATGGTCATAATATTGGTTTTGCAGGAATCTCCTAATTTTGGTGATCATGTGGCATTCTCCATACACGGTCTGACTCCACGAATTAATTGTTTGGATAGCAATAACATGGCGTGGCAAAAATGATGTGGACGGATGGATGGTGTGGATAAAAGCTGCGAATTACTGTCACCCCTCTAGCCTATTCCTAGCTAATGAGAGCATGGATCGAGTACTACCCCATTAGGACCTAATTAGAGATGAACAGTCCTATTAGTGGCTCTGTGGGGCCACCATGATATATCAGCCATCCATCCATTTTGAAAGATTTTTTTAGGGCATGAGCTGAAAAAGGAGGTACAGTGAAGGCTCTATGTAAGACCCGTAACATAGTCCGTACTGTTCCGTTGGCTTTCACAGTCCTTCCGGTCGAATTTCGGTAATCCTCGATTTGTATCCGACGTTTGCGCATGAACCTAAGCCGAGTCCTACATACCAAAGTTAGCTCAACCCAAAACTTGTACCTTAGCGACCGTGCCGTCGCCGCGGTTCTAACGTCGTGACTCACTCACCAAATCGATACCCGCGCCAGAAGCTGAGGCCCCACGATCATTTTGAGAAAAACACTATGCGTTGCGAACTTCGAAGGAATCTCTACGAGATATCCCATCAATCGATGTCAAGTACAAGCCTTACCCAAGCACATGCAACCCATCCCTCCCTTTTCAAAAGTCAACTCTTTCTCTCCTCTCACCATCCCTACTTTATCAATTTTCAAACCTAACCATACCTCATTAATTACAACCACCACATCATCCCATCCATATCATTCCATCCTTTCTCTCTCTCTCTCATTTCTCAAATCTCCTAAGCAAACCCATACGTCCAACTTCTCTTCTCTCCCCAAACCACAACAACAAGTGTAGCCCACTTCGCCCCCCCCCCCCTCCCCCATCTCTCATTTACACTATCAAAAGTCCATCAAAGTTGAAGGCAAGGAGCTTAGGAGCCTAAGGGACCAAGGAGAAGGCCTAGAGGTGGGTGATCCATCGTTAATTTATAATTTAATGGCTAACCTATGTTGGGACTCAATTTGATTTATGTAATGTAATCATATGAGGGGCCCATAGTGGCGAGGTCCCCTCTACTCCACCGATCTCTCTCTCTATTTCTCTCTCACTCTCTCTCTCTCTCCATTGTGATGGTGTGGATCCCACCAATATGTGTTATATCTACCCCATCCATCAACATTAGACAGTGCGGTCCACCCTATTGTAGATCATGATCCACACCATCCACTGTTTAAATGGATCCAATACCTCCTCCTTTTTATATACTATATTTTATATAATATATATTTGATATATAATATAGTATGTATTATATATATGGAATATAATATATATATATATATATATATATATATATATATATATATATATACATGCAAGTGGGCCACGTACACGTGGGACCCACCATGATGTTGTGTTTATACCAGTCGTCTAGCGTCTCTGGACGCTGTACGTGAGGTAGGGGTAGTTAACATGGAGTGCGTGTATTGATATGAGTGTGTACTAACTAGCTAGACTTGGGTGGGCCACTTATGTTGGCCTCACCTTGATACATATACTTAATCCAAGTCTTCCATCCTCTTCCTCAGATCATTTTAGGCGTTGAGCCAAAAAATGAAGTTAATCCGAGTGTCTTGTGGGTTGTATCTTGGAAAATGGTGGCCTTTACCGTTAAGAATCACTTGATGATTCTATATACCAAAATACCTAGGATAGTGGACTCGTTTGGCTTGTCTTGAGCCGTAGGAGCGAGTGGATGGTGTGGATTTCGTTGATGCGAGCCCCACTGGTGAAAATCTGTAGAAAAACTCCAAAACCAAAAAAAAAAAGGAGAAGAAGAAGGGGGGGGGGAGCGCTGACACTGTTGCTACAGGGCGCCTGACGAACGGCAGAATAGGCAGGGACCCATGGTCCCAGCCATAGGCCCCACCATGATGCGTTTCGATCATCAGCACCGTGCATTTGGTGGGCCTCCCTCAGGGCAGCGGACCGGCCTAAAAATCAGCCATATTCGGATCTTAGGTTGCCCGCATCACAAGAAACAGTGTGTTGGACGCCTACCATTGAAACCCTTTATAGGTCACAGAAGTTTTAGATCAATATAAAATTTATTTTTCCTCCTCAATCCAAGTCCGTGTGATCTTATCAACTAGTTGGATGGCAAACAAACATCACCATGGGCCCTTGGTCCACGTGACCTTATGAAAAGAATGGATGCAAATAAACATTATGGTGGCCCCCTTGGTCCACGTGACCTTATGAACAGATTGGATGCATATAAACATCACTGTGGGCCCTGGTCCACGTGACCTTATAAACAGTTTGGATTGCATATAAACATTTCGGTAGGCCTAGGCCCACCCCAGGTCCACGTGACCTTATCAACAGGTTGGGTGGAAAATAAATATTATGGTGGGCCCTGGTCACGGGTGACCTTATCAATGGGTTAGATGGAAAATAAACATTATGGTGGGCCCACATGGGACCCACTGATGTATGTATCGTAATCCACTCCCTCCATTAGAGTGGGCCCCACCATGATGTATGTGTTTCATCTATGTCGTCCATCCCTTCCATCCCTATGGGACCCACCATGATGTATGTGTTGCATCCAAACCGTTCAACCATTTTAGAAGCCCATTTTATGGCAATGGCTAAAGACTAAGTCAGATCCATTATTCATGGGGACCCCATCCTTGATGCATGTGGCATCCAAACTATCCAACCATTTGGCAAGCTTGTCTTAAAAGGCTTGAGATTAAAAATAAGACAAATCTATAGTTTAAGTGGACCCCACCTTAGTATATGTATGAGGCCCATCTTGATTTATTTGTGGCTATCCATTGAGGCCCACCTTGGTATGTATATAAGGCCCAAGTGACTACGCCCATCTTGACGTATTTGTGGACTGTTGTTGTGGCCCACCTTGATTTACATGTGGCCCATACGATCAAGCCCATCTTGATATAATTATGGCCCATTGTTGAGACCCACCTTGGTCTATATAAGGCCCATTGTTGAGGCCTGCCTTAATAAATATAAGGCCCATGTTATGAGGCCCATTGTGACGTATGCAAGGCCCATGTGATTAGGCCTAACTTAATGTATTTATGGCCCGCCTACTGAGGCCAAGTTTAATACATATATGAGACCCATGGTATGAGGCCCATTTGACGTATTGGAGGCCCATGGGTCGAGGCCCAATGAGATGTACATAAGGCCCGGTGTAGTATGATTCCACCATAGTATATGTGTTGACCTTTATAGCGGGTTATGCCTTGGGAACAATAATGGTTAGATGCCCACATTGTAAGGATGATGTCGGTTAAATGTCCACATTATCACTCTCCCTGGGGCCCATTAGTAGGCCCATACTTGTAGTATGTAAGCCGTCTAGGCCCATCTTACTTATGAACAGAGCCTATTACCATATAACATGTTTAGTATAGATTCATGATTCATGATCATACGCATCATATGTATGCCTGATATGAGGAGTGACTGATCATAGCATATGCCTTTAGGCGGATTATTTATGGGCTCCCTGATAGACGAAGTTGTTCTACATGAGCGCGCGGTATGTGCAGGAATGTTGCATGTCTAATAGGGTGGTTCATGCACTTGCATTTGTGTTATTGTGATTATTGTATGCTCTAGCGACATCAGGGCCCTAGCCTCCATAAACACATCGTGGGTGGCTAGATCGGATACCAAAAATATTGTTACCAAGTATCAAGGCACCATAGATGTCCCTGGGTGAAAATCCCTAAACCCAATGGTACCAGAGGATGACTTCAACGTCGAGATTGAGTGGATATATGAGCGCATGAGGGCCGAATACCAGGAGGCCGCGTCTCTTACTGTGTTGTGGTCGGTTGGAAAGGGGTGTGGCCTTACTCGCCCAAGGGGAGGGGCAATACTAGGCTGAGTCTAACTAGCTCGTGAATGGGTCCACTATCGATGTGCTGGATGAGTATTGGAAGACTATTAGTCAGGCAGATAGTGAGATTTCTTACGCTTACTTAGACTGTGCGGCTGAGAGAGCGGCAGTGCCATTCGGAGTGTACTAAACCCCAATGATTACCTAGACTGAGAACCGTACTATTCTGATGTTATAGTGAGGAGTTGCATTGGCATGCTTGACTTGCATTATGCATCGCATAGCCTTGATATGGCCGATAGCATTTATATCTTGCACTGCATAGCCTTGGTATGGCTAATTGCATTCATGTACTCATCAGCATGTTTCTCCATTACTCTGACCTTTCATTCTGAGCACACTTTTATTGCGCACACACTTACACCACCCTCTAAGCTTTCTATAAGCTTATGCATGATTGATGCGTGCAGGAGATGTCAGGATGCAACCGTAGTCTTACTGTAGTTGGAGCATACAGTCTGCAGTTTGGAGCACACAGTCGAGCTTTTAGAGATTCTATTATTTTCATTATCTTGTATTTTCCTTCTGGCGCATTGTACTCAAAGTTTTTTATTATAGTGGATTATGTGATGATGTTTTTGTGGTTATTGTTTATGGGTTATGCTTATGGTTATGCTCATTACAATTTAAACTGATGATTAGAAATCCTCCTTGTAGCATCTCAGGATCAAAACTTAGTAAATGGGTGCCGGGAGCAGAGAATGGGGTTCTACGGAGGCTGTCGGCGCTGGATTCGTCGATAGGGAATTTTGTGAGCCCAATTTTTGAGTTTAGGGCATGACACTCTAGTTGACCACACCACATGAATTAATATGGTGACAATGACCCCCCACCGTTGAAACCTTTCTAGGGCCTACTGTTAAGTTTATTTTCCATCCAACCTATTGATAAGGTCACATAGAAGTGAATGAAGGGAAAAATATAAATATTAGCTTGATGACGTCAAGCAGTTTTAAGTAGTAGGCAATCAATCCTCACTATTTATGTGTGTAGTCTTCGTAAGCATTTAATCTGCCTCATTTTTGGGGTAATAACCTAAAATGGATGGATGACATAGATAAAACACATATATCATGGTGGGCTCCGCAGAGCTCCTAACAGGACCATCTATCTCTAGCCAGGTTCTACTAGGAGTAGTACTCAATCCTGGCACTAAGGCAACATACTAGTAAACTCGTATGTGGCCATTATGATGTATATGTCTTAACCACACTATCCATCTTTTTACCTTTCATTTTAGGGCATGAGCTTAAAATTGAATCATAATCCAAACTCAATTACACCATACCACTGGAAATAGTAGGAATTAAAGGCTTACTGTCGAAAACTTATTAAGGCAAGTAGTCTGAGACCAAGTTGATATTCGTTTCATCCATGTCCCTCTGTTACTAATGCAGCTTATATTGTTCCATTTCCTTCTGTTGCCTATAATTGTCCTTGCAAACCTTAATGAGCTTATATGTTACATGTTTTTGTCTTAAATTATTATTGTGACTAGTTAGTTTATAGTTGTGACTTGTAATTTATAGATTTGTAAGTTAGATAATTAGTTACTCATTTAAAGATTTCTATGGGGCCATACATAGATATGGTATGCTTTTAGTGGCATAGAAAATGCTCAAATTGTGCCATTTTGGACATTACAAGGTTAGATGGATCTATGGTTTCATATAATCTATTTAAATGTTCATGCCTGATCCGTGGTCCATCTCATCGTTTCTCTCTGTATATGTTTCTATCATTTTGTATCCAATGCCAAATATCTTTATATTGCTTTAGATATTTGGCATTGAAAGTAACGTAAGATTAACTTATCTGGAGAGTCATGGGGAGATACTACCGGATTTTCGACGTGAACATTTAAATGAGAATATGAAAGTATTACAATCTATCCAACCTTGGATGAGTAACTAATTTAGGATTTAATTGTATTAGCTTAGAATTGATAGAGCGGACCTGGATGTGCGTCGAAGCTATGAAGGTAGAAACCACTATTATGACCATGATGAAGCTGTCCATTTCGTATGAACAACATTAGAGTGGCCTGGCCATTTGGACAGGCTGTGTTTATGTATATGCTCGAAATTAATGAAATAGACCCGAATATACGTCGGAACTATCCGGATGTTGAACGGGGGTCCGTGGAAGGTGGGAACCGCTGTTTATGTTTAAGTACGATAAGATGCATGATTTTTCTTTTCAACTGTTAGTCATAGAGTGACATTACTTGTTTCAATTTTCTTGGATGGATGATTAATGTATTTACTAATGTAAATTAAAATAAAGAACTTATAATATATATATATATATATATATATATATATATATATATATATATATATATATATATATATATATGTTATCAATGGAGGACACCTTGTTTAGGGGGACATGAAATTCTTGTAACCTATGGTATGGTACCCCAATATTGGCTGTATGTTACTAGTATGTAGTAAATAATACTAGGTTTAAAAGTAGATAATACTAAAGAATACCTAAACCCGATCCAAACCTGAAATCGAACCTTAACCTAAACTTATATAACCTTAACCTAAACCTATTCTCAAATCCTAAAACCTATACTTATAACCTAAACCTAAACCTAAACTTATAACCTTAACCTAAACCTATTCTCAAATCCCAAAACCTATACTAATAACCTAAACCTAAACTTTAGCCTATAACCTTAACCTATTCTTAAATCCCAAAACCTATACTTATAACCTAAACCTATAACTTAAACATAAACGTATAACCTTAACCTAAACCTATTCACAAATCCTAAAACCTATACTTATAACCTAAACCTTAACCTATAACATAAACCTATACTTATAACCTTAACCTTAACTTAAACCTATTCTCAAATCGCAAAACCGATACTTATAACCTAAACCTAAACCTTAACCTATAACCTAAACCTAAACTTATAACCTTAACGTAAACCTATTCTCAAATTCAAAAACCTATGCTTATAACCTAAACCTTAACCTATAACCTAAACCTAAACTTATAACCTTAACCTAAACTTATTCTCAAATCCAAAAACCTATACTTATAACCTTAACCTAAACCTAAACTTATAACCTTAACATAAACTTATAACCTTAACCTAAACCTATTCTCAAATCCCAAAACCTATACTTATAACCTAAACATTAACCTTAACCTATAACCTAAACCTAAACTTATAACCTAAACCTAAACCTATTCTCAAATCCCAAAACCTATACTTATAACCTAAACCTAAACCTTAACCTATAACCTTAACCTAAACCTACTCTCAAATCCCAAAACCTATACTTATAACCTAAACCTAAACCCTAACCTATAACCTAAACCTATACGTATAACCTTAACCTAAACTTATAACCTTAACATAAACTTATTCTCAAATCCCAAAACCTATACTTATAATATAAACCTAAACCTTAACTTATAACCTAAACCTAAACTTATAACCTTAACCTAAACCTATTCTCAAATCCCAAAACCTATAACCTAAACCTAAACCTTAACCTATAACCTAAACCTAAACTTATAACCTTAACCTAAACCTATTCTCAAATCTCAAAACCTATACTTATAACCTAAACATTAACCTTAACCTATAACCTAAATCTAAACTTATAACCTTAACCTTAACTTAAACATATTCTAAAATCCTAAAACCTATACTTATAACCTAAACCTAATACTTAACCTATAACCTAAACCTATACTTATAACCTTAACGTAAACCAATTCTCAAATCCCAAAACCTATACTTATAACCTAAACCTAAACCTTAACCTATAACCTAAACCTATACTTATAACCTTAGCCTAAACTTATAACCTTAACCTAAACCTATTCTCAAATCCCAAAACCTATAACCTAAACCTAAACCTTAACCTATAACCTAAACTTAAACCAAAGCTTAAACTTATAAACTACACTTATAACCTAAACCTAAGCCTATAACCTATAACCTAAACCCAAACCCTCCTAAACCTAAACCTTAACCTATTCTCAATTCCCTAAACCTTAACCTATAACCTAACCTAAACCTAAACCTATAACCTACACTTATAACCTTAACCTAAACTTAAAACCTAACCTAAACCTTAACCTATAACCTATAACCTAAACCTAAACCTCTATAACCTAAACCTAAACCTTAACCTAAACCTATAACCTATTCTCAAATCCCAAAACCTATAACCTAAACCCATAACCTATTCTCAAATCCCAAAACTTATAACCTAAACCCATAACCTATTCTCAAATCCTAAAACCTATAACCTAAACCTGAACATAAACTCGAACCCGAATTCATAAACCTTAACCTAAATATATAACCTATAACTTAAGCCTATACCTAAACCTAAAAACTATAACTAAACCTACACCTATGACTTAAAACAAAACCTATAACCTATAACTTAAACCTATAACCTAAACTTAAACCTAAACCTAAACTTATAACCTATAACTTAAACCACCTATAACCTACACTTACAACCTACACTTATTACCTAAACCTATAACCTATACTTATAACCTATAACTTAAACCTAAAACCTATAGTTATAACCTTAACCTATAACCTAAACCCTAAACCTAAACTTATAACCTTAACCTAAACCTATTCTCAAATCCCAAAACCTATACTTATAACCTAAACCTATAACCTAAACCTAAACTTATAACCTTAACCTAAGCCGATTCTCAAATCCCAAAACCTATACTTATAACCTTAACCTATAACCTAAACCTAAACTTATAACCTTAACCTAAACCTATTCTCAAATCCCAAAACCTATAACCTAAACCTATACTTATAACCTTCACCCAAACTTATAACCTTAACTTAAACCTATTCTCAAATCCTAAAACCTATAACCTAAACCTAAACCTTAACATATGTCATGCCCCAAACACGGAAAACGGGCTCACAAAATTCCCTATTGCCGAATCTGGCACCGACAGCCTCTGTAGTGTCCCATTCTCGGATCATGACACTCACATGCCAGATTCCAATCCTGGGATCTTACAATGAGGATTTTCAGTATTAATTTTTTTTTTGTAATGGAGCATAACCAAGTCACAAAATAAAATCAACACATATCCACTATATCAAAAACTTTAAGTACAATGCAGAAAGGAAAATACAAGATGATCAAGAGGCTCCAAAATAGACTGATGCACACTCTTACCTCAGTGCTACTGTTGTCCAACGCTCCCTGCACGTAACTGTTATGCATTAGCTTACAAAAGCTTAGAGGATGGTGTAAGAGTGTGCGCAAAGCAAGTACCAAGTATATAATATCAGAGCAATGTGGAAATATGCGATAAGTCCATGAATATAACTAGTCGTACCAAGGCTATGTGATGCAAGGCATGAATGCTATCAGCCATACCAAGACCATACAATGCGAGACATGAATGTTATCGGCCATACCGATGTAATGTGAGGCCACGTAGCTAAATGTCATATGCGAGATGCAATCCAAGCAAGTTGGTACTCATCAAGTACACATATCAGTATAGTTCCTCTCTGAATATCGTCAGGGTTTAGTACACTCCACACTGACTGCCACCTCCCTAGCCGCGTAGCCCAGCGAGCGGAATAAACCTCATTATCCGCCTGACCAGTAGTCTACCAATACCTACCCGGCTCGTTGATAGCGGACTCATTTACAAGCTGGTAAAACTCAACCTAGCTTATAGCCCCCTCACTTGGGCAGATAAGGCCACACTCCCTCCCAACCGACCACGAAACAGTAGGAGACGCGACCTACTAGTATTCTGCACTCAGGCGCTCCTGTATCCACTCGGTCTAGACGCTGGAGCAACTCCTAATACCGAAAAGTTTTGAGACTTTCACCCAAGGACATCCTAAGTACCCACAGTGCTAGAACCAAGTATTTTCGATATCAGATAGGCCATCCATGATGTGCCTGTGGAGCCACAACCTTGATGTCACTAGGGCATACAATGATCAAGTCACTCATATACGAGATGCATGAATCACACCATAGAGTCATGCAGCAATCCTGCGCGTATCATGCGCTCATGTGAGGCACTCCATCTCATAAGGAGTACCGTAATGTCTCAACCCAACGGCTTATGCTATGATCAAACATTCCTCATATCAAGCATACATATGATGCGTATGGCATGAGACATGGAATTATACTGAGCATGTTATAAAGTGATGAACTATCCTCACAACAAAGATGGGCCTAAAAGGCCAACACACAACAAGTATGGGCCTATCAATGGGCCATAAGTAGAGTCATAATGCAGACATTTAACCAACACTATACTTGTAATGTGGACATCAAACCATCATTGCTCCCAAGGCATAGCCCATCGTAAACATCTTTACGTAAACCATGTTGGGATCATAAATTGCAATGGACCTTAGGTACATCCCGTTGGGCTTAAATACATCAAATGGGCCATATCACATGGGCCTTAAATTTATCAAATGAACTGCATTAATGGGCCTCACCAACGGGCCTTATGTACATTATAATGGGCCATAACCCATGGGCCTTAGAATACATCAAAATGGGCCTAAGCACATGGGCCTTATGTATCTCAAATGGGCCACACCAATTGGGCCCCATGCATACCAAACGGGCCACACCCAAATATAAGTGGAGATAATGATTTTCCACCATTGAATTTCCAAGGCCCACTGTATCATTTATTTATTTATTTTATTTTTTTATCCAATCTTGCCCTAAGGTCGCACTGACCTGGATTAGGAGGAAACAAATTCTCTAATGATCTAAAACTTATATGAAACAAAAGGTTTCAATTGCAGACACTCAATCCCCACTACCTATCACGCCCCAAACTGAAAATCGGATTCACAGGAATCCCGATCGCCGAATCCGGTGCCGACAGCCTCCGTAGTACCCCATTCTAGACTCCTAACGTCCATACGTCAGATTCCGATCCTGGGATGCTACAAGGAGGATTTTGTTTTATACATTTAATTCGTAATAAGCATAACCACAAGTATACCCAAATCACAAAGGCAACATCATCACCACATATCCACTAATATAAAATTTGAATACAATGCTGAAAGGGGAAATACATATGTTAAAATAAAATCAAAACTCTATAAAACCGCTGTAAGATCCATGCTCAACACCGCTGCAACCTAACATCACCTGCACGCATCTATCGTGCATAAGCTTATAGAAAGCTTAGAGGGTGGTGTAAGTGTGTGTACAAGGTAAGTGCGAAGTATTCAATATAATGTCGTCATCATACAATACCAAAAATGTTGGTAATCTATAAATCATACAATATCAGAGTAAGCAGAAATACTGACAAGATCATGAATTATCAAAGTAAGCAGAAATACTAACAAGATCATTAATCATACGACAACAGAGTAAGCGGAAGTACGGACAAGTCCATAAGTAAATCAATAGCAGAATACACAATATATAACAGCTATACAATAAGGAGTCATGAAGAGCCAAATATCAGATGCCGAGGATGCAATGTAATGTACAAATCCTGCTAAGTCTGTTTAGGCCATATAAGTACAAAAATATAGCAACACAAAATGTTGTATGCCTACGGATGTAATGCAATATGCGATGCGAATGAAATGACCATGCTAGAGTGTGAAGTCAGGATGATAGTACATAGTATCGCAGGCTACGGGGTCCATCACAAGGGACTTCTATCCAAACCAGTCTCATACCTAAATTTGGATAGTCAGACTTAACGTGATAAACTCCTGATCTCAGGTTAGTCGCGTGCCTAATTGAAATTATTACCATAACGAAGGTACACAACAATTAGTTGCACACCACCAGCCCAAGTGGATAGTGAATGAATGAATGAGCATATAACTCCTACTCAATAAGTCCACATATCAGTACGGTTCCTCTCTGGGAAATCACTGGGGTCTATTACACTCTAAACCAGATTGCCGCCCCATTGTGTGCAATAAGGTGAGTGGAAGAGACCTCACTATCTACCTGCCAATATCGGACCCGGCTCATCGATAGCGGACCCATTCCTCGAGCTACTCAGACTCAGCCTAGCATTGCCCCCTCCTCTAGGGCAGGTAAGGCCGCACCCCCTTCCAACCGACCACGACATAGTGGGAGATGCTGCCTAACGGTGTACGACCCTCATGTGCTCATGCATCCACTCGGTTTAGATGTTGGAGCAACCTCTGGAACCAAGAAGGTTTAGGGACTTTCACCTAAGGATATCTATAGCACCCCATGTAGAACAGATTTTTGATGTTCCATCTGGTCATCCACGATATGCCTGTGGAGGCTACGACCCTGATGTCTATAGGACATATAGTAATCACAACACATAATACAAGATGCATGAGTCATACAATTCAATCATGCATCAATCCTGTGCATATCGTACGCTCATGTGAGACAATCTCTGCCTATCAGGGACTCTCATAACAATCAGCACTATGACATATGCAATGGTCAATCATATCTCATAACAGACATGCAGATGATGTGAATGGGCATGTATCACAATGCTATGCAGTCACATACTTATAATCAGTATCAATAACAGGCATTGACAATCAACATCGACAACATGGACATTTAACCAACATTGTCCCCCAAGGAACGGCCCATATAAAGCCTGACATATAGTGGACTCATGGCCTTACACAAGGGCCAAATATACAACACCATGGGCCTCACTCAAGAGTTTAATATACATTACGATAGGCCTTTCACATGGGCCTAACATACATTACAATGGGTTCCATCGCCTAGCCCTCAAATGCATCACAGTGGGCCTCATCACATAAGCCACATATACATCACATTGGGCCTTAAACACGGGCTGGATACACATCATAACAGGTCTCAAATACGGGCCCCATATACATCACATTGGGCCTCGATAATCAGAATCAGCAATCAGCCACGACAATCGGAATCGACAATCGGGCAAGATAATTGGCCTCGATCGATAATCGACCTCGATAATCAGAATCGGTCAATCGACCATGACAAGCAGAATCGGCAATCGGCCACGTCAATCGACAATTGGCCACGATTGGTAATTGGTCATGATAATCGTCCTCGATCAGTAATCTGTCAATCGTCCACGACAAGCAGAGTCAGTAATCGGCCACGTCAATCGATAATCGGCCATAATCGATAATTAGTCACGATAATCGGCCTCGATAATCAGTAATTGGTCAATCGACCAGGACAAGCAAAATCAGCAATTGGCCACGTCAATCAACAATCGGCCACGATCGGTAATCAGTCAATCGGCCACGATAAGCAGAATCGGCAATCGGCCACGTCAATCGACAATCGGCCACGATCGGTAATCGGTCACGATAATCAGAATCGATAACCGGTAAGAATAGGCCTAACAAGGCCTTAGGAAAGGTATAATGAGGATATTTAACCATCATTGCCCATCAATGTGAACATCTAACCAACATTGCTCCCAAGCAATGGTTCACATAGAGTCAAACATAAGGTGGGACCAAATATCCAACAGGTGGGCCTCAAATAGTCATTAAAAGTGTGTCGTACACATGCAGCATGTGGGCCTACACATCACGATGGGTCGATACATTAGGCCGCACCATTGGCCTAATATACACATCACGATGGGTCGCATCATTGGGCCGTACCAATGGGCCTCAAATCCAACAAGTGGGCGCATTAATGGGCCGCACTAATGGGCCTTATTCACATCAAGTCAGGCCTCAATAAATGGGTCAGAAACATATCACAATGGGTCACGACATATGGGCCGAAAATACGTCATAATGGGCCTCGACCCATGGGCTGAAAATACATTTCAGTGGGCCTTACCAAATGGGCCATAAACATAATAGGTGGGCCCCTTCACATGGGCTAGAAATATAAACAGGTGGGCCCTATATATGGGTTAAAAATACATCATGATGGGCTGTATCAATGGGCCAAAATAACGGGCCTCATACACATCAAGATTGGCCTTAACGGATGGGCCACAAATTGTAACGCCCGTGAAAAATCCGTACTTGGAATCGAGTACCGATTTGACCCGAAATCGCGTATAAATAATTTCCATGAAAATTTTACGTAAGTTAGCTAGCGCAACGCTAGAGTAGCTGGGAAATAGTCCCTGATCACTTTAAATACGTTCTACAAGACCCATATCGAGTAGAACAGACAACTCGACAATACTCTATAACCTTGGATCCAACTCTAAGCAGGTTTGTCCTCTGGACCATATGGAACTTTTGTATTGGATTTAGACCGCGCGTCGAAGGTCTGATACCTCCTATCTTAGACCGTTAGAACCGCCCAGCTGGACTTGACAATCATCTCGAAAATCAAGTCAAACCGATAATCACAGAGTATTTCGTTGAAACTGGACTGAAGCGACCGCGAATAGGGACGAATTGGGAATTTCAAATTTAGATCTGGCACACGACTTGACGCGTCAGTATTAAGCGTTCTGACCGTCAGAATTCATCCAGATTACACCCTCGGATCAAGAAAAATATCTAATTATTGTCACGGAACTTTCAGTCCTGATCTATGTGCGGTGACCGCTGAACTGAAACTGGTCCGCCACGTGCGATCTGCGAACCCTGCCAGACTGAAAACTTAATACGAGGTACATCTGGTACCAATGAGCTTAAGTCTGATCGCAATCGACCAGGGGACCACCAGAAATCAGTTTTTGGACCGAAACAGCCCCGAAATGGATAGGCAATAAGTAAACTTCGTCCCGGAGCCTATTTTGGGCGTTTCCAAGCTTATAAAAGGGGTTGAAACCCTCATTCCTTCCTTGCATACGAATTTCCCTAAACCCTAGAAAAGAGAGAGAGAGTTTGAGAGAAAGGGAAGAGGAGATTTTTCCCGCTTCCGAGCCGCCAACAGTTGCTGCATCAACGCTTCCTTCCAATCACCTGGCTGGTGATTTCTACGCTTTTTCAGGTATAGAAAAACCCTAAAAACTTGCTGATTTAGGGTTCACGTAGATTCTGAACGTATTAGCTAACGAAATCCATGAATCAGGTTCTCCTACTGTCGTAGACGAAGCCTACACGCTCCGTTCAAATTCTCGCGACCGTAAGAGATTAGGTGAGAATTTTAGACGCTTTGATTGACGGTTTACAACGCTTTCAATGTCGTTTAATAGTAGATTATCGACGGCATCGCCGTTTGACATGTACAACATGCTCTCCGTTTCCTGTTTCGCAAATTAACGAAGAATATGAGATTTAGGGCATTTTAGTCATTTGTAGGAAGTACGGTCTCCATGCATATTTTGCTGACATGATTGACATGATTTGTCGCCGCATTAGAGAGTTAGGAATGCCTGCATAATCAGTTTGGTGAAGAGATTCGCCAAGTTGCGCACTTTGGGTCGACATACTATATGTGGACTTAAGGGTGTAGTGTATGTGTTTGTATAAATGCTTGTATTAGTATGTATTGTATTGAATGATGTTATGTAGTAGTTTGAGATTGATTTCATGATTAATAGGCTGACCTAAATGATTTCCTATATGTTGACCTTATGCATGATTGCATCGTATGCATAGAAATGATGCCTTAAGAATTGCCTAAGTTGAATATGCTTGGAAAGCATGCCTTGAAGATTTGCCTAAATTGAATGTTATAACATGTGCTAACATGCTCACATGATGTATTTCAATTCCAATACCTTTGTATCGTATTAATGAAATTCCATAGATGTGTGGGACTTGATTTAGTCCAGGCAGTCGGTAACCGAGCGAATTCGTGGCTGACTGGTCATAGCCACGAACGACGCGTCGATGAATGTGATTCGTGTTGAGAGTTGGCGGCAGTGGTTAGGCCACGCGAAGTGTTTTACGCACTTCATGTCGTTCAATTCGAAATGCGATCGCGCTAGTCGAGCCCGTCAAGTAACCCGACTGGCCGATGTTTGTTCACCTTGTACGTATCATAACTGCTTGAACCTAGGGTACTGAAGTTACCATTGTAAACCCTATTAACCGTGGTACCTTGATCCACGAAGACTCATGAGCCGGGCATGGTGGTATGGGACACCGTGGTCGAGCTGTCGGCCTACGCTGGGGCCACAAACCTCCCCGTAGTGACCAATGAGCACCTTGACTCGTGAGCAGATTATGGTGGTATGGGACACTATATTCTAGCTGTCGGCCTATACTGATCAGGCGACGAGCCCTTTGTAGTGACCGCGAGCGTATTCTGAGTTCACGGGAGGCGACGACCCTTCCGTGCAGTAGAGTACAGTAGGCCTGTATTGATAAGGTGATGGGGGAGCGGTGCAACGAGTGCGAGCAACAGCCCTGGCAGCCCTTGCAGTGACCTACGAAATGTACATCGTATGAGATTACTAGGAGTGACGACCCTAGACAGGATCCGTGTTGGGATTGATACAAGGGAAGTACCTTAGTTTCCCAATCCTGCTGTTTGAATGGACTAATAACAACTGGGTAATCATATCACCATAGCATTGCATGTGCCTGGAAGATGTGGAGCACTCTAGGGAGTGTGGCATGCCGCGGTCGTAAGATGTTGCCGCATGAGGGTGATCGTCGGTGAGGGCATACATCATGTCATATCATCTTGCATTAAACAACAGTATTAGGTTTGTCTGATTTACTGCTTTACTATTATCGCGTGATTGAATTGTGAACATGCTAATCTTTGCTCTATGATTCCACTGAGTTGATCACTCATTCCCACGTTACGGGATGGTGTTTGCAACACCCACCAGACCCTGTTGTAGTTGCAGGTGACGACGAGATTCAGGACGTGGAGCCGGAGATTGACGAGGACCAGGATGAGTTCTCTTATATGCAGTACCACGACGGCTTCCCGTAGGTGACCTGGATCGAGGGGGACTTCAGTGGGACTATTTTGAACTTATTTTTTTGTCTATTTACATGTATATGAGACTCAGAGATGTAGTCATACTTTGGAGACAGTTGAGAGTACTTTGTTTTTTTTCCATACAGTGATATATATTGTTTAGTCTTCCGCTTGCTTTTATCACTGGATCTGAAGTATGAATTGCAGTTTTGGTATACTTTTACTCATGTGGATGCTTTAAATCAGACAACATTGAATCATAACCATTTTTGTTGCATAAGTGACGGTCTGGAACTCGGGAGTTGAGTTTATACACGACCCCCGATTTTCAGGGTGTTACACAAATACACCAAGGTGAGCCCCATGGATGGGCCATAAATACATCAAGGTGGGACCCACCATATTCTCCATCCAATCTGGTCATAAGGTTACAAAGACTTGGATTAAAAGGGTAAACAAATTTCATATAGATCCAAAACTCTCTTCTTCTTTTTTTTGACCCAAAAAGAGTTTTCAATGGTGGACGTTCAACCTCCACCGTTTTCTGCAGTGTGGTCCACTTGATAGACAACGTGGACTAGAATAAATACATCGGGGGTGGGTCCCACCATTCTAAACAGATGGACAGCATGGAATAAATCACATATAGCATGGCGGAGCATGGCAGCACCAACCAAATAGTCCAGCACAGTCCAACATTATCTGGATGATGTGGATGAAATAAATACATCCCATGCTGGCAAAATAGGTGGACGGCTTGTATAGAACACATACATCCAAGGTGGGCCTGCACAACACTGTCAAATGGACGGTGCAGATGGCATACATATCACAGTGGTTTCCACTGTCTAGATCGCTGGACGGTGTGAATAAAATACATAATTCCCATAGGGTCCAACATTCATCAGGACAGGCCCCACACGCGTCGCAAGTGGGATTCCACTGTCCAGAGTGCTGGACGGTGAGAATACAACATATACATCAAGATGTGGCCCACCGTGCTGCCATCTGGATGGTGGATCTAACACATACATCAATCTGGTCCTCAGGATTTGCTGACGCTGCTACAGCATCTTATGTGGCCGTGCACCACTCACCAGTCAATCCCCTTGGTGGGTCCCACGTCCAAGGACTGGACGTGAGTTGTTCCACATCCACCGTCTAGATAATGGACGGTAAGGATGGGGTGGATATAAAACATGCCTCATGATAGGACCCACAGCACTCTGCTGACGTCTACACAGCAGCCGCTACTGCTGGCACCCACTGCCTATGAGGATGGCTAGATACATAATACATATCACAAGGTGGGCCCCACCCTCACATGTGTAGCACGTGTGAGGTGGGTCCCACACCCAGAAAATAGATGGGTAGAGGGGATAAAATATGTAAATCATGGTGGATTCACCCACCACCTTCTAAACAGATGGACGGCTGGGATAAAACGCACAGCATGGTGGCCCACGTGCTGAGCAGCACATCATCAAGGTGGGCCCCATGTCCCATACATGGACAGGATGGACGACATACAAACATCAAGGTGTGTCCCATATGATTGGGGTCCACCGTCAGATGGATGGTGTGGAGCACAAACACATCATGGAAGGTACCCACCATCCAGCAGCTGCTGGACGGCTGGGGTATAAAATACTTTAAGGTGGGGTACACACACCACGTGGACAACCACATGTATCAAGACAGATCCCACTGTCAGCAGGCTGGACGGTGGGTGAAAATTACATAAACCATGGCGGGGTCCTCATTCTGGACGGTGGAGATGTCCCACCGTCCCAGGGACGGACAGGATGGATAGAACATACATATCAGGTGGGTCCACGCGTGTGGCCCACCTGCTAAATCAACTAACATTTGTGTTTTAACCTCATCTAGGCCTGTTGGGCTTCCAGTGGACAGACGGCTTGAATGAGGCACATAGGCCTGCTAGGTTGCTGCCCTTGTTGGGCTGGACGGTGTGGACACCATCCACACCTCAATGTGGGTCCACATGGTAGCCCACCAGTTAGGATCCAACCAGATATTTGTGTTTTCTTGCCATCCAAATGGTCCAACCGGACTGATTGCCCAGCAGCGTGGGCAGCAAGGCCATCCCACCTGCTAGATGGTCTGGATCGTCATACAAGATGGAAAGAGAGAGAGAGGGAGAGAAAGAGAGAGATGGCCAAGAGGGGACAAGCAATGGAGGGGCTCCGCCACTATGAGCCCCTCTATGAACATGCAATCATACATCAACATGGGTCCCACCAAACGTGGGCCCTCAATTCATCAAGTCCAAACAAAAAAATCACCCACCTTTGATCTTCTTGGGCTTCTTCTTCCATCAATGCATCCTTGAGCTCTAAGGGACGAACTTCAACGGTTGAGATTGGTTTTAGAGGGTGGGATTGGATGGTAGAGAGGTGGGCCACACCAAGCTCTCTCATGGAGATTGGAGGAGCTCGGACGTGGGTTGTTTAGGAGATGGGTTTGAGAAATGAGAGAGAGAATTGTAAGAGAGAGAGAGAGAGAGATGGGTGAGTGATGGGTGAGGGATGGTGAGTGATGGATAGGTGTACTTGATGGGTAGAGAGAGAGAGTGTGTGTTGACTTTAGGGGTGAGGGGTTGTACTTAACATGAAGTGGTGATTGATGAGATTGATGTGATTGATTTGACATGTTCTCTCTCGAAATTGTAAACGTGCGGCGTTTCCTTGAGATGAACGCGGGCCCACATCTTCTAGCCTGAGTATCGCCTCGACGCGCGAGACGCTTCCTCGGAACCGCGGCGACGGCGCGATCGCTAGGGTACAAGTATCGGGTCGAGTCGTCTCTAAAATATGGGATACGACTTAGGATCACGCGGTAATGCCGTTGACAGATTGCGGGTTGCCGAAATTCAACCGGGAGGACTGAGGAAGCTTACGAAACGGTACAGGCTAAGATACGGATCTTACACTACCTTTGTCTATGTGGTCCAATTGGTCCTAGATCTGCCTCATTCTCAGCCCATGCCATACAATGAGCTTTCCAAATGGTTGGAAGGCTTGGATGCATCACATGCATCATGATGGACCCCACTGTCATGGGATAGTGTGAATAAAACACATAAAGGGGGTTCCACCGTCCGCTTGGACGGTATGACTAAAACACATACATCACTTGTGGGCTACACCATCCACCTGGACGGTGGGAGACAAACACATACATCTTTGTGGGCCCCACATGATGTAAAATTTCCATCCAACCGCTAATAAGGTCATACGGACCTGGGTGAGTAGGAAAAACAAATTTCATAATCATCCAAAACTTCCGTGGCACCCAAAGGGTTTCAAGGGCAAACATTCAATCCCATTGTTTCCCATGATGTGGGCCATCTGAGTTACAAATTGGGCCAATTTTTGGATGGGGGCCCACCTCAGGAAGTGGCCAACCCAATGAACGGTGTGGATATTAAACATACATCATGGTGGGGTCCACAGCTGGGGCCGTGGGTCGCTGCCCGCCCGCCTACATCGCAAGCACTGCCTGCGCCTCTGGCAGCACTAGTGCCTACTGCATTGGGATTTTTTTTTGAAAAGAGCTTTTTTGCGGTTTTTTATGTATGGGGACAGCATTAACAGGATCCGCCCCACCCAATGGATTATACATTCTGCAACCAATCCATCAAGCCCAATATTGGGCATCTTTCGACATGTAGTAAAAATTAAGATGAAGTTGAATGGTAAAAATCGCTTTTACTAAGGTATGGCCCACCAGCTAATCGGATCAACCTCATTTTTCGGTTCAACACCTAAAATGAGTTGGGGAAAACGATGTATGGCTTAGATTGAATACATACATCAAGGTGGGGCCTACACAAGTGCCCCACTCCAAAGCCTTATGAAGCAAGCTAATATTTGTGTTTTCCCTAGTTCACGTCCAGAGACACTGGACTCTTTTTTTTTTAGCATACAAATAACGTTAAGGTGGGACCTGCTTAGGTGGGCCACCACATGGCTAGATGGTGTGGAACATACACACATATAAAGTGGGCCCCACCCACAAATGGATTGGATCTAGTACATGCCCTATGGTGGGGTCCATCCGGGTGGGCCACTATCACGCCCCAGACTCAGTAACCGGACCTCACAAGGAGCCCGATGATCGGTTCTGGCCGCAACAGCCTCCGTAGTACCCCATTCTCGGCTCCTGAGGCAGGTTCCGATCCTGGGATCCTACAAGGAGGATTTCCACAACAATATAAACATTTCCAATATGAGCATACCCAAGATCATAGTAAGTAAATCTGAGAATAACAAAGGCACACATCACAAAATCCACTATGAATTTGAACTTTTACAAGCTTACATCAGGTCCAAAAGGACATACATAAGATAACAGAAGAAAGAAGGAAGAGAATCTGCAACACTGTGTCCTCGGCTCGCACACCTATCCAAGCTCTGTTGCTAAGACACCAACTTACGATCTCCTGCACGCATCAATCGTGCATAAGCTTATAGAAAGCTTAGAGGGTGATGAAAGTGTGTGACAATGGTGCTCAAAAGAAGATAGAGAATGTAGAAGGGAGTCACGATCAATACTAATACCACTAGCCTTACTAAGGCGATCATGAACACAAGAAGCTATGCCAAGGTAGTATGATAATGTAGGAAGTTATGCCAAGGCTATATAGTACAATGCGTAATGTAATGCAATGAGTAGTGGGCGCCATGCCAAGGCGATGTAATATGAGGCTTACACAGCCGATGCAAATGCAATAATGCGAAGTAATACCAGTGCTCATATCCAATCCACATATCAAGTACATTTCCATCATAAGGAAATCACCGGGGTCTATTACACTGCTGGATGACTGCCGTTCTACAGACCCCGCACAGTCAAACGAGCATAAGAGACCTCACTACCCGCCTGTGGACAGCCAATCACCAACAAGGCCTGAAGGTAGCAGACCCATTCACGAGCTGATCAAACTCAGCCTAACAATGCCCTCTTACATCAGGCGAGTAAGGCCACACCCCTATCCAACCGACTACACGACAGTGGGAGTCACGGCCTAATGGTATAAGGCCCTCGTGCGCTCATATATACCACTCGGTCACGGCGCTGGAGCAGATCCTTGGTACCATGGAAGTTTTGAGAATTTCACCCATGGGCATCCTATGCACCCGGTATGCTCAAGTAATATTTTCGATATCCAAACATGGCCATCCACGATGTATCTGTGGAGGCTACAACCCTGATGAAGCAAGGGCGATAATGCTCATATGCTATGAAATGCTAGATGCATGAATCACACAATCAACCATACATCAATCTCAAGCATCCAACGTGTTTAAGAGGGGATACTATGTCCCTCGGGAAAAGTATCATGCAATGCCCAATGACATAATATGACCACATACACATAGTGTCAACCAAGCATACAATGATGTACATGGGACATGAAGATGGGTCTAGACGCATTATGCGGTGATATACAAAGTAGTACACTCCTCCTATCCAAGAAGGGACCAAGACTAGGTACTTAGACAATATCTTTAAGGAATAAAACCTCTAGTGGGGGCCCATTTACCTGGGGTAGCCCACGAGACTAAGCATACAAACTATGTGTCTAAGTAATACAGAACTGAGTCTAGCAAGAGTTTAAGATGAGCATCTAATCACATTTAGATATAATTGGGCCTAGAGGGGTCCATAATGAGGACATTTAACCGACATTCCCCAAAAAGGCATATCAGCCATGAACTATATGGATAGAAGGCCCAAGGTCTACATTTAGATAAAAATAAAGGTAACCACATACATATATATTCCTCATAATATGCCATGAGAAAATGATATAATACCACCTTTAACAACATGGGCCCTAAGAGGGAAATTAAGGCCCAAGGCTTAATTTCCAATAGTCATAGAATCCATGCATTAAGTTGGACTTGGTGGGCAACTCGCGTACACAATATATGGCTTGAAAATAAGTTTAAGTTTGGAGGAAATGGGCCCAACTATATCAGCCCAATAACTAACAAATTAAGTGGGTAACCAAGGGCCCAATACTATCCTTATCTTAGCCTACAAGTCCATCAAAATGGTGGAAGTCGGCCCAATATATGGTTGGGCCAAGCTAGGACGTTCCAACCCACTCTGGGCCAATGGGATACCCCAAAAATTTGATCTAAGATGGGGTCCTCATGTGATCACTAAAGGTGACCCAAAAGAATGCATTGATTAAGCCCAAAGATTATAAGAAAACATAAGCACGTAACACGTACACAAGTTCTCAATATGGTGGGCCCCATAGCCAAATAAAGTTTTAACCATACAATTTTAATTTAAGGCCCTTTGATAAACTTTTGGCCCGTTTGACTTCCTGGGCCTGCTAAGGTACAGAAATTAGTCAAATAATCTCATGAAGGCCAACAATACTCATAGGAGGCCCCACCAGATGGAGGGTGTGCATACATCATGAAAAGGTCAAGTGGGCCTGCTAATGGACTGGGAGTCCAGTAGCAACCCAAGGCAGAGAGTATCTCCATGATCGGGCAATCCAAGGCTTAGACAACCTGGACCAAACATGTGTTGAGGTAGGCTCCACATGCATCCATATTTAGCCTCCAATAAACAGTCAAGGGTCTATGGTGGGCCTTTAACCATCCATAGAGGAACCCATGGGCCTACCCTAGGATCACCCAAGAGGACATCCAACCTCAACTGGTTTCCAAGAGATAGCCCGCCACTACTCGTATAATGTAAGGTCTAAAGCCCAAGCAATGCATGACCTAATGGGCCATACATCAAGCCCAACTCATAGGCCATATAGTGGGCCCTCAAGTAAGGTTTGGGCCCAACCACAAAGGCCATAATTTCACATATTGTGGTGGGCTTCATGGGCAGCCCAGTAATTCATTTACATGGCAAGTTTCACATTTAACACAAGTGAGTTGGGTCTCACTTTTGGCGCAAGTACAGGGTCAGTTTAAAGGGCAGTCAATGGCCCGACTTCTTTTGTATAATTGTCCCTAAGCCCATCATAATAGATAGGAGATTACAGGCCTAAGATCAATGGGCCTATCCAAAAGAATTGAGTCCACAAGGCCTACTTGCTAATACAAACATACATATATTATATCACATAATGGGCCCTAAAGAAATGGCCCAAAATAAAAGTTATCCAATTCATACATTATAGTGGACTAGAGGGCAGCCCATAAGTCTAAGAATACATAAGGGCGAGACCTATACCGATAGGGTGGGCCTTGCCTCATCAGATAAAGACTTAACAAGATCCCCCACAATATGCATTTATGTGGGCTTTGCAAGTCAGCCCATAATTAAACACTTCATGAGGGCATCAAGGCCTATTAATATACATGATCAGCTTATAGACATCCCATTGGGCTCGTAAATCAATAAAGTCAGCCCTTGCACAATCTTGGGATCAAGAAAGAAGTTCCCAGCCCATTGAGCTTATAAAACTATTAAAAATTCTGGTTAAGGCCAAAACTACCACAAAGGTGGGCCTCAAGGGGGCACTCATTAAGCCCAAAATATCTAAGGAAGGAAAGCAAGGAGTGTGTGCAATACTCTCTCAAATCTGGTATGCCACAATAGTTCCTAAACAATCAACCATGTAGCAAATTTTGGGCCCATTGTTGGAATTCCAACCCTCCCATTTCCTGGGCCTGCTGGAGTCCAGAAATTTATTTAATTTAGATGGGTTATTGACCCATAGTGATCCACATATATCATAGTGGGCACCACCAGATAAAAGAGAGATATACAACACTTACTTCAAGTGGGCCATGCCATTAGAATGCAGGCCCAGCAACCTAAGATAAGGGTGTGCCTGGGTATTTGACCCAAAATTGGTCCAAATTGCAGGCCACACCACGGTCGGTACAGAGGCCCGATGGCCCTGAAAATTTATAGGGTGGTCCTTCCATGGGTATACCACACCCCCATAAAATTTTATAATTTTTGGACATCTAAAACTATTTTAATTAATTCAAATAAAATAATTTGTTCTGAATCTCGGACTGATCTGGACACCATATAATAGTGGGCCGGTCCAGCCACCACCATAGTGTGTACAGGCGTCCAATGGCTCCAAAATTTTGTAGGTAGGTCCTAACATGAGTTTAACACATCTTTGTAAATTTTTACAATTTTTAGACACTCAAAAGTATTTTAATAAATTTTAATAATGTAATCTGTCTAGGATGAACTATTGCTAGAATGTAACTGTTCTAAATTTGAGCCACCCAAATGGGTAGATTCTGCGCCTCCAAAATTCCTAAAATTTGGACCCAAGGTCCCTCATTAAGCCAAAATTAACATGGAGCTCAGAAATATGGCTCACCTTCTGAGAAAATATTTTTAAAATTTTATTTTTATGGAACTATACTGCTGGACTGCACAGCAGAATGTTTCTGGAAGTCCACTATGTTGGACCACCCGTTTAGATGCCAAAATGTGGTCCATTGGCCCTAAAAGTTTTCAGGTATTTCTTACCAAGGGTAGACCACATCCATGTAAATTTTTAGAATTTTTAGACACCCAAAAATATTTTAATAAATTTTGAATTTCCAACCTTTCTAGGGTGGAATGTTGCTGGAACAGTGCAGAAAATCCAGACTGTCCACCCCACTTGGACCACACTTTTGGGACCTCTATCAAGATTGGATGGGGTTGAAATTTGGGGCACATGAAGATGAGATCCCCAAATTTCAAAAAAATATATTTAATGGGTACAAAAGGTTTTCTAATCAGTCCCAATTTTAAGCCCAAGTCCAACAAAAAAATCTGTCCAGAAATTTCTGGACAGCAATGCATGCATGGAATAAAACAAATTTATGGGCCTATTAAGGAAGGGATTGGCCCATAAATTGGGTATCATGGCCCACCCTAGTGGGCCCCATAATTTTTTAGAACAAACCCTCAAATTTTCACCCTTACAAGACATTTAAGGTGGCAAAAAAAGGCATCTAAACCATGGTGTAGGTTGAGTATAGATGTCCCTTTCTTCCTAGGCTTTTTCTTTTGGGCAATCCAGGCCCACTAAGTGGACCACACATAATATCGTCAGATTTCTAACTAAGGAAAGAGAAGGAAGAGCATCCGGCCATCAGGGGAGGGCTCCGCCACTATTAAGCCGTCCCCACACAATCACAACCACAAACAATAATATAAACACATTGTACAACTAGATCTTATGATGCATGGCTTAGATCTTTGAAATGAGTGGTTGGGATGCCATCCCAGTCACATGCAAGGGCCTAGATGACCCATCATACTTAGAAAAATAAGAGAAATCCACATGTAAGGGGTCTATCAAGGGAAGAATCCCATGCATGGACATGCATGTACAATGTGGGCCTCATGGCCACATCTAGATGGTTGTGTAAGATCTCCACCATTAATTGGTGGGTCCTACACATCCAAATGAGAGAGAGGAAAGAGATTACATGAGAAGAGAAAAGATTTACTTGATGAAGAAAGCACCCACCTAGATAAAACTTAAAATTTACATCACCATCATCTAGAGGCTCCAAGCAACATGGATCAATGGTTGGGATGAGTTTTCAATGGAGGGATTGAGAAGAAAAAGGAGGAGAAGGGGCTGGAATGGAGGGGAGAGGTGCTGGATTTTTGCAAGGGAGAAAGAAGGAGAGAAAATGAGAGAGAGAAGGGAGAGAGAGAGAGTTGTAGGGAAGCAATCATGGCCTCTTTCTCCTTGGTTAAAGAAACCATAATGGCCTATGGTGACAATAACAAAGTGCTATGCTTAGTAGGTCTCTTGGTGGTGTTTTTGGTTAGTGGTGTTAGTTATGGATATTTGTGTAGTGTGTGGGTAGTGTACCTTGGAACTTGTGTTAAGGAAGGTGGTGGTCCACACATACACTCCACCTAAGTGGGCCACATAATCAATGGTCATATAATGAAATGTACACAACTTTTGATTACATATTGGATGGACGCACAAGACGCGGCGTTGGAACCGCGACGACGATGCGGTCGCAATGACATATGTTTCAACTCGATCTGAGTCGGGTCTTCATGACTGCACTTATAGATGACTGCAAACACTATCCAAGGTCACGGGTCACCGGGATTCGACCGATAGGACCGCGGAACCAAGATGGACGGAATGCATACTTACACACACATACACACATGCGAACTCGGGTCGGGTCTCACAGCCACATGGCCCTTTCATCACACAAAAGTAAAAAAAAAAAAAAAGAGGGAGAGAAAGAAAGAGAGAGATCGAGACACGTATGATGGTGGGACCCTGACACTATGGGCCCTCCCTTGCATTCAATCATACATCAGGTCAGTCCCAATACATGTGGGCCTACCAAATCAATGATCAACGGTGGAGATCCTTTCTCCACCAAGTTGTAAGGTCGAGATGACCCCTTTTTAATGTAGAAAGTAAGCATCATGATGAGGTCCATGGAGAATGGCTCCATCATGGAATGATAATAAAATCAAGGTAGGTCATCCGCCACATCTAGGGTCTTAAGTGAGATCCATACCATCAATCGATAGGCCTCACTTGGCCCATCATCAAAACATGGAAAGATCTAGCCTAATAAGCACCCACCTTCAATCTTCTTGGTCCATTGAAATGCCAATCTCCGTGTGTCTCACTTTGATGGTAGAAGATGAGGTTTGAATGGCTAGGATAAAAGATTTGGGATGGGAAAGTGGGCCTCACACATGCACTTTTCTCTCCATGGGAAGAGCTTGGACGTGTGTGTTTTTGGTTGCTTGGACTTGTGTGTTAAGAAAGAGAGAGAGAGAAGGGGTTGCAAGGAGAGAGATAGAGATGAGTGATGGATGTGAGTGATGGGTGTGAGGTGAAAGTATACTTGACATGTATGGGTGTGTAAGAGAGAGGGTAAGAAAGAGTTGACTTGGTGGTTACTTGGGGATGGGGTGAAAGGTGATGTGTACTTGACATGAAGTGATTGATTGATTGATTGGTTGATTGATTGATGGGACATGTCGTAGAGATTCTCTTAGGATTGCAAATGTGTGACATTTTTTTCAAAATAAACGTCGGACCACATCTCCCTACCAGGGTATCGGATCGGTATGCAAGACGCGGCATTGGAACTACGCGATGATGCGGTCGTAATGGTATAAGTCTTGGATTAAGCCAACTCAAATCTACAGGATACGACTTAGGGTCATGCACAAACATCAATTATATGTCACGAATTACCAAAATTTGACGTGAAGGATCGTGGTAGTCGACGGAATAGTACGGACTAGGATACGAGTCTTACAGTTCTCTCCACTTAAGAAAAATTTTGTCCTCAAAATTTATACTACCATCGTAACTAACCATAACTCATAAGGGAATAGCAAATATAACATCATATATAATCAAAACACAATACATTATACAATCAAACATAAAAAAATATGGGGATAACGCTCTCGAATCTTCGCCTCGTGCTCCCAAGATGCCTCATCCACACTATGATGGCCTCACTGCACCTTCACCAAGGGAATGACCTTGGTCCGTAGGACCTACTCCTTCCGATCGAGGATACGAACTGGCTGCTCAATGTAAGAAGCATCCTCACGAGCATCCAACAATTGTCAATCAATAATGGTAACGATATCTAACCCACACTTCCTCAACATAGAGACATGGAAGATGTTGTGGACGCCAGACAACTGAGGTGACAAGGCAAGCTAATAGGCCACGGCGCCAACACACCTGGTGATCTCAAAAGGTCCTATGAATTCTGTGCAAGCTTGCCCTTCTCTCCAAAATGAACCACACCCTTCATAGGTGAGACCTTAAGATCTACATGGTCCCCAACGGTAAACTCTAAGGGACAACAATGATGATCAGTAAAACTCTTTTGCCGGCTCTGAGCTAGCGCATCCTCTGCCTGATGATGTCAATAGTCTCTGACATTTGCTACACAAGCTCGGGACCTAGGAAACACCGCTCTCCAACCTCAGTCCAACAACTCAGAGATCTGCACAGTGTGTCATATAATGCCTCAAAAGGAGTCATGCCAATGGTCGCCTGATAGTTGTTGTTGTACGCAAACTCAGCTAATCGCAGGTGCTTGTCCCGGCTACCCAAGAAATCAATCGCGCAGGCCCGAAGCATATCCTTAAGGATCTGGTTGACCCTCTCGGTCTGGATCATTTTATGGATGATATTCGCTGCTAAGCCGCAAATCAGTCTCCATCGCCCTCTGGAAGCTCCTCCAAAACTGAGACGTGAACCTTAGATCTTGGTCTAAAACGATCGAGACAGGAACCCCGTGCAGTTTCACGATCTCATCAACAAATATCTTAGCGAGCTGGTCGTATGCCAAGTCTCACGAATTATAAAAAAATGTGCCAACTTTGTCAAACGATCCACAACAACCTAGATGGCGTCATGACCAGGCTGTGTCCTCGGTAAATCCATGACAAAATCTGTAGATTTGTGCTCCCACTTCCACATCGGGACACTCAATGGCTGCAATAGACTAGGAGGTCTCTGATGATCGGCCTTAATACACTGGCAAGTGTAACACTCAGCCACAAAACTGGCTATCTAGAGCTTCATCCTCTCCCAAAAATACTGACGCCTCATATCGCAATACATCTTCGTCGAGCCAGGGTGGATAGAGAACCGCGATCGATGTGCCTCAGTCATAAGATCTCGGTGTAACTTAGAAATATCTGGGACACATAATCGGCCACTAAAGCAAAGTCCAGCATCAGAACCAAACTGTCTGACTCTCAGATGTTGCCTCTGCTCGGTAATCTTATAACGACTCATCTGTCTGCGAGCCTCGATCACCCTTGCGACAAGAGGGTTGAATTGACGGGCTCGATAGCTGAACGATAGATGTCTGCAGACCAAACTCAAAGTCATACTCTGCTATATCCTTGAGCACCTCCACTCCTTAACCATCATGTGTGCCACTAAGCCTCATGGTTGACAGCTGAGGGCATCTGCCACCACGTTCGCCTTGCCCGGGTGATACTAGAAATCAAAATCATAGTCCTTCAAGAGTTTCATCTAACGCCTCTGTCTCATGTTTAGCTCAGACTGAGAGAACAGATACTTCAAGCTCTTATGGTCAAAGAAGAGCTCAAACCTCACCCCACAGAGAAAGTATCTCCACACCTTTAAGGCGAAGACAACTGCTACCAGCTCCAAATTATACGTGGGGTAGTTCAGCTCATGGACCTTGAGCTGACGAGATGCATAAGCCACCGACTTCCCATGCCGCATCAGGACAGCACCCAAGCCAACTCTCGAGGCATCGGTAAATATAACAAATCCATCACTCACAGAGGGAAGAGTAAGGACAGGAGAGGACGTGAGGCGGTCCTTCAGCTCCATAAATATCTACTCACAAGCATTGCTCCAAACAAACTCAGCACCCTTTCAGGTCAACCTGGTCAATGGGGCTGCAATATGAGAGAATCCCTCAATGAAACATTGGTAGTAACCTGCCAAACCAAGAAAACTACGAATCTCGGATGCGTTCGTGGGCTGGCCCTACTGACGCATAGCGTCAATCTTCGAGGGGTCCACTGCGACACCCTTCCTCATCACTATATGACCGAGGAACTTCACCTCCTCCTACCAGAACTCGCACTTCTCTAGCTTCACGTAAAGCTGGTGTGCACGGAGGGTCTGCAAGGTAATCTCTATATGCCGCTTATGCTCCTCACGGGTCCTCGAATATATCAGAATATCGTCGATGAATACCACAACAAACAAGTTGAGATACGAATGGAAGACCTCGTTCAAGAACTGCATGAATACTGCGGGTGCATTGGTCAGTCCGAAGGACATGACCTGAAACTCAAAATGACCATAACGTGTCTTGAAGGCTGTCTTCAAGATATTCTCATCTCGAACCCGAACCTAATGATAACCGGACCATAAGTTTATCTTCAAAAAGAACTGCACCTCCTACAGCTGATCAAACAAATCATCGCTCCTCAGAAGCGGGTACTTGTTCTTGATCATGACCTTATTGAGCCTGCGGTAATCTACGCAAAGCCTCAACGAGCCATCCTTCTTCTTCACGAAGAGTACCGACGCTCCCCACGATGAACTGCTCAGACGAATAAAGCCTAACTCAAGCAACTCGTCCAATTGCTTTTGTAGTTCCCATAACTCCAACAGTGTCATACGATAACGGGCCTTTGAAATAGGCGTAGTACCAGGAACAAGATCAATCTGGAACTTAGTGTGTCGACGAGGTGGTAACCCCAGAATCTCCTGGAATACATCGGGAAAATCACAAACGATCGGCAGCTAGTCGATACTCAAGGCAACTGACTCCTCAATGGCACATGACAACAAGTAGGAAAGCTGCTCTTCCCTATGCTCGGCAACGAACTGGAACTCTGGCACACCGGATACAGAACGTGACTGTCCTTATGAAGCAGTCTAATATGACATGGTACTCGATGAACCAATCTATGCCCAGAATGACATCAAACTCGGACATCGGCAATACAAATAGGTCGGCAGTGTAAGTGTTATAGTTTATAGCCCCTTGTTATTGTCAAATTTATGGTTATAAAGACATTACTTTGAAGCTTGTATATGTGATGAACAAAAGAAGTGTTCAAGTTCAAGAAGCTTTCAAGATCTCAAATGTGTTCAAGTTCAAGAAGCTTTCAAGATCTCAAATATGTTCAAGTTCAAGAAGCTTTCAAGATCTCAAAAGTTTTCAAGATTAAGAAGCTTTCAAGCTCAAAGATCTCAGGCTTTGGTTATACTCAAAGGTCACTTGTCTTCAAGTTTCAATGTCCTTGCTTCACTATTGAGGTAAGACTGACCTTAGTTTGACCTTTAAATTAGGCCATTTTAGATACATAATCCATATATGTTTTATACGTAAATTTGGTCTGTTCTACGACTATTCCTAGACCTTGTTCGACTAGTCCTAGCACTGGTTCAACCAGTCCAAGAAATTTCACGACCAGTCCTGAATTGTTGAGGATTTTTAGAATTTTTTAGTTACTTACAACCAGTCCTGGTGACTGTTCGACCAGTCGTAGGAATAGTGTCAACTGGTTCTTTGACCAGTCGTACACCTTCGACTCAAAGTCCAGCAATGAAATTCATTGGTCTATGACCAGTCTTGTGAAACCTACAATCAGTCGTAGGGTACCCACGACCAGTCGTGAAACCGTCTTATCTTATCCCGCTCGAAATTTCAAATTTCTATTGGTTCTAAGACCAGTCGTAGAGGTCTTAAGACCAGTAGAAGACGTGTTTCGCTTAGCTATAAATAGAGCATGAATCTCAGAATAAAATAGAGAATTCAAGTTAATTAATTCAGCCTTCTGAGAGATAAGACTGTGCTTCATTCTTAGCTAAGTGTGCGTATTTAATATTCTTTTTCATTAGCTTTTTTAATTGATTTTGTTTCTTATATTCCAATCTAATCTGAAAAGTGAAATTGTTGTTTCCCTTTCTTTGGAATCAAAATCAATTAAAACTAGCCAATTTTGAATTAATTTAAAATCAATTAGAACTAGAACCATTGTAATGTGAGTTTGGACATTAATCTTGGACATTCAATCATCTACTCTAACTTGGTTCTTCTAGGTTGCAACAACGAAGGAGATATTCAAGTAGTTTACATTTAATTTTAAATTTTTTTTTCTTTTTGGTTTTGTTTGGGATTTGTTAGAAAAATCTCATTGTATTGGAATTGTTGAAAAGTGGAATTGTTGTTTCCCTTTCTTTGGAATCAAAATTAATTAAAACTAGCCAATTTTGATTTAATTTAAAATCAATTAGAACTAGAACCGTTGTAATGTGAGTTTGGACATTAATCTTGGACATTCAATCATCTACTCTAACTTGGTTCTTCTAGGCTGCAACAACGAAGGAGATATTCAAGTAGTTTACATTTAATTTTAAATTTCTTTTTGTTTTTGGTTTTGTTTAGGATTTGTTAGAAAAATCTCATTGTATTGGTTATCTGAGGAGAGCCAGAAAAACTCAGAAGTGAGGTTTTTTTAATTGTGTAAGCCCACATAAAAAGACACAATTGTAAGGTTTTGGGTGAACCTATAAAAACCTAACTTGATAGTGAATGTTAATATCCCCTGTGTGAGGATATTAGGAGTGAAGTAGCATTCTATGTGGTTGTTATTAAATAGTTGGTGAACACACAAGCGAACCACTATAATCCCTTGTGTCTCGTGGTTGAATGGTTTATATTTTATATCTTTTATTATTTATTTGTGGGATGTATATGTGGATGTGAATACTGTAATCATTTATTTCAACCATTTTGGGAATGTTGTAATAATTTACTTCTTGTAATTCCTTTTTTAGCATTCTTATTTGTTCTAGTAAGGTTGCCCTGCTATTTCTATGGTGCGTGGTTGTCCTTAGAACAGTATATAATTGATTGTAGTTTATTCTTCAGTACAGTTTGCATTTAATTTTCTTTTCCTCTTTAATTTGGGATTTGATACAAAGAACTTTCTAGAAATAAGGTTGTCCTACCATAAACTCTGGTTTTTGGTGTAAGGTTGTCCTTAGAATAACATTTGTATCAACCTCTCAAGATCTGAATTTTGAGGTTGCTTTACATTCTTTACATTCCTGCATTGGGATTGGTTTACTTTAATTGTTAGCTATCGTATTTGTTTAATTTCCGCTGTAACAAGTTTTATTTAGCATTGTCCTATTCACCCTCCCCCCCCCCCCCCCCCCTCTCCTTTAGGAAATATAGCTAGGCCTTTTCAAGTGGTATCAGAGCCTAATAGATCTTTTTAATTCTTAATTCTTAGATTTATTTCCTGAGCTAACGATTTAAGCTATTTAAGATGTCAAATTTTGATAGCCTATCCGTCACCAGGCCACCACCCTTTGATGGCTTCAACTATTCTTATTGGAAAGCCAGAATGAGAATATTCTTAAAATCCATGGATAAAAGTGTGTGGCTGGCCACTGTGAATGGTTGGAACCCTCCTACCACTGAAGTAACTGGAGTTGATGGTTCGAAATATATGAGAATAACACCTTATTTCTCGTGGACCACACTTCAGAAAAGTGAGAGTAGTGCAAATGCTAAACCACTAAATGCAATCACTTATGCACTATCACCGGATGAATTCAAAAGAATTATATCATTTGATTCTGCAAAGCAAGCTTGGGATATATTTGAAATGACACACGAGGGTACCTCAATTGTAAAGAAATCGAAAGTCCAACTCCTTACAACCAAATTTGAAGAAATTCATATGGAGGAAAATGAAACATTTATGGACTTTTATACACGATTAAATGACATTGTAAACTCTATGTGGGGTCTTGGTGATAGAATCCCAGAAACTAAAGTGTGTGAAAAAACACTACGCTTACTTCCTGAACGGTTCAACTCTAAAGTAATCGTGATCCAAGAACTTCGTGATACGGATAATATGAGGGTTGAGGAGTTAGTTGGTTCTTTACAAACCTATGAGTTAACTTTTAAAGCTCCAAAAGGAAAATTAATTTCTCTTAAAACTTTTAAAAATAATTTTCAAGAAAATTTTTATGTAGATAACTCTGAAGATGATATGGCTCTTTTAGCAAAAAAGTTTTATAAAATCTTCAAAAGTAAAAAGAGAGTTGATTTTTAAAAAGGAAATGATAAGAAAAAATCTAAATCTAAATCTAAAACTAGGAAATCTTTGAAAGATAGTCAATGTTACAACTGCCAAGAATATGGGCATTTGGCTAACAAGTGTCCTAAAAAGGACAAACCCAAGAAGAAGGGTATGTTGGCTACTTGGAATAAATCCTCAGATTCTGAAGCTTCTTCTGAATTTGAAGATTCTGAAATTGAGTCGGGTAATGAAGTGAAAGCCCTTATAACTCTAGCCAGATTCACATTTTCAGATAATGATTCAACAAGTGAAGAAAATCTGAATGGTGAATGTGAAAATGAAGATGATCTTCAAGATGCCTATAATGCCCTATACAAAGAGAGTTGTAAAATTATGGTAAAACTGAAACTTCAAAAAGAGAAATTTTCTAAACTCAGAGAAATATATGAATCTCTTGTTTTAGAAAAGTCCCATATTTCAAACTGTTTTGAAAAGACAGAATGCGATTTGGATTTTAAGACTTCCCAAGTTGAAACTCTTAAATCTGAAAATGACCAATTAAAATATGAAGTCTCTTCTCTCTTGAGTTTAAAGGAAACTTGGAAATATGCCCAAGGTGATTCTGAATTAAAAAAAACTCTTATCAGGATCGAGAAAATGTGGTGATCGATCCGGTCTAGGTTATGATAAGAATGTTTCTCTTAAACTGAAGAATGCACCTCCTAAGTTTGTAAAAGGAGAGACCTTAAACTCAAAAGGGAAAGGACAAGTGTTTTCTAAAGACCCTAAGTCTATTCAAAAACCTAAAGGAAATTATTTCAACTATAGAAAGCACAACCAAAATTCTTTGGTTGAAAAGATAGTTGATTTACTTAAGGAGCTTCTAAAGTCTAACTCAATAGGTCATACTTATAGTTCTTACAATCAGAATAAGACCAACTATCCACCCAAACCCAAAATGGTTATGAAATGGATTCCAAAGGTCACTTGATTGGTTGCCCACACTGCTTTTAAAGCTACAAGCCATTCAAAGTGGTACCTAGATAGTGGATGCTCCAGGCATATGACAGGTGACAAGGCTCTATTCACTGATTTAAAAGATATGACTGATAGTTCAATCACATTTGATGATGGCAGTAACTGTAAAATTATGGGGCAAGGTACAGTTCAACTCTATAACCTTCCGTTATTTAAAAATGTCTTATATGTTGAAGGACTAAAACATAATTTGCTAAGCATATCTCAAATATGCGATAATAACCATAGTGTTCGGTTTTCTAATCAAAGTTGTAAGATTCTAAACAACAAGGGTTCAGTAATATTAACTGGACGTAGAACGTCTGAAAACTGTGATATTGTTAGTGAATTCAGCTCATCTAATCAAACATGTTACATAGTCCATACAGACGAGACTAAATTATGGCACAAATGTTGTCACGCCCCAAACCTAGAAATCGAATTCACAGGAATTTCGATCACCGAATCCGGTGCTAACAGCCTTCGTAGTACCCCATTCTCAGCTCCCGGCATACATATGCCAGATTCCGATCCTGGGATCCTACAAGGAGGATTTTTTAATGTACATTTATCTCGTAATGAGTATAACCACAAGATTACCCAAATCATAAAGGCAACCTCATCATCATATATCCACTAATAATCGTTTGAATACAATGCAAAAAGGGAAATACATCTCTATATATATAAAAAATCAAAGCTCCAGAGGTCCGCTACATGCTCCAAGCTCAACGCTGCTGCAACCTAACGCCACCTGCACGCATCTATCGTGCATAAGCTTATAGAAAGCTTAGTGGGTGGTGAAAGTGTGTGCACGAGGTAAGTGGCAAGTAAGCAATATCAGAGTAATCAGAGTAAGCGAAAATACTGGTAAACCCATAATCATATGATATCAGAAACACTGGCAAGATCATAAATCATACGAAATCAGAGTAATATGAAAACATGGTGATAGGCCCATAAATACCATCAGTCTCACCCAAGCTCTGCGACGCAAAATATAATAAAAATAATATCATATACTGATGAAGCAATGTAGATCGAATATGCAATACGAAGACAACAAGCTAACTATCAGATGTCGATGATGCAATGTAATATATAAATCCTGATGAGTCCACAAATACCACCAGTCGTATCTAGGCCATATAAATGCAGAAACATAGTAACCCAAAATGTCATATGCATGCGGATGTAATGCAATATGCGATGTGAATGAAATGACCAAGCTGAAGTATGAAGTCGGGATGATAGTACGTAATATCGCAGGCTACGGGGTTCATCACGAGAGACTTCTATCCAAACCAGTCCCATACCTAAATTTGGATAGTCAGACTCAACGTAATAAACTCCTGATCTCATGTTCGTCGCACGCCCAACCAAAATCCTTACCATGCGAAGGTACACGTAATAAATAATTACGCACAACCAGCCCGAGTGTATAGTGAATGAATGAATGAATGAGTATGCAATTCCTGCTCAATAAGTCCACATATCAGTACGGTTACTCTCTAGAAAATCACCGGGGTCTATTACACTCCAAATGGAACTGCCGCTCTCCCTAGCCGCATAGTCCAAGTGAGTGTAAGAAACCTCACTATCCGCCTGGCCAATAGTCTGCCAATACCTATCTGGCACGTCGATAGCGGACCCATTCCACAAGCTGGTCAAACTCAGCCTAGCATTGCCCCCTGCGCATGGGCGGGTAAGGCCGTACCCCCTTCCAACCAACCACTACACAGTGGAGAGCACAACCGTCTGGAAATCGGCACTCAACGCTCATCTACCCACTCGGTCTAGACGTTGAAGCATCCTCTGGTACCAAGAGGGTGTTTAGGGGTTTTCACCCAGGGCCATGTATAGCAGCCCGATGCTCGAACAGATTTTCGGTGTCCCATCTGGCCATCCACGATACGCCTGTGAAGGCTACGACCCTGATGTCACTAGGGCATACAGTAATCACAATACAATGCAAGATGCATGAGTCATACAATCCAATCATGCATCAATCCTGCATATGTCGTGCGCTAATGTGGGAGAACCTCCGCCTATCAGGGAGTCTCATATCATCCTGTCCAATGACATATGCAATGATCAATCACATCTCATAACAAACATGTAGATGATGCGTATGGGCATGTACCATGATGCTGTGCAGTCACATACTCATAATCGGTATCAATAATCGGCATCGACAATCAACCTCGACAATGTGGACATTTAACCAACATTATCCCCCAAAAGAAAAATGGCCCATATAGAGCCTAACATACAGTGGACTCATGACCTCACACAGGGGCCAAATATACAACATTATGGGTCTCACTCAAGAGCTTTATATGCATCACGATGGGCCTCACTCATGAGCCACATATACATCAAGTGGGTCGTATCTTACGGGTCTAATATACATCACAATGAGCCACTCCCACGGGCCTAATATACATCAAGTCGGGCCTCATCATACGGGCCGAAAATATATACCACAATGGGCCATGTCTCATGGGCCTCAAATACATCACAATGGGCCTCGCTCATGGCCTCATATACAACAAGTGGGCTGCATCAATGGGCCGCACTAATGGGCCTCAAGTATCTCAAAATGGACCTCATCACATAAGCCTTACATGCGTCACGTTAGTCCTCACACAAGGTCATATGTAACATCATAATGGTCCCCATATACGGGCCACATGTACATTACAATGGATCATATCCCATGAGCCCCAAATACGTCGTAATGGGCCACATCCCATGGGCCTCAAATACATCACATTGGGCTACGTCCCATGGGTCTTAAATATTTCACAATAGGCTACAACCCATGGGCTTTAAATACACAATAGGTGGGCCTTACACATGGGCCTAATATACATCACAGGCGGGCCCTGTACATAGGCCTCATACACAACAAGTTGGGCCTACCAATGAGCCCCAGGGAGAGTGACAATGCGGACATTTAACCAACATTAATCTTATAATGTGGACGTCAAACCAACATTGCTCCTAAGGTACGGTCGTCATAAACATCATTACACAAACCATGGTATAGTCTCACATTGTAATGGACTTGTATACATCCAATTGGGCCTCAACCAATAGGCCGAAGCAATTGGCCTAGTCAAACAGGCCGAGTCAACAGGCCAAGTCAAACAGGACTAGTCAGTGGGCCGAGTCAACAGGCCGAGTCAAACAGGACGAGTCAATGGGCCGAGTCAATAGGCCGAGTCAAACAGGATGAGTCAATGGGCCGAGTCAATAGGACGAGTCAAGCAGGATGAGTCAATGGGCCGAGTCAACAGGCCGAGTCAATGGGACGAGTCAACAGGCCGAGTCAAACAGGACGAGTCAATGGGCCGAGTCAAACAAGACGAGTTAATGGACCGAGTCAACAGGACGAGTCAAACAAGACGAGCTAATGGGTCGAGTCAAACAAGACGAGTCAATGGGCCGAGTCAACAGGCCAAGTCAAACAGGACGAGTCAATGGGGCGAGTCAACAGGCCGAGTTAATGGGCCGAGTCAACAGGCCGAGTCAAACAAGACGAGTCAATGGGCCAAGTCAACAGGCCGAGTCAAACAGGACGAGTCAAACTAGACGAGTCAGTGGGCCGAGTCAACAGGCCAAGTCAAACAGGCCGAGTCAATAGGCTGAGTTAATGGGCCGAGTCAACAGGCCGAGTCAAACACGACGAGTCAATGGGCCGAGTCAACAGGCCGAGTCAAACAGGACGAATCAAACAGGATGAGTTAAACAAGACGAGTCAGTGGACCGAGTCAACAGGACGAGTCAATGGGCCGAGTCAACAGGCCAAGTAAAACAGGACGAGTCAAACAAGACGAGTCAATGGGCCAATTCAACAGGCCGAGTCAAACAGGACGAGTCAGTGGGCCGAGTCAATAGGCCAAGACAATTAGACAAACTCAAATGGGCTGAATCAATTGGTTGACCCTTATGTAATGGCCGAGTCAAATAAGTTGAATCACTTGGCCGAGTCTTACTTAGCCGAGTCAAATAGGTTAAATCACTTGGCCAAGTCAAATAAGTTAAATCACTCGGCCGAGTCTCACTTGGCCGAGTCAAATAGGTTAAATCACTTGGCCGAGTCTCACTTGGCCGAGTCAAATAAGTTGAATCACTTGGCCGAGTCTCACTTGGCCGAGTCAAATTGGTTGAATCACTTGGCCGAGTCTCACTTGGCCGAGTCAAATAAGTTGAATCACTTGGCCGAGTCTCACTTGGCCGAGTCAAATAAGTTGAATCACTTAGCCGAGTCTCACTTGGCTGAGTCAAATACGCTAAATCACTTTGCCAAGTCTCACTTGCCTGAGTCAAATAAGTTGAATCACTTGGCCGAGTCTCACTTGGCCGAGTCAAATAGGTTGAATCACTTAGCCGAGTCTCACTTAGCCGAGTCAAATAAGTTGAATCACTTGGCTGAGTCTCACTTGGCCGAGTCAAAAAGGCTAAATCACTTAGCTGAGTCTCACTTGGCTGAGTAAAATAAGTTGAATCACTTGGCCGAGTCTCACTTGGCCGAGTCCAATAGGTTGAATCACTTGGCCAAGTCTCACTTGGCCGAGTCAAATAAGTTGAATCACTTAGCCGAGTCTCACTTGGCCGAGTCAAATAGGTTAAATCACTTGGCTGAGTCTCACTTGGCTGAGTCAAATAAGTTGAATCACTTGGTCGAGTCTCACTTGGCCGAGTCAAATAAGTTGAATCACTTGGTCGAGTCTTACTTGACCGAGTTAAATAAGTTGAATCACTTGGCTGAGTCTCACTTGTATTTTGAGATCCGACCCACACATAAGTTAGCATAGAGATAGATGAAGGGAAAACCAAATATCAGCTTGGGTGGGAACCACTGTTGCTCCTAAGAAGTTTTAAACGGTGGGTGCCACTGTACCCCATTACTATTACAAATGGTGGGGTCCACTTGAACTTCAGATCACACCCATTTACCCCATGTCCAAAAATGATCTCTCAGATGGTTGGACGGTTTGGATATAACACATGCACCATGGTGGGTCCCATCAAGGTGGGGTCTACACGATGACTGCAAGATAGCGATCTTGCTGATGTTTGTGTTTCTTGCAAACAGGCCTGTCCAAGCAGGTGGACAGTCCTGCTGCTGCTGCCATGGTGTAACCCACCCATCATCAGATCTGGGCCGTGCAGATGGACGGTAAGGCTGTCCCACTTGCGGACAGCGTGGATAAACTCATATATCAGGTGGGTCACAAATAGAGACGGAGAGAGAGAGAGAGGAGCACCCACCTTGGATCTCTACGTCCTTCATCCATCAACGCATTTTATAGCTCCAAAGATCGTGATCTAACGGTTGAGATAAGGCTTTAATGTTGGAGATGAGAGGTATGAAGGTGGGCCACACATGGCTTTTCTCATGGAGCTTGGACATGGGTTGCTTGGAGAATGGGGGAGAGAGGGATGAGAGAGAGTGGTTGTAAGAGAGAGAGGGATGGGTGAATGATGGGGTGATGGGTGAAGTGAGTGATGGGTGTACTTTGTGTAAGAGAGTGTTGACTTTAGGAGTTGCTTGGGGAAGAGTGTGAGGTGATGTGTACTTGACATGCTGAGATTGATGGATTGATAGATTGATGTGACATGTCATAAAGATTCTCTTAAGTTTCGTAATGCGCGGCGTTTTCCTTGCACTGAACGCTGGCTCGCATCTCCTGGCCAGAGTATCAGATCGGTGCGCGAGACGCGGCATTGGAACCGCGACGACGGCGCGGTCGCTAAGGTATAAGTCTCGGGTTGAGTCGACTCGGGTCGACGGCATGTGACGCAGGGTTGCACGAAAGTACCGGTTAAGGGTCGAAGGTTGTCAGAAATTTGACCGGGAAGACCGCTGAAGCCTACGGAATAGTACGGACTAAGACACGGGTCTTACAAATGTCTTGGACATGTACACTACCGAAACTTATTTAGATTGAGCAAAAATAAACTTATAAGATGTCTAACCAAACTTCAAAAGTTAGATAAGATATGTGGTGAATGCCAGTTTTGTAAACAAACAAGGAATTCACACAAAAAGGTGAATTCCAATACCACATCAAGACCATTTAAACTTCTCCACATGGATCTGATAGGAACTAATAGAATGGAGAGTCGAGGTGACAAAAGGTATATCTTGGTAATAGTAGATGACTTTATTAGATATACATAGGTAGTCTTCTTAAGGGACAAATCAGAGACCCTTGAAGAAGTAAGAAAAATTCTTAAAAGGATTCAAATTAAAAAAGGTTCTCAAATCAGTAAGATTCGTAGTGATCTTGGATCTGAATTTGAGAATAGCAGTTTTGAGAAGTTCTGTAGCGACCAAGGAATATTACATGAATTTTCAACGCCCAAAACTCCACAACAAAATGGGATAGTGGAAAGAAAAAATAGAGTGCTATAAGAAATGGGTAATGTTAAGTTGAATAGCATGAAGCTCTCTATGAATCTTTGGGCTGAAGCAGTCAATATAGCTTGCTATACTATTAACCGAGTTTATACTACTAAAGTAATAATAAAATGGCTTACGAAATGTGGTTCGACAAAAATCCTACTATCAAATACTTTCAAGTTTTTGGCAGCAAGTGCTATATTTTATGAGATCGTGAAAATCTGGAAAAATTTGATAAGAAAAGTGATGAAGGGATCTTTCTAGGGTATTCTTTAAATAGTCGTGCTTATAAGGTTCTGAACAAAAAGACCGATGTGATTCAAGAGTCTATCAATGTAGTCATTGATGATCACTTAAACACACCAGTCTCAAGTTCAGTTAATGATGAAGTTTTTGTAGTTGATAAACCTGATACTTCATCTAACCAAACTGATTCTGAACTAAGGACTGTTAAAGATCATCCAACTACTCAAATTCTTGGAAACCCTCTCACTGGTGCGCGAACTCATAGAAAACTTGAGGATATATGTAATTACGTATATTTTACATCCCAGATAGAACCATCTAGCGTAAAAGAAGCCCTTGTTGATGAAAACTGGATTGTTATGATGCAAGAAGAACTTAACCAATTCGTAAGAAATGATGTTTGCTATCTCGTATCTATACCAAAGATAAACACATCATTGGAACAAAATAGATTTTCAAAAATAAGTCTAATAAGCTTGGAAATATAATTAGGAACAAGGCTAGGCTAGTGGTACAAGGTTACACTCAAATTGAAGGTATTGATTTTGATGAAACCTTTACACCAGTAGCACATCTTAAATCAATCAGACTATTTATATCCATTGCATGCTTTAGAAAAATCAAGATTTATCAAATGGATGTAAAAAGTGCTTTCTTAAATGGTGATTTGCATGAGGAAGTGTATGTTGAACAACCAATGGGTTTTGAAGATTCCAAAAATGTTGATCATATGTATCACCTTAAAAAGGCACTTTACGAATTAAAACAAGCTCCCAGGGCATGGTATGAGAAACTAACAAAGTTTCTATTAAGCCGTAATTTTTAAATGCGATTTGTTAATAAAACTCTATTTGTTAAAAATAATAATGATCATATTTTAATGGTACAGATTTATGTTGATGATATCATTTATGGATCTACCTGTACTGAATGACTACTGAGTTTGTAGATTTGATGAAGTCACAGTTTGAAATGAGCATGGTTGGGGAATTGAATTATTTCTTAAGGTTGTAAGTAAAGCAACAACTTGATGAAATATTCATTTCTCAATTCAAATATGCCTTAAATTTAATTAAAAGATTTGGATTTGAGAATGGTAAGAACTTTGATACTCCTATAAGTACTACATTGAAACTCTCAAAAGATTCTAAAAGTAAAAATGTTGATCCGAAATTATATCGGAGTATGATTGATAGCCTATTATATTTAACTGCTAGTAGACCTGATATCGCACTAAGTGTTGGTATTTGCGTCAGATATCAATCTGATCCTAAAGAATCGCATTTGATCGCTGTCAAGCGGATTATTCGATATGTTGCAAGTACTGTGAATCTCGGTATCTGGTATCCACATGAGACTAGTGTTCAACTAGCCAGGTACTCAAATGATGATTGGGCTGGTAATCTAGATGATAGAAAATCAACCAGTAGTGGTTTCTTTTATATCAGAAACTATTTAGTTTATTAGTTTAGTAAGAAATAAAGTTCTATATCACTTTCAACAGCTGAAGCTGAATACATTGCAGCTGGTAATGCATGTACACAGCTTGTCTAGATGAATTGAATGTTAAGTGATTATGGAATTAAACAAGATTCTATGTTATTATATTATGATAATTCCAGTGCCATAAATATTTCAAAAAATCTTATTCAGCATTCTCGTACTAAGCACATTAACATTAGATTTCATTATATCCGAGAATTAGTAGAAGAAAATGTTATATCTTTGGAATATAAGCCTACCGAGAATCAACGTGCTGATATTTTCACTAAACCTCTCGATAAAAGCAGGTTTAACCAAATAAAATTTGATCTTGGCATGTGCATTTTAAGATGATAATTTATGCCTTTTTGTATTATAGTGTATATACTTGCTAGTTTAGACTTTAATTTTTACAATTCATATTGAAAAATTGTGTAAAACTTAATGGAATACTGCATTTTTGGCTAGTACTCGACCGATCGTGAATATACACGACCAGTCGTGGTACGACCGGTCGTGTACATCCACGACCAATCGTGAATCACATGGATATCTTTAATTTGGGGAAAAACCATCATCTTCCTCATTTCTATTTCACTCTTCAAGGGGCCAAACCTCGAGTAGTCGAAGCCAACTTCCAAATTCTTCATGATTAGTGCTCCATTTTCATTTCTTCTTGTGGTTTTGTGTTTAGATTACTTACATTTCTCTCTTGAAGTTATTTATTTCAAATTTCATTGTGATTTGGAGTTTTTCTTTTGAAAAATTTGATTTGAGAAAACCCACTTCTCAATCATTTATAACTCTTTATTTCTTTGAAATCCTTGTTGTAAATGGCTTCTAGGGGAAGAAAAATAACTTTTCGTGGTCCATCTTCTTCTAAATCGGCCACTATCTCTAAGCGTCATCTTAAGGCTCCCGAGGATGATCCATCCTTTGTTCGGGACATCCAATTACGTAATGTTAGTTTTGAATATCCTGTTGATGTTAATCATACTGCTCCTTTTGATATCCTTCTTATGCTCCAAGCTGTAGGTTGGGATAACTTATTGCATTGGGCTGGGCCAGCATACCGGTCCATTGCTTAATTCATGTTTTCTTATGTATGTGATTTCTCAGTGGAAAATCTAACGTTTAGAATTACCACAGGAGAAGGACCATTTGACGTTGATCGTCACTTGATTTCAGCTCTTATGAAAATTCCTATGAATGATGAGGGAGTTCCCATTGATACACTATCTGAAAAACCCTTACAGGCTAAAAAATGTATGTTAACTAAGGATTTATGCAATCTGGATGTTCAATGGACGCATAAAGGAAATGCATTCCCCTCAAGATTTTTGTTACCCAAATACAGAGTTCTTCATGGGATCTTTGTGTCGATTTATATCCTCGATCGGGTAATAAAACTGAGTTAATGTCGTTCATGGTTCGTATTCTTCATAATATTGCCATAGGTGCTAATATTTGCTTACCATCCTTGATTTGTTACTCTATCATTCAGTTTAGACTCTATCCTGGTCATAGTGATATTCCTTTTGGTTATTTGATGATTGTATTGGCTTCACATATGTTAGTCGATATGCCGGTTGGTGAAGCCCCTATCCATCATCTGATATTTAAAAATTCTAATATCAATAAGATGAAGCTGGAATTTCTTCCTGGCCAAAGAGATGGTGTTGATACAGGTGAAGCTGAACATGAGGAAGAAGCTGGTGATCTTTCCTCCTGATGATATTAATATGGATGATATTTTTGAAAAAATTGAATCCGACTCTGCAAATGATCTAGATTATGAGCCTTCTGTCTTTAATGCTCGACTGAGTGCATTGGAGGAGAAAGTTGAGAATATAAATGTTATGATGGAAAACATGTCTGTTGCCCATGATTTACAATTCAAGTATATGCGCAAGTATCTTAGGCGCTTGAATAAGGGCATGCATAACTTGATCCTTCCATCCCTGCTCCTTCATCTGGTTCAGATTAGTTCATTTTCTATTTGCTAGTCTGTAATAACTATATTTCTATTATGTTCACTTGACTGGATTTGCTACTTTAGCTATTGTTGATTTAGCTCAGTTCATACATTATATATGTTGCTTATGCTATGCTCTCAATTCTTATCTGCTATCCTCTTCTTTATCTCCTTGATTATTACTCCTTACCAATCTGTTTTCGTACTTCCTTTGTCATATTGTGACAAAAAGGAGGAGCATGGATATCCATACATTGATTTTTTGATGATATTATGCTGGATTGGTGTTATAATGAGGGAGTAGCATTGCATTGCATTATGCTTGTATTATGCTAGTGCCATATTTGTCATAATTTTTGAGATATATGTTACTCAGGGGGCGTATGTGCAGAGATAGACTATATGAGCATGAGTGTATAAGTATAGATTGTATGTTGGTTAAATATTGGTTTACAGGTACATGAATGTGTGCTAGTTGATATCAACTGGTGCATGATTCTTTAATCAGATATTCGATGTTATGCATCATATCTTGGATGTGTGTTTTGTCACAAATATGAGAAAGGGGGAGATTGTAAGTGCTATAGTTTACTGCCCCTTGTTATTGTCAAATTTGTGGTAATAAAGACACTACTTTGAAGCTTGTATATGTGATGAACAAAAGAAGTGTTCAAGTTCAGGAAGCTTTCAAGATCTCATATGTGTTTAATTTCAAGAAGCTTTCAAGATCTCAGATGTGTTCAAGTTCAAGAAGCTTTCAAGATCTCAGAAGTTTTCAAGATCAAGAAGCTTTCAAGCTGAAAGATCTCAGGCTTTGGTTATACTCAAAGGTCACTTATCTTCAAGTTTTCACTTATCTTCAAGTTTCAATGTCCTTACTTCACTATTGAGGTAAGATTGACCTTAGGTTAACCTTTAATGTAGGCCATTTTGGATACATAATCCATATATGTTTTATACATAAATTTGGTCTATTCTAAGACTAGTCCTGGACCTTGTTCGACTACTCCTAGCACTGGTTCGACCAGTCCTAGCACTGGTTCGACTAGTCCATGAAATTTCATGACCAGTCCTAAGTTGTTGAGGATTTTCAGAATTTTTTGGTTACGTTATATCACGGCCCAAACCCGAAAATCAGATTCACAGGAATCCCGATCGCCGAATCCGGTGCCGACAGCCTCCGTAGTACCCTATTCTCGGCTCCCATTGCAGCATATGCCAGATTCCGATCCTGGGATCCTACAAGGAGGATTTTTCAATGTACATTTGTCTTGTAATAAGCATAACCACAAGTTTATCCAAATCATAAAGGCAACATCATCATCACATATCCACTAATAAAATCACTTGAATACAATGCTAAAAGGAACATACATATGTCAAAAATCAAAGCTCCTAAAAACCGCTGCACGCTCCAAGCTCAACGCTGCTATAACCTAACGCCACCTACATGCATCTATCGTGCATAAGCTTACAAAAGCTTAGAGGGTGGTGTAAGTGTGTGAAAGGTAAGTGCCGAGTATACAATAGAGTCCATAAATCATACATCATTGAGATAAGCAGGAAAAATGACAAGGTTATGAATCATACGATATCAGAGTAAGCAGAAATAATGATAAGCCCACAAATCTTACAATATCGAAAATACTATCAAGATAAACGAACTATGTGAACGGGGAGTCACAGAGAGCCAAATGTCAAATATCGAGAGTACAATGCAATATGTAAATCTTGCTAAGTTCCTCTAGGTCATATACGTGTAACAACATAGTAACCAAAAATGCTAAGTACTGCGGATGCAATGTATTATGCGGTGCGAATGAAATGACCATGCTAAATGTGAAGTCGGGATGATAGTATGTAGTATCGTAGGCTATGGGGTCCATCACAAGGGAATTCTATTCAAACCAGTCCCATACCTAGATTTGAATAGTCAAACACAATGTGGTAAACTCCTGATCTCAGGTTAGTCGCGCGCCCCAACAAAAATCCTAGCCATTATAAAGGTACACGTAACAAATAGTTACGCACCGCCAGCCCGAGTGGATAGTGAATGGATGAATGAATGAGTATGCAACTCCTACTCAGTAGCCTGTCAGCACAGTAGCCTACCAACCGCTAGTAGCTCGCCCAGTGTGGTAGCTCACCCAGGCCTTAGCCCTGCCCACATCACACCAACCCACATCAGTGTCCGACCACGTGCGTCCGCCCACATGTGCAACAATGATGGGGTATCATACTATCATGTCAGTCCTCATATCAAGTCCACGTATCAGTATGGTTGATCTCTGGGAAATCACCGAGGTCTATTACACTCCACACCGACTGCCTCCTCCCTAGCTGCACAGCCCTACGAGTGGAAGAGACTTCACTATCCGCCTAGCCAGCAGTCTGCCAATACCTACCCGGCTCGTCAATAGCGGACTCATTTACAAGCTGGTCATACTCAGCCTAGCTTATAGCCCCCTCACTCAGGAGAATAAGGCCACACCCCCTTCTAACCAACCACGACACAGTAGGAGACACGACCTCATGGTATAGGCACTGGCGCTCATATTCCACTCGGTCTAGATGTTGGAGCAACTCCTGGTACCAAGGAGGTTCTAGGATTTTCACCCAAGGACATCCTAAGTGCCCAAAGTGCTAGAACTAATTATTTCTGATGTCTCATCTAGCCATCCACGATGTGCCTATGAAGGCCACGACCCTGATGTCACTAGGGCGTACAATGATCAAGTCACATATATGCGGGATACATGAGTCACACTGTCCAGTCATGCAATAATCCTGCGCATAGGCGCGATAATATGGGCACTCTGTCTCATAAGGAGTCTCGTAAATAGTCTGCCCGATGGCATATGCTATGATCAAACAATCCTCATATCAAGCATACATATGATGCGTATGGGCATGAATCATGGAGTTACACTAAGCATGTTATAAGGTGATGAACTACTCTTACAACAAAGATGGGCCTAGACGGCTTACACATAACAAGTATGGGCCTATCAATGGGCCTTAGGGAGAGTCATAATGCAGACATTTAACCAACATTATCCTTACAATGTGGATGTCAAACTAGCATTGGTACTAAGGCACGACCCGCCATAAACATCATTACCTATATTATAGTGAAACCACACATTACATCGAGTGCACATTACTCGCATTGAGCCGCATGTACACCACATCGGGCCTAGCCATGCAAGCCATAAATACCTCAAGATAGGCCTCATCACATGCGTTGAAAATATATTAAATGGGTCACAACATATGAGCCAGAAACACATTACAATGGGTCTCAACCCATGGGCTCCAGATACATCACAATGGGCCTCAACCCATGGGCTCCAAATACGTCACAATGGGTCTCAACGGATGGGCCATAACTACATCAATATGGGCCTAATCATATGGGCCTTATATATATACCAAGGTGGGCCTCAATGGACAACCAAAAATAAATCAAGATGGGCCTCATAACATGGGCCTTACGTTCATATCAAGGTGGTCCTCAACAACGGCCCCAAATAAATCAAAATGGGCCGATGAGCCTTAACCCATGGGCCCTATATATGTCAAATGGGCCTGATCCCATGGGCCTTATATGCAAACCAAGGTGGGCCTCAATGAATGGCCACAATTAAATCAACATGGGCCCCATACACATACCAAGGTGGGCCCGCTTGAACCATAGATCTGAGTCATTTTTAGCTCAAGCCATAAAATGAGCTTATAAAATAAATGGACGGTTTGGATGCAACACATGTATCATGGTGGGGGGTCCACATGAACTATAAACCTGACTCTTTCTTTAGCTCATGCCCAAAACGAACTTTCAAAATAGCTGCACAGTTTGGATGCAGCACATGCATCATGGTGGGTCCCACCGTCCAAGTATGGACAGTGTAGCTAGAACACATACATCATGGGGTACCATGTTGGGCCCACCATAATGTTTATATGACATCCAATCTGTTGATACGGGCATACAGGCCTGAATGAAAGGAATAACAATTTCATGTTGGCCCAAAATTTCTGGACCATAAAAGGGTCACAATAGTAGACGTTTAATCAACATTGTTTCCTTGATGTGAGCCCACCAGATAAATGGTTGGATGGCGTGAATAGGACACGTACATCACGGTGGTTCCCACTAGCCATCCAGTAGCTAGACGGCATTGATAAAACACATACATCTGGGTGGGTTCCACCGTCGACCTGGACGGTGTGAATAAGACACATATCCCTGTGGGCTCCACTATCCGCTTGAACAGTGGGAATACAACACATACATAACTGTGGGCTCCACGTGGGGCCCACCATAACGTTTATCTCCATCCAATTGGTTGATAGGGTCACATGTACCCAAATGAAGAGGAAAAATAAATTTCGCAATGATCCAAAACTTCTGTGAACCCAAAATGGGTTTCAATGGCAGCCCCACAATCACCATTATGTCCTATGACATGGGCCACCTAAGCTTCGGATGGGGCAGAAATTTGGAGGGGGCCCACCTCAGGGGGTGGCCCACCTCATGAATGGATTAGATGACAAATAAACATCAAGGTGGGGCCCACTTACAGGGCCGTGGGTCCCTGCCCACCATCCACCCGTCCGCCTCTAGCGCGGCCTGCACTGCTGACAACAGCAGCAACAGCTGCTGTTGATTTTTTAAAAAAAACAGGGGTTTTCTCCCGGTTTTTCAGGTGTGGGGCCTAGATCAAGTAAATCCAACCCATCCATTGCACTCCGTGGCTCAAGACAGTCCAAACGAGTCCAATATTGCATATTTGTTTCTGTTGCATCGAGTTATCAGGGTGGATTTCAATGGCAAACACACTGTTTGCTATGCTATGGCCTGCTTGAAATTCGGATCAACATCATTTTAGGCTCAACGCCTAAAATGATCTGAAGAATGGAGTGGATTGAATACATACATCAAGGTGGGGCCTATGTGAGTGGCCCTTCTCCAATACTTGGAAAAAAGCTCATATTTGTGTTTTTCTTTCTAGCAACGTCCACACTCTGGACGTTTTTTTTGGGCTTAACAACATATTCAAGGTGGGCCCTATTTAGGTGGGCCACCACATGATGGATGGTGTGAGTACAATACATATAAGACGGGCCCCACTCATGGACGGCTTGGACAAAATACTTACTTCGTGGTGGGGTCCATTCAAGTGGGCTACTGTCACGCCTCAAACTCAGAAACCAGGCTCACAAAATTTTCGATCACCGAATCTGGCGCCGACGGCCTCCGTAGAACCCCATTCTCGGCTCCTATCTCCCATTCGCCAGGTTCCGATCCTGAGATGCTACGAGGAGGATTTTCAACGTCAGTTTGATTCGTAATAAGCATAACCATTGACATAACCCATAAACAACAACCAAGAACTCCATAACATTTCCAATATGATCAAAAACTTTACAAGTACAATGAGCATAAAGGGAAATACAATGGTAAAGAACAAAAACTCCAAAACGATCTGCAACGTGCTCCTGCCTCAGCGCTGCTGCAACCAACGTCACCTGCACTCAATAGTTGTGCATAAGCTTATAGAAAGCTTAGAGGGTGGTGAAGTGTGTGCGCAAGGTAGTAATATGAACATGCAATATCAGAGTAATACGGAATATGCAGATGAATCCATAATATCATGAGCCGTACCAAGGCTTATGCGATGCAAGACATGAGTGGTATCGGCCACCCCAAGGCCATGCGATGTGCAATGTAACTCAAGCATACAGATCCTCATCTATGTCCACACATCAATACAGCTCAAATATGGGATATCACCGGGGTCTAGTACACTCTAAACCAGATTGGCGCCACATCGCGCCGCTATCCAGTCATGCAACAAATCCTGCGCATATCGTGCACTCATATAGGGCAACACTGCCTAACCAGGAGCCCATAAACAACCTGCCCAAAGGCATATGCTATGATCAGTCAATCCTCATATCAAGCATACATATGATGCATATGATCATGAGTCATGAAACTATACTAAACATGTAAATGAGTGATGAACCATTCTTACAATGCAGATGGGCCTGGACGGCCTATACATAATAAGTACGGCCTAGCAATGGGCCCTAAGGAGAGTCGTAATGTGGACATCCAACCAACATTACACTCGCAATGTGGACGTCAAACCAACATTGTTCCCCAGGCACGATCTTCTTAAACATCGCTACATAATCTGTATTGGGATTACACATTGCAATGGACCTTAGGTTCATCCCATTGGGCCTTACATATATATCAAATGGGCCATATCTTATGGGCCTTTTATTCATCAGATGGGCCATATAAATGGGCCACACCAATGGGTCTTATGTGCATTGCAATGGGTCATAACCTGTGGGCCTTGGAATGCATCAAAAGAGCTTAACTCATGGTTCTTAAAGGTAACGAATGGGTCACACCAATTGAACCCCATATGTACGCCAAATGGGCCTTAACCCCTAGACCTTACATATATCAAATGGGCCTACTTCCATGGGCTTTAAAAATGCATCAAATGGGTCTAATTTCATGGGCCTTGGAATACATCAAATGGGCCTAGTCCCATGGACTCGAAACATATCAAGTAGGCCTAAACCCATAGGCCTTAAATATCAAGTGAGCCTAAGCCCATAGGCTTTACATATCAAGTGGGCCCAAGTCATAGGCCTTATATGAATCAAATAGGCCTGACCCATAAGCCTTTCATAAATCAATTGAGCCTAACCCATAGGCCTTTTGTAATTCAAATGGGCCTAGCCCATAGGCTTTAAAAATGCAACAAATGGGCTTAACCCATGCACCAGTGACCCACCCAATCAGCAACCCTTGCCTTTAAAATGATCTCACCACGTGGATGGACGGTCTGGATGCATCACATGCATCATGACAGGTCCCACTGTCGCTGGACAGTGAGGACCAAACACATACTAATCAAAGGGCCCCACCGTCCGCTGGACGGTGGGAGTACAGAGACATTAAGGTGGGTGCCACCGTCTTAAGACACATGCATCATTGTGGGTCCCCTGTGGGGCCCACTGTAATATTTATTTGGCATCCAACCCATTGATAATGTCAAACAGACCTGGTTGAAGGAAGAATACAAGTTTCAGCTTGGTTCAAAACTTCTGTGGACCCCAAAAAGATCTCAATGGTAGATATTCAATTCCACTATTTCCTGTGGTGTGGGCCACTTGAGTCCTGGATCGAGCTGAAATTTGGAGGGGGCCCACCTGAGGATGGGACCCACCTCATGAACAGGTTGGATGACAAACAAACATTACGATGGGGCCCACGGCTGGAGCCATGGGTCCCTTGCTGGACGCCGCCCGGCGTTGCACGTGCCCTCCCGTACGTTAACGCTACAAGCAGCAACGTGTAGCCGCTGCCCTTATGTCAGAAAGGAGGCAGAGCCTCTTGCAAAATTTGTGAAAAACTTGATTTTTTGGGGTTTTTCACACGTGGGGCCCGCTTAAGAGAAATTCGCCCCGGCCATTGCGTTCTTCAGCTCGCCACCATTCCAACGGGTCTAATATAGAGTATCTTCTATGCTTAGAGAATAAGATAAATTGAAAAATGATCTTTTGAAAGGTAGGGATGCAACCCACAACGCTATGGCCCACCAGATCTCCCAACCAACCCCATCCCTTGGCTCAATGCGTAAAACGGGATGGGTAAGAGGATGGATGGCTTGGATTAGGACTATACATCAAGATGGGGCATAAGTAAGTGGACCACCCCAAAAGTCCCTTTTTTTTGTACAGGGACGTCCAGCGTCCCAGACGCTGGACGGTTTAGCCATCTTATAAAAATACATTGTGGTGGGCCTATTGAAGTGGGCCACCATATATGGATGATGGGGTACAACATACAAGGTGGGCCCCACTTGAAGGATACTTGGACAAAATAAATACCTCAAGGTGGGGTCCATTCAAGTGGGCCACACAACCCTAATGCATAGAATAAAATAAAACAAAATGAAAATAAATAAAAAGGGAGAGACACATAGAGAGTGGGACACGCTTTGTGATGGAGGGCTCCGCCACTATGAGCCCTCCCTTGAAGAAATTATACAATCGGATGGGTCCTTTAACACATGGGACCACCAACATTTAAAATCAACGGTGGGGATCCTTTCCCCACCAATATGGATGGTCTAGATGACCTTTCAAAAGAAAATAAACATCATGATGGGGTCCATGGAGAATGGGCCCATCATGGAATGATCATGATGATCCAAGTGGTCCATCGACCACATCTTAGGGTCCCAAGTGAGATCCACACCATGGATCGGTGGGCCTCACTTGGCCCATCATAAAAATAAGAAAAACTACCCTATAGAGGCACCCACTGTCCGATCTTCTTGCTCCTAGGGGTTCCTTGACACCTTAACTTGGATTTCAATGGATGAGATGAGGAATGGAGGGTTGAGATGGGAGATGATGGGGGAGAAAAGTGGGCCACTTGGAGCTTAGGGATGCTTGGAAAATTCCATACGTATGGAGCTCTTTTGATTAGAGATTTGAAATGAGAAAGAGACAAAGAGAGAGAGTTGTAAAGGGAGAGAGAGAGAGAGAGAGAGAGATGGATGGATGTGGTGAGTGATGGTTGTGTAAGAAATCTTTGACTTTTGAGGCCTCTTGTGTAAGAGAGGTATGGGTTTAGAAGACTTTTGTGGTCTTTGTGTAAGAAAGGTATGGGCATGAAAGACTTTTATGGCTTGCTTCGGAAAATGGGTGAGAGTGATGTGTACTTGACATGTACTTGACATGTAATATATTGATGGGTGATTGATTGATGGGATTGATGTGATTGATGTGACACATCGTAGAGATTCCCTTCAGTTTCACAACGTGCCCGTTTCCTCACACCGAACGTCGGCCCACATCTCTTGACCAGGGTATCGCCTCGGCGCGCGAGTCGCGGCATTGAAACCGCAGCGACGGTGCGGTCGTTATGGTACAAAATTCAGGTTGAGTTGAAACAGGTTGACATCATATGAATCAGGGTCACGTGTCGATATCGGTTAAGGGTCGAAGGTTGCCGAAATTCGACCGGTAAGACCGCGGAAGTTTACGGAACGGTACAGACTAAGATACGGGTCTTACAGCCACACGCCATTCCATCATACCAAACATGAAAAAAGAAAAAAAAAGAGGGAGAGAAAGAGAGATCGAGGGACACACGTGCATGGAGGGCTCCGACACTATAAGCCCTCCCTTCCATTCATCTAATCATACATCAAGCGAGTCTCATTGCTTGTGAGCCCATAAAATCACAATTCAACGATGGAGATCCCTTCTCCACTAAAATGGACGGTCTAGATGACTTCTATTCAAGCTAGGAAAGTAAACATCACGATGGGGTCCATGGAGAATGGCCCCATCATGGAATGATATTGATAATCAAGATGGGTCATCGGCCACACCTTAGGGTCTAAAGTGAGATCTATACTATTGATCGGTAGGAATCACTTGGCCCATCTTAAAAACATGAAGAACTAGGCTATGAAAGCACTCACCTATTGATCTTCTCGGTCCGTTGGACATTCAGTCTCTAAGAGCTTCACTTTGATGGTGGAGATGGGAAATGGATGGCTAGGATGAGAGTTTTGGGATGGAAAAGTGGGCCACCAAAATCACTTTTCTCTCACTTGAAAAACCATGGATGTCCACACTCTCTCTCCTTTGTTGCTTGGAAAATGGTGTAGAGAAAGAGAGAGAGAGAGAGAGAGAGAGAGAGAGAGAGATGGGATGTAAGGAGAGAGAGTGATGGATGTGAGTGATGGGTGAGGTGATGGATTGGTTGACTTTTAGGTTTGCTTAACTTGTGGAGAAAGGAAGCATGGGTGCTTTGTACTTGACATGAGAGGTGATTGATGGTATTGATTGATGGGATGGATGGGACATGTTGTAGAGATTCCCTTAGAATTTACAACGCGTGGTGTTTTCCTCGAAGTGAACGCAGGTCTACATCTCCCTGCCATGGTATTGGATCGATGAACGAGTCGTGGTGTTGGAACCGCGGCGACGGTGCGGTCGTAATGGTATAAGTCTCGGATTGAACTGACTTAGATATACAGGATATGACTTCGGGTCAAGTGCGAATGTCGATCATCGGTCGCAGGTTGCCAGAATTGGATCGGGAGGATCACGGGAGTTGATGGAACAGTACGGACTAGGATACGAGTCTTACACTCTACGACCAGTCCTGGTGACTGTTTGACCAATCGTAAGAATAGTGTCGACTGGTTCTTCGACCAGTCGTAGACCTTCCACTCAAAGTCCAGCAATGAAATTCATTAGTCTACGACCAATCGGGTGGAACATACGACCGGTCGAAGGTGACCTATGACCAGTCATAGGGTACCCACAACCAGTCGTGAAACTGTCTTATCTTATCCCGCTCGAAATTTTAAATTTCTTTTGGTTCTAAGACCAGTCGTAGAGGTCATAAGACCAGTCAAAGACGTGTTTCGCTCAGCTATAAACAGAGCACGAATCTCAGAATAAAATAAAGAATTCAATCTAAATAATTCGGCATTCTGAGAGATAAGACTGTGTTCCATTCTAAGATAAGTGTGCGTATTTAATATTCTCTTTCATTAGCTTTTTTAATTGATTTTGTTTCTTGTATTCCAAACTAATCTGAAAAGTGAAATTGTTGTTTCCCTTTCTTTGGAATCAAAATCAATTAAAGCTAGCACATTTTGATTTAATTTAAAATCAATTAGAATTAGAACCGTTGTAATGTGAGTTTGGACATTGAACTTGGACATTTAATCATCTACTCTGACTTGGTTCTTCTAGGCTGCTACAACGAAGGAGATATTCAGGTATTTTACATTTAATTATAAATTCCTTTTTATTTTTGATTTTTTTTAGATTTGCCAGAAAAATCTCATTGTATTAGTTATCTAAGGAGAGCCAGGAAAACTTAAAAGTGGAGTTTTTTTAATTGTGTAAGCCCACATAGAAAGACACAATTGTAAGGTTTTGGGTGAACCTGTAAAAACCTAACTTGATAGTGAACGCTAATATCCCCTATGTTAGGATATTAGGAGTGGAGTAGCATTCTGTGTGGCTGTTATTAAACAGTTGGTGAACACACAGGTGAACCACTATAATCCCTTGTGTCTTGTGGTTGAATAGTTTATATTTCATATCTTTTATTATTCATTTGTGGGATGATACGTGGATGTGAATGATGTAATCATTTATTTCAAGCATTGTGAAATGTTTTAATAATTTACTTCTTGCAATTCCTTTTTCAGCATTCTTATTTGTTCTAGTAAGGTTGCCCTGCCATTTTTATGGTGCATGGTTGTCCTTAGAACAGTATATAATTAATTGCAGTTTATTCTTCAGTACAGTTTACATTTAATTTTCTTTTCCTCTTCAATTTGAGATTTTATACAAAGACCTTTCTAGAAATAAGGTTGTCCTACCATAAACTCTGGTTTTTGGTGTAAGGTTATCCTTAGAATAATATTTGTATCAACCTCTTAAGATCTGAATTTTGAGGTTGCTTTATATTCTTTACATTCCTGCATTAGGATTGGTTTACTTTAATTGTTGGCTATCGTATTTGTTTAATTTCCACTGTTACAAGTTTTATTTAGCATTGTCCTAGCCCCCCCCCCCTCCCCGCGCCCTCTAGGACATATAGTTAGGCCTTTTCAGGCAGGCAAGAAGATATCCCCAATCAGAATGGGGCATGATGAGCAAACTCGGTCTAATACTACAGTCTTCCCCAAGGGTGTTGATACTGACAAACCCTCGCAGGCAAACCGGTCGATCGGCAGAAATCATTGGCCATAAAAGAATACGATGTACCAGAATCAAACAATACACGTGCAATGCATGCAGAAATAGGGAGAGTACCCTCGACGACCCCTCCTGATGATTGAGGGTCCTACTGGGTTGTATAAAATCTACTTTGGGCCTGCTGGGGAGGTGCAGGTCCCCTCTGAGGTCTCTACTAATGTTGCTGCCACTGTGACGGCCTGATCTGCTGCCTTTGCTACTTTGGGGGAGGTCTTAAAGGCTGGTGTTGCGATCGCTACTGCTACTTTGGTGGTTGTCGCGAAGGTGGATGCGGTGCCCTCGGCTACTGCTGCTGCGGATGGGGATACTCATGCCTACAATGTCTTATCATGCCGCATCCAAAGCAAGTACCTGGGAAAGGTCCCGAAGGTGGTGTTAGGGGTGTCACTGGTGCTCAGAATGCTGAGAAGGTCGTGCGTCGCTACTGTGGATGATGCTACTAGTGAGAACTACTAGAGGGTGCCTTCCTCTTCTGATCACCCCTCTGGTCACGGGCTCTCTGCAAACTAGCCCAATCTGACTCGTAGATCTGGGCCCCTTCTACAATCTGCTCAAATGTTAGAACCATGATCACATGACTCTTGAGGGCAGGACGCAAACCATTCTCAAAACAGCGGGCCTTCCGCCCCTCATCATCAACAAGATATGTCGCGAATCTCGATAGCACGACGAAACGTGCCTTATATTAGGACACAATCATGTCCCCTTGGACTAGTCTAAAACTCTAATGCGTGCTGTTGTCACACATGCTCGAAAAAAAACTTCCGGTCAAACTGGTCTACAAAGTCCTCCCAGGTCCACTTAAAATTGGTCACTGCCGATCGGGCTACAGATGCCCACCAATGCTGAGCCTCACCCTAAAGAAGAAATACGTCTAATGGGACTCGCTGTTGGGTCGTACATCTCATGGTGCCAAATATCTTCTCTACCTCAGAGCATCATATCTCTGCTACAATAGGGTCTAGCTCGCCCCAAAAATGTGGGGGATCATGCTATCAAAAGTCCTTGAGAAGGTCACTCGCACGCTCTTGCTCAACCTCGGCCGATGTCACAGTGGGACGCCTGCTCTGCCCCTGAAGAATAGCAGTCATCGCCTGTAGCATCTGCTGAAGCTGGGTGGCACTCATGGATATGGTTAGATCTGCATCGGTCTCACATAAAGGAGAGGCATCCTCAGGCTGGAAAGCAGGAATATCTGGTGGTGGATCGGGAGTCGAAGGTGGTAAAGAGGTAATCGCAGGTGGTGGAATGGGAATTGCAGGTAGATAAGCGGGATTGGCTCGGGTTGATCTTCTAGGCATAATGTCCTACAGGAAGGAACAAGGGCCTATCAGCCTTAAGAATTCTCGAAGGCATAAACATTAAGGGTCTATGTCGAAAAATCGCTAAGTCATTCGAACTCAGAACCTATTTATAGTAGATATGTGATGTGATCCTCTGGTATTCCCAAGTTTGCTCTGATACCAACTTCTGTCACGTCCCAAAATCAGAAAATGGGCTCACAAAATTTTCGATCGCCGAATCCGGCGTCGACAGCCTCTGTAGTGCCCCATTCTTAGATCCCAGCACTCACATGCCAGATTCCGATCCTGAGATCCTACAAGGAGGATTTTTAGTATGAATTTTTTTTTGTAATGGAGCATAACCACAAGCATAACCAAGTCACAAAATAACATCACCACATATCCACTATATCAAAAACTTTTAAGTACAATGTAAGAAGGAAAATACAAGATGATCAAGAGGCTCCAAAATAGACTGATGCACACTCCTGCCTCAGCGTTGCTGCTGTCCAACGCTACCTGTACGCAATAGTCGTACATTAGCTTACAAAAGCTTAGAGGGTGGTATAAGTGTGTGTGCAAGGCAAGTGTCAAGTATATAATATCAGAGCAATACGAAAATATGTGGTAAGTCCATGAATACAACCAGCCATACAAAGGCTATGTAATGCAAGGCATGAATGCTCTCGGTCATACCAAGGCTATGTGATGCAAGACATGAATGTTATCAGCCATACCAATGTAATACAAGGCCTACGTAGCAAAATGTCATATGCGAGATGCAATCCAAGAAAGTCGGTACTCATCAAGTACACATATCAGTACAGTTCCTCTCTGAATATCACCAGGGTCTAGTACACTCCACACTGAATGCCGCTTCCCTAGCCGTGCAGCCCAATAAGTGGAATAGACCTCACTATCCACCTAACCAGTAGTCTGTCAATACCTACCCATCTCGTAGATAGAAGAATCATTTACGAGTTGGTCAAACTCAGCCTAGCTTATAGCCCCCTCACTCAGGTGGATGAGACCACACCTCCTCCCAACAGACCATGACACAGTGGGAGACGTGGTCTACTGGTATTTGGCACTCAGGCACTCGTATATCCACTCGGTCTAGACATTAGAGCAACTCCTGGTATAAAAAGGTTCCGAGACTTTCACCCAAGGACATCCTAAGTGCCCACAATGCTAGAACCAAGCATTTTCGGTATCTGATATGGTCATCCACGATGTGCCTTTGGACCCACAGCCCTGATGTCGCTAGGGCATACAATGATCAAGTCACTCATATGCGAGATGTATGAATCACACCGTACAGTCATGCAGCAATCTCGCTTGTATCATGCACTCATATGGGGCACTCCATCTCATAAGGAGTCCCATAATGTCTCAGCCCAACATCTTATTCTATGATCAAATATTCCTCATATCAAGCATACATATGATACATATGGCATGAGGCATAAAATTATACTAAGCATGTCATAAAGTGATGAACTATCCTCACAACGAAGATGGGCCTAGACGGTCTACACATAACAAGTATGGGCCTATCAATGGGCCCTAGGGAGAGTCATAATGTGAACATTTAACCAACACTACACTTGCAATGTGGACATCAAACCATCATTGCTCCCAAGGCATAGCCTGTCGTAAACATCATTACATAAACCATGTTAGGATCACACATTACAATGGACCTTAGGTACATCCCATTGGGCCTTAAATACATCAAATGGGCCATATCACATGGGCCTTACATTCATTAAATGGGCCGCATTAATGGGCCTCACCAACGTGCCTTATGTACATTGCAATGGGCCATAACCCATGGGCCTTAGAATACATCAAAATGGGCCTAATCACATGGGCCTTATGTATCTCAAATGGGCCACACCAATTGGGCCCCATGCATACCAAACGAGCCACACCCAAATATAAGTGGAGATAGCGATTTTTCACCATTGAATTTCCAAGGCCCACTGTATCATTTATTTATTTATTTTATCCAATTTGGCCTTAAGGTCACACTGACCTGGATTAGGAAGAAACAAATTTCCTAATAATCCAAAACTTATGTGAAACAAAAGGTTTCAATGGCAGACACTCAATCCCCACTACCTTTGGCTATGTGGCCCACTTGGTCCTATATCTGCCTCATTCTTCAGCTCATGCTATAAAATGAGCTTTCCAAATGGTTGGAAGGCTTGGATGCAACACATGCATCATGATGGACCCCACTATCATGGGACAGTGTGAATAAAACACATAAAGGGGGTCCCACCGTCCGCCTGGACGGTGTGACTAAAACACATACATCACTTGTGGGCTCCACCGTCTGCATGGACGGTGGGAGCCAAACCTATACATCTCTATGGGTCCCATGTGGGGCACACCATAATGTAAATTTTCCATACAACCGCTGATAAGGTCACATGGACCTGGCTGAGTAGGAAAAATAAATTTCATAATCATCCAAAACATTTTGTGGCACCCAAAGGGTTTTCAGGGCAGACGTTCAATCCCATTGTTTCCCATGATGTCGGTCATCTGAGTTTCAGATCGGGCCGATTTTTGGAGGGGGCCCACTTCAGGAAGTGGCCCACCTAATGAACGGTGTGGATATTAAACATACAACATGATGGGGTTCGCAGCTGGGGCCGTGGGTCCCTACCCACCCTCCTACAATGCAGGCGCTGCCTGCGCCTCTGGCAGCATCAATGCCTAATGCATTGGGATTTTTTTTGAAAAGAGATTTTTTGTAATTTTTCATGTACAGGACCCGCATCAATAAGATCCGCCCCACTCAATGGATTCTACATTCCGCAACCAATCCATCAAGCCCAATATTGCTCATCTTTCGGCGTGTAGAAAAATTTAAGATGAAGTTGAATGGTAAAAATCATTTTTGCTAAGATATGGCCCACCAACTAGTTGGATCAACCTCATTTTTTGGTTCAACACCTAAAATGAGTTGGGGAAAAGGATGTATGGCTTGGATTGAATACATACATCAAGGTGGGGCCTACACAAGTGGCCCACTCCAAAGCCTTATGAAGCAAGCTAATATTTGTGTTTTCCCCAGTTCACGTCCAGAGACACTGGACTCTTTTTTTTTTAGCATACAAATAATGTTAAGGTGGGTCCTACTTAGGTGGGCCACTACATGGCTAGATGGTGTGGAACATACACACATATAAAGTGGGGCCCACCTAAAAATGGATTGGATCTAATACATGCTTCATGGTGGGGTCCATCCGGGTGGGCCACATGGCCCTTTCATCACATAAAAGGAAAAAAAAAATAGAGAGAGAAAGAGAGAGATCGAGACACGTGTGATGGAGGGACCCCGACACTATGGGCCCTCCCTTGCATTCAATCATACATCAGGTGGGTCCCAATACATGTGGGCCACCAAATCAAAGATCAATAGTGGAGATCCTTTCTCCACCAAGATGTAAGGTTTAGATGACCCCTTTTTAAGCTAGAAAGTAAATATCATGATGGTGTCCATGGAGAATGGCCCCATCATGGAATGATAATAAAATCAAGGTGGGCCATCGGCCACATCTAGGGTCCCAAGTGAGATCCATACCATCAATCGGTAGGCCTCACTTGGTCCATCATTAAAACATGGAAAGATCTAGCCTAATAAGCACCCACTTTCGATCTTCTTGGTCAGTTAGAACACCAATCTCCTTATGTCTCACTTTGACGGTGGAAGATGAGGTTTGAATGGCTAGGATGATGGATTTGGGATGGAAAAGTGGGCCTCAAACATGCACTCTCCATGGGAAGAGCTTGGACGTGAGTATTTTTGGTTGCTTGGACTGGTGTGTTCAGAAAGAGAGAGAGAAGGGGTTGTAAGGAAAGAGAGAGAGAGAGAGAGAGAGAGAGAGAGAGAGAGAGAGAGAGAGAGATGGGTGATGGATGTGAGTGATGGGTGTGAGGTGATAGTGTACTTAACATATATGGCTATGTAAGAGAGAGGGTGAGAAAGAGTTGACTTGGTGGTTGCTCGGGGATGGGGTGAAAGATATTGTGTATTTGACATGAAGTGATTGATTGGTTGATTGGTTGATTGATTGATGGGACATGTCGTAGAGATTCTCTTGGAATTACAAATGTGCGGCATTTTCTTCAAAATAAACACCGGCCCACATCTCCCTACCAAGGAATCAGATCGGTATACAAACGTAATGTTTGAACCGCGGCGACGATACAATCGCAATGGTATAAGTCTTAGATTAAGCTGACTCAAATCTACAGGATACGACTTAGGGTCATGCGCAAACGTCGATTATACATCGCAGATTGCCTGAATTCGATGGGAAGGATCGCGGCAATCGACGGAATAGTACAGACTAGGATACGGGTCTCATAACCTATAACCTAAACTTAAACTTATAACCTACACTTATAACCTAAACCTAAGCCTATAACTTATAACCTAAACCCAAACCTGAACCCTATTTCCTAAACCTAAACCTTAACCTATTCTCAATTCCCTAAACCTTAACCTATAACCTAATTGAAACCTAAACCTATAACCTACACTTATAACCTAAACCTTTAACCTTAACCTAAACTTAAAACCTAACCTAAGCCTTAACCTATAACCTAAACCTAAACCTCTATAACCTAAACCTAAACCTAAACTTATAACCTAACCCAAACCTTAACCTATAACCTATAACCTAAACCTAAAACCTCTATAACCTAAACCTAAACCTTAACCTATAACCTAAACTCAATTCCTTAAACCTATAACCTATAACCTAAACTCAATTCCCTAAACCTTATCCCTAAACCTAAACTTATAACCTACACTTATAACCTAGCTATAATCTAAACCTAAAACCTAAATGTAAACTTAAATCCGATTTCCTAAACCTAAACCTTAACATATTCTCAAATCCTTAAACCTAAACCTACACCTAATCCTAATCTCAACTCCCTAACCTAAACATAAACCTAAACCTATACTTATAACCTAAACCTAAGCCTATAACCTATAACCTAAACCCAAACCCAAACCCGATTTCTTAAACCTAAACCTTAACCTATAACCTACACTTATAACCTAAACCTTTAACCTTAACCTAAACTTAAAACCTAACCTAAATCTTAACCTATAACCTATAACCTATAACCTAAACCTAAACCTCTATAACCTAAACCTATGCCTTAACCTATAACCAAAATTTATAACCTAACCTAAACCTTAACCTATAACCTATAACCTAAACCTAAAACCTCTATAACCTAAACATAAACCTTAACCTATAACCTAAAGTCAATTCCCTAAACCTTAACCTATAACCTATAACCTAAACTCAATTCCTTAAACCTAAACCTATAATCTACACTTATAACCTAGCTATAATCTAAACCTAAAACCCAAATGTAAACCTAATCCCGAACCTGAACCCGACTTCCTAAACCTAAACCTTAACATAAATCCCTAAACCTAAACCTACACCTAATCCTAATCTCAACTCCCTAACATAAACTTAAACCTAAACTTATACCTATTCTCAATTCCCTAAACCTAAACCTAAACATATAACCTAAACCTATAACCTAACCTAATCTTAAAGCTATTTTCATAAACTAACTCTAGTCTTGTCATTGTAGAGATGGATAAGAGTTGGATGCGAGCTAAGAACAGGTTTGGCCCAAAGTATAAACAAGGGGTTCAAGAGTTCATGGAATTTGTGCGAAATCGGGCCAATTTAGGGAATAGGATTAGGTGTCCATGTCAAAAATGCAAGAACATGATATATAGGACTTTAGACAAAGTAGAGGATGATTTGTTCATAGTTAGGATTGACCAGGGTTACACTTGGTGGATATATCATGGTGAAGATATGACCCATAGAGTTAAGGTCACTGAAGCCTTTGCTGACCCAATTGTGCCGGATGACAGGATGAAGACGTTGATGAAATACAAGATATCATGGGGGATGTGTTTAGGGGAACAATTGTGGATACTGATTTTGCAGCGACAAGCAATATCCAAGATATTCCTCCTATGGGTGATGTCGAATGAGAAAAGTTTAGTAGGTTGTTGAGGGATGCGCAACATCCACTTTATCCAGGGTGTGAGAACTTTACCAAGTTAAATTTTCTTACAAAGTTACTTCATTTCAAGATAATAGATCGTTGGAGTAACAAATCGTTCGACATGTTGCTTGACTTATTGAAAGAAGTATTACCGAATGGTAAGACATTGCCTAAGTCTCATTACGAGGAAAAATCCTTGATGCGAGACTTGGGCCTTAGTTACATCCTCATACATGTATGTATAAATGATTATTTATTGTATTGGAAAGAGTATGAAAATGTTGAAGAGTGTCCAGAATATGGATAGTCTAGGTAGAAGTATGACAAAGACAAGCGTAAGAAAATCCCACAAAAGGTGTTAAGGTACTTCTCATTGAAACCCATATTACAAAGATTGTTTATGTCTCATGAAACGGCTGAAGATATGAGTTGGCATAAGGAGAAACGTGTTCATGATAATAGTACACTGAGGCACCCTACGGACTCTTAAGCCTGGTAAAATTTTGACAAGTAATATGACTAGTTTACAGAAGATTCTCGCAATGTTCGACTACGCTTTGCAAGTGATGGTTTTAATCCATTTAGTAATATATGTAGCTCATACAGTTTGTGGCCAGTAGTACTTATGCCCTACAATTTACCTCCTTGATTGTGTATGAAGGAGTCATTTTTCATGATGTCATTACTTATTACTGGGCCAAGGTCACCTGGGAATGACATTGATGTGTATTTACAACTGTTAGTACATGAGTTAAACGAGTTGTGGAGTCAAGCTGTACAAACATATGACACATTTGTAAGACAGACATTTCAATTGCATGCAGCGGTCTTGTAGAAAACAAATGACTTCGTCGCATATAAGAATTTGTCTGGGTGGAGTACGAAGGGAAAGTTGGTTTGTCTTACATGTGGTATTGAGACTTGTTCATTGTCATTGAAGCATGGTAGAAAAACTTATTATATGGACCATCGTCGCTTCCTTCCGAGCAATCATAGTTGGCGCAGGAAGAGATCTTTGATGGCAAACAAGATCATAAGCTACCTCCGAAAGAGCTATCTGGATAAGATGTGATGCAATAACTGAGTAACATTGAAAAAGTTAAATTTGGTAAGGCATCACACTTGAACAAGAGGAAACGTACAATATTGGACTATAACTGGAGGAAGAAGAGCATCTTTTTTTAATTTCTCTATTGGAATGATCTGAAATTGTGACACAACTTAGATATCATGTATATTAAGAAAAATATATGCGACAATGTCTTCAGAACATTGATGAACATAGAGAAGAAAATAAAAGATAGTTTTAAGGCTCAATTGGATCTACAAGCAATGGGTTTAAGGAAAGAGTTGCACTTGCAACCACATAAAAATTCGTATACTATACCAGCAGCCTAATACACATTGACAAAACTAGAGAGAAAGCGTTTATGTGAATGGTTAAGATCGGTGAAGTTTCTCGATGGGTACACGTCAAACATATCTCGACGCGTAAACATTACGGACTGTAAGGTAACAGGAATGAAAAGTCCTGATTGTCACGTTCTTTTGCAACACCTACTATCAGTTACGATTCATGGATTCCTGAGCAAGGATATCAGTGCAGCATTGATTGAGTTGGGGATATTCTTTAAGGATTCGTGTTCGAAATTATTAAATGTAGATGTTATTAAATGACTTGAGAGGGACATTACTGTAATCCTTTACAAAATTAAAAGAATGAAAGATACACCTAGCGATTCACTTATCACATGAGGTGAAGCTTGCAGGCCCAGTACAATATCGTTTGATGTATCCGATCGAAAGGTGGTAGAACCTATTAAAATTTTTATTCATTCCATAAACTACATATATCCATGTTTTCATACGTCTAACATAGCGATTTTATGTATAGATACCTTCACACACTCAAACGATTTATGAGGAATAAGGCATGGCCGGAGGGATCCATAGCTGAAGCGTACATTGATAATGAGTACCTTACATTTTTCTCCATGTATCTTCATGACATAGAGACTAGATTCAACCGAGAAGATCGGAATGCCGATGAAGGGTAGGAGCATGAACAAGGACTCATATCTATATTTACACATAACGTTCATCCCTTAGGATCCCTGACATTTCAAGATATAGACCATGGGGAGATAGAAAAGGCGCAGTGGTATGTGTTGCATAATTGTGAAGAAATAGAGTCGTACTTGGAGTAAGTCTTCCATCGATTATTATATTCTCTACATACGATGATCTTAGTGTTTCTTACTAATGACGTGTTATTTATCTGTAGCGAACACATTGACCAGATGAAGTCTCAATTCCCAACAAATTATGATCAAATGCATCAGGATCAGTTTTCAGAGTGGTTTGCAAAACATGTAAGATTTCACATTGTATCTCACCACACTTAAAATTTTTATTATATTACACATTATTTGAACCTAAGAAAATCCGTAAATAATTACATTCTATACATGATAATAAATGAAGACGTTGCGCACGAACAAATCTGCGATGCATCTGATGAACTATACTCACTAGCGTGTGGCCCTGATAGACGTGTATTTAGAAATAAAAGTTATAATGTAAATGGAATTCGGTTCCATATCGAAGAACGTGAGAAGTATAGGACCACACAAAATAATGGGATGGTTGTGAAGGGAACGAATGAGGAGGATGAAATTGACTTTTATGGCGTTTTGACGGATATTATTAAGCTGAGTTATTATATGAGAAAGTCGGTGTACTTATTTAAATGTGATTGGTGGGACATTGGAAATAAGAAGTTGGGAATACAAACTGACAACTACTTTATAAGCGTAAATTTATCTCGAAAGTGGTTTAAGGATGACCCATTTGTCCTCGCCAGTCAAGCCGAACAAGTATTTTACTTCGCTGACACTAAGTTAGGCGGCTCTTGGCACGTGGTGAAGAAAATAAAGCCTAAAAACGTATTTGACGTTCCCGTACCAGAAGTTGAAGATAGCAAGGACAAGAGAAATGAAACGGAAAGGGTTAAACAAGCATATTAAGAAGACATGTCATCTGGGGATACAAGAACTGATTCAAGTGTTGATATTAATGTAGTGCAATTGGGTAGAGATGATGTGTCACTTGATCATATTGATGCCTCAATAATACATGATATTGTTAGAGATGATAGCAGTTTCATTGATGACAACGTTGTAGACGAAGAAGAGAAAATACTGATCAGCGATAGTGATGGTGAAGAAGAAATAGTCTTAAGCAATAATGATACAGACAACGATTATTAAATGTACACATGATTTACATGTCATTTTTTAATTCAAATAATTTATGCATTCCATCTATACATGAAAATTACAAGTCATGATTTATTCCAAAAATTGACTTGTTTATAATCCACATTTGCAGTTGAGTCAATCTCTAATCATGTCCTCCTCAAACTGGAGTATAGTAGAAGCACGCAACATACTTCATCAGCTATTGCAGATGGACGTTTCGGTCCTATCTTCTTTTGGTAGGGTCAAAGAGATACCCGGTCTGATCGATGAGTGTATGACAGATTATATACAACGACTTAGATAAAAGATTATACCATCTCAAAGAAATTCCAGTGCTGATGGAGATGTATAACCACGGGAAACTTGATATGGAATATGCGACTTTGTCATTTACACATCTAAATGGAGTCCTGAGAGACCAGATTTCTCCTATTGTGACTGTTATGTTGACTGAAAAATATCGAGTGCTTCACACAACATGACATATGCTTCTGAAGCGTACGATAACTTACGCAGAGAGTACTTCGGATAGTTTACCTCAAAGTTGTTTCGTATTACAATGAAATATATGTATTTAATATAGAATAATAATGTGTAATAGAATTTTCAAGGGTCATAGATTAAAGTTTATAATTTTATTATGTTCTGCTTGCATTATAATGTAATGGTCTAATCATATTTTAATCATCTCTCCAAGCATAAGCACAAATGCACTGTACCATCAGCACTACTTGTATAATGTTTTAGTATATTTCATTTATATTGACATTGTTTAAATTTATATGATCATAGCTCGCACATATTCAATGATGGCACCAGGTGGGAGTGTACATCGTTCGTGCACTGGATCTACCCCTTTTACCCGTGATACGACGGAGCTAGCATCGTCGTCACATGTTGCATCGCAAGCGTCTAATCCCTTAGCCGCGCATACATCGGGCACTGCATGTAATTCTAGACATATATTTCTTTTAATGACTTCTGTTTATGTTTAGACTTACATATTTCTTTTCCAATGACATCGTCGACCAACCGACGAGGATGTGGACCCACGCGTGGGTTACTTTTTGAGAGACTTACACATGAGGGTAGGGTGACGGTAAAGTTCCCACAGGACTGCATTAGACCTGTTGGGAACAATGTCAGACTGTTTACGTCAGAAGTCCGTGTCTTATGCCAATCTTTGATTCCCCCTACCACCTCCCGTTGGGTATACGTGATAGATGATGTACGGCAGCTCATCCATCAGCGTCTTCAGGTAAATTTTAGTAAATTAATTTTTTTTTTATAAAAATTCATTGACGGTTAAGTTATTTTCTCAATAAGTTTATTGTCTTAATCTATTATTTACGAAACTACAGGATAAATTTGACTTGGATTTGAGTGTTCTGCACATTTTCTATGTCATCGATGACATGATCAAGGAGCGATCAAGGAGTACTGCTCCTTGTTACACAAGCGGTATAAGCAGTGCATAAGCCATGAGGAGGGCACACTATCCGCAAAGCTGTATGTGACCCATGACGACTGGCGGATACTCTGTGATAAATTTTCATCTGATTCTTTTAAGGTAATATTTACATATTTACGATATCTTAAGTTAACACCTAAATTCACGATTAATAACAATATATTATGAATAATGTGTTCAGAAGAGAAGCAAAATAAATTCTGACAACAGGGGAAAGTTAGAAGTGAACCACGTAGCTGGTTCAAAGTCATTTATAGAAATTCGTCACGACATGGTAAAAAATTGCTGATAATTATTAAGTTGATATATTCTTTTCATGCGTTTATATTAACTCTATTGTCCTTTTGATTGCGCAGCGAGATTTCGTCACTGGCCAGGAGCCCAGACCAGTAGACCTCTACAAAGGGACTCATTGCCGGCAGGCGATGGGATCTTAGATACATCCTAGAGCCAACGAGATTTGGGTAAAAATCTTTACATTGTAAAATTTAATTGTATTAAATTATAATAATATCATTTTTAGAAAAAATTCATATGATTTCATTATGTGCAACGATGGACACCTTACGCAGTCAGCCCACTCCCAATGGTACTCAGCGGAGTGAGCTAGAGATCCTGAGTGAGGTGCTTGACACCCATTATAGATATGTGCGTGGGCTTGGCCAGTGTGTGTTCACTCCCCAAGTGCAAGGTTGTGATGTAGTAATAACTCGGTAAGACCGAGGTCGAATCCCAAAGGACTGAAACCTGTACGTACTCTAAAACTAAGCAGAATCAGAACTAGACTAAGGTGAATTCTAAATCAATTTGAATTTGAAGGAATAGTGGTGAAATATTAAATTAAAACTAAAGAGAAATCAGAGGTAGGGAAACTAAGGATTCAGAGGATCCACTTGTAGAGATCAGGGAGATCTTATGCCTGCATCATGGAATTAACTGAACTGTAGTTGATATAGTTTTTAAGAGATGAAAGGTATATGAATTAGAATGGATTCCATCACCAAACCATGCCCAGGAGACTATGGCAAACAACATAATTAAACTAATTACCAACCAATCACATGCTATGAAAGTTAGGAAGGGTACCGTCATCCGACCATGCCCAGGAGACTATGGTGAACAACAGGGCTTCCTGACGTCATAAACATAAAGGAAAAGAAATCATGATCAAAGCCATTGCAGACCCATTGTAATTTCGGTCACAACAGACCATTAAAGACTAAAAACATGCCATTATTAATAACACCAAAATTAACGTTAATTCAATCTAAACAAAAGGTACAAGCAAGTCACTCCCATCATGCTACAAGCTTCACCTCTTAGCCCTAACTAAGAGGTTTAGCCAAACATGGTGTGGCTTAATCTCATGAATTAATAAGAAAGAAAGGAGAAAAAAAACCAAAAAATTTCCCTGTCTCTCTCTCTAAGCCGACCCACGTCCAAGCCCAAGCCTTCCTCAACTCCAGCTGTGTATGATTTTTCTCTCTCTCTCTCTCATGTCTCTCCTTTTATATAGCACCAAGTCGGTGCTGGGAGTGCGTAAGACGGAGCGGAGCAACTTACGCAGCAAGTTTTAATGCGCAACACGTTCCGTAGCCGAAACTTGCAATAACGCAAGATAACCTGCGATTGGCTCAGAATTTCGAAGTAGTGAACACGTTTCATCTTGGAATTCCTCTATGGTTAGTGTCATCTGGAGCCTGGGCGTCAACTGGATGGTTCAGATCATCAAAACGAGCCATGATAGTGGCCCATGACTCCCTCAAAATTTTAGATTTTACTAACGCTGAAACAGGGTTGCGGATTTTTGGAGCGCTGATCACACGGCCCACTTGATTTATAAACCGGCCATCCATATCACATTTAATGGGCTGAAAATCAATCTTTGCGGTCTTTTGAAGTTATGCTACCTAGGCAACAGTCACGTCCCTCCTCTGGAGTGAATGAACCACTCAGATCAGTCGTACACCTGATCATGGTGGCCCATTGCACCCAACCGGACATCTCTGTTTGCGTAAACGAAGGAAAACTGGATTTCTTCCGCTGTGCTGCTGGCGGGACCCATGATCAGCATCTAATGAGAAATCCACACTGTTCATTATATTCGTGTCGAAAAATCGTCATGGAAAGAATCTTTTGGGAATGAAACAGGTATGGCCCATACGATCTTCCGTTCTACTGTCCATTTGACGTTTAACGGCTAGGATTTTACACTTGCTTGCATGGTCTCAAAAGGTCACTTAGGCGAGGTTACTAACCCCCCTCTATACACAACAGACGGTTCGGATCTTCGAGATACATGATGTGTGGTCCCCACTACTAAAAAAATAGCCAGCGCATTGCGGACGCTGTTTAAAATAGGGAAGAAGAAGGAGAGACGGGTCAGCCCGTCTTTTGACCGGGCTGACCGTCCGGTGCACAGCGAGTGCACCCTTTCAGTGCACTCCACTTTGAAAAGTGGGTCCCACCATGATGTCTATGTGCGATCTTCTCCGTCCATACATTCTGTCATATCATTTAAACCGTAGATACTGAAGATGAAGCGGATCCAAATAGCAGGTGGGCCTGGAATCATGATTCTGAGGGCTAATTGTCCGTTAAGCCACTTTCATCAGGATCCAACGGCTGAAATTCGACGTTTACGGTTAATTTCTTGTCTTCAGGCCACGTATGAAGTTTCGAACTGAACGGATTTTAGGAAACATGTGATCTTGCATTCTGGATGAGTTTTAGGGCATTTGAGCTTCAGTTCTTTGGTTTTTACTGATCCCTGGCGTTGATCTTGGTCCCCAGGAGTCGATCCCTTGCCTTTGGTGTCATCAGAACGTCAAATTCATGCTTTTAGTACCTATTTCAGTCCGAGCTTGTAAATACACCTTGCATCACAAACACGATTAAAACGGCCCATTAAACGGTGTCTTATTCGTAAATCTAGGCAATAAATGGGGTCTGATATGCAATATTTGACCCTCAACACAACCCCCAACCAGCATCTTGCTAGTCCCGAGCAAGGTATGCGAAAAATAAGTTGAGAATTAGAAGATGATTCCTATGAACTCGAATGATGCTTTCGAAAAACAATTCAGATATTAGAATTTTAAGTTTCATGGATGTTCGGCATTACTTTCTCCTGGACTCGAACACACAGTAAACTTCATAATCAAGTGCAAAGTAATAATCCATCAGTTAGAAAAATTCTAAACATTGAGTTCCATAGGTGTATTGTGTAATCTCAACTTACCACTATTAAGAGGTCCAATCTTCAATTTCATGATATCATTGGTAACTAATAGGGCATTCAGGACACCCAAAATTTGTCTTACAGATCATCTTTTCAGTTTTCCAACTTTTAATTTTTTTCAGTAAAAGTAACGCCAAGAAGGGGAATCAAGTCCTTACCTATAGGGAGCAAACCTATGGTGAAGACCGTACACCCAACCCTTTTCACATATCATTCATGGGGAATCAAATTTCCACCTATAGGGAGCAAACCTATGGCAAAAATTATTCGCCCAACTTTTTCCAAAGGTATCTTCTTTTCTCTCTTTTTTTTCTCTCTTTAATTGATCATGATGGGTAATTTTCAAACGGGTTCCTTACATGCTTAGTGATTACCAAATTAACCCTTCAATATCAAACTGAACACGAAGCGAGACGTGACATGTGAAATCATGACTCAATCAATGTTTATAACTTCCAATCATGGATTAATGATTCAAACTTAACCGTGAAGTCTAACAGATACTGAATCTATCAAGCAGCTAAATCCAAGAGTCATAAATTGTCACGCCCTAAACTCGAAAATCGGATTCACATGAATCCCGATTGCCGAATCTGGTGCCGACAGCCTCCGTAGTGCCCCATTCTCGGCTTCTGATAATCAAATGCCAGATTCAGATCCTGGGATCCTACGAGGAGTTTCAGAATGAATTTTTTTTTTTTTTTGTAATGGAGCATAACCACAAGCATAACCAAGTCACACAACAACATTACCACATATCCACTATATCAAAATCTTTTAAGTACAATGCGGAAAGAGAAATACAAGATGATCGAAAGCTCCAAAATGGTCTGATACGCGCTCCTGCCTCAGCGCTGCTACTGTCCAACGCTACCTCCACGCAACGGTCGTGCATAAGCTTACAAAAGCTTAGAGGGTGGTGTAAGTGTGTGCGCAAGGCAAACGCCAAGTGTACAGTATCAGAGTAGTGCGAAAGTATGCAGTAAGTCCACGAATACAATCAACCATACCAAGACTATGCAATGCAAGGCATGATGCGAGATATGAATGTCATCGACCACACCAATGCAATTCAAGGCCTACATAGCCGAATGTCATATGCGAAATGTAATTCAAGCAAGTCGGTACTCATCAAGTACATATATCAGTAAAATTCCTCTCTGGATATAACCGGGGTCTAATACACTTCACAGTGACTGCCACCTCCCTAGCTGCACAGTCAAGAAAGTGGAATACACCTCACTACCCGCCTGACCAGTAGTCTGCCAATACCTACCCGGCTCGTCGATAACGGACTCATTTGCGAGCTGGTCAAACTCAGCCTAGCTTATAGCCCCCTCTCTCAGGCGGATAAGGCCACACCCCCTTCCAACCTACCACGGCATAGTGGGAGACGCGGCCTACTGGTATTCGGCACTCAGGCGCTCGTGTATCCACTCGGTGTAAACGTTGGAGCATCTCTTGGTACCAAAAAGGTTATGGGACTTTCACCCAAGGACATCCTAAGTGCTCACAGTGCTAGAATAAGTATTTTCGGCATCCAATACGGCCATCCACGATGTACCTATGGAGTCACGGCCCTGATGTCGCTAGGGAATGTAGTGATCAAATCACACATATGCGAGATGCATGAATCACGCCGTCAAATCATGCAGAAATCCAGCGCGTACTGCGCGATCATGTGGAGCACTCCGTCTCATAACGAGTCCCATAAATGGTCTACCAAATGGCATATGCTATGATCAGTCGCTACTCAAACCAAGCATACATATGATGCGTATGAACATGAGTCATGAGATTATACTAAGCATGTTATAAGGTGATGGATAACAACGAGCATAGGCCTATCAATGGGCCCTAAGGGGAGTTACAATACGGACATTTAACCAACATTGTACATACAATATGGACGTCAAACCAATATTTTTCCCTAGGTACGGCCCGCTATATATATCATTACATGAACATGGGAAGTCACACATTGTAATGGACCCTAAGGTCATTCCGTTGGGCCTCGACCCATGGGCCTTAGATACATCAAATGGGTTGCGTTAATGGGCCTCACCAATGAGCCTTATGTACATTGCAATGGTCCATGATCCATGGGCCTTAGAATATATCAAAGTGGGCCTCACAACTTGGGCCTTGGAATACATCAAAGTGGGCCTCACAACTTGGGCCTTAAATATATCAGATGGGCCTACACACTTGAGCTTTAAATATATCAAATGGGCCACTCCATTTGCGCCCCATGCACATCAAATGGGCTTGAATCCCGTGGGCCCTATATAGAATATGTCACGCCCCAAACCTGAAAATCGGATTCACATGAATCCCGATTGCCGAATCCGGTGTCGACAGCCTCCGTAGTGCCCCATTCTCGGCTTCTGATAATCTAATGCCAGATTCCGATCCTGGGATCCTACAAGGAGGATTTTCAGAATGAATTTTATTTTTTTTTTAAAGAAGGAGCATAACCACAGACATAACCAAGTCACAAAACAACATCACCACATATCCACTATAACAACAATTTTAAGTACAATGCAGAAAGGGAAATACAAGGTGATCAAAAAGCTCCAAAAGGTCCTGATGTGCACTCCTGTCTCAGCGCTGCTGTCGTCCAACGCTACCTGCACGCAACTATCGTGCATAAGCTTACAAAAGCTTAGAGGGTGGTGTAAGTGTGTGCGTAAGGCAAACGCCAAGTGTACAGTATCAGAACAATGCGGAAGTATGTGGTAAGTCCATGAATATACCAAGGCTGTATAATGCAAGGCATGATGCGAGATATGAATGCCATCGGCCACACCGATGCAATGCAAGGCCTACATAGCCAAATGTCATATGCGAAATGCAATCCAAGCAAGTCGGTACTCCTCAAATGCGTATATCAGTACAGTTCCTCTCTGGATATCACCGGGGTCTAATACACTTCGCGGAGACTGCCACCTCCCTAGCTGCACAGTCAAGCAAGCGGATAAGACCTCACTATCCGCCTGACCAGTAATATGTCAATACCTACCCGGCTCGTCGATAGCGGACTCATTTGCGAGCTAGTCAAACTCAGCCTAGCTTATAGCCCTCTCACTCAGGCGGATAAGGCCACACCCCCTTCCAACCGACCACGACACAGTGGGAGATGCGGCCTACTGGTATTCAGCACTCGGGCGCTCGTGTATCCACTCGGTCTAGACGTTGGAGCATCTCCTGGTACCAAAAAAGTTCTGGGACTCTCACCCAAGGACATCCTAAGTGCCCACAGTGCTAGAATATGCATTTTCGGTATCCAATATGGCTATCCACGATGTACCTGTGGAGCCACGGCCCTGATGTCGCTAGGGGGTGCAGTGATCAAGTCATACGTATGCGAGATGCATGAATCACGCTGTCAAAACATGCAGCAATCCAGTGCGTACTGCGCGATCATGTGGGGCACTCAGTCACATAACGAGTCCCGTAAATGGTCTGCCCAATGGCGTATGTTATGATCAGTCATTACTCATATCAAGCATACATATGATGCGTATGGGCATGAGTCATGAGATTATTCTAAGCATGTTGTAAGGCAATGAATAGCAACAGGTATGGACCTATCAATGGACCCTAAAGAAAGTTACAATGCGGACATTTAACCAACATTGTACACACAATGTAGACGTCAAACCAACATTGTTTCCTAGGCACTGCTTGCCATAAATATCATTTCATGAACCATGAGAAACGTTCATTGCAATGGACTCTAAGGACTTCCGTTGGGCCTTGATCCCTGGGCCTTGGATATATCAAAATGGGTTGTATTACATGGGACTCACATTCACCAAATGGGTTGCATTAATGGGCCTCACCAATGAGCCTTATGTACATTGCAATGGTCCATGATCCATGGGCCTTGAAACACATCAAAATGGCCTCACAACTTGGGCCTTAAATATGTCAGATTGGTTTACACTCATGAGTTTTAAACCTACTAAATGGGCCACTCCATTTGCGCCCCATGTGCATCCAATGGGCTTGAATCCCGTGGGCCCTTTATGTATAAATGAGCCGGATCCCGTGGGCATTGCATATGTCAAATGGGCCGAAACCCATGGTCATTACAAATGCCAAATGGGCTTAATCCCATGGCCGTTGCACATGCTAAATGGGCTTAATCCCATAGCCTTAGATGTGCACCAAGGTGGGCCTGAATGAATGGCCATAAATGGATCAACATGGGCCTTATATGCGTGCCAAAAATAGGCCCATTTGAACCATGGATCTACTTCATTTTGATTGATAAATGGATGGACGGTTAGGATGCAACTCATGCATCATGGCGGGAATCACAGGGAGGGCCACCATCATTATAATATACTATATAATTATATACAGTATATATATATATATATATATATATATATATATATATATATATATATATATATATATATATATATATATGTATACACATACACATGCCCACGCACATGTGTACTCACACATGCATGCACACACATGCACACGCACGCACCCACACACATGCATACACACACGTGCACTCACACGCACTCATACACACTCACACACACTCACACACACTCACACATGCAGTGGGCTCCACCGTCCGGGCGGACGGTGGAGTCAGGCACGTACACCACTGTGGGTCCCATGGGGGGGCCCACCATAATGTTTATATGACATCCGACCCATCCATTAGGTCACACAGACCCGAATGAAGGGTAAAAACAATTTTCAGCTTGATCCCGAACTCTGGTGGGCCTGAAAGAAAACTTCAATGGTAGGGTTCATTTCACACTATTTCTCATGGAGTGGGCCACCTGAAATTTGGATGTGTCTCATTTTTGGGGACGGCCCACCTCAGAGGGTGGGCCACCTTATGGACGGTGCAGATACAAAATATGCATCATGGTGGGGCCCGCCCGTGGAGCCGTGGACGGCCTGGCGTCCGCCGACCGCCCGCCGCTGGGGCGTCTGACATGGGCAGAGGCAGCAACGCCTCTGCTGCTCGTTTTAAAGAAAAAGAGTTTTGGGAAGAAAGCGGTTTTTCCGCGGTTTTTCGTCTGTGGGGCCCACTAAAATGAAATCTGCTCCGGCCATTATGATCAGTGGCCCGAGGCCGTCCAAATGAGTCCAGAGTTTGAATTTTTTTGATGCATGGAAGTGAAATAAACTAAGAAAGTGATGTTTGAATGGTAAAGGTGCGACCTTTGACGCTATGGCCCACCAGGTGATTGGATCAGCTCCAAACTTCTACCCAACGGCTACAATGCCGTGGGTAATAGGATGAACAGCTCGGATCGGATATAATCATCAGGGTGGGGCCTATGCAAGGAGGCCACCCAATTTTTTTTCTTTCATTCTTTTTTTTTTTTTTTTTTCATTCTTCCCTTTTTCTTTTTCTTTTTCTTTTTCTTCACAACGTCCAGCGTCTGGGACGCTGGACGGTTAAATAATTTTTTTATTTATTATATTATTTTTTATTTTTATTATTTTTTTTTTCCTCAAATGGTAGGCCCTGATGAAGTGGGCCACCACATGATGGGCGGCATGAAAATGGCGTGAAAGGTGGGCCCCACTTGGATAACATAAATACATCAAGATGGGATCTATTCAAGTGGGCCATCCCATCCTTTTGTAATAAATAAAATAAATTAAATTAAAATAAAAATAAGATAGAGAGAGAGACATGGAGAGTGGGACACGGCTTATGATGGAGGGTCCCCGTCATTATGGGCCCTCCCTTACATGAAATCATACAACAACGGACCCCTTTGAACGAAAGACCATCAAAATGTAAATCAACGGTGGAGATCCATTCTCCACCGTTATGGACGGTCTAGATGACCTTTTTGAAATGAAATAAGCATCATGATGGGGTCCATGGAGAATGGCCCCATCATGGAATGATCTTGATGATCTAGATGAGCCATTGGCCACATCTTAGGGTCCCAAGTGAGATCCAAACCATTGATCGGTTGGCCTCACTTGGCCCACCTTAAAATCATGAAAAACTACTCTATCAAAGCACCCACCTCTAGATCTTCTTGGTCCGTTGGATAGCCGGTCTCCTAGAGCTTTACTTAGATGGTGGAGATGGGAATTAGATGGCTAGGATGGGAGATTTGGGAGTGGAAAGTGGGCCTCACATATGCACTTCTCTCCATGGGGAGGCTTGGACGTTGGATGCTCTCCCTTGCTTAGGTTGGAGTGTTGAGAAATGAGAGAGAGAGAGGTGTGATTAATGAGAGATGGAGTGATGTGAGGGGAGTGATGGGTGAAGTGATGTGTTAGTTGACTTGGGTGGTTGCTTGACTTGTGGAGAAAGGAAGCATGGGTGTGTGTGTACTTGACATGAGAGGTGATTGATGGGTGATTGATGGGATTGATGGGACATATTGTAGAGATTCCTTGGGATTTGCAACGCGCGGTGTTTTTGCTCGAACTGAACGTGGGTCCGTATCTCATCGTCTGGGTATCGGATCGGTGCGTGAGTTGCGGCGTTGGAACCGCGGCGACGGTGCGGTCGCAACGATACAAGTCTTGGATTAAGCCGGCTCAAATGAATAGGATACGACTTACGGTCGTGCGCAACGTCAACCGTAAGTCGCGGATTGCCGGAATCTGACGAGAAGGGTCGCGGGAATCAACGGAACAGTGCGGATTAGGATACGGGTCTTACAGCTCTCCCCACCTAATAAAAATTTCATCCTCGAAATTTACACTACCATGGCAACTGACCATAACTCAAAGAGGAAATAGGAAATATAACATCATATATATAATCAAGCACCATGATACATCATACAATCAATCGTCAAAGAGATGGGGATAACGCTCGCGGATCTCTGCCTCGCGCTCCCAAGATGCCTCATCCACACTATGGTGGCCCCACTGCACTTTCACCAAGGGAATGACCTTGGTTCTGAGGACCTGCTCCTTTCGATCGAGGATACGAACTGGCTGCTCAATATAAGAAGCGTCCTCACGAACCTCCAACGGCTGCCAATCGATAACAGGAACGATGTCTGACCCACACTTCCTCAACATAGAGACATGGAAGACGTTGTGGACGCCAGACAACTGCGATGGCAAGGCAAGCCGGTAAGCCACAGCGCCAATGCGCCCAGTGATCTCGAAAGGTCCTATGAATCTCGGGGCAAGCTTGCCCTTCGTCCCAAAATGAACTACACCCTTCATGGGTGAGACCTTGAGATACACATAGTCCCCAACGACAAACTCTAAGGGACGACGCCGACGATCAGCAAAACTCTTCTGCCGGCTCTGAGCTGTGCGCATCCTCTGTCTGATGATGTAGATATCCTCTGACGTCTGCAGCACAAGCTCGGGACCTAGGAGACGCCGCTCTCCAACCTCGGTCCAACAACTCGGAGATCTGCACGGTCTGCCATATAATGCCTCAAAAGGAGCCATGCCAATGGTCGCCTGATAGCTGTTGTTGTATGCGAACTCAGCCAATCGCAGGTGCTCGTCCCAGCTACCCGCGAAATCAATCGCGCAAGCCCGAAGCATATCCTCAAGGATCTGGTTGACCCTCTCAGTCTGGCCATCGGTCTGCGGATGATACGCGTTGCTGAGCTGCAAATCAGTGCCCATCGCTCTCTGAAAGCTCCTCCAAAACTGAGATGTGAACCTCGGATCTTGGTCTGAAACAATCGAGACAGGAACACCATGCAATCTCACGATCTCATCAATGAACATCCTAGCGAGCCGATCTGTATGCCAAGTCTCACGAATCGCAAGAAAATGTGATGACTTCGTCAGACGGTCCACAACAACCCAGATGGCGTCATGACCGCGCTGAGTCATCGGCAAACCCAAGACAAAATCGGTAGATATATGCGCCCACTTCCACATCGGAACGCACAGCGGCTGCAATAGGCCAGGGGGTCTCTGGTGATCGGCCTTGACACGCTGGCAGGTGTCACACTCGGCCACAAAACTGGCTATCTGGCGCTTCATCCCTGACCAAAAATACTGGCGTCTCATATCGCGATACATCTTCGTCGAGCCAGGGTGAATAGAGAAGCGCGATCGATGTGCCTCGGTCATAAGATCTCGGCGTAAATCAGGGATATCCGGGACACACAATCGGCCTCTGAAGCGAAGTCCACCGTCAGAACCGATCTGCCAATCTATCTGACTCTCAGATGCTGCCTCTGCTCGGTAATCCTGTAACGACTCGTCTGTCTGTTGAGCCTCGATCACCCTTGCGACAAGAGAGGGTTGAATCGACAAGCTCGATAGCTGAACGATAAATGACTGCAGACCAAACTCAAAGTCGTACTCTGCTATATCCTCGAGCATCCTCCACTCCTGAATCATCATATGAGCCACCAGGCCTCGTGGCTGACGACTGAGGGCATCCGCCACCACGTTCGCCTTGCCCGGGTGGTACTGAAGATCAAAATCGTAGTCCTTCAGGAGTTCCATCCAACGTCTCTGCCTCATGTTCAGCTCGGACTGAGAGAACAAATACTTCAAGCTCTTGTGATCGGAAAAGAGCTCGAATCTCACCCCATAAAGATAGTGTCTCCACACTTTCAGTGCAAAGACAACCGCTGCCAGCTCCAGATCGTGCGTAGGGTAGTTCAGCTCATGGACCTTGAGCTGTCGGGACGCATAAGCCACCGGCTTCCCGTGCTGCATCAGGACAGCACCTAAGCCAACTCGTGACGCATCAGTAAATACAACAAATCCATCACTCCCAGAGGGAAGAGTGAGGACAGGAGCGGACGTGAGGCGGTCCTTCAACTCCATAAACGCCTGATCACAAGCGTCGCTCCAAATGAACTCGGCACCCTTCCGGGTCAACCTGGTCAACGGGGCTGCAATGCGAGAGAATCCCTCAATAAAACGTCGGTAGTAGCCCGCCAAACCAAGAAAACTGCGGATCTCGGATGCGTTCGTGGGCTGATCCCACTGACGCACGGCATCTATCTTCGAGGGGTCTACAGCGACACCTTGCCTCGTCACTACATGGCCGAGGAACTTCACCTCCTCCTGCCAGAACTCACACTTTTCCAGCTTCGCGTAAAGCTGGTGTACACAGAGGGTCTGCAATGTAATCTCAAGATGTCGCTCATGCTCCTCATGAGTCCTCGAATATATCAGGATGTCGTCAATAAACACCATGACAAACTGATCAAGATACGGACGGAAGACCTCGTTCATTAACTGCATGAATACTGCGGGTGCATTGGTCAGTCCGAAGGACATGACCTGGAACTCAAAATGACCGTATCGCGTCCTAAAGGCTGTCTTCAGGATATCCTCATCTCGAACCCGAACCTGATGATAACCGGACCGCAAGTCTATCTTTGAAAAGAACTGCGCCTCCTGCAGCTGATCAAACAAGTCATCGATCCTCGGAAGCGGGTACTTGTTCTTGATCGTGACCTTGTTGAGCTCGCGGTAGTCTACGCAAAGCCTCAACGAGCCATCCTTCTTCTTTACGAAGAGTACCGGGGCTCCCCACGGTGAACTGCTCGGACGAATAAAGCCTAGCTCGCGCAACTCGTCCAACTGCTTCTGCAGTTCCTGTAACTCCAATGGTGCCATACGATACGGGGCCTTCGAAATAGGCGCAGTACCAGGCACAAGATCAATCTGAAACTCGGTATGCCGATGGGGTGGTAATCCCAGAATCTCCTGAAACACATCAGGAAAACCACAGACAACCGGCAGCTGGTCGATACTCAAAGCAGCTGGCTCCTCAACGGCACACGATAACAAGCAAGAAAGCTGCCCTCCTCTGGGCTCGGCAACAAACTGAAACTCTGGCACGCTGGGTATGCAGAACGTGACTGTCCTCGCAGAGCAGTCTAATATGGCGTAGTACTCGGCAAGCCAGTCCATGCCCAGGATAACATCAAAACCGGACATCGGCAAAACAAATAGGTCAGCAGGCAAGAAGATATCCCCAATCAAAATAGGGCAAGACGCACAAAATCGGCCCAACACTGCGGTCTTCCCTAATGGCGTCGATACTACCACATCCTCACGGGCAGACTCCAACGGTAAACCAGTCGATCGGCAGAAATCATCGGCGACAAATGAATGCGATGCACCAGAATCAAATAGTACACGTGCAATGCATGCAGAGACAGGAAGAGTACCCTCGACGACCCCTCCTGATGACTGAGGGTCCTGCTGGGCGACATAAAATCTGCCCTGAGCCTGCTGAGGAGGTGCAGGTCCCCTCTGAGGTCTCTGCTGCTGCTGTGGTCGCTGTGGGGGCCTAGTCTGCTGCCTCAGCTGCTGTGGAGGAGGTACAGGAGGCTGGTGCTGCGGTCGCTGCTGCTGTGGTGGCTGTCGTGGAGGTGGATGCGGTGCTCTCGGCTGTTGCTGCTGCTGCGGATGGGGACACTCGTGCCTACGATGCCCTGTACGACCGCACCCAAAGAAAGTACCTGTAAATGATCCGGAAGATGATGCTGGGGGTACTGCTGGTGCTCGGAATGCTGGGCGGGTCGTGCGCCTCTGCTGTGAACGATGCTGCTGATGGGAGCTACTAGAGGGTGCCTTCCTCTTCTGATCTCCCCTCTGATCACGGGCTCTCTGCACACTGGCCCAATCTGTCTCATATATCAGGGCTCTCTCTACTATCTCCTCAAATGTCGGAAGCATATGTCCGATCACACGGCTCCGGAGGGCAGGACGTAAGCCGTTCTCAAAACGGCGGGCCTTCCGCCCCTCATCATCAACAAGATACGTCGCGAATCTGGATAGTGCGACGAACCGAGCCTCATACTGGGACACAGACATGTCCCCCTGGACCAACGTCTCAAACTCAAGTGCGCGCTGCTGTCGCACATGCTCGGGGAAGAACTTCCGGTCAAACCGGTCTATAAAGTCCTCCCAGGTCCACTCAAAATCGGTGGCTACTGATCGGGCCACAGATGCCCACTAATACTGAGCCTCGCCCTGCAGAAGGAATACAGCCAATGGAACTCGCTGCTGAGTGGTACATCTCATGGTGTCGAATATCTTCTCCACCTCGGAGCACCATAACTCTACAGCAGTAGGGTCCGGCTCACCCCGAAAACGTGGGGGATCGTGCCGTCAAAAATCCTTGAGAAGAGCGCTCGCACGCTCCTGCTCAGCCTCGGCCGGTGACACTGTGGGACGCCTGCTCTGCCCCTGAAGAATGGCGGTCATCGCCTGCAACATCTGCTGCAGCTGAGTAGCACTCACAGGTACGGTCGGATCCGTACCTGTCTCAGGAAAATGAGTGGCATCCTCAGGCTCAAAGGCAGGACTATCCGGTGGTGGAGTAGAAGTAGCGGGTGGTAAAGCAGGAGCTGCGGGTGGTGGAGCGGGATTCGCTCGGGTCGTTCTTCTAGCCATAATGTCTCCTACAGGAAGGAACAATGGCCTATCAGTCTTGAGAATCCTCGAAGGCACATACATTAAGCGTTACGTCGAAAAATCGTTAAACCATTCAGACTCGGAACCTATTTATAGTAGATATGTGATGTATTACTCAGGTATTCCCAAGTTATGCTCTGATACCAACTTCTGTCACGCCCCAAACCCGAAAATCGGATTCACATGAATCTCGATTGCCGAATCCGGTGTCGACAGCCTCCGTAGTGCCCCATTCTCGGCTTCTGATAATCCAATGCCAGATTCCGATCCTGGGATCCTACAAGGAGGATTTTCAGAATGAATTTTTTTTTTTTTTAAAGAAGGAGCATAACCACAGACATAACCAAGTCACAAAACAACATCACCACATATCCACTATAACAACAATTTTAAGTACAATGCAGAAAGGGAAATACAAGGTGATCAAAAAGCTCCAAAAGGTCCTGATGTGCACTCCTGTCTCAGCGCTGCTGTCGTCCAACGCTACCTGCACGCAACTATCGTGCATAAGCTTACAAAAGCTTAGAGGGTGGTGTAAGTGTGTGCGTAAGGCAAACGCCAAGTGTACAGTATCAGAACAATGCGGAAGTATGTGGTAAGTCCATGAATATACCAAGGCTGTATAATGCAAGGCATGATGCGAGATATGAATGCCATCGGCTACACCGATGCAATGCAAGGCCTACATAGCCAAATGTCATATGCGAAATGCAATCCAAGCAAGTCGGTACTCCTCAAATGCGTATATCAGTACAATTCCTCTCTGGATATCACCGGGGTCTAATACACTTCGCGGAGACTGCCACCTCCCTAGCTGCACAGTCAAGCAAGCGGATAAGACCTCACTATCCGCCTGACCAGTAATATGTCAATACCTACCCGGCTCGTCGATAGCGGACTCATTTGCGAGCTAGTCAAACTCAGCCTAGCTTATAGCCCTCTCACTCAGGCGGATAAGGCCACACCCCCTTCCAACCGACCACGACACAGTGGGAGACGCGGCCTACTGGTATTCGGCACTCGGGCGCTCGTGTATCCACTCGGTCTAGACGTTGGAGCATCTCCTGGTACCAAAAAGGTTCTGGGACTCTCACCCAAGGACATCCTAAGTGCCCACAGTGCTAGAATATGCATTTCCGGTATCCAATATGGCTATCCACGATGTACCTGTGGAGCCACGGCCCTGATGTCGCTAGGGCGTGCAGTGAGTAAGTCATACGTATGCGAGATGCATGAATCACGCTGTCAAAACATGCAGCAATCCAGCGCGTACTGCGCGATCATGTGGGGCACTCAGTCACATAACGAGTCCCGTAAATGGTCTGCCCAATGGCGTATGTTATGATCAGTCATTACTCATATCAAGCATACATATGATGCGTATGGGCATGAGTCATGAGATTATTCTAAGCATGTTGTAAGGCAATGAATAGCAACAGGTATGGACCTATCAATGGACCCTAAAGAAAGTTACAATGCGGACATTTAACCAACATTGTACACACAATGTGGACGTCAAACCAACATTGTTTCCTAGGCACTGCTTGCCATAAATATCATTTCATGAACCATGAGAAACGTTCATTGCAATGGACTCTAAGGACTTCCGTTGGGCCTTGATCCCTGGGCCTTGGATATATCAAAATGGGTTGTATTACATGGGACTCACATTCACCAAATGGGTTGCATTAATGGGCCTCACCAATGAGCCTTATGTACATTGCAATGGTCCATGATCCATGGGCCTTGAAACACATCAAAATGGCCTCACAACTTGGGCCTTAAATATGTCAGATTGGTCTACACTCATGAGTTTTAAACCTACTAAATGGGCCACTCCATTTGCGCCCCATGTGCATCCAATGGGCTTGAATCCCGTGGGCCCTTTATGTATAAATGAGCCGGATCCCGTGGGCATTGCATATGTCAAATGGGCCGAAACCCATGGTCATTACAAATGCCAAATGGGCTTAATCCCATGGCCGTTGCACATGCTAAATGGGCTTAATCCCATAGCCTTAGATGTGCACCAAGGTGGGCCTGAATGAATGGCCATAAATGGATCAACATGGGCCTTATATGCGTGCCAAAAATAGGCCCATTTGAACCATGGATCTACTTCATTTTGATTGATAAATGGATGGACGGTTAGGATGCAACTCATGCATCATGGCGGGAATCACAGGGAGGGCCACCATCATTATAATATACTATATAATTATATACAGTATATATATATATATATATATATATATATATATATATATATATATATATATATATATATATATATATGTATACACATACACATGCCCACGCACATGTGTACTCACACATGCATGCACACACATGCACACGCACGCACCCACACACATGCATACACACACGTGCACTCACACGCACTCATACACACTCACACACACTCACACACACTCACACATGCAGTGGGCTCCACCGTCCGGGCGGACGGTGGAGTCAGGCACGTACACCACTGTGGGTCCCATGGGGGGGCCCACCATAATGTTTCTATGACATCCGACCCATCCATTAGGTCACACAGACCCGAATGAAGGGTAAAAACAATTTTCAGCTTGATCCCGAACTCTGGTGGGCCTGAAAGAAAACTTCAATGGTAGGGTTCATTTCACACTTTTTCTCATGGTGTGGGCCACCTGAAATTTGGATGTGTCTCATTTTTGGGGACGGCCCACCTCAGAGGGTGGGCCACCTTATGGACGGTGCAGATACAAAATATGCATCATGGTGGGGCCCGCCCGTGGAGCCGTGGACGGCCTGGCGTCCGCCGACCGCCCGCCGCTGGGGCGTCTGACATGGGCAGAGGCAGCAGCGCCTCTGCTGCTCGTTTTAAAGAAAAAGAGTTTTGGGAAGAAAACGGTTTTTCCGCGGTTTTTCGTCTGTGGGGCCCACTAAAATGAAATCTGCTCCGGCCATTATGATCAGTGGCCCGAGGCCTTCCAAATGAGTCCAGAGTTTGAATTTTTTTGATGCATGGAAGTGAAATAAACTAAGAAAGTGATGTTTGAATGGTAAAGGTGCGACCTTTGACGCTATGGCCCACCAGGTGATTGGATCAGCTCCAAACTGCTACCCAACGGCTGCAATGCCGTGGGTAATAGGATGGACAGCTCGGATCGGATATAATCATCAGGGTGGGGCCTATGCAAGGAGGCCACCCAATTTTTTTTCTTTCATTCTTTTTTTTTTTTTTTTTTTTCATTCTTCCCTTTTTCTTTTTCTTTTTCTTTTTCTTCACAACGTCCAGCGTCTGGGACGCTGGACGGTTAAATAATTTTTTTATTTATTATATTATTTTTTATTTTTATTTTTTTTCCTCAAATGGTAGGCCCTGATGAAGTGGGCCACCACATGATGGGAGGCATGAAAATGGCGTGAAAGGTGGGCCCCACTTGGATAACATAAATACATCAAGATGGGATCTATTCAAGTGGGCCATCCCATCCTTTTGTAATAAATAAAATAAAATAAATTAAAATAAAAATAAGATAGAGAGAGAGACATGGAGAGTGGGACACGGCTTATAATGGAGGGTCCCCGTCATTATGGGTCCTCCCTTACATGAAATCATACAACAACGGACCCCTTTGAACGAAAAACCATCAAAATGTAAATCAACGGTGGAGATCCATTCTCCACCGTTATGGACGGTCTAGATGACCTTTTTGAAATGAAATAAGCATCATGATGGGGTCCATGGAGAATGGCCCTATCATGGAATGATCTTGATGATCTAGATGAGCCATTGGCCACATCTTAGGGTCCCAAGTGAGATCTAAACCATTGATCGGTTGGCCTCACTTGGCCCACCTTAAAATCATGAAAAACTACTCTATCAAAGCACCCACCTCTAGATCTTCTTGGTCCGTTGGATAGCCGGTCTCCTAGAGCTTTACTTAGATGGTGGAGATGGGAATTAGATGGCTAGGATGGGAGATTTGGGAGTGGAAAGTGGGCCTCACATATGCACTTCTCTCCATGGGGAGGCTTGGACGTTGGATGCTCTCCCTTGCTTAGGTTGGAGTGTTGAGAAATGAGAGAGAGAGAGGTGTGATTAATGAGAGATGGAGTGATGTGAGGGGAGTGATGGGTGAAGTGATGTGTTAGTTGACTTGGGTGGTTGCTTGACTTGTGGAGAAAGGAAGCATGGGTGTGTGTGTACTTGACATGAGAGGTGATTGATGGGTGATTGATGGGATTGATGGGACATATTGTAGAGATTCCTTGGGATTTGCAACGCGCGGTGTTTTTGCTCGAACTGAACGTGGGTCCGTATCTCATCGTCTGGGTATCGGATCGGTGTGTGAGTTGCGGCGTTGGAACCGCGGCGACGGTGCGGTCGCAACGATACAAGTCTTGGATTAAGCCGGCTCAAATGAATAGGATACGACTTACGGTCGTGCGCAACGTCAACCGTAAGTCGCGGATTGCCGGAATCTGACGAGAAGGGTCGCGGGAATCAACGGAACAGTGCGGATTAGGATACGGGTCTTACAGAATAAATGGGTTGCATCCCATGGGCATTGCATATGTCAAATGGGCCCAAACCCAAGGGCATTACATATGCCAAATGGGCTTAATCTGATGGCTTATCAAATGGGCCTAATCCCATAGGCCTTATATATGTCAAATGGGCTTAGTCCCATAGGCCTTATACATGCCAAATGGGCTTAATCCAATGGCCCTTATACATGCCAAATGGGCTTAATCCCATAGGCATTAGATGTATACCAAGATAGGCCTCAATAAATGGCCGCCGTTAAATCAATATGGGCCCTATACACATGCCAAGGTGGACCCTACTTGAATCATAGATCTGACTCATTTAATAGCTCAAACATGAATTCACAAAATAAATGGATGGTTTGGATGTAACACATGCATCATGGTGGGTCCCACTGTCCAAACAATGGACAGTGTGGTAAAACACATAAATCAAGGGGGCGTTCCACCGTCCACAACAGTGGACGGTGTGGTTAAACACATACACCATGCTGGGCTCCCACCGTCCAGGGGACGGTGTATATAAAACACACATATCATTGTGGGTCCCATGTGGGGCCCACCATAACATTTATTTTCCATCCAACACTTTGATAAGGTCACTCAGACCTGAATGAATAGGAAAAATAAATTTCAGCTTGATCCAAAACTTGTGTGGACCCCAAAAGGGTTTCAATGGTAGAATTCAATTCACACTATTTCAGCTGGTGTGGGCGACCTGAGGCTAAGATCAACCTGATATTTTTATGGGGCCCACCTCAGGGGGTGACCCACCTAATGAACAGATTGGATGGAACATAAACATCAAAGTGGGGCCCACACGAGGAGCCGTGGGCCCTTGGTGTCCGTCCGTCCGCCCATGGCGCAGGACGCCTGGGCGCCCTCTCTCCTGACACAGCAGCAGCAATGCTGCTGTGATATTTTATTTTATTTTTAAATCATTTTTTTGTGGTTTTTCAGGTGTGGGGCCCGCATATGATGGATCCACTCCGTCCGTTGAATTCTATGGCCCAATACAATTCAAACAAGTCCAATAAACGGTATTTTTTTTTACTTAAGGTGGGCCCTAGCCGATATTTAATGGTAAAGACGATGTTTGCTATGCTATGGCCCGCCCGAACATCGGATCGACACCATTTTTCGGCTCAACGCCTAAAATGGGTCGGGAAAGAGGATGGACGGCATGGATTAGAAACATACATCTAGGTGGGGCCTATACCAGTGGTCCCTTCCAAAGGCTTTGAACAAGCCAATATTTGTGTTTTCATTCCAGTGACGTCCAGACGTCACTGGACTCTTTTGGGCTAAAAAAATATTTTAAGTGGGCCTTTCCTAGGTGGGCCACCACATAATAGGTGGTGTGGGTACAATGCATATAAGGTGGGCCCACTCATGGATGACTTGGATAAAATACTTACTTCAAGGTGGGGTCCATCCAAGTGGGCCATACGGCCATTTCATCACACACAAGGAAATAATAAAAAATAAATAAATGGAAAGAGAGGGAGAGAGAGATAGAGTGAGACACGCGTGATGGAGGGACCCCGGCACTATGGGCCCTCCGTTTCAATCATCCAATCATACATCAAAGGGCCCATTGCATATGGACCATCAAATAAAAGATCAATGGTGGAGATCCCACTCCACTAGAAATGGACGGTCTAGATGACCTCTTTAATACAAGGAAATGAAACATCATGATGGGGTCCATGGAGAATGGCCCCATCATGGAATGATCTTGATGATCAAGATGAGCCATTGGCCACATCTTAGGGTCCCAAGTGAGATCCACACCATTGATCGGTGGGCCTCACTTAGCCTATCGTAAAAACAAGTAAACTACTCTATCAAAGCACCCACCACTTGATCTTCTTGGTCCGTCGGGATGCCGGTCTCCTAGAGCTTCACTTTGATGGTGGAGATGGGAAATGGATGGCTAGGATGATGGGATTTGGAGATGGAAAGTGGGCCACCAAAATGCACATTTCTCTCATGGAAAGCCTTGGACGTGGAAGGCTCTTGCTTGCTTGGAATTGTGATGAGAAGTGAGAGAGAGAGGTGTGATGTAATGAGAGATGGAGTGATGTGAAGTGAGTGATGGGTGAGGTGAGTGATGGGTGAAGTGAGAGGTTAGTTGACTTTGGTGGTTGCTTGACTTGTGGAGAAAGGAAGCGTGGGTGCTTGTACTTGACATGAGAGGTGATTGATGGGATTGATTGATGTGATTGATTTGACACTTCGTAGAGATTCTCTTGGAATTTGCAACGCCCAGTATTTTTTCTCGAACTGAACGCGGGTCTACATCTCATCGTCTGGGTATCAGATCGGTGTGTGAGTTACGGCGTTGGAACCGTGGCAACGCTGCGGTCGCAATGATACAAGTCTCGGATTAAGCCGGCTTAAATGTATAGGATACGACTTACGGTCGTGCGCAAAGTCGATTACAGGTCACAGGTCTCCAAAATTTGACGAGAAGGATCGTGGGAAGCAACGGAACAGTACGGATTAGAATCGGGTCTTACATAAATTACCAACATCATGTATCTCGCAATTCTAAATCAAAGATAGATGTCAAAATCACTTTGAGATCATAAGAAATTTTAAAAATTTTCACAATTTTTGCTCAAAATCAAGAAAACACTAATTAGGAAACCTAATCTCCCACCTCCAACCTGAAACCTACATTGTCCTCAATGTAAAAGAAATAAGCATGTAATGCACATGGGACAACAAAAGTAAATGAGAAGTGATGGGAAGATAGTACCTTGATAACGAATCAAGAGAGATTTTTCAAGAGATTGCTGGGAGAGAGCAGGTTAGTACGAGAGAGAAAGTAACAAAAATAAAAAAATAAAATCCTACCTATACCACTTTCGCAGGTGCTCTCGATTGCATTTAGCGTATGCAACAAGGCTTTAAACCCCTAGGTTACCCCTAGTGGACAAGTTGTAGTCTCATGAGGGTTTGCAGTAATGTTACCCACAAACATTGAATCGATCATGCCGCAAGGTTCCCCTTCCGGCCAATATCTTGATAAGTTTCTCAGTAAGTTCCTCAACAGGATCATCCAAAAGCCCTTTTTGCAATAAGCTTGGGCACCCTGGAGCATGATTTTTCAGAGAGACTTATGTACCTCATAAAAGATCTTCCATTGAATTGCTTGAGATATCCGTGATTCACCTATGACAGAAGAAGTTTCAACGTTAGTATCATATGGTGAATCAAAGACTACAAGTAAATAAAGTTTAGAAAACTTCTTAAAAAGTGATGTAGTCTCAACATATTCCGAAGCTCCAAACTTCGGTTCTAGATTCAGCTCCTCTTCCTTTACTAGTAGACGTTTAGGATCAGGGGAAGAGAGGGTTTCAGAATAAGGGTTCGTTCGGTCAGTGATGACTACCGAGATGTTATCTCGCAAGGCATCCACTTTGTCTTTTAACATAGGATCGTTTGAAACCGTAAAGTGTGTCAAGCAATCCCATGAGTTGAGAAATTCAGATGAGCGTGACTCATTTTTGTCATTGAAGTCCGTGATGATCTGCCCAAGGGATCCATTATCCTTGAAAATGGATGGATGTATGCTCTCTCGCTCCAATCCTGTACAGACAGATTGAAAATCAATTGGAGAAGCATCGATGTGATCACTCTGTTCATTGAAATTACTCAATTGAGGCGTTGAATTATCAAATATGTGCAGCTCAGGTGGTGGCCTCAACTGAGTAGTTTCAAATTCCAGAGTTGTAGTGGCTAACTCCTCCTTCTCTCGAATCATATCATCATTCAATTCAGGGGAGTGGTCCAAACGTGTTTCACAAGAGTTAGAAGGGTCGGTCATGAGGGGATCATCCTCCACCTTTAAATCAGACATGTCAAGTGATGGGAGTGGCTCATTATGACCGACCACTTCATGTACGTCTTGATCATTGATCTAGACCAAACTTGAGAGGGATGTGGCTACACATTCAGGATCACAATCATGTTCTAGTCCAATGCAGTGCACATTTGGGATGGAATCACTTTCCTCACATTCTACGCCTAGCATGGGTTGAGGTTCGCATAAACTAACCTCTTACTCATCATTGAAATCTTGTGTGTCATGTAAGGAATGTGTGTCATCATCAATGTATTTAAAAGACACATATGTATCTGCACCATTCTTTCGAACAGTCATCGAGATCGACTCCTCAGGAAATTGAACCACATGCTCATTAAGGGAATCCCACTCCTCATTCCAAATTCCAGAGTTTTTCAAAAGAGAGTAAGGATCACTTTCCTTGCATTGTATTTCTGGATTGGGTTGAGGCTGAGACGACCTATCCTCCATTAGCCTATCAAGGCGTGATTCAAGCGCTTCTACTAATTTCCTCATGCCAGTAATATAGTCTGTATAGCTCGGAGATAACTCCTCCTGGATCATTTCTGGTGGATATTCATAAGTGGTTGATCCACGGGAGTTATTACCGTGATGTTTTACTGGCTCATCTTCGAAATATTTCTGTTTCCACTGATCAGAATCATACGGGTCATCTGTCGGGGGTTGATAAGCGTCATCATTCCAATAATCACGTAATGTTCTCTTAACTCGTGGAATGTAATTATTCTCCCATAGATAATCACCGAAAGTCTTCTTAATCGGTGGAGCATTATATTCTGATTGGTTCTTGAAGATATTTTTTAAAAAATTTTGAGGCATAGGTTGTTTTCCATAAGCTATCTCAACATATGGACGTGCCCACTCATTCATATACATGATGAAACCCTTAATCTGAATCTAATCCTAAAGAGTAGAAAAGATCCTACAGGAATATGGGAAGTAGGTAGAGGAGAAGTTAGAGAGAAGTTACCAGATTGGAGTACTATGTTAAGATCCTGCAAAGGAAAACAAAAGAGATTAGTTTCCTAAAGTAGAAATAGAAAAGTTAGAAATTTCTAAAAGAAAACTTAGAAGCTAAGTTAGTTTCTAAAACGGAAAACCTAATCCTAAAATAGAAAGTTTCTAATAAAGGAAGGATGAGTTAATTTCTAAAATTAGAAAGAGTTTCTAAAAAGAAAAGGGAAGTTTCCTAACCCTAGAAAATTTCTAAAATAGGAAACCCTAGAATTAGAAAGTTTTCAAAATTAAACTAGTTCCTAAAAAGGGAAAAAAGTAGAAGAATTGGGAAGGGATTACCGAATTGAAAGTTTATGGTAGGCTCCTACAAAATAGGAAAACAAGTTAGTTCTAAAAAAAAGAAAAATCTAAAACTAAAAATCCTAATCTTAATATAATTCCAAAAACTAATTAATTTCAGAAAAACGTAGCCGTCAGTCCCCGGCAACGGCGCCAAAAACTTGTTCACTCCCCAAGTGCAGGGTTGTGATGTAGTAATAACTCGGTAAGATCGAGGTCGAATCCCAAAGGACTGAAACCTGTACGTACTTTAAAACTAAGCAGAATCAGAACTAGACTAAGATGAATTCTAAATCAATTTGAATTTGAAGGAATAGTGGTGAAATATTAAATTAAAACTAAAGAAAAAGCAAAGGTAGGAAAACTAGGGATTCAGAGGATCCACTTGTAGAGATCAGGGAGATCTTATGCCTGCATCATGGAATTAACTGAACTGCAGTTGATATAGTTTTTAAGAGATGAAAGGTATATGAATTAGAATGGATTCCATCACCAAACCATGCCCAAGAGACTATGGCAAATAACAGAATTAAACTAATTACCAACCAATCACATGCTATGAAAGTTAGGAAGGGTACCGTCATCCGACCATGTCCAGGAGACTATGGTGAACAACAGGGCTTCCTGACGTCATAAACATAAAGGAAAAGAAATCATGATCAAAGCCATTGCAGACCCATTGTAATTTCAGTCACAACAGACCATTAAAGACTAAAAACATGCCATTATTAATAAAACCAAAATTAACGTTAATTTAATCTAAACAAAAGGTACAAGCAAGTCATTCCCATCACGCTACAAGCTTCACCTCTTAGCCCTAGCTAAGAGGTTTAGCCAAACATGATGTGGCTTAATCTCATGAATTAATAAGAAAGAAAGGAGAAAAAAAACTAAAAAATTTCCCTGTCTCTCTCTCTAAGCCGACCCACGTCCAAGCCCAAGCCTTCCTCAACTCCAGCCGTGTATGATTTTTCTCTCTCTCTCTCTCTCGTGTCTCTCCTTTTATATAGCACCAAGTCGGTGCTGGGAGTGCGTAAAACGGTGTGGAGCAGCTTACGCAGCAAGTTTTAATGCACAACACGTTCCGCAGCCGGAACTCGCAATAACGCAAGACAACCTGCGGTTGGCTCAGAATTTCGAAGTAGTGAACACGTTTCATCTTGGAATTTCTCCATGGTTAGTGTCATCTGGAGCCTGGGCGTCAACTGGATGGTTCAGATCATCAAAACGAGCCATGATAGTGGCCCACAACTCCCTCGAAATTTTGAATTTTTCAGACGCTGAAACAAGGTTGCGGATCGTCGTTCGCTGCGGCATTGGTGGGGCCCACACCCTTTGGTGTCTGAGAAATCCAATCCGTTCACCGAATTCCTATCGGAATTTCGGTCGAAAAGGGTCATTTTTGGAGCGCTGATCACACGGTCCACTTGATTTATAAACCGGCCATCCATATTACATTTAATGGGCTGAAAATTCATCTTTGCGGTCTTTTGAAGTTATAACACGTAGGCAACGGTCATGCCCCTCCTCTGGAGTGAATGAACCACTCATATCAGTCGTACACCTGATCATGGTGGCCCACTGCACCCAACCGCACATCTCTGTTTGCGTAAACGAAGGAAAACCGGATTTCTTCCGCTGTGCTGCTGGCGGGACCCATGATCAGCATCTAATGAGAAATCCACACCGTTCATTATATTCGTGTCGAAAAACCGTCATGGAAAGAATCTTTTTGGAATGAAACAGGTATGGCCCATACAATCTTCCATTCTACCGTCCATTTGACGTTTAACGGCTAGGATTTTACACTTGCTTGCATGGTCTCAAAAGGTCACTTAGGTGAGGTTACTAACCCCCCTCTGTACGTAACAGACGGTTCAGATCTTCAAGATACATGATGTGTGGTCCCCACTACTAAAAATACAGCCAGCGCGTTGCGGACACTGTTTGAAATAGGGAAGAAGAAGGAGAGACGGGTGCACAGCGAGTGCACCCTTTCAGTGCACTCCACTTTGAAAAGTGGGCCCCACCATGATGTCTATGTACGATCTTCTCCGTCCATATATTCTTTCATATCATTTAAATCGTAGATACCGAAGATGAAGCAGATCCAAATAGCAGGTGGGCCTGGAATCATGATTCTGAGGGCTGATCTGTCCATTAAGCCACTTTCATCAGGATCCAACGGCTGAAATTCGGCGTTTACGGTTAATTTCTTGTCTTCAGGCCACGTATGAAGTTTCGAACCGAACGGATGGTAGGAAACATGTGATCTTGCATTCTGGATGAGTTTTAGGCCATTTGAGCTTCAGTTCTTTGATTTTTACTGATCCCTGGCGTTGATCTTGGTCCCCAGGAGTCGATCCCTTACCTTTGGTGTCATCAGAACGTCAAATTCATGCTTTTAGTACCTATTTCAGTCCAAGCTTGTAAATACACCTAGCATCACAAACACGATTAAAACGGCCCATTAAACGGTATCTTATTCGTAAATTTAGGCAATAAATGAGGTCTGATATGCAATATTTGACCCTCAATATTGTGCCAAGCTCATGGCACCCGCTAAAGCTGCCTCCACTCGATCCATTGTCGTTGGTGAGAGCGCCACCCGTCGAGCTAATATCACAGAGAGAGAGGTTCAGCAGCTATGGGTCATCGTCCATGATATCAAAGGGCAACTGGAGAGGAAGAGTGAGCAGCTGGAGAGGCAAATGGAGGAGTAAGAGAGGAGGATGGAGAAGCTGGCGAGGTAGAGGGAGGAGTAGGAGAGGAGAAGGATGGAGGAGCAGGTGAGGTAGAGGAAAGAGCAGGAGAGGAGGATGGAGGAGATGCGGGTGGAACATGAGCGATGGATGACGGAGATGTTTCAGGCTCTCGTTGCATGCTTATCCACCGACGCCCCACCACCTCCGCCTTCATCTTTGTGATTTTTTATATTTTATTTATAATGTTAAACTTATATGTATTTATGCATAAATGAATTTCATGTGGATGGATGTAGTTTATGTTTGGATGGATTTACGTACTTAGGGTTTAAATAGATGTGAATGTGAATATGATGAAATATATTACATAACAGGAGTATATCAGGAAGAGTATGATGAAATATATTGTAACAGGTGTATATCAGGAATTTTGCACTGGAATGTTGATAAAAAAAAAAAAAAAAAAAGACACTTTTACTTACGAAAATTTTCAAAGGTAAAAGTCTCAACCACGTTTTTTACCTATGAAACTTTTCGCAGGTAAAAGTCTCATCCAGGTTTTTACCTACGAAAATATTCGTAGGTAAAAGTTTTGAAAATATTATAAGCTACGAAAATATTCATAGGTATAAGTTTTGTAAATATTTTTACCTACAACAATATTTGTAGGTAAAAGTTTTGTAAATATTTTTACCTACGAAACAATTCGTAGGTAAAACTTTTGTAAATATTGTTAGCTACGAAAATATTTGTAGATATATGTTTTGTAAACATTTTTACCTACAAAACAATTTGTAGGTAAAAGTTTTGTAAATATTTTTTAGCTACGAAAATATTTGTAGTTATATGTTTTGTAAATATTTTTACCTACGAAAATATTCGTAGGTAAGAGTTTTGTAAATATTTTTAGCTATGAAAATATTTGTAGGTAAGAGTTTAGTATGTATTTTTAGCTACGAAAATGTTCGTAGGTAAAAGTTTTGTAATACTTTTTACCTACAAAAATATTCGTAGGTAAAAGTTTTGTAAGTACTTTTAGCTACGAAAATATTCATAGGTAAAAGTTTTGTAAATATTTTTAGCTACGAAAATATTCATAGGTATAAGTTTTGTAAATAGTTTTACCTACGAAAATATTTGTAGGTAAAAAGTTTTGTCAATATTTTGACATATGAAAAAAAATGTTGGTAAAAGTTTTTACCAACAAAAAAATTCATCGGAAAAAGTCTTTCCTTTGCCGACGAAAATTGTTTTTAGTTGGTAAAAGTTTTTCCTGTCGGTCTTTTACTGACAAAAAATTTCATCGGTAAAACTTTTTACCTACGAAAAAAAGGCTTTTAGCAATGAAAATTTTCGTTGGTAAAAGTGGCTTTTCTTGTAGTGATGCAATACTTACATATATGAAAATCAATACTTTTAAATACAGGAATCAGAGAATGATTGGAAAGTACCTTCATACCACACTCACTCATGTGGCCTGGACGTGCATGCCATAAACGTGTTGATGTGAACTCCGTTATAGACGTTACAGCTCCACCGGAAATGGTATTCCTGATCAAGTTGTAAAGGTTTTTATTCCACTATGCTTTCATTACTACTAGTACCACTTTAGAAAATTTAAGAACTCAATCAAAACTTGTGAACTTACTCCCAAGTACCTCTAATGCCCCAAAATAGATCAGGTTTTTCTTGAGGTCTGAAGTGTCTCACCTTTATCAGGATACGCTACGCTCCACTCCATCAAACATCTTGATGTGCATTGAACCAACACCAACAACCTTGCAAGAAATGTAATTGTCCATAAACAGTTGTCCACAATTGAGACTCAAATATTGCATATTTATCCTCTCAGATGCATTGTTTTCTCATGCATTCAAGTGTTAAATTGAGCTAATAAAATATGTTTGCTACATGCGGGTGATTTTGGAACCAAAGAACAATACACACTCAAAATGTCAAATTAAAGCCCAAAGGTGATCAAGAGTGGAGCATTTGAAGATTTGAGAGCTCAAGGGATGAAGATCAAGCATATTCGAGCATTTGAACTAAAGGAGATCAAGAGGAAGTTGAATGATGCTTGAAAACAAGTGAAGAAACTTAAGAAAATGAATCCTAAAAATTCAGGACCAGGAAAATCAAATCCTGAAATTTTAAGACCAGAAAGACAAAATCCTAAAAACCACAGAAACTACCATTCGATCCATTCGAGGATAGTTTCGATTCAATTAAAGATGGTTTCGATTTGATTGAGAAATTCATGAATTTTCAAGTTTAGTTATTGAAAAACTTTTATTCTAAATCGATCTGATCGAACTCCCATCAACCACTTGTCGATCTGATTGAAACTACCATCGACAAAAGCAGCAAGCGCGTAAATCAAAGTTAGTTTGTAAACATTCTAGAAAGGTGTGGAAGTTGGATTTCCAAAACTATAAATTGAGGTACCTAGGACGTCCCAAATCATCTTCTAGGGTTTGGAGAGAGAGAAAAGGCTTAGGTGGAGCACCAACAATGTTCATCTGCTTTGATTTCTTCATGAATTCTAGTAAATCTTTAGTTTTTCTTTTATTTTTGAGTTAGCTATGTCCAGATAATCTCTTAACTAAGGCTAAGGGGCAACGCTTCTAGTTTATTTTAATGTTCTAGTTTATGGATTCATACTTTTGGATTTGAATGACGATTTACGTTATTTCTTCTTTGAATCACTATTATCTCTAGTTACTTTATATGCTTGGAAGTGTAATTAGAAGATTGATTAGGGAATGAATCAATCTATAAAATTTATTGATCTATTGTAAACTTTGGGCGCAATAGATGCTTTAAATTTCCTGTGATTGATGTTTAAGTGCATCATGAGAGAATCATTTAATTGAAATCATATCTTATTGGATATTTGTGATTAGCTTAACTGTTAATCTTCCTATTATAAAAAATTAGAATTCAGTTCTTCATAAGTTATTGAATCGATAAATTAAGCATTGTGATTACTAGTAGTGGATCCTTGGATCCTTAGTGCTTTATTTTTATTGTTTTTACCCTTTACTTATTTGCTAGATTAAAAACTCAAACAAAACGTTAGCTTTAGACTAGTTCTAATTATGTTTTCGCACTCCCTATGGTTCAACCTCGATCTCACTGAGAATATATTACTTCGTAATCCTACAATAGGGATTCCCCATCACAGTCGTTGTAACTGGTAAACCAATCTCGATGAAAATTCATGTGGTATGAGGCTCATATATTCAAAACCCACTTGTTGCTGAGATATCCAGATTTGGATGCGGTTAGAATATTACCACTATTAACTTCTTCGCTGGATTCCACTGTATTGGCTTCCTTCGGCGTATTAATAGACTCATCTCCCTTCTATGACTTAGGAATCCGACAATCATTCTTCATGTGCCCTATCATTCAACAATTCTAGCACTTTATCTTGGCATTCCTTTTTGATTTGTATCTAGACGGAGAATTCTCATTTTTCCGTTCATTGACGTGTAGGAGTGCAATTTTCACAACCAAGTTCGGTGCCTCGAAACACGCCACTTTTCTCGCTCAAATTTCAAAGAAACACCGTTCCTTAGTACTTTCTTGGGTTCTCTACATGATAGACGGTTCAGATCTGCCATATGATCAAAGATGGTGGGCCAAAACCGCCTGAAAAAGTCAGTTTTTACGGATGTGCGAAACTTTTCGCACCATTTCACTATTGTGATCGGTGGGCCCCAAAGAAGCATTTTCTGAAAAATCCACCCCGTTCATTGGATTCAGAACGAAATTTCAGTAAAGAATGGGTGGTTTTGAACGTCCATTGACGTGTCCCAGAGAAGAAATAACTAAAAGATCAGATTTGAATGCTACCGGGCAGCCCTTTTGTGACCTCTGTATCTCACACGTGTGCACGCATGGGTGAAAAGTGACAACACGGTTTTGTAGCTCTCGAAGCCCTTTACAAGATGGACGGCTTGGATCAGACGTATGGAGCTTGTGTGGGGCCCAATAATGTCCGTGAAAATGGCCAGCGGCCGTGCGTCCGCTGCACGGTTTTTTTTTTTTTTTTTTTGAATTGTAACCGGAAACGTCGGTCAGCTGTGCCGACCGACTTTTGGGAAATCTCGTGCACGGCGGGCGTGTGTACACTATGTACACTATGTACACACGCTGTACATATAGGGTCCACTGTGAAGCTTTCAAGAAATCCAATCCACCCATTCTATTCCTCACATTATTTTACCCGTTGAGAACAATTATCAAGCATATCCAGCTGGCGGGTGGACCCCAAATTGAAGATTGATGGGCTGATCTGTCCGTTAGGCCACTTCCTCAATGATCCAATGGATGATTTTTGACGTGTACGGTTGATTTATGGTCCTCAGGCCACGTATGAAGTTTCGACCCGAACCGATATTGGAAACCCCATGATCTTGCGTTCTGGATGCGTTTCAAGCCACTTGAGCTTCAGTTTCTTAGTTTTCTCGGATTTCTGACCGTGTATATCTGTCAGTCTTGGTCCCCTGGAGTCCGTCCCATGCCCTAGTGATCATCAGAACGTTAAATCTAAGCTTTTGGCATCCTTTTTCAGTCAACTCTCCTAATCACACCCTGCAACAAAACACGATTAAAACTGGGCATTAAACACTATTATGCTCGTAAATTCGGATAATATTTGGGGTCTAATATGCACTATTTGACCCTCAACACTCACTGAGAATATATTACTTCGTAATCCTACAATAGGGATTCCCCATCACACTCGTTGTAACTGGTAAACCAATCTCGATGAAAATTCATGTGGTATGAGGCTCATATATTCAAAACCCACTTTTTGCTAAGATACCCAGATTTGGATGTGGTTGGAATATTACCACTATCAACTTCTTCGCTGGATTCCACTGTATTGGCTTCCTTCGGCGTATTAATAGAGTCATCTCCCTTCTATGACTTAGGAATCCGACAATCATTCTTCATGTGCCCTATCATTCAACAATTCTAGCACTTCATCTTGGCATTCCCTTTTGATTTGTATCTAGACGGAGAATTCTCATTTTTCCGTTCAAAATTTCTTTCCCTGACAACCAATGCATCTGTGGAGGTATCATCGCTACTGTCTTTCCTTCTCAACTGCTTCTTTTGAAGTGCTGAGATGACAATTTCAACATTGACGGTATCCCTACTATGGATCAGAGTATCAACGAGATTCTCGTAAGATAGTGGAAGTAAATTCAATAAAATTAATACTTTATCTTCTTCTCTAATCTTAACCTCCATATTCGTTAGTTTATAGAGAAATACATTAGATGTGCTCGTGTGTTGATTGATATCAGACTCCTCTATTAACTTAGGATTATAGAACTATTTGTTAAGATACAGACAACTGCCCCAATATTTCTTCATGTACAAACTATCAAGTTTCGTCCATACTCCTGCAGCGGTCTGTTGATATAGGACATTGTAGAGAACGTTATCAGCTAGACAAAATTGGATCGAGGTTGTAGCCCTCTCATCAAGTTCATCCCACTCTTCATCGCTCATAAACGCAAGACGCTTCGCCTTATCAAGGAAAGCGTGTTGCAATCTTTATTAAACTAGAAGGCCTGTTATTTTCACATTCCATAATTCAAAATTATTTCCACCATTAAACTTTTCTATTTTGTACTTCATGTTAAATCCTTTCGTCGACATGTTTTATATTATAACTCGAAACTCCAATATTAGCTCTGATACAACTTGTTGGGGGTTCGCTCAAAAGTCAATCTAAATTCAATCAAACAATATGAGATCAAATGCAACAAAAACTCAAACAGAATATACAAATTTTACATGAAAAAACACTCGCGGAAAAAAGTCACAACACATAGCAACAAGCAATCTACTATAAAATTATATTACAAGATTGGATAGACTTACTGATCCAAACAACCCCAAAATCCTTTTTCAAAACCATACATTTGCTCTAGAATACCTTAGGAATATCTTAGAATGCACTTAAAATATCCTAATCCCTACTACACCTGATATATATACTATCACAACCGAAATTAGAAATAAACCGTGCACTTATACATTTTCGCGTGCATCATCGATTGGACCTTCGAAGGCATCAACAATCATCAAAGATTAGTTGATGACATTGAAGCCACCTTCAATAGCATTGAGTAGCAACTCCAAAACTATCCAACAAGCAACTGGAATTTTATTATTTTAAATTTTCTCAATGGCATTGAGTGGTATATTGATGGCATCGATAGGCCTTTGATTTTAGTTAGATTGAAGACATCTAACAACATGATTTTCCTTTAAAAACTTGGGATATGAAAATATTTTCAAGAGCATTTTTCACAGAGATGTAAAAAAATGAGGATTTCTTTAAGAATGTAAATTTGGTAAATCCATGGGATCTGAATTTTGTTAATTACAAAGTTTACTATTTAGGAATTAAACTATAAATTATGAATTTGGAGAGCATTTATTATGAAAAAAAAAAAAAATCTGTTGTCTTTTTATTCTCTTTTAAAACGGTTTTTCTTTTAGGATTCCTTAACTCTTTACGCACGTGTGGATCTAAGAAACTCTTTATGCACGTGTGGATCTAAGAAATCAACAAATTTGGCAAATCCTTAAAAGGAAAAAAAAAAAAAAAAAAATGGAGAAATTTGAAATGCGTGCACTTGACAAATCTCTGCTCCAAAACCCTCACGCCAAACAGCCCCTTGAACAAAAACCGCCTAAATGTTTCCTATATGCACTGGAATTAGTTGGATGGGTACAAAATGACAAGTCACCATATCACATGTGATGTGTGAAGATGGCTCTAACCTGTTCCAGTGCTACCAACTCCACCATCTTCTTGTCCCACCTGTAGTTACATTACTAATGATCAAGCATTCAAATAGAGTGACATGTAAGCTTACAATGTATTTATCAGCACAGCCCATTCTACTTTTGGTTATGTGTGAATGGGTTGGGTGAACCCAGCAGGTCATTGGGATGGACTATTTAGTAGAAATAACCATCTTGCACTCTCCTTGCTGTGGAAATCAATTTAACGCTTTTCCAATTTTCGTAAAAAAAACCTTGTAATAGGAAAATAATTTCAAGAGCATTTTTTCTCTGAGACCAAAAAAAAAAACAGGGGGGGGGGGATTCCTTAAGAAATGTATTTTATTTCCAAAGTAATATATCTAAGGCCCTCCTTGGAATCAAGGAAATGAGAATGCAAATTCAGTAAATCTATGGGATCTGAATTTGGTAAATTGCAGAGTTTACTGTTTAGGAATTAAAATACAAACCAATGGATTTGTGACATAGGGAAGGACGTGAGGTGGAGCACCGTCTTCCTCAAGGGAATAACTGTTCCGAATCCATGGAACTTCTCTGGACTCCTCACCGAGACTTCTCGAATTCACGAGACAGAAAGCAAGCAAAATAGAAAATTAATTCTATAAAATTTAAAATTGATTGATTAAATAAACGAGTTCACAACCCTTTAAATAGGGATGCCAAGCAATGGAAGAGAAATCAGAAGCAAACTATAACTAAAACTCCTAGACGATTGTGATGTCTACTAGTGCGCAAGGTTTTTGGCCAAAAATAGTGTAACTATCCTATTTGGCCTCACCAAGTTGTTCTCCTAATTATTCTAAGCTCTTTTCACGTTGGGTGCAACCCTTAAAACCCAACGGATGAAGAGTTATAATGAAACTAAAACTTACTATTTACAGTAAAAACGGAATTAAAACAGGGAAATGGCTGTCAATCCGGGGGTATTTCGCAAATCCGGCTTGCGCAACCCGGCATAGTGGGGTTGGGTGGCTATAGTAACTCGTTCTACCCCAAAATCACATATTTTACGTCCGGTAACTCATTCTGAATTGCAAGATACGCCCGATTTAAGGTTCGACAGTCCGAATCACTTCTGTCGTCAACCAAGCCTTTTCTGATCCATCTTGGCCATGAAGTTGTCCGCGACCCGCTCTATGTGAATTTGGGGACCGTTTGTTGTAATGGTAGAACATTTATTATATAAGAATTACTTCTTTTTTTTTCTTTTTTCTTTTTTTGCTTTTAAATGAGTGTTTGTTTTTTTTTTTTTCTTCGATTCCTCAGGTCTTTAATTTTTTTTGAGATTTGGGTTTGCCCCATATTCATATATTTATAGCGTGGAGTTGAAAAAATGACGAGTATATCAAATCCTCAAAGAAAAACAAATAGAGAGGATTTGAAATGAGTGTATTTTACAAATCTTAGCTCACGCCAAACAGGCCCAGACAAACGGTGCCTAAATGTTTCCTACCACTACTTTGAAGGTGGGCAGTTGATTGGAGTTAGTTGGACGGATGGTACAAAATGACAAATCACCTTACCACACGTGATGTGTGAAGATGCCTCTACCATGTTCTAACGCTACCGGCTCCACAATCTTCTTCTCCCCCACGTAGTTACATTACCAAGGAACAGGAATTCCAATGAAGTGACATGTAAGCGTATGATGTTTGTTCCACCACAGCCCATGCCACTGTCGTTTGGAGTAGGAATGGTTGGGTGAACCCAGCTGGTCATTGGGCTGGACTACCAACAATCAGTTTTGAATATCGAATCGGATCCACTAGGTTATAGACCTAAACACTGCCCCCTATTGTCAAATGATCACGCATGGAACCTCTCAATGTTGGCTAGACCTGATCTACCTGTACTCAATTTTTGAATGGATTGATTTTGAACACTTCAAAGTGGGGCCCACTTTTTGTGACCCACTATGCAATCTAGAACCAACATTTAGAATTTGTTCTTTCGAAGTAATTAAGGAAATTAACTAAGTAAACATCATGTCGATAAACCATATGGTCTGGTTAGAAGCCAGTGTAGATAAATAATTAAAAATTATATCAACTCTAACCTGATGTAGAGCAAGTCACGGATACATTTATGGCCAAGATGGACCAGAGAAGGCCCAATCAGAGGCGGAAGTGATCAAGACCATCAGAACCTCAAAATAGTCATATTTCACAAACCGGAATGAGTTTTTCAACATACCATATATGATTTTGTGGTAGGAGAAGCTAATTTAGCCAACCAACCCTACTATGCCGGGTTGCGAGATTCCATCATATTGACGAAAAAAAGTCCTTTTTATTTTCATTTTTATTATAAATATTAAGTTTTAGTTTGATCATAAATTTTGATCCTTTGAGTTTGAGGAGTTATGCCCAACATGAAAAGGGCTTAGAAAAATTAGGAGGATAATGTGGTTAGGTCAAATTTGACACTTACTATTTTTGGCTGAAAACCATAAAGTCTAGTAGGAATCATGATTGCCTATAAACAGTAAGTTTACTATTTTTACTATTTATAGTAAGTTATGTTTTTAGGGAGTTTGAGTCTGAAACTTTTTCTTAGGTTTGAGTTCTCTATTTAAAGGATTGAAATTTTCTTTTTTATCATCAATCAATTCATTTTGAATTATTAGAAATTATTTCTATTTTCTTCTCTCGTGGATTATTTGAGGAATCATTGTGAGGAGTCTAGAGAAACTCCATGGATTCGGAGTAGTTATCCTTGAGGAAGATGGTGATCGACCTCATCACATCCTTCCCTACATCATAACCCCAACCCAAACTTGAACCATTTATTAGATGGGTCGCATTTTGATCTTCTTAGTTGAAGAGTTGAGATAAATTCAACTAATTTACTTAATGGGTTTGGTGTGGAGCTTCACTTGATTGACCTGATGTGACCCATTCTCACTCCTGGATTTTGTGATGAATGCATCACATTGTACAAGTGTTGCTAGCAGTTTATGGCTGTCATGGAGTTTCATTTTGTTAATCTCTATCTCTACTATATATCCTGTGAGTGGATTGTCCGAGTTTTAGCCATGCAATTAATTATGAGGGGTGTAAACTTTTGATTTTAAAAAGAAAATGTGATGCGTACAGCCTTTCACCTGAGGGCATTTTTATCCTTTTACTCCTTAATATGAGTAGCCAGTTTCTACCACTATTCTTTGTTTGTAACCTTTTAGGGAGCCACTGCAACAAAGGCTCTGTAAGGCTCACTGAATGACTGTGCCATCTACTCCATACGTTCGTTTCTCTATTTTATGTTAAGACATTATCCAAAAATGAATGATAGGGCAATAGAAATAGATGTGGGGATAGGTTGGGCAGCATTGAAGTCATTTTGTGTGCCCTTCTCTCTTTCTTTTTATTCTTAGTGTGCACTTGCATGTAGCTGTATCATTTTCCCCATTTCTCTCTCCTCTTTTTTCTCTATCCCTCATACACTGCGTTATACATGCCATACCCTGGGCTTAATAGCACAAAGAAAAACATGAGCCATCCGAATCAAACCCCTATAGGCGCACATTTGCAAGTCTGAAAGCTTGCAGTTCAAGTGGTTGGGCCCACCTTATATATATTGTGGCCAAGAAACCAGGCTGTCAGCTGGTTGGTAGGTGGGCCACAGTTATTACAACTGACCCACTTCATTCATCCATCTGCACGGATGGAACATGGAACTGACATGGTAGTGCCCAGTTAACAAAGCCCGGCCCAGATCTTCCACACGAGTGCCACATTGTCACATGTGGGACTCCCTAAAAAAATGGTGATATATTTCCCAGCTCTTAGATAGGGAGCGAGGATGCTTGACTTTGATTGTCCCACTCAAATTTCTACAACTTGTAAACAAAACTAGTCGTGGAAAACTCTCAAGTGTATGATGGCAGAAAAGCTCATAACCTTTGCCAAGCATACTTGCGTCGCGTGTAGTGTACAACACATACGTACAGGGCACCACATGTGCTAGCATGCACATACGTGCAATATCCAAACCATTCAGGTCTCGTCGTCTAGATGCTGTAGCCTAAAAACAAAAGATGGTCCACTCACTAGTGGATGGGGGTTAGAAAACTTCCTTCAAGATTTTCTCAATCTACATTAGTTTCATAAACTGTGGCCTGTGTGATTTGTGGACGGAACTGATTCTTGGTCCAAGGTCATCAACATGGTGAAGCCCATCTAATGGATGATTTGGATTTCATATGTATGTGCACTGCTGGGACGTGTGTGGCGTGAACGTGAGATCTGAAGGACCTCCCTTTGAGATCTCATTAATAATAATGGAGTGGTTATGACGAAAGAATAATTAAAATAAAAACATGTTCTCATTCTCTCACAACTGGGAGGAGTATGGTTCAAAAAATGCCTTCACCCAAAGATCCGTAAGGTCCTTTAGGTTTTTCGTTTGGCACAAGTGGGGCCCACGTTCACAGATCATGACCATTGATCCAACTAGCACAGCCGTGTGAAGATGTAAAGTTGTTCCTCTGTGGTTTTCTTTTTCTTTTGATGGTCGTCTGTGACTGCATTTACCATAGGCACCCCTTTTTTTGTCCCAGGCCGCCCAAAGGACCTTCGTTGTAAAGCTTAATTTTCAATGAAAGCTTCATTAAAAATAAAAAAAATAAAAATAAAATAAAAAATACACTAGCACAGCCGTTGATAAAACATGGCCCAAAAATCTCCTTGATTTGTCAATCCTAGACAAAACCAATACAACAATGGTCCACATTCACCAGCAATGATTGAACAGCCACGGTTCTTTGATAAGGTAGATTTTAGTAGCATGGTCCATCCATCAAGGGGTTCATAATATCAACGGTCAGGATCTCACTGGTATAAACTTGGAAACCCAAAGAAAACTATCCAGATTATAGGGTTGAGTATCATATAATTCATGCAGGTGGAAGGACAGTGTTATATCCAGTGCTTTCTAAGAACATATGTACCATTGACTACTCCAAAAGAATGTATGGGGTTGATTTCTGTAACCATGAAAGAGAAGCTGCAACAACAACACTTGCAATGTAGACATTTTTTAAAGTAATTGAGATGGTCTTCGGAAGTTAAGGTCAACCTTAGAAATTAAGTTTTAAAAGAGTGTTAGATGCGAATATGGTGTAGTGTCTAGTTCAAAAATACAGACAGACAGAGAGAGAGAGAGAGAGAGAGAGAGAGAGAGAGAGAGAGAGAGAGAGAGAGAGAGAGAGAGAGAGAGGTGGGGGGATTCATGAGTATCTCATTGAGTTCAAGATCTTCATTTTTTTAATGATGGGGAGAAGGTAGATGGGTCATCATTTCCATGTGAGGTTCTGTGCAATGGAACCCACCAAACCTACTTCCGCTCGAATAAAAACATGCAGACAAAATGTAAGTTTTTATGTTTGGTAGTGCAACCACAGCTAAACTACTCGATTTCTCTAGTCTGCACCTAACTAATATATGATCCTTAGCCCTTGGATATCCACCGTCTACTTGGGTTCCTTAGTTTAGATCGTTTGTCTACTGGGTCCCACTGCGATGAACGATGACCTGATAATCTCATTGATGGTTTCAATTGAAGTCTCCTGCAAAATGAATAGTTAAGAAGAGAAATACAACAATGCCCCACGTTCAACTTAGAAAAGGCGCAACATTGATGGCTGGGATCTTCTATTATGGGGCCTAATGATCCGTTTTAGAATCTGCCCAGGGATGCTTTAACCCTTTGGTCCGACAGCTTAGATGTTATCAAGTGGGCCACACTACGAGGGACCCACAATGTGAACAACACCCTAACTTAGCATGTTGAATGGGAACTGTTGGCCTTCTAATTTTAACCATGTCTAGAAGCCCTAATGGAGCACACTAGATGAGTGGCTGCTGCATGTGGTGGGTCCAGGCAACCCTAAAAACTATATGTATACACATACACAAATGGTCTCTTAGAAAGTGGTTCTCATTTTGGATCGGGCCAAAAACTTAGCCGTTGGGTTTAAAGAGTGACTCATCTAGTAGACCGTTCATATTTTATGCGCATGTGTCAATAGCTCTCACGAGAACTTATATTTGGGTCTTTCTCTCTCTGTCTCATACTTGGGTCTTGAGCCATAACAAAGAGAGATGCAAATCAAGTTAGGAAATTATTTTCTTTTGTTATTGCCGGCCAAAGTTTTGTATCAAAGTAAAAGTTGGACCTTGTAGATTGCACAGGGCACTATTCACTCATACATACCTTCACACATGTGTCATGGGCACAGAATCTGAATAGTCCACATGATGTTGCACCCTTGAAACTTAATGGGCCCAATATTTGGCCTAATAATCCAAAACTCTAGTAGACCATAGCAAAGAGAATTCAATGGAGGAAACTATTTCCTTTTTCGTGGTCCATTTTATTTCAATATGAAAGTTAGGCTCATGAGGTTTCAATGGGTGCCGCATCAGATGGACTGTTCAGATTTTGTGCACGGGTGCCTACCTAAGACGGTGCTTAGGTGAGCATATTTGGCTTTTGTATTGTTTAAATGAATTGGTTCCAACTTCCAAGGAGGGAAATATCAGTCAGGGTATCGTTGACGTTGGCCCAATTTGACCTAACAACCCGCTCATGTGTATCATCTTTACATGTTCGAGATATGCTCGAGTCTCTCCGGTAGCAGCATGCATTGGTTTACTCGGATAATTTCATTGGTCATTATAAACCGTCCATTTAAGTCTATAACACATTTCATGAGTTACCATGCAAAAATTATAGTGATTAGATGATCCAATCCAACCTTGATTTGGCCTTCTTTTTTTTTTTTCAAAAGCCACCCTTTTCCCCATTCGTGGATGGGATGATTACAATCTCCCAACCATGTGATTCTTTATAAGTCCATGATGGGCCCGTCAATAGATGAATTACCTTGTTGATTGGACCTATTTTTTCTGTGTAACTGGTATTGACCGTTGCTATCAAAGGCCACGATATTTGCATGCCAGCCCACGAAATGTACTTTGCACCGAAAAAGCAGTCTAGTTCAACCAGCAGACTATGTGTCCCAGCGTAACTTTCAATGCTTTGAGAGCGGCGGAGCATGGACGTGGATTGTAGGGGTACATGATGTGAAGCTGTGGTTAGCCTACAGAATTTCCCGTGACAAATCCATTCTGTCCATCCGTTTCTCAAGACCACAGTAGGACTTCATGCTAAAAATCTGGAAGATCTAACACTCATGTCGGCCACACTACACCAAACAGAACCGAAACCTCCACCGTTGAAACCTTTCTAGGGCCAATGATGTTGTTTATACGATATCCAAACCGTTCATAGGGATATTACCACTAATATAAACTGTAGGCATAAATATCATCCTGATACAAAACTTCTGTGGCCCCCACAAAGTTTCCAATATTTGCCGCATTCATTCTTTCTGTTTCATATGGTGTGGTCCACCTGAGTGTTGGATCTGCCGAATTTTTGTGCTCCAACGCGATTGTGATCTTGAAAAATTGATGGACGGAGTGGATGGCATCTCTGTTGCCCCCGATACCCGTCCGAGCAGCATTTCTCTTTATGTATATAGACACAGCCAGAGCAGTCAAGAGGTCTGACATGCACATCACTAGTTTATTAATCAAATTGCTAAAATTATATAATATTAGAGGAAATGGAAGGGTTTACCTCAATTCATCACGTGACAAAAATACCCCTAATAGTACTAGTTGATTTATATCCACACGTGGCACAGGTGTTTTAGATCCAAGCTGTCCATTAAATTGGGCTCACAGTTTAGATTGTCTTGGCCAACAAATGGGCCTGACCGTTAATCAAGTAAGCTACAATTTATGAAAATAAATTTAATGTATTAAATTAATAAATTATATATATAAAAAAAAAAAAAAAAAAAAACCTTAGGGGAGCATTGTGGCCCATTTGATGAGCGGTAGGGCGTGATTTTTCTCCAAGGTATTAAACAATAAGTCTCACTTTATGAACAGCTCGAATTTCACACGTGTATGACATGATTGTTAGGTGCGACTCACATCGCAAAAATGAGCCATGATTTTTAGGTGACTGCCACGTGGCTCACCTTATGAACGGCTTGAATCCACGCTTGTCTTACATCACTACATCGGGACACAAATGGACGGCTTGAATCTCACACATATGTTTTGGAGCTTTCTCTCAACGCGCATTCGAGGTGCCATTTTACAGTCACGGGTTGACCTTTTAAGTGAGTCGGGCTCACGCTCCCCTTGACCTGGCCGAACTCGGACCCTATGTCCGATTCCATTATTTTTTTTTTTTTTTTTTTTTTTTTTCAAGTACGAAAATGATCATCCAGCTCGGTTGAGCCTGTGGAACCCAGGTTCGGATTGCGTGGGTGGTTCGTTCACGTGGAGAAGTTCTGTGGGCCCATCGAAGTGCGTAATGTCCACATCGCGTATTCAACACCGACCAATGAAAACTCCATGAGGGTATACAGGTTTTCAATCAAGCAGATATTTGAGAAATTTACTATTGTACGACCCATTTATGGCTCACTAACCTTTGTAAGCTCACTTCTTTTACCGGAATAACCCCCAGCTGTACAGAGTATGTTTACTGGATCAAAATGCTACTGCTTTTTCAAAAAAGTGATCTCTCAAAGCTGGGCCTCCCATAAGCTACGAATTATAACAGTAGCGTAACCGTAGCCATTTAAAATATACAGACGGCCAGCCGTCTGTGCAGTTTTTTTTTTGAGTATGTTTACTAGATCAAAATGCTACTTTTTTCAAAAAAGTGATTTCTCAAAGCTGGGGCTCCCATAAGCTACGAATTATAACAGTAGCGTAACCGTAGCCATTTAAAATATACAGACAGCCAGCCGTCTGTGCAGTTTTTTTTTTTCTTAACATGGAGAACTTTATTCTACCTATATTTTTCTCTAATGCATATTTATATAAATATATATATATATATATAAGCATATAAAAATTTTTCTTTTTTTATCATTTTTTTCTTTATTCATTTAACAAGAATATCTTCTAAACCAAAATTATTTACTTGATGTACCCCATATGATTTTGGGGTAGGAGAAGCTACTTTAGCTAACCAACATGGTTATTTTCTAAGATTCCATCAGGTTGATAGTCAAAAATTCATTTCATTCACTTTGCGATCAATTTCATTTACTTCGCAATCAATTTCATGCATTTCACGGTCAATCCTGGCGATTCGCCTTCACTTCATGGTCAATTCCATGCATTTTACGGTCAATTCCCTTCACTTCATGGTCAATTCCCTGCATTTCACGATTAATTCCCTTCATTTCACGGTCAATTCCATGCATTTCACGAGTAATTCGGCGATTCCCTTTCACTTCACAGTCAATTCAAATCATTTCACTGTCAATTCCCTTCACTTCATGGTCAATTCCCTTCATTTCACGGTTAATTTCATGCATTTCACAGTTAATTCCGGTGATTCCCCTTCACTTCATGATCAATTCAATTTATTTCACAGTCAATTCTCTTCACTTTATGGTCAAATCCATACATTTCACAGTCAATTCCCTTCGCTTCACAGTCAATTCCCTTCACTTCACGGTCATTTTCATTCATTTCATGGTTAACTCCCTTCACTTCATGGTCAATTTCATGCATTTCATAGTCAACCCTGGCGAATCCCCTTCACTTCATGGTCAATTCCCTACATTTCATGGTCAATCCTAGTGATTCCCCTTCACTTCACAATCAATACCATGCATTTCATGTTCAAGTCCCTTTACTTCATGGTCAATTCAATGCATTTCACCGTCAATTCCCTTTACTTCACGGTTAATTCCATACATTTCACGGTCAATCCCCTTCACTTCACGATCATTTCCATGCATTTCACGGTCAATTCCCTTCACTTCACGGTCATTTTCATGCAGTTCACAGTCAATTCCCTTCACTTCACGGTCAATTCCATGCATTTCACGATCAATTCCGACAATTCCGCTTCACTTCACGATCAATTTCGACAATTCTTCTTCACTTCACGGTAATTTTCATGCATTTCACGGTCAATCCCCTTCACTTCACAGTCATTTCCATGCATTTCACGGTCATTCCCCTTCACTTCGCGGTCAATTCCATGCATTTCATGGTCAATTCTAACAATTCCGCTTCACTTCACAGTCAATTCGCTTCAATTCACGATCAATTTTGTGCATTTCATGGTCAATTCCCTTCACTTCACTGTCATTTCTATTTATTTCATGGTCAACTCCCTTCATTTCATGGTCAATTTCACGCATTTCACAGTCATTCCCCACGATTCCCCTTCACTTCACGGTCAATTCCATGCATTTCATGGTCAATACCGGTGATTCCCCTTCACTTCAAGGTCAATTCCCTTTACTTCACGGTCAATTCAATGCATTTCACCGTCAATTCCCTTCAATTCATGGTCAATTCCATGCATTTCACGGTCAATTCCCTTCAATTCATGGTCATTTCCATTCATTTCATGTTCAATTCCAGTGATTCCCCTTCACTTCACGGTCATTTCCATGCATTTCACGGTCAATCCCGGCGATTCCCCTTCACTTCACGATCATTTTCATAAATTTCACGGCCAATCCCCTTCATTTCATGGTCACCATAACATTTATTTTCCATCCAATCTATTCATAAGGTCACAAAGACCTAGATGAAGAGGAAAAATAAATTTTATAATGATCCAAAACTTCTACAACCCCTAAAAGGGTTTCAATGGTAGATGTTCAATCCTCCACTGCCTTTTACAGTGTGATCCACTTGATAGCTAAATCTATCATTTTTTTGTCTCAAACCTTACAACGAGTTCGGAAAATAGATGGATGGTTTGGATATAACACATACCCCATAATGGGACCCACAAAAAGCGGTGGGGATTACAACAAGGAAAAAAAAATCCAGCGAGTCAAGGTCGACCAGGTCAGTGGCTACTGATTATAACCATAGCTATAACCGTAGCAGTGGGGATTACTACGGTTATGACTATAGTATGGCTACAGTTATAATCCGTATCCACTGACCTGGTCGACCGGGTCCTAACCTGGTTGACCCTGACTCGCTGACTTTTTTTTCCTGTTGTAATCCCCACAACTTTTTATGGGTCCCATTATGAGGTATGTGTTATATCTAAATCATCCATCTATTTTTCAAACTCGTATTAAGGCTTGAGACGAAAAATAAGATAGATCTAACTATCAAGTAAACCACACTGTAAAAGGCAATGGAGGATTGAACATCTACCATTGAAACTCTTATAAGGGTCACAGAAGTTTTGGATTATTATGAAATTTGTTTTTCCTCTTCATCCAGCTCTTTATGACCTTATGAATAGATTGGATGGAAAATAAATGTTATGGTGATTGTGAAATGAAGGGGATTGACCGTGAAATGCATGAAAATGACCGTGAAGTGAAGGGGATTCACCGGAATTGACTGTGAAATGCATGGAATTAACCATGAAGTGAAGGGAATTGACCGTAAAATGAATGGAAATGGCCATGAAGTTAAGGGAATTGACCATGAAATGCATGGAATTGACCTTGAAGTGAAGGGAAATGGTTGGAATTGATCGTGAAATGAATGGAAATGACCGTGAAGCGAAGGGAATTGACTGTGAAATGCATGAAATTGACCGTGAAGTGAAGGGGAATCACCGGAATTGACTATGAAATGAATGGAAATGACCGTGAAATGAAGGGATTTGACCATGAGATGCATGGAATTGACTGTGAAGTGAAGGGAATTGACTGCGAAATGCATGAAAATGACCATGAAGTGAAGGGGAATCGCTGAAATTAACCGTAAAATGCATGGAATTGACTATGAAATGAAGGGAAATGACTATGAAGTGAAGGGAATTGACGGTGAAATGCATTGAATTGACCGTGAAATTAAGGGAATTGACCGTGAAGTGAAGGGGAATTGCCGGAATTGACCGTGAACTGCATGGAAATGACTATGAAGTGAAGCGAATTGACCGTGAAATGCACGAAAATGACCGTGAAGTGAAGGAAATTGACTGTGAAATGAATTAAATTGACCGTGAAGTGAAGGAGAATCGCTGGAATTGACCATAAAGTGCATGGAATTGACCATGAAGTGAAAGGAATTGACCGTGAAATGCATTGCATTGACCGTGAAGTAAAGGGAATTGACCATGAAATGCATGAAATTGACCGTGAAGTGAAGATTTATCGCCGGAATTGACCGTGAAATGCATGAAATTGACCGTGAAGTGAATAGAATTGACTGCGAAATACATGGAATTCACCATGAAGTGAAGGGAATTAACCGTGAAATGAATTGAGTTGACCGTGAAGTGAAGGAAAATTGTCGAAATTTACTGTGAAGTGAAGGGAATTGACCGTGAAATGAATTGAATTAACCGTGAAGTGAAGGGGAATTGCTGGAATTTACCGTGAAATGCATGAAATTGACCATGAAGTGAAGGGAATTGACCATGAAGTAAAGGGAATTGGTTGTGAAATGCATGGAATTGATCATGAAGTGAAGGGGAATCGCCGAAATTGACCATGAAATGCATGGAATTGATAGTGAAATGAAGGGAATTGACTGTGAAATGAAGGGAATTAACCATGAAATGAATTGAATTGACCGTGAAATGAAGGGAATTGACCGTGAAATGAATTGAATTGATCATGAAGTGAAGGGGAATCACTGGAATTGACAGCGAAATGCATGAAATTAACCATGAAGTGAAGGGAATTGACAGCGAAATGCATGAAATTCACCGTGAAGTGAACGGAATTGACCATGAAATGAATTGAATTGACTGTGAAATGAAGGGGATTCGTCGGAATTGAACATGAAATGCATGGAATTGACCGTGAAATGAAGGGAATTTATTGTGAAGTGATTGAAATTAACTGTGAAGTGAATGAAATTGACTGCGCAGTTAATGAAATTTACCGCAAACTGATTGAAATTGACCATGAAGTGAATGAAATTGACCGCGAAATGAATGAAATTGACCGCGAACTGATTGAAATTGATCACGAAGTGAATGAAATGGATTTTTGACCATTGAATTGATGGAATCTTAGAAAATAACTAGGTTGGTTGGCTAAATTAGCTTCTCTTACCCCAAAATCATATATAGTACATCAAGTAACTAATTTTGGTTTTGAAGATATTCTTGTGAAATGAATAAAGAAAAGAGAGAGAGAGAGAGAGAAATTTTATATGCTTATATATACATATTTATATAAATATGTATTAGAGAAAAATGTAAGTAGAATAAAGTTTTCCATGTATAAAAAAAAAAAAAAATTTTAAAAAGTGCTTAGACTGCCGCGTTATGGCTACGATTATAATCTATAGCCACTAACCCCAACTCACTGACTGTTTTTTTTCCCTGTTGTAATCCCCACCACTTTTTATGGGTCCCATTATGAGGTATGTGTTATATCTAAACCATCCATATATCTGGAAAACTCGTATTAAGGCTTGAGACAAAAAGTAAGATAGATATAACTATCAAGTGGACCACACTGTAAAAAGCAATGGAGGATTGAACGTCTACCATTGAAACCCTTTTAGGGGTTATAGAAGTTTTCGATCATTATGAAATTTTCTTTTCCTCTTCATCCAGCTCTTTGTGACCTTATGAATAGATTGGATGGAAAATAAATGTTATGGTGGGCCCTACAAAATTTTTAATGGTGAAAATCAATTTTCCCTCAGATCTTTATGGTGTGGTCTAGTTGATCTTTGGATATGATTTTTTTTTTTTTTATATAATGCTCCGAAATGATCTCTAAATATGGATGAACGTTGTGGATATAATAAATACATAACTGTGGGGCCCATGTGACTTTGATATCTTTTAAACCGTTCGTACAACTCGGAGTTCGAGGAGCGACAACGCTCATCTTCGAGCAACAGGCGATCCGCTTCCGGAAGGAAAAGCACGGGCATTTTCAACCTGAGAAATGGGATCGTACATCTGGGGCTTATTCTAGTGAGGTAAAAGCAAGTGGGCTTAAAAAGGTTGGTGGGCCATATATGGGTCGTACAATAGAGATTTCTCCTGATTTTTGTGTTTTCCTTTCTTTTATGTATGTATAAGCTTATAAATGGGTTGGATGACAAATAAACATTATGTTGGGTTTATAAAGGTTTCAAATGTGGTTGTTATTGTCTCATTGCTTTTTGTAATGTGGTCCACTTGATATAAACTCATGCTCTAAAATGAGATAAAATGGATGGAATAGCGAATAAATATCATGGTGGGTTCTAAGAAGGTTTCAATAGTAGGTGTCAGTATCCCCACCACTTTTTGTGGTGTGGTTCTCTTTTACTTTAGATCTACTCATTTTTGTGCTCATGCTTTAAAATGATCTTGGAAAAATAATATAACACATACATCATGGGTCCCATGGAGGTTTGCTGCATCAACACACTATCGACCTCGATGCTGTATTTTACATCCGAGTCCTCTACAGGCAGTTTCATAAATTTTAGAAAAATAAGCACCTGTCGAAAGTATTGATAAGATAATAAAAGAGTTTTTTCCTACTATACTCCTCACTTTTAAGCCACGTACCTTGTTAAGCTATTATAAACTTACCTTCCAAGACTACTCCTCTGCCATACAGATGCACATTTACTAGACCAAAATTCCCCTGCTTTATCAGAAATGTTAGTTCTGAAAGCTGGGGTTCCATATGGCTATGGATTATAATCGTAGCCATTGAAATTGACCGCGAAGTGAATGGAATTGACCACGAAGTGAAGGAAATTTACCACGAAGTGAAAGAAATTGCCCGCAAAGTGAATGGAATCAACCGCAAAGTGAATGAAATTCACCACGAAGTGAATGAAGTGAATGTAATTGACTACAAAGTGAAGGAAATTCATCACAAAGTGAATGGAATTGACCATAAAGTGAATGGAATTCGTCGTAAAGTGAATGAAGGGAATGGAATTAACCACGAAGTGAAGGAAATTATCCGCGAAGTAAATGGAATTGACTGCAAAGTAAAGAAAATTCACCGCAAAGTAGATGAATTGAATAAAATTCACCGCGAAGTGAAGGAAATTCACCGCAAATTAAAGGGAATTGACCATAAAGTGAAGTAAATTCACCACAAAGTGATGGAATTTGACCATGAAGTGAATATATTTGACCGTGAAATGAAGGAAATTGACTGCAAAGTGAATGGAATTGAGTGCGAAGTGAATGGAATTGACCGCAAAGTGAATGAAATGAATATAATTAACCATCAAATGAAGAAAATTGGCCACGAAGTGAGTGGAATTGATCCCGAAGTGAATGAAATTCACCGCAAAGTGAATGTAATTGACCGCAAAATGAATGAAATTGATCGCGAAGTGAATGAAGTGAATGGAATTCACTGCAAAATGAAGAAAATTCACCACAAAGTGAATGAAATTGACCGCGAAGTGAGTGAAATTCACCGCTAAGTGAACGAAATTGACCGCCAAGTCAGTGAAATTGACCGTGAAGTGAATGAAATTGACCGTGAAGTTTATTAGTCATCCAACACATTGATAGGGTCACACAGACATGGACAAACGCAAAGCACAATTATCAGCTTAACCCAAAACTTTCGTGGCCCATAAAAAGTTTTTAATGGCCATTGTTCATTGTTTCCTGTGGTGTGGTCCACCTAGAATTTCATTCACTTTGCGGTGAATTTCATTCACTTCGCAATGAAGTTCACTCACTTCGTGGTGAATTTTATTCACTTTGCAATGAAGTTCACTCACTTCACGGTGAATTACAGTTACTTCTTAGGAATGTTGATGGACCTTAATGGGTTACTTAATTAACTAGGAGGAATGTTGATATTTTCTAGCCAGAATTCTTCCCCTTACCTTTGTGTAATTTATCCTACCCTGATAAGGTCGATGAAGGCCAATGATGGAAAGCACCACCCTATAGTGAAACTCATCGCCAATCTCGACCCCGGACACGCTTCCAAAGATTGGTTTGCCAATGTTCACACACTTGTTCGCTTCCTTAAGAAGCTTACTAGTAGCTAGGTCGATTCGCCTAATGGCCTTCCCTTATCCACTCTTCGCTCCCCTTATCACCATGAATCGAATGAAGTTCACTGTAAAGTGAGTGAAATTCACTACTAAGTGAATGAAATTGACCGCGAATTGAACGAAATTCACCACAAAGTGAACGAAATTGACCGCGAAGTGAGTGAAATTGACTGCGAAGTAAATGAACTTGACTGCAAAGTGAATGAAATTCACTGCGAAGTTAATGAAATTCACCGTGAACTTATTGAAATTGACAGCAAAGTAAATGAAATTGACCATGAACTGATTGAAATTGACCGCAAAGTGAATGAAATTGATAGCGAAGTTAATGAAATTCACCACGAACTGATTGAAATTGACCATGAAGTGAATGAAATTGACCGCGAAGTTAACGAAATTCACCGTGAACTGATTGAAATTGACCACAAAGTGAATGAAATTCACCACAAACTAGTTGAAATTGACTGTGAAGTGAATGAAATGGATTTTCGACCATCGACCTGATAGAATCTTAAAAATAACTAGGTTGGTTGGCTAAAGTAGCTTCTCCTGCCTCAAAATTATAAATGGTATATCAAGTAACTCATTCTAGTTTAGGAGATATGCTTGTTAAATGAATAAAGAAAGAAATGAATAAATAAATAAATAAATAAAAGATATCTATATGCTTATATATACATATTTACATAAATATGTCTTGGAGAAAAATGCAGGGGAAAAAAATTTCTCCCTGTGAAAAAAATACTAAGCAGACTATGGCAGCACTATCACCGCCAACTGTGCATTATTATTATTATTATTTGGCTTCTGTAATCCCCACTGCTTTTGTGGGTCCCATCATGAGGTATGTGTTATATCCAAACCGTCCATCTATTTGGCGAGCTCATATTAATGCTTGAGATGAAAAATAAGATAAATCTAACTATCAAGTGGACCACACTGTAAAAGGAAGTGGGGGATTGAACTTATACCATTGAAACCCTTTTAGGAGTCACACAAGTTTTAAATCAATATGAAATTTATTTTTCCTTTTCATCCAAGTCTTTGTGATCTTATGAATAGATTGGATGGAAAATAAATGTAATGATGGGCCTTAAGAAATTTTAAATGGTGAAAATCAATTTTCCTGCTGCTATTTGTGGTGTGGTCCAATTGATCTTTAGATATGATTCTTATATATATATATATATATATATATATATAATGCTATGAAATGATCTCAAAATATAGATGAACTGTTGTGGATATATATATATATATATATATATATATATATATATATATATATATATATATATATATAATGCTATGAAATGATCTCAAAATATAGATGAACTGTTGTGGATATAATAAATACATAACTGTGGGGCCCATGTAACTTTGATCTCTTTTAAACTGTTCGTACAACTCGAGTTCAAGAAGCATCAGCGCTCGTCTTAACACACCAGCCCATCCACTTCGGACAGGAATGGCGGGGTATTTTGGTCTAGTGAAAAGTCGCCTGTACACCATGGGCGTAGTTTGGTATAGTAAGTTTGGACGGGCGTGATAAGGTTACTGGCTTAAACATGAGTCGTACATTAGGAAAAAAATTCATAATAAAACAATAACTCCTAGTAAAAAACCAAACCATGATTAACCGATTCTATTAATAAATAAAGGTCAAAAAAGAAAAGGAAAGAAATATAGTACATGGAAAGAAATATTTCAGATAAGCTACTTCCAGACATACTCCAACCATGGCCCACTGCAAAAGGCACGTGGCACACAATATTATACTGAGATCCTAACTATCCCAACTTATGTAATTGATCTTTATTTTACCTTTAAACAATTGTCATTTTTATTTTTAATATTCCTTCTGTTAATAACCGTTAGATTCGTGGATCTATCCCTTTTTGGAGTTCCCCGTCATGTCGGTTGTTAAGCAAGTATCTATCAAATTTATATTGGCCCTACTTGCCCAATACAATCTAGATCTGAAAAAAAAATTAATATAAAGACTACTTTCCTGCAAGGGAAATTAGAAGAGCAGATTTATATAAAGAAACCAGAGGGGTTCAAGGTGCAAGTGGCAGAGGATAAGGTTTACGAGATAAGGAGGTTGTTGTACGGCCTAAAACAATAACCTAGGCAGCAGTACAATAAGTTTGATAGGCGATTTATGAGGAGTGAATATGATCATTGTGTCTACTTTAAGACACTAACTGATAGAGAATTCATGCTATTGGTATTATATTTTGATTACTTTCTTATTGTCAATCAAAGCATGTTTGATATCAATATATTAAAAACTCAGTTATCAAGAACATTTAAATAAAAGATCTGGGAACTGTAAAATATTTAAAAAAAAAAATAAATCTCGACATAGACATACACAGAGATAGGGAGAGGAGTAGGTTACAGTTATCTTAGGCAGATTTTCTTAAGTAGGTATTAGTGAAGTTTAGGATGGACAAGGATAATTCAATTAGCACACCCTATGCTGCTCACTTTAGGCTTTCTTCATAGTAATGTTCATTACAGATGAAGAAAAGTTGGTTGTCTCATATGCCTTATTCGAGCGCAGTTAGCAGTTTGAGGTATGACATGTTCTCTACAAGATTGGATATTTTATATGCAGTACTTGTTGTGAATAGATACATTTCAAACCCTAGCAAACAACATTGGGAGGCAGTGAAATGGTAACTTCATTATTTACGAGGTATAGTAAACCAGATCCTGACATTTTAAAAATCATAGAGAAAATCAATAGGCTACGTGGATTTAGATTATGCAGGGAATGTGAACAACAGAAGGTCAACTTCCATTTACTCATTTGTACTAGCAGATAGAATAATTAGTTGGATATTGAAGTTTCAGTTTGTGATTTCCCTTTCCACAACTGAAGCCGAGTATATGGCGGTGACAGAAGCTTTCAAAAAATGTGTTTGGTTGAGAGGAATGAGTATGAACAAAATTGGGCTTCAGTAGGAGGTCGTGCCGATCAATTGTGAAATTAAAAGCACGATTAATTTGGTGAAGAACTTAGTTTACCATTGTTGTACTGAACGTATTGATATTCATCATCATTTTATCCAACTGATGCTTAAGGAAGGCAGTAACTCCCTGAATACTTCAATACCTGAGTATTGAAAAACTTTTGAGGATTACCAAGAAATTAACTTATAGGAACAGGTGTAGGATATTTTCTCTTCATCTATGACTGAGAGATCCTATGAACAGAATGGATGAAAAATAAAACATCATTACAGGGCCTAGTTGAACGATTTCGACGGTGGAAGCCATAAAGATATTGTTTCCTACCAAATGATTCACTTGATTTAAGGATATGATTGAACCTTGGGTCCAACCCCTTAAATTTAGATGGGAAAAAGGATGGACGATGTGGATTTAGTCGGAACACCACCATGGACCCCACATACCAGGTGCGGGTCCACAAATCACACGTACCTGCACTACACGGTGACCATGAGCATGGTCAAACCGATGTTGACCCGTAGAAGAGAGAGTCCTCTCTCTAAACGATTCCTAACAAAATTTAAACTAAATATCGCAAGCATCACCATGGGCCACCAAAATCGATCGGGATGATTGATTGGGACAATCCATTGGCATCAGATGATATCTCCAACCCTAAAAAATACTCATCATGCATCGCTGAAAAGTGGCGAGGGCATTACATAGTCCAAATAGCATCCTTCGGTAAGAAAAGGTGTCAAAAGGACATGTGAATGTGGTCTTTTCTTAGTCTTCAAGGGCTATCTCGATCTGATTATAGCCCAAATATCCATCAAGGAAACAATAGTATGAGTGACCAGATAACCTTTCCAAGGTTTGATCAATGAAGGGTAAAGAGAAGTAGTCCTTCCTTGTTATGGTATTTAATTTCTTATAGTCAATGTACATTCTCCAACCAGTAGTAACTCTAGTTGGCACAAGTTCATTGTTAACACTGGATATAATGGTAATTCCAGACTTCTTAGAAACCACCTGAGTTGGACTCATCCATTGACTATCGGATATAGGGTATATGATACCCACATCCAATAGCTTAAGAACCTCGGCTTTAACCACTTCCTTCATGTTTGAATTTAATGTACGTTGTGGTTGCCGGGAGGGCTTCGTATTATCCTCTAGATAAATGCGGTGAGTACAAATTGAAGGGTCAATTCCCTTAAGGTCTGCAATCAACCATCCAAGAGATCCCTTATACTCAATGAGAGTAGAGATGAGCATACTCTCCTGTTCTTGCTCAAGGTGGGAAGAAGTCACCACCGGATATGTCTCATCTTGATTTAAAAAGACATTTTTCAAATTATAGGGCAAAGGTATTGAGTCAAGCTTTGGTTTCTTGAGCTTAGACTGTAGAGACACTACATCAGTTTGGAAAAATTCTTCAAATTATAACCTCCACCGGTTAACTTAAAGTATCGGCATGGTATCCAGTATGTTCCTTATCTCCCTAATCATGTCATCATCAAAACCATGGGAGTGGACCAGGCATGTCTCTACAGGGTTAAAGGATAAGGTCAGAAGTGTTCTATCTTTCACGAAAGAATCAATCAGGTTAATATCATGAGAATCGTCTTCATCATCTAAATATTTGCTTGTGTTGAAAAAGATATTCGACTCCAATGCCATATTCCTGAAAGACATACTCATAACTCCATTCCTACAATTAATGATTGTGTTTGAAGTGGCAAGGAATGGGTGACCAAGAATGATGGGAATTTAAGTATTCATGTCCATGATGGGTTGAGTATCCAGGGCAATAAAATCTACCAGGTAGTAGAATTTGTCAACCTGGACCAACACATCCTCAATTATCCCTCTCCGTAACTGAGCGATTAGTAAGTTTTAATGTGGTTCGGGTGGATTTCAATTCACCCAAACCTAGCTTTTCGTAAACCGAGTAAGGAATCAGATTTGCACTCACTCCTAAATCAAGAAGTGCATGCTCAATGCGGTAATTCCTAATTACATAACCAATGGTTGGGCTATTAAGATCTTTGTATTTCTGTAGCACATATTGTTTTAGGATGGCAATCACTTTTTCAGTTAAAAAGATTTTCTTTTGAATATTTTACCGTCTTTAGGTCGTACACAAGTCTTTCAGAAATTTAGCATATGAAGGTATTTGTTTAACCGCATCCAGTAAAGGAATATTGACCTTCACTTGTTTCAGCACCTCTAGAATGTCCTGAGAGTTATAGAGAGATTTTAGTGCAATCAACCGTTGGGGGAATGGTGCAATCGCCTTGCTTTGGAATTCCGGTTCTAACTCTTGTGGAGTGTTTCTAGGTCTATTAGTTTCATCTACTTCTGGGTCCTTAGACTTTTCAGCCCTTACTAGAATAGTTTTGTCAATTATCTTCTCACTCCTAAGAGTGGTGATAGACTTTGCTTGCTTCATTTGATTTAAAGAGCTTGGATCACTTATTTCGTATTACAGTTTAGGATTGGGGAAAGGTTGGGCAGAATGAATCCTTTTTTTCCCAATTGAATTTTTTGTCTCACGCCCTTGTATGGCCTTTGAAAGGTCTTGAAGGGTTTGCAATATACTCTGAGTGATAAGCTCTTGATTTTGAATATGTTTCCAAACCGGATCCTCTTGAGGTTTCCCTTGATTTAAGAATTGATTAGGGATTCTTTGAAGAGTAGTAGTTTGTCCATTCCTCCAATTAAAGTTCTGATGATTTCTCCAACTAGGATTATATGTGTTAGAAATGGTCTACTGAAAGGTCTTTGGTAGTTGTTTACGGCATTCGATTGCTCATTCAGTGACTCTTGAAAAGCAAGTATCGCTGGGCAATTTTTAGTTGTATGTATGTTGCAAGCACAGATACCACAAACAACTTCCTTAGTCTTATTCTTCTTAAGTTTCATGGCCTCGACCTTCCTTGCGAGACTGGCCACTTTAGCATTTATATCATCATCCTCTTTCAGCATGTATATCCCACCTCTCTCCCTTGCTTAAGTAGGCTTAGATGTGGTGATAGGTTTTGAGGTGATGTCCCATGATCATGCGGTTTCAGTGAGTTTGTCAAAGTAATCCCACACCTCATCTACATTCTTATTCATGAATTTCTCATTGCGCATCGTCTCGATGAATTAGCGCATGGAAGACGTCAGCCCATTATGAAAGAAAGTTGTTATGCGGCAAGTTTCAAAACCATGTTGTAGGCATGAACTGACGAGATCCTTGAACTAATCCTAACATTGGAAGAATGTTTCATTTTCCTTTTGAGCGAAGTTCATAATCGACTCCTGATAGTGTTTGTCTTATGGTATAGAAAGAATTTTTTTGTGAACTCCTTCATCATGTTATTCCATTGGCTAATAGATCGCGGACGTAGTGAGTGCAACCACGTCTTAACTTTCTCTTTCAAGGAGAAAGGAAAGAGTTTCAACCTGATCATGTCCTTAGACACGTTAGGAAAGTATAAAGTGGTTATAACCTCATCAAACTCTAGCAAGTACAGGTATGGACTTTCAGATTCAAGTCCAAGGAACTTTGGAAGGAGTTGGATCACTCCAGGCTTGATATTCATGTTTCCTGAAAAAACCATACAAGAAGGGGTGTTCACCCCCACCGGTTGTAAGTAATCTCGCAAAGTACAAGGCAGGGGTGCTTGATGCACCTCATTTTCATCCTGGACTTCCTCAACCCTAGGTTGAGGTTGTCTTCCCGGTTTATTAACTGGTTGATTGGCAGTCATCACCTCAATTAACTCTGAGGATCTCAAGTGGTGTCAAATCCTATGATGGATAGATAACCCCTCAACCAATCCTCCTTCACTCAAAAGACGTCGAGTGTTGTCACGAAACCACTTGGGCATGAAACACTCTCAGCGCTCAATTTCAGACTCTAACTTAAACCTAAAAGAAGGAAAATAGAAATCTAGAAATAGAAAGAGAGAGGGAATTAGAAAAAAGTTACCAAATTAGACGTTCCTAAATTAAGATTATGCAAAACAAAATAAAATAGATCAGTTTCTAAAAATGGAAGTTCTAAAATTAGAAAGTTTTTAAAAACAAAAATAGAAATATGAGTTAGTTTCTAAAAAAAACAATCCTAGAATTAGAAAGTTTCTAAACTGCAATTAAAAAGTAGATTTAAGAAAAACAGAAAAGGAAAATTTTTAAAGACAAATTAGGAAAGTTTCTAAACCTAAAAATAGGAAACTAAGTTACTAAAATAATTCAGAAAATACCTAACCTAAAAATAGAAAGTAAAAAAACCTTAATCTTAACTTAATTCTAAAACTAGTTAATCTCAGAAAAATGCAACCATTAATCCCTGGCAACGGCACTAAAAACTTGTTCACAACCCCAACTGTAGGGTCGTAATAGTTTCGGTGAGACCGAGGTCAAGTCCACAGAGACTAATCTCATGTGTATTCTAAAAGTAACTATAACTAGAACTAGAAAAAGATGTGAATTTAAATCTAAATTAATTGAGAGAGTAATTGTGATGTATTGAATTAGAAACTAATTAAAAGTGGGAACTAGGGTTTTCAAGGATCCACCTGTAGAGATCAGGGAGATCTATACTTGATTTAAGGACACAACTGGAACTAGAGTCTCATCTTATCCAATTGGAAGATATCTTAGTAAAATCAAATCTGAACTTCCTTTGACCTAATTCTCAATGAATGAGAGGTGTGAGAACTAGAAGTGATTTCTTCACAAAACCATGCTTGAGAGACAAGGCAAACAATAGGATTTACCAATCTCATATCCAATCATAAGAGAATTGGAAAGATTAGGCAAGATTCCATCACTCAACCATGCCCATAGGATGATGGTGAACAACAGGGTTTCCTAATTTCACAATCTCAATACATAAAAAGAACATACTCAAAGTATCACAGATTTATTATAATTTGAGTCATAACAAACCATTAAAAACTGAAAGTATTTCTTAAATATTAAACTAGAATCAACAATAGTTTAACTTAAACATGAATTAAAGCAATAGAAAATATTTCATCACGTTACAAGCTTCATCTCTTAGCCCTACCTAAGAGGTTTAGCTAACCATAAACATGATTGAACTAAAATCTCTTAAGAAAAGCATAAAAAAAACTAAGGAAAGAGAAGAAAGATTCTTGGCAACGGCTTCTCCACGCTTTTACTCCACTCCTCAAACCCTAGAAGTTGCCTAGGAACATCCTAGGGACTCCTATTTATAGTTTTGCAACTCCAACTCTCGTACCGAGTTGGAAAAATTTGGAATCCGCCTTAAATTTTTGCAATTCGTGTGCTGTCTACATATCCTTAGACTAGTCCTTCGATGGGTCGAGGATGACCTGATTTTAGAGGATTTTTTCGTTGGAGTTCAAGTCGAGGAATCCTCAACTAGTCGAGCAAGAGCCAGGACTAGTCGAGCAGGAGCCAGAACTAGTCGAGGATCATAGAAATTTACTTTAAAACTTTGATTCTCTTCATTCTTGACTTGGTTTTCTTGGACCTTTAGTATGTGAATTCTTTATTCTTGGTCTTCTAAGATCCATCCTTAGCTTTAGTGATTCTTAAGTATTACATTCATGTTTTTAGCATTCTTTTCAATTCAAGCTCTTAAATTCACCTTGCAACACAAACATGATTAAAATATAACATTAAGCATTATCATGTTCATAAAAATCACATAATAAATGGGATCCAATATGCAATATTTGACCTTCAAAAATATCTTAAGATAGGTTGCGATTTAGCATTGGAGTCGCTCATGAGGGAGTGTTAGCATTTTCGAAATAGACATATAAGTCGCTTGTGAGGGAGTGTTGGATTGTGAGGAGCATGCATCATTTCATCATTGAATTAATATACTTACTAAATAGATTATGAAACTATTTATTTATTATACTATTATTACTTGTGATCTGTTGTATTGGTAACATGTGTAACTTGTTTAGTAATTATGCGTTAAGATAGCATGCTTGAGTGTATAGTATGTATCTATTCTGAACCTACTAATCACTAAAATATCTCAAGTAACAATCTTATAGATATTTCTTCATTATATTAGCGTTTAATGCCTCCTATTTGACATATGCAGATAACTCAGGAATAGGACTAGTCAGTGGTGTGCTTGGAGCAAGTAGATCTCTACCTTCTTCTCGCCTAGTAATTATTCTTCTGCCCCTATTGTAATTGTTGTGAATTGTATAATTCTCAAATGGGTAGTAGTCACTTTTGGTACTATAACTTCTAGGTATTGGTCCTATATTGTTGGATCTTGCTATTTCTACCTCGCTTTGGTTCCGCTAAATGGAAATGTTTTACTCTGATTATTTATGTGTGAAATAAATATGAATTTGAATCAAGACACGTAATTTTTATTAAGCTAACACCCGAAAACTTGGGAACAGAGTCTACGTAATCAGGTACCGATTTTCTGGATGTTACATATGTTGAGTTGACGAGGGCCCAAGCTATTTGATCTTCCTCCTATTTATAAAATTTTAGAATAGTTATTGGAAAGAGATCTTCATGGCAACTTCTTATGTTTATTGATATAGAAATAACCGTCCAAACTTGAAGACAATTGTGACCTATCAAAGATGCCACATATGTTGGTTGTTCATCGTGGGTTAGTCATTGCTTGTGCTCATGTTCTACCTTCATTATGTGGATGAGAGTTTCTCTTATACTGTCATGTATCAATGATAGTCATCATCTTCTCCACATGAACATGATTAATGCGGAATGATGTTAGAATAACTTAGCATAGCCTTTACTCTGCTCCTCAAATATTTTTGGCCATATAGACCATGTGATCCATCACGGTTTGTCGGTCAAACTCATCTTTTGGTGTGACCATGTTTTGGTTGATGCCCAACTTTCTTCATGAGGACATGATCATGGTTAGATAATTTTGTTACGTGAATAGGATATGCAACACATTTGGCCTTACTGTAGCCAGATGGGCTCACTCTTTTTGAGGTACTCATGACTTTAGGGACTGTAATTTTATTCAACTATCAAAGCAGTTGAAGAAATATTCCATCTCTTATTCAGATTTCACTACCAGGTGGCATCATCTAAGTAGTTGGATTTGACACAATCAGATCAAGTGTAAAAACCGGTGGACATGTAACTTGTTTGTCTTAGGAGTGGCTTGAATATGATGATCTTTAGCTAGCCAATGGCTAATAATATGGACAACTTAGATTATCTATAACAAAAACCATCTAATTCATGGATCTAGAATGTCCATCTTATTACCACCTTTGTAGTTCCGTATTCCTCCCAAGAGTTACTTTGTCAAAGGCATACTAATTTGATCCATGGCCTACAAATAAACCATTGAAGTCATCTATAAAAGTACTTAATAATGTATTTTGGAACATCCATCATCTAAGCCCAAGCATAGGAATCACTTTGATCCAAAGATCCTGACAATTCATTCAATTACCAATAAAATATATGGCCTAAATTTCTATGATAAAATAAATGTTGGGCTTCGCCATCCTTGCTATAGACATTTCGAAAGATACTTTTGTTAGTTTTTTTCATTTTTAAGTAATCCAATTGAGTTTCTTCTACTCTCATGTTGTGCAGATCAGATTTTTTATGCTACCACAGTGACAAAAAGTCTTTTCGGCTGAAAGGCAAAAAAATTAAAAATTAAAAATAAGTGGCTGAATATATGATCAAACTCCTTCAGTACTCGGCCAAAGATAATTGCCCCACTCTCTTTATCTCACACTTGTGTCATAAGCATTTGATTTGGATCGAACTGTAAAAAGCTATGTCATGCACAGCATAATTCACATGTATCAATGACCGAATTTCGAGTCAAACACAGTATACAAAATAAATGTGTGACTACAAAATTTTATTTTAGCAGCCTGTTCTTATTGTACATAGTCGCCCATTGTAAGAAAGATATAGCTTGATCTTTGAGCTGTAGGATACAATTTCTTTCTTTTAATGCTTTGAAAACTTGCGTAACCCGCTGTAATAACCCATTTGACTCACAAAACCAAAGGACATCAAGTGGTGAAGGCCCACCAATTGACATGTATGGTTCAAAAAGGCTTGCTATTTTATTTACTTATTTACTCAAGGTTTGCATAATTTTACTGATCACAGATGTGCACAGGTGACATGCACACACTCCGATTTTAGGTGATGATTAAATATGAAAAACATGGGATAATTGAAATTTAGAGATGCTCAAGTGCTTGGTTGGATTAGTTCATTTGGACAGTTCACTGGATCAATATGCACTATCCATTAAATCCAAAACACTTTTCATGGGCTAGCATGCAAAAATCTCACTAATCAAAAGATCCAATCCATACTTCATTTGACCTTTTTTTGAAAAAAAAAAAAAAAACATTCAATTTCCAAACAATAGACATGATGATTATGATGGCCAAACATAAGTGATTCTTTAAAATCATATGCAATCAATGATAAGGTTTATCAAATAGATGGATGAAAATGCTAATTGGACATCTTTTATGTAAACGGTCACACCATCTATATTAAAGGCCATTGATTAAATGGTCAGTACTTTTTCATATTAGTGCCATGTATGCGGATGCGGATTGAGTCCTGCCCTGGCCTGTCTCTAACCACGGATGGGCAGTTCTCTGGGCAGGCCTAGCTACTGTTACGTATCTGCTTATCCGTGCAATCCATTCCTTCTCTCGTATCATTTTAAGGTATGTGCACAAAAATAGGCAGATCCAATGTGAAAGTGGACAACACCAAAGATGACTTTGGCATCTAATGTAACTTGCATTTAATGCTGTGTATTTAATGCAACTAAGCTTATCATTTGGTGTGGTCCACTTGAGCATTGTATCTGCATCATCTTTTATTTTGCACGTACCTTAAGATATTCTGAAAGAAAGGGATGAACAGCATGGATAAATAGATAACATCATGGTGGGCCTGCCCATAGAACTGTCAGTTCATGGCTAGAGACGGGTGGGGTTAGGACGCAATCCACATCTCATGTATGCACGTAACCCATGAAATGTGCATTGGACCTAATGAACCATCTAGATTAATGAATTTGACTAAGTACTCGATTAAGATCACAGGAGCCTTAAAGAAGATTTACCCTCCGTGATGATCGAATGCCTCAAAATTAGGTTGATCCAATTACTAAGAGGACAAGTAGAGCTTGAGATTTTTGAGAGGTGTATGTTGTTTTTTATAATATAGCTTACCATATCATTGAATAGACCTGAATTTTTGTGGGGTCCACTTGTTCAACCATTGATATCGACACAATAACACTTGGTTTTGTCATTTTCCTTGATACGAACTTATGAGAATGATGTAATAAAGAAAATTAGAAACACATGAAACAGGCCGTATTTACAGGATTTAGCATTGTGCCTACCCAATGGACAAGCCCCTATTAAAAATACTATATATATATATAAATTCTAGGACTAAAATATCAAAATCTTATGTAATTCTACTTTTGATTCTATAAATAATATTCGTGCTTGATGCATGAAAATACTCAAAACACTCTATTTTATCAAATCAGTTTTCGCATTGAGTCTCGTGAGAAGATAAGTAAAGGATATTTTGACTAATTTAGCCGCATTGGTATATATTTGAAAAATCTAAAAAGGTCAAGATCATTTTTTCATAATGATCTTGTCTCTACTATATATAATATGAACAAGCCTACCTTTGGCAGTCCATGTGGAAGGATAAACAGTAAATCGGGAGCGTACACCCAGTCGATCCCATCATGGATGGAATACGATTAAAAATAGACTCAGAGCGGATTTGCCTACGAATCCAAATGGACGGTAAAGGAGAAAACTAGTAATGGGCTGACATATAAGGGAAGCTGAAGGTGAGAGAAAGGGATGGCTATGATTTTTTTTTATTATTATTATTGGTGTCTTTCTCAACCAGAGGCATCCGAGGCAAAGGGCACTAAGTGGACGGTCTGGATACACCATCTCGATTGCCATGTGTACGCTGGAAGGTTGCTTTTACATTTCCTTCCCTTGCAAAGGAATAATTTAGTGATGTTCTGACATGTGAAAGTTGGATGGCCCACATAAAAATAAAAAAATTTATAATAATAAATAAATAAATAAAACAGACAAAGATGATCTGGACTGATCATCTTTGGTGGGTCCCACTAGAAGAGAGTCCAAGACGCAACAAAATGTAGTGTGTGGTCAGTGGACTAGCGACTTTTGAAAGTTGCCTAGGATCGTTCTTACCTTCTTTCTCTTTCTTGGGTAACTGCTGGTGGGACAGTTAAAAGATTTTTCATCAATAAGAAAATCTGTCATCATGGCCCACCAAGGTGATCCTACGTTATGAACCGTTCAAATGACTTGGCTGTTTTCCGACGGATTTTGAGTTGAGTCGGCTACCAAAACAAGTCAGCCCGTCAATGATTTAACTGGCTTGAGTGATGATTTCCAAGTCAGAAATTAAGTAGTATGGAACAACGTGAATTTGTATTCCCCAGACTAGTAAAGTGTATTTGCAGTCTCTACTTCGGACTCGGATTTAGTAGTGTAGTGTCGAACACAGTACCGACTTGGGTACTGTGTATACATGGTAAAAGTCCGTGGACCCTGTCATGATGTATGTTTTTCATCCCCGCCGTCCATTCATTTTTCCAAGATCATTTTAGAATATGGTTTAAGAATGAGGCAGATCTAAAGCTCAAATGTACAACACCACAGAAAGCAGTGAGGATAATGAGATCCACCGTTGAAATCCTTCTAAGGCCCACCATGATGCTTATTTGTCATCCAACCTTTTCATGAGGTGCCTCATACATTGAAAAAGCGAAAACGAAAATATGAGATTGATCTAAAAATTTTGTGGGCCCCAAGAAGTTTTCAATGGTAAGCGTTCAATTCCCACAGTTTTCTGTGGTGTGGTCCATTTACCCTTTGTATCTGCCTCTTTTTTCGAGATCATGACCTAAAATGAACCGTAAAAATGGATGAACGGCGTGGATAAAACAAATATATCATGGTGGCACCTACAGAGTTTTGCCACGTATACACAATACCCACGTGGGTTGAGTTCTATGCCCTATGCAATCCGAGTCCCTCTACTTCTGCTATGCATTCGGAATCTCCGATGATCTGAACCGTTCTAGACGTATCTCCCACCGTGAATATGTCATGGGCAAACTATAACTCGCCAGCAATGATCCTAGCCGTTCGATTTATGGGAACTATAAGCAAAGAATGGCCAACGGCTATGATTCAAGTCCATTTTTTAGACGTTTAGATCATTTTTACACCTAATGTCATGCTCCAAATTCGAAAATCGGATTCACATGAATCTTGATTGCCGAATCCGGTACCGACAGCTTCCGTAATGCCTCATTCTCGACTCTTGATAATCAAATGCTAGATTCCGATCCTGAGATCTTAAAAGAAAGATTTTCAGAATGAAATTTTTTTTTATAATGGAGCATAACCAAGTCACAAAACAACATCACCACATATCCACTATATTAAAAACTTTAAGTACAATGAGGAAAGGGAAATACAAGGTGATCGAAAAGCTCCAAAAGGTCCTGATACGCACTCCTGCCTTAGTGTTGCTGCTGTCCAACGCTACCTGCACACAACTGTCGTGCATAAGCTTACAAAAGCTTAGAGGGTGGTGTAAGTGTGTGTGCAAGGCAAACGCCGAGTGTACAATATTAGATAATGCGGAAGTATACGGTAAGTCCATGAATAAAATCAATCATACCAAGGCTATGTAATGCAAGGCATGAATGCTATCGGTCATACCAAGGTCATGCGATACGAGATATGAACATCAACGGCCACACCGATGCAATGCAAGGCCTACATAGCCGAATGTCATATGCGAAATGCAATCCAAGCAAGTCGGTACTCATCAAGTACACATATCAGTACAGTTCCTCTCTGGATATCACTGGGGTCTAATACACTTCGTAGTGACTGTCACCTCCCTAGCTGCACAGTCAAGCAAGCGGAATAGACCTCACTATCCGCCTGACTAGTAGTCTGCCATACCTACCCGGCTCGTCGATAACGGACTCATTTGCGAGCTGGTCAAACTCATCCTAGCTTATAGCCCCCTCACTCAGGCGGATAAGGCCACACCCCCTTCCAACCGACCACGACACAGTGGGAGACGCGGCCTACTGGTATTCGACACTCGGGCGCTCGTGTATCCACTCGGTCTAGACGTTGGAGCATCTCCTGGTACCAAAAAGGTTCTGAGACTTTCACCCAAAGACATCATAAGTGCCCACAGTGCTAGAACCAAGTATTTCCAGTATCCGATATGGTCATCCACAATATACCTATGGAGCCACGGCCCTGATGTCGCTAGGGCGTGCAGTGATCAAGTCACACATATGCGAGATGCATGAATCACACCGTCAAATCATGTAGAAATTCAGCGCGTACTGCGCGATCATGTGGGGCACTCCGTCTCATAACGGTCCCATAAGTGGTCTGCCCAATGACATATGCTATGATCAGTCACTACTCAAATCAAGCATACATATGATGCGTATGGGCATGAGTCATGGGATTATACTAAGCATATTATAAAGTGATGAATAATAATGAGTATGGGCCTATAATGGGCCTTAAGGAGAGTTACAATGCGGACATTTAACCAACATTATACTTACAATGTGGACGTCAAATCAACATTGTTCCTTAGGCACGACCCGCCATAAATATCATTACATGAACCATGGAAAATCACACATTGCAATGGACCCTAAGGTCATCCCGTTGGGCCTCGACCCATGGGCCATAGATACATCAAATGGGCCGAATTACATAGGCCTTACATTCATCAAATGGGCTACGTTAATGGGCCTCACCAATGAGCCTTATGTACATTGCAATGGTCCATGATCAATGGGCCTTGAAATACGTCAAAGTGGGCCTCACAACTTGGGCCTTATATGCATCAAATGGGCTTAATCTTATGGCCTTATCAAATGGGCCTAATCCCATGGGCCTTATATACGCCAAATGGGCTTAATTCCATATGCCTTATACATGCCAAATGGGCTTAATCTCATGGGCATTATATATGTCAAATGGACTTGATCCCATGGCCTTAGATATATACCAAAGTAGGCCTCAATGAATGGCCACAGTTGAATCAATATGGGCCCTATACACATACCAAGGTGAGCCCACTTGAACCATAGATCTGACTCATTTTTAGCTCAAGCTAGAAAATGATTTTTTTTACAAAATAAATGGACGGTTTGGATGCAAAACATGCACCATGGTGGGTCCACATGAGCTAAGTATCTGGCTCATTCTTTAGCTCATAAAATGAGCTTTCAAATTAGATGGACGGTTTGGATGCAGTACCTGCATCATGGTGGGTCCCACTCATACGGCCACCAATTGAATGGACGGTTTAGATATAATACAAACATCAAGGGTGAGGGTCCACTGACTGTCCAGCAGCCAAAGAAATGGCTGGACGGTATGGGAACCACATGCATCGTCGCGGCCTCCACCGTCCGTACGGACGTTGGTAATAAAACACTTATATCATTGTGGGCCCCACGTGGGACCCACCATAATGTTTATATGACATTCAACCCGCTGATAAGGTCCACAGACCTAGATGAAGAGTAAAAACAAATTTCACATTGATTCCAAAACTTCTGTGGGCCCAAAAAACAAAAACGAAAAAAAAAAGGTTTCAAGGGTAGAACTCAAATCACCGCTATTTCTTATGGTATGGGCCACTTAAGGTCTGGATCAAGCTGATTTTTGGGTGGGACCTGCTTAAGGTAGGGGCCCACCTAATGAACGACCTAGATACACATATACATCATGGTGGGGCCCATGGCAGGGGTTGTGGGTTGATGTCCGCCCGCCCGCTATAAGGTCGCAGGCAGCGCCTGCGGTGGCAGGAGTAGGTCTGCTCCTTGCTTTTCTTCTTTCTTTTTTTTTTTTTTGAAAACCTGATCTTTTGAGGTTTTTCATGTGTGCGGCCCGCTCCAAGTAAATCCAACCCGTCCATCGCACTCAGTGGCTTAAGACCGTCCAAACGAGTCTAATATCCGAAGTGTTTTCGACGCATAAGAATGTCCGGGTGACTTTCAATGGTAAGGACCACTGTTTTATCTGTTATGGCCCGCCTGAAGATCGGATGAATCTCATTTTTCGGCTCAACGCTTAAAATGATTAGGAGAACAGAGTGGGCGGAGTTGATTGAATACATACATCAGTGTGGGGCCTACATGAGCAACCTTTCCCCAAGCTTTGAAACAAAGCTATTGTTTGTGTTTCCCCCTTTTGACATCCAGTGTCCAGCGGACGCTAGATGGTTTGTACGTTGAGGTGGACCTTGCTGAGATGGGCCACTCCTGATGGATGGACACATATAAGGTGGGCCCCACTTATAAATGGCTTGGGTAGGATACAAGCCTCATGGTGAGGTCCATTCAAGTGGGCCACACGGCCACATCAATCATACAAAGAAAATAAATTTAAAAAAACAAAAGAGGGAGAGAGAGAAAGATAGAAAGGGACACGCATAATGGAGGGTCTCCGGCACTATGGGCCCTCCCTTTCAACCATCCAATCATACATCAATGGGTCTCATTGCATATGAGCCTTCCAAATAAAAGATCAACGGTGGAGATCCCTCTCCATCCAAAATGAACGGTCTATATGACCTCTTTAATGCAAGGAAAGTAAACATCATTATGGGGTCCATGGGGAATGACCCCATTATGGAATGATATTGATGATCAAGATGGGTCATCGACCACATCTTAGGGGCCCAAGTGAGATCCAAACCATTAATCGGTTGGCCTCACTTGGCCCTTCTTAAAAATATGAAAAACTAGGCTATGGAAGCACCCCCACCACTTGATTTTCTTGGTCCGTTGGAAAGCTACTCTCCTAAAGCTTCACTTTGATGGTGAAGATGGGAAATGGATGGCTGGGATGAGAGATTTAGGATGGGAAGTGGGCCACCGAAACTACACTTTTCTCTCATGGGAATGCATGGACGTGGGATGCTCTCCCTTGCTTGGAAATGGTGTTGGGAAATGAGGGAGAGAGAGAGTTGTAAGAGAGATGAGGGATGGGTGTGATGGGTGAAAGGGTGAGGTGAGTGATAAATGTGGTACTTGACATGTAAGGTGGTGTAAGAGAGAGGGTGAAAGGAGTTGACTTTGGTGGTTGTTTGGGGATGGGGTGAAAGGTGATGTGTACTTGACATAAAGTGATTGATGGGTGATTGATTGATGGGATTGATTGACATGCCGTAGAGATTCTCTTGGGATTGCAAAAGCGCGGCGTTTTCTTAAAATAAGCGCCGGCTCACATCTCTTAGTCAGGGTATCGGATCGGTACATGAGTCGCGGCGTTGGAACCACGGCGACTATGCGGTCGCAATGATGCAAGTCTCGAATTAAGTCGACTCAAATAGGATACGACTTACGGTCGTGCGCAAAGTCGATTATCAGTCGCGGATTACCGAAATTCGACGAGAAGGATCACGGGAAGCGACAGAACAGTACGGATTATGATATGAGTCTTACACCTAAGAGTACCGTTAATGGGACCTACTTCGTGATGTGGCTTTTAGCTTATCCCACAAAGCTCAGCTGCTTGTTACCCGTTCAATTGTCCAACCCTCTGAATTATTTGATATTATACTCTCGCATGACGCTCCATACGCAGGCACATAACAATTGTATGCGTGCCACACATTAACTAAAATCAACCTAGTAAATTGTGTGACCCACTGTTGTTAAGTCACTATCTCAAAATCAGATTGATTAAACAATCCTGGTCTATGATTGGTGAATATTTGTTTTTTGCAAGAGGACAGTTGAAATTTTCATCTTTAATAGTCCAATAAGTGTCCACCAATACAATGGTCAGATTAAGCTTAATATTTTTGTTAATGATACCAGCCATTGAAGTGGGACCAGTGCTGATTACTTGTATGCCAGGTGCGCAGTTTTCGAGTGCCTACGTATCATCTACCATGCTCTGCCAGAGTATCAACGTTTTTCTCATTATCTTATGGCTTAAGAAATATCAGGGAATCAGGGGAGCGGATTAGGTGTTACTCTTACTGTGGGACCAATCTTGATGATGTATTGTATATCCACGCCATCCATTTGTTTTTTCAAGCTCATAGGACTTGGTAACAAAAAATTAATCAGATCAAAATCTCAGGTGGACCACACTACAGGAAACAAGGATTATTGAACATCCAATCTCAGGTGGACCACACCACAGGAAACAGGGATTATTGAACATCCACCGTTAAAAACTACCTAGGCCCACTGTAAGAAAGTACGTAATGTTTATTTGCCATCTAACCAGTTAATAAGGTTAAAAAGACCTGGATGAATAGAAAATACAAAGAAAGCTTGATCCAATACTTTTGGTGCCTACGAAAGATTTTCAATGGTCATTTACTACTTTTTCTAGTTGTGTGTTATATAGGATACATGTATCTGCTTAATTTTTTGAAATAACTTCCTAGAATGATCTGAGTAAACAGATGGACGGCGTGGATGTACATCCTATTCATTAAGGTGGTCCCCACACGGTAAGGGTAATACCCACCAAGGTGTTAGCCGGGTAACACCTTATCCACTCCCTTATTAGAGGTACATACAAACACAGTAATTGGACCTTTCACTTGTACAGGTGGGACCGTGGTTCTTTGGTCCAAGACGTTGATATGATGTGACTCATCATGGACGGCTCATCCACCAAAAGGGTTCCCAGAATAGAAGATCGTAGCCATAAAATGTTTTTCCTTCTGTATAGCTTGAATGGGTAGTGGTGCTCTATCTTCTTTCTTGACCGTTCATTTGTTAGCCATCTATTGAAAGGTTTAGGTTCATCCACGTGGAGAATTTGTGTGCATGTGATCACCCACGTTGGGTCCCGTGACATAAACGGTTTGGATAAGAAAAACAATGAGCCACACGTATACAAACTGGTTCCCGGATCGATCCGTGTAGCACCCAGCAACTAGGTGTGAGTACCGTGTGCGGCTCTTGTCGGCACCACATGATGTTTGTATTTTATCCACTTCGTCCATTCATTTTAGGGCATGAGATCAAAATGAGAATGATCAAAATTTCAGGTGGACCACACCATAAGAAACAGTGTTGATTGAACACTGCAAGTTCTAGATTAAGCTGATATTCATTTTTCCCTTCATCCAGGTCTGCGTGACCTAATCAAAAGAAAAGGTTGGATGGCAAATAAGTATTATAGTGGACTGGAGTAAGTTTTCGTGTTGGGTCTTCAATCAACGCTGGCAAAATGGATGGACGGCAGGGATAAAACACATACATGGTGATGGAGCCCACGGAGCTTTTCCGGCAGCACATAGCACCGACGTTGGTGCTGTGTGCTACACGAAATCGGATTGCACGCTCTTATCGTACCAAGTAAACTTTGTTAGGCCCACCGTGAATGCATGTGGTTTATCCACGCCGTCCATTCATTCAATTTTTCATATCATTTTAAAGGTTGAACCCAAAATTGATGCATATCCAAAGCTCTAGTTGACTATACCACTAGAAAAAGTAGAAATATTGATTTCTACCATTGAAAACTTTCTAATACCCCAGTGATATGTATTTGTTATCCAACCCTTTCATAAGATCAGATAAACATGGATGAAGGGAAAACACAAATATCAGCTTGATCTAAAACTTCTTTGGCACCCAATAATTTATCAACGGTAGATGTTCAATTCACATTGTTTCTAGTGGTATACTCCACTTGAGGATTGGATACACTCCATTTTTGGGATAAAGCCCTAAAATTATCTGTTAAAAGAGATGGACGGAGTGGATTAAATGCATGAACGACATTTGCGCCCACAAAGTTTACTTAGTATGCTTAGCGTACTGAGTTACTCAGTACGCAATTCGCTTCCGTGCTACACTTCGCAATCGACTTTGGCAAATATTTAGCCCGGCTTCAGTGGATTCCCAGATACATTAAGACCCTGTGTAATGACCTGGATAAATTTTAATCATCCGTTTATGCATGCATGTATCAAACCAAACCACACACACTATACATTCTTCACATGTCGCACGCATGTGACACACATGTGGAAAAAAAAAAGAAAACAAATAAATGAATATAAATACAAGTAAAAGAAAAAAATCGTGTAAGAAGAAACGTGGAAAGCCTATCCACATTGTTTTAATTAGTTTTATTTATTAAGTTCATGTTAGAAATTCCACACTCCACCCATCTGGACCATTCAAATTAATCTCATTATACTCACCTTCATCAACTAACCAATGTATCCTCACATCAATCTAAACCATCAAAAGAGTTCAATCCTTAACATACTTCATAATAGATAGTCTAACCAATCAAAACCATCTAGGGGCGAACCATATCGTTTGGTTTATTGAATTGGAATCTGCCATGTGGACTGTCCATCTAGAAATCTAAACCATTGATTATCCATACTATATAAGCATACATCTAATGAATGGTATTCTAAATACAAATCTCGCTTATGTACAAATTATTTTAACTAGAAATAGAGGTACTAGCATGAGAGGTGCTTACGTACTAGGCTAAAACTTTTTAGTTTTAGCATTAAATATAACATTGATATTAGTATTTAAGTTAGGACTTTTTAAATTCATTTTTTTCTCTCTTCATGCATGAAAATTAACATTAAATTTAGTTTTTTTTAAAAAAAAAAAAAACTTATTTGTAGTTAATGTTAGGACTCATATTTTGCTTCACATATGGCATAACTCCTATAAATAGGTGTTTAGATATGAGCTTACGGCATGAAGTGGAAGCATGAGTCCAGTAAAGTTTGAGTGTAGGTTCATCCTTAGAATCATAAAAAAATAGTCAATGTGCGCATGTGGTGCATAAGAGTAAGTCAATTAAGACTCGATTGGGTCCTTAGTCTTGCTCGGGTGGTAGACTCTCAGGAGTTTCAACTCCCGGTCAAGCGTTCGAGTACCCATAGGTGGTGAAATTCCACCAGCGTGAGTGTGTGGGGTGTGTGTGTGTGTATAAAATAATAATAATAATAATAATAATAATAATAATAATAATAATAAATAATAAATTAAGACTCGATTTTAGACATTGTGTACATTGAGTGTATATGTTGGGTTTGTACCGCATAAGGTTTGGTCCAACACTTCAAATCAAGTGGGTGATCTTAACTTATAGTTTAAAATTTTCAGCTTATTGTTATGTTATCTTATTCCAAATTTAATAATAATATTGCTTAAATTAGTTATTAATGTGATTGATCTTTTTTTAATTTAAAATTTATTTAATTATTTAACTTAATTGTTGAAAATTTGAAATATACCTTCAAGTAATTGTTAAGTTAAATCAATTTGGTTCATTGTAAAATTCTAATTTAATATTCAAATTTTTTTTTTAAAGAATCTTATTTAGCTTAGAATATAATATTACTTAATTATTAATGTATTAAAAGTATAATTTGATTTAAATAAAAAAACTAATTTTAATTATAGACTTTTAAAAATTAATAATTTAAATAAATTTTGTTATTAAAATAATCAAATTCATCAGCTTTGGAATTTATTTAATAAATTGTATTATAACTTGATTGTTTTAAATCAATTTCATCTAAAGTTAAATTTAAATATGAATTAATTCTTAATTGTAAAAATACTTGGTTTATATAAATTTGTTAACTTTTGATTTAATATCAAAACAATTGAAAATTTTATTTGTTAAGTTTATATTATAATTAAAATAAATTTTAAATTTTAAAATTTAGTGAATAAAAATAATAATAATTTTCTTATGTTAATATGATTTATTATATTTATTTTTTAAAATATAAATTAAGTAAAATTTTTGATTTAATTAAAGTTAGAATTTAAAATAAAATTTTCTTATACATAATCAAATATCAATAATTCCTAAATTTAATAATAGTAAATTGAAAATATTTTATTTAAAAAATTTTAATTATTAAAGTTTCGACAAAATTATATCTAGAAATATTAATTAGAAATAAAAATTTGTATTATTGATATTTTAAGAATTCAATTATGTAATTATTGATTCTTCTAATAATTTTTAAGAGTAACAAAAGCATGTAAATAAATCCATAATAACTTTATATTTATATTTAGAATTTTCAATTATGAAGTAATGATTCATCTTACATGCATGTTTAGTATTTATTGAGCATCGCTATTAATATGTTGGGTGTAATGTAAATAAGTAGGGCAATCGTGTCCCTTGGGTAGAAAACCCTAAAGCCAACGAGTATGGTGATTATGTCCCTTGAGTTAAAGACCCTAAAATCCACTGGATCCTTTGGAGTCTCCTTTGTGTATGGCGTATGAGTATAATTGTGTGCGCAGACATATGTCAGAGGTACAACTAGAGAAGTTGTCTAACAGCTAATGTATAAATGGGTTCCTCACCATGAGATACCGGTGTGTGGGCTTTTAATGTAATATGGTCATCCACTTGAGTACGATGTTGTAAGGGATTATGGATATTATTTGTGAGAACTCATGGAAAGTATCATATACATAACATATTTACGATTATGGTGCTTAAATTCATGTTATTTTATTATCCGTATTCTATTTTTCTCTCATGTTTATAAAAATTTGATATAATCTAAACATTTTAAATTTTAGATAAGAAATGATCCTATTGGGCTGTTATGATCATCCTATTACAAAAATAATGCACAAGGACAGAGTTGTAATTCTACGAGCAAGTGGGCCTCTAGTATTAATTTTCATTTCTCTAAAAAATGAGGTTTAGTTTAAATTTCAATTCAGTTTTTATTCTTTAGGTTTAGTTGGAATTTCAAATTTCGATGTAGAAAAGTAAACTACCAAGAGAGTTGAATTTAGTAAACGTTATATTATTTCAACAGTAAATTCCTTAAAACATGCCTTGGCGGTAGAAAAAGATATTAACGAATTTCGGAAGAATCGCAATCAGAAGAGGGATGTAAAGAGTAGTGTAAGAACAACTTCATACACGCCGTCAGTGATGGGGTTTTTTGACCAATCGTCGACCGGTCGTGAGCCCTGTACAACCGATCGTGCGCTAGTGCTCAAAGTCCAGCGAGGTCTGGATATTTTTCTCTGGGGTGCTCGACTGGTCGTGGGAGGTGCACGACCGGTTATAGGTGGCGCTCAACCGGTCGTGGGTGGCGCACGACTAGTTGTGGTTACACAGATTCGTTCCGTGATTTTGTGCGAATTTCGGGTCGCAAGTCATTTCACAAGTGGGATGTGGAAGGGAGTTTCCTAAAACTATAAAAAGGAGTTTCTAGGATTTTTCTAGGGTATGATATGTATGAGAAAAACACAAGAAGGGTTTTCTAAAAGCTTTGCAAGGGTTTTGTTAAATGGTTTAGAGTGAGAGAGTGAGAGGAAGCTTGTGGAAGGGAGTCGTCGTCTCAGTGCTTCTACGTCCTCGTGATCGGTGAGATCTTTCTGTTTTTTTTTATTCTCTTATTGTTTATCCGCTCCTGCGAGAGTGAAGAAGGTTGTGTAAAAATGACCCTAAACCGTTGAGCACATGGTTTTTACACATTCTGCTTCACATTCTGCTTCATAGTAGATTGTTAATCTGAACGAGGTCCCATGATTTTTACCTCTTTGAGGGTTTTCCATGTAAAAATCTCTTGTGTGGTGTGTAGTTGTGCTTTGATTTATTTCATTTCTTTTATTATCCCATAATTCTGGTTTTTTCTTGAGGGCTAGTTCTTAAGGTTTTGTGCAAGGCCCCCAACAAAGTAGTATCCAAGCTAAGTTCATTGAACGGGTAGGATCGGTTTGGAATTATAGAAGGTGGCTTATCAAGGATGATCAGCCTCAATGGTTCTAACTGGACCATATGGAAGGCTAAGATGGAGGACTTGCTTTATTGCAAGGACCTATATTCTCCAATTTTAGGCATATCAGCAAAATCCAAGGATATGTCTGATGAGGATTGGAAGAAGATGGACCAAAAGGCGGTGGGGTTTATTAGACAATGGCTGGATGATTCTATGTTCCGCTATGTGTCTACGGAAACCTCAGCTGCTAGCTTATGGCTGAAACTAGAAGGGTTGTATGATAAGAAGACAGCCAAAAATTAAAATTTTCTGATAAGGCGACTTGTGAATCTCAAGTTCAAGGATAGTGGTTTTGTAGCTGAGCACATGAATGAGGTCAGTAATATAGTGAACTAACTCTCCTCTATGAAGATGGTTATGGATGATGAATTGCAGGCTTTGATATTGCTTAGTTCGTTGCTTGACAGTTAGGAGACATTTGTGGTGTCTTTAAGTAACTCAATGCCAGACGGAAAGATATCCATGGAACAGGTGACTAGCTATCTCTTCAATGAGGAGACTAGGAGGAAGTCTCGGGGGTCTACTCAGCAAGAGGCCCTTATGACACAGGAATGGAGGAGAGGAAAGAACAGGAAGGGCAGGAAAGTCCGAGATAAATCAAGAGGCAAGTCGAGTAACAGAAAAGATGTTGAATGCTGGAATTGTGGCAAGAAGGGCCACTATAAGCATGAATGTCGTAAGGCTAAGAATGACAAGAAAGGAAAAGGAAATGAGAAAGAAGATGAATCAGTTTCCACTGAGGTCGCTTTAGATGGCGACATTGTAGTTATTCTTTCTGCAGATCATGATGTATATCTCACGGCTACGAGTCAGGACACCGACTGGGTGATATACTCAGGAGCCTCTTTTCATGTGACTCCATGCAAGGATTTATTCACAAGCTACAAGTCAGGTGACTATGGGACCGTGAAGATGAAAAATTCTGGCGTATCAAAGATCGTAAGGGTCGGTGATATTTGTGTGAAGACCGATGTGGGCTGCACATTGGTTCTCAAGGATGTGAGGCATATCCTAGACCTTCGCCTCAACTTGATATTGACGGGAAGGTTAGATGATGATGGCTATAAAAGTCGGTTTGCTGATTGGCGCTAGAAGCTTATCAAGGGTTTGTTGATCGCAGCCAGAGGAAAGAAGTGTTGCACTATTTACAAGGCATGTCTCAATGTGTGCAAGGGTGGGTTGAACGCAGTGAAAGATTCAGCTATTGACATGTGGCACAGGTGTCTAGGCCACATGAGTGAAAAAGGGCTTCAGCTACTAGCGAGGAAGCAGCTCCTTCCAGACGTGATATGTACGCTTCTCAAAACCTATCTTGATTGTTTATCAGAGAAATAGCATAGAGTTTCATTCGTTAAAACTGCTTCTCATGTTAATAAAGTGCATGCATTAGATTTGGTTTATTCTGATGTTTGTGGTCTTATGAGGATAAAAACCTTGAGTGGGGGCATTGTATTTTGTTATTTTGATAGATGATGCATCTAAGAGGGTTTGGGTTTATGCATTGAAATCCAAGGACAAGGTCTTTGGTATGTTTAAATTATTTCATGCTATGGTCGAGAGAGAGATAGGTAGATCATTGAAGTGCATCCGCACTGACAATGGTGGTGAATACATTGGCATCTTTCATGAGTACTACAAGTCCCTGGGTATACGGCATGAACAGACGGTTCCCAAGACCCCCCAGCATAATGGTGTAGCTAAGCGAATGAATCGTACCATTGTAGAGAGAATCAGATGCATGTTATCCCATGCGAAGTTGCCCAAGACGTTCTGGGGAGAAGCAATGCACATGACGGTGTATCTAATAAACAGGTCTCCATCAGCCCCGTTGAATGGAAAAGTACCTTAGAAGGTGTGGACTTGACAGGATCCATCGTATAGTCATCTCAGGGTGTTTGGATGCAGGGCATCCATTCACATACCAAAGGATGAGAGGTCCAAGCCCGATATGAAGATTAGGCAATGTGTGTTCTTGGAGTACGTTGATAAAAAGTTAGGTTACAGATTGTGGGATCCAACCGAGAGGAAGCTCGTCAGGAGCAGATATGTGATTTTCTTTAAAAATCAATGTATAGAAGACATTGGTAAACCAGAGATGAACTAGCCTAGTTCAGGTGAGCTAGAGGACATGTATAAGACCCGTATCCTAGAACGTATCGTTCGGTAGACTTCCGCGGTCTTTCCAATCGAATCCCAGCAACCTCGACCCTTAACCGGCATTTGCGCACGACCCTGATTCACACGTCGTTAACCCGAGTCGACTCAACCCGAGACTTGTACCCTAGCAACCGCATCGTCGCCGCGATTCCGGTGCCGCGTCTCGCGCGCCGAGGCGATACCCAGGCCAGGAGATGTGGACCTGCGTCCAGTTCAAGGAAAAACGCCGCGCGTTGCAAATATCGAGGGAATCTCTACGACCCGTCACATCAATCAATCAATGTACAAGTCAAATACATATCCCATCACACCCATCCCTCTCTCACCCACAAGTCAATAACACCCATCCCATTCCTACCAAAAAGTCAAGGTAACCCATACATTCCCATGCCTTATCCCTTACACAACCCTCTCTCTCATCTCTCTCCCTCACTCTCCAAGCACTCCAACGTCTCAACCTCTCCATGAGAAAAACCTTGAGTGGCCCACTTTGTACCCCTCATCTCCACCATCCAAAGAACATCTTAACTGTTAAAATCGTCTCCTTGGTGCTCCAGATCGTGTTGGCGGATGAAGGAAGAAGAAATCAAAGGTGGGTGCCTCTCTCCCTCTCCTTCTCATTTTTTTATGTGATGTGTGGCCCACTTGGATGGACCCCGCCTTAATGTATGATTTATTCACACCATTCACCATTTGGTGGCCCACCTAAGCAGGCCCTCGTGGTTTGCCCAGACCGTCCAGCGTCCAGGGACGCTAAACGTCAGATGAAGATTCAAATATTAGCTTTTGTTAAAAAAAAAAACTTTTGAAAAGGGTTGCCCATGTAGGCCCCACCTTGATGTCTGAACTCGATCCACACCGTCCATCCCTCTTTCCAGTCCATTTTAGGCGTTGAGCTGAAAAATGGGGTCAATCCAACTTTTTGGTGGGCCATACCTTAGCAACCAAAAATTTTCATCATTTAAATTCACTTAAAATTTTCTACATGCCTAAAAAGCCCAATATTGGACTTGATGTGTTGGTTATAGACTATGGAATCCATTGGGTGGGGTGGATTCTTCTGACGTGGGCCCCACATGCGAAAAACGATGAGAAAACATTTTCTTTCAAAAATTTTAAAACAACATATACATGCAGCAGCCCTGCCGCTGACGTCCAGCGGACGTACAGCAGGCACTGCTGCGCTGCCGCGTGGACGGTCGACCAGCGACCATGAGTCCCGGCCGTGGGCCCCACTATGATGTATGTTTAATATCCACACTGTTCATTGGGTGGGACACTTCCTGAAGTGGGCCCTCTCCAAAAATGAGCCCAATCTGGAACTTGGGTGGCCCACATCATAAGAAACTGTGGGATTGATCACTTGCCATTAAAACCCTATTTGGGTTCACAGAAGCTTTGGATCAACTTGAAATTTATTTTTTCCCATTCATCAGGGTCGGTGCAACCTCACCAACGGGTTGGATGTAAAATAAACGTTATGGTGGGCCCCACATGGGACCCACTTGCCTGGAAACGGGTTGGGCAGTGTACCACGCATAGCTATACAGCTGTTGTTGTACCGTAGACAGCAAGTTCTATGGGTCCCTATTGACGTCGGCAAGTTTGGTGGGACCCACCTTGATGCATATTGATGGACGGTGCTGGTGTGGCACGCACCATGATATATGGGTTTTAATCCATGCCGTCCATATGTGAGGGACACATCATGGTGTAGGTGTTTATCACCATGGTATAGGCCACACGTGTGAAGCCTACATTTGTAGCCGTGTACGTGGACCCCATTCAATGCACGAGTGCTGCATCCACACTGTCCACTCGTATGGGCCCCTCCATGATGGTATATCCAAGCCGTCCGTTCATTTGGACGAAACCATGGGGCTCTGATGTATACCCTTCATCAACGCCGTCCATCCAATCCCCTGACCATAGGCCAGGGAATGAGGCAGATCTAAATCTCTGGTGGGCCATGTGCATGGACCCACCCATGATGGATATGCCGTATCCATACCATCCATAGCCTGGACGGTCAGACCGTCTAGTAGTTGTGGGACCCACATGGCATGTGTTCAATCCACACTATTCATTTGAGGGTGCTGTTGGATGGACTTACCACAATGTATGTTTCATATCTACGTTGTCGAGCTGCAAGCAGGGCCACGTGATGTATGTGTGATATCCACACCACCCCGTAGCTGGACGTTGGGACCCACCTGTAAGTATTATATCCGCACCGTTGAAACCATCTCAGGCCCCCTTGTTGTACGTGGGATCCACCATGATGTATACTGTGCCCACATCGTCCAGCAATAGGCCCAGACGCTGTTGGACAGCAGAGTGTTAACGCCCACCATTGAAAGCTTTCTGGGCCTACTGTGCTATTTTTGGGTAGCCCACATCCACCAGGCTCACGTAGCCCAGCCAAGCAGGCCAACCGGCTGTATATAGGACCCATTTGCTGCTATATGAGGCCCATTTATATTACGTAGTAGCCACCCTTTTAGTGGACCATCTGTAAGTGGGGCCCATGCTATCTAAGTGTTTCATCCATGCAGCAGCTGGCCTACCTCCTTACCACCTAGCAGCTGGCCTACCTCAGCTGTATGTGTTATATACCCATGCTAGCCTTCCATTGTGGACCCGTGGGTGGCGTATGGGGCCCACCTTGCATATGTGTATGCCTAGATTGCCCATCCAAATTTCCATATCTCTTAGACCATGGGCCTAGAAATGAGGTAGCTCCCAAGTTGAATGGTTCACACCGCAAAAAAAAAAAAAAAATAGTAGGTTGGCACCCATCATTGAAACCCCTTTTTGGGATTACAGAAGTCATGAATCAATATGATATTTGTTTTTCCTCTAAGATCAGGTCTTTGTAACCTTATGAATAGACTAGATGGGAAATAAATGCTATGGTGGGCCCGCTGAAAATTTAATTATGGAAATTATCGTCACCACTGCCAATTGTGGTATGGTCTAGATGATCCTTTAATCTGACTCATTGTTTGGATAACGCTCTAAAAAAATGATGATCTCTATAGATGGATGAATGGTGCGGCCCAAGTAGTGTGACCTACTTGTTGTATTTGAGAGGCCTAATATGATGTATTTGGAGCCCATGGGTAGAAGTCCATAATGTTGTGTATTCGGCCCATTTGCACCGGCCCATTTGTATCGGCCCATTTGACTCGACCCATTTGATCGGCCCATTTGTATCAGCCCATTTGACTCGACTCATTTGATTCGGCCCATTGATGCGGCCCACTCGTTGTATTTGAGGCACATGGGTTGCGGCCCATTATGATGTGCATTAGGCCCTTGGGTTGTGGCCCGTGCGATGTATTTGAGGCCCATGTGCAGGGCCCACCTGTTGTGTATATAACCCTTGTATGAGGCTCACTGCGATGTATATTAGGCCTTTGTATGAGGCCATGGGCCCACTATATGTTTGGCCCTATATAGGCCACTCCTTGGGAACAATGTTGGTTAGATGTCCACGTCGATAGGCAATGATGGTTTAATGTCCACATTGGGACCTTTCCTTAAGCCTTGTTAGGCCCATTCTCATCATTTTCTTATGGGTTAACCTAAATAAGTGGGCCCCATTCTCCGTAGATAGATGAACCCGTGCTATCGGATTTGATATAACCACGGCCGAGTGTCAATCTAATCGGCTGATCATTTATAGACCCTGTCTTGTTTTAATGCTGATTATCGATCGATTTGATTTGTCATGACCGATTGTCGATTATCGATCGAGACCGATTACCGATTCTGATTTGTCGTGACCGAGTGCCGATTATCGATCGAGGCCGATTACTGATTCTGATTTGTCGTGACCGATTGCCGATTATCGATCGAGGCCGATTATTGATTCTGATTTGTCGTGACCGATTCCGATTACTAAGGCTTACTCCGATTCCAACTTCGATTGCCAAGGCCGATTGTCGAGACCTATATGATGCACTTGCAACCCGTAGTTAAGGCCCATTATGATACATATTAGGCCCGTGAGCAGGGCCCACCTATTGTGTACATGTAACCCTTGAGTGAGGCTCATTGTGTTGTATATTAGGCCCTTGTGTGAGGCCGTGAGCCCATTATTTGTTTGACTCTATATGGGCCATTTCTTGGGGGCAATGTTGGTTAGATGTCCACATTATCGAGGTCGATTGTGGATACCGATTATGGGTATCTGACTGCATAGCATCATGATTCATGCCCATACGCATCATCTGCATGTCTGTTATGAGATATGATTGACCATTGCATATGTCATAGTGCTGGTTATTATGAGACTTCCTGATAGGCGGAGATTGTCTCACATGAGCGCACGGTTTGCGTAGGATTGATGCATGACTGGATTATATGACTCATGCATCTTGCATTGTGTGCTGTGACTACTGTATGCCCTAGGGACCTCAGGGTCGTAGCCTCCATAGGCATATCGTGGATGGCCAGATGGGACACCGAAAATCTGTTCTACATGGGGTGCTATAGATATCCCTGGGTGAAAGTCTCTAAACCCTCTTGGTTTCAGAGGTTACTCCAACGTCTAGACCGAGTGGGTAGATGAGCGTTGGGTGTCGATTACCAGATGGTTACGCTCTCCACTGTGTCGTGATCGGTTGGAAGGAGGTGCGGCCTTACCCGCCCGAGAGTAGGGAGCAATGCTAGGCTGAGTCTGACCAGCTCGAGGAATGGGTCCGCTATTGACGAGTCGAGCCCGATATTGACAGACGGATAGTGAGGTCTCTTCCACTTGCCTTATTGTGCGTGATGTGGCGGCGATCTGGTTTAGAGTGTAATAGACCCCGGTGATTTCTCAGAGAGGAACCATACTGATATGTGGACTTATTGAGTAGAAGATGCATGCTCGTTCATTCATTCATTCACTATCCACTCGGGCTGGTGGTGCACAACTAATTGATGTGTGCCTTCGTTATGGCAAGGATTTCGGTTGGGCACGCGACTAACCTGAGATCAGGAGTTTACCATGATGAGTCTGACTATTCAAATTTAGGTATGAGACTGATTTAGATAGAAGTCACTTATGGTGGACCCCATAGCCTGCGATACTACGTACTATCATCCCGGCTTCACACTCCAGCATAGTTATTTCATTTGCATCGCATATTGCATTACATTCGCAGGTGTATGGCATCTTGGGTTGCTATTTCTGCACTTATATGGCCTAGACAGATTTAGCAGGATTTGAATATTACATTGCATTCTCGGCATCCGATATTTGGCTCTTTATGACTCCTTATTGCATAGCTGTTCTATATTGCGTATTCTGATATTGATTGACTTATAGATTTGTTCATACTTCCGCTTACTCTGTTATCGTATGATTTATATTTTGTCAGTATTTCTGCTTATTCTAATAATTCCTGCTCTTGTTAGTGTTTCTACTTATTCAGACATTGTATGGTTTGTGGATTGCTAGTTTTTCGGTATTGTATGATTAGGGCATTGTATTGAATACTTGACACTTATCTTGTGCACACACTTACACCACCCTCTAAGATTTCTATAAGCTTATGCACGATAGATGCGTGCAGGTGATGTTAGGCTGCAGCAGTGTTGAGCTTGGAGCGTGCGGTGGTCTTTTGGAGCTTGAATTTTTATTTATGTACTTTCCATTCGGTATTGTATTCAAATAATTACATTAGTGGATATGTGATGATGATGTTGCCTTTGTGATTTGGGTAAATCTTGTGGTTATGCTTATTACAATTTTTTAAAAAAAAATCCTCCTTGTAGGATCCCAGGATCGAAATCTGGCATATGCATGCTAGGAGACGAGAATGGGGTACTACGGAAGCTGTCGGTACCGGATTCGGCAATCGAAATTCCTATGAATCCGATTTCTGAGTTTGGGGCGTGACAACATGGATCTGATTATTCCTCCCGTGGTGCCTAATGACGGGGGAGTACAGAAAGGTGCAGAGGACGAGAGAGTTCCTTCAAAAGATGGACTGGGGGAGCAGCCCCCACATGATCCACCTGTTGAGCCACAAGGGAGGAGGTTATCTAGGGACAGGCAGTCATCTAAGAGGTACTCACCGCATGAGTACATTATACTAACTGATGGGGGAGAGCCAGAAGATTATTCTGAGGCCCTAGCCGACAAGCATAAGGGAGAGTGGTTGAAAGCTATGCAAGAGGAGATGGAATCCTTACATAAGAACCACACCTATGATATGATAAAACTACTTAAGGGCAAAAAAGCTTTGAGCAACAAGTGGGTGTTTAGAAAGAAGGTTGAGTAGAAGAATTTATAGACGAGGTTCAAGGCTAGACTTGTGGTGAAAGGGTTTGGTCAGAGAAAAGGCATAGACTTTAAGGAAATATTCTCACCAGTGGTGAAGATGACATCCATACGGGTGTTGCTTGGGTTGGCGGCTAGCATGGATCTGGAGATAGAGCAGTTAGACATTAAAACTGCCTTTCTCCATTGTGAACTAGAAGAAGAGATCTACATGCACCAATAAGAGGGGTTCGAAGTCAAGGGCAAGGAGTATATAGTGTGTAGGTTGAGGAAGAGCTTGTATGGGCTGAAACAAGCTCAACGGCAATAGTACAAGAAGTTTGATTCGTTCATGTTACAGCATGGGTATGACAGAATGGAGGCAGACCACTGTGTGTTCACGCGCAAGTTCTCAGATGGTGATTTCTTAGTTCTGTTGTTATACGTTGATGACATGCTCATCATGAAAAAAATTATCAAGAAGATCGACAAGATGAAACAGGAGTTGAGTAAGTCTTTTGCGATGAAAGACTTGCCCCCGACTAAATAGATCTTAGGAATGGAGATAACTTGTGATAAAAGTATCAGGAAGCTTTAGCTGTCACAAAAGCGGTATATTGAGAAAGTCCTAGAGCGGTTCAATATGAATGCAGCGAAGCCGGTCAGTACTCCACTGGATGGTTACTTCAGATTGAGCGACATGCAGTGTCCCAAGACGAAGGCAGAGGTGGAAGAGATGTAAAAAATATCTTACGCTTCAGTTGTAGGAAGTTTGGTGTATGCTATGGTGTGTACACGTCTAGACATAGCATATGTGGTTGGTATTGTCAGCCGGTATCTTGCCAATCCTAGTAAAGAGCATTGGGCGGCGGTGAAGTGGATACTACGGTATCTAAGAGGCTCATCCAGGTTGAGCCTATGCTATGGTGACGGTAAACCTGTGCTAGAGGGCTACACAGATGCAGATATGGCAGGTGACATAGACTCCAAGAAGTGTACATCAGGGTTCATGTTCACGTTTGCAGGGAGAGCGATTTCTTGACAGAGCAGGCTATAAAGGGTCATAGCATTATCGACAACAGAGGCCGAGTACATTGCAGTCACGAAAGTATGCAAAGAGATGCTTTGGATGAAGAGGTTCCTACAAGAACTTAGCCTAAAGCAGGAGCAGCACGTGGTCTATTGCGATAGTCAGAATGCTATACACTTAATCAAGAATCCAAGTTAGCATTTCAAGTCGAAGCACATAGAGATTCGGTATCACTGGATCAGAGATACTTTGGAACAGAAGGTGTTACAACTTGAGAAGGTCCACACAGACGATAATGGGTCAGATATAATGACCAAGGCTTTGCTCAAGGGCGAGTTTGAGGTTTGTAGAAACCAGGATAGCTTGAGGAAGATGCATCCTTCCTGGGTCAAAAAGGGAAAGATTTGATGAGATTTTTTGACCCGTCATCGACAGCTTGTGAGCCCTGTACGACCGGTCATGGGCTAGTGCTCGACCAGTCATGAGTTGCACCACTCAAAGTCCAGTGAGGTCTGGATATTTTTCTTCGAGGTGCTCGACCGGTCGTGGGAGGTGCATGACCGGTCGTAGGTGGCACACGACCGGTCATGGGTGGCGCATGACCAGTTGTGGTTATGCAGATTCGTTCTGCGATTTTACGCTGATTTCGTGTCACAAGTCCTTTCATAACTGAGATGCGGAAGGGAGTTTCCTAAAACTATAAAAAAAAATTTTTAGGATTTTTCTAGGCTATGATGTGTATGAGAAAAACACAAGAAGGGTTTCTTAAAATCTTTACAAGGGTTTTGCTAAAGGGTTTAGGGTGAGAGAGTGAGAGGAAAGAGAGAGAGGAAGCTTGTGGAGGGGAGTCGTTGTCTCAACGCTTCTATGTCCTCGTGATTGGTGAGATCTCTTTATTTTTCTTTATTCTCTTATTGTTTATCCGCTCCTGTGAGAGTGAAGAAGGTTGTAACATTCTGCTTCATAGTGGATTGTTGATCTGGACGAGGTCTCGTGGTTTTTACCTCTTTGAGGGTTTTTCATGTAAAAATCTCTTGTGTGGTGTGTGGTGTGCTTTGATTTATTTCATTGCTTTTACTATCTCATAATTCTGGTTTGTTTTGGAGGGCTAGATCCTAAGGTTTTGTGCAAGGCCCCCAACAGTCAGTTCAATAAGACACAGTCAAAAGGCAGATGATGATGTTGACATTGATGGGCAGACCAGCCCCAGTACAACCTTTGTCGTGATTTATAGGAGTTTCTTATAATTGCAGACTCGAGGGTCACACCTCCCGTAATTGCCCCCGACTACAATGACTTCAATACCCACAGAAACATGGACCGCTACAATTGTCCTGCAAGCCACTGCAGCATTACATGTCACCACCTTCATATCAGCGACCCCACAAAAATTTTCAATGTCTCAGTCGGATCTGAGACCACCTCATCTATACCCACAAATACCTCCTCAACTACATCCGTGACCATTTTAAAAAGGGCCACCATTGGCATATCAGAGGTCACCCCGTCAACCACAATAGCAGCATGGATCTTCGCAACTTAAGTAGCAAAGACATGGAGGTCAAGTGCCTCATCCTCAAGCTCAAGGTCACATTTACGCCTTCGCGAAACCTAATGACGACACGACTAAGTCGTATGATGACCTAGCACATGGATATGATGACTCAGTGCAATCATATGATGACATGATACATAAATTTGATGATCCAACACCCCCATATGAGGATCCAGCACCACCGACAGACTCGACCACATTACCAGACACTGAAACTACCAGTGATGTAGTCAAAGGTACCACCATTATATTTGCATCTCTAGCTAGATTATTATTTAATTCTGGAGCGTCGCATTCATTTATCTTATATTGCCTCATATGCTCGTTGGGATTATCTCATGTTTCATTAGATAAGAAGTTAGTAGTTGTAACCCCTCTTGGTAAATCAATCAACCTAGATTAGATATGTAAATCTTGTCCGATTATGCTTAAGAATGTAAAGTTGCCAGCTGATCTTATAGTTTTGACAACGAGAGAATACGATATCATCCTAGGAATGGATTGGTTGTCCTTATATCAAGCCAAAATAGATCACTTCAAGAAGATGGTAACTTTAAACGTTGTTGACTGACCGCCGTTACAGTGAATCATGTGACTCAAGAATTTCACATTTTTTTGGTTTAATTAGATATTATAGGAAATTTATCGAAGGATTTTCTAAAATCGCTAGATCGTTAACTGAGCTAACAAGAAAAGGCATGAATTTTAGATGAAATAAAAATTATAAATTAGCTTTCTCTGAATTGAAAAATTGATTAACTTCAGCCCCAGTTCTAACCTTACCAACCAAAGGAAAAAGATTTGTAGTGTATAGTGATGCGTCACACAAAGGGTTGGGATGCATTCTTATGCAAGGCAGTAAAGTAATAGCATATGCATCAAGGCAATTAAAAACCCATGAACAGAACTATCCTACGCACGATCTGGAACTAGCAGCGATAGTATTTGCCCTAAATATTTGGAGATATTATCTATACAACAAGCAATTTGAATTATATTTTGATCACAAGAATCTAAAATATCTTTTTGACAAAAAAGAATTAAATATGCGGCAGAGGAGATGGATGAAATTATTAAAAGATTATGATTTCAACCTTTGTTATCATCCGAGTAAGGAAAATTTTATAGTTGATGCATTAAGTAGGAAGACCATAAACTTATGGCATCTCTAGTGATTTAAGAGTGAAAAATGCTTGATAAAATAAAAGATTTTAATATGCAACTTAGAGTAGATGGTACACGGGCTTATCTTAGCAACATAGTGGTGTAGCCAACTCTAATAAGTCGAGTGATGGAATCACAAAATAATGATGCCTGGCTACAAACCAGAATAGCAAAAGCAGTAGGAAATGATAACTTAAAATGACGAGTAGGCCCCAATGATGGAATCAGACTTCGAGGAAGATTATACATTCCACACATTTTTGAATTGAAAAAGGAAATTTTAGATAAAGTACATCATTCGAAGTTCACAATTCACCTGGGAAGGGGGGGGGGGGGGGGGGAATGTACCATGACGTTTGACGATAATATTGGTGGAACAACATGAAGAGAGAAATTGTCGACTACGTGTTTAGATGATATTTCTATCAACAAGCCAAAACCGAGCATAAAAAACCTTCAAGGTTACTTCAGCCCTTACCAGTTACAAAGTGGAAGTAGGAGCACATTGCCATGAATTTTTTTGTGAGATTTTCGAGGACCAAACGCAATCACGATGCTTTTTAGGTGATTGTTGACTGATTAACCAAATCTGCACACTTTCTCCCTATTCGTATTTCTTCACTGATGGACGAGTTGAGCAAGCTTTACATCAAGGAGATAGTTAGACTGCATAGTATCTCTGCATTTATGATATCCAATCGAGACTCTAGATTCACATCGTGCTTTTTAAGGAGTTTTCAAGATGCTCTGGGGACATCACTCGACTTCAGCATTTCTTTTTATCTGCAGATGGATGGATAAACTGAATGAGTGAATCAGATCCTTAAAGATATGTTTCGTGCTTGCATTCTCGAACTCAAAGGAAATTGGGATGATCATCTACCATTGATCGAGCTTGCGTATAATAACAGTTTTTAGGCTAGCATTGGTATGGCACCATAAGAAGCATTGTATAGAAGACCGCGTCGATCGTGAAACTATTGGACTGAGGTTAGTGAAAGAAGCATGCTTGGACCAGAGATTATGCAGGAAATGACCGAAAAGATACAAATCATTAAGGATCTCCTATGTATGACACAAAGTCAACTGAAGAGCTACGCAAATTACTGAATAAAAGACTTAGAGTTCTTTGTAGGTGATCATGTTCTACTCAAAGTATCATCGATGAAAGAGATGATACAATTCAAAAAGAAAAAAAGGAAGTTAGCACCGTGCTACATTGGGGCGTTCGAGATCCTGTAAAGAGTAGGTGTCATGGCCTATAAACTAACTCTACCCGCGCAACTATCTGGCATTTACAACGTATTTGACATATCAATGTTACGAAAGTATAAGAGAGACGCGTCATACATTATTGACTTGCAACCACTAGAAATTCACAAAGATGTAATGACTTGGACAAATTTTAACCAATCCATCCATACATGCGCATACCAAACTAAACTACACAAACCATACACCCGTCACATATTGCACACCTGTGACACACATGCGAAAAAAGAGAACTAAATTAATATAAATACAAGTAAAAGAAATAAAACGTGTTAGAAGAAATGTGGGAGGTCTACCCACATTGTTTTAATTATTTTTATTTATTGAGTTTATGTTAGAAATTCTACACATTGCACCTATCTGGACCACTCAAATCTCATTGTACTCACATTCATCAGCTAGCCAATGTATCCTTACGTCAATCTAAACCGTTAAAATAATTCAATCCTTGACCTACTTTATAATAGGTGGTCTAACCAATCAAAACCATCTAAGGCCGAATCGTATTGTCTAATCTATTGAATTGAGATCTGCAATGTGGACTGTCCATGTAGAAATCTAAACCATTCATTATCCATACTATCTAAGCATACATCTAATGAATGGTATTTTAAATATAAATCTGTCTTATGTACAAATTATTTTAATTAGAAATAGAGGTATTAACATGAGCCTTAGCATGAGAGGTGCTTATGTACGTAGGCTGAAACTTTTTAGTATTAAGATTAAATATAACATTGATGTTAGTATTTAAGTTAGGACTTTTTAAGTTCATTTTTTTTCTCTCTTCATGCATGAAAATCAACATTAAATTTAAATTAAAAAAAAATTTATTTGTAATATGTTAATGTTAGGACTCGTATTTTGTTTCAAGCACGAACATGAAAATTTATAGCATAAGTCCTATAAATAGGTGTTTAGATATGAGCTTACGACATAAAGTGGAAGCATGAGTTCAGTTTAGTTTGAGTGTGGGTCCATCCTTAAAATCATATAACAATAGTCAGTGTGCGCATGTAGTGCATAAGTGTAAGTTAGTTAAGACTCGATTTTAGACATTATGTACATTGAGTGTATACGTTGGGTTTGTATTGCATAAGGTTTGGTCCAACACTTCAAATCAAGTGGGTGATCTTAACTTAAAGTTTAAAATTTCTAGCTTACTATTATGTTATCTTATTCCAAATTTATTTCTTAAATTAGTTATTGATGTGATTGATCTTTTTTTTTTATTTAATTATTTAGCGTAGTTGTTGAAATTTTGAAATATACCTTCAAGTAATTGTTGAGTTAAATCGATTTGGTTCATTGTAAAATTCTAATTTAATATTCAATTTTTTGAAAAAAAGGAATCTTATTTAGTTTAAAATATAATATTACTTAATTATTGAATTATTGAAAGTATAATTTGATTTAAATAAAAAATTAATTTTTAATTATAAACTTTTAGAAATTAATAATTTAAATAAATTTTGTTATTAAAACAATCAAATTTATTGGCTTTGGAATTTATTTAATAAATTATATTATAATTTGATTAATTTTAATCAATTTCATCCAAAGTAAAATTTAAATATGAATTAATTCTTTAGTTGTAAAAATACTTGGTTTATATATATTTGTTAAATTTTGATTTAATATTAGAACAATTGAAAATTTTATTTGTTATGTTTATATTATAATTAAAATAAATTTTAAATTTTAGAATTTAGTGAATAAAAAAATAAATTTTTTATATTAATATGTTTTATTATATTTAAATTTTTTAACATGAATTTATTAAAAAAAATTTATTTAATTAAAGTTAGAATTTAAAATAAAAATTTCTTATGCATGATCAAATATCAATAATTCTTAACTTTAATAATAGTAAATTAAAAATATTTTATTTAAGAATTTTAATTATTAAAGTTTCAACGAAATTATATCTAGAATTATTAATTAGAAATAAAAATTTGTATTGTTGATATTTTGATAATTCAATTAAGTAATTATTGATTTTTATAATGATTTTTAAGAGTAGCAAAAGTATGTAAATAAATCCATAATAAATTTATATTTATATTTAGAATTTTCCATTGTGAAGTAATGATTTATCTTACATGCTTGTCTAGCATTCATTAAACATCACTATTGATATGTTGGGTGTAATGTAAATAAGTAGGGCGATCGTGTCCCTTAGGTGGAAGACTCTAAAGGCAGTAAGTATGACGATTGTATCCCTTGGGTAAAAGACCCTAAAACCCACTGGATACTTTGGAATCTCCTTTGTGTATGACATATGAGTACAATTATGTGCACGGACATATGTCAGAGGTACAACTGGAGCAGTTGTCTGACCAAATAATGTATAAATGAATTCCTCACCATGAGGTACTGGTGCATGAGCCTTAATGTAACGTGACCATCCACTTGGGTACGGTGTTGTACAAGATTACGGATATTGTTTATGAGAACTCATGAAGAGTATCACATGCATAACATATTTATTATTTTATTGCTTAAATTCATATTATTTTATTATATGTATTTTATTTTTTTCTTGTTTATAAAAATTTAATATAATATGAACATTTTAAATTTTGAATATGAAATGATCCTATTGGGCTGTTATGTTCACCCTATTTTAAAAAATGCACAAGTTCAAATGTGAAATCCTACGAGCAGACGGGACTGTACTATTAAATTTTTTTTCTTGAAAATTAGGTTTAGTTAAAATTTCAATTCAAGTTTTGTTCTTTAAGTTTAGTTTGAATTTCAAATTTCGATGTAGAAAAGAAAACTATCAAGAGAGTTGAATTTAGTTAACATTATATTATTTTAATTGTATTTTCCTTTTAGATGAAGTAGAATATGTATTAAATTTGATGGAATTATGTGAACCGTAATAAATATCAATATATTAAAACTTATTAACTTGAGATTTGGGTCCCGAATATCTTATTTGGGTACCCTAATTTCGTGGTGTGACACCCTGACTATGGGCCCAACATGATCTATTTGATTACATCTGCACCATTCATTTGTATTGAAAACTAAATTTAACGTATGACCTAAAAAATAATGTACATCCAAATCTCAAATGGACCATATTATACGAAATAATAATAAATAACCATTAAAAACTTCTCGTGGGCCACAAAAGCTTTAAATCAAGATGATATTTGTGTGGTTTCTTCATATAGGTCTTTGTGGCCTTATCAATAGGTTGGATGGAAAATAAACATTTCAGTAGACTTCATGAAGTTTTTAATGGTAGAGATTCAATCAAGACTAATTTCTCTGGTGTGGTCCCCCTAAGATTTGAGCATGCTTCATTTTTGGGTTTATACCCTAAAATGTGATTCCAAAATGGTTCGACAATGTGGATTTAAGGCACATACATCACTATAAGCCCCACCCATCTCGGATCCACCGGGGATCGATGCAGCCACACCCACAAAAATAATGGAAGCGGATTGGCTGGTGTACCACACCACCGATCTCGCTGGTGTGCTAACATCACCAAATTCTGTGGGTCCTATCATGAAGTATGTGTTATATCCCAACCATCCTTCTATTTGGAGAGCTCCTCATAAGGCTCGAGCCAAAAAATAAGACAGATCCAGAGATCAAGTGGATCAATATTGAAAAAAGCGGGTATTGAACGTCCACCATTAAAAACCTCCTGGGGTCATAGAAGTTTTGGATCAATATGATATATTTGTTTTTCTTCTTCATTCAGGTTTGTGTGATCTTATGAACTGATTGGATGAGAAAAAAAATGTTATGGTGGGCCCTATGAATATTTCAACGGAGAGAATCATTTGTGGTGTTGTTCACTTAAGCTTTGGTTATGAATTATTTTTGGGTTCCTGCTCTAAAATGATCTCGCAAAATGGATGAACGGTGTAGATTTAATAAATACATCATTTTGGGGGCCATGTAACTTTGATCTCCTTTGAATCGTTCGTGCAACTCTGGAGCTCGAGCTTTGCACTACACATCCACACCAGTCGAATCGGTGGTGTGTTGTACACCAGTCAATCCGCTTCCAAAAGCAATGGGCGCGGATTGCGTCCTGCCCATGTCTCTAGCACCGAAGGGGTAATTTTGTAGGTGGGCCAACGTGATTTATTTGTTCATGTATCCCTTTTCTCGAATCATTTTAAGATTTTTTTTTTTTTTTTTAAAAGGGCAGATTTAATGCTCAGATAAACTACACTACACATGACTCTAGCATTTAATGCAACTGGCATTTAATGGTTGGTGCATTTAATGCAACCAAGCTTATTATTTGGTGTGGTCTACTTGAGTAGCAGATCTACTCAATTTTTTATTCAAATCTTAAAATGATCTAAGAAAAGTGATGGACGGCTTGGATAAATAGATAAATCATGGTGGGCCCGCCCCAGAACTGCCCATTCGTGGCTTTAGCCCATGACTGGGAAACGGATTGTCTGCACCCTCTGCCACCATCCAATGACTAATGGTCGGTGCTCTGTAGGCCCCATCATAATATATGTGTTTCATCCATGCTGTCTATCTATATTTCTAGATCATTTTTTAATATGAGACAAAAAATGAGGTATATATCATTCTCAATTGGACCACATTACAGGAAATAGGGTTGAATGAATGGACCATTTAAAACTTTTTGTGGGCCATAAAAGTTTTGGATAAAGTTGATCTTTGTTTTGTCCCTTCATTTGGGTCTGTATGACCTAATAAATGGATTGGATGTCAAATAAACAGTACATGGGCCTTAGGAGGATTTTAATGGTGGATATCCAATCACTATCGTTTTCCTGTGGTGTGATCAACCTGAGATTTATATCCGTCTCATTTTTGGTATTAAGCCTAAAATGATCCGTGAAAATGGATGAACGTAATGGATGAAACACATACATCATGGTGAGGCCCACAAAGCACAGACCACCAGCCACCTTGATGGTGTAAGGGGAGTATCCAATCCGTTTCCCATTACTGCACCTCGTATTTTTCAAATTCAACAAATACCCTTGTCATTTTATAAAAAGACCTACATATCTCTACCTCTTTTAAAAGCTACAGGTAGAGAACCCTTGGCATACGAGCAGCACACCTACACGCAATAATTAGACCTACTACCATTCCCAGCGTCGGAGAAACTGAAGTGCATCTGAAATGAGTATACCTTGATGCTCTGGCAGAGTGTGATGGTCCATACGTAGGCACTAAGAAAAGTACACGTGGCAAATGAATATCTCAATGACCAAATTATGGGCCCTAGTTTAAATCGATCATAAACAAAATTTGACTAATTTCAAATTATCTAAATAGCTGATTGGTGGACTTTTTAATGGACGGTTGAGATGAAAGTTATCTGATTAACAGACATTTTTAATGAACGTTTGAAATGAGAAATATCTGACTGCAGTAATCAAAGGTTGGGATTGCTCGAAAACTATGGTTTTAGATGAATACTCATTGAAAATGGCATCTTAGATTGGAACAATTTAGAAAATGCCACCGGACAAATGGAAATGTATCACTCTATCTAAATTGTTGAGAAATTGACCACTGTAAATGCCACCTTTTACCTGATGTCTTTTCATAGTTTTCCCAAATTTTAATTTTCCAAAGTAAACCATTATACACGGACCATTATTTGCTGATGAAAATACCCTTGCATTCATGACCTATCGCTATGGATTATAACCGTAACTGCAGGTATTTAGCCACCGTGAATGCAAGGGTATTTTCATCTGCAAATGGTGTGTCCATACATAATTATTTACTTTGAAAAAGTAAAGTTTGGGAGCACTTTGAAAAGGCATTGGGTAAAAGGCAGCATCTACAGTGGTCAATTTCTCAACAATTTAGATAGAGTGATACATTTCCATTTGTCCCGTGCATCAACCATTGTACTCTTCCAGAGTATCAAGGGCCTGTTTGGGAGTGTGGATTTGGAACCCCCTAATTTGAAACCCCATGGATTTGAAATCCTCATATTGTGTTTAGTACCCTGAATTAGGAATCAAATTTAATTCAAAAGTAACTATGAATGATATATTTATAGGTGTTTAAATTTAATTGCTTAATCAAATTTAATATCTCTTAATTAGTGACTATGTAATGTTTGACACAATGGTTGTAATAAGCCCGTTGAAACATATGTTTTATCCGAAATTTCTGAAATTTCATGTCTCAGATGGGCCACAAGCACAAGATCATGTTTGAGTGACTAACCAATGATTTTTAGTTGTTGATTTACATGGACAATGTTTGGATGGTGCTGATCATCATATGAAAGAAATTATAGTCATGCAATTGATAATCTAATTGTTTTTAGATATCATTGGTGGGTCATGTGCCCAATAGAAAATAGTATGGTGACACATGTTACACATGTAACTATTAAAAAGATTTTTAGTGTAATCCAAGTTCTCACCTTGGATTTCAAACCCGGAATTTGAAACCCCTAGTTACCTTATGCTGCCTAGGGGTGCACACGGGTTGATTCGGTCCGATTTTGGGGTGAAACCCGAGCCGAACCGTTCCTAATTATTCAACCATTTTTGGAACTGGAACCGAACCATTGGTACCCTATAATCGGACTGTGAAAAACGGTTTGGTTCCGGATCAGTTCCACGGTTCTAGAGTGGTAAATCAGTGCAATCTTCACCTAGGAAAGAACTCAAAAGCCCTAAGCTAGTAGGATTTGAAGGAGTAAGAAAACTAACACCTACATACTTCACGAATCTTTCTTCATCACCCCTGTGATAGACAACAGATTGTAGTTATTGCAGATTCATTTCCTCCAAAATCCTAGATAGCAAATGTATGGGGCGAAAGCTGCAAAAGATGTCAAATCCCAAATGGGGTATTCTTCTAAAACCAGTTACAGAGTGGAAAAAGGGAGAGATTGTGATTTTATTTTTTTTAAAAATGTGGGGCCATACCAAATCCCAAATTTAGAGAATGAATGCTCAAATTTAAAAAATAAAAAATGAAAATATATTAAAAATTGAGACGCACCTGTCTAATGTACATCCCAGATCATGAGGACGTGCTCCACTATCTTCTGTCCTGTTTGTAAATCATCTCCACCTAACATTCTCGATGCCAGGTCACCTTGCAAGTGAGGCCCACATTATCCAGCTTAGATGCATACAATGTGGGGCCATACCAAATCCCAGAGTCACACAGTAACTTCAAAGAAAACTACTGTCTCCCTTAAAAAAACTCACAAGGAGATGGGATAAATATAAATAGTGACACATACCTGTTCTAACGGTGAGAGAGAGAGAGAGAGAGAGAGAGAGAGAGAGAGAGAGAGAGAGAGAGAGAATTGGCAGGGGCAGGGGCGCAATCAGCGAGAGAGAGGGCAGGCAGGGGCAGCAACAGTCGGACGAGAGAGTAGAGAGATTAGATATTTAGGGTTTTTTTTTTTTTTTTTTAAAGTAAAGGTTTGGATCGACGGTTCAGATTAATGGTTCGGGTTAGGGTTCGGATCGATGGTTCGGTTCACGGTTCGGTTCTGTTCTACAGGGCCTTAAACTAAAACCGATTCGTATCCAATGGTTTTCAAATTTTTGGAACCGGAACTGGAACTGGTGTTATCTAGAACCGTATCGATCCAACGGTTCCGATCCAGTTCCACGGTTTCAACGGTTAGATGTGCACCCCTAATGCTGCCAAACAATCATAGGATTTGAAATCCATGGTGCCAAATGCACCCCTTATAAATATTAGCTCTCCTAATGTAACTCGCGCGAGTAAGATGATAAAGTAGCACTATTTTCGTGTAGCATCGAAGAGATCTGAACCATTTGAGAGATGAATACGATAGAAAAATGCATCTTCCATCTGTTCAACTGATCACGAAGACCAAAATTTCGTTAGGAAAGCTGACGATTGATGAAAGCACTATCTGTATGCAATGGGGCCATTTGGATCCTGCCAAATAAGCTACCTTTTTTTACTCACAGAAGTAGCTAAGTGACTTATTTCAGATAAGTAAGTTTAGTTTATAATTAGTTATAAATAACTTTTTATTTAAAAATACTTGATCACTTACTTATATTTTTTATTTTTTCTTTTAACCTTTTCTAGTTTTCATAAGTTACCGAAGAGAAACGAAAGAGAAAAGAAGCCACTACAAGAAATCCAACCTTTACCGACGAAAATTTTCGTTCGTAAAAGCCAAATTTCCGTAGTTAAAAAGTTTTAGCGATGAAAATTTTCGTCGCTAAAAGACCAATGCAAAAGGTTTTTATCGACGAAAAATTTGAATCGCAAAGGCAAGCTTTTTAGCAACGAATTTTTTCGTCGTTAAAAAAACTTTTACCGATCTACTGACGAGAATTTATTCGTAGGAAAAAATATTTACACAACTTTTACCAATGAATATTTTCATCACTAAAAAACTTTTACCAACAAAATTTTTTGTCGCTACAAAAACTTTACCAATGAAACTTTATTCGTAGTTAAAAATATTTACTCAACTTTTACCAACGATTTTTTTCACCGCTAAAAAACTTTTAATATTAATAAATGTTAAACTTTTAGCGATAATAGTTGTAGTCACTAAAAATAATTACAAAACGTTTAGAGATGAATATTTTCATCAGTAAAAAATAAATTTTAAACTTTTAACGACAATAGTTGTCGTCGCTAAAAATAATAACAAAACTTTTAGCAACGAATATTTTCATTGGTAAAAAATAAATTTGAATGTTTAGGGACAATAATTTTTATTGCTAAAAATTATTACAAAACTTTTAGCGATGAACATTTTCGTCACTAAAAAATACGTAAGAAACTTTTACCAATGAAAATTTTTGTAGGTAAAAATATTTACAAAACTTTTACCTACGAAAATTTTCTTAGGTAAAAGTCTCTTTTTTCTAAAAAATAAAATATTCCAGTGCAAAATTCCTCACAAAATTCCAGATATACACCTGTTACAATATATTTCATCATATTCATCCTAATATACACCTGTTATATAATATATTTCATCATATTCACATTCACATCCATCTAATCCCAAACTAGTAAATTCATCCAAACATAAACTACATTCATTTAAACACAAACAATCTTATCCACATCACCTTCATTCACGCATAAATACATATAAGCTTAACATCATAAATAAAAATACAAAAAATTACAAAGATGAAGGCGAAGGTTTAGGTTTAGGTTATAAGTATAGGTTTTGGGATTTGCGAATAAGTTTAGATTAAGGTTATAAGTTTAGGCTAAGGTTATAAGTATAGGTTTAGGTTATGTGTTAAGGTTTAGGTTTAGGTTATAAGTATAGGTTTTGAGATTTGAGAATAGGTTTAAGTTAAGGTTATAAGTTTAGGTTAAGGTTGTAAGTACAAGTTATAGGTTTAAGTTTAGGTTAAGGTTTAGGTTTAGGTTATAAGTATAGGTTTTGGGATTTGAGAATAGGTTTAGGTTAAGGTTATAAGTTTAGGTTTAAGTTATAGGTTAAGGTTTAGGTTTAGGTTATAAGCATATATTTTGGGATTTGAGAATAGGTTTAGGTTTAGGTTATAGGTTTAGGGATTTGAGAATACATTTAGATTTTAGGTTTAGGCTTAAGTTATAGGTTTAGGTTATAGGTAGCTTTAGGGAATTGAGAATAGGTTAAGGTTTAGGTTTAGAAAATCAAGTTCGGGGTCGGGATCGGGTTTAGGTTATAGGTTATAGGTTAAGGTTTGGGTTATAGGTTAAGATTTAGGTTTAGGTTTAGGTTTAGGTTATAAGCATAGGTTTAGGTTATAAGTATAGGTTTTAGGAATTAAGAATAGGTTTAGGTTAAGGTTATAAGTTTAGGTTAAGGTTATAAGTATAGGTTTAAGTTATAGGTTAAGGTTTAGGTTTAGGTTATAAGTATAGGTTTTGAGATTTGAGAATTGGTTTAGGTTAAGGTTATAAATTTAGGTTAAGGTTATAAGTATAGGTTTAGGTTATGGGTTAAGGTTTAGGTTTAGGTTATAAGTATAGGTTTTGGGATTTGAGAATAGGTTTAGGTTAAGGTTGTACGTATAGGTTTAGGTTATAGGTTAAGGTTTAGGTTTAGGTTATAAGTATATTTTTTAAGATTTGAGAATAGGTTTAGGTTAAGGTTATAGGTTTAGGTATTTGAGAATACATTTAGGTTTTAGGTTTAGGTTTAGGTTATAGGTTTTAGGTTATAGGTTTAGGTTTAGGTTATAGGTTTTGAGATTTGAGAATAGGTTTAGGTTAATGTTGTAGGTTATATGTTTATGTTAATGTTGTAGGTTATAGGTTTACGTTTAGGTTTAGAGATTTAAGAATACATTTAGGTTTTAGGTTTAGGTTTAGTTTTTACGTTTAGGTTAAGGTTACAGGTTTAGGTTATAGGTTTAGGTTTAGGTTATAAGTGTAGGTTTTAAGTTTAGGTTTAGGTTAGGTTATAGGTTAAGGTTTAGGGAATTGAGAATAGGTTAAGGTTTAGGTTTAGGAAATAAGGTTTGGGTTCGGGTTCGGGTTTAGGTTTGGGTTCGGGTTTAGGTTTGGGTTTTCAAGTTTAGATTTAGGTTAAGGAGTTAAGATTAGGATTAGGTGTAGGTTGATGTTTAAGGATTTGAGAATACATTTAGATTTTAGGTTTAGGTTTAGGTTAAGGTTATAGGTTTGGGTTTATGTTTAGGTTTAGGTTATAAGTTATAGCTTTAGGAAATTGGGTTCGGGTTCGAGATCGGGTTTAGGTTTGGGTTTTCAAGTTTAGGTTTAGATTAAGGAGTTGAGATTAGGATTAGGTGTAGGCTTAGGTTTAAGGATTTGAGAATACATTTAGGTTATAGGTTTAAGTTTATGTTATAAGTGTAGGTTATAGGTTTAGGTTTATGTTAGGTTATCTGTTTAGGTTAAGGTTATAGGTTTAGGTTTGGGTTTAGGTTATAGGTTATAGTTTTAGGGATTTAAGAATACATATAGGTTTTAGATTTTGGTTTAGGTGTTAGGTTTAGGTTAAGGTTATAGGTTTAGGTTTAGGTTATAGGTCATAAGTTTAGGTTTATGTCATAGGTTTAGGTCTAGGTTATAGGTTTAGGTTTAGGTTTAGGTTATAAGTTTGGGTCATAGGTTTAGGTTTAGGTTTAGGCTATAGGTTTAAGTTTAGGTTTAGGGAATCAGGTTCGGTTTCAAGTTTGGATCGGGTTTAGGTATTCTCTAGTATTATCTACTATTGAACCTAGTAAGATATAACCAATATTGGGGCACCATACCATAAGCTACAAGAATTTCATGTCCCCCTAAACAAGGTATCCTCCATTGATCTATATATATATATATATATATATATATATATATATATATATATATATATATATATATATATATATAAATTATAAGTTCTTTATTTTCATTTACATTCGCAAATACATTCATCATCCATCCAAGAAAATTGACACAAGTACTGTCACTATATGACTAACAGTTGAAAAGGAAAATCATGCATCTTATCTTACCGCCGCAATTGACGGCACGTCGGACTATCTTAGGGAACCATGTGATACATCCATCCCTAGGATGATTGTGGGAACTCTAGAAATTAAGGGAATGGAAAGTGAGTGTTCAACTGAAAGTGGGTGTTCAACTCCAACTACAAATGAAATTTAACAAATTACACATGAAGAAGAAGAAAAGCATCATCAAAAAGATATATGAGAAGCCAACATGTATAGCAACTCTTTGTCACAAAATTTGTTTCAATGTGTTGATGGTGAGTATCAAGTTGTGTTGTAGAAGAGACCACATATCATTTATTCCTCAACCCACTAGATTGATTTAGCATTCTTTCATTGACTTGATTTAGCATTTATTCCTCACCAAATCCCGATTTAAAACTTAAAAATAAGGTGCTACTATTTATACTAAAACAACTCATGAGCATGTTCCAACAAGAAGGGCTGGTGGTAATCAAGACTCTAACTCTTGATTATACTAACAACTGTATTCCCTAACGAACTCGAAGCCTGAACAAAGAACATGTAGCCCCTGGCTTAAGCATTTGATTATAAGAACTAAAAACACTGGTTACCTAAAATGAACTGTAAAGGGTCATTTAGGAGCATGTATTTGGTGGTAGTTGGTGTGAATTAGTAAGGTTAGTACATTTGGAAGAGTGTATTTGGTCCCAATTCGCACCAAATACACTAAAAGCCTCTTGTTTTATAATGGTCGTATTACCTTCACAGCTGATTGACAATTCTCAAAGAAATCAATGATGGAGAACATGGTTTTAAGCATAAGTTCTAAAGTGCAAGTCACCTAGAGATCGAAACCAGTATCTGTCACATGACTCATTCCAACTTAGTCAGAATTGTTCAGATTCAGTTTGGTTTTGGAATGTGACTTGCCAATGTTAACAATTGTTTTGTTGAATTGATGGTTCTTTGCCATCCAAATAACACAAAAAATCACATCATGGCCAGCCACAAGTTGAGAACTCTGTTTTTGGTTGGTGGCCCAACATTGGAAACAGGAAATCCTCCATACATGGGTTATACCCTAATAACTTGAGCAATATTAAATCCAATGTTTATTGCTACGAAGTGCTAAATTGTGCAGCTCATATAGGCTTTTTTTTTAAAAAAAAAAAATGGAAAAGGAAAGGATACTTTTCAAAATCAATACAGAGAACTACTCCCTAGATCTTGAATTCTCTTCCAAGTATCTCATGCATCAAATTCCCATATATCCTTGAACATCCTAGAAGCTTGGAAGTTGTGGTCCTTTCTAGATAAACATTGTTATGAATGATCAAGATCCCTTAAGACACAAAAGAAATTGCAAGCACTGATCTATGGTGACTACAGTTATATCCTGCTTGGATTTTCCAGTTTCTTGGTAAACTGAAGCATTAGAATCATGCAGGTGTATGATGACCCATGCATGCACAACATCCCACAAGTTCACATTATTCCACCCATTTAATAATACTCAAATTTGTCGCTCAACAACTTCACCCGAGAAGTCATTGCCGAAGATATAAAGGCCTTCTACCCAAGAGAAGGAAGAAGTCGTCATCACCTAAAGAAGGAAACTAATGGAGCAAGCAATCAAGAGAGAGAGAGAGAGAGAGAGAGAGAGATTGAGAGAGAATGAGAGAGAGAGAGATTGAATCGGGAATCCCCAAATCTGTAAGCCCTAAAATCCCCAAATCCTTAAATAGGGGTCCACATCAAATCGAGAATCCGCAAATTACTAAATCCCCAAATTCCTAAATCAACATTGAGATTGAGAGAGATTGAGAGAGAGAGAGAGATACCTCACGTTTAGTGTTCGTGAATGAGTCTTCAACCGAGCTTCAGAGAGAGAGAGAGAGAGAGAGAGAGAGAGAGAGGGCGTGCGTGGGTAGGGAGGGCGTCGTTTCAACTCCTCCCTTCTTTAGATCAAACACACTCAGAGAGAGAGAGAGGTTAGGGGGTAGACAGAGGGAGGAATCGTGGGTGGAGAGAGACAGAGAGGAGAGGGAGGAGATTAGGGAGAGAGACAGGGAGGAGATTAGGGAGAGAGACAGGGATGATAGAGAGGATTAGGGCACGCGCGGATTAGCTACTGACAGGTTGAGTAGCAAGCCTCTTAACTGAAGTGACATCACCAAGTTATGTGGGCCCCACCATGATATACATGTTGTATCCACACTGTCCATTTATTTGGAGAGTCATTTTAGGACATGAACTAAAGAATGAGATATATGGAAAGTTGGAGTGGATCTGTAACACCCTGGATTTTGGCCAATCTGGGATTTGATGTCCTTGGCAATGGGTCAACTAAAACACCTGGGAAATCGCTCAGAACCCAATTCCATAGCCAAAGAAACCACTTAGGATTAATTCCTTTAAAAACTAAGCATAAGTTAGCTTGCGCAACGCTAGAGTAGCTGGAAAATAGTCCCTGATCACTTTAAATACGTTCTACAAGACCCAAATCAAGTAGAACCAATGACTCTATAATACTCTAAAACCTCGGATCAAACTCTAAGCAGGTTTGTTCTCTGGACCACTTTGAAAATCTGTATTGGATCTAAACCGCGCGTCGAAAGTCCAATGCCTGCTATCTTAGACCGTTAGGACCGCCCAGCTGGACTTGACATTCATTTCGAAAATCAAGTCCAACTGATAATCACAGGCTATTTCATTGAGCCCGGACTGAAGAGAGTACGAATAGGGACAGATTTGGAATTTGAAATTCAAATCTGGCACACGACTTGACGTGTCAGTATTAAGCGTTCTGACCATCAGAATTCAGTCAAATTACACCCTCGGATTAGGAAAAATTTTTATTTCATATCATGGGACTTGTAGCCTTGATCTACCTGCGGTGACCGCTGAACTGAAACTGGACCGCCACGTGCGATCTGCGAACCCTGCCGGACTTAAAACTTGATGCGTGCTAGATCCTGTATGCATGAACTTAAGTCCGATCGCGTTCGGCCAGGGGACCACCAGAAATCATCTTTTAGACCGAAACAACTCCGAATTGGATATGCCCTAAGTGAACTTTGTTCCTGAGCCTGTTTTGGGCATTTTTAAGCTTATAAAAGGGGTTGAAACCCTCACTCCTCTCTTCCATCCAAATTTGAGAGAAATTCTAGATTGGGAGAGAGAAAATGTGAGAGTTTGTGAGAGAGAGTAGGAGAGAATTTTCCTGCCTTTGTGCCGCCTGTTGCACGTACTTTAGCGATATACTTCAATCACCTAGCCAGCGATTCCTCCACATTTTTAGGTAAGAAATAGCCCTAGAAGTTGCTGATTTGAGGTTCGCTAGGATTCATAGCATGTTAGCTGACGTATCTTGTAAATTAGGTTCTCTTATCGCCGTAGACGAAGCGTATACGCTCCGTTCGAAACGACACGTTTATAAGAGACAAGGTGCGGATTTTAGACACTTTGATTGACTGTTTTCAAAGCTTTCAATGTCGTTTAATAGTAGATTATCGACGGCAACGCCGTTTGACATGTACAACATGCTGTCCGTTTCCTGTTTCGTAAACCGGCGAAGAATATGAGATTTAGGGCATTTTAGTCATTTGTAGGAAGTACTGATTTCATTCATATTTTGCTGATGTGATTGACATGATTTGTTGTCACATTAGAATGTTAGGAATACGTACATAATTAGTTTGGCGAAGAGATTCGCCTAAATGCGCACTTCGGGTCGACATACTATACGTAGACTTAAGTGTGTAGTGTAAGTGTTTGTATAAATGCTTGTATTAGTATGTATTGAATTAAATGGTGTTATGAATTAGTTTGAGACTGATTTCTCAATTAATATGCTGACGTAAATGATTTTCTACATGTTGACTATATGCATGATTTCATTATATGCATGAAATGTATGTGCTTGATGATTTACTTAAGTTGTATGTTACAACATGTGTTAACATGCTCACATGGTTGTATTTCAATTCCAATACTCTCATATGATTTGCTGATGTGATTCCTTAATTGTTTTGGACTATGCTTAGTCCAGGCAGTCGGAAACCGAGTGAATTCGTGGTTGGCTGATGTTGGCCACGAACGACGCGTCGATGAACGCGAGCCGTGTTTTGGAGTTAGCGGCAGTGGTTAGGCCGCGCGAGGTATTTTATGCACTTCATGTCGTTCGACTTGAGATGCAATCGTGCTAGTCGAGCCCGTCAAGTAACCCGACTGGCCGTTGTATGTTCACCCTGCATGAGTTATAACTGCTTGAACCTAGGGTACTGAACTTACCATTGTAAACCCTGTTAACCATGGTACCTTGATCCACGAAGACTCATGAGCTGGGCATGGTGGTATGGGATACCGTGGTCGAGCTGTCGGCCTACGCTGGGGCCACAAACCTCTCCGTAGTGACCAGTGAGCACCTATGACTCGTGAGCAGATTATGGTGGTATGGGACACTATATTTTTGCTGTCGGCCTACATTGATAAGGTGATGGGGGAGCGGAGCAACGAGTGCGTGCAACAGCCCTGGCAGCCCTTTGTAGTGACTACGAGCGTATTCTGAGACTACGGGAGGCGACGACCCTTCAGTAGCAGTAGAGTACAGTAGGCCTGTATTGATAAGGTGATGGGGGAGCGGTTCAAAGAGTGCGAGCAACAGCCATGACAGCCCTTGCAGCGACCTACAAAATATACATCGTATGAGATTACTAGGAGTGACGACCCTAGACAGGATCTGTGTTGGGATTGATACAAGGAAAGTACCTTAGTTTTCCAATATTACTGTATGAAAGGGACTAATAATAACTCGGTAATCATATCACCATCACATTGCATGTGCCTGGAAGATGTGGAGCACTGAACGGGATGCACGCATGCCGCGGACGAAGATGGTGCCGTATGAGGGAGAACGTCGGTGAGGGCATCCATCATGTCATGTCATATTGCATTAATAACAGTATTAGGATTGTTTGATTTACTGCTTTACTATTATCGCATGATTGATTTGAGAACATGTTAATCCTTGCTCTATTATTCCACTGAGTTAGCTACTCACTCCCACGTTACGGGATGGTGTTTCCGGACACCCACCAGTCCTATTGTGATTGCAGATGATGGCGCGGCCTGCGAGGCGGAGCTGGACTTGATGATGATAAGGAGGATCTCTCCTTTATGAGTGTTCTGATTGACGGGATTACAGGGAGGTTGATTAGATACCTTGACACTTGTCATTTTATATTTTTAGAGCACTCATGTATATTCTTTTTGTTTACTTTTGAAGTATACATGTATGTATATAACTTGGTAACATGTTCACACTCTGGAGACATACAACAGTTTAAATATGTTATACATACTATCACAGTCTTCCGCTGGTTAATTTAACTGTCTCTGGAGTATGATATGCGGTTCTGGCGTAATCCCACTCATGTTTCATACACTAACACAGACAACATTCAATCATACATATTTATGTTGCATAAATAACATTTTGGAACTCGGGAGTTGGGTTTTTACTCGACCCCCCGATTTTCGGGATGTTACAGGATCCCACCATAGAAAATAGTGGGGAGAGTGATGCCCACCATTGAAACCTTTGTAAGGTCCACCGTGATGTTTATTTGAGATCCAACCTATTCATAAATTAAAAAATACATTAAAGAAGGGAAAACACAAATATCAGCTTGATCGAAAACTTTTGTGGCCCTTGGAAGTTTTTAATGGTGGACGTCATTCTCTCCACTGTTTTCTGTGGTGGGGTCCACTTGAGGTTTGGATCGATCTCACTCATTCTTTGGATCATGCCCTAAAATGATCTCTAAAAATGTATAGCCAGTGTGGATATAAAGCATACATCATGGTGGGACCAATAGAATTAGGTGATGTCACTTTAGTGGCACTCTCGCTGTTTAACCTGTCAGTATCTAATCCGTGTCCGAAACAGATTGGTTGAACACACACACATCATGGTGGGCCCCATAGAGCACCGACCATCAACCACGGGGTTGGTGGCAGGGAGAGTAGCCAATCCTATTCTAGCCCCCAAAATATTTTTAATGGTTGACACTCATTCAACTCTGTTTCCTGTAATGTGGTCCATTTCAGGTTGGGATGTACCTCATTTTTAGTCTCGTGCCGTAAGATGAAATTTAAAAATAAATGGATAGCAAGGATGAAACACATACAGCATGATGGGGCCCACAGAGCACTGACCACTAGCCATTGGCTGGCGTCAGGGGTAGCCAATCCATTCCCCTTGCGTACCGATTGCATACCGAGTAACTCAGTACGCTTAGTGCACTTAGTAAACTATGGGGCCCATCGTGAATGCGTGTGTTTTATCCACTCCGTCCATCCATTTTACCAAATAATTTTAGATCATGAGCCAAAGTATGAGGTAGATTCAAACTTCGAGTGGACCCCACCACAGAAAACATTAGGGATTGAACGCCTACCATTAAAAACTTATTTGTGGTGTGGTCCATTTAATCTTTAGATATTATTCATTTTTTGGATAATTCTCTAAAATGATCTCGAAAAATGGATGAATGGTGTGGGTTGATCCCAAATTTTTGGTAAATCCATAACTCAAGTGGATCATGCCACACGAAACAGTGTGGAATAATGATTTCCACCGTTGATACCTTCCTTGGGCACATAGTAATGTTTATTTATCATTCAACCTGTTCATAATATCAAAAAGATATGAATGAAGAGAAAACACAAACATTAGCTTGATCCAAAACTTCCATGGCCTCCAAGAAATTTTCAATTGTAAAGGTTCGATCACAGTATTTCCTGTGGTGTGGTCCATTTGAGCTTTAGATATGCTTCCTTTTTATTCTTTAGACCTCAAATTATCTGTTAACATAGATGAATGAAGTGGATAAAATAAATAAATAAATAACAGTGGACCCCACAGAGTTTACTCTAGTAAGGGTAACGAGTAACTCACCTAAATGTAGTGGAGAGGGGTTTCCTTAAAACTTACTAACATTAATTCTTAGGTTCTTAGGGTGTCAATAAGTTGGGTCACAATTTTGACCAGAATATTTGACCCATTTTACATGTCTGGTCCATTCACTCTATTTTACTGATCATTACCCTCAATTTGACTAGTTACTCGCCCCGATCATGCTACATATGAGAAAGATATTGGGCAAACAAGATTGATCAACAATTTGAGTGAATTTTGATTTAAACATCTGAAGTTATTTACTCTTCAATCTGGACTGACCAAATTATCGAAAAACGGTTAAAGGTGGTTCATAATATCAAAAATATATGAATGAAACATCAGCTTGATCCAAAACTTCTATGGGCTCCAAGAAATTTTAAATGGTAGAGGTTCAATCACGTTATTTCTTGTGGTGTGGTCCAATTGAGCTTTGGATATGCTTCTTTTTTGTTCTTTAGACCTCAAATTATCTGTTAACATGGATGAATGGAGTGGATAAAATAAATAAATAATAGTGGGCCCCACAGAGTTTACTCTGGTAAGGGTAACGAGTAACTCACCTAAATGTAGTGGAGAAGGGTTTTCTTAAAATATTCATAATCATATATTGGGCCTACCTAAATGTGATTTACATATCCAACCCACTCATTGTGTGTGTCCCATTGGATGAGGGGTTAGACCATGTTCCAACCGCATCCAAAACTCATGTGGGCCCTGAAATATCGGTGAAGACAACTTGATTTGAAGTAGGAATATGCCAATATGTCCTAGAGGTGGTGAATAGGACTTTTTAAAGTTTTTATGAATTATTAAAGATCCTATCACACTAATCCTATCACAGAGTACAGATTAGGATTATTCAAAATTAACTCTACTGGCTTCCAAGCCTGGTAGAGGATCCAATTACAAACTATTTAAAAGATAAACAATTTATAGATGAGATTGTGATGGATATGACTGTTTGTGTATAAGATGTGATTTCAGATGATCAGATATAAAGAGATATAAGAAAATCACATAAATGAAAGATAATTTCAATCTCAAACACAGTCATTTTATAGTGGTTCGACTACTTGTCTACTTCACTCCCGGCTTCCACACTCAACCCTTGAGTGACCGGATTTCACTAAGGAGGTTTCCCATGGTTCACCTCAAACCTAAGGTTTTAAAACAGGTTCACCTTCAACCTTTACACGGAGGTTTCTACTCAGTTCACCTCTAACCCTAGAGTTTTACTGGCGCACTCCTAACCAGATGTTTATGCCCACACAGAGTAAGGGTCCACACAACGCACCTGGATGTTTATGCTCTCTACAGAGCAAGGGTCCACACAATGCACCCCGCACGTACACTCCCGTCGGAGGCCTCCTTTGAGGACTTCAAAGGGTGAGCAACACTTAAGACCCAATCCTAGAAAGGAATGATCACAAGTGTCCTCTGGACTCTAAATACTTACAAATAAGTTGATGAGTCTCATTCAGCGTAATGTTGAAGATCTCTTTCTTGTTGATGAAGAGTCTTCAGCTCCCTTGATCCGCAACACAAAAGATATACCTATTCTAGGCTTTAAGTTGGGTCAAGGTTGTGATGGAATTCCACTATCTAAGGATTTTCCTATTAGGAAGATAGAGTGGTTTCGATCATCTATGCATTCAAGGCATCACAGCTTAATGATTTGCCATTAAGGTAGTAGTTGGAGGATCCTTGAATGCAGAAGTTCATTCTCCAATCTACTCTTTTGAATATCAATGATGAGGGTGGATTAGAGGATGAACTCCCTGAGAGAAACGGCTTAAGGTAAATGATAGGAAAGTTAAAACACTCAAAAGCACTCTCTTCTTTCTCTACCAGCAATAAAGGCAAGCTTCTCTATATATAGGCAAAAGGTTCCAACGAATATAAAACGGTCATATCGATTATCATCTCGATGATACAAACTCAAATGTCATTTTTACTTTTGAAAACCTTTTACCAACTGGTCGATGGGATCAAGACACACATCGATGTTATCGAATTTCGAACTTCGATTCCATCGATAGATGAATCGATCTATCGACAGGTGAAAACAAGAGAGACAAGCCTTAAAGATTTTTAGGTTCTAAAGATATGATCGGAGAACATTAGATGTCATCAGAATTTGTGTATCGATAATATCGGAGACCTTGTCAATGGGATCGATAAATCGTATAGATTTACCTATAAGCTTGTTGGATGGTTTGTGTCCCATCTTGATCCAATCGACCAGGTCTCGATAAGATCGACATATGAATATCAATTTCTCGACTGGCACCTCGATCAATGTTTAAAAACATCCTGAAAATCATGCTGGAGGAAACATGCGCCCTCTTTCGATGTGATCGACTGACTTCCGATATGATCGATATTTAAGTTCAGATTGAATCGAACAGTCATCGATATAGATCATAGTGATTTTCATTAGAAAAACAGGGGCGCCGAAAAAGTGCCTGTCGATATTATCGATCCACTTTCAATAGGATCGATATTCGAACATCGATGATATCGACTGAACCGTCAATATATCGATAAATCATCCAGATGATTATTTGATTGGTGGACGCTTTTTGTCTCACTCGATTGTATCGATTGAGATGCCGAGGACATCGACAGAGAAGGTCGATCATATTGTAACACCCTGAAAATCGGGGGTCGTGTATAAACTCAACTCCCGAGTTCCAGACCGTCACTTATGCAACAAAAATGGTTATGATTCAATGTTGTCTGATTTAAAGCATTCACATGAGTAAAAGTATACCAAAACTGCAATTCATACTTCAGATCCAGTGATAAAAGCAAGCGGAAGACTAAACAATATATATATCACTGTATGGAAAAACAAAGTAAATCTCATCTGTCTCCAAAGTATGACTACATCTCTGAGTCTCATATACATATACATAAACAAAAAATAATATTCAAAATAGTCCCACTGATGTCCCCTCGATCCAGGTCTCCTACAGGAAGCCGTCATGATACTGCATATACGAGAACTCGTCCTGGTCCTCGTCGATCTCTGGCTCTACCTCCTGGATCTCGGCCTCACCTGCATCTACAACAGGGTCTGGTACGTGTTGCAAACACCATCCCATAACGTGGGAGTGAGTGATCAACTCAGTGGAATCATAGAGCAAAGATTAGCATGTTCACAATTCAATCACGCGATAATAGTAAAGTAGTAAATCAGACAATCCTAATACTGTTGTTAATGCAAGATGACATGACGTGATGTATGCCCTCACCGACGATCACCCTCATGCGGCAACATCTTACGACCGCGGCATGCCACACTCCCTAGAGTACTCCACATCTTCCAGGCACATGCAATGCTATGGTGATATGATTTCCAAGTTGTTATTAGTCCATTCAAACAGCAGGAATGGGAAACTAAGGTACTTCCCTTGTATCAATCCCAACACAGATCCTGTCTAGGGTCGTCACTCCTAGTAATCTCATACAATGTATATTTCGTAGGTCACTGCAAGGGCTGCCAGGGCTGTTGCTCGCACTCGTTGCACCGCTCCCCCATCACCTTATCAATACAGGCCTACTGTACTCTGCTGCAACGGAAGGGTCGTCGCCTCCCGTGGACTCAGAATACGCTCGCGGTCACTACAAAGGGCTCGTCGCCTGATCAGTGTAGGCCGACAGCTAGAATATAGTGTCCCATACCACCATAATCTGCTCACTAGTCCAGGTGCTCACTGGTCACTACGGGGAGGTTTGTGGCCCCAGCGTAGGCCGACAGCTCGACCACGGTGTCCCATACCACCATGCCCGGCTCATGAGTCTTCGTGGATCAAGGTACCATGGTTAACAGGGTTTACAATGGTAAGTTCAGTACCCTAGGTTCAAGCAGTTATGACTCATACAAGGTGAACATACATCGGCCAGTCGGGTTACTTGACGGGCTCGACTAGCGCGATCGCATCTCAAGTCGAACGACATGAAGTGCGTAAAACACTTCGCGTGGCCTAACCACTGCCGCCAACTCTAAATGCGAATCACGTTCATCGACGCGTCATTCGTGGCTATGACCAGTCAGCCACGAATTTGCTCGGTTACCGACTGCCTGGACTAAGTCTAGTCCCAAACATTTATGGAATCACATTAGCAATATATGTAAAGGTATTGGAATTTAGATACAATCATGTGAGCATGTTAACACATGTTATAACATTCAACTTAAGCAAATCTTCAAACACATACATTCCACGCATGTAATGGAATCATGCATATGGTCAACATGTAGGAAATCATTTAGGTCATCATATTAACTAAGAAATCAATCTCAAACTACTATATAACATCATTTAATTCAATACATACTAATACAAACATTTATACAAACACATACACTACGCCCTTAAGTCTACATATAGCATGTTGACCCAAAGTGCGCAACTAGGCGAATCTCTTCACCAAACTAATTATGCAAGCATTCCTAACTCCCTAATGCGACAACAAACCATGTCAATCACGTCAGCAAAATATGAATGTAGACCGTACTTTCTACAAATGACTAAAATGCCCTAAATCTCATATTCTTCGTTAATTTACGAAATGGGAAACGGAGAGCATATTGTACATGTCAAACGGCGGTGCCGTCGATAATCTACTATTAAACAACATTGAAAGCGTTGTAAACCGTCAATCAAAGCGTCTAAAATCCTCACCTAGTCTCTTACGGATGCGGAATTTTGAACGGAGCGTGTACGCTTCGTCTACGGTAGTAGGAGAACCTGTTTTACGAAATACGTTAGCTAACACGCTACGAATCCTAGTAATCCCTAAATCAGCAACTTTTAGGGTCGTTTCATACCTGAAAAAGCGGAGAAATCACCGTCCAGGTGATTGGGAAGAGTTGCTGAAACAGCAGCTATCGGTGGCTCGGAAGCGGGAAAAATCTCTTCTTCTCTTTCTCTCAAACTCTCTCTCCTTTATCCTAGGGTTTGAAATTTTCGGATGGGAGAGAGAAATGAGGGTTTCAACCCCTTTTATAAGCTCAAAAACGCCGGAAACAGGCTCCGGACCGAAGTTTACTTGGTGCCTATCCATTTCGGGGCTGTTTCGGTCCAAAAGCTGCTTTCTGATGGTCCCCTGGTCGATTGCGATCGGACTTAAGCTCATGCGTACCAGATGTAGCACGTATTAAGTTTTCAGTCTGGCAGGGTTCGCAGATCGCACGTGGCGGACCAGTTTCAGTTCAGCGGTCACCGCACGTAGATCAGGGCTGAAAGTCTCATGATAATAAATAGAAATTTTTCCTGATCCGAGGGTGTAATCTGGATGAATTCTGACGGTCAGAACGCTTAATACTGACGCGTCAAGTCGTGTGGCAGATTTGAATTTGAAATTCCAAATCTGTCCCTATTCGCGGTCTCTTCAGTCCGGGTTCAACGAAATAGTCTGTGATTATCGGTTTGACTTGATTTTCGAGATGATTGTCAAGTCCAGCTGGGCGGTTCTAACGGTCTAAGATAGGAGGTATCGGACCTTCGACGCACGGTCTAAATCCAATACAAAAATTCAATATGGTCCAGAGAACAGACCTGCTTAGAGTTTGATCCGAGGTTATAGAGTATTGTAGAGTTGTTTGTTCTACTCGATTTGGGTCTTGTAGAACGTATTTAAAGTGATCAGGGACTATTTCCCAGCTACTCTAGCGTTGCGCTAGCTAACTTACGCTTAATTTCCATGGAAATTAATTCTACGCGATTTCGGGTCGAGTTGGTACTCGAGCCCAAGTACGGATTTTTCACGGGTGTTACAATTTACCCCCCTTAACAAATAATTTTGTCCTCGATATTTGTACCTGTTCGTACTCCTCGAGAAGCTGTGGGTAGTTCTTTCTAATCTCGGCTTCTGTCTCCCAAGTAGCCTCCTCCTCAGAGTGATGCGTCCATAGTACCTTCACAAGGGGAATCACCTTGCTACGCAGTACCTGCTCCTTCCTGTCTAGGATGCGTGTCGGTCGCAGGATATAAGTAACATCCTCTCCTAACTGCACCTGCTCCCATCTGATGATATGGGAAGGATCAGCAACGTACTTCTTCAGCATAGAAACATGAAATACGTTGTGGACGCTCGCGAGGGGCGTGGGTAAAGCCAATCGGTAAGCCACTGCTCCCACACGATCGAGGATCTGGAATGGACCAATGAATCGCGGTGCCAGCTTCCCCTTCTTCCCGATCCGAAGGAATCCCTTCATAGGGGAAACTCGCAAAAACACGTGATCCCCGACTGTGAACTCTAGTGGCCGTCGTCTCGTATCGGCGTAGCTCTTCTGTCTGCTCTGCGCTGTAAGAAGCCGACGTCGAATAATATCAATCTTCTCTGACGTCGCCTGCACCAACTCTGGGCCAATCAAGCTACGCTCACCGACCTCTAACCAGTAATGCGGTGCGCGACAAGGTCGCCCATACAGCGCCTCATAAGGTGCCATACCGATACTCGCCTGGAAGCTATTGTTGTACACAAACTCCGCATATGTAAGACAGTCATCCCAACTGTCCTTGAAGTCCAATGCACAAGCTCGCAACATGTCCTCCAAGATCTGGTTCACTCGCTCTCTCTGTCCGTCCGTCTGTGGGTGGAAGGCAGTACTGAACTTCAACTTCACACCCATAGCCTCCTGAATGCGAGTCCAGAAAATAGAAGTGAACCTCGTGTCTCTGTCCGACACGATCTCCAACAGAACTCCATGCAGACGCACGATCTCTCTGATGTACAATCTAGCCAGCTCGTCTGCAGAGTTCGTAACTCTGATCGGTAGGAAGTGCGCCGACTTCGTCAATCGGTCGACGATCACCCAAATGGAATCATGTCCCTTCCTCGTCTTCGGCAACCCAGAAATGAAGTCCATGGAAATGAAATCCCACTTCCACTCTGCAATCGGCATGGGCTGCAAAAGTCCAGGTGGTCGGCGATGCTCTACCTTCACCTGCTGACAAGTGAGACAACGGGACACGAACTCAGCTATATGGGTCTTCATACCTTCCCACCAATACGTCCTCTTCACGTCACGATACATCTTCGTACTGCCTGGATGCATCGCGAGTCTAGTAGAATGCGCAGCCTCGAGAATCTCTCGTCTCAAGTCAGGGACATCTGGGACGCATAGGCGGCCACGGTAACGTAAGCCCCCATCCATACCAACTCGCCAGTCGGCGTCAGCATCATCACTGGCCTGCTCTCGAAGCTCAGTAAAATGCGCATCGTCCCTCTACGCCTCGATGACTCGGTCATCGATCTGAGATCGCACCTGTACATGTGCGATGAACTCAAACGGCTCCTCTACGGTGAGTTTCTGCTCAAAGTCTCGCAAAAACTCAACCATATCCCACTCGGCAACCATCAGCGGAGCCACAAACTCTATCGCCTTCTTGCGGCTCAACGCATCAGCCACAAGGTTCGCCTTCCCAGGATGGTAAGAGACTTCAAACTTGAAGTCCTTCAACGTCTCCATCCATCGCCGCTGCCTCATATTCAAGTCTCGCTGCGTGAATATGTACTTGAGGCTCTTGTGGTCACAAAAGAGCTCGAACTCCTCTCCGTAGAGGTAATGTCTCCAGAGTCTCAGTGCGAATATAACGGTTGCCAACTCTAGGTCGTGTGTAGGGTAATTCTCCTCGTGCTTCCTTAATTGTCTCGAGGCATACGAAATTACCCTGTCCCTCTGCATAAGGACACAACTCAAACCAACGCTAGACGCGTCAGTGTATATAGAGTATCTAACCCCTTGCTCTGGCAATACTAGCACAGGGACGGTCGTAAGTCTGTCCTTCAGCTCCTGAAAAGCTGACTCCGCCTTATCATTCCAGGTGAACTTCACGTCCTTCCTTGTCAACTGAGATAAGGGTCTCGCGATCTTCGAGAAGTCCTGAATGAAGCGCCGATAGTAGCCAGCGAGACCCAAGAAGCTCCTCACCTCAGTGACAGAACCAGGCTGCTCCCAGTCCTGCACCGCAGCTACCTTAGACAGGTCAACTGCCATGCCATCCTTAGACACCACGTGTCCCAGAAACTTCACCTCCTGCTTCCAGAAGTCGCACTTCTTGTACTGTGCGAACAACTGATGCCCTCTGAGCGTATCAAGGACCAAACGCAAGTGCTCCTCATGCTCCTCTCGACTCCTAGAGTACACCAAAATGTCGTCAATGAAGACAACGACGAATCGATAGAGGAAAGGTCGAAATACTCGGTTCATCAGATCCATGAACACGGCCGGTGCGTTCGTAAGACCGAACGACATCACGAGGAACTCGTAATGGCCAAAACTGGTCCTGAATGCTGTCTTCTGCACGTCCTCATCCCTGACGCGCAGCTGATGATAACCTGACTGAAGATCAATCTTCGAGAAGTACTGCGCTCCTCTCAGCTGATCGAACAAGTCATCGATCCTGGGCAAAGGGTACTTGTTCTTCACCGTGAGCTGGTTCAGCCTGCGATAATCAATACACAATCGCATCGAACCATCCTTCTTCCTCACGAACAAGATCGGTGCTCCCCAAGGAGACACGCTAGGCCGTATAAGGCCAAGCTCTAGCAGACCATCAATCTGCGTCCTCAACTCCTCCATCTCACATGGTGCCATGCGATACGTCGGCAGTGAGACGGGTGTATAACCAGGAACCAGATCGATAGTGAAATCGATCTCATGTCGGGGCGGCAAACCAGGGATCTTCCTGAACAGATCCCCGAACTCAGAAACGACTGGCACATACTCAAGTACCTGGGCACCAGCATCGCGCAATAAAGTGGCGTAGCTAAGTATGCGGAAAGGAAGATTTACCCTCACTGAAAACGTGAAAGGCGTGCCCTCAGGCTCGTACACCGTCACCATACGAGCCTCACAGTCAATCTCGGCTCTCGCTGCAGTCAACCAATCCATGCCAAGAATGACGTCGAGATAAACGAGCGAGGGATCGACGACCAGATCAAGAGTCATCGTCCTGCCTTCCAGATCAACTAAACAACCCTCACACATCTGGGTGACATCCGAATAATCCCCATGAGCTGCAAAGACTCGCACGCTATCCATAGTGATAGTCTGTAACCCAAGACGCCTGACTACGGCACGCGATATCAAAGAAATCGTGGAACCAGTGTCCACCATGACAAGAACGGGAGTACCTCCAATATGGGCAGTGACCTCGAAGGCTGAATGCTGGAAATTCGACGTCGCAGCTGCCTCAGCTGTCAATGCATGAACCCGAGCCTGCTGTGGCCGGTTCGGCCGCTGTGTCAAGGGCCGTGGAGGCTGTCTGATCTGCGATACCGGAGGTCTGAAAGAAGGATGCGCAGGAGCTGACCGAATAGGCGGTGCTGATATCGCCTGTGGACGTACACGGTCAATCTTCTGCGGCGGCGAGAACCCACTGTCCCGCATCCTCGAAAAGCAGCTCTGCGCCAAGTGGCCTGTCCTCCCACAGTATGTACATGTCAAATCAGGGCACCGAAACGGTGGTACAGGCGCCGTAGTCCTAGTAGGAGGATCAATGCGAGGCCTCTTGCCCGCGAAGGGCCTGTCTGGCAAATCTGGTCGTGGCCTAGAAGCAGCCGGGCCACGAGATCGCGCAAGTCGATCCACGTCCTGCTCTGCCCGCATAGACATGTGAATCAACTCCGCATAGGAGGGAATGCTAACACAGCACATCTTCGACCGAATATCCGGTCGTAAACCCTCCAAAAAGCGCCGTATGCGCATCTGCTCATCAGCTAGGATCGTCGGGACGTACCTGCCCAACTCCGTGAACCGATGCTCATACTCTGTAACTGTCATCGTTGCCTGTCTGAGACGGAGAAACTCATTCTCCCTGTCGTGCCGGTAAGTCTGGGGATAATACTTCTCATGGAAGCGGAACTCAAATGCTGCCCACGTCCATACAAAGTCTGAGGCAACGATCCGCAGTACGCTATCCCACCACATGCTGGCCTCTCTCTCAAACAGGAAGGTAGCCAGCTCTACCTGCTCGGCCTCGGTGCAATGCAACATCCGCAAGATCTTCGACACCCGGTCGAGCCAGTACTCAGCCTCCTCGGGTCTATGAGAACCCGTGAAAGTAGGAGGCCCCAAGCGCTGAAATCGCTCCAATAGGCCCCGTGTGTCGGCAGGATTCCCCGCAGGGAAAGCAGGCGGCGCAGGATGAGCCATGCCCTCATCCTGGGCGTAGGTATAGGCATCCTCAGCTGGATACGCAGGTGGTGCAGGTGGAGTAGATGTAGTCGCACCCCCACCCTAGGCTAATGTCCCCACTATGGTAGTCAGAAGCTGCTTCTGCTGCAGCATCATAGCCATCATCTGCTCGAATCTATCGGGAGGTGGAGCAGGCTGTGGAGGATGCTGTGTGGAGGTAGATGCATGATATGGCTCTCTGACTGATGGCGTAAATGGCGGTGGTCCATCTGTAGGACCAGCGGTAGGCTGAGACGATCGAACCGCCTCAAGAATCGGGCCCAAAGCAGGGTCCGTATGGGTACCAGACTGAGAGGGAGTCTGATCCATATGCTCAGTCAGCGCAAGACGAGCCGTGCTCCGCGTAGTCTTAGGTGGCATTCCCTATATTCAAAATAGGGCGCAACCTTGTCAGTCTCAATTGCACAAATACACCACAATCATTCACATAAAGAGTCAAATGCATTCCATGCATTTCAATTAATCAAAATTGTCACAATACAAGGGATATATCCTTACAAGCATCATGACGAGAATTACATGAAAATTAAGACAGTTAAACAACAGCAACATGAACAAAGCACTAGCCCTAACAGGCTTACACACATAAAGCAGGAAATGACTATCTACTGATAATAACATCAAAGATCGCATCGCTAGTCGGAGTCTGGTGACGGAGGAGGAGCACCCTTATCCTGTAAGCAACACAGGATCGCCTTCAAGGTGCGAGTCACCTTGCCAAATTTCTTCTTTGTAACGGCCTTGGCATCCGCTACTTCTGCGTGAAGTTCTTGGACTTCCCTTCTCAAAGCGGTCTGACTCTCCTCCATCCGAGCAATGCGATCGTCGATAGTAGCCTGCGCAGAAGGAGGAGGGCTCTCATCAGTATCCTGAGCCTCCTCTTCTGCTTCTTCCTGAGCTTCTTCCTGAACCTCTGCTCTAGGTTCTTCTTCGCTTTGATTTTCCTCGTCATCAAAGTCATCCTCACTATCCCTTTCAAGTTGATTTTCACGGTATTGTGACCCAATCTTCATCTTGACCATTGTTGACTCATCAATGGTATGAATCGATATCGGCAATTCCGGCCCAAGTCTATAGGCAAACTCAAGCGCAATCTTGCAAATAAGTCGGCCAAAGGGAAGCGATTCGGATGTTCTTCTTGACCTGGCTATGAGGACTATCTGCCGTAAGATAAAGGTGGCCATACATACGTTCTCTCCCTGGGCCACCAGATACAAGAAATCGACCATAAGACGTGTGCATTCAATGCGGTTCGTCGACCTGGGATAAACATTGAACGTGCAGATATGGTGCAGCAGGCGTAAATCCTCAGACATATACGTCGCCTTGAGGCTATTATTAGGCTGCCATGGAACCAACTTACCGCACAGAAACCTGGTGCGGCGATCTCGTTCACGTCTAGTCCTCAGATTCTTCTCACTAGGATGCACATCACCTAGAGGCACGTTGAGAAGTCGCGCAATCAACCGAACGTCGATCGTAGCCATCCGATCTCTACCAAAAGGGATTTTGAACTGCAAAGGCTCCAAGGTAGGATTCTAGATACTTGCGTAGAAGGCACGAACGGTGCTCACATTAGCACGAGCGCGAGCTTCAAAGATCGGACCCCAATGCGCAGCTTCAATGCGTTCGAACAACAGATACTCGCCGAACAATTGTCCATCTACGTCCGCCTCAAATAACACTTTGCGATCAGTGTATTGGCCATGAGGCATCTCCGATAGAATTTTTCGCCCAAGGTGTGCATGAGGATCCAAATCCCGCTTTGTACGGCACTCCGGGACTGCAGCTGGACCTGCGGCGGCGCTTGAACTTGCGGCACCACCCCGCGGTCTTCTCGATCGAGCAGGGCGGCTCGGCCCAGCCTCGTCTGTTGCGGTTTTCCTCTTACCCATCAAAGATATGATGGATGAGAGTGATAAAAGGCATAAAATGGCTTCCACGAAAGCCATGAAAAATGGTAAAAATGCGAAGAAGTGACTGCCCAATCTGAAAAAAGGAAATCTAGGCATCGTAGAGGGATGCTTCAAGCTTTCCAAGGCTGTAATTTCAAGGAGAAATACAAACAAAAAGGTAGAATGGAGCACCTCACGATTTCAGCTCTATTTGGGAATTTTTGGAGCTCCAAATGGTGAGATCTTCAAGAGGAGGGGCTGACAACTCCCAATAAGTGATGGGTGGTGGTCGGTTTTGGCCAAGGAGGGACCGAGGAGTGATTTGGGACGCCGGAGTTTGGAAATGGGTGCTGAAAAATGAGAATAGGGCTTAGGGGAGGGCTGTTTGTGAAGGAGGGGGATGTTTTAGGGATTTTCGTGGGATGGGAGGTACATGGGGAGGATGTACACCCCATTTAAGGACGTGCGCCCGAGTTTCATGGCAAAAGGGCCCCACCGGTCGGCGATGCATCGCCGGACCGGCGATGGCATCCCCGGCCAACCTCTAAGTTAGCCGGTGGGACCACATGGGTCTGGTCCCCCATGGTCCAAGGAGTCCAAAAATATATGGCCCACCCCCTGGTTCATTGTATTTTGATCTGTATGAGCCCAAATATGTGTTCGGGCCTTTCCGGGACCACATCGCAATCCCGAATACCAAACCCTATGATGCAGCATATGAATTTGGGGTAGAAGGAGCCAGTACATCTATATAGATCCTTAGTTTCTAAAGAAAGTGAAGTTAGAATGGCCTTATGGCCATTTTTCATGAAATTTTACTATTCACTGTAAAATTTTATGAAAGTACTAGTTTGTGTTATTTTCACATTAGGTTTGATGCCTAATATGAAATGGATAATAAGGAAATGAAGATTGGAGTGTTTAGAGGAGGAATTTTGAAGATTTTTGGTGAAACGGGATTTTTAAGCCCTGACGATTGATTACAGGAGTCGTGGTCATCCCACGGCCCAAGGATTCACTTTTGCGGTTTAAAACCGTTCGTAGAATGTCTCAACCTGACTTCCTACAGCTTAGAAGCGATTGATTTTTCTGTTTAGGCATTCAGTAGATAGGTGTCCATACTCATGACAGGCTTAACATTGTGGTTCTCTGGTCCTTTTTTTAAATTTGCCTGCAGAAGGTTTGTCATCCACCTTTCTACCTCTAGAGGGGCGGCCGCAATTCCTTTGAAAGAATCTTCCGAATCTTTGTACAAGTAGAGCCACTTCCTCATCTTCATCTTCTTTTTCACTTTCACTGTCCTCATGTTTTGATTTCTTAAAAGTCTTTAGGACAATGTTTTTGGATTTTTGGGGTTGAGTGAAGTGTAGTTCAAAAGTTTGTAAGGAACCCACTAGTTCTTCTATTTTCATCTCATCAATATTCCTACACTCATCAATTGTTGTTACCTTGGGATTGAACCGTTCCGGTAGGGATCTTAAGATTTTTCTACATATTTTAGGTGTCGGAACCTTCTCTCCCAATCCACCCATGGAGTTACAAATGATATTCAATTTGGTGAAAAACTTCATAAATGTCTCATGCTCTTCCATCCTGAGATTTTCGAACTGTGAAGTTAAAAGTTGTAGTTTAGATCTCTTCACAGTACTTGTGCCTTCATGGGTTGTTTTCAATTGGTCTCATGCTTCTTTAGAGGTCTCACACATACTTATCTGATTGAAAATATCTTGGGACACGGCACAGTAGATAGCGTTCATTGCTTTTGCTTCAGTGTTTCGCTGTTCTTTGTCAAACGCCGTCCACTTTTCATTAGGTTTGGGTTTAGTGATTGTGGTTTCATTTTCAAGTACAATTTGTTTAGATGGTACCACATATTCTTTTTCAACTACATCCCAAACTTCATGATCCAAAGATATTAGAAAGTAATGCATTCTAGCCCTCCAATAATCATAATTCGAACCATCAAATATTGGAGGTCTAATGACAGATGAGCCCTCTCCTTTGGCCATATTTCAACTTCAGACAGGATCACTCTCTAGGCGATGAAGCCATTAAAGAGAGACCCGCTCTGATACCAAATTGAAATAGCGGTGAAAACCGCTTGATTTGAAGTAGGAATATGCCAATATGTCCTAGAGGGGGGTGAATAGGACTTTTTAAAGTTTTTATGAATTATTAAAGATCCTATCATACTAATCCTATCACAGAGTACAGATTAGGATTACTCAAAATTAACTCTACTGGCTTCCAAGCCTGGTAGAGGATCCAATCACAAACTATTTAAAAGACAAACAATTTATAGATGAGATTGTGATGGATATGACTGTGTGTGTGTATAAGATGTGATTTCAGATGATCAGATATAAAGACATATAAGGAAATCACATAAATAAAAGACAATTCCAATCTCAAACACAGTCATTTTATAGTGATTTGACTACTTGTCTACTCCACTCCTGGCTTCCACACTCAACCCTTGAGTGACCGGATTTCACTAAGGAGGTTTCCCATGGTTCACCTCAAACCTAAGGTTTTAAAACAGGTTCACCTTCAACCTTTACACGGAGGTTTCTACTCGGTTCACCTCTAACCCTGGAGTTTTACTGACGCACTCCTAACTAGATGTTTATGCCCACACAGAGCAATGGTCCACACAACGCACCTAGATGTTTATGCTCTCCACAGATCAAGGGTCCACACAATTGGAATACCTTGAAAATCGGGGGTCGGGTAGAACCTAACTCCCGAGTTTCAGAACATCACTTATGCAACATAGATAATGATAAATGCATGTTGTCTGTAGAATGACATTAAACAAGATTGAGACTAAGTCAAAACAACATATCATACTCCAGAGACAGTTAAATTAGCAAGCGGAAGACTGTGATAAATATATAAAATATATAATTAATTGTAAGTCTCCAGAGTGTGAACATGTTACCAGGTTAATTAAATACATGTATACTCTAAAAATGGAAAGAAAAGAATATACATGAGTGCTCCAAAAATACAAAATGACAAGTGTCCAGACATCTACTCAACCTCCCTGTAATCCCGTCGATCAGAACACAGAGGAGAAGTCCTCCTCATCATCATACAAGTCCAGCTCCGCTTCTCAAGCAGCGCCATCATCTGCAACTAAAATAGGGACTGGTGGGTGTCCGAAACACCATCCCGTAATGTGGGAGTGAGTGTTCAACTCAGTGGGAGAATAGAGCAAAGATTAACATGTTATCAAATCAGTCACGCGTTAATAGTAAAGCAAACAATCAAACATTCCTAGATACCGTTGTTAATGTATGCATGAAATGACATGATGGGTGCCCTCACCAACATACTCCCTCATACGGAACCATCTTACGCCCGCGGCATGCTTACGTTCCTCAGCGCTCCACATCTTCCAGGCACATGCAATGCTATATGGATAATGATTACTGAGTTGTTATTAGTCCTTTTCATACAGTAGGATTGGGAAACTAGGGTACCTTGCTTATATCAATCCCAACACAGATCCTGTCTAGGGTCGTCACTCCTAGTAATCTCATACGATGTTATATTTGTAGGTTGCTGCAAGGGCTGCCAGGGCTGTTGCTCGCACTCGTTACACCTCTCCCCCATCACCTTATCAATACAGGCCTAGTTATATCCTTAAGACTGCATCAGGACTCGTCGCCCCCATGCGGTGTCAGGATAAACTCAAGGTCACTACAAAGGGCTCGTCACCTGATCAGTGTAGGCCGACAGCAAGAATATAGTGTCCCATACCACCATAATCTGCTCAGAGTAGGGTGCTCACTGGTCACTACAGGGAGGTTTGTGGCCCTAGTGTAGGCCGACATCTCGACCACGGTGTCCCATACCACCATGCCCGGCTCATGAGACTTTATGGATCAAGGTACCATGGTTAACGGGGTTTTCAATGGAAAGTTCAGTACCCTAGATTCAAGCAGTTATGACTCATGCAAGGTGAACATACAATGGCCAGTCGGGTTACTTGATGGGCTCGACTAGTACGAGCGCATCTCAAGCTGAACGACATGAAGTGCATGAAACACCTCGTGTGGCCTAACCACTGCCGCCAACCCAAAACACAACTCGCGTTCATCGACGCGTCCTTTGTGGTACATAGAAACTAACCACGAATTCAATCCATTACCGACTGCATGGATTAGGTCATAGCCCCAAGCATTTGTAAACCAATGTCAGTAAACACATGAGAGTAACAAGAATGCATATAAACAATACAAGCATGTTGTTACAGGTTATAACATACCACATAAGCAAATCCTCTAACACATGCATTTCATATATATAATGAAATCAATACATATAGCTAACATGATGGAATTCATATACATCAGCATATTAATTGAGAATTCAATCTCAAAACTAATTCACAACACCATTTTACTCAATACATACTAATACAAACATTTATACAAACACTTAGTCTACACACTTTAGTCCACATAGCATATGTCGACTCAAAGTGCGCATTAGGGCGAATCTCTTCGCCAAACTGGTCATACACGTATTTCTAATATCATAACACGATAAATTTACATGACAAGTATTTAAGAAAAATACGGACGTATACAGTATTTTCTATAAATGCCTAAAATACCCTAAATCTCATATTTACCGTACATTTACGAAACGGGAAATGGACAACATGTTGTACATGTCAAACGGCGTTGCCGTCGATCATCTACTATTAAATGACATTGAAAGCTTTGAAATCAGTCAATCTAAGCGTCTAAAATCCTCACCTTAAATAAGAAATTGTGAAACGGAGTTGATTCAGACGATAAGTCTTCGTCAACGGCGGGTACGCTACCTATGGCATGAAACAGGCTAGCTACACCAACACTACAACTATTCTAAGCTTCAAATCAGGTTAGGGTTAGGAGTTCTTACCTAAGAATGGAGCTGAAAACACCGGAATGGCGGTGCAGAAGCGGCGGCTATGGAACATGGAGCAGCAGGGAAGAATCCCAGGAGAGAGCTCCAAATCTCACTCCCTTTCTCTCTCTTTCTCCCTCTCTTTTCTCTCTTCTCTCTCCAAATTCGTATGGAATGAAAGAGCAAGGGTTTAAGCCTTTTTTATAAGTCCAAAAGTGACGAAAATAGACTTGGGGCCAAGGTATACTTGTTTTATGTCCAAATACGGACTGTTCCGTCTCAACGGAGCATTTCTGGAGGTCTCCTAGCCGAATGCGGTCGGACTTAAGTTCATGGATACTGGATCCTGCTCACATCAAGTTTTCAGTCCGGCAGTGTTCCTATATCGCACGTGACGGACCAGTTTCAGTTCGATGGCTACCAGTACTCGATCAGGGCCACAAGTGCGTTGACATGTAAGGGCCACCTATCCTGATCCGAGGGTAAAATTTAATCGAATTCTGATGGTTAGAACGCTTAGAAAATATCGCGCAAGCGACACGTGCCAGATTTCATAAATTATATTAATTTCTAACATTTCTCACACTCTTCACTCTGGACTCAAGGAAATCGTCGTGGGATATCATTTGGACTTGATTTTCGAGATGATTATCAAGTCCAACTAGGCGGTCAGGATTGTCTAAGTTTGGGGTAATCGGACTTCCGATGTGCGGTCCAGAGCCGATACAAAGTTTCAAGGTGCTCCCAAGAGCAATCGGAAATAGATTTTGATCCTAGATTTTACGGTATTGTAGCATCACCTATCCTATACATTTTGACTCTAGTAGATCGTATTGAAAGTAATTGGTGAGAATTTTATAGGCCATCTAGTGCAGCGCTAGTTAATTCTCATTGGATTTTTAAAGGAAGTAGTCTTTATTGATTTTTGTTTGAGATGAGATTTGAAGGGTGGAACGAGGGTGTTTGGAAAAGGAAGAAGGAAGAGTTTGAAGGGGTGATTTTTATCAAAAATTAGGGATTTTGGTGAGAAAAGAGAGCTTGGAGGGTCACTTTGTGAAGGAAGTACCTGATCGGGGAGGTTTTAAGGGACAGGCAACATACCAGGGGGCTATCCTAGCCCCTAAACACCTCCGACCCGAAGCCCGGACCCAACCGAGCATTTTGACCGGCGATGCCATCGCCAATGAAAATTATTTTCGGTGAGGCCAGCCATATGGGCTAGGTTCCCCCTACCCTAGGGACCCCAAATATATGTGGGACCCACCCTGGTTCATTGTATTTGGGCTTGGATAGGCCCAAGACTCCATTTAGGGCATTTCGAGGACATTTTGTAAACCAGAATGAGTTTATGCATCATGTAGCATATGATTTTGGGGTAGGAGACTCTAATCCATTCAACTAACCTATCTATTTTATTAGATTCCAAAAGGTTAAGGGTCGAAACCCATTTTATCCATTGATTTACTATTCACGATATTTTTTAGCTTCGGTATTGTTCTTCATCATTAATACCCTGGATTGGTGTTCTTTACTATTTAAACTTGAGGAGTCATGTCTAATATAAAAGTACTTGGAGAAGTTTGAAGAATGAGGTGGTGAAAGGTGAGTTTTGAAGGAAATGGGTTGAAGAACGATTTCTTTAGCCTTAGGATTGAGCTTTGAGAGTGTTATGGTTGATCCATTTCCTAAGGATGTCTAACCCCAGGTTGAAAAAAATTTGGGGTGTTACAATCTACCCCCCTTAAAATAAAATTTCATCTCCGAAATTGGCTAAGGGTAATGAGTACTTAAAGAGACGTTTGTATTGACGTTCTAAGGAAGGTTCAAATCCTATTTAATGACCTAACCTTACGTATAACCTAAATCAACTATTTCGATCCTGGGCCAGTGAGGAAGGGGCTAACCACGCTTCCGCTGCGCCACTCTGATCTAACGGTTGCATTGGCTGACCTAACTAGATTGGACTTAAAATGTTCTACCTCCCCTAAAACTTAGTTCTACTTAAGGTTCAAGAATCTATGTATTGATCCGTATATCGGAACGAGGTGCAACTTAGAGGTTATCCTTGACATAAAATGGGAAACAACCTCTCACTACATTGGTCTTCCATTATTAATGATGCGTTATATGGCATTGGTACCTATGGTTGTAGAAATAAGCCTACTCTTTATTGGCTAGATGTCCTCAACATTTTTCAAAGGCAAAGCAATAACTTTTGGTTGTATATGGTCGAGCCAACACGGAAGAAAAGTTATGTAGTGGGTCTGAGCCGGATACATAAACCTTCTGCCCCGCGATGACAGAAAATATGTTGTATCAGTCCTCAATCCTAGTCGATGCCGATCTTTCGCTTGATCAGAGCATTGGATTCATTGGTAACTACTAGGATTCAGAAGTCGATTCAAACCGCGAATACATTGCTAATATACAATTCCTTTACTCCGCGTTCCCGATTACAATAAATCCTTGGGAAGGCAATTCTAAGGGGCATTCTAAGGGGCGTGCTAGTTTATTCTAAGTTCAATCTGAGGGATTTATAAGTTTTCCCTGAGAGTGAATGGTTCTAAGTTAAAACAACTTTCCTAAGGGTTATAAAAGAAGTCTATAAGTATTAAGGGGATCTATCGAAAGAATGAGGTCTCACTTCAACCTAATCAAGCCGACTAACTAAGTCTATATTTCCCTTATCTTAGCAAAATCAGTCTTTTACATTCCTTAGTAACTAGTAGCCTAGTCTTAACTTATGGGTAGTGACAATCCACTAGTTGTAATCTAAAGTCTACGCTCATAAGTGAGATGATTTGATATCATTTCTAAAACACAGAATTTATTTTATCACTTAGGGTGAAAGGTCACCTAATTGGAATTGAGTTTCCCATACCTAAACGTAACTGCGCTCGAGCACTACACATATGCTCATATTAACTAAGGAAGTCCTAGGGTTTACATCATTAATTTATTAGATTTCCTATACTGTTAGATCTTTCTAAATCTAGGAATACCAACTCTAGGTCCAAAATTCTAAGGGCCTATTTGGGCTAGTGGTATGAAGATGTATTAAATGGATAGCGTTGCTAATCCCACCTCGGGATTAGGAATGACATATGTGGTAGGAGGGTGGGAGGGGATTGAAATCGATTCATAGACTTTGGAAAATGAGTCTTGTGTTGGGAAGTAGGAGATGGGATTTCCAAATCCCAAGATGAAGAATGTCTATGTGTAATTCATAAGAAAATCCCGGGATTTACTTCTAATTATATACATTCTAAACATGGTATTAAAAATCATGGGATACACCTAATCTAGGGGCAATACCTTATACCTGCATCTAAGCTTCGGTAGTTAATCTCGTTCGTCGGTGAAACTTGGGATTCTAATATGCTTTTTAGATTCCATCGCCCCCTTCCTAAGTCAGAGTGCGTAGATGTGCGTTGTGTTATCATAACTCAGGTCCGGTTTAATCCAAATCATGCTCTGATACCATCTGTAACACCTCAAAAATAGGGGGTCAGGTAGAAACCCAACTCCATAGTTTCAGAACGTCACTTATGAAACATAGATAATGATAAATACATGTTGTCTATAGAATGACATTAAACAAGATTGAGACTAAGCCAAAACAGCATATCATACTCCAAAGATAGTTAAATTAGCAAGCGGAAGACTGTGATAAATACATAAAATATATAATTAATTGTAAGTCTTCAGAGTGTGAACATGTTACCAGGTTAATTAAATACATGTATACTCCAAAAATGGAAAGAAAAGAATATACATGAGTGCTCCAAAAATATAAAATGACAAGTATCCAGACATCTACTCACCCTCCCTGTAATCCCGTCGATCAGAACACAGAGGAGAAGTCCTCCTCATCATCATAGAAGTCCAGCTTCGCTTATTAAGCAGCGCCATCATCTACAACTAAAATAGGGACTGGTGGGTGTCCGGAACACCATCCCGTAACGTGGGAGTGAGTGTTCAACTCAGTGGGAGAATAGAGCAAAGATTAGCATGTTATCAAATCAGTCACGCGTTATTAGTAAAGCAAACAATCAAACATTCCTAGATAATGTTGTTAATGTATGCATGAAATGACATGATGGATGTCCTCACCGACATACTCCCTCATACGGCACCATCTTACGCCCGCGGCATTCTTACATTCCTCAGTGCTCCACACCTTCCAGGCACATGCAATGCGATATGGATAATAATTACCGAATTGTTATTAGTCCTTTTCATACAGCAGGATTGGAAAACTAGGGTACCTTGCTTATATCAATCCCAACACAGATCCTATCTAGGGTCGTCACTCCTAATAATCTCATACGATGTTATATTTGTAGGTCGCTGCAAGGGCTGTCAGGGCTGTTGCTCGCACTCGTTGCACCTCTCCCCCATCATCTTATCAATACAGGCCTAGTTATATCCTTAAGACTACATCAGGACTTGTCGCCCCCATGCGGTGTCAGGATAAACTCAAGGTTACTACAAAGGGCTCGTCACCTGATCAGTGTAGGCCGACAGCAAGAATATAGTGTCACATACCACCATAATCTGCTCAGAGTAGGGCCCTCACTGGTCACTACGGGGAGGTTTGTGGCCCCAGCGTAGGCCGACAGCTCGACCACGGTGTCCCATACCACCATGCCTGGCTCATGAGTCTTTATGGATCAAGGTACCATGGTTAATAGGGTTTTCAATGGAAAGTTCAGTACCCTAGGTTCAAGCAGTTATGACTCATGCAAGGTGAACATACAATGGCCAGTCGGGTTACTTGACGGGCTCGACTAGTACAAACGCATCTCAAGCTGAACGACATGAAGTGCATGAAACACTTCGTGTGGCCTAACCACTAACGCCAACCCAAAATACAACTCGCATTCATCGACGCGTCCTTTGTGGTACATAGAAACTAACCACGAATTCAATCCATTACCGACTGCATGGATTAGGTCATAGCCCCAAGCATTTGTAAACCAATGTCAGTAAACACATGAGAGTAACAAGAATGCATATAAACAATACAAGCATGTTGTTACAGGTTATAACATACCACATAAGCAAATCCTTCAGCACATGCATTTCATATATATAATGAAATCAATACATATAGCCAACATGATGGAATTCATATACATCAGCATATTAATTGAGAATTCAATCGCAAAACTAATTCACAACACCATTTTACTCAATACATACTAATACAAACATTTATACAAACACTTAGTCTACACACTTTAGTCCACATAGCATATGTCGACTCAAAGTGCATATTAGGGCGAATCTCTTCGCCAAACCGGTCATACACGTATTTCTAATATCATAACACGATAAATTTACATGTCAAGCATTTCAGCAAAATACGGACGTATACAGTATTTTCTATAAATGCCTAAAATACCATAAATCTCATATTTACCGTACATTTACGAAGCAGAAAACGGACAGCATGTTGTACATGTCAAACGGCGTTGCCGTCGATAATCTACTATTAAACGACATTGAAAGCTTTGAAATCAGTCAATCTAAGCGTCTAAAATCCTCACCTTAAACCAGAAATTGTGAAACGGAGTTGATTCAGACGATAAGTCTTCGTCAACGGCGGGTACGCTACCTATGGCATGAAACAGGCTAGCTACACCAACACTACAACTATTCTAAGCTTCAAATTAGGTTAGGGTTAGGAGTTCTTACCTAAGAATGAAGCTGAAAACACCGGAATGATGGTGCAGAAGCGGCGACTATGGAACATGGAGCAGCAGGGAAGAATCCCAAGAGAGAGCTCCAAATCTCCCTCCCTTTCTCTCTCTTTCTCCCTCTCTTTTCTCTCTTCTTTCTCCAAATTCGTATGGAATGAAAGAGCAAGGGTTTAAGCCCTTTTTATAAGTCCAAAAGTGATGAAAATAGACTTGGGGTCAAGGTATACTTGTTTTATGTCCAAATACGGACTTTTCCGTCTTAACGGAGCATTTCTGGAGGTCCCCTGGCCGAATGCGGTCGGACTTAAGCTCATGGATACTGGATCCTGCTCACATCAAGTTTTCAGTCCGGTAGTGTTCCCAGATCACACGTGGCGGGCTAGTTTCAGTTCAACGGCTACCGGTACTCGATCAGGGCCACAAGTGCGTTGACATGTAAGGGCTACCTATCCTGATCCGAGGGTAAAATTTGATCGAATTCTGATGGACAGAACACTTAGAAACTATCGCGCAAGCGACACGTGCTAGATTTCATAAATTATATTAATTTCTAACATTTCTCACACTCTTCACTCTGGACTAAAGGAAATCGTCATGGGATATCATTTGGACTTAATTTTCGAGGTGATTGTCAAGTCTAACTAGGCGGTCAGGATTGTCTAAGTTCGAGAAAATTGGACTTCCAACGTGCGGTCCAGAGCGGATACAAAGTTTCAAGGTGCTCCCGAGAGCAATCGGGAATAGAGTTTAATCCTAGGTTTTATGGTATTATAGCGTCACATATCCTATACGTTTTGACTCTAGCATATCGTATTGAAAGTAATTGGAGAGAATTTCATAGGCCATCTAGTGCAGCGCTAGTTAATTCTCGTTGGATTTCTAAAGGAAGTAGCCTTTATTGATTTTTGTTTGAGATGAGATTTGAAGGGTGGAGTGAGAGTGTTTGGAAACGGAAGAAGGAAGAGTTTGAAGGGGTGATTTTTACCAAAAATTAGGCATTTTGGTGAGAAAAGAGAGCTTGGAGGGTCACTTTGTGAAGGAAGTACCTGATCGGGGAGGTTTTAAGGGACGGACAACATACCAGGGGGCTACCCTAGCCTCCAAACACCTTCGGCCAGAAGTCCGGACCCAACCGAGCATTTTGACCAGCGATGCATCGCCGACGAAAATCATTTCCTGCGAGACCGGCCATATGGGCTAGGTTCCCCTTGCCCTAGGGACCCCAAATATATGTGGGACCCACCTTGGTTCATTGTATTTGGGCTTGAATAGGCCCAAGACTCTATTTGGGGTGTTTTGGGGCCAGTTTGTAAACCAGAATGAGTTTATGCATCATGTAGCATATGATTTTGGGGTAGGAGACTCTAATCCATCCAACTAACCTATCTATTTTGTTAGATTCCAAAAGGTTAAGGGTCGAAACCCATTTACCCATTTATTTACTATTCACAGTAATTTTTAGCTTCGGTATTGTTCTTCATCATTAATACCCTAGGATTGGTGTTCTTTACTATTTAAACTTGAGGAGTCATGTCTAATATGAAAGTACTTGGAGAAGTTTGAAGAATGAGGTGGTGAAAGGTGAGTTTTGAAGGAAATGGGTTGAAGAGGGATTTCTTTGGCCTTGGGATTGAGCTTTGAGAGTGTTATGGTTGACCCATTTCCTAAGGACGTCTAATCCCAGGTTGGCAAAAATCCGGGGTGTTACAACAATGTACCCCGCACGTACACTCCCGTCGGAGGCCTCCTTTGAGGACTTCAAAGGGTGAGCAACACTTAAGACCCAATTCTAGAAAGGAATGATCACAAGTGTCTTCTGGACTCTAGATACTTAAAAATAAGTTGATGAGTCTCATTTAGCACAATATTGAAGATCTCCTTCTTGTTGATGAAGAGTCTTCACCTCCCTTGATCCGTAACATAAAAGATATACCTATTCTAGGCTTTAGGTTGGGTCAAAGTTATGATGGAATTCCACTCTTTAAGAATTTTCCTATTAAGAAGATAGAGTGGTTCTGATCATCTATGCATTCAAGACATCACAGCTTAATGATTTGCCATTAAGGTAATAGTTAGAGGATCCTTGAATGCGGAAGTTCATTCCCCAATCCACTCTATTGAATATTAATGAAGAGGGTAGATTGGAGGATGAACTCCCTGAGAGAAAGGGCTTAAGGTAAATGATAGGAAGGTTAAAACACTCAAAAACACTCTCTTCTTTCTCTACCAGCAATAAAGGCAAGCTTCTCTATATATAGGCAAAAGGTTCCAACGAATATAAAACGGTCATATTTGTGACGGAGTTCGATATCATCGAGAAAGTGTCGATATGATCGAGCGTATACTCTCGATTGTATCGATTATCCTCTCGATGATACAAACTCAAATGTCATTTTTACTTTTGAAAACCTTTTACCAACTGGTCGATAGGATCAAGACACACATCGATGTTATCGGATTTCAAACTTCGATTCCATCGATAGACGAATCGATCTATCGACAGATGAAAACAAGAGAAACAAGCCTTGAAGATTTTTAGGTTCTAAAGATATGATCGGGGAACAGTCGATGTCATTAGAATTTGTATACGATAATATCGGAGATCGTGTCGATGGGATTGATAAATCGTATAGATTTACCTATAAGCTTGCTGGACGGTTTGTGTCCCATTTCGATCCAATCGATCAGGTCTCGATAAGATCGACATATGAATATCGATTTCTCGACTGGCACCCCGATCAATGTTTAAAACATCCTGAAAATCATGCTGGAGGAAACATGCTCCTTCTTTCGATGTAATCGACTGACTTCCGATATGATCGATATTTGAGTTTAGATTGAATCGGACAGTCATCGATATATCGAAGCTCATAGTGATTTTCTTTAGAAAAACAGGGGTACCGAAAAACTACCTGTCGATATTATCGATCCACTTTCGATAGGATCGATATTTAAACATCGATGATATTGACTGAACCGTCGATATATCAATAAATCGTCCAGATGATTGTTTGATTGTTGGATGCTTTTTGTCTCACTCGATTGTATCGATTGAGATGCCGAGGACATCGACAGCGTAGGTCGATCATATCTAGATATGAATCGATATAATCGACAGTGTAAGAAAAACTTGAAGACTTTCCTATTTGGTAAAAAGTTTTCTTATACAAAAACCCTAAGATGTTCTACTTATTTTTAAGGGTTTTAATCACCTGGTGTTTTGGGACATGGGATATGAGGCTATGATTTACCTATGGCGAGCTTCCACACATCCAGTTGAGGCAGACACTTGATTTGATCTTCCTGTCAGGCGCTGTTGTCCAACTGACTCAACTTACACCGTAATTGACAAACCAGGGCACTGGTAGGTGCACTTTCAGGCCCTACCAAGTTCTTTTATATTTTTTAGGATGTCTGCACATAGTTTTAGATGGTATGGCCCACTTGAGTTTCGTATACATATGATTTTTGAGATATCTCATAACCTTAAGGGGACACATCAAATCCACAGTGTTGATGTTTGACACACATCATGATGGGGCCCACAAAACTTACTAACATCAATTCTTAAGTTCTCACAAGGTCAGTAAGTTGGGTTACAATTTTGACCAAAATATTTGTCCCATTTTACATGTCTGGTCCATTCGCTTTATTTTACTGATCAATACTCTCAATTTGACTAGTTACTTGTCTCAATCAGGCTACATATGAGAAAGATATTGGGCATACAAGATTGATCAACAATTTCACTGAAATTTGATTTAAACATCTGAAGTTATTTACTCTTTAATCTGAACTTATTAGATTATCCAAAAACGATTAAAGGTTCAATTAGTGGATATGCCTAATAATTTAGTAATTTTATTTTTCACAGAAAAATTTCAATTTCCATTTAAAAATAATATTTTTTTTTTTCAAAATGTATATTTTTTTTACTCTTTTAACAAAATATCATTTTTATTATAAAATATTTCAAAAAAATAAAAATAAAAATTCAGAATTTTTATTTTCAAATTCTCAAAATTTTTTTCATATTTTAATTTTTTTCTCAAAAATTTTAAATTGCCGATTTTTTTCTTCAAAAGCATCATTTTGTTCTCAAAATTTTTCTCATTGTTAAAATTTCTAAACTTCTCAATATTCTTTTTCATGTGAAATTACAAATCATTTAAATAATACCTTTTAATTATATATATATATATATATATATATATATATATGTATATATATATATATAAACATTTTTACATTTTTACCAACAAAAAATTTTAAAATTTAAAACATTTTTACATTATTACCGACGGTTTACAGCCATCGGGAAAAAGATTTAGGAAATACACTTTTACCGACGAAAGTTGTCGTCGGTAAAAGTCTTATTGCCAAAATTTCCAACACTGTGTGAAAATTTTCTATCTAAAAAATTAAAATTTTTTTACCGACGAAAAGTTTCATCGGTAAAAGTGTACCCGCCAAATTTTCTAACACCACGAAAATTTTCCATCTTAAAAATTAAAATTTTTTTTATTGACGAAAATTGTCGTCGGTAAAAGTAAAATTTTTTATTTTTTTATTTTTTCAAAAATTCAAAACACCCTTTAGCGATGAAAATGTTTGTCGGTAAAGTTGGCTTTTAGCTACGAAATTAATTTCATCAATAAAAGGAAATTTCTCAATTTTTTTATCTTTTCAAAAATTCAAAACACCCTTTAGCGATGCTAAAGGTGGCTTTTAGTTGCGAAATTAATTTCGCCGGTAAAAGGAAACTTGTTGAGTTTCTAGTTTTTTTCAAAATTTCAAAACACTACCCTTTAGCGACAAACATTAGTGTCGCTAAAGGTGGCTTTTAAATACAAAATTAATTTGTTGGGAAAATGAAACTTCTCGACTTTTTTATCTTTTCAAAAATTCAAAACACCTTCGTCGCTAAAGGTGGCTTTTAGATACAAAATTAATTTCATCGATAAAAGGAAACTTCTCAACTTTTTTGTCTTTTCAAAAATTCAAAACATCCTTTAGCGACGAACATTTTTAGTGAAATAGCGGTGAAGACCGCTTGAGTTGAAGTAGGAATATGCTAATATGTCCTAGAGGGGGGTGAATAGAACTTTTTAAAGTTTTAAAATGTAGGTAAAAATCCTATTACACTAATCCTATCAGATAGATAATTAACAGGATTACTCAAATGTAACTCTACTGGCTTCCAAGCCTAGTAGACGATCCAATCACAAACAATTTAAGAAATGAACAAAATGCAAACTAGTTTATGATAGATATGACTGTGTATGTGTGTAAGGTGTGATCTCAGATATTCAGATATTGAAATAATAAAGCAAATCACACAAATAAAGGAATAACAATCGCAAACACAGTCATTTTTATAGTGGTTTGACTACTTGTCTACTCCACTCCCGGTAACCGCACTCAACCCAGTGTACTGGATTTCACTAAGGAGGTTTCACATGGTTCACCTCTAACCTAAGGTTTTAAATCAGGTTCACCTTCAACCTTTACAACCTACACTGAGGATGACTGTTTATACTCTCACAAGCAAGGGTCAACACATCGCACCCACATTTAGGCACACTGGTCAAGAATCTTCCCTAAGACCCAAACAGAGATTTCACTCGGTTCACCTCAAAACCCAAGATTTTACCTGGTTCACCTCAAACTGAAGTTTTTATCCGGTTCACCTCAAACCGAAGGTTTTACTGGTTCACCTCAAACCAGATGTTTATGCTCTCCACAGAGCAAGGGTCCACACAACGCACCCACCACATACACTCCCGTCGGAGGCCTCCTTGAGGATTTCAAGGGTGAGAAACATCTTAGACTCATTCCTACAAAGGAATGATCAAAGGGTCCTCTGGACTCTAGATACTTACAGATAAGTTGATGAGTTTCATTCAGCGCAGTGGCGAAGATCTTCTCCTTGTTGACGAAGAGTCTTCAGCTCCCTTGATCCACAACAAATGATGTACCAATATAAGGCTACAGGTTAGGTAAAGGTTATGATGGAATCCTACTCTCTAAATGTTTTCCTATAAAGGAGATAGAGTAATTCCAATCATCTAAGCATTCAAGGTATCCCAGCTTAATGATTTACCATTAAGATGGTAGCTGAAGGATCCTTGAATGGAGAAGTTCATTCCCCAATCTACTCTATTAAATGTCAATGATGAGGGTGAATTGGAGGATAAACTCTTGTGAGAGAAAGGGCTTTGGGTATATGATCTAAAGGTAAAACACACAAAAATACTCTCTTCTTTCTCTGCCAACAATATGAACAAGTCTCTCTTTATATAGGCAAAAGGTTCCAACGGATATAAAATGGTCATATTTATGACAGAGTTTGATATCATCGAGCAGTGTCGATATCATCGAGCGTATACTCTCGATAGTATCGATGGTATGCTCGATAACACAAACTCATATGTCATACGCTTTTGAAACCTCTTGTCAGTTGGTCGATGGGATCGATCAGGTATCGATATCATCGGATTTCGAACTCTGATTCTATCGATACTTGGATTGATCTATCGACATTTGAAAAATGAGAGAGATTAGTCAAGAAATATTTCAGGTTTTAGGATATGATCGTGGCTCAACCGATGTCATCGGAATTTGTATATCGATGAAATCGGAGGCAGTGTCGATGCATTGATAAATTCCATGGATTTTCCTAGTAAGCTCGCTGGACAGTTTGTGTCCAGTATTGATACAATCGACTCGACCTCGATATCATCGACATATGAATATCAATTTTCTCGAGTGACCCTCGATCAAAGATATAAAGCTACCTGAAATATTTGCTGGAAGACATGTGCGCCTACTATCGATATCATCGATGGACTTCCGATATTATTGAGATTTGATTTAAGATCTTATCGGGAAGGTCATCAATATATCGAAGGATTTTGAGATTTTCTTTGAAAAACAGGGGCACCGGAACTTCCTGTCGATATTATCGAGTCACCTTCGATGGGGTCGAGCATCAAATATCGATGATATCGATAGGTGTATCGATATATCGATAATTATGTCCATATATGTATTTGGTTGCTGGACACATTAAGTCCTCATTCGATATGATCGATTCAGCTTCCGAGGACATCGACAGCGTAGGTCGATTATATCAATATGTGTATCGATACAATCTACAGGGCAAGCAAACTTAGAGTTTTTCTGATGTTTGAAACAGTTCACTTACCCAAAAACCCTAATATATTTTAACTTGTTTTTAAGGATTTTAATCACCTAGTGTTTTGGGACATGGGATGTGAGGCTTAGATTTACCTATGGCGAGCTTTCACATATCCGGTTGAGACAGACACTTGAACAGATCTGCCTGTGAGGTTCTGTAGTCCGACTGACTCAACATACACGCTAATTGACAAACCAGGGCACTAGCAAAGGCACTTTCATTTAGCGCTAAAGGTGGCTTTTAGCTACGAAATTAATTTCATCGGTAAAACTAAACTTTTCGAGTTTTTTTATTTTTTTTCTAAAATTCAAAACACCCTTTAGCAATAAAAATTTTCGTCTATAAAAGGAAACTTTTTAATTTTTTTTAATTTTTTTTCAAAAATTCAAAACATCAAGGGGTTCTCTGCTTTTACCGACGAAAATATTCGTAGATAAAACTCTTAGCTGGAAAATTTTCAAAATAGTGGGAAAATTACTTTTACCGACGAAAATATTCGTCGGTAGAAAATTTATTTCAACGAAAAAAAATTTCGTCGGTAAAAAATTTATTCCCGACAAAAAGAAAAAAATCACGGTAAAAGTGCTATTTTACCAACAAAAAAAAATTTGTTGGTAAAACATTACTTTTACCAACAAAATTTTTTTCGTCACTAAAAATTCCACTGCTAAAAACCATATTTCTTGTAGTGAGCTACTAATGCAATAAGTACATTGTTTGTAAAATTAAAATAAACTACTTATGTAATAACTTATCTCAAGCAACTTAAAGAACCAAAAGTGCCCTTTAGTGTATATCTGCATGCAGAATGATTTAAGTGGTCTGATTATTGCACGTGGTGGCACTATCCAGATGATGAGTGGCACCAATTCCACACAAGTGTGCCGAGCTACGTCAGCACGTGTGCTGCATGTCAACTTCACCTCACTTGCCGTGAATCCCGCTGGCGACCCTGCGCAGCTGTCGGATAATTGAACTCGGCGAGAGTACTTTTGTAAATAAATAATAAAATTTGGCGCGCGAGTGCGACTGTACTCTTTTATTGTTGAGAAATTTACGATTGTACGGCCCATTTATGGCCCATTTACGAGACTAAAACCACCTCATTTTCCCTTCCAAGAATACGCCCCAGATGTACGAACGCCTTGCCAAAGGTCGAAAATGACCCTGCTTTTTCCTTCAAGCAGATCGGCCAATGCTCAAAGGCTAGCGCTGACACTCCTCGAACTCCAAGTTGTACGAACGGCTCAAAAGATATCAAAGTTACATGGCCCCACAGTTACGTATTTATTATATCCACGACATTCATCCATATTTCGATATCATTTCGGACCGTTATCTAAAAAAAAAAAATCATATCCAAAGATCAACTGGACCACACCACAAAGAGCAGCAGAAAATTGATTTTCACCGTTAAAACTTTTGTAGGGCCCACCGTAACATTTATTTTCCATCCAATCTATTCATAAGGTTACAAAGACCTGGATGAAGAGGAAAAACAAATTTCGTAATGATCCAAAACTTTCGTGACCCTTAAAAGGGTTTCAACGGTAGACGTTCAATCCTCCACTGCCTTTTACAGTGTGGTCTACTTAGATAGCTAAATCTGTCTTATTTTTCTTCTCAAGACTTATAACAAGTTCACCAAATAGATGGACGGTTTGGATATAACACATACCTCATAAAAGGACCCACAAAGGCAGAAGGGATTACAACAAGGAAAAAAAAAAGAAGCCTGGAATCTATGGCTACGGATATAATCCGTAGCCATAACTGCAGCCCATGCTTTTTTGATATGTCCTTTGCTATGTATCGAAGGTCTTTCGATTAATCGAAAAAGTTTCAGAACTGTCCAGCGACTTTGCATAAAAAACTCTTGTAATTTTCGATGCATATCGAAGTGTACTTAATATTATCGAAGATACAACTACGGATAATAGCCGTAGCCATAACTGCAATCTGTAAAAGTTTATGCAATTTTTTTAAAATTTTTAAAATTTTAATATTTTTATTTTTATTTTTTACATGGAGAACTTTATTCTACCTACAATTTTCTCTAATACATATTTATATAAATATGTATCTATAAGCATATAAAAAAAAATTTCTCTCTTTTTTTCATTTCTTTCTTTATTCATTTAACAAGAATATCTTCTAAACTAAAATTAGTTACTCGATGTACCCTATATGATTTTGGGGTAGGAGAAGCTACTTTAGCCAACTAACCTAGTTATTTTTCAAGATTCCATCAGGTTGATGGTCGAAAATCCATTTCATATTCACTTTGCGGTTAATTTCAATTAGTTCGTGGTCAATTTCGTTCATTTCATTTACTTCATGGTCATTTTCATGCATATCACGGTCATTCCCGCCTATTCTGTGTTGATTTACGGTCCTTTCGGCACATTTCACAGTCAATTCCCTTCACTTCACGGTCATTTGCATGCATTTCGCGGTCAATTCGCTTTAAACCATGATCATTCCCATGCATTTCACGGTCATCCCAAACAATTTCGTGTTGATTCACAGTCATTTTGAGGCATTTCACGGTCAATTCCCCTCACTTCACGGTCATTTGCATGCATTTCGTGGTCAATTCGCTTCAAATCATGATCATTCTCATGCATTTCACGGTCGTCCTAAACAATTCCGTGTTGATTCATGGTTGTTTCGAGGCATTTCGCAGTCAATTCCCTTCACTTCACGGTCATTTGCATGCATTTCGCGGTTAATTCGCTTCAAACCATGATCATCCCCATGCATTTCACGGTCATCCCAAACAATTTCGTGTTAATTCACGGTCGTTTCGAGGCATTTCACCGTCAATTCCCTTCACTTCACGGTCATTTGCACGCATTTCGCGGTCAATTCACTTCAAACCATGACCATTCTCATGCATGGAAATGACTGTGAAGTGAAGGGAATTGACCGTGAAATGCATGGAAATGATCGTGAAGTGAGGCGGAATCGTGGGAATTGACTGTGAAATGCATGAAAATGACTGTGAAGTGAAGGAAATGCATGGAAATGACCGTGAAGTGAAGGGAATTAACCGTGAAATGCATCGAAATGACCGTGAAGTGAGGCGAAATCGTGGGAATTGACCGTGAAATGCATGAAAATGACTATGAAGTGAAGGAAATGCATGGAAATGACCGTGAAGTGAAGGGAATTGACCGTGAAATGCATGGAAATGACCGTGAAGTGAGGCGGAATCATGGGAATTGACCGTGAAATGCATGAAAATGACTGTGAAGTAAAGGGAATTGACTGTGAAATGCATGAAAATGACCGTGAAGGGAATTGACCGTGAAATGCATGGAAATGACCGTGAAGTGAGGCGGAATCGTGGGAATTGATCATGAAATGCATGAAAATGACTGTGAAGTGAAGGGAATTGACCGTGAAATGCATGGAAATGACCGTGAAGTGAAGGGAATTGACCGTGAAATGCATGGAAATGATCGTGAAGTGAGGCGGAATCGTGGGAATTGACCGTGAAATGCATGAAAATGACTGTGAAGTGAAGGGAATTGACTGTGAAATGCATGGAAATGACCGTGAAGTGAAGGGAATTGACCGTGAAATGCATGGAAATGACCGTGAAGTGAGGCGGAATCGTGGGAATTGACCGTGAAATGTATGAAAATGACTGTGAAGTGAAAGGAATTGACTGTGAAATGCATGGAAATGACCGTGAAGTGAAGGGAATTGACCGTGAAATATATGAAAATGACCATGAAGTGAGGTGGAATTGTGGGAATTGACCGTGAAATGTATGAAAATGACTGTGAAGTGAAGGGAATTGACCGTGAAATGCCTCGAAATAACCGTGAAGTGAAGGTAATTGACCGTGAAATGCCTCAAAATGACCGTGAATCAACACAGAATTGTTTCGGATGACCGTGAAATGCATGGAAGTGATCATGAATTGCCGTGAATTGACCGTGAAATGCATGCAACTGACCGTGAAGTGAAGGGAATTGACCGCAAAATGCCTCGAAATGACCGTGAATCAACACGGAATTGTTTCGGATGACCGTGAAATGCATGAAAGTGATCATGAATTGAAGCAAATTGACCGTGAAATGTATGTAAATGACCGTGAAGTGCAGGGAATTGACCGCGAAATGCCTCGAAACGACCGTGAATCAACACGGAATTGTTTGGGACGACCGTGAAATGCATGGGAATGATCATGGTTTGAAGCGAATTGACCGCGAAATGCATGCAAATGACCGTGAAGTGAAGGGAATTAACCGCGAAATGCCTCGAAACAACTGTGAATCAACACGGAATTGTTTGGGACGACCGTGAAATGCATGGGAGTGATCATGATTTGCCGCGAATTGACCGCGAAATGCATGCAAATGACCTTGAAGTGAGGGAAATTGACCGTGAAATGCCTCGAAATGACCGTGAATCAACACGGAATTTTTTGGGATGACCGTGAAATGCATGAGAATGATCATGGTTTGAAGCGAATTGACCGCGAAATGCATGCAAATGACCGTGAAGTGAAGGAAATTGATCGTGAAATGCACCTAAAGGACTATGAATCAACACGGAATAGGCGGGAATGACCGTGATATGCATGAAAATAACCATGAAGTAAATGAAATGAACGAAATTGACCGCGAACTGATTGAAATTGACCGCAATGTGAATATGAAATGGATTTTCGACCATCGACCTGATGGAATCTTGGAAAATAACTAGGTTAGTTGGCTAAAGTAGCTTCTCCTACCCCAAAATTATAGAGGGTACATCAAGTAACTAATTTTGGTTTAGAAGATATTCTTGTTAAATGAATAAAGAAACAAATGAAAAAAAGAGAGAAATTTTTTTTTATATGCTTATATATACATATTTATATAAATATGTATTAGAGAAAATTCTAGGTAGAATAAAGTTCTCCATGTAAAAAATAAAAATAAAAATATTAAAATTTTAAAAATTTTAAAAAATTACGTAGACTTTTACGGACTGCAGTTATGGCTACGGTTATTATCCGTAGCTATATCTTCGATAATATCAAGTACACTTCGATATGTATCGAAAATTAAAAGATTTTTTATGCAAAGTCACTGAACAATTTTGGACATTTTTCGATTAATCAAAGACATAACAAAAGACATATTGAAAAAGTATGGGCTGCAGTTATGGCTACGGATTATATTCTCGGCCATAGATTCCAGGCTTCTTCTTTTTTCCCTTGTTGTAATTCCTATTGCCTTTGTGGGTCCTTTTATGAGGTATGTGTTGTATCCAAACCGTCCATCTATTTGGTGAACTCGCTATAAGTCTTGAGAAGAAAAATAAGACAAATTTAGCTATCAAGTGGACCACACGATAAAAGGCAGTGGAGGATTGAACGTCTACCGTTGAAACCCTTTTAGGAGTTATGAAAGTTTTGGATCATTATGAAATTTGTTTTTCCTCTTCATCTAGTTCTTCGTGACCGTATGAATAGATTGGATGGAAAATAAATGTTACAATGAGCCCTACAAAAGTTTCAACAGGTGAAAATCAAATTTCTGCTGCTCTTTGCAGTGTGGTCCAGTTGATCTTTGAATATGAAATTTTTTCGATTAATGGTCCGAAATGACATCGAAATATGGATGAACGTCGTGGATATAATAAATACTATAACTTTGGGAGCCATGTAACTTTGATATCTTTTGAGCAGTTCGTACATAGTGTCAGCGCTCGTCTTCGAGCAGCGGCCGATCCGCTTGAAGGAAAAAGCAGGACATTTTCGACCTTTGGCAAGCGTCCGTACAGATGGGACGTATTCGTGGAAGGGAAAATGAGGTGGGCATCGTCTCGTAAATGGGCCATAAATGGGTCGTACAGTCGTAAATTTCTCTTTATTATTTCTCGACGGAAAAATGATTCCATACAATCGATGTATTATATGATAATATAAATACATTTCGTACCACCAACTTATGATATTTGAACAATATCTAATCCATGAAAATAATGTTTTAATTATTTTCTATGAAAATGAGACTTTTTCACATATCAACCGTAACACACCACAAAAATCAATGAACAGACAGTTTTAATTACTTGGGTATAATTTTAAGACCTATCAAATGATTGAATCTATATTATTTAGTTTTTGTTTTAATAATTTTTTGATCCATCTTTTAAACGGATTGGATACTCTACAACCAATATGATTTACAGAAAATTAGTGATGTATGGTAAGTTCTGGTACAGCCGCTGTTTCCGATTATCTCCCTTCTCGACGTGTGTATGGAAAGATTCTGGTGATTTTTGCAGTTGGAACTTAATACCGGAAGCGGGGAAAAATAGGATTAATACACCGGAGAACGCTACGTGGATTCGCGGGAAGAGACTGGACAGTTGAAACGCTGCACGCTTGACAACGTGGCATACGTAAATGAATCAGGACCGTTCACTAAGCGCGGTCCACATATAGAACGCCGTGCCTTTCAATTTAGGAAAATCCAATCATTAGGTAAGCTAGATAGTCGAAAGATAATAACCAACTGTCTATATTCAACACACATGCGTCAAACAGGTTATGTTAAAACAGCCCCAGCTGTTGGACGGCTTAGATTAAGTGGGCCCAGATTAAACTCTACTGTCGGATCGCTTCAGCATTTTATAACTGAAAATGCAGGCACGTCATTTCGCCGGGATCTGACGCCTTCTCGCCGGGTTTCGTTCGTGTGGTGTTTTTATTTATAAAGGAAGATTCATAACTGTTGAAGTGTCGACTGCCTTTAAAATTCGTTTTAGAGACAGGGGATTTTCATTCTCTTTCTCAAGGCGAGATAACTCTTATCTGCTGCTGTTTGGAGTTTCATCAGTCCCGCTTGCTGAAAGAGGAGCAAGTTGGCTGGTGGGGAATTTTTATTTATTTTTATTTTATTTTAGATAGTGAGATCTGAATTGGGTTTTGTTTCTTTTGTTGAATTAAGATAGAAAAAGGTTAGATTTTTGGTGAAATTTTCTTACTTTTGCTCTCTTTTGTTTGCCGCATTGCCTTTTTTATAGATGTGCGGATTTTTTTATTTAAAGGGTGAGTATCTGAAATGTTTATTTATTTATTTATTTTAAATCTTTTGATTAGAAAACTGTTGTGTTTTGTTTTTCTTTCTTTTATTTCTTTCTCTGTAATTCTAGTTGTGTGGGATGGTTTTTGAGCGATTTACTGACAGTCCAGCTCTGACGCACTGTCTTGCGTAATTCAGCAGCAAAAACGCAGCAAAGATAGAAGTTGAAAGAAAAAGGGAAGGAGAGATTCGTGCTCTTTTCGCAAAGGGAAGTGCTTTAAATACATGCAGATCTAGGGTGTTTATTTCCTGCCCCTGATTTCAGTCCCTCTGTTTTTCCAAGAGAGAGAGCAATGGATCGTCTTTCTTCGACGGCTTATCTTCCAGAGGCTTTTCAGGGGACGAGAGATGACGTTACAGAGAAAATAGGCTTGATTTGGGAACAGATCAAAGCTCCTTTGATTGTTCCTCTGCTTCGAATTGCCCTTTTCCTCTGTTTGGCAATGTCTGTAATGCTGTTCATAGAGAGGGTTTACATGGGCGTTGTGATCGTCCTCGTTAAGGTCTTTGGGCGAAAACCTGAGAAGCGTTACAGGTGGGAGCCGATACGGGACGATGTCGAGCTAGGAAATGCTGCCTATCCGATGGTTCTCATCCAAATTCCTATGTATAATGAAAGAGAGGTCCTTTTTCTCTTTCCCCATCTCTGTTTTCTGGGTTTTCTATGCGTTCCTGCAATCTGCATTGCTCTGTTTTAGTGATTTTGATGTGTTCTTCTCTAATGTTGTTGTTGTGCTTGGGTGTTATGATGCAGGTTTACCAGCTCTCTATTGGAGCTGCATGTGGGCTTTCATGGCCATCAGATCGAATTATAATCCAAGTGCTTGATGATTCTACAGACCCAGCTATCAAGGTCAATACAATCAGATCCATTAATGGAATACACCCAAAATGCAAAACAAACAAAAAAAGAAAAGGGAAAAAAAAAACTCAACTTTCTTTCAAAATTTTAGATTTTTTAAGTTCTGTTCTGGGTTTTGTTTTTCATTTCTAGAGCAGATTTTAAGAAACCCGAGAGAGAGACAGAAAGAAACAAACCCAATAGGGAGAGAAGAGAAAGAAACAAAGAAACAAAACCAATAGAGAGAGAGAGAAGAGAGAGAAACAAAGAAACAAAACCCAATAAAGTGAAGAAATTGTAACTTTTTCCTTCACATTTATTTAAGAAGATGTCTTTAGATTTCTGATAAGAGTTTTATTGTCTTTTCCTGTTCTAGATTCAGCTGTGAAAGTCCAGACACAAAATCAATAAAATGAAAGAAAAAAGTATTTTTGTTTTCTTTTCTGTGAAAAATATGAGGTTTTCTTTTATTTTTAATTGTAAATTCTTCTTCAAATGAATCCCAAACAAGAAAAAATTTGCACCGCTACTCTTTACTTCTTTCCAAACTATGAAGTTTCATGTTTTCATCTGATTTGTTATCTTTGTTTTTGTCTTTTCCTCTTCCAGTCCCAGCCATGAATGTTTTTATTCTAACAAAAAAACATTGCCAATCTCCTCTGTAGCTGGTAATCCGTGCCTTTCTTCTCTTTTCTTTTGTATTTTTAATTTCATATTTTTGGGGCTTTTCATCAAAACCAAACAAATAAAAACACCCAAATCCCAAAGTCATCTATCAATGCACTTCCTTCAAATGGCCATCAATGAAAACCACCATAATCAGAAAGGAAAAGGGGTAAAAATGCATTTTTTTTTCTCAAACTCCAAGTTTTCTCATTTGGGTCTTCTTTCTTTCTCATTTTTCTTTACTAAATTTCAAAAAAGACCTCATCTTTTGGTCTTTTTTCCTCTATTCCTCTTCAAATTTCACCTGTTCCTTCAATCTCTCATCTGGGTATTTTCTCCAGTGTAATTACTCTCAATTAAATTCCTAAAATTTCTATCAATTTCTCATATGTTTCTTCTCTCCAATGCCATTTCTCTCCATCGAAATTTCGACATTCTTCCTCGATTTCTCACATGGGTCTGGTGGATTTTGTTCTTGGGCAGGATTTGGTGGAGTTGGAATGCCAGAGATGGGCCAGCAAAGGTATCAACATAAAGTACGAGATCCGCGACAACAGAAACGGTTACAAGGCAGGAGCTCTCAAGGAGGGAATGAAGCACAGCTACGTCAAGCACTGCGATTTCGTCGCCATCTTCGACGCTGATTTCCAGCCCGAACCAGATTTCCTTTGGAGAACCATCCCTTTCCTCATTCACAATCCAGAGGTTGCACTCATCCAAGCTCGCTGGAAGTTCGGTACGTCTATCTCATCATTTCCAGCTAATCTCCTTTAACTATAATTAATTACTGAATGATTACTAGTTGCATCCTCTCATTCATGACGTGCTGCCACGTGGGACCCACTTTTCATTTATCCCAACTTTTGATTTTTGAACCAAAATCCCTGCATTGGAAGAATTCTGGCCCTTCCATTGGGGGTCAGGAGATGACGGCTAATAGGGTAACCATATTGACGGCTGGGATAGAGATATGATCGTGGTCCACAAATGGTGAGGCTCAACCGTTTGGATCATTTTATAGTAGCCCTCACTTATAGAAACTACGGACTGGATGCTCTAACTGTACTGTACGGCCTTTTCTACCTGAGCACCGTTTTTTTTATTAAAAAAAAAAAGCACCTGAGCACTGTATTTAATTTTATTGTCGAACTGCGCTAGCGTACATCGCGCTAAAAATCCACCGGGGTTAGTTTCGCAAACCTAGAGCCACGTGAGTAGAAATTTCATGAGATCCAACTTGTCCATCCGGTACAATTCTTCATTTTAACCGTTTAAAACAAAATTCATGATAATTTAAAACTACGGTAGGGCACACTTAGTAAATTGGAAGCGGATTGGCTGGTGTACCTCACATAGCTATATAGTTGCTGTATTGACGTCAGTAAATTTTGTCGGTCTGATCACGAGGTATCTGTTATATCCAAACCGTCAATCCATTTTGGGAGCTCGTATTAAGGCTTGAGACAAAAAATAAGACAATTCTAATTATAAAGTGGACCACGCTGCAAAAAGCAGTGGTGGGAGAGTGAACTTCTACCATTGAAACCTTTTTGGGTCACACAAGTTTTGGATCATTATGATTTTATTTTTTTTCCTCTTCATTAGGGTATTTGTGACCTTATGAGCAGATTGGATGGAAAGTAAACGTTACGGTGGGCCTATAAATTTTGTAACGGTGAAAATCATTATCTCCACTACTATTTATGGTGCAGTCTAGATGATCTTTTTGGATATGATTCGTGGTAAGAATAATATTAAAAAATGATCTCTAAAAATAATTGAATAGTATAGGTATAATAAATACATCACGGTGGGCCGCATAAAACTTTGATATCTTTTGAACAGTTCGTACAACTCGGAGCCGGAGGAGCGTCAGTTCTCGTCAGCACCTACATGGCTGTGTGAGGTACACCAGCCAATCCGCTTCCTAGTAAATTGGAAGGGAACGCCTACCTTTAGCTTTGTCCAGGGACTTACGCGGTGTTTTCGTGCTATCCGATCGATTCATCTGATGTATCACATCAGGGTGAAAGAATACCCAACGTTACAGTATTAAAACTAAGGTGGTAAGTATTACGTGCATTTAATGTTTTGGGTGTGATTTTTAAAATTTTTTTTTTTGTGTGGTGGCCCATCATTGTTGAATCAGCCTGATTTTTTTAGATCAAGGGTAGAAAGGAGTACTTTATCTAATGGACGGCATGGATTTTACGTTCTTTCCAAGTGTTTAATGCGAGGTACGCAGCCGTAGTCCATTTGGACGTGGATTGCGACCTACCCCCGCCCGGACGGTTATCCGTCCGGGCAGGGCTCTGTGGTGCCCACCGTGAAGTAAGTGTTTTATCCACGCCGTTCAATGCGTTTTACAGATAATTTTAATACGCAGACCAAAAAATGAAATAGGTCCAAGGCTTAAGTGGACCACACCAAAGAAACCTACGCTGATAATGACACCCACCGTTGAAACCTTTCCAAAGGCCAACGTGATGTTTTTTTAACCATACAATCTATTCATAGGGTCATGTGGGCGTGGATGAAGTGAAAACACAAATATCAGCTTCATCCAAAACTTCTCCGGCTCCCAAGAAGTTTTAATGGTGGACGTTCAATCCCCACTCTGTGGTCCACTTAAGCCTTTGATCTACCTCATTTTTTTGCTTTGCATATTAAAATTATCTGCAGAAGTTGTTAAACGAAACACATACATCACGGTGGAGCCCACAGAGCCCTGCCCGGACGGATTACTGTCCGGGCGGGGGTAGGACGCAATCCGCGTCCAGTCCATTTCATCTCTGTTCAATAATTCATTTCCTTGTCTCCTATCGGTGGACGTGTGTCGGTGGTGGCTTTTTGGGTAAATAAGAGAGGGAAACATTGATACTCTCGCAGAGTACGGATCTTTTGCGTAGATAATCGACTAAAACATTGATAGATACTCTCGCATAGTTGGAATATCCATACTACGTACACGTCCGTGCACGTGTGGGTGCATATAACCCAATCTAAGCCGTCCAAACCTTTGGGCCCACTATAAATGGGTGGTAAACCAAAAACTTTGAATTTCTAATTGGTGGCTAGAATATCGACATTTTTAACAGAAAACGGAAGAAATTCATCAAGGGTTGAGATCTTCCAGTCAATCTGTACTGGGTTTGTTCTCTATTCCATTGAGACCCAATATCTGACCTGTTTTGGATTAAGGTACACCCATCCACGCCGTGTGCTCGTACTCCTCCAGCCTCTTGAGGAAACAAACGGTAGATCAACCACCTTCTTACGAGGCCCCACCACGAGCATATAATGGTCAGTGGTTGGCATTGTCGGATGGTGATCGATTGGATTTTGCTGGTAGCATATGTCAATTGCTGTCCGGTCCTTTTTTTGAAAAATATGTAGATCACCCATCACAACCGTCCAATCAGCATGAGCTTGCACTATGGCTCATATATAGTGAGTCCACAGGATGAACGTTCCAAACGCTTTACACGTGTGTAGGGAGAGAGGTAGGCAGAGGGAACAAGCTCCTTTGTTTGATTGTTATGATTGTCGAGATTAGAAGAGATATTTTATAGTATGAAGTTGATACCTTCGACAGAGAAGAATGTCGGTGGTTTGGCTTGTGATACCAAAATGTTATTGTTTTCTCTGGCTGGCGATACCCATTGCTGTGATTGGGAGAGTTAGATTTCCGGATCCAGATGGGACCCATTTCACGAATCCCGATGTAGACAATGGTCCAGTCCAAGCACGTGGGATCTGAGCCGTGAAAAATGTCGGACATGATGTGATGAATAATATCCACAATGCATGTTAGGACGATCCACTCGACATGTAGGCAACATCTGTATGTTGGGTCAGATTGGACGGTCGTCGATTGAATTTGATCAATGGTCATGAATGGATGGTACGGATTACCTGATAGAAGCGTAAGTAAGAACCATCCATGATAGGCCCAACTAATTGTTTATTAGAACTATTTTGTAATAACAATCATTACCCTACATTTTATATTTATGTATTATTAATCAACTATTTTTATTTTATGAACGGTTGGGATCACCCGATTAGTGCTTATAATCTCTGGACGACTGCAGCAGGGCCTGCCAGTGTTAGACACGTGTACGGTTTTTTGTCAGGGAAAACTTCTCTCTTTTTTTCTCACGTGGCAAACTGGGAATGCGTAGAAGCATGGGGGGCATCAACGGCCGGTGCGGCCATGCTTTGTTGTGCTTTGTAGGAAAGTGAAACTTCCATCCTCTTGCATTGCGTGATCGATGATACACAGGCATTTACAACTTACATGCAATATAAGTGATCCAAATTAGACCGTCCAAGTTATGGCTAATAGTTTAGATCCATCTTAAACGAAATATTACTCTTATTCGGATATACAAGTATCAGATTGGTTGATATTTATTGAACGGCTAAAATGAAAATATGGTCTTAAAATAACAAAAAGTGTCCTCCAATCGAAGGATATCATTGTTCAACACTCTACCGGCCAAGGGCCTGTTTGGGAGTGTGGATTCCGAACATGGATTGGGAATCCTCTGGAATTGAAATCCTTCAATCGTGTATAGCAGCCTGGATTGGGAACCAACTTTAATCCAAAAGTAGCCATGCAGGGTAGATTTATGGGGGTTTGAATTTATTTACTAAATTAATGTTAATAGTTCTAATTAGTGACATATGTAGTGTTTGACATAATAGTTATAATATGCCCATGCTTTGCATGAAAATGATGAAATTCTAAGTATTAAATAGGCCACAAGCACAAGATCATGTCCAAGTGACTAACCAACAATTTTAATGAATAAAGTTTGGATGATGTTGATCATTATATTAAAGTAATTAATGGTGATGTCATTGATAATCTAATTATTTTTAGACATCATTAGTGGGCCATGTGCCCAATAGAATAATAGTACGGTGACACACATGTTACGCATGTAACTATTGAAATGATTTTAGGTGTAATCCAAGCGTTCACCTTGAATTTCAAAATCCCTCTTTGGTAGATTTCAAACCCTTCGTTGCTTTATGTTACCAAACAACTAGGGAATTTGAAATCCCCCCATATCTCCCCAGTTTTATAGTGCCAAACGACCCCTAAGAAAAACAGCGTGTTCCATAATTTAGTTGGTTTAATTTAAGTTAGTGCTTGTCATGTTTACTATTTTTAAATTCCTACGTATCAAGTGCCATATGCAGCATATATATATATATATATATATATATATATATATATATATATATATATATATAAGGCATGCTCACCTACGCATGTGTGCACCTTTACACACATGTCATGCATGTCGAATCTAAACAGTGTAGAAGATGTAGAATCCCATGAAACCTTAGAGGGTGAATTTTCACCCTGATCTAAGATTCTGATGGGCCATAGTAAAGAAATTCAAATCAAGGGAAGAAATTGTTTGCATTTTTTATAGCCCACGAAAGTTTTGGTTCATAGTAAAAATTGGTAGCAAGAGGTTTCATGAGGTTTTACTTCATGTGCACCGAACAGATTTTTGAAACTCATCAGATATGATGAGTTCTCAAAAAAGTTCGTATGTAGTCCATGCGGACTGGTTTGCGAGTGAGCGTTCCACTATATATATATATATATATATATATATATAGGGAAAAGGTACAACGTGCTCGAGCTGATTTTAACCTCCCATGAGGTCGAGCTGTGTGGGCCCCAAGTCCGCACTATGATGCGTTTCGAACATCTACCCTATTAGTCAGATGCATCATTCCATCGCGCGCCTAGATCTAAAAAATCAAGTCAATCCGTTACTTGTGTGGGCCACACCATATACAGAAGTTGAGAGGAGCCATGCACCATTAAAACATTCATAATCATTTTTTGGGCCACCGAGATGTGGTTTGCAAATCCAACTCATCCATTATGTGTGTCCCACTTGGATGAGGGTTCAGACCAAGTTTCATATGCATGCAAATTTCAAGTGGGCCCCACCAAGTGCTTTTATATGTTTTTGGCATGACTTCACATGATTTTAGATGGTATGGCCCACCTGAGTTCCGTATACCCATAATTTAAAGGGGACCATCAAATGCACGGTGTTGATGGTCGACACGCATCACGGTGGGGCCCACACAGCTCGACCTCATGGGAGCTTGTCGTGAGCTCGAGCGCATAGTACCTTTTCCCACATATATATATATATATATATGTGGGAAAAGGTACTATGCGCTCGAGCTCACGACAAGCTCCCATGAGGTCGAGCTGTGTGGGCCCCACCGTGATGCGTGTCGACCATCAACACCGTGCATTTGATGGGTCCCCTTTAAATTATGGGATATTCCAAAAATCAGCTGTATACGGAACTCAGGTGGGCCATACCATTTAAAATCATGTGAAGACATGCCAAAAACATATAAAAGCACTTGGTGAGGCCCACTTGAAATTTGCATGCATATGAAACTTGGTCTGAACCCTCATCCAAGTGGGAAACACACAATGGATGAGTTGGATTTGCAAACCACATCTCGGTGGGCCTAAAAAATGAATATGAATGTTTTAATGGTGCACAGCCCCTCTGCACTTCTGTACGTGGTGTGGCTCACACAAGTCACGGATTGAGTTGATTTTTGAGACCTAGGCCCATGATGAAATGGTGCATCTGACTGATGAGGTAGATGTTTGAAACGCATCACGGTTGGGCCCACACAGCTTGACCTCATGGGACGGACCTGTGAGCTCGAGCACATAGTACCTTTTCTATATATATATATATATATATATATATATATATATATATATATATATATATATATATATATATATATATATATAAATCAGTCTTTTCTGAAAACCAAGTGACCGCCGCCGAGTCCTTGGGTTTTTCAAGTTTCGTCCTGGATTTTCCGGGATATGAATCTCATTTTTTGGGAAATGTTAAGGAATGGGCCAAGTTATTAGTGGGAAGTTTTCGACGGGCAGATTTTATCGGGAGAAAAGGACCAAAAAACCCCTCAACTAGGATTTCCAGACTAGAATGCCCACATGTGTGAACAGACTTTTCAATTTTTGCTAGGGAATGTTCATGGGTGGACCCCACCATTTTGAACGGCCTTAGATGTCACATGAGCAGGCCACGTAGGCAGGTGTCCAGCTTGGCTGGTTCTTCATCTCATTCACAGGATTCAAAGGTTTAGATTGTCTCGCAGAGGATATTTTGCACACGTTCCATCCAACTTTGTGGCCCATCCGTCAAAGATCTGGACCATCCAATAATGGTGCACAGCTGTATGAGAAATCTGATTGGCTAGAGAAAGTACCCCCTAGATTACGGTCCAGATTTAACGTCTATGTGGGGTCTAACTCTGAAATGGACCAGCCTGATTTGGTGGTGCAGGGAATTTTCTTGGTGGGACCCACATATTGAATGGGCTTGATCCTACACATGGTAACTTTCTCAGTGGCCGTTGTGTGTATTGCTACGGTTGTGTGTATGCGACCTCCTTTCCGGACATAAGGTGGGCACTTCCTTTTTAGGCGCTGTGACCAAATTCATATCCAACCTTACGGGTGCACATGGTGTCTATTCCATCCATTCCGTTCATGACGATCGACACAACTGGATGAATAGGCCCTATAAAAATCATCTTGATTCAAGACATAGGTGGGCCACATGATATGATGATTTGGCGTGAATTAACTTTATTTCTCTTGGTATGGCCCATCTTAATTTCATATGGTGTTGGTTTTTGGGGCTTACGATAAGAAGGAGAAGTCTCACCTGATGGACGGAGTGGATGTCCTCGCAGAACACGGAGTGCTTCACATCAACAACAAGTATTGCAGAGGATTCTAGAGCCCGATCCCACGTGCTAGAAAATGTGGAGACAGGGTTGTCATTTGTGCAAAAGATGCCGCTAGTTTGCTTTTCTGACCATCTTGTCGCTGGCGAGTTGAATTTTGGCTTCGGAGTATGTTGGCCAATAGAAGTCGATTCAAAGGAATAGGGAGTCAATTTTTATTTATTTATTTATTTATTAATTTTATTTTTTACCTCCCTTCCTCACAACCATTCAAAATAACATAAACGTCCCTTAACAGAATACTAGCCGATCACACTAACCACTAACCGATATGGAAAACAGTAGCTTGGATGGACTACTTCATGTAGACGAGATCCACCCGGTCTATCGGGTGCGATGCCCCATGCTAGGCCTTGATCCAGAGAATCACACTGATACAAAACTCAGGTGGGCCTCACCATAGGAAACAGCCTAAAATCTTACTAAAACTAATAAATTCACGTGGTGTGGTCGACCTGAGTTTCGGAATGGTGTCGTTTTCATTGGGTACCTTCATCATGGTGAGAGGAGTTGTATGAATGAATTGGATGGCATGTATAAACCATGGTGGGTCCCACAGAAACTAATGGTGGGTGTCCCATCACAACTCTTACTTTTTGTGTGGCCCACCCGGGTTCTGTACCGACCCAATTTTTAGTTTACAAGGTGAACATGAAGCAGCAGACTTGATGGACAGCCTGGATCTCAACTCTCATGGAACTGGTGATTGATAAATGGTGGCCACGCTCACCATCTCTATGCATCCACAAATCCACTGTACACGTGGAATGCATGTACCTTAATCAAGACCGTTTGAACAAGAAGATCAACTGTAGATGGTGGGACACGATTTATGAACACCAAACACTTTATTTTTTTATTCTTTTTTCCACACTTGTACAAAATGGTTGGGCACGATAAATGAACATCCCCCATCTGGTATGTGCACTTCCCCGGCAAGTAGAAACTAGGAACATGTTTCCATGATCAGAGCCGCTCATCAGGCAATTGCTACTTTGCCTATGCCATGTCTCAAAAACCTGGTTAATATGACTATCAAATCTTCCACACTTGTACAAACTAAACGAATGGTTAGGAGTGATTGACCAATGGCCTAAATTCTGTTTACACCTGTGGCCCACTTGATGATCATATTTTCAAAAAAATTTCAAACATCATGAACCCATCGGGTATCGCTTGATGAGCGGCTCCAATCTCTTACACATGCTCATCATCGTATAGCATTTCCAAAAACCTTGTGGATCCCACTTGCACGAGAAGAATCTGGTAGTTTGAAGAACCGCCAGTTTACATGCTTCTATGTTCACTTTGATCAAAACAATGGTATCCATCCATTTAAATGGGGCCTACGTTGCCAAAGAAATAGGTGGTCTTGATGGTCTCAATCAACCAGAACCACCCACTTAGAAGAGTAATGCCAGTCTTGCTGTTATTGCTGTTATTGTTGTTTTGGTTGCTGGTGCTGTTATCTTATTGTGGTTGGGGAGTTGCTGACTTGTGATTTTCTTGCTGGAAATGCAGTTAACTCGGATGAGTGCCTGATGACAAGGATGCAAGAGATGTCACTGGACTACCACTTCAAGGTGGAGCAGGAAGTTGGCTCCTCCACCTATGCTTTCTTCGGCTTCAATGGTTAGTTTAAACACAAGCACTGTACTACCAAATATGTGTAGCAATCCCACAGATGCAAGTGGTGGACCCTGCTCAATAGATTGGCCACACCTAACATTGAGTCAGACCATTGGCTGTCCACTGCTCAATGCTGTGGCCCTCTCGACGAGCAGAACAACTTTCTTTCCTTTCCTGGCAATCCTGATGGTGTGGCCCACATTTTCTCACAGTTCATAGATCCTACAGGTGAAATTTTGGCTATTTGATGGTTTCTTGTATAAGACTCTAATGCAGGAACATTTTCACACCGGACTTGAGTGGGTTAACTTGTGAGATGTGGGGGCACACTCGGGGTGGGCGACCCGTGTAAGATGGGTGGCTCATGTGAGGCAGAACTCATGTGATTTTGGGGTCCACGAGGGGGCGTAACTCATGGATTTGTGGCCCATGATGAGGGTTCGGCCAAGGACCTAACCTGTGAATGTAGGGCTTAGGCTATGAGATAAAGGGATTAATTCATCATGCTCTATCGGTTCGAGCTTTTAGAGCAAGTGGTTAATTGTCCTGCATCGGAATCTCCACATGCCCCGAATGCGCACCTGGATGTCTGAGTATTGTGCATCCATTTTCTATCATCATTTAAAGATGGTTGGCAGGAATTTAGCAACATTTCAAAATTTAAATTTTGAAATGTATGTCAAGGTTCTCACTCACCCTTTATGCACAAACGGAGGAAAACTCTGATGGGGACATCTCGCGCATACGCCCGCCCCCCTTATGCATGTACGCAAGGAGGAGGGCCTTACCTTCGATTCGGATCGATGACGATATCCATGAAGGGCCTTCTAGTTAGAGGATTTTGTTTTAGGAACATCATGAACGGTTTAGATTGCATTGATTCCATGTGGACCCGATTGTCATGTGGATTCCATCATTGGATCTCATGATGGTGGCTACTACTCTAGGTGACCTAGGACTTTGAGTTTTGTTTATTATCGTTTAGGAACATCATGAATGGTTTAGATTGCATTGATTAGTTGTTATTTTTTATTACTTTGTCTTTTAAGTAATAGTATGCGTACATGGCGTGACTTTTGGGGTATAGGGTCTTCTTATAAATAAGCAACCCCTTGTAGGATTTTTTCATTGAAGATGATTAATAAAATTCTATGTTTTACTGCTTCTCTAATTCTCTGAGTTGTGGAAACCTAATTGGGTGCGAAACCATCTCTTTTGCGAAGGGCTAACTATTGTGGTGCGAAGCCACACCCATCCCAAATCTCCCTCATCTCCTACCCTCCATATTCTTCATCTCCTACAACCATCCCCTCACCAAATCCACCCACATTTGAGGATAATCTTTCCCATACAGCAGATTTTCAGAATCTGGCCCTGTAAGAGGGCTGAAACTTTGGCGGAGCACCGCGTTCAAACCGATCATCTGTTTAGCGTGAAATTTAGAGGGAAAGTGGCCCAACCCTGGCTGACCAGGCCCTAGTTGACCGATTCTAGAATTGTGGGCCCCACACACGTGCGGGCCGCCATCTACGCACATGCGTCAGGCCAGTTTGCTGTCCACACACGCGGGTTGATCACAGGTTCCCTCTCGTCTCTATTTCACTTCTCTCTCACCTTGTTTCTAAAACCCTAACCTTAGATCATATTAAATACCCAACTTCTATTCCACTTTTTCAACCTTAGGGTTTCTCGAATTGAAACATGTGAATCCATTGGATTGAGAAAATATTCCTATGCATGTGTGGATGAATCTGCTATCCTTTGAGCATTGTTTGGTCTATAAATTTAATTGATCCAGCCCTAGCATGTGTAGGCCTGGACCCACATAGATTCTCCTTGATTAAGTGCTTGACTTTATATGGGATGTGAAATTTTGTGTAATTATTTTGAACTAGTATGATCTAAAGCCTGTAATCTCGCATATCATATTTAAAATTTCATTTCTCGCATCAAATTTGGTATCAGAGCTTAGGTTTTTCATAGGGGAATGCATTGCATGTTTAGGATTTAGTCTATTCACGTTTAGTTTGCATTAAGTCTTATCATAGAGTCATATAGGATCATTTAGTCCCATTTAGTCGCATATAGTTGTGTTAGAAGGTCTTCGAGTTGAGTAGTAGTTGTATGCCCACATGTATTGGTTGCGGTTTTGGGTTGCATCCTACACTAAACGTGAAGCAATTACAAGAGTCAATGGACAATATAACCCATCAGTTTGAGTCTTTGGGTAAGCGCTTGAAATAATGTATTGACCAAAGCTAGGATCAGCCTATTGTGCATGTTACCCAACTAGAGACCTCCGCCTGGGTAAACCCCACCATTGGGGAAGATGCTCAATCTCAGGCAGGTGGTCAGGAGGATAGACAAGGGAATGGGGGTGACCAATGAAACAAACATGAACGCGCACCCATGCACCCACCCTGCGATGGGCATTATGATCATTATGACCCAGATGCGCAACTCCTCAAGGGAGTTAGAGTAGAGACCCCTACGTTTAATGACTACTTGGGCCTTAAAGCTTTTCAAAATTGGTTGGCAGATATGGACCACTATTTTGAATGGTACGACATGTCGGATGCTTGTCGAGTCCGATTTGCCAAGATGAAGCTTGTGGGCCAAGTAAAGAGGTTTTGAGCTACTGTGGAGCGAAAGAAAGAGAGGTTGAGGGAACCTCCGATAGTCAATTAGAGAGAAATGAAAGAAACTCTTAAGGAAAAATATCTCACTTTCTCTTATCACTTAAGGTTGGTTAAGGAATCAAAGTCCAAGTCTAAGCCTTTCCATATTCTAAATACCAAAGACTTTGAGCGAGAGATTGAGTCGGACTCAATGTTGTACGCCCTTGTGGCTAGGGAAAGTGCACCAGAGACTAGTGCAAAGTTATCCACTGAGGCCATTCTGGTAGTGGATGAGTTTCGTGATATTTTTTCCGATGATCTACCCGATGAGCTTCTCCCTATGAGGGATATAAAGCATGCTATTGATTTAGTCCCTGAGACGACTCTACCAAACCTGTCTAAGGTGGTTAATAGGAATCTGGAAAATTTGCTCAGGTGTTTAGTGGGGGAGCACACCAAGACGTGGGACATCGCACTACCTATAATTGAGTTTGCATTTAATACTTTTGTCAATAGATCCATAGGTTTAAGTCATTTTGAAGTTGTTACTGGTTATAAACCTACGAAGTCTATTGATCTTGTCCCTATGTCATTGTCCCACGGGCCATCAGAGTCTGTAGATTCCTTTGCGCATCACATTCATTCATTGCATTAGAAAATCAGGCGAAAGATCACTACTAGTAATGAACATTACAAACTTTTTATAGACCAACATAAACGTTTTAAAGAATTCAATGTAGGGGACTCTATGATGGTCCGTATCAGGCCAAAGCGGTACCCATAGGGAGCCGTTCGTAAATTACACGCGCGTAGCACTGGACCATTCAAAATATTAAAGCGAAATGGTCTCAATGCGTATATGATAGATCTTTCACATTCCATGAGAATTAGTTATACATTCAATGTGGAGGATCTAGTTCCATTTCATGGGACCACTGATACATTGTCCAGCCTGTCACCTAACCATCTTGATTCCCTAGACCTTTCCCTTGATCCCTGGCCCCTTCCCGACCCATCTTCCAAGCCTCTACTTCCCATACCTACCCTTCCCACACCCATAGAGGAGATAGAGGATATTCTGGGCCATCAGATAATATCGATGTCAGACGGCAGATTGCAAAGTTCCTAGTCAAGTGGAAGTCATGATCAACTTCAGACAGTACGTGACTCAATGAGGAGAAGTTTCAAAGACTTGATCCTGACATTTTGGGGCAGTTCAGGAGTTTCATTTCACTAGTGGTGAAATCTTTGCAGCTGGGGACATCTTGCGTACACGCATGCCCCCCTTACGCATGTACCCAAGGAGGGCCCCACCTTCGATCCAAATCAATGATGACATTCATGAAGGGCCTCATAGTTAGATGATTGTGTTTTGGTTCCTTGGGGTGGACCCGATCATCATGTGGATCCTATCATTGGATCTCATGATCGTGACCCACTACCCTAGGTGACTTAAGACTTTGAGTTTTACTTATTACCGTTATTAAGAATACCATGAACGGTTTAGATTGCATTGATTAATTGTTGTTTTTGATTACTTTGTCTTTAAGTAATAGTATGCGCATATGATGCTACTTTTAGGGTATAGGTTTTTCTTATAAATAGGCAACCCCTTGTAGGATTTTTTTTCATTGAAGATAATTAATAAAATTCTACGTTTTCCTACTTATCTAATTCTCTGAGTTGTGGAAACCTAATTGGGTGCGAAATCCTCCCTTCTTCGAAGGACTAAATACCGTGGCGCGAAGCCACACCTATCCTAAATCGCCCTCATCTTCTACCCTCCATATTCCTCATCTCCTATAGCCTTCCCCTTATCAAATCCACCCATGTTTGCAGAGAATCTTTCCCCTACAGCAGATTTTAGAATCTAGTCCTATAGGAGGGCTGAAACTTCGACGAAGCACCGCGTTCAAACTAATCATCCGTTTGTCCTGATATTTAGAGGGAAGGTGGCCCAACCCTAGCCAACCAGGCCCTAGTTGACCGATTCCAGAATCGTGGGCCCCACACACATGTGGGCCTCCATCCCCGCACGTGCGTCAGACCAGTTTGCTGTCAACACAAGCGGGTTGATCACGGGTTCCCTCTCGTTTCTATTTCACTCCTCTGTCGCATTGTTTCTAAAATCGTAACCCTATATCATTTCAAATCCCCAAGTTCTATTCTACTTTTTCAACCCTAGGGTTTCCCGAATTGAAACATGTGAATCCCTTGGATTGGAAAAATATTCCTATGCATGTGTGGATGAATCTACAATCCTTTGAGCATTGTTTGGTCTATAACTTTAATTGATCTAGCCCTAGCATGTGTAGGCCTGAACCCGCATAGATTCCCCTTGATTGAGTGCTTGACTTTATATGAGATGTGGAATTTTGTGTGATTGTTTTGAACTAGTATGATCTAAAGCCTGGAATCTCGCATATCATGTTTAAAATTTCATGTCCTGCATCAAACCCTGATACTCTAGTAGACTGTGAAGAATGATTTGCAGGAACTTAAGAATTACTCAGAAATTGTATGCATGGCATACAAATAATTGAAATTAAACTGTCCAAATTATAGATCCCAGTTAAGACATACCATGAACCAAAAGACTATTGTATTTGTAGACATTTTATTGGATAGTCGCAATTGAAAAATAATCCAACGGTCCTATTTCAACAAACAAGTTTCTACAAGTTCGAGGTTATGATTGTTCAACCAATCTTTTTTCTGGACAGTGACTTAGCAACAATGGGTTCCACAATTTAAGCCATGTCTACAATTTCTGAGTGCATGTGTGTAAAGGGTCCGTCATACTCTGCTAGAATATCAAACAACTGCCCTTTATGGACGATGGGAGATAACATTTTCTCAGTGGATGTTTGGCATGCACAATATTTTCCCTAATGATATTATTATTATTATAATAGGGACTGCGGGAGTATGGAGGATAGCGGCAATCAATGAGGCTGGAGGGTGGAAGGATCGGACCACAGTTGAGGACATGGACTTGGCCGTCCGTGCCAGCCTCAAGGGCTGGAAATTTGTTTACCTGGGCCACCTTAAGGTATCATACATCCATTGCTATTGTATTCTTGGACAAGACTGTTGATAGCTCACCAGCATCTTTTTAAAGGATAGTTACCCATCGTAGTCATGTGTAAGCACACCATCCAAATCTTAGGATACATTACAAATGGAGCACAGCCCAAAAATCACACTGATCGAATGATCATATCCATTCAATTGGTGGCTATCAAGTGGACAATTGAAATTAAATTGGCAAGTGGCCAAATTTTATGGAGGCAGTCAGTTGCTTAAGATGAGTGTGTAAAACACGAAAACTCAAGTCCAGTAAAAAAATCAAGTCGAATCAAGATGAGCTTTTCAAAAACCCATATCAGTATTTCAGTAATATTTAATATTTTAAAAATGTAAATAATAATATAAATAATGTCTGAGTTGCTGAATTGAGTCTGAGTTCTATCAAATTTTTTTGGTACAGTTTTACCATTTTTTTTAGTTGAGTTGAGGTTTTTTTTTTTTTTTGGAGTTTTTAAACTATTTTAAGATCATTGCATTTATGTATTTTCAATACACAGTCCACCCACAAGCAACCCATTGTTTGGACAGTCCAGATTGCCATACTTGTGTGGCACATGTCCAGGGGACAAGGCACAACGGTTTAAAAATGGTGCTGACCTATCTCAATAGTCTGGCTGCCTGTATGTTTCCTTAGGCAGTCCATTCTGAAGAACTGGATTAGGGAGGGGTTCACTGTGCAATACCTGTCAAATAGCACGATGTGTAATCACTGCATCTGTGTATTACATGGAAAATGCCGTGCTAAATCTTGAACGTTCAAAATCACACCAAGTGAATGATCTAGTGGTCCTATCCATATATGTCCCATATTTCAAAAATTTCATTGAAGCTGATGATCCTCTCCACCAGTTTTTCTTCTTAAAAGTGGATAGTATATGCTGTCTTCATTTTTACATTCATTTCATTGTACTGTTCATATAGTTAAGAACAGTCAAGATAGTCCATTCGTGTTAAGATGGTCTATTCATATGGTCAAGATTATGATCTTGAACCTAGGGATATGCAGTCTCATTGGACATTCATGTTGTACACGTGGAGATCTGAACCATTTTCATGATTGTACTAATGCAGGCCCATTCAGGCCCACTGTAGGTCCCATTCCACTTGAGCCCATTAAGGCTTACTGTAGGGCCCAACAAGATGTCGCTCATAGCCCACCGTAGAGCCCAACATGTGCTGATTATTTACAAATTTGGGGTCCTAAATCGAGTATTGTAATTTACTATTTTAGGGAGATATGGGGAGCTGATTTGAAGATGTGTTTGCTATGATTGAAGATATGGGTTAGTTTTAGAGATATAATTACTTTTAATTAAATTTGGGGTCCTAAATCGAGTATTGTAATTTACTATTTTAGGGAGATATGGGGAGCTGATTTGAAGATGTGTTTGCTATGATTGAAGATATGGGTTAGTTTTAGAGATATAATTACTTTCAATTTTTCTTTTTTATTATTAGGTTTTTACCATATTAAGGAAAATTAGACTGGTTGGAAATAAACTGTAATTGATTTGAAATCAATCTTTTAGTTGGGGTTTTTTAATTAAAAATGCATTAAGGATATTTGCTGGACACCAATCAAAGGGTAAGGATTGTCCCATCAAGAAATTATTGAGAGGGAGGCCATCCACAATTTGGCCTATCAACGGTATGGATCATCAAACCATGGGATCCACTAGTACAAACTAAAAGCCCAAGGATGATATGCAGATCCTTTGGTTGAGGATCGTATGATTCCTCAATTTTTAATATAGCTCATCCACATTGCCCACATTTTGAATGTTCTTGATCACAGCACATGTATATCAAATGTATAGTAATCACAGTCAGCATAAGTGGTCTTGTGGATCACTTATCCAGACTATGGCCCTTACAAAGTTCATCAATGGGACAATGCTAGCCCTTCAAATGATAGTTTGAAAAATAGACGGATACAAATCAGCAACGTCCACATTCACAGACAAAAAGCCAAAGGTTGGATGATCTACAATCTTGTAGATTAATGTATATATCTATATGTTAGTACGTTACTAATTTTTCATTTGTTGTAGGTTAAAAATGAATTGCCAAGTACTTTCAAGGCTTACCGCTATCAGCAGCACCGATGGTCATGTGGGCCCGCGAATCTTTTCAGGAAAATGGCAATGGAGATTATTAGGAACAAGGTAAATACTTCTTCATCTCTCTGTTTTGACTTTGAGAGTCTGAAGACTATGGGTATCGTTATCCAGTCATAAAAATGACAATTTCAAATGATTCCTTTTTCTTTGTTTCTGAACTAGCCTGCCCTTGCCTCATCCACCTAGCAGTTGATTGTGTTTTTATACACCTTGGTATTAATCCGTCCAAAGCTATATCAAAAATTTATAGAAAATTCTCTCTCTTCTTAAGAGATGCTTAGAATTTAAAGGAAATGAACTCTTTCATGTTAATTAATTATATAAAAGAAGGTGATCTTGATATCTCTGAACTTGAATGTAGCTTTTCTCAATGGGTATTTTGGTGTTGGATTTTTGGACTCGCGTGCTTCTAGGAAATGTAATACTTCTTTTTGGTGCTGCAGAAAGTATCTTTGTGGAAGAAAGTTCATGTGATCTACAACTTCTTCTTCGTTCGGAAGATTATAGCACATATTGTCACCTTCGTTTTCTATTGCGTGGTAATCCCAACAACGGTTCTTGCTCCTGAAGTTGAGATTCCCAAGTGGGGGGCAGTTTACATCCCATCCATCATTACCCTTCTCAATGCAGTTGGAACACCAAGGTATTAAATCCTTGCAAGATTTTCCTTTGTTTTGTTTTCTCATCAGCAAGATTGTGTGGGTATTGAAGCAGAGGTATTATAGGATACTCGATTAAATGAAATGGCTCTTTTTTGTTCACACAGCAACGACACAGGAGGGAACCTATTAGTAATCTGGGTCATTGACCCAGTTGACCCCATGACAGGATGGGTCATGCCAGCCCAATATCTCCTGTATTAGATGACCTTAGCTATCTTATGATAATGGACAATTTACAATCAATGGGGCTGATTGAAGCTAGATTTCTGGTCCTCTTCCATTCACCTTGGGGCCCACTATATGAATGACATAAATTGTTTTTCTTGGGTTAGCAGATGCTTTTTTTTTTTTTTTTCGAAGGAGATAGGTGCTCAATTGAATATTGTACTGCCTTATCAAAGCTTCATTGAAGGAGGGATGTTGGCTTTCGCCTTCATCTCAAGAGTTTCGATACTTTCTTTTTTTGAAATTTCTATTTTGTTGTCCTCTTGGGGTTTTTCAATCCATCAATGTCACAGGTCGCTCCATCTACTGGTATTCTGGATCCTTTTCGAGAATGTTATGTCTCTGCATCGGGCGAAAGCGACAATGATTGGTCTGCTGGAGGCAGGAAGGGTAAACGAATGGGTTGTTACAGAGAAACTAGGAGATGCTCTCAAGACGAAGCCAAGCATCAAAGCAGCCAAGAAACCTCGATTCAGGATAGGGGACAGGTGAACTCCATTCCATATCCATTCATTTATCACAGTCGAAATAACCTCCATTTCCACCTGAAAATGTTTATTCTTAGGTTTCTTAACTCTATGTATTTCATGTGAGTTAATGCATCAATCATTAAGTGAGTTTAATAACTCACCAAGGAACAAAGAACAGTTGGAATGAACATGTCATCACTACCATATAAATCCCATAAGCTTTAGGCTCGTGCATTTCAGGGTGAACTCGAACATGTTGGATCGGGTCGATGGTCAACCTGAGCCCAACCAACCTCAAGAGGATCCAACCCGCAATTCGACCTGACTTGAATTCGAACCTAAGTGTGCAACCAAAGTCCTCTATACTCTACCAACACTAACCAACCCAACCAAAATACATGTGATACTTCCCAATCTGAACCGAATTTGTTCAACCCGAACCCAACCCTACTTCAAATCAGGTCGGTGGTTTCCAACCCGAACCAACCTGGGAATCTTGACAACCCAACCCAACCCGACCCAAACTCAGGTTGGGTCAATCAGGTTCAGTTGACCTGAATCCAAGTTTCAGCCCTGATGCATGGTGCAAGCCGCCAGAAGGGGACAATTTTCTAACCTTAAAGGTGTGTTTGAATGCTCGACTGAAGTTAATCTCGAACATCCAGTTTTATCAGGTAGTCCTCAAATTATAATATTATCTTCTACTAATTATAGTGAGGAAGCAACCCTCAAATTGGAATTCATGCCAATTTCAAGCCCATCTTGGAAGTAATGCGATTGCAATTTATTAACGGTTTGTTTGGTTGCACCAATTTCATGAAATTTTATGATGTTGGTGCAACTGAACTCACCCTAAACTAAAAATTGCAGTTCAATTCAGGAGCGCATCCAAATGGAGCCTAAGTGTATCTGATCTTGATTCATGGTTTATGATTTCATTAGGCTTCATGTCCTGGAGCTCGGCGTCGGAGCCTACCTCTTCTTCTGTGCGTGCTACGATTTTGCCTTCGGCAAGAACCATTATTTCATATACCTCTACCTCCAGGCCATCGCATTCTTCATTATGGGTTTCGGCTATGTGGGAACCTTCGTCCCCAACTCATAATGCATTGACCTGTCATCAAATACAAACTCACCTCGTTGGTACTCATCTCCTTTCCGTATATTCTCTTCGGCACATACATAGATACATATAAAATGGTTCTCTTCACAGGGTTCTTTCACATTTGGTTACTGTGCTAGTTTGTGAAAGAAAAAGAACCGCCTGATTCTTTTATGATGGAGACAAGTATTCATTACATGCGACGAAGGATTCCGTTGTGAATAATCAGAACCATGAAAGTAGCAAAATGTATATTTTTGTTTTGTAATGGATTTTATATTATATCATATAGAAGAGAAGAAAGAAGAAGAGCAATGCAGAAGTAGGAATAGCAGCAGCATTTGGGTGTTGAACTTTCTGTCCATGGATTGATGTAAACAACTGTGGATGGACTGTAATTGTGCGAGAAGAGGGAAATTTTTGAAGTGTGTTTTCAATATCTTTATTTCTGTTTTTCTGTCATTTGTTAGAATGAAATGGACCAATCCTCGTAGGGAGATGATACCATAAAACCGTAGGGCCGGAGGAATGGAAATATGGTAGATTCAACTCTCCCTAGTACATGTGGCACGCAGATGTCTTGGTCACAACAATCTGCAGCGTACGATCAGACTAATGAGCTGCACAGGTGGTCCATTGAGATTATGGACTGCACGTGGGGTTGTTTCGAATTGGGTTGATCATGTGGATTATCATTCTCCCAAAACTAGATTTTTTAAGTTCATTCAGTAATTTTTTTTAGAAGTTGTATTCATTTGTGGTGTTCATTGAAAAGAATTTCCACATATTCTTTTCAATAAGGATTTCTACACTTGCTGCATCAATTTTGGTATCAGAGAAGGTTCCAATCTTTGGAAATTTGGCTCACACCTTATTAGAAAAGAAAATAAATAAATAAATCTAGTTAAAACTGTTTCTACATTAGTCAGTTTCTGTTCTTCCATCAATTTAGTTTGTGGAGTTCTTAATGCAAACGGGTTAAAAGATTTAAAAATTGATATTTCAAGATTGTAGCATAAAAAAGTCAAGTACTCAGTTTGTTTTTTGTTGCAAAACTTGTTCTAAAGCCAATCGATTTGATCTTGAATAAGTTTTTGTTGGAATCAAATGCCAAAATCCAACTAATCAAGTCAGCATTCTAGTTTACAGAGCAAATTCTATTCGAAGTCTGTTAGTCAATTTCCTGGTTTTTTTTTTTTTCTAAAAAACCTGGTATCTGGCATAGAAAGGGGCCAACTATACAACCACCACAGATCCAATGTGCTAAAACTACTTACGAGACATCTACTGGTCAAGAAAGGCCGACCTAAAGTAGTTCGGCACAGACATAAGTCCACTCGATGAATAGTCGACCTATTTAATAGGTCGGAACAACTACATGACGGCTATAGGTCAGTTATAGGTTAGTTGTATGTCGACCCAACCATAGCTTGGCATTGTCTCCGAAATGGTTAAATGATCATCGGATTTCAACTAAGGATAATGTTGATCTGTCAAACAACCCGATATTACCTACTTCCTAGGTACCACATGCCTCCATCGCCCGACCTCTCGGACCTCGCCCCAAATGAACAGCCTGAGAATCTCTCGAATGGCTCAAAGATCTCTCCCAAGATCTTTGGGGGATAAGATCGGGTCCCGAGGATCTCAGACGTTCGTTATCTTGGGGAAATCTAAGGGGGATTGGATACCCGTGTGAGAAGATCTCCGGAGTATCAAGAGTTCTAAATAGGAAAAACTTCCTTACGTGTGATCTTCCCTCTCATATAAATAGAAAAGCTTTTAGCCATTGTAAGGTACACATAATCTATCTAAAATACGACCGGTGACTCTTTTCCAAAGAGATCATCTCTTTCAAATACCCAAGGTCTTGACTTAGGCATTGGAGGGTCTCCTTTGTCTCTCTTTTCCTGAGTGCAGGTTCTTGAGAGTTTAGAAGGAGGGTCTACTGGAAAACTACATCAACAGTTTAACGCCGTTTGTGGGAAACGAAATCAAAGCCGTTCCCTTCTTTACCAGACAGACTATAATGGCCACAGAGAAGAACAAGACCCAGATCTCCCCAACAGCACCTGACCTAACCCCCCCCCCCCCCCCCCCCCCCCTAAGCCTGATAGTCATCAGGGTTCCTCTTCCCAACATTAGACTGATTTTGGCTTGGGAAGGCAAGGTCAGCGGTCTCATGCCAAAGGAGGTCGACTGAACTCCCTCGAACAACAGGTCAAAATGTTGAACAACAACATGAACTCCATGAGGCAGTTGTTGGAACAACTACAACCTCAGCATGTACAGAAGATCAATAGGGACAATGAACAAGAAGGTCGTAATCCTCCCCAACCTTCCAGCACACATGCCGCCTCTCAGAGGAGCCGACAACAAGGCTTGACCAAACAAGCTTCATCTTATGTTTTTGGGATTGCAGCTTTGCCCACTTTTGACCTACACCATAAGCTACATCGAAAGAAGTGCGGCAAAGCCCTGGTCGAAGCTACTATCGAAAGCGGCGAGGCTTGGGAGGCCAAGCTCAAGGGTTTACGTGGTCGGATTGGGGACATGTGAAAATGCTGAGCTAAAAGTCCTTGTGGGGGGGGGGGGTGAATAAGACTATGCCAAATTAAAATTTAAATGTGGAATTAAGAGAGAACTAGAACAAGATAACACTTATCAATCCCAAATAATAGAAATATATAGCAACCTCAAATGCACAAGTATTGAGAGGTTGATATAGATGTTGTTCTAAGGACAACCTTACATCAAAAACCAATGGCTTATGATAGGACAACCTGATTTCTAGAACGGTCTGTATATCAAATTCCCAAACCAATATATAGGAATAAAGAATAAAATAGAAATAAATATTTACTGCTATTACAACATTCACCACATGTGCAGAAAATAAATTACAATCATTCACCACAAATGCACAATAATAAACATTCACCACAACTTCAACAATTATAGTGGTTTGCTTGTGTGTACACCAACTGTTAGAAAACAGCCACACAACTACTCCACTCCAAATATCCTCACCCACAGGATATTGGCTTTCACTATGAAATAGGTTTTCCAAGGTTCACCCAAAACCTTCACAATTGTGTTTTCAAAGGGCTACCACAATTAAAAACTCTACTCACTGAGATTTTCTGGCTATCTCAGTCAAAACAAAAATGAAAGATTTTCTGGCAATCTTACAAACCAAATACAGAAAATTAAGATGTACTTATCTGAAGATTCTTCTTCTGACGAAGCCCGGTAGAACCAATTCGATGTAGATGTTCAATGTCCAATCTCACGTATGAAAGGGTTCTTAGGTCCAAATGATTTTTAGAATAAATCAACTTGGGCTAGCTTAATTTGATTTTGATCTCAAAAAGGGTAAAATCAATATTCTCTTTTCAAAAGTAATATAATTGAACAGAGATCACAAAATTAAATGTAAAAAAGCCATTAAAAGAATCTTAAATACTAACCAATTAGCTTCTCGAATGTGGAGACAAGTTTCTTAAAGTTGTGACTTGAATATCTTTAAATGAATTGAAAAACTCTGAAAATCGTCCTCAATTTATAAGCAAAAATATTGTTCACTCGACGGGTCGAAGGACCAACAACATTTCAAAATTTCTAGCGCGATAAAATAAGATCGCTATTCGACTAGTTCAGTGGCCTGCTCGACTAGTCGAGTGGGACTCAGAAATGTTGCTGGACTTTGAGTCGAGCCTACTTGATTCGTCGAACACTGTTCACTCGACTGGTCGAGCAGTCTCCAGGACTAGTCGATGGTCCAACTGAAAATTTTGAAAATTCACAACAAACCTTGGACTGGTCGAGAAAATTCTTAGGCTGGTCGAGCCAGTGTCTGGACTAGTTGAACCATGACTAAGACTGGTCGAAAAATGACTTATGATATAAGTACAAATTGTATGACTTATCCTATGGTTAATCTAGGGTCAAACAAACCTTACTTGTGAGATTGATTTATCACATATCATTCTCTTGAAGTAGTTGAAGCTTGAAGACTTCATCTAGTACTTGAACTTCTTGTTCTTGAAAGTGAACTTCTTAATGTTGTACTTGAACTGATCTTATAATAACCGCTAAACAAGATACAGATTCCAAGAAGTTTTGGCACTACAAAATTTGACAAACCTAGGGGCTAGATAAGATAACATTTACAATCTCTCCCTTTGTCAAATTTGTGACAAAACAAACTAAGATCAATGAATCATGCACCAACTAGATCAATAAAGAGTCATGCACCAGTTAGATGATTAATAAAGAATCATGTACCAATGAAAAACTGGTCAGCAAAAATCAATACTCCACCTTAATACATTATTCCATAGAATCTAAGAGAAGGGAAGAAATTGCTTGCAGTACCTGTATATGAACAAACATAGATCCAAAAAAAAAAACCCACTTTTCCACATATTCCATAAAATCCAATATCATTAAATAGACATACCAACACAAATTCTCTCCCCTTTTGTCACAATATGACAAAGGAAAGAGCATATAAATGATGTAAATATAAGAATAGAATAAGAGCAATGAGCAATGAGATTAAGAAGTAAGTTCAAGATAAAATAAACATTGTCAAGATAACCATTAAAAACATGTTCACAAAAATAAGAAAACATGTCCAAGCATATAGAGTCAAGAGAAATCAAAGTATAAAAGTTATTACAAATCAGATATTCAACACTAATCTGAACCAGAGGAAAGAGCAGGTATGGAAAGATCTATTTGATGAAGTCCTTTGTGAATGCGCCTAAGATATTTGCGTATGTATGTAAATCGAGTTTCTTGGGACACATGCATACCCTCTACCTTCTCCTCAAGAGATTGCAAATGCGCATCAAAGTCAGAAGGCTAATAATCAGGATCAACTGTAGAGTCAGACTCAATCTCATTAAATATGTCATCCATATTGACATCATCTGGAGGTAAAACAACCTCCTCTTCAGTTACTTCAGTTGCTCCTCCACAACCTACATCAACTTGGCCTGGAGCCAGCCTCAAATTCATCTTATTTATGTTCGAGTTGTTGAATGTTAGATAGTTAATGGGAGCTTCTCCAACAGGCATAGCCACAAGACTATGGGTGGCTAGTTCAGTCATAAGATAGGAAAAATGTATATCACTATGACCTGGATGGAGACGGAACTGAATAATGATGTAACATATAAGAGATGGAAGACACACAGAGACACCAATAACAATAGAATGAAGAATACGAGCCATGAAAGTAGTGAACTCAGTCTTGTTACCAAATTTAAGGTAGATATTAGAAATGAAAATTTGATGGAGAACCCTGTATCTGGGTAAAATAAACTTAGAAGTGAGCGCATTCCCAGAACTCCTTTAATGTCCTGAAAAAATTCGTATAAAGACCCGAGTACAACCTCAGGTAGAACAACCCAAGGACCGTATCGTGTCGTATAATTTAGATGAGATTTAGTTAAGTACTAAACAATCGGTGGATTAAGCTTGGGCCACCATTTTCATAAATGAGAAGGCCTAGAATCAAGAGTACTGCTGGCTCAATGCCACCCGAAGCCTAGGAGAAATCCCAGGACCTGTCGCTCTCGGGAGTACATTGAAACTCGGTAACAGACTTAGACCGCACGTCGAGGGTTCGATGACTGTGAAATTAGAGGAAGATGTCCATCCTGCTGGGCTTGACAACCATCACAGGAATCAAGCCTAAATAGTGTTCAGAAATGGCCAACTTGAGCTGTGAGTTAAGTGTGTGAGAAACATGAATATCCTTAGAAAATGAACTGAAACTTAAGTGAATTGGGCCATTCACTCTCACCAAAGTTAAAGAATTCGGACAGTTAGTTTGTGACCAAACTTCATCCATGGGGAAATGAAATTTTCCTACACATATCCGTATAACTGTGGCCTCGATTGGACACGTACGACCGTTGATCTCACATAGGTTCTCTACGGTCGATCGGCTTATCTAATCGACCAATATCGTGTCCTAGCAAAGATCCATTGTCAGGGAGCATACCATATGACATAGATGGGTCGTGGGCCTCCCTATGAGCCCTGTTTGTCAGAAACAGCTACCCATGGGGTTTAAATCATGTATAAAGTAGCCTTGGGGCCATTTGCATCATAACTGGGGCTATAAATAGCCTTCATTTCACCCCCCTCTCCCATATATGAATTTCACAAACCTGAGAGGGAGAGAGAGGAGAAAAGAGGAAAGAGAGGAGAAATTTTGGGAGATCGCTACAGGAAACTTCTCCCACGAATCCATGCACCTAATCACCATCCCGTTGCGCCACCAAACCTCTTTTGGCTACAATTTCGGGTAATAAATACCAACCTTAATATCGAGGTAGACCTCCAGGATAGTTTTTCATCAACATAGCAAACCAGTTTCATCGTTTAGGTGCCCGACGTTTTATTTTTGGAAACATAGAATTTGGACCGAGTTCGTGTTGAGCATACTAATGAAAGGTGCGGACTATAAACATTTAGGTTGTAGTTTATCAATGCTTTCATGACAGGTAATGATTTATGTCTGTCTTGATTGCTGTCATATTGTCTTAAATACGTTGATTTCCATATGAGATATACCTATGAACTGTGATAAATAAATGATGCACCCCATGTGTTTGTTGAAATGTTTAAATGAGCAATAGAAAGCGATTAGTGCTTGCCATGATTTCTAATTTAGGATTTATCATTGTCATATGCATGTAGATCTCTATGTATAAAGAATTGATAAATCATATGTTGTAACTAACGTAGTCTATGTGTTTGATAAATTGTCTAAATGAGAAAATTGTAAATGATTTGTATTTACTACGAGTATTAAGATAGGATTTTGATTGTTTTATGCATAGGTATAATTTTCTCTATGAAATTAATTGATAAATGCATATTGTATTAGCATGGTCTATGTGCTTGATGAAATGTCCACATGAGAAATCCACATAGATTATTTATTGAATGTTGGGATAATTATTACACATAGTTGTTAGCAACATTTGAGTAGGATTGAGGCTACAAACATAGCCCAGCCAATCGGTAAAAGTCCTTGTTTAGGTGGCCAAATTAGCCTCACCACCTTGGGTAAACTCAATGAATTTGAGTTACATGACGATTGTTGATAGTGGCTAGGCCACGAGGGGTGCTTACGCGTTCCATGTCGATTAAGTCAACGTGCGCCTGTACCAATCGAGCTTGCCTAATGAACTAATCGACCTATTATGTGTTTACCATATATGGACACGATTGCTTGAATCTTAAGAACCCCTCCCCAATGTAAAGATCCACGTTAACCATGATACCACGTTCCACTAAGATCATGAGTCGGGCATGATGGTATGGGATACTGTGTTCGAGCTGTTGGCTCACACTCGGGTGACGAGCCTCCTTATAGTGACCAATGAGTAACTAAGACTCGTGAGCCAGTCATGGTGGTATGAGACACCGTGTTCGAGCTGTCAGCCTACGCTGGGGTGATGACTCTCCCGTAGTAACCGTGAGCACAACTTCTTGCAACTTGCCTATCGTATGTGTTTGACTAGGAGTGACGAACCTATAACTTAACTATCGTATGTGTTTAATTAAGAGTGATAAACCTAAATGGATCCAGAACATAGGAGTAGGACCACGGCCATTGTCCAATGCTAAATATTCAATTTGGGTCAATGATATAAAGGGAGGTACCCTAGCTTCCCAAACTTACTGTATAAATGAGCTTAATTAATTACTTGGCTAACACGACCATGCATCGCACTGCATTAGTTAGGATGTGCCAAAAAGGCGTTGGAGTTACACCGTTTTGAGGAAGTATTGTCATATACGAAATAAGCTGTCGGAGTCGCGTGTGAGGGAGCATTGATGTATGGGCATGCATTATTACTTGCACCTCATTCCTGCATTAAAAAGAGTAGTTAGGAAGTGATTGTTTATGATTACTTTATCATTACTGATTTGATTGACTTGATAACATGTGTAACTTTTGCCTTATAGAACCACTGAGTTGATCAATCACTCCCACTCTGGGACAGTGTTTTAAAATACCAACCAAAAGTTGATTTAGATGCAGGTATACACGACGTCTATACTCTGGGGCAGGACTTCTTGGATGAGGAGGAGGAATTCTCCTACTTCCAACTCTCGGGCGGTTCGATATAGACCACAGACCATTACGCAGGGGACACTGGGCATCAGGGCTTAGTTGAACACATTTACACTACTATTTTTTATACATTTTGGAACTATACATGTATATATTGAACCCGGTTATGTCCTCATACTCTGGAAGAAATTTTATGAAACATCTTCATACTTACATAGACATGTTTTAGAATTCCACACTGGCCTAATTTCATTAAATCTGGAGTATGATGTGTTGTTTAGTATAATCCCATGCATGCTTGATTCATAAAAATGAAAGAAACTTGAAAATAATCATCCATGAGCATAAGTGATGTCCTGAATCTCGAGAGTAGAGCTTTGCTCAACCCTTGAAATTCAGGGCGTTACAAGTTGGTATTAGATCATGAATTGGATTAAACTGGACCTGAGGTAAAAGGATAACATGGCGCACATTGACGCACTCTGACTTAGGAAAGGGGGCAATAAAATTTAGAGACGATATTATAATCCCAAGGTTTCGCTGGTAAACGAGACTGAGTGCAGTGGCTTCTAAGGGACTTAGATTATGAGAAGTGACCTAAGTCGCCTCTGGGCCATTAATTGACAAATTTGAATCATCAGTTGATGAATTTTAAACCTTAGACGAATTTAGGTGGCATGAATAAACGCCTGTTGGACCGTGATAGGTGGACCCTACCCGTTTGAAACTCAAACTAATGAGTTCAGTGGGGCCCAGGGGGTCCCGTAGACCAAAAATCTCGACCTGAGAGAGGTGGACACCATCGAAATGGCCAGAGGGGCTCTACGGCACCGCCCGGTCGGTAGCGCACTGCCGGAAGCCCCAGAGGAGGGCGGTGGCACCACGTCCCGATCTGCGGCGCATCGCCGGAATCCCCAGCGGACTGCGACAGCACTGCCGGATCGGCAGCTCATCGCTGCTGGTTCTAGTAGACCGCGACGGCAACGCACTGCTGCCGGCCGAATCATGTGGATCCTTCCGACGTGTGGGGGCCCCCTTTAAATGTCCCTACCACCAATTTTCCCTCATTTTCACCATTTTCAAACCCCTCTAGCCCTCTAAACTCTCCAAAAATCTTCCCTTGCTCTCAAATCTCCATCTTTAAACTTCTAAATATCCCTTTTTCTTTACATCCTACACCCCTCCACCTCTATTTCTCTAAAACCATCTTTTGTATCTCCCCCCTTTTTGCTCATTTGGGTACAAATCCAACACCTAGGGCTCCAAAAACATTTATCTTCTCAAAAAACCCTTCTTGCTATATCCTTTCCATCTTCATGGCTCTTTTTCTAGCTAGTGACCGCCATTTTCTCCATTTCTATGCTCCTTTCCCTTATGGGGAAGAAGGGGAAGAAACGAGCTGCCCCGGACAAGGCTGGGCCAAAAGTCGTTCGAGTCGCTCCAAAAAGAAGGCAAGTGCCAAGACAAGTGCGAGCGCCGAATGGAGGTCGAAGTGGGACCTCGACCTTCAAATCCCAATAGAGAGGTCTCTACTAGCGGGCATTGAACTTGGTAAGTTCCGCAATCAACGAGTTATTTTTGAAGCTCACGTGGATGTCAAATTGTTTGGGATGTATCCAATGATCGACCGTCTCCTGGAGAACGGATGGGGCCCTATATTTGAAGGAAAGACACATGCTAGTGAGGGCACTGTGCGGGCCTTCTATGCACATATAAAGGACCCGTCTCTTGATCCTCTCCAGTTTATTATTCCTTTGGGAAGAACAGAAACTAGAGTCGATGTGGATATGATATCCCACATTATGGGAGTTGAGCGCGACATTGTGCATGTCAGTGAGAAGAATCTCACTGATGGATGGTTGAGAGATCATCGCACACGCTTCCTTTGCGGTCGACTCGTTGAGTGGAAGCGAGAGAACAACCTCGAAACGATGTGCATGATGGAAGAGTACCGCCTGCTCCACCATATATGCATGCACAATGTGTATCCTAGATGGAGTAACTGCACGGAATGCACTAGGTTTATGGTGGTTTCTTGTACCGAGTTGGACAGGGAGAAAAGGTGTGCCTGCCCACTCTTGCCTTGACCAAGATAGTTAAGGCAACACAATCTACTCGGGGGGACTCGTTCGTCCCATTTGGCCAACTAGTTTGCAAGATCGCCTGTAATTTTAGATTCAGGCTCCATATGGAAAATCTCGCCCTTATCCATTTCATCAACGAGACCACCCTTAACAACATGAAGATAGGTCTTATGCAATGCCAGGCCCAACTTGAAAGAATTCAAGGATAGAGGAAGAAATAGAGGAAGAGGAAGAAAGTGAAGAAGAGGAGCAGGAAGAAGAAAGGGAGACTCAGGACTCCGACTGGGAGCCTCTCACTGCTCGTGACGACTGCCAGGATCGGGCCACCCATGATGCCCGCTTGGCTAAGATCGAGGAAAACTAGGCCTATCTGAAGTAGAAGTTCAAGAGAATGTCCCGCACCCTGAAATCCCTCCAATGCTGCATGTAGGATAAGGGAGCACCTCCTCCTTCTCCAAAATCAGAAGATTAGTAGTATAGTTTGTAGTTGCTTTTTTTTTTTTTTTTTTTTTTTTTTTTTTTTTTTTGTAATAGCCTTGGATAAGCTTAGTTTAGATGTTAGGTTGGTAAATGTTGAAGTCTTTTATTAGTCGGTTGTCATGTGTTCTCTGTCATAGTACATGCAATGTCATATCATATGTAGCTATGACAAATTTTGTTTAACGAAATGCATGAAGCTCCTTTTGTTTAGTAATGCATGAATGTTTAGAAAAAGTCGATGATGTAAGTATGATATCACTCTAATTTCATAAATGTTATACCCTATGTTGTATATAGGGAAGCCTCCTAAGACCAATCAGAACATGACACGTCTCCCACCTGGTGGGTTGGTTAATGGGGCCCCTTTCTCGATGAAAGCCAAATGGGCCCCAGTTTGGGCCCAGGTACCGAGACGATGCCAGATTCACAATCGGCCACTAGCCCCACAAATGGGCCAACGCCGAGTGCACCACTAGTTTTAGGTCAAAACCGTGCGTCTTTGTTGACGCCACAGATGCCTTAGGCAGCCCCTTCCCCTGATAGATTGAAGCAGATGATACTCTTGATGCAATAGCAACAACAAGTCCTAGCAACTATAGAAGGGCCATCGCACAAAATATGAATGTGGCCCAGCCGATGCAACCCATGCAGGCCATCAGGGCAACGACCGTATGTGGCCTGTTTGAGCAATTTTAACGCCTCTATCCTCCCACTTTTACGGGTACTCATAGATCTGAGGAGGATGAGTACTGGTTGAATCGTATTTCTAAGATGTTGAAGCCATTACACTGTATTGAAGGGGAACAGGTCGATCTTGTTACATACAGTTCGAAAAGGAAGCTAGCTTGTGGTGGGACAATGTCCTTCGAACCATTCTTGCGGGGTTTGTGTGGACGTAGGACGGGTTCGAGGTACGCTTTCATGAGAAATACTTTTTCCACACCTATCGCAATGAGAAAGAGGGCGAATTTCTCCGCCTCAGGCAAGGGGGAATGACGGTAGCAGAGTATGAGAATTGCTTCACGGAGCTAGCTAGATATACTCCCCTAATTTTGGCTAATGAGTCGATGAGAATGCGGTGATTCTTGAAAGGGTTGCGGGTAGACATCCGCACCAAGATGTGTTGTGCTAGCATTCCCATGTATGTTGAATTGGTGAACATGTCCCTGTGAGCTGAGCAGGTGTCCCGAAACGCTTGTCAATGGGCTTGAGGCCTAGGCCCGAATTACAAACCCGGCCGTTTCTCGGTAAGAGGCCGTGTATGAACTCGTCCCCAAGACTAATGGCTCTGCCGGCTCAGCAAATGCGTTCTGATCTTATTGTACCTACTATAACAGAGCGGGCCACACTGACCCCTTTTACTTTACCAAGGTGAGGGATAACAGCTACACGCCACCTCAGAGGGTTAACCGCCAGCCACCTTATGCTATTTCAGCACCACCTCTATGATCTGTGGCACCAGTGTAACCAAACAACCAGCCTCTTGTATCTCGAAATAGGCCACCGTAACAATGTATGATAGCACCGCCTAATCGCCCGCAATAAGCTCGCGTACATGCACTCGCCGTTGAAGCAGTTGAATCAGTGGTTATAATACCGCTAGCATTTAAAGTCACTACCCACGTCCAAGGTACACCTGTATTCCTTTTAGTGGACACCGGGTCCATTGTTTCTATGATAGCATGCTCTATAGTCAAATGATTAGGGTTGAACACTACCCTTATGATCGAGGTGAGAGTCATCACCGCAGTAGGAACCTTCTTTGACGCCAATAAGCTTTGTAAGAGTTGCTCGATAGACTTAGGGAGCAGAGTGGTGTGCATTGACTTGATCGTAACCAAGATATATCATTATGACATCATCCTCGACATGGATTGGCTCACTGAAATAAAGATAGAGATTGACTGTGAAACTAGATTGGTGACAACCCATGGGCTCGAGGGCACAACCTTCACCTTCCCAGTTCAGGTCAGTTGGCCTTACTGCATTAGTTGTTATGCTTTCCTGTTAGAGAATTATGGTGGTCTGTCACTTGGGGACACGCCAGTGGTCCAAGATTTTACAGACGTATTCCGAATAATCCCTAGATTACCTCCTCAGCGAGAGATCGATTTTACCATCGAACTTGTGCCAGGTGCGACACCTATCTCCTTACTGACGTATCGCATGCCTCTGTGTGAAAAAGGAGGAATTGAGGAAGAAAATTGATGATTTATTAGACTAAGGTTTTATACAGCCGAGCGTATGTCCTTGGGGAGCTCCTGTGTTGTTTGTGAAAAATAAGGATGGATCGCTGCAGTTCTGTATAGACTACCGTAAGCTGAATCACGTTCCTATAAAGAACAAGTATCTTCTGACCAGGATAGATGACCTATTCGACCAATTGAAGGGGGCTTAGTATTTTTCTAAGATAGACTTATAGTCTGGGTATCATCAGTTGCGTGTCAGGAATGAAGACGTACAGAAAATAGCTTTCAGAACTAGCTTTGGGCACTATGAATTCCTTGTGATGCCGTTTGGACTTACAAATGCACTAGCCATATTCATGGATCTCATTAACTGGGTGTTTCGGCCGTATCTTTACTGATTCGTTATCGTATTCATAGACAACATTTTGATATACTCATAGAGTTGGAAAGATCACGAAGAACACCTGCTAGCAGTCCTTGATACTCTTAGAAAGAATTAGTTATTTGTAAAGTATTGAAAAATGTGACTTGTGGAAGGAAGAAGTCAAGTTCTTATGATATATGATTTCCAAGGAATTGTCGTAGACCTTGCCAAGGTGACCGCGGTATAGGACTGGGAGCAGCCCGACTCAGTTACAAAAGTGAGGAATTTCCTCCGACTTGTCGACTATTATCGCCGATTCATTAAAGATTTCTCCAAGATAGCTACGCTATTGTCCCAACTTACTTAGAAGGATCTTAAATTTTCTTAAAATGAGAAAGCAGAGGCAGCCTTTTAAGAATTAAAGGATAAGCTGATGTTTGTGCCCATGCTAGTGTTGCCAGAGTAAGGGGTCAAATATACTATTTACACCGATGCCTCTCGAGTCGGTTTAGGGTGTGTACTTATGCAAAAGGATAGGGTGATCACCTACGCCTCACGACAGTTAAGGAAACATGAAGAAAATTAACCAACTCATGACCTGAAATTGGCGGCAGTCATTTTCGCATTAAAGCTTTGAAGACATTACTTCTACAGTGAGGAGTTCGAGTTCTTTTACAACCACAAGAGTCTCAAGTACATTTTTACATGGAGGGACTTGAACATGAGGCATCGCCACTAGATGGAGACATTAAAGGACTTCAAGTTTGAAGTCTCCTACCATCCTAATAAGGCTAAAATTAGGGCTGATACGTTGAGCCGCAAGAAAACTATAGAATTTGCAGCCCCACTAATGGTAGAAGAGTGGAATATGGTGGAGTTCGTGTGAGATTTCGAACAGAGGCTGATAGTGGAGGAGCCATTCGAGAGCATCGCACACTTCCACGTACAACCACTTATTGATGACCGAATCATTGTGGCTTAGAGAGAAGATGAGTTATTGTTGAAAATGAGAGAACATGCAAGAAACAGTGAAGAATTAGAATGGATGATTGGCTTAGATGGAGGTTTGCGATGCCGTGGCTGCCTATGCGTCCCGAACCTTCACGACTTTAGGAGAGAAGTTTTGGAGGCCCCTCATAATTTAAAGCTAGCAATGCATCCGGGTAGTACGAAAATGTATCGGGACATAAAGCGTTTGTACTAGGGGGTAACATGAAGGCCCAGATAACAGACTTTGTGTCGCGATGCCTCACGTGTCAGCAATTCAAGGCTAAGCATGTTGAAGGTTAAATATTGCATATTAGACCCCAGTTATTACATGGATTTACGAACGTGATACTGCATAATGTAATATTTTAATCGTGTTTTTGTTGCAGTGTGTAATTAAGGGATGTACTAAAAAAAAGAGTATTAAAAGTGTGGATTAGATGCTCCGAAGTCACCAGAGCAAGTGAAGAACTCCAAAGGACCAAGATCAACAAATTTACAAGCCAGAGATCCAAGAAAATCGAGAAACTGAAGCTCAAGGGTCCTGAAAGTCAACTAAAATGCAAGATCATAGGGTTCCCACCATCTGTTCAGCTCGAAACTTTATACAGGGCCTGCAGATCATAAATTAACCGTACACGTCGAATTTCAGCCATTGGATCCTGGTGAAAGTGGCTTAACGGACAGATCAGCCCTCAGAATCATGATTTTGGGCCCACCTGCTGTTTGGATGTGCTTCATCTTCGGCACCTACAAGTTAAATGATACGACATAATGGATGGATGGAGCAGATTTCATATATACATCATGAAGGACCCCACATGGGGTTGGGCGTGCAAACAGTGCACGCGCACTTGCAACGCATCGGACCAGGAGCTCATTCAAAGTCGGCTTACCCGACTCTTTTTTGCACCAGCATCAGCAGACGCGCCAGCGTCCACCGGTCTCTCTTAGTGGGGTCCACTACTCATTCAAATCACCGATCTGAACCGACCATTCGTCCCAGGGGTTAGCTACAACACTCGCCAAGCCCGTATTTCGGCCCCATGCACGTGTACGCACGTGAATCTTTAAAAAATGTAGGATGAACAGCGGAAGCAAAACATCAATAGACTGCACCAAAACTCGACAAAAACCAGTCCTTACCGACTGGTTTCTCGCCAGGAATCCAATGAACGGGTCAGATTTCTCTGAAAATATCACTGTAGAGCCCATCGAACACGTCAGCGCAATGAATTTCGCAGGCTACGCATGTCCATGAAAATCGGCCGGTGTGGGCCGTTCTGTGATCTTGATCATGGTCAGATTGCTAATCCAAACTTTCCAACATCTTCATAAGTGAATATTTACCCCAACCATGAAGCCAAATCAGATCATGGAACGATCTTTTGGCCTAAAAATCAGTTTGAACGCAATAAGTTTGCATTTTCATACTGTTTTTGTTACGTAAGGACTTCCGCTTCTTGCTGCGTAAAGAAGCACCGACTCTGGCCACCGAGTGTTCCTCCACTATAAAAGGAACGTGAGAAGGAAATCTAGGGAGGCCGATTTTGGTGTGGGCAGCTGTGGAGGCTATTTTCCAGAGTCGATGGTGGACAAGAGATCAAGAGAAATTTTATTGGCTTGTTTTGTTTTATTTTTTTTTTTTCTTATAAGAGATTAGCCTAAATCATGTCAGGCTAAACCTCTTAGCTAGGGCTAAGAGGTGAAGCTTGTAGCGTGAAGGGAGAGTTTATGCTTGTGCTTTTTGTTTAAAACTGAATTGATTCTGATTATTAGTTTTGTTAATGGAATGCTTTTAGTCTTTAATGGTCTGTTGTGACTGAAATTACAATGGGTCTGTAATGGCTTTGAGTATTTCTTCTTCTTCTTTATGTTTATGACGTCAGGAAGCCTTGTTGTTCACCATAGTCTCCTAGGCATGGTCGGATGACGGTACCCTTCCTAACCTTCATACATATGATTGGTTGGTAATTACTTTAATTCTGTTGTTTGCTTTGTCTCCTGGGCATGGTTTGGTGATGGAATCCATTCTAATTCATATACCTTTCATCTCTTTAAAACTAGATCAAAGTAAGTTCAGTTTAATTTCCATGAAACAGGTGTAAGATCTCCCTAATCTCTACAAGTTAATCCTCGGAATCCCTAGTTTCCCTACCTCTGAGTTCTTTCAAAGTTTTAGATAATAATTTCACAATTATTCCTTAAATTTTTAATTGATTTAGTTTACATCTTAGGCTAATTTTAATTCTAGTCACTTTCAGAATACGTACAAGTTTCAGTCTCTTGGGATTCGACCTCGGTCTTACCTAGCTATTACTACATCACAACCCTGCACTTGGGGAGTGAACAAGTTTTTGGCGCCGTTGCCAGGGACTGACGGCTACGTTTCTCTGAAATTAACTAGTTTTAAGATTAGTTTAAAATTATGATTTTCTAATTTTTGGTTAGAATTCTTTTTTTGTTTTTAGAAACTAATCTGTTTTACTGTTTTGTAGAATCCTGAAATAAGTTCTAATATGGATCTTAACATAGGAACTTCTCATTTGGTACATTCCTTCTAACTTCTCCTCCTCTTACTTTCCACATTGTTGTAGGAACTTTTTCTTCTATTTTTCATAGGATTAAATTCAGATTAAGGGTTTCATTATGTATATGCATGAGTGACAACGTCAGTATGCTGAGAAGAATAACCTATTTTGGGATGATGATGATATAAATCAACTTATGTCTCAAAACCTTTCTGAAACTATCATTGAGAACCGATCAGAATATAAAGATCCACCGGCTAAGAAGTCCTTACGTGATTATATGCAAGAGAACAATTACACCCCACGGATTAATAAAACAGTGCGTGAGTGTTGGGGTTATCATAACTATGGTTGTAAGAATTATTATCACCCATCCGATAAAAAGAAAACAATACGTGATTGTATCATGAGTGATAATAAGTATTACCAACCAGTAGATTCTCCCACCTATGATCAATATGACTATAACCAGTGAAAATATCAAAATTGGGAAAATGAACCAACAACATGTTATAATGATTATTCTCTTGGATCCCCTACCTTTGAGATCCAACTAGAAACGATCCAAGATGATTCATATCAGCGTAATATTTTTTCGGCTTGTCTTGAGGAAATGAGTAAAACAATGAAAATAATGGAAACACTCAATTCGCGCCTCGACAGGATAGAGGAGGCTTGCTCATCCCAACCATAACCCAATCTAAAAATACAATGTAAGGAAAGTGATCCGTACTCACTTTTGAAAGAATCTGGAATTTGGAATGAGGAGTTGAATTTCGTTAATGAGCATACGGTTCAATTTCCCGATGAGCCGATCTCGATAACTGTTCAAAAGAATGGTGAAGATACATGGGTGTCTTTTAAATACATTGATGATGACACACCTTCCTTACATGACACATAGGATTTCAATGATGAGGTAGAGGTTAGTTTATTCGAACCTCAACCGAATTTAGGAATAAAATGAAAGGAAGGCGATCCCATCCCAACCGTGCACTGCACGGAATTAGACGATGATGCGTATTGGGATAATAATTATAAATGTTCAGCCCAAATTCTCCTGAAATCAATCTCAAGTATGGTCCAGGTCAATGATCAAGATATACATGAAGTGGTCGGTCATAATGAGCCACTCTTGCCTGATTTAAATGTGGAGAATGAACCCCTTACAACCGACTCTTCTAACTCTTGTGAGACATGTTTAGACTACTCCCATGAATTGAATGATGATATGATTTGGGAGGAGGAGTTGGCCGCTATGACTCTGAAATTTGAAACCACTTAGTTGAGGCCACCATCTGAGCTGCACACATTTAACAATTTAATGCCTCAATTGAGTAATTTCAATGAACAGAGTGATCACATTAATGCTTCACTTATTGATCTTCAATTTGTTTGTGCAGAACTGAAGCAAGAGAGCGTACCTCCATCCACTTTCAAGGACGATGGATTTTTTGAACAGATCATCGCGAGATCTAATATGAAAAATAAGTCACACTCAGCTGAATTTCTCATCTCTTGGGATTGCTTGGCACACTTTGCAGTTTCAAACGATCCCTTGTTAAAAGACAAAGTGGATGCCTTGCGAGACAACATCTCGGTAGTCATCACTGACCGAGAGAATCCTTATTCTGAAATTCTCTCTTCCCCTGATCCTAAATGTCTACCAGTAAAGGAAGAGGAGCTGAAAATTAAACCAAAGTTTGGAGCTTTGGAATGTGTTGAGACTACATCACTTCTTAGGAAGTTTTCTAAACTTTATTTATTTGTAGTCTCTGCTTCACCATGCGATACTAACGTTGAAACTTCTTCTGTCATAGGTGATTCGTATATATTACGGATACCTTAAGTAATTCAATGGAAGATTTCTTATGAGGTACATAAGTCTCTCTGGAAAGTCATGCTCCAGGGCACCCAAGCGTATTGCAAAAAGGGCTTCTGGATAATCCTGTTGAGGAACTTACTGAGAAACTTATCAAGATATTGGTCGGAAGAGGAACCTTGCAGTATAATCGATTCAGTGTTTATGGGTAACATTACTGTAAACCCTCACGAGACTACAACTCGTCCACTAGGGGTAACCTAGGAATTTAAAGGCTTGTTGCATACGCTAAATGCAATCGAGAGCACCTGCGAAAGTGGTATAGATATGATTTTATTTTTGATATTTTTATTTTACTTTCTCTCTCGTGCTGACCAACTTCCATGCTGTGATCTCTTAAAAAATCTCTCTCTTGATTCGTTATTCAAGTACTATCTTCCCATCACTTTACTTTCATTGTTCCATTTGCATTGCATGCTCATATCTTTTACATTGAAGATAATGTAGATTTTAGGTTGGGGGTGGGAGATTAGGTTTCCTAATCAGTATTTTCTTGGTCTTGAGAAAAAACTGTGAAATTTTTTAAATTTTTCTAGGAATTTCTTGTGAATTTGAAGTGATTTTGACGTCCATCTTTGACTTAGAATTACAAGATAAGTGATGTTGGTAATTTATGACTCTTGTATTCAGTATCTGTTAGGTTTCACAGTTAAGTTGACTTGTTAATCCAGAATTAGAAGTTGTAAACATTAATTGAATCATGATTTCACATGTCACATCTCGCTTATACACTGCGGTTTCAGTTCGATATTGAAGGGTTATCTTGGTAATAACTAAGCATGGAAGGAACCAGCCTGGAAAATTGCCCTTCATGATCAATTGAAAAAAAAAATGCCTAACAGGATCGATATGAAGAAAAGAAAAAAGAAAAAAGAATATCTTTGGAAAGATTTGGGCGAATAATATTCACCATAGGTTTGCTCCCTATAGGTGTGGATTTAATTCCCCATGAATAATATGAAGAAAAGGGCTGGGTGTACAGTCTCCACCATAGGTTTGCTCCCTATAGGTGAGGATTTGTTTCCCCTTCTTGGCATTACTTTTACTAAAAAAATCAAAAGTTGGAATAATGAAAAAAATTGAACTATGAGGCAAATTTTAGTTATCATGAATTCTCTTGTTCGTTACCAATAATATCCTGAAATAGAGAAGTGAATTTTAATGTTGATAAGTCGAGATTACACTATACACCCATGAAACTCAATGTTTAGAATTATTCTAATTGATGGATTAATACTTTGAACTTGATTATGACATTTACCATGTGCTTGAATTCAGGAGAAAGTAATATACGACATTCATGAATCTTAGAATTCTAGGATCTGGATTGTTTTTCAAAAATAACTCGAGTTTACAGAAATTTTCCTATCATTCTCAACTTATTTTTCGCATTCTTTACTCGGGACTAGCAAAATGCTGGTTGGGGGTTGTGTTGAGGGTCAAATATTGTATATTTTTTCGCATTCTTTACTCGGGACTAGCAAAATGCTGGTTGGGGGTTGTGTTGAGGGTCAAATATTGTATATTAGACCCCTGTTATTACATGGATTTACGAACGTGATACTGCTTAATGTAATATTTTAATGGTGTTTTTGTTACAGTGTGTAATTAAGGGATGTACTAAAAAAAGAGTATTAAAAGTATGGATTTGACGCTTCGAAGTCACCAGAGCAAGTGAAGAACTCTAGAGGACTAAGATCAACAAATTTACACGCCAGAGATCTGAGAAAATCGAGAAACTGAAGCTTAAGGGGCCTGAAAGTCAGCTAGAATGCAAGATCATAGGGTTCCCACCATTTGTTCAGCTCGAAACTTTATACAGGGCCTGAAGATCATAAATTAACCGTACACATCAAATTTCAGCCATTGGATCCTGGTGGAAGTGGCTTAATGGACAGATCAGCCCTCATAATCATGATTCTGGGCCCACCTGCCGTTTGGATGTGCTTCATCTTCAGTACCTACGGGTTAAATGATATGACAGAATGGATGGATGGAGTAAATTTCATATATATATATCATGATGGACCCCACATGGGGTTGGGCGTGCAAACAGTGCATGTGCACTTGCAGTGCACCGGACCAGGAGTCTCATTCAAAGTCGGCTTACCCGACTCTTTTTCGCACCACCACCAGCGGACGTGCCAGCGTCCGCCGGTCTCTCTTAGTGGGGCCCACTACTCATTCAAATCACCGATCTAAACCGACCATTCATCCCAGGGGGTAGCTACAACACTCGCCAAGCCCGTATTTCGGCCCCATGCAAGTGTACGCATGTGAATCTTTGGAAAATGCAGGATGAACGGCGGAAGAAAAACATCAATGGACCACACCAAAACTCGACAAAAACCAGTCCTTATCGACTAGTTTTTCACCAAGAATCCAATGAACGGGTCAGATTTCTTTGAAAATATCACTGTAGAGCCCACCAAACACGTCAGCGCAATGAATTTCGCAAGCTACGCATGTCCGTGAAAGCCGACCGGTGTGGGCCGTTCTGTGATCTTGATCACAGTCAGATTGCTGATCCAAACCGTCCAACATCTTCATAAGTGAATATTTACCCCAACCATGAAGCCAAATCAGATCATGGAACGATCTTCTGGCCTAAAAATCAGTTTGAACGTAATAAGTTTGCATTTTCATACTGTTTTTGTTGCGTAAGGACTTTCGCTTCTTGCTGCGTAAAGAAACCCCGACTCTGGTCACCGAGTGTTCCTCCACTATAAAAGGAACGTGAGAAGGAGATCTAGGGAGGCCGATTTTGGTGTGGGCAGCCGTGGAGGCTATTTTCCAGAGCCGGTGGTGGACAAGAGATCAAGAGAAAGTTTATTTGCTTGTTTTGTTTTATTTTTTTTTCTTATAAGAGATTAGCCTAAATCATGTCGGGCTAAACCTCTTAGCTAGGGCTAAGAGGTGAAGCTTGTAGCGTGAAGGGAGAGTTTATGCTTGTGCTTTTTGTTTAAAACTGAATTGATGTTGATTATTAGTTTTGTTAATGGAATATTTTTAGTCTTTAATGGTCTGTTGTGACTGAAATTACAATGGGTCTGCAATGGCTTTGAGTATTTCTTCTTCTTCTTTATGTTTATGACGTCAGGAAGCCCTGTTGTTCACCATAGTCTCCTGGGCATAGTCGGATGATGGTACCCTTCCTAACCTTCATACATATGATTGGTTGGTAATTACTTTAATTCTGTTGTTTGCTTTGTCTCCTGGGCATGGTTTGGTGATGGAATCCATTCTAATTCATATACCTTTCATCTCTTTAAAACTAGATCAAAGTAAGTTCAGTTTAATTTCCATGAAACAGGCGTAAGATCTCCCTGATCTCTACAAGTTGATCCTCGGAATCCCTAGTTTCCCTACCTCTGAGTTCTTTCAAAGTTTTAGATAATAATTTCACAATTATTCCTTAAATTTCTAATTAATTTAGTTTACATCTTAGGCTAATTTTAATTCTACTCACTTTCAGAATACGTACAAGTTTCAGTCCCTTGGGATTCGACCTCGGTCTTACCGAGTTATTACTACATCACAACCCTGCACTTGGGGAGTGAACAGAGCACCACTGACCCCCTGGTTTATTTCAGCCCATGCCCATATCCGAGTGAAAGTGGGACTTCATATCTATGGATTTCATTTCCAGGTTACCAAAGATGAGAAAGGAGCATAACTCCATTTGGGTGATTATGGACCAGTTGGCAAAGTTGGCCCATTTCCTCCCGATTTGGGTTTCTAATTTGGCAGATGACCTGACTAAGTTTTACATTAAGGAGATAGTACGACTGCATGGGGTTCCTCTAGAGATTGTGTCAGACTGAGACACACGATTCATGTCTATATTTTGGACTTAAATACAAGAGGCGATGGGGAAGAAATTGAAATTTAATACCACGTTTCACTTATAGACCGATGGGCAGACAGAACGGGTAAATCTGATACTCGAGTACTCTCTCCCTTATGCTGAATTTGCTTATAACAACAGTTTCCAAGCAAGCAATCGCATGGCTCCTTACAAAGCCTTGATGGATGCACATGTCGGGCTCTGCATTGTTGGGCGGAAGTTGGCGAGAAAATCTTGGTTGGCCTAGATCTGGTTCAGGCGACCTTAGAAAAGATCGATATTATTTGGCGTCGACTCCTTATAGCCCAGAGTAGGCAGAAGAGTTACGCTGATATGAGATGGAGACTGTTATTCAAAGTTAGGGACCATGTATTCCTTAAAGTTTCCCCAATGAATGGAGTACTTCGTTTTGGCAGGAAGGGGAAACTCACGCTGAGGTTCATTCACTGTTTCAAAATTTTAGACCAAGTGGGTATAGTGTTATACCGTCTCGCCTTACCCACACCACTCGTAGGCGTACATAATGTGTTTCATGTGTCAATGCTGAAGAAATATGTTCCCAACCCTACCCATATTATTAAGTGGGAGCAAGTACAACTAAGGGAAGACGCTACTTATGTATTACGGCCAACATGTGTTCTAGATAGGAAAGATCAAGTATTGCGCAACAAGGTCATCCCACTTGTGAAAGTGTTATGGACACACCACACTAAGGAGGAGGCCACTTGGGAAACGGAAGCTGAAGTCCATAGGAACTATTCACAAATCCTTGAGGAGTACGAAAAGGTATAAATTTTGGAGACAAAATTTTTCTTTAAGGGGGGTAGATTGTAACGTCCCAAAAAAATCCGTACGAAGACCCGAGTACAACCATAGGCAGAACAACCCAAGGACCGCATCTTATCGTATAATTTAGACGGGATTTAGTTAAGTACTAAATAATTAGTTGATTAAGCTTGGGCCACCATTTTCACAAATGAGTACTGTTGGCTCAATGCCACCTAAAGACCTAAGAGAAATCCCAAGGGCCTATCGCTCTCGGGAGTACATTAAAACTCGGTATAGGAACTAGATGACACGTCAAGGGTCTGATGACTGCAAAATTATAGGAAGATGTTCGTACTGTTGGGCTTGATAACCATTGTGGGAATCAAGCCTTAATAGTGTCCAGAAACGACCAACTAGAGCTGGGAGTTAAGTGTGTGAGAAATGTGAATATTCTTAGAAAATGAACTGAAACTTAAGTGAATTGGGCCATTCACTCTCACACAAAGTTGAAGAATTCAGACTGTTAGTTTGTGACCAAACTTCACCCATGGGGAAAGGAAATTTCCCTGCACATCCGTATAACCGTGGCCCCGATTAAACACGTACAACGTTGATCTAACACAGGTTCTCCATGGTCGATCGACTTATCTGACGCACCGAAATCATGTTCTAGCATAAATCCATTGTCAGGGAATGTACCCTATGACGTAGATGGGTCGTGGGCCTCCCTATGAGCCCTGTTCGTCAGAAACAGTTTCCCATGGGGTATAAACCATGTATAAAGTGGCCATAGGGCCATTTGCATCACAATTGGGGCTATAAATAGCCTTCATTTCACCCCCCCCCCCCCCCCCCCTCTCCCATATACGAATTTCACAAACCCTAGAGGGAGAGAGAGTAGAAAAGAGGAAAGAGAGGAGAAATTTTGGGAGATCGCTGCAGGAAACTTCTCCCACGAATCCAAGCACCTAATCACTGTCCTGTTGCGCCACCAAACCTCTTTTGGCTACGATTTCGGGTAAGAAATACCAACCCTAATATCGAGGTAGAGCTCCAGGATAGTTTTTCGTCAACATAGCTAACTAGTTTCATTGTTTAGGTGCTCGACGTTTTATTTTTGGAAACGTAGAATTTGGATCGAGTCCGTGTCGAGCATACTAACGAAAGGTACGAACTATAAACGCTTAGGTTGCAGTTTATCAATGCTTTCATGACAGCTAATGATTTATGTCTGTCTTGATTGCTACCGTAGTGTCTTAAATACGTTGATTTCTGTATGAGCTATACCTATGAACTGTGATAAATAAATGATGCACCCCATGTGTTTGTTGAAATGTTTAAATGAGCAATAGAAAGTGATTAGTGCTTGCCATGATTTCTAATCTAGGATTTATCATTATCATATGCATGTAGATCTCTCTGTATAAAGAATTGATAAATCATATGTTGTAACTAACGTAGTCTATGTGTTTGATAAATTGTTTAAATGAGAAAATTGTAGATGATTTGTATTTACTATGAGTATTAAGATAGAATTTTGATTGTCTTATGCATAGGTATAATTTTCTCTATGAAATTAATTGATAAATGCATATTGTATTAGCATGGTCTATGTGCTTGATGAAATGCCCACATGAGAAATCCACAGATTATTTGTTGAATGTTGGGATAATTATTACACATGGTTGTTAACGGAATTTGAGTAGGAATGAAGCCACAAATATAGCCTAGGAAATCGGTAAAATTCCTTGTTTAGGTGGCCGAATTAGTCTCACCACCTTGGATAAACTCGATGAATCCGAGCCACACGACGATTGTTAACAGTGGCTAGGCCATGAGGTGTGCTTATACGCTCCATGTCAATTAAGTTAACGTGCGCCCATATCAATCGAGCTTGCCTAATAAGCCGATTGACCTATTGTGTATTTACCATGTATGGATGCGATTGCTTGAATCTAAGGTACCCCTCACCAATGTAAAGATCCATGTTAACCATAGTACCACGATCCATTAAGACTCATGAGCCAGGTATGGTGGTATGGGGTACCTTGTTTGAGCTATCGGCCTACACTGGGGTGACGAGCCTCCCCGTAGTGACTAATAAGCAACTAAGACTCATGAGCTGAGCATGGTGGTATGGGACACTGTGTTCGAGTGTCGGCCTATGCTAGGGTGACAAGCCTCCCGTAGTGACCGTGAGCAGAACTTCTTGCAACTTGCGTATTTGTTTGACTAGGAGTGATGAACTACAACTTACCTATTGTATGTGTTTAACTAGGAGTGATGAACCAAGATGGATCCAGAACATAGGAGTAGGACCACTTCCGTTGTCCAATGCCAAATATTCGATTTGGGTCAATGATATAAAGGAAGGTACCCTAGCTTCCCAAACTTACTGTATGAATGAGCTTAATTAATTACTTGGCTCATAAGACAATACATTGCACTGTATTAGTTAGGATGTGCCAAAAAGGCATTGGAGTTGCACTGTTTTGAGAAAGTGTTGTCATATGCGAAATAAGCTATTGGAGTCACGTGTGAGGGAGCATTGATTTGAGGGCATGCATCATTAATTGCACCTCATTCCCGCATTAAAAAGAGTAGTTGTGAAGTGATTGTTTACGATTGCTTTATCATTACTACTTTGATTAACTTGATAACATGTGTAACTTTTACATTATAGAACCACTGAGTTGATCACTCACTCCCATTCTGGGATGGTGTTTTAAAACATAACCAAACATTGATTTAGAAGCAGTTATAGACGATGTCCATGATTTGGAATAGGACTTCTTGGAAGAGGAGGAATTCTCCTACTTCTAACTCTCGGGCGGTTCGATGTAGACCACGAACCATTGCGCAGGGGACACTGAGCATCAGGGCTTATTTGAGCACATTTACACTACCATTTTTTGTACATTTTGAAACTATACATGTATATATTGAACCCGGTTATGTACTCATACTCTGGAAGAAATTTTATGAAACATCTTCATACTTACATAGACATGTTTTAGAATTTCGCACTAGCCTAATTTTATTAAATCCAGAGTATGATGTATTGTTTAGTATAATCTCATGCATGCTTAATTCATGAAAATGAAAGAAACCTGAAAATCATCATCCATGAGCATAAGTGATGTTCTGAATCTCGGGATAGAGCTTTGCTCGACCCTCAAAATTTGGGGCGTTACAACTCCATTCCGCATTCATGTTGCATTAAAATTTAGTGAACATTCTTTTCTTAGATTCAGACGGTTTTTCTACAAGTGTATAAATAGGAATACCGTCATCATTAACTGGAAGGTCCATTAATCAAGAAATTAAGTGATGGTCCACATCAATTGGACCTTCTCTGGCTGTAATGGTAAACGTTAAATTCTCCATAAAGAAGTCACTAATGCAAGCATACATGGCTTGCGCAATGGAATGGTATGTAGGACCGCCCCAATGTAAAATGTTATCCCATCCTATAGATTGAAGGAGTGGATTAATACCAAAAGGTGACAAATGATCAGTGTTAACTGTCTTTTCAACTATCACATTGCATAAGTGAATATCCCGCACAAACTTGGGATCTTCTTCGGGTGATCGAAGATAGCACATCGTGATAGGAGTGAAACGAGAAGAAGACGGACCTCGAGATCCTTTCTTATTATTTCTACTCTCCATTGTAACAAGAAAAATAAGGAGTACAAGGATTACAAAAGAGGAAAGAAGGGTTTCAAGTAAATTAGATTTTTAGCTAGAAAACCCACCAAATTACCATAAACCTTGAAATAAACAACACAAACAAGGAAATGGAAGTGCAAACAACTCAAATCTATAAGGAAATTGAAAATAATGCACTAACCATGGAGGAATCGAAGGTGGATTCGACTAGTCGTGCTAGGGTTTGTTGGGAAGATGAAGCAAATGAAAAGAAATTACTTTTTAGGCAATAGAAACCCCCAAACCCGAGCGGGTGAGTGGTCGAGTACATACTCGACCGGTCATGCCACGACTGGTCGAGTGTGTGCTTGACTGGTTGAGAACCTCAAAAATTCAGCATATTTTCATATTTTAAAAATTAAAAAATTTATAAAAATAAAATAAAATAAAAACATGTAATATTGTACAAATAAACATAAACATTTCAGTTCATATTGCACACACCCATATCCAATTTCAACTTTACAAACCTGTTTCTGTCAAGTGGCTTTGTAAATATGTTAACAAGTTGATTTTCAGTCTAAATATAATCTACTGAAATAATCTTATCTTCAACTAATTTACAAATATAATGATATCTAATGTCAATATCTTAGTTCGTAAATGATGAATTGGATTTTTTGAAATGTTAATTGTGCTAGAATTGTCACAATACAAATCGTAGTATTTCACGCAAATCCATGATCACTTAACATTCTCTTCATCCACGCAAGTTGGGTACAATCATTACCGGCTGTAATACACTCAGCCTTAACCGTGAAAAGAGATACAGAACTTTGTTTTTTTCTATGCCAAGAAACTAAACAGTTCCCGATATAAAAAAATCCACCGCTGGTAGATCTGTGGTCATCAATATTACTAGCCCAATCAACATCCGAATAACTGGCTAATTGAACATTAGTATCATGAGGATATCAAGGGCCAAGTGTGGCCGAACTTACAACATATCTTAAAATTCCCTTTAAAGCAATCAAGTGGGACTCTTTAGGGTCCGATTGATATCTGGCACAGATTCCTACATTGAATGCAATATCAGGTCGGCTCGTAGTTAAATATAATAAACTACCTATCATACTGCGATATAACTTAGGATCTACACTTTTACCTATTGAATCCTTAGAGAGTTTAAGTGTCGTACTCATAGGAGTATCGAAGTTCTTACCACTCTCAAATCCAATTTTTTTTTACTAAGTTTAGAGCATACTTGGTTTGAGAGATAAATATCCCATCAACAAGCTGTTTCACTTGCAGACCTAGAAAATAGTTCAATTCTCCTACCATGCTCATTTCAAACTTGGACTTCATGAATTTTGCAAACTCAACAGACATTTTAGCACATGTAAATCCATAGATAAAGTCATCAACATATATTTGCACTATTAGAATGTGATCATTGTATTTCTTTACAAACAGTGTCTTATCAACACTATCCATTACAAAGTTATGATTTAGTAGAAACTTAGTCAACTTTTCGTACCATACCCTGGGAGGTTTTTTTAAACCATATAGTGCCTTTTTTCAGATGGTAAATATGGTTAAAATGTTTAGGATTTTCAAAATCCTTAGGTTGTTCTACATATACCTCCTCATACATATCACCATTCAAGAAAGCACTCTTGACATCCATTTGATAGATTTTAAAAATTTTGTAACAAGCAATGGATATTAACAGTCTAATAGATTCAAGACAAGCTACTGGGGCAAAGTTTTCATCATAATTGATGCATCCTATTTGAGTGTACTCTAATACAACCAGTCTCGTCTTATTTCTTATAATGTTACCTAATTCATCAGACTTATTTTTAAAGATCTAATTGGTTCCAATTATATGTTTATGATTAGGTCCATGAACCAAATGTTATACATCATTTTGAACAAATTGATTAAGTTCATCTTACATACATATAATCCAGTTTTCATCAGCAAGTGCTTCTTTTACATTGGCCAGCTCAATCTAGGAAGTGAAGCACACATAGTTACATATATTTTCAATTTGTTTATGAGTGCGCACACCAGTGAGAGGATTCCCGAGTATTTGATTAGTTGGATGGTCTTTAACTAATCGTAGTTAACATTTTACCCATTTTCTGTAACATGATAACTTAGACGAGCTTGAGTTACTGACAATATAAAAGTTCTTAGAAGTTCCGTGACCAGTCAATATCACAGAACCATTCTCATTAGAAATTTCACACCATTGATTGTTGAATTTGACGCTATGTTTATTATCACAGATTTTTAATATACTTAAGAGATTATGCTTAATCCCGTTTACAAATAAAACATTCTCAAATGGTGGAAGATTAAAGAGTTGAACCGTACCTTGGCCAACAATTCTGCAATTGCTACCATTACCGAAAATGACTGAACCATTAGCCATATCTTTAAGATTGGTAAATAAATCTTTGTCACCTGTCATATGTCTAGAGCATCCACTATCTAAGTACCACTTTAATTGATTTGAAGCCTTGAAAGCAGTGTGAGCAACCAAATAAGTAACTTTAGGGATCCATTTCATTATGGTTTTGGGTTTTGGAACATTGTTGGTTTTTCGATACTTGTACTTGTTATATATTCTACCATTCGAGTTGGATTTTAAAAGCTCCTTAAGTAGATCCATAAATTTTCAGCCAAAGGATTCTGATTCTAATTTCTATAGTTGATATGATTGCTTTTAGGTTTCATAGTATGAAAAGTTTTAGAATTTTAAAAATTATTTTGATATAGACTTTTCACTTTTGAGTTAAAGGATTCCCCTTTAATAAACTTAGGAGGAGTAGGCTAACTTTTAGGAGTGGTATTTTTATCGTAGCCTAAACCAGATCGATCGCCACATTTCCTAGATCTGGTTAAGAGTTTTTCTAGTTTAAGATTACCCTGGGCATACCTCCAAGTATCCTTCAAACTCAAGTGAGAAGAGACTTCTAATTTTAGATTATCATTCTCTGATTTTAGATTTTCAATTTGAGATGTTTTAAAATCTAAATCGCACTTGGTTTTTTTGAAAACAATAAGATAGATGCGATTTTTCTAAAAGTAGAGTATCAAAACTTTTTTTTAGCTTTAAAAACTTTTTTTTTTTTTGAAGTTTTAATTTTACAGCTATTTTGCAACTCTCCCTGTATAGGGCATTATAGACATCTTGTAAATCTTCATCATTTTTAGGATCACTTCTCTGATTGTCATCACAAGTTGAATCACAACTTTTTGAGGAAGTGACTCTGGCTAGAACCATTAAGTCCTTAACCTCATTATTAGACTTAGAATCAGAATCATCTGACTCAGAAGAAGTTTTAGAGCAGGATGATTTATCCTGTGTAGCCAACATACCTTTCCTTTTAGGTTTGTCCTTCTTTGTACATTTATTTGCCAAATGCACGTATTCATGGCAGTTGAAACATTTGTTTTCTTTAAGTGATTTCAAATTTTTAGATCTACCCTTTTTCCTCTCAGAGGATTTTTGAAAATCAACTCTCATTTTATTTTTAAAATTTTTATAAAACTTCTTGGCTAAATGTGCCATATCATCCACTAAATTTTCACAATCAGAATTATTAGAATTATGATAAATACCTTTAAAAGATTTCTGAGCTATGGATTTACCTTTAGGAGCCTTAAAATTTAACTTATAGGTATGTAAAGAGTCAACAAATTCTTCAACCTGCATGTTATCCATATCACGAAATTCTTGAATGGCAGTGACTTTTGAAATGAACCTTAAAATTGAGCGCAGTATCCTTGCACAGACTTTACTTTATGGGATGTTATCTCTAAGACCTCACATTGAGTTAACTATGTCATTTAACTTAGTATAGAAGTCCATGAATGTTTCACTTTCTTCCATATGTATTTCCTCAAACCTAGTGGTGAGGATTTGAAGTTTAGATTTCTTGACAGTAGTTTTACCCTCATGTGTCATTTTTAAGATATATCAGGCTTGTTTTGTAATATCACAAGATATAATTCTTTTGAATTCATCTAGTGATACTGCGCTAGTAACTGCATTTAAACCCTTGGCATTGGCATTGCCCTCATTTTTCTGAAGAGTGATCCAAGTATTATAAGGTGCAACCTTAAGAGTTTTAATACCATAAATGTTTAGAACTTCAATGGTAGGTGAGTTCCACCTAATCACTGTAGATTGCCACATATTTTCATCGATAGACCTAAAAAAAAAAATTCTCATTCTGGCTTTCTAATAGGCCTAATTGGAGCCATCAAATGGTGGTGGCCTAGTAATTGAAAGGCTATCAAAATTTGACATGATATAAGCTCAGATTGGTTAGCTCAGGAAATAAATCCAAATAAATGAGCTATTAGGCTTTGATACCACTTGAAAAGGTCTTAGGCGGGGGGGGGGGGGGGGGGGGGGGGCTTGAATAAGACTATGTGAAATTTAAATTTAAATGCGGAATTAAGAAAGAACTAAAACAAGATAACACTTATCAATCCCAAATAACAGATATAAATAGCAAGCTTAAATGCACAAGTATTGAGAGGTTGATATAGATGTTGTTCTAAGGACAACCTTACACCAAAAGCCAATGACATATGATAAGACAACCTGATTTCTAAAACGGTCTGTGTATCAAATTCTCAAACCAATACAGAGGAATAAAGAATAAACATAAATAAATATTTACTGCTATTACAATATTCACAACATATGTAGAAAATAAATTACAATCATTCACCACAAATGCACAATAATAAAAATTCACCACAACTCTAGCAATTATAGTGGTTTGCTTGTGTGTACACCAACTGTTAGAAAACAGCTACACAACTACTCCACTCCCAATATCCTCACCCACAGGATCTTAGCTTTCACTATGTAATAGGTTTTCCAAGGTTCACCCAAAACCTTCACAATTATTTTTTCAAAGGGCTATCACAATTAAAAAACCCCACTCACTGAGATTTTCTGGCTATCTCAGTCAAAACAAAAAATGAAAGATTTTCTGGCAATCTTACAAACAAAATACAGAAAATTAAGATGTACTTATCTGAAGATTCTTCTTTTGATGAAGCCCGGTAGAAACAATTCGATGTAGATGCTCAATGTACATATTCAATGTCCAATGTTACATATGAAAGGGTTCTTAGGTCTAAATGATTTTTAAAATAAATGAACCTGGGCTAGCTTGATTTGATTTTGATCTCAAAAAGGGTAAAATCAATATTCCCTTTTCAAAAGTAATAGAATTAAATAGAGATCACAAAATCAAATGTAAAAAAGCTATTAAAAGAATCTTAAATACTAATCAATTAGCTTTTCGAATGTGGGGACAAGTTTCTTAGAGTTGTGACTTGAATATCTTTAAATGAATTGAAAAACTCTAAAAATTGTCCTTAATTTATAGGCAAAAATACCATTCACTCGATTGACCTAGTGGTCAGCTCGACTGGTCGAAGGACCGACAAAATTTTAAAGTTTCTGGTGAGATAAGATAAGATCGCTACTCATGCTCGACTGGTCGAGAAAATTCTTAGACTGGTCGAGCCAGTGTCTGGACTAGTCGAACCATGACTAGTATTGGTCGAAAAATGACCTATAAAATTATCAAATGAATTATGGTATAAGTGAAAATTGTATGACCTATCCTAAGGTCAATCAAGGGTCAAACAAACCTTACTTGTGAGATTGATTCATCACATATCATTCTCTTGAAGTAGTTGAAGCTTGAAGACTTGATCTAGTACTTAAACTTCTTGTTCTTAAACCTTTTGATCATGTACTTGAACTTCTTCTTCTTGAAAGTGAACTTCTTGATGTTGTACTTGAACTGATCTTACAATAACCGCTAAATAAGATACAGATTCTAAGAGGTTTTGGCACTAGAAAATTTGACAAACCTAGGGGCTGGATAAGATAGTATTTACAACATGCAAGAAGCCTACTGCACGAATGCATCGACTCCAATGGAAGCAATAAAGGCGGAATCTGGGCCTCCATTTACTGACGACATCATACTGGCACGACTGTTGGACAGGTTCCGTTTATCTCAGATCACTTCGTTCTCAGGAAATGCCTACCCATCGGAGCATATAGAGTCCATTAGGGTCTATATGGAACTCTATAATGCATCTGACACAGTAATGTGCCAAGCTTTCTCCTTAACCCTAATTGGAGCTACTCAGCTGTTGTTCAAGAGTTGAAGCCAAACTCCATTAGTTCGTTCTCCCAGCTCAGTCAAGCCTTCGTCACAAACTTTATTGAGGGAAAGAAGATACTTAAACCGGCTGTCCTCCCCTTTACATCATTTAGAAGGACGGCTAACTACTGAAAGATTACGTCAAATGCTTCAACCTGGAAGCGTTGCAAGTCCGAAAGCATACTGAAGTACTTACCCTGATCGCAACCATGGGAGGACTAAGAGATCGTCGGTTTGTAAGGCCTGTATCCTAGTTCGTACCATTCCATATACTCCTACAGTCCTCCCAGTCGAATTCCAACAACGTGCAACCTGTAACTGACGTTTGCTTGCGAGCATAAGCCAAGTCCTGTATATCTGAGTTGACTCGACCCGAGACTTGTATTATTGCGACCAGATCGTCGCCGCAGTTCCGACGCCATATCTCACACGCCGAGGTGGTACTTGGGCCAGGAGATGTGGACCCGCGTTGGGTTCGAGGAAAATGCCCCGTATTACAAATACTGAGGGAATCTCTAGACAAGTCACATCAATCCATCAATCAAGTACAAGCAACCTAACCCATCCCTCTCTTACGCAACCTTCCCTAAAGTCAACTCTCTCTTACAACCAAGTACACATCCTTCAGCCATCACCCATCTCTTAGCCATCACACCCCATCACTCACCCATCCCTCTCTCTCTTACAACCTCTCTCTCATCTCTCTCTCTCTCATTCTCCCAAGCAACTCCATGAGAGTCTTACGTCCATGGCTTCCATGGAGAAGCTAGTGTGGCCCACCTTCCTACCATCCATTCCCACCCTTCATGATCAATCTCAACCATTAAAATTCTTTCCTTGGAGCTCTAACATGCATTGACAGAAGAAGGAAGAGGAGATCCAAAGGTGGGTGCTTTTATTTGTTGATTTTGTAATTTGAGGGCCCACATATGTGGGACCCATCTTGATATATGTATTGTATCATGGAGGAGCTTATAGTGGCGGAGCTCCTCCCATCATCACCGTTCTATTTCTCTCTCTCTCTCTCTTTCTTTTTGTTCTCGATGATGATGATGATTGTATGGCCCACTTGATCCACGCCATCCATGAGATGGACCCCACCTTTAAAACTGATTGGCAAGTGTACAACAACACCAAGTTCTGGTGGGCTGTGCATGAGGGACCCACCTGATATGGAAAATGGGTTGGCTAGATACCACACACCAGTTATATAGCTGGTATATTGTCACCACCAAGCTCAGTGGGTCCCATTGCTGACTGACGTCAGCAAGTTATGTGGGCCGACATAATGTATGTGCCTCATGTTCACGCCGTCTAGTGGCTGTGGGACCCACCTTAGTGTATTTGTTATATATGTACCGTCAATCAGCTAGGACGGTCGTCCCTGATGCATTGGATCTACATCCAGACCGTTCATCTGTGGACGGTGGGGGCGTGGACGAAGGAAACACACATATATCAGCTTTATCCAGACAGTGGGCCACGCTGACGTTGACCCACCGTGATTTATGTGTGATATCCACACCGTTCCTCCAGCGTCCAGGCCTGGACACTGGGGTGCTTCATATACAATATATATATATATATATTATAAAATAAATGGCCCCACGTGGGACCCATCTCTGTAAAAAAAAGGGATTTGGCTGGTGTACGCCAAACACCAGGTATACAGCTGCTGCATTTGGGTTTGATCGACACCGTCCATTAGCTGGTGTAAATGACGTCACCAAGCTCTGAGGGTCTCACCATGGTGAGTGTTTCATCCCACCGTTCGTCTGGACGGTGGGGACGACTGTGATGTGTGTTGCATCCCACCGTCCAGTACGTGGACGGTAGGGACCACCATGATGTATATGTTTTATTCTCAACATCCATCTGGACGCCGTAATGTATATCTTTAATCCAAACTGTCCAGATGGCATGGTGGGCTCCCTTGATGTATGTGTTACATCCAAACCATCCATTCATCTGATGAGCTCGTTTTTAGGCTTGAGACCAAAAAAGATGCATGTCTATCAGGTGGATCACGCTGTAAATCAGTGGAGATTGAACATCCCCCATTGAAATCCTTTTAAAGACCACGGCAGCTTTGCATCAAAACAATACTTGTTTTTCATCTTAACTGGGTCTTTGTGACCTTATGAATAGATTGGATGGAAAATAAATGTTACGGTGGGCCCACTTAATGAAAATATAGCCCATTATTAAGGCCTATTTGATACATCCCATTTGATTCGACTTGGTTTATTTGATACAGCCTATCTGATGAATTTGGGTCCCATTTGATGAGGCCCGATGTGATGTACTTGGAGCTTATTTGATAAGGCCCTTGTAAGCTGCCCAACTCGTTGTATTTGCGGAGGCCCAACATGACGTATTTCGACCCATTTGAGTGAGGCCCATTGGCGCGGCCCATTGATGCGGCCCACTTGGCATATATGAGGCTCACCTTTGATATGTTTATGACCCATCCATGAGGCCAACCTTTGATGTGGTTTTGGCCCATCCATGAGGCCCACCTTGTTGTATTTGTGGTCCATCCATGAGGCCCACCTTGATGTACTTTTGGCCCATCTGTAAGGCCTACCTTGATGTATTTGTGACCCACCCATGAGGCCCACTTGTTGTGTATTTGAAGCCCATTGTATTAGGCCTATTGATGTGGCCTATTGATATAGCTCACTTGATGTGTATGAGGCCCATTAGAGCGGCCCATATCATGCGGCTCACTATAATGTGTTCATGACCTTTGGTGAGGCCAGACGCTCATTATATGTTTTGGCTCTACATGTAGGCCACTCCTTAGGAGCAATGTTAGTTAGATGTTCACATTGATGGGCAATGATGATTGAATGTCTACATTGTGACCTTTCCTTAGGCCTTGCTAGGCTCATTCTCATAATTCTCTTGTGGGTTAATCCAGATAAGTGGGCCCCATTCGTCATAGATTGATGATTTCACGCTATCTGATTTGATATAATCACGGCTGAGGGACAATCTTTATGTTATAGTCATAGATTGATGATTTCGTGCTATCTGATTTGATATAATCACGGCCGAAGGACGATCTTTATGTTATGGTTGATCGGCTGCCCATCAATGGATCCCGCCTTGTTTATATACTAATTAACGGTGCCGATTATCGATGCCGATTGTCGATGCTGATCATCGATTTGGATTGTTGAGGTTGAGTATCGAGGGCCGATTCTAATTTGTCGAGGCTGATCGTATAGGCGGATTCCGATTATAGAGGTCGAGTATCGAGGCCGATTTCGATTGTCAAGGCTGAGTATCGAGGCTGATTCCAATTTGTCGAAGCTAATTGTATAAGCTAATTTTGATTGTCGAGGTCGAGTATCGAGAACGATTCTGATTGTCGAGGTCGAGTATTGAGGCCGATTCTGATTTGTTGAGGCTAATTGTATAGGATGATTCCGATTGTCGAGGCTAAGTATCGAGGCCGATTCTGATTTGTCAAGACCAATTGTATAGGCCGATTACGATTGTCGAGGTCGATTGTATAAGTCGATTCCGATTGTTGAGGCAGAGTATCGAGGTTGATTCCGATTGTCAAGGTCGAGTATCGAGGCCGATTCTGATTGTCGAGGTCGAGTATCGAGGTCGATTTCAATTTATCGAGGCCGATTGTATAGGCTGATTTCGATTGTCGAGGCTGAGTATCAAGGCTGATTCGAATTATCGAGGCCGAGTATTGAGGGTGATTCTGATTTGTTGAGGCCGATTGTATAGGCCGATTCCGATTGTCAAGGCCGAGTATTGAGGCTGATTCCAATTTTGTCGATGCCGATTATATAGAATGATTTTGATTGTCAAGGCCGATTCCGATTGTTGAGGCCGAGTATCAAGACTGATTCCGATTTGTCGAAGCCAATTGTATAGGCCGATTCCGATTGTCGAGGCTGAGTATCGAGGCCAATTCCGAGTGTTGATTCTGATTATTGAGGCCGATTTCGATTATCGAGGCCGATTGTTGAGACCTATATGATGTATATGCGACCTGTAGTTGAGGCCTATTGTGATGTGTATTCGGCCTATGTGATACATATGCAACTCATGTTTAAGGCCTAATGTGATGAATATGAGGTTTATGTGATGAGGCCCATTGTGATGCATTTGTGGGCCAGGCGATGGAGTCCATTGTGATGTATATTAGGCCCATGTGAGACACCCATCATGATGTGTATTAATCTCTTGAGTGAGACCCATGATGTTGTATATTAGGCCCTTGTGTGAGGCAATGAGTCTACTATATGTTAGGCTCTATGTGGGCTCATTCCTTGGGGGCAATGTTAGTTAAATGTCTACATTATCACGACCGATTATCGATGCCGGTTATTGATACCGATTATGAGTATGTGACAACATAACATCATGATACATGTACATACGTATCATCTGCATGTTTATTATGAGATGTGATTGACCATTGCATATGTCATAGTACAGATGGTTTATGAGACTCACTAATAGGTGAAGTTATTCCACATGAACGCACGGTATGCGGAAGATTGATGCATGATTGCACTGCGTGACTTATACATCTTGCACTGTGTGATTGTGATTGTTGTACGCCCTAACGACATTAGGGCCATAGCCTCCACAGGCATGTCATGGAAGACCAGATGAGACACCAAAAATGTTTGGTTCTAGCATACAGGCGCCATAAATGTCCCTGGGTGAAAATCTCTAAACCTCCAAGGCCAGGAGATGGCCCAACATCTAGACCGAGTGGATACATGAGTGCCCGAGTGCCGAATACTAGGAGGTTGTGTCTCCCACTGTGTTGTGGTCGGTTGGAAGTAGGTGTGGCCTTACCCGCCTGAGGGTAAGGGGCATAGCTATGCTGAGTTTTGACCAGCTCGTGAATGGGTCCGCTATCGACATTCCGGGCAGATATTGGTTGATTACTGGCCATACGGATAGTGAGGTCTCTTCCACTTGCATGGTCGTGCGTCAGTGGGCGGCGGTTGCATGTAGAGTGTACTAGATCCCAGTGATAATTTCAGAGAGGAACCGTACTGATATGTGGACTTATTGAGTAAGAGTTGCATACTCATTCGTTAATTCATTCACTATCCACTCGGGTTGGAGTTGCGCAACTATTTGTTACGTGTACCTTCATAACGACCAGGATTTCAGTTGGGGGGTGCGACTAACCTGAGATCAGGAGTTTATCACATTGAGTCTGACTATCCAAATTTAGGTATGAGACTGGTTTGGATAGAAGTCCCTTTTAATGGACCCCAAAGCCTGCGATACTACGTACTATCATCCCAAATTCACTTCAGCTCCAGCTTGTTCATTTCATTCGCACCGCATATTACATTGCATCCGCAACATTTAACATTTTGGGTTGCCATGTTTCTACAGTGATATAGCCGTTAGTATTTATGCCTTACGTCACATAGCCTTGGTACCGCTGATGGCACTCATGGACTTATCAGTATATTTCCAATTTCTCTGATATCGAATGATTCATGATCTTGTCTGTATTTCTACCTATTTTGATATTGTATGATTTATGGCATTGTATTGTATACTCGGCACTTATCTTGCACACACACTTTCACCACCCACTAAGCTTTCTATAAGCTTATGCACGATAGATGCATGCAGGTGGTGTTCGGTTGCAGCAGCGTCGAGCATGGAGCCTGCAGCGGTCTTCTGGAGCTTTGACTTCAATAATTGTATTTCCCTTTTAGTATTGTATTCAAATATTTATATTAGTGGATATGTGATGATGATGTTGCCTTTATGATTTAAGTATACTTGTGTTTATGCTTAATACGAGTTAAATGTATATTGAAAAATCCTCCTTATACGATCCTAGGATTGGAATCTGGCGTATGGACGCTGGGTGCCGATACTGGGGTACTATGGAGGTTGTCAGCACCGGATTCGACGATCGAGAATTTTATGAGCCCGATTTTCAAGTTTAGGGCGTGATAGAAATTGGTATTAGAGCATAACTTTGGAATACCTGATGATAACATCACATATTTGCTAATAACTACCCTTCACTCTATGGTTGTTGAGGACTTAGAATGATTAGACCCCCCGAGTTCAAATAAGTTAGAGATTTTCTGATATAGCTCCCTACCATTGAGATTGTGAGGCTGCATAGTAGTCCAGTCTCAATCGTTTTTTACCGGGATTCGAGGATCAGTGAGGTCATCTTAGTGTTGATGAGGCATCTTGGAAGCGCGAGGCTATGATTCGCGAACGTTATCCCCATCTCTTCGATGCTTGGTTGTATATGGTGGTTCTGATTATATCTATGAAGATAAGATTTTCCTACCTTAGTGAACTCTATATTGGTTGTGTTGTAGTTTAAATTTCGAGGATAAAATTTTTATTAGGAAGGGAGAGTTATAAGACCCGTATCCTAGTTCATACCGTTCCGTATACTCCTATGGTCCTCCTGGTCGAATTTCGACAACCGGTGACCTGTAATCGACGTTTGCATGTGAGCCTAAGCCGACTCTTTTATATCTGAGTCGACTCAATCTGAGACTTGTATAATTGTAACCGCGCCGTCGCTGTGGTTCCGATGCCATATCTCGCGCCTCGAGGTGGTACTTGGGCCAGGAGATATGGACCCAGGTTCGGTTCGAGGAAAACACCGCGCGTTTTCTGTATACTCCTGCGCTCCTCCTGGTCAAATTTTGACAATCGACGACCTATAATCGACATTTGCGGGCAAGCCTAAGCGGAGTCCTTCATATCTGAGTCGAATCGATTCGAGACTTGTATCATTGCGACCACGACATCGCTGCAGTTCCGACGCCGTGTTTCGCGCGCCGAGGTGGTACCCGGGCCAGGAGATATGAATCTGCGTTTGGTTCAAGGAAAACGCTGCGCATTGCAAATACTAAAAGAATCTCTATGACAAGTCACATCAATCTATCAATCAAGTACAATCAACCCAACCCATCCCTCTCTAACACAACCTTACCTAAAGTTTACTCTCTCTTACTATCAAGTACACATCCATCACCCATTACCCATCTCTCACCCATCACACCCCATCACTCACCCATCCCTCTCTCTCTCTCTTACAACCTCTCTCTCTCTCATCTCTCCTTCATTCTCCCAAGCAACTCTATAAGAGTCCAACGTCCATGGCTTCCATGGAGAAGCTAGTGTGGCCCACCTTCCTACCATCCAATCCCACCCTTCATGATCAATCTCAATTGTTGAAATTCGTTCCTTGGAGCTCTAACATGCATTGGCGGAAGAAGGAAGAGGAGATCCAAAGGTGGGTGCTTTTATTTGTTGATTTTGTGATTTGAGGGCCCACATATGTGGGACCCATCTTGATGTATGCATTGTATCATGGAGGAGCTCATAGTGGCGGAGCTCCTCTCATCATCACCGTTCTATTTCTCTCTCTTTCTCTCTTTCTTTTTGTTCTCGATGATGATGATGATTGTATGGCCCACTTGATCCACATCATCCACGAGATGGACCCCACCTTGAAAATTGATTAACAAGTGTACAATAACGCCAAGTTCTGGTGGGCTGTGCATGAGGGACATACCTGATATGGAAAATGGGTTGGTTGGATACCTCACACCAGTTATATAGCGGGTGTATTGTCATCACCAAGCTTAGTGGGTCCCATTGCTAACTGACGTCAGCAAGTTATGTGAGGCTGACATAATGTATGTGCCTCATGTTCACGCCGTCTAGTGGCTGTGGGACCCACCTTGGTGTATTTTTTATATCTCTACCGTATATCAGCTAGGACGGTGGCCCCTGATGCATTGGATCTACATCCAGGCTGTCCATCTGTGGACGGTGGGGGCTGGACGAAGGAAACACACATATATCAGCTTTATCCAGACAGTGGGCCACGCTGACGTGGACACACCGTGATTTATGTTTGATATCCACACCGTTCCTCCAGCGTCTAGGGCCTGGACACTAGGGTGCTTCATATATATATATATATATATATATATATATATATATATATATATATATATATTATAAAATATAATAATATGTGGCCCCACGTGGGACCCACCTCTATGAAAAAAAAGGATTGGCTAGTGTATGCCAAACAACAGGTATACAGCTGCTGCATTTGGGTTTGATCCACACCATCCATTAGCTGGAGTAAATGACGTCACCAAGCTCTGAGTGTCCCACCATGGTGTGTGTTTCATCCCATAGTCCGTCTGGACGGTGGGGATGACTGTGATGTGTGTTCAATCCCACTGTCCAGTACGTGGATGGTAGGGACCACAGTGATGTATATGTTTCATTCTCAACATCCATCTGGACGTCGTACTGTATATGTTTAATCCAAACTGTCTAGATGGGACGGTGGGCCCTCCCTTGATGTATGTGTTACATCCAAACCATCCATCCAGCCGGTGAGCTCAATTTAAGGCTTGAGACCAAAAATGAGGCCGGTCCATCAGGTGGACCACGCTGCAAATCAGTGGAGATTGAACATCCACCATTGAAATCCTTTTAAAGACCACGACAGCTTTCCGTCGAAGCGATACTTGTTTTTCATCTTAACTGGGTCTTTGTGACCTTATGAACAGATTGGATAGAAAATAAATGTTACGGTGGGCCCACTTAATGAAAATATAGCCCATTATTGAGGCCCATTTGATACGGCCCATTTGATTTGACTTGGTCCATTTGATATGGCCCATCTGATGAATTTGGGGCCTATTTGGTGAGGCCCGATGTGATGTACTTGGAGCTCATTTGATAAGGCCCTTGTAACAGGCCCAACTCATTGTATTTGCGAAGGCCCAACATGACCTATTTCGACCCATTTGAGTGAGACCCATTGGCGCAATCCGTTGATGCGGCCCACTTGGCGTATATGAGGCCCACCTTTGATGTGTTTATGGCCCATTCACGAGGCCCACCTTTAATGTGGTTATAGCCCATCCATGAGGCTCACCTTCGATGTGATGTATTTGTGGCCCATCCATGAGGCCCACCTTGACGTACTTGTGGCCCATCTATGAGGCCCACCTTGATGTATTTGCGACCCACCCATGAGGCCTAATTGATGTGTATTTGAAGCCCGTGATATTAGGCCCATTGATGTAGCCCACCTGATGTGTATGGGGCCCATTAGTGCCGCCCATATCATGCGACCCATTGTAATGTGTTCGTGACCTTTGGTGAGGCCATGAGCTCATTATATATTTTGGCTTTACATGTAGGCCACTCCTTGGGAGCAATGTTGGTTAGATATCCACATTGATGGGCAATGATGGTTAGATGTCTACATTGTGACCTTCCATTAGGCCTTGCTAAGCTCATTCTCACAATTCTCTTGTGTGTTAATCCAGATAAGGGAGCCCCATTTTTCATAGACTGATGATTTCACGCTATCGGATTTGATATAACCACGGTCATGTTATGGTTGATCAGTTGTCCATTTATGTATCTTACCTTATATATATGCTAATTATCGGTGCAATTATCGATGCTGATTGTCAGTGCCGATTATCGATGCTAATCATCAATTCCGATTATCGAGGCTGAGTATCGATGTCGATTTCGATTTGTCAAGGCCAATTGTATAGGCCGATTCCGATTGTCGAGGTGAGTATCGAGGCCGATTCCGATTGTCGAGGCCGAGTATCGAGGCCGATTCCGATTTGTCAAGGGTGATTGTATAGACCAATTCTGATTGTCGAGGCCGAGTATCAAGGTAAATTCTGATTGTCGAGGCCGACTATCGAGGTCGATTGTATAGGCTGATTCCGATTATCGAGGCCGAGTGTCGAGACTGATTCCGATTTTCGACACCGATTCCGATTTGTCGAGACCGATTGTATAGGACGATTTCGATTGTCGAGGCCGATTTTGATTTTGTTGAGGCTGATTGTATAGGCCGATTCTAATTGTCGAGGCCAATTTTGATTTGTCGAGGCCGATTGTATAGGCCGATTCTAATTGTCGAGGTCGAGTATCAAGGTCGATTCCGATTCTCGTGGCCAAGTATCGAGGCCAATTTCGATTGTCGAGGCTGATTTCGATTGCCAAGGCCGATTGTCGAGACCTATATGATGTATATGCGACCCGTAGTTGAGGCCCATTGTGATGTGTATTCGACCTATGTAATGTATATGCAACCCGTGTTTAAGACCTAATGTGATGAATATGAGGTTTATGTGATGAGGCCCATTGTGATGCATTTGAGGGCTAGGCGATGGGGTCCATTGTGATGTATATTAGGCTCATGTGAGAGGTCCATCGTGATGTGTATTAAGCTCTTGAGTGAGACCCATGGTGTTGTATATTAGGCCCTTGTGTGAGGCAATGGGTCCAGTATATTTTAAGCTCTATGTGGTTCATTTCTTGGGGGAAATATTAGTTAAATGTCCACATTATCGAGACCGATTGTCGATGCCAGTTATTGATACCGATTATGAGTATGTGACAACATAGCATCATGATACATGTTTATACGCATCATCTGCATGTTTATTATGAGATGTGATTGACCATTGCATATGTTATAGTACAGATGGTTTATGAGAATCCCTAATAGGTGAAGTTATTCCACATGAGCGCACGGTATGCACAGGATTGATGCATGATTGAACTGCATGACTCATGTATATCGCATTGTGTGATTGTGATTACTGTACGCCTTAGCGACATCAGGGCCATAGCCTCCACAGGCATGTCGTGAACGGCCAGATGAGAAACTAAAAATGTTTGATTCTAGCATACAGGCGCCATTGATGTCCCTGGGTGAAAATTCCTAAACTTTTGAGGCTTAGAGACGCCCCAATATCGAGACCGAGTAGATACATGTGCGCCCGAGTGTTGAATGCGTGTCTCCCACTGTATCGTGGTCGGTTGGGTGGGGGTGTGGACTTACCCACCCGAGGGTAGGGGCATAGATAGGTTGAATTTGACTAGCTTGTAAATGGGTCCACTATGAACGTGCCAGGTAGATATTAGATGACTACTGGTCAGGCGGATAGTGAGTTCTCTTCCACATGCATGGTCACGCATCAGTGGATGGCAGTTGCATGTAGAGTGTTAAGACCCCGATGATGATTCTAGAGAGGAACCGTACTAATATGTGGATTTATTGAGTAGGAGTTACTCTTTCATTCATTCATTCACTATCCACTTGGGCTGGTGGTGCGCAATTATTTATTACGTGTACCTTCGCAATGGCCAGGATTTCGGTTGGGGTGCACGACAAACCTGAAATCAAGCATTTACCACATTGAGTCTGACTATCCAAATTTAGGTATGAGACTGGTTTGTATAGAAGTCCCTTGTGATGGATCCCATAGCCTGCGATACTACGTACTATCATCCCGAATTTCCTCCACCTTGTTCATTTCATTCGCACTGTATATTGCATTGCATCCGCCACATTTAACATTTTGGGTTGTCATGTTTTTGCATTGATATGGTCGTTAGCATTTATGCTTTGCATCACATAGCCTTGGTACGGTTGTTTACACTCATGTACTTATCAGTATATTCCGCTTACTTTGATATCGTATGATTCATGATCTTGTCAAGATTTTCGCCTATTTTGAAATTGTATGATTTATGACATTGTATTATTATATACTCGGTACTTATCTTGCACACACACTTTCACCACCCACTAAGCTTTCTATAAGCTTATGCACTATAGATGTGTGCAGGTGGCGTTCAGTTGCAGAAAGCATGGAGCATGCAGCGGTCTTCTGGAGCTTTGACTTCGATAATTGTATTTCCCTTTCAACATTGCATTCAAATGTTTATATTAGTGGATATGTGATAATGATGTTGCCTTTGTGATTTGGGTATACTTGTGGTTATGCTTAATATGAGTTAAATGTACATTGAAAAATCTAGGATCCTAGGATCGAAATCTTGCGTATGGACACCGGGTGCCGAGAATGGAGTACTACGGAGGTTGTCGGCAACGTATTCGGCGATTGAGAATTTTGTGAGCCCGATTTTTAAGTTTGGAGCGTGACATGGTTCCTCTTCTCACTAGATAAAGCTCCCCCGACCACAGAACAAAAGACGAGGGCCGAACTAAGTTCGGTCACTATGAACAGAAAGAGGAAGGACGACTATTCACGCGACAACCATCGATCAATTAAATGACCCGACAGAAGGTTCAAGATATACACTCCTCTTAATAAAACGTTTGAACAAGTCTTGATAGAGATTCAGGACAAGCACGTCCTCACTTGGTCGAGTAAGTTGAAATCTGACCCTAACAAAAGAAGTAAGAGCAAATACTGTTTCTTCCATCGAGATCACAATCATCTGATGCACGATTGCTTCAATCTCAAACAGGAAATCGAGGAACATATTTGTAGCGGTCACCTAGGAGAATATGTCAGTCATCGAGAAGAATGGGCTATGACAAAAGATGCACCCCCCTGTCAACAATGGACCAACAGGATAAATCTGCACTATCTTCGGAGGACTTGGGGGCAAGCTCGGAAAGCCCATGCACGAAGAATTGTTCATTTTGACTTAGAACACGAAATCCTCACAACTAATCGACCTTCGAAAGAATAAAAGGTGGAGACTTGCAGCTTAACCTTTACTAAAGAGGACGCCCAAGGAGTTCACCATACACACGATGACGTGCTCATGGTCACCCTGACCATAGCCAATCGTAAAGTGTTCTGAATCCTTGTAGACACTGGATCGTCGGTAGACAGCCTCTTTGCACAGGCATTTGATGAAATGGGAGTTGGTCGATCTAGACTTCGACCTGTCAAGACTCCACTGCTCTATTTCTCTAGCTGTAAGGTCATACTAGAAGGATCGATATAGCTTCCACTAACAGCCAGGGACAAGCAGAACCAGGTGACTACGATGATCGACTTCTTGGTAGTAGATTGCCCATTCGTCTACAATGCAATCCTTGGCCAACCATCTCTTAATACCCTGCGAGTTGTAGTCTCGACCTACCACATGGCCATGAAATTCTCGACTGAATGGGGTGTTGGGTCAGTTAAAGGAGACCAACATGAGGCCTGGTAGTGCTACACGATGGTTTTAAGGGCTTCACACTAAACGATGACCGTCACCTCTCTGGACCCTCGCGAGGGTTCTAAAGAAAGAGAGTCTCTCATGGAGGACTTTGTTCTCATCCCGATCGACGATTCCGACCCATTGAGAACGATCCAAATTGGGTCATCCTTGGAACCTCCATTGCAAGACAGAATGATAGCCCTCCTTCGACACTATGTAGACGTCTTTGCACGGTCTCATGAAGACATACCCGACATCAACCCAAAATTCATCATGCATTGCCTAAATATCGATCTCGACCACCGACCGATTCGACAGAAGTGTCACATGCTCTGCCCCGAATGATATGTCGTGATCGGAGAAGAAGTCGATAAACTTCTGAAAGGCGGATTCATTGAGGAAGTCTACTATCTAGATTGGATAGCCAACATAGTTTATCACTTTGTGTCCCAAGTTACGAACAAAAGTCTCCCCTCATTCAAACAACTGAAGGGGAAGCAGGTCATGGATTGGACAGAAGAATGTGAGACAACCTTGCAAAAGCTCAAACAATATCTAGGGTCCCCACCATTAAACTCCAAACCCAAGCATGAAGAATCTCTACTACTATACTTGGATGTTTCCGATGTAGTAGTTAGCTCAGCCTTAATTAGAGAATAAGCAGGAAAATAATTTCTAGTATACTACGTCAGCAAAGCCTTAGTTTATACCGAAACCAAATACCTAAGCCTAAAGGAATTAGCATTGACATTGGTCATTTCTTCTCAATGATTGTGACCATACTTCCAAACTCACACCATCATAGTCTTGATAGATCAATCGCTCCATCAAGTGCTCCAAAAGCCAAAAGCCTCGGGAAGGTTGACCAAGTGGGCGATCGAGTTAAGTGAGTTCGATATCAAATATCAACCCTAAACAACTATTAAAGGTCAGGCATTGGCTGACTTAATTGTCAAAATAACTCCCTCATCTGGATAAGAAATCGACCTATCCAGGTTAGAACCTGTCCCAGACATTCCACCTGATCACGCACTTGACTCCCAGGTTGGTCTTGACCTACCTAAGTGGACGTTGCACGTTGATGGCTCATCCAACTCTAAGGCAAGTTAGGCCTGGATAGTCCTAAAGACCCCAGATGATATATACATGCAATATGCCTTAAGATTCAAATTTCAAGCCTCTAACAATACAACAGAATATAACATTTTTCTTGTCGGACTAAGGCTGACAGCCAATATGGGAGCTCAGCACCTTGAAGTCTTCAGCAACTCCCAGTTGGTCGTCAATCAAATAGCTGAAGCATACCAAGTCAAGAAGGAACACATGAAAGCTTATCTATGAAAAGCCAAAGAATTGATCGAAAGATTCCAAAAATGCAACATAGCTCTAATTCCTCGAGTGAAAGATTCCAAAGCTGACATGTTAGCAAAGTTAGCCACTGTGGACAAAGATGATATTCCAAGGTTAGTTCCAATTGAATTCCTTACTAAACCGAGCATTGACGAGGCTGACTCGTCTTAACTCTTCCAGTAAACTCGGAACCTACTTGGATGGATCCGATCGTCAAGTATTTTAGGAAAGATAAGCTACCCAAAGATCGGATGGAAGCACGCAAATTATGGACCAAAGTAGCTCGCAACACCATAGTGAACGACATCCTCTACAAGAAAGGGTTTTATCTCCCTTATCTTAGATGTCTCCAACCAGATGAAGCAGAGTACATCCTAAGGGAAACCCACGAGGGCATCTGTGGAAATCGCTCGGGAGGACAAGCCTTAGCCCATAAGGTCATTCGGCAAGGATATTACTGGCCGACTATACAAGTTGATGCTTAGGAGTTCACTGGGAAATGTGACAAATGCCAGTGTTTCATGAATATACCTTGGTAGTCCCCTACAAAACTCACTCCTATGATTAGGCCATGGCCATTCGCCTAATGGGTGATCAACATCATTAGTCCTCTTCTAATCGGCAAAGGTCAAGCCAAGTTTGCAGTGATCGCGGTCAATTACTTTACCAAATGGGTTAAAGGCGAACCTCTGGCGAAGATAACCGAGCAAAAGATTACAGACTTTGTATGGGAAAACATCATATACAGGTTTGGGATTCCTCGCACGATCGTCTCTGATAACGGAAAGTAGTTCGATAACGAGCATTTCCAAGGAATGTGGGAAAACCTCAGAATATGCAATGTTTAGTCATCGTCGTAACACCTGCAAGCTAATGGACAAGTCGAAGTGGTCAACAAGATCATCAAACATCACCTCAGAACCAAGCTTGAAAAAAACTAAGGGAGCATGGGCCGATGAACTCCCTGATGTCCTTTGAGTGTACAGAACTACCACTCGAACAACCACTGGGGAATCTCCCTTTTCTTTAGCTTATAGAGCAAAAGCAGTCACTCCAGTAGAAATTGGGCTACCAATATCTCAGATAGAGGCATTCGACGAACAACTGAACTCTGAGCTAATTGCGTTAAGTCTCGACCTTCTCGAGGAAAGGAGAGAACTAGCTCAGATCTGAATCGCTATTTGCCATTAGCAAGTGGTGCGTTTCTACAATGCCAGGGTGAATGTTAGGAGGTTCTGAGCTGGTGACTTAGTCCTTCGAAGAACCTTCCAATACAGTAAGGAACCAGGGTCGGGAACCTTGAGCTCAAATTGGGAAGGGCCCTACATGGTAATAAGTACAAGCTGACCTCAATTGTATGGCCTAGAAGATCTGGACGGTCAGATCCTACCTCATTCCTAGAACTCTTAACATCTCAAGATCTATCGTCCTTAGCAAACTGATTCAAAGTTTACTGTACACCTATCATATTCAAGATAGTGAAAATAAAAAATTTCACAGTATGGTTTCTGTTGTGATCGACCCACCTACAGGATTCGACCTATGGACAATCTATCTACATGATCCAACCTATGATCGATCTATCTACTAGGTCTAACTTATTAAAATCGACCCTTGGTCCGATCTACCTAACTTAGAAAAATTTGCGAATGAACACACCATTTCAAAAGATAAAAGGGTAAATTCCATTGATAAGCTCCCAAAAGCATGATTACATTAGGCTTCATTGAGAGGCAGAAGAGGGTTATAAAAAGGGGGCCGATTTTCATGCCTGGGGAGGCTGTTCAGGAGGTGCCTCATCACCAGATGCGTCGGAGCTCGAATCAACATCTTCATAATCAGAGAGGTCTAGCTCTAAAAAGACCTCCTTGATCTCCTTGACACACTTCGAGAGGCCTGGCTGGTATAAAGAATTTTTATCTTCTACATATGCCCAGGAAGACTTATATTCCTTGACAGTATCCTCTCGAGCGAAGGTGATAACTGCTCGGGTTTCTGTCTTAATCTTCTGGATCTTTACCTCGGTCTCCCTAAGCTTCACCCTAGCGTCCTTAAGCTTCGCCTTTAGCTCAGCCTCCCGTCGAGCCAACTTGTCAGAAGCTTCCGTAAGAAGCTTCTTTGTATCGTCTAGGTCAACCTATAAAGAAGAATCTTGAGCCTCCATAGTAACAGCCGTAGCTTAGGAATGTTTGGCTTTAGATTCCTTTTGCACAAGCTTCTGATCAGTCTCGCACATTTTCCTTTGCAGTTGAGTGATGTCGCGATGCACCTTCAACATGCAGGGGAAATCGCCACTGGTAAGCTAAGGAAGACGACTAAAAGGGGAAAAATGCAAATGGACCCTTTGAAATGCATCACGACTTCCCTTATATAGGAAAGCCATGTGGCAGCGCTTGAGTGCACCCATCAATGCAGGTTCTGTATGACGTCCCCTCCTCTACCCCGTTTCGACATGTGGCGTGACCCTACGCGTCAGTCGGCCTTAATATCAATAATTGGCCATGTGTTAATATTTGGTTGGTCTGACATGAAATGGTGGCCTGGCAGACCACGTGACCTCGAGCCACGAAACGCCACCTCGACTACGTTGTACATGATTATTGACACACCTCAACTTCTATGTTGGTCGCCATACTCGGCATTTATAACAATAGAACCCGACCTAAATTACATCTAACTTACTTCCCGAGTCTATACAGAATGACTCGAAAGTAAGGGGTGCTTACTGTTAGGAGTAAAATAATTCGACATATAAAAAGGGGCCGACTTTACAACCAACATAGATCCAATGGGCTAAAACTACTTACGAGACATCTACTGGTCAAGAAAGGTTGACCTAAAGTAGGTCGGCATAGACATAGGCCCACTCAACGAATAGTTGAGCTATTTAATAGGTCGGAACAACTACATGACGACTATAGGTCGATTATAGGTTGGTTGTAGGTCAACTCGACCATAGGTTGGCCATAGCTCGGCATTGTCTCCAAAATGGTTAAATGACCATCAGATTTCAACTAGGGTGAATGTTGATTTGTCAAACAACCTAGTATTACTTACTTCCGGGGTACCACACACCTCCATCGCCCGACCTCTCGCACATCGCCCTGAATGAACAGCTCGAGAATCTCTCGAATGGCTCGAAGATCTCTCCCAAGATTTTTGAGGGATAAGATCGGGTCCTAAGGATCTCAGAAGTTCATTATCCTGGGGAAATCCTTGGGGGATTGGATACCTGTGCGAGAACATGTCTGAAGTATCAGGAGTCCTAAACAAGAAAAACTTCATTATGTGTGATCTTCCTTCTCATATAAATAGAAAAGCCTTTAACCATTGTAAGGTATGCATACTCTATTTAAAATATGACTAGTGACTCTTTTCCAAAGAGATTATATCCTTCAAAGACCCAAGGTCCTGACTTAGGCATCAGAGGGTCCCATGTACTAGCCAGGGTCTCATTTGTCTCTCTTTTCCTTTGTGCAGATTTTTAAGAGTCTATCAAGGAGGGTCTACTGGAAAACTACATCAACAATATGAAAACAGAAAACATAGCTCGACTTGATATTCAGCTAGGATGGGTTGATCCGATGACTCGACTCAATATTCAATGATTATAAATTAAAAGAAAAAAGAAAAAAAAAGGCTTTTTTTGGTTGGGCATTGATCAGATGGCTAGGATCATCAAATGAAGTGATTCTAGAGAGTAATGGGGATCTGGTCCATGTGGTAATGTTGGTGCCTTGAAAAACTCTGAAAGATTGAAGGATCCTAAACCTTGGACCAATTTCCTACAATTAGATGGTTAAGGAGAATGAAAGCAATGGTTCACATTAAAAAGGAAAAATTCCAACAATCAAAGGGATCGATTCTTTCATTCCTTTTGGTAGCATCCCCATCTAATGTGGAACCATTAGATCAATGGTTTGGATCACTAAACCATAGTCCCAATATGGTGGAATCCTATGTTTCTTGATTAGTAGAATCATATGATCCCTTGGAATGTAGGAAACCATTCCTTAGCATTGTTTTTTTTTTTTACTCTCTCTCTCATAATTAGTTTTTAGTTGGGTTGATGGATAACTTTTTATTTTTATTTTTATTATTTATTTTTATTATTATTATTTTATTTAATGTTAATAGTTTAGATATCTCCAAGGTGGTAAGGTTTTAAAGGTAACACATGTTGGTGTTGTGTGTCTTGTCAAGCCAATAATGATGACTATGATTATGCATATACATGACGGATGCATTCATTGATATATTAGACAACATAAATGTGTGTGAACCTTTTATTGGGTATAATTTTATGGGTTATAGGGAGGAATTCTTTCAGTTGTCCTAAGGTGAGTTGGGGCACAAGAGCTACTTAAAAAGAAAGAGTTGTGGTTCATGAATTTTCAATACCCTAAATTTCATAACGATTGAGTGGAATTGGACATTTCATGAAAGGTTAAGTGACCATCAAGTGTGAGAGAACAAGAGACAAGGTGAGATGGAAGGTCTCACACTTGATTGAGCATTTGTATTAGAGGATCACATCAAGTCTCTAATTTGGGAGACATATCATGACTGAATTAGATCAATTTGATCATGTTGAACTCTTCCCTCACATTGGTGTTTATTTTTAGTGGGCGATGTTGATTAATGAATGATATCAAATTGGCCCACTTTATTAAAGGGGTCATGAACATCAACAATCCCATATTTTGGCCCACTTTATTTAAAGGGTCATGAACATCAACAATCCCATATTTTGGCCCACTTTATTAAAGGGGTCATGGACATCGCTTGAACAACAATCATTGTTATCCATGGCCTTCATAGAGTGGACCCATCAAGTACATTTGATTTGGGCTTAAAGATGGCCCAAAAACTTTGTAAAATGGACATATATTCATGCAAGCCCATTTAGCCTAGAGACAAGGCCTAAAAACCGACCCATTATCCATTTCTACTTGATCTCACTCTCCTTTACTAAGCCTACTTATTGTCTTTGTTTGCGCTTATACAATGGCTAAAACCTCACTCTATCATGCCTTAAAACGAGACAGACCACAAGCCCTTGATCCAGGCCCATTTTAAAAAACATAACCCCATCTCTCTTCATCTTCTACATTTCGGGTTTAAAAAATGCATTTCTCTATTGGACAACCATGGCTGCGAAGTTGAAGTCAGCGGCCTTACGCTGGAGGGAAAACGAGAGAGATGAGAGAGGCCAGATTTTTAGATGTGTGTGTGTGTGTGTGTGTGTGTGAGAGAGAGAGAGAGAGAGAGAGAGAGAGAGAGAGAGATGGTTCAACGAAAACGCTTGTGTGCCATTGCTACTATCATGACTATTAATTGCGACCTCCAAGGCTACTGCTGTTGAGGCCAGTCGGTGGTGGCCCTCAGCCAAAATGAGAGAGAAATAGATCGATAGGGTGAGAAAAGTTGTGAGAGAGAGAGAGAGAGAGTGATGGAGAGGAGGAGAGAGATCGAGAGAGGAAAAGAAGAGGACGACCAGCAGTAGTTGTGGCCAGCGGGGCAGCTCGCATGAGTCTGGGCCAACTTTGGCTTTCCCATACTAAACAACCCAAAGTGGGTCACTGGCCTTCATACTTCAATTTCTCATTCTCTTTCCATTTTTAATTGTCCAGGAGCTATACTCCCATGGTAACTGCAAAATTAAATAAAATGGGCACCATCTAAATATTAATTAAAATAAAATGATATAATTAAATAATAAAATTTTGGATTTATCTTAGAAATTTCTCTCTTATACCACCGAAAGTTGATGGGCTAGTGGTAGAATCAATGATCTACATGATTTGGAAACTTTTGTATAAAGATGAAGATAGACTGTGAATGACTAGACATCCACTAACCACTATAAGAATAAAAAGAATCTTAACAATTATTTTAATAACACGGTAACAATTAAATTTTTTAGATAATTCTCCTTGAGTTTTTTTGTATAATATTACTTCAACCTTAATGAGACTTTTATAAGATATATAAACTATATATATATATATATATATATATATATATATATATATATATATATATATATATACATAAAGAATTACTAATTACAAAATCTATATATATGAAAGGAGATGATTCGCCATCACCCCTTCAAACTGATGTTGGGGATTTACTAGCAACAATTTGGGAACTAGTAAAGAGTAACAGGGGGTCGTCATAGTCTTTGTGATAATATCCAATATGATCATGAGATGCCATGTGAGGAAGTGAAATAAATTCAGACTAAAACATTTCTTGAATGAAATGACAATCAATCTCAATGTGTTTTGTCTACTCATGAAAGACATGATTAGAAGTAATTTGGATAGCATTGGTATTGTATACATGGAATGGAGTAGGTGTAGTAATATGAATCCCAAAATCATAAAGGATGCCTCTTAACTAAACAATCTCACTAAATGTAGGGGACATAGCTCGATATTTAGATTTTGTGCTGGACTTTAAGACTGTGTGTTGCTTCTTAAACTTTTAAGAGACAAGAGAAGTGCTAAGAAACATACAATACCTAGTGGTTAATTGTCGTGTAGTATCACACCCAGCCCGATCAGCGTCTGCATAAGCAACTAGTTCAGGGGAGAATGTTAATGGGGAAAATAAGGATCGATCGATGGTGCCTCTCATGTAGCGGATAATCCTCAAGAAAATAGTCATATGTAAAGTACAGGGTTTAGCAACATATATACTGACTAACTATTTGAACAACATAGGCAATGGATGCATGAGTAATGTATATAAATAGGGTATGGGATTTGGGTTTGAGACTGGACGACAATAGGATTTGGGGTTTAGGTCTTGTGAATGAATGGTAATGAGATTTGGGGTTTAAGTCTTGGGGCTGGATGGAAATATGAAGATGGGCCGCTAACATGCAACAACGATAGGGTAGTGACAGATGATACTCTAGATACATGTGCTAATGCTAGAGACGATGAGGGTCTGAAGAACGATACTGTGAATTTCCAAGAAGATGATTAACCTACTCTGATACTATGATAACAAGAGAACAATTAGAAATTTTGGAGATTTCTTAGTAAGTTTTTTTTTTTTTTTTTGGGTATATTACTATAGCATCAATGGGGCATTTATAGAGATATACAATATATATACAGAAACAATTACTAATTACAAAACCTATATACACAGAAGGAAATGATTTACTATCACATCTAATTATATGGTTAAGATTACATCTGAATTACAATCAATGCTTAGATCGTGTGAGGCAGGCTAGCTAGACCGACGAACGAACAATATTTTCACTCTTGTTTTCTTTTTGACTCTTATTGAAATTGTGGTAATGACCGCTATAGTAGAAGTAGGAATAGGTCAAAGTGTCCTAGAGGGGGGTGAATAGGTCTTTATAAAATTTTGTGACAGTTTAAAATCCTATCATCATTATCTTGATCTTATATAACAATTTATCAAGATATCTTTGACTTAACTCTAATGGCTTCTAAGCCAAATAGAGGGTCCAATCAAAAGACTATTCAATATCCAAGCAATATATATAAATTTAGTCTATGATGGATGAATGAATGACTGTGCGGAATGTGATACTTATCAGTTCTAAATAGTCATGTCATCATGCATCATGTGAACATTTAAAGTAAACATTAAAAAGTAAAGTGCAAATAACAATCCCAAACACAGTCATGTATAGTGATTCGGGTACTTGCCTACTCCATTCCCGACAGACACACTCAACCCTTGAGTGTACCAGATTTCACTAGTGGAGGTTTCAAATCAGGTTCACTTCAAACTAGTACAACCTATACAAGGCCGATTGTAGGACCTACACAAGGTACCTAACATGTCTCCACGAGGCACAAGTTTATGCCTCACACAGGAGCAATGGTCAACACACAACACTCATGTTTTAGGCCACACGAGCCAAGGATCGACACAAGGAACCTAGAGTTTATGCCCTACACAAGAGAAAGGGTCAACACATAGCACCCAGGGTTTTAGGCTACACAGGCCAAGGACCTATAGAAGGGACCTAAGTTTATGCTCACTAAGAGCAAGGGTTAACAAACAACATCCACATGTATTCTCCTGTCGGAGGCCTCCTACGAGGACTTGAAAGGGTAAGAATAACCTGTGACCCAATCCTACACAAAGGAATGATCAACAAGGTCTTTGAACTCCAATGACTTACAGATAAGTAGATGAACCCCATTAAGCACGTTGATGAAGATCTCCTCCTTTGATGATGAAGATTCTTTAGCTCACTTAATCTACAACACTTGATGATGTACTAATATAGGTGATAGGTTGGGTCTAGGTTATGTTGGAATCCTATTCTATTAAATGTTTTCTTATATTAGAGTAAGAGTGATTCCAAGCATTCAAGCATTCCAAGTATCCCAGCTTAATGATTTTTCATTAAGATAGTAGCTGAAGGATCATTGAATGCAGAAGTTCATTCTCCGATCCACTCTATTGAATATCAATGATGAGGGTGGGTTGGAGGATGAACTCTCATGAGAGAAAAGGTATTAGAGTGGGTGATCTGAATTAAACACTCAAAAGCTCTATCTATGTTCTCTAAAGATAACCTAAGACAAGCTCTCATTAAATAGGTAAAAAGTTTCAATGGAAATAAAATAGTCATATTTTTGACAGAGTTCGATATCATCAAGCAGGCTTCGATATCATCGAGCGTATACTCTCGATAACTTCAAATGGCCGCTCGATGATACAAACTCAATCTGTTAAACACTTTTGAACCTTTTTGCCAACTGATCAAAGATATTGAACATGCTACGATGTCATCGAATTTTGAACTCCGATTTCATCGACCCAGGGTTCGATTCCTCGATATTTAAAAAATATGAGAGTAGACTTGTCATTCAAACTGAACGCGCATCAATATGATCAACCATTCCTCGATATCATCTTGTTTTGAATATAAATGATATCGATACCAGTTTCGATTTGTCGATCTTTTCAAGTAATTTTCCTATAGACTCGCTGGACAATTTTGTGTCCCAATTCAATGACATCGACCTGGTCTCGATATGATTGATTTTTGAATATCGATATCATTAAGTGACTCTCTATACCTCGATCATTTACAAGAATTTTCCTGAAAGCTTGCAGGATAAATTTGTCCTAATCCGATATCATCGAAGGTCCCTCGATATCATCGAGATTTAAATTTTGAAGATATCGAGGCTCTTTTCGAAACATCGAAAATCACATGATTTTCCTTAACAGCTTACTGGACACAAATTAACCAAATGTCAATTTTATCGAGCTTGTTTAAATGAACTCGAGATTTGAAAGTCGATGATATCGATCATGTCATCGATTCATCGAGAATTCAACCCAAGATTCATTTTGGTTGTTGGAAATTTGAAGTCCTCATTTCGATAACATCAAGTGTTTTTTGAGGACATCGATAACAGAGTCCGATTTCATCGAAGCACTGTCGATAGATCGACAAAGGTTGAAAACTTAGAGATTTTCCTGACTTTGCAAAATAGTTTTCACACTTTAAATCTGATGTTGTTCTACCCATTTTAAAGGGTTTTATATACCTAGTGTTTTGGGACATGGGATGTGAGGCTAAGTTTACCTTTGTAGAGATCTGAAGTCACATTTGATTAAGGCAACCGCTTTGAACAATCTTCCTATGGGGCTCACTTGTCTTGCTGACTCAACGCTCAAGCTAATTGACAAACCAGGGCACTTTTAATCTCCCCTTTTGTCAATTACGTGACAAAACACCTGAAATCCTAAAACAACATAAACTAATACCCTAAATTATGTGTACATGAACTTTACACAATTTTACAAAGATACTATGGAGTTCACACACAATCTTGATTCATGAAGCTGCTCCCCCTATTACCTGCATCACCATGCTCAAAATATATTCCAAGCAGTGTTCTCATAGTGGGATTTGTTCTCCCCCTTTTTTTCAGTCATTGGCAAAGGGAAATATCTCAAATATGATTTGACTGAAGTTGAAGCATGCTAACATGAGAGAATGAAGGCTAAAGGAGAGCTGTGATTTCTCAACAACAGATGGCAGGATATCTTTAAGGGATAGAAATAACCAGGAATATTGCAATCTTAATGGATATTTAGTAGAAAGCAATCACAAGTTATACCAGCATTCCATCGAGATTAGTGAATAAAGATAGACATGGCTGTAAATATATATATGAATTATCAATTAGCCATTTAAAATATCCAAAATAAAAACTGCTTAAGATTGACAGTGTTTCAATATTCATCCCAGAATAACCAAACCAAAATTTTTCCCCAACCATGGGCACATCAAAATAAAGTATTTTCCTCTCCCAGAGGATGAATAACCCCAAAATGTTTTAATCTATCATAAGAAAATTATGCGGTTTCCAAAAAGAAAATAGCCGCACTGTCTAGATATGGCCTTTTTTATACCAAACCTTCCTTGAGCACTTAAGGTGCTCAAGTTTCGTCATCGGTTAGTAAGTCAACTACTTGCTAGGTGGTATGCTGAAGAGCTTCAATTTTGTCCTCAATTGCTGTTAGACGTCTTTCGTAGTTGTAAAGACGCTCGTTAATACCAGTTAGACCATTTAGCAGATGATGTTCAAGTTGGTGGTCTTGGCGATTTGTGATTGACTCAGGATTGTGCAACAGCGTATGATTTGATCCCCATGGTGTGGGTGGATGCGATAGCTGATCGTTTCTGATGCCAAGCGTCTATGTAGGAGGACTACTCGACTGAAGGGATGAAGTTAGGCATAGTTATTGTGCCTGCGGGATTGCATCTTAATCAAACCACACATCCAGATGAATCACATTGGAGGTGGCTGGTAGCCCTACATAGTGAGCTAGCTTGCATATGAGCAAGGGAAATGACAGTGTATCCCGATGGTCTCCTCTGATTATACGAGTGAGCTGCCCTAGGAGAAGGGTTGGAAGGCACATTTGGGCCTCTTGATAAACATCATATAGGACATTGGGCACAAAGGGAGTAAGATAACTTTCCTTTACATCACATGGATACACATTAGTCCCAAAGATGCTATGAAGAATTTTGAAGGAGGGTCCAAGGTGGTTGACATGAAGAGTACTTTCAACATTCCTATAAATTGTGGTGCCATGACACATTGCTCGTGTTATCTTGCCCCAAACACCTAACCCATTTAGATTGTGTTCTGTCACAGGGATTCGAGTTACCTCTAGGTGTTGAGGAGTAAAAATAAGAGAAGAATGGAAACAAATGAAGATCGGAAGACTATGAAGGAGAGTTGGAAGAAAAGGCCATCAAATGGCTTATAAAGGACTTTGCGCAGGACTGCGCAAGACGTATGCTTTGCACGGAACCGGGAAAACGATATCATCTACGCGGTTCCGTGCAATTGACATCACAGTGCATTGATAAGGGCAAGATAAGTGTGGTTTGTTTTGCCCCACATCGCTAAGGTTGAGGTTTTCGCACGTGTGAGTGCTTATAATACCCCTTTCCTTCCTTGATTAAGGGGTTAATCGAAGATCTTAAAGAACAAGTGGAGAGAGGAGAAGCATCGAAGGTGAGGGCGATGGCCCAAGGACTTTGCGCCGGACTGCGCAAAGGAAGTCCTTTGCACGGGTCTGCGCAAACTGACTGCTCTACAGTCTATAAAGCTGAGGAGTCGATATGCTGCTGGAATAATTGAGATCTTCAGGTTCTTCTGTTCAAGTACGAAGGGAGATAATCGACTGAAGCACACATTCCTCATAAGTCTTAGGGGATGACTGAAACAGGCGCCGTTATGCTGTTGAAATCTCTATCTCATTGAAGATTTGTCGATCAGATCAATGTTCCTCATAAGTCCTAGGAGATGATCAGAATAGGCACCGAAAGGCTGACGAAATTTCTATCTCTTTGAAGACTGGTTGATCGATTCGTTAATTCCTCCTAAATCCTAGGAGATGACTGAAAATAGCGCTAGAATGCTGTCGAAATTTTCATCGAGCTATCTTCTCTTTCATTCAGTACTTTGTTTAATTGTACTTTATTTTCAGAATCAAGGGAATCAGAGGATGTAAATGAACTCAGATAAATGTGATGAATGTTCTCTCATTCATTCTTTGTTATCATTGAATAAATCCCCCAAATGAAACGCATTTATTTTCTTGTCGAAACAAAATGACGACTCTGCTGGGGACTTTTATATTTGATGGTAACTTGAAAAATATTAAGAGAACATTTATCACTTTTTGGCGTCTGTATAGACGCCAAAATGGTGACTCTCAGCGGGAACATCCTCCCCTTTATCTCTGAAAATAAGGTACGATTTTATTTAATAAACTAACTAACGCTCTGTTTTGAATGATCAAATCAGTTTCGGCCAAAGACAAATAATACTAGAACGATGACAGTTATTGGAGAAAGCTAGCTTCTTGTATTGGAGCAATTCATGTCTAAAGAAGAAGAACAGGCTGCCTTGACCTGATGAAAGACCTCTTCAAAAGTGCTGTGTGGCTCCCACACATGACCAGTTAATAGATCGAGCAGGGAAAAGGTGGAGCACTTGTGAATCTTCTAAGGAAAGGAAATATCTGGAATCAGCTATCGATTCAATTATAGCACATCCAATCGATGAAAAGAGAATTGAATGATATCGCTGAGCGAACAAGGCAGATGCAACTTTCAGGAGATCTCTTTGATTTTTCAGCTTTCAATGACAGGTTACAATTCATTGCCTAAGTATGCATCTTTCACGACATTGCTGAGGATGAAGTTATATTTTTGATGGCAAGGTAATGACGAAAATATTAAAAATAAAACCAATGCTGGAAAGTATTAGGGAAGATCAAATCAGCTGCGATCAAGAAATAAATAATGCCAGGTAGCATCGAAAGTAGTGTCTGCTTCATTAGTAGCGCTGTGAGACAATGAAGGACGAATGATAGCTTGTTGGTGCACAAAAATGTACAAAGCCTTCAGATGAAAAGTTATTTCAACTGAGTCAAGCGTTGCTCACCAACAAGTAAACAAATCAATTAATGAATTAACGAATTCATCGGTCAATAGAGAACCCTGGGGGCATCATCACAACTTTCTAGATTAGATGAGTAAGAGTCAAAGTAAAGCTGCTCCATTCTCATATGAATTGGCTATTTCAAGAGTCTTAGGGGAACAACAACAGATATTGCCGAAGAAAGAAAGAAAAATAAAAGATCTTCAAAGCTGAAGAAGGTAATATATTGCTTATGAGGAATCAATCACTAGTTGCAGAGGTAATCAAATTACCATAGTTAAAGTATTAAAGGAAATAAAACAAAGAGGAAAAGAAGAACAAGCAAGAAGAAAGTAAGACAGCGTGTTGACTTAGAAGATTCACGACAGAATTATTCAGGGGGAAGACAAAGGCATGCGAAATTCATTATCCTTGAAGATAAATTACAATTTTGATGCTTCTAAATCAAAAATGGCAAGATCAGCAAAGTCTCAGAATGACAAAATCTCAGAATTTCAAATGAGGTAATTGTTGGCTCCTCGAAATGATAATTGTTTATAATAATTATCTATACTAAGTTTTGCAGGTTAAAGTTGGGGCAAAAGCAAGCATTGATGATTGATATCAAACATTAATGATTGTCGTCAATAAGTAGAGGAATGAAAGGATTTCGAAAGACAAGGAGATACAATCGAAGAAAAAAAGTAAATGGCTTGAAGAATAAGTTACGGAAGACAAGTGATAAAAGAAAACTATTAAGGTATAAGACATAAAAGAAGAAATAAGAGTATACAGGCTTGACTGGTTCGAGACTGAGGCCAAGACGATCTAAAGGAAAAGTATGAAATGATGCGGCGACAATATATTTATTAAAGGCAGCCACATTGAGATTTTGATTACGGAGATTCCCAGAACAATACTTCCTAATCAAAAAAGGGATAAGACAGGTGAGTAAAAATCGTGAAATATATTTCTCACCATAGAATGTATTTCTTTTGTATTTGAATAAAGTGCAGGCTTTCAAGCATATCAAGTCATTACCAAATGAAAAGTCAACGGCTTTCAATCATAACAAGACATTGTTAAAATACGAAGTGACAAGCTTTAATGAAAAGTCAAATGAAAAGCTGATTGCCAAAAAGCTTAATGATCGCTATCAAGCCTACCGATTGCTAAAAAGCTTAATGATCGCTATTAAGCATTCATGATCGTTATCAAGCGTTAAGGATCGCTACCAACCATTAAGGATCGCTATCAAGCACTAATGATTGCTACCAAGCATCACTGTCAAACGGCCAAACCGTGACGATCACCAACGACACCAAAGATTTCCATTGGCAAACTACGCATAAGACTTATAGTCATCCCAATTGAAATACAAGTGGCCTCACTCAGAGTGACAGCCCATCAGTCCATAACAGACACTCAGAGTGACAGCCCATCAGTCCATAACAAACGATGAAAATTCAAAATAAGGCTGAAAGAAGAATATCAGCCGCTTTTGATAAACAAGTCGAATATTGCTCTTTCAACAAAAAAAGGGGGGGGGGGGGGGGGGTATGATGCCAATGTTGCAAAGACCTATAGTGGTCATCTGCCGAACAGGGGGCAAGTTTGAGCCTAAGATGGGCAGGGTATTAAAATACTAGTCAATACTCGCTTCATCAAAAGATATTACCCACGAAGAAGCTGCTGATTTTGATCCAGAATATTATCAGCATAATGATTCTAAATCAAAAGGGGGCAAACAAGGATAAGATGATATCTACTCGTCAGCAAAAGGATATATAAAGAAGAAATTTGTGAGCATATTGACTACGTTAACAAATATTCTGAAATGGAAAGCAAAATATCGTCATTCTGAAAAGAAAGTGATCATCGTCATCACCAAATTATCGTCATTCTGAAAAAAAAAGTGATTATCGCCATTTTGAAAAATGATCATCACCATTCTAACAAGACGCCTATTATCAAAGCCTATTATCAAATGAGTTTGGAAAAGTCTGGCAAGAATCATATTGTCTTGAAGATTCTCTGGCAAAGGTTATATCGTCTTGAAGATTCTCTAAATTCTATCATCTTGAAGATTCTCTAAATTCTATCATCTTGAAGATTCTCTTGAAGATATTATCAGAGGCAATGACAATGATCACGATTATCTGATGATCACGATTATTACTGCCTTACAAGGCCTGATTATTATTGCCTCTATCTTATTCAGAGATGATGATCGTTCTGGCAACGACGATGATCACGATTATTACTGCATTGCAAGGCTCGATTATTATTGCTTCACAAGGCATGATAAGGCAGCCTAGCCAAGCCTATACGGCCAACTACGCACAAGGCCTACAATCATTCAAGGCAGCCTAGCTAAGCCTATACGGCTAACTACGCATAAAGCCTACAATCATTCAAGGCAGTCTAGCCAAACTAAATCCTCAAAGGGTCAAAATCCTAAAAGGGCCAAAATCCTAAAAAGAAAGAAAAAATCATAGAAGAGCCAAATCAAAATTCATTATGCTCTAAAAGAAGGGCTAAAAGCTTTAAAAGGATTAAGCCCTGGAAGGATCAAAACTCTAAAAAGGACCAAGCTCTAAAAGAGCCGGCCAACTACCCATAAGTCCTACCATTTTCGCCATTTAGGCAAGCAGACGAGAAGTCAGTGGCCCTAAAAATCCCGTGAAGGCTATCGTACCCACCCATGCGGGCAGCTGATGAAGCCTATGACTAATATGCCTAAAAGGCTAAAAAGTAAAAGGCTAGTCACGCGTAACTCCCATGCCGTCTGTATAGTTGCTTGGCAGCGTCACGGGGAACGGAGGAAAATGCCCTCCCGAGAATGGGCTCGCTCTTGCAGACGAAGGAAATAAGGGCCGCAGTGTGAGCACCATGCCAACCATTTATAAGACCCCCCAGATTTGTGGTTCGATTTCGGTACTAACTCATGAGGAAGGGCTTAAACCTACTCATCGATGGACTGACAACTATGGATTTGGTACCCCAAAGGTATCCTTGTGAGCTCTGTGAACTCTAGAGAGTTACCGTGGCCAACCCTGTGCATAAAACCAACTGAGTTCACGGCCCCGGTAGCTTCACTGGGCCCCTCTGATGGATCGCGGTTTGTGAACTTCCCAGGCAGTGAGAAGTCTAGCGAACTCTAGAGAGTTACAGAGACCATCATGTGAGACCCGACTCTTGCATGAGCCTAAGCTGCTCCATCTACTCAAGAGCTTAAACTGTGTGTTGCTCCACTACTCAAGAGCCTAAACCTAGAGAGTTACAGAGACCATCACGTGAGACCCGACTCTTGCATGAGTCTAAGCTGCTCCACTACTTAAGAGCTTAAACTGTGTGTTGGTCCACTACTCAAGAGCTTAAACTGTGTGTTGCTCCACTACTCAAGAGCTTAAACTGTGTGTTGTTCCACTACTCAAGAGCCTAAACTGTGTGTGTAAGTGTCTGGCAAGTAGTGTCGGTCTAGTAGTGTTAGTCAAGTCAAGTCAGTCTAGTTCAATCTAGACTAGTCCAGTCAAGTCAGGTCAAGGTCAGTTTTGCCCAGTCAAAGTATGGTCAGTTAAAAGTACACTATCTCCATTGCTCAAAATCATAAAGTAAGTATAGCATTTAAAATGCTGCAAATGCGTATTTCAATATGCTTAAATATGCAATTGCCTGATGACAATTTTAAACGTTGATTAGAAAACATGCAAAAATGCATTTCTCTTGAATCAGGTTCAAATTACATCAACAGTAAATGCCTTCAAGATATTGGTGATTATCTACTCAAAAGCTTAAGTCTCCAAGGTCAATTAATATATTGACAAGAGCTGTGAGGTCTTTTCATCTCTCTCCTTCGTAATGAATAAAAACATATTATTGTACAAGGTTCTCAAAAGGGGGGGGCAGAGAATCTCTCACCTTCGTAATGAATAAAGACATTATTGTACAAGGTTCTCAAAAGGGGGGGTAGAGAATAAATTAGTGAAGAATTATCATTCTCTATCAGACAGTATAAGGACTCTGATATATTCTTTGAAGTCATGAAAAGAGCAGTAAAGATTATCTATTCTTCAGGAGTATCAGAAGACGTCACTTCGAAAATATTATCTTTTGAAGAATCTTTATACGACATTGACCTGGAAAGAGGATAGAATTTAATGTCTTCGAAATAATCTATGCCTTGGTCTTTCTAACAATCTCTTATACGCGGCTAAGGAATTCATATGCCAAGTATTATGGATAATGGTATCGCAAGACTCCAAGTATAGGATCTAATGGAGACAAAGAACAAATGGAATCATCATCATCAGTAACTTCTATGACCTTTAGAAAATTATTAAATGAAAATTGAAAAGAAGTCTTGTCTATTTTTCAATTTTTCAGAATCAGTAAAGATCCAAGAAAAGTCTATGAAGAAATGTTAAGGAGCACAAACTCGAGAAGACTCAGTAAAAAGACTCAGCGGTTGAACCTTTGGAGCTAAAGATGAAATCTCCAAGAGTGTAATATAAAGAATACAATGCGAAGCACGAGGACGAACGTAAAGATTGAATAAATCATATTGTGAATGTCACACTCAGCCTAAAAGAGAAGAAACTCTCAATTTATTTTAAAAATTATCAATGCTTCATGTAAGCCCCGTATCCTAGACCGTACCGTTCCAAAGACTTCCGCGGTCTTCCCGGTCAAATTTTGGTAACCTTCGACCCTTAACCGGTATTTGCGGGCGACTCTGATCGTACACTGTCAATCCGAGTCGACTCAACTCGAGACCTTTACCATAGCGACCGCGCCATCGCCGGGGTTTCGATGCCGCGACTTGCACGCCGAGGCGATACCTTGGTCAAGAGATGTATGCCAATGTTCGGTGCGAGGAAAATGTCGCGCGTTGCAAAACCCAAGAGAATCTCTACGACTTATCAAATCAATCCATCAATCAATCAGATCCCATCAAGTCAAGTACACATCAACTTTCACTCATTCCCAAGCAAGCCTCAAAGTTAAAAAGTTCTTACAAAGCCCATGCCTTTCTTACACAAATGGCCACAAAAGTCAAAAAGACCTCTTACACCCATCACCACCACATCCATCACTTCATCACCCATCACTCCTCTCCCATTACAAGTCTCTCTCTCTCTCTCTCTTTTCCAAGCTCATTTCCAAGCAAGAAAAACCTCCATACGTATGAGCTTCTCCAAGTCTTCCAAGCTCCAAGTGTGGCCCACCTTTCCTACCCCTTTATCTCTCATTTCAACCATCCAAACCTCATCTCCTCCGTTGGAATCGAAGCTAAGGAGCTAAGGAAGCCAAGGGTGCAAGAAGAAGCCTGTAACGCCTGTGAAAAATCCATACTTGGACTCGAGTACCAACTCGACCCGAAATCGCGTAGAATTAATTTCTATAGAAATTAAGCGTAAGTTAGCTAGCGCAACGCTAGAGTGGCTGGGAAATAGTCCCTGATCACTTTAAATACGTTCTACAAGACCCAAATCGAGTAGAACAAATGACTCTATAATACTCTATAACCCCGGATCAAACTCTAAGCAGGTTTGGTCTCTGGACCGCTTTGATTTTTTGTATTGGATCTAGACCGCACGTCGAAAGTCCGATACTTCCTATCTTAGACCGTTAGAACCACCTTGTTGGACTTGACACTCATATCAAAAATCAAGTCCAACCGACAATCGCAGGCTATTTCATTAAGCCCGGACTGAAGAGAGTGCGAATAGGGACAGAATTGGAATTTTAAATTCAAATCTGGCACACGACTTGACGCGTCAGTATTAAGCATTCTGACCGTCAGAATTCATCCAGATTACACCCTCGGATCAGGAGAAATTTTTATTTTATATCATGAGACTTTCAGCCCTGATCTACGTGCGGTGACCGCTGAACTAAAACTGGTCCGCCACGTGCGATCTGCGAACCCTGCCAGACTGAAAACTTAATACGTACTATATCTGGTACGCATGAGCTTAAGTCCGATCGCATTCGACCAGGGGACCACCAGAAAGCATCTTTTGGACCGAAACAGCCCCGAAATGGATATGCACTAAGTAAACTTCATTCCGGAGCCTGTTTTCGGCATTTTTAAGCTTATAAAAGGGGTTGAAACCCTCATTCCTCTCTCCCATCCGAAAATTACAAAACTCTAGCTTTGGGAGAGAGAAAAGGAGAGAGTTTGAGAGAGAGAGTGGAAGGATTTTTTCCGCCTTCGTGTCGCTGATTGCACGTGCTTCAGCAACTCTTCCCAATCACCTGGCCGGTGATTTCTCCACTTTTTCAGGTATGAAACAACCTAAAAGTTGCTGATTTAGGGATTACTTAGATTCATAGCGTGTTAGCTAACGCAACTTGTAAAACAGGTTCTCCTACTGCCGTAGACGAAGCGTATACGATCCGTTTCAATTCACGAGTCTACAAGACATAAGGTGAGGATTTTATATGCTTTGATTGATGGTTTACAACGCTTTTAATATCGTTTAATAGTAGATTATCGACGGCATCGCCGTTTGACATGTACAACATGCTCTTCGTTTCCTGTTTTGTAAATTAACGAAGAATATGAGATTTAGGGCATTTTAGTCATTTGTAGGAAGTATAATTTACATTCATATTTTGCTGATGTGATTGACATGGTTTATTGTTGCATTAGGAAGTTAGGAATACGTGCATAATTAGTTTGGCAAAGAGATTCGCCTAATTGCGCACTTCGGGACGACATACTATATGTAGACTTAAGTGTGTAGTGTATGTGTTTGTATAAATGCTTGTATTAGTATGTATTGAATTAAATGATGTTATGAGATAGTTTGAGATTGATTTCTCAATTAATATGCTGACCTAAATGATTTCCTACATGTTGACTATATGCATGATTTCCTTACATGCATGAAATATATGTGCTTGAAGATTTACTTAAGTTGAATGTTATAACATGTGTTAACATGCTCACATGATTGTATTTCAATTCCAATACTCTTACATAAATTGCTGATGTGATTCCATAAGTGTTTGGGACTAGACTTAGTCCAAGCAGTCGGTAACCGATCGAATTCGTGGCTGGCTGATTTTGGCCACGAACGACGCATCGATGAACGCGAGTCGTGTTTGGAGTTGGCGGCAGTGGTTAGGCCACGCGAAGTGTTTTACGTACTTCATGTCGTTCGACATGAGAGGCGATCGCGCTAGTCGAGCCCGTCAAGTAACCCGACTGGCCGATGTATGTTCACCCTGTATGAGTCATAACTGCTTGAACCTAGGGTACTGAACTTACCATTGTAAACCCTATTAACCATGGTACCTTGATCCACGAAGACTCATGAACCGGGCATGGTGGTATGGGACACCGTGGTCGAGCTGTCGCCTACGCTGGGGCCACAAACCTCCCCGTAGTGACCAGTGAGCACCTAGACTCGTGAGCAGATTATGGTGGTATGGGACACTATATTCTAGCTGTCGGCCTACACTGATCAGGCGACGAGTCCTTTTTAGTGACCGCGAGCGTATTCTGAGTCCACGGGAGGCGACGACCCTTCCGTTGCAGTAGAGTACGGTAGGCCTGTATTGATAAGGTGATGGGGGAGCGGTGCAACGAGTGCGAGCAACAGCCCTGGCAGCCCTTGCAGTGACCTACAAAATATACATCGTATGTGACTACTAGGAGTGACGACCCTAGACAGGATCTGTATTGGGATTGATACAAGGGAAGTACCTTAGTTTCCCAATTCTGCTGTTTGAATGGACTAATAATAACTTGGAAATCATATCACCATGCCATTGCATGTGCCTAGATGTGGAGCACTTGAGGGTCGATTGCATGCCGCGGTCGTAAGATGTTGCTGTATGAGGAAGATCGTCGGTGAGGGCATACATCACTTCATGTCATCTTGCATTAACAACAGTGTTAGGATTGTCTGATTTACTGCTTTGCTATTATCGCATGATTGAATTGTGAACATGCTAATCTTTGCTCTATGATTCCACTGAGTTGATCACTCACTCCCACGTTACGGGATGGTGTTTGTAACACCCACCAGACCCTGTTGTAGATGCAGGTGAGGCTGAGATCCAGGAGGCAGAGCCAGACTTTGACGAGGACCAGGACGAGTTCTCGTACATGCAGTATCACGATGGCTTTGCGTAAGCGACCTGGATCGATGGGACTTCAGTGGGACCATTTTGGATATTTACTTTTGTTCATGTATATGTATATGAGACTCAGAGATGTATTCATACTTTAGAGACACATGAGATTTACTTTGTTCTTCCATACAGTGATATATATATTGTTTAGTCTTCCGCTTACTTTTATCACTGGATCTGAAGTATGAATTGCAGTTTTGGTATACTTTTACTCATGTGAATGGTTTAAATCAGACAACATTGAATCATAATCATTTTAGTTGCATAAGTGACGGTCTGGAACTCGGGAGTTGAGTTTATACACGACCCCCGATTTTCAGGGTGTTACAAAGCCGGTGGGTGATCTTAGATCTTTATTTTTCATTCATTTTATTTGATTAAGGGTCCATATATGTGGGACCCACCTTGATGTATATTTGTATGCAAGAGGGGCCCATAGTGGCGGGGCCTCTCCATCCTCACCGATCTCTCTCTCTCTCTCTCTCTCTCTCTCTCTCGTGTATGATGGTTTGTGGCCCACCTTGATGCATGATATGATCCACCGTGTCCACCCATCCAAAACGGTGTGGCCCGCCTTGATCATGCCCCTTTTAAATCGGAACCATTCATTCATTTTATCTAGGTCATCCGGTGGCCTAGATGTAGGAAAAACACAAATATTAGAGTGATGAAACTAACAGTAAAGAGTGGACTGACGTGGAGTGCACCAACAGTGTGAAGTGTTAACTGACAGTGGAGTGGAGTGGAGGGTGCACCGTAGTGAAGTGTGTGCAGACGGTGGGGCCCATGAGACCCATCACGCCATTCACCCTTTTTGTGGGCCACATGATGCATGTGTTTTATCCAAACCATCCATTTCACTTGGACGGTGGGACCCACCGTTCGTGTGGGGCCCAATTTCACGCCCAGATCCGTAGTGCAACTGGTGGATTGAGAGGAGATACCTCTTTTCAACGTTGGGGCCCACACCCCTAGCTCAACTGGCAGGCTGAGTGAGGAAGCCTCGCTGCAACACCTGAGGGCTTGGTATTGCCCCTGTGGAGGTGGCTAATATGAGTGTGTGTACTGTCATGGGTGTGTAATTGACAGTGGGGTCCAGGGGACCCATCCACGCTGTCCATCCGTTTACAACGACCCCACCGTGATGCATGTATTAGGTCCATCGTCCATCTGACGGTGGGACACACCCCATGTGTGGGGCCCTACTTCGATGTACGTGACCGTCCAGGCCACGGCCTGGACGTTTCCTTATATAATATATATATTAATATATGCTATGGTGGTGAGCCCTACGTGGGACCCACCTCTGTTGTGTCAGGAAGGAAAGAAAAAGAAAAGAAAAGAAAAGAAAAGGAAAAAAAGAAAAAGAAAGAAAGTGGTAAAAGGGGCCACGTGCCCTCTCACTCTATGTCTCTCTTTACCTTTCTGCCACTATCTCTCTCAAAACCTCTCTCTCTATCTCTTAATCATCCAGAGAGTTGTGGGTCCCACCATGGGGCATGTGTGATCTGACGGTGGGTCCTACCCCCACGTGTGGGATGGTGTATGTGTGTGTATGTGTATATATATATATATATATATATATATATATATGTATATATATAATATTATATTATATGTAATATTGTACATATATACTATATATAGTTTATATATTATATTATATATACATGATAGTGGGCCTTCATGTGGGCCCCCACCATGGTGTATGGGTTGCATCCAATCCATCCATCCATTTAGAAAGCCCATTTTATGGCATGGGCATAAAGAATGAGCCAGATCCATAGTCCAAGTGGACCCCACCTTGGCATGTTATAAGGCCTATCTTAATGCATCTATGTAGTCTGTTGGGGCCCACTTTGATATGGATGTAAGGCCCATGTCATGGGGTCATTCGATGTATTTACGGCCCATGGTTGAGACCCACTTTGATATATATATATATATATAAGGCCCATAGGATGTGGCCCATTTAATATATTTAAGACCCAATGGGATGTACCTAAGGTCCATTGCAATGTGTGATCCCAACACGGATTATGTAATGATGTTCACGACGATCGCGCTTGGGGAGCAATGTCGGTTTGACGTCCACATTGTCAAGCAATGATGGTTAGATGTCCTCATTGTGACCTTTCCTTAGGCCTTGTAGGCCATTCTTTTCATGGGTTAACCCAAATAAGTGGGCCCCATTCGCTGTAGACAAATGACTTCATAACCACGACCGACGCAGATTATCGACCCTGATTATTGGTGCCGATTACCGATGCTGATTATCGGTGTAGATTGTCGAGGCCGACGCCGATTATCGACCCTGATTATCGGTGCCGATTATCGATGTTGATTATCGGTGCCGATTGTCGAGGTCGACGCCGATTATCCACTCTAATTATCGGTGTCGATTACCGATGCTGATTATCGGTGCCAATTGTCGTGACCGATTGTTAATTTTTGATTGTCGTGACCGATTATCAATTTTCGATCGATGTGACCGATTTGTCGATTCTGATTATTGATCGATTCTGATTATCGTGACCGATTGTCAATTTTCGATCGACGTGACCGATTTGTCGATTTCGATTATTGATCGATTCTGATTGTCGTGACCGATTTGCCATTTTCGATTATCGTGGTCGATTGTCGATTCCGATTGACTTGACCGATTATAGATTAGCGACCGAGGCCGTTTATCATGACCGATTTGCCAATTTCGACTGTCGAGGCCGATTTCAAGTGTTGATTCCAATTGTTGAGGCCGATTCCGATTGTCAAGGTCCACTATGATGTATTCGAGTCCCATGAGACGTGGCTCATTGTGATATATTTTTAGCCCATAAGGTGAGGCCCGACTTGATGTATATTAGGCTCGTGGGAGCGGTCCATTGCGATGTATATCAGACCCGTGAGATGCGAACTACTTGATATATATGTGGCCCATGAGTGAGGCCCATCGCGATGCGTATTAAGCTCTTAAGTGAGGCCCATAGTGTTGTATATTTGGCCCTTGTGTGAGGCCATGAGTCGACTATATGTTAGGTTTTATATGGGTCATTCCTTGGGGGCAATGTTGGTTAAATGTCCACATTGTCGAGGTTAATTGCCGATGCCGGTTATTGATACCTATTATGAGTATGTGACAGCATAACATCATAATACATATGCATCATTTGCATGTTGGTTATGAAATGTGATTGACCATCACATATGTCATAGGGCAAGTTATTCATAGGGCTCCCTGATAGGTGGGGTTGCCCCACATGAGCGCATGGTATGCGCAGAATTTATGCATGATTGCACTGTGTGACTCAGGCATCTCACATTTGTGTGACATGACCATTGTGCGCCCTAGCGACATCAGGGCTATAGCCTCTATAGGCATATCATGGATGGCCAGATGGGACACCGAAAATGTTTGGTTCGAGCATCGGGCTGCCATAGATGGCCCTGGGTGAAAATTCTGAAAACCCTCTTGGTACCAGAGGACGCCCCAACGTCGAGACCGAGTGGATACATGAGCGCCCGAGTGCCGAATACCAGGAGGCCGCGTCTCCCACTATGCCATGGTCGGTTGGGAGGGGGTGTGGCCTTACTCGCCCGAGCGCAGGGGGCATTGCTAGGCTGAGTTTGACCAGCTCGTGAATGGGTCCACTATCGACGTGCCGAATAGGTATTGGCAGACTATTGGTCAGGCGAATAGTGAGGTTTCTTATGCTCACTTGGACTGTAGAGCTAGGTAGAGCAGTAGTGCTATTTGGAGTGTACTAAACCCCGGGGATGATCCCAGAGAGGAACCGTACTGATATGTGGACTTATTGAGTAGGAGTTGCATGTTCATTCATTCATTCATTCACTATCCACTCAGGCTGGTGGTGCGCAACTAATTGTTGTGTACCTTCATTATGGCAAGAATTTTGGTTGGGCACACGACTAACCGGATATCAAGAGTTTACCACATGGAGTCTGACTATCCAAATTTAGGTATGGGACTCGTTTGGATAGAAGTCCCTTGTGGTGGACCCCGTAGCCTGCGATACTACGTACTATCATCCCGACTTCACACTCCAGCATGGTCATATCATTCGCATAGCATATTGCATTACATCTGTATGCATATGACATTTTGAGTTGGTATGTTTCTGCACTTATATGGCCTAGACAGACTTAACAGGATTTGTATATTGCGTTACATCCTCAGCATCTGATATTTGACTCTTTATGACTCCTTATTGCATAGCTGTTCTATATTACATATTTTGATATTAATTGACCTATGGACTTGTTCGTACTTCTACTTACTCTGTCATCGTATGATTTATGACCTGGTCAGTACTTCTATTTACTCTGATAATTCATGTTTTTGTCAATATTTCTACTTACTCTGATAATTCATGATCTTATCAGTGTTTCTGATTATTCAGACATTATATGGTTTATGGATTACCAGTTTTTTGGTATTGTATGATTATGACATTGTATTGAATACTTGGTACTTACCTTGTGCACACACTTACACCACCCTCTAAGCTTTCTATAAGCTTATGCACGATAGATGCATGCAGGTGATGTTAGGTTGCAACAGTGTTAAGCTTGGAGCGCGTAGTGGTCTTCTGGAGCTTGATTTTCTATTTATATATTTCCCTTTCAGTGTTGTACTCAAATGATTATATTAGTGGATATGTGATGATGATGTTGCCTTCGTGAATTGGGTAATCTTGTGGTTATGCTTATTACTAGTTAAATGCACATTAATAATAAAAAATCCTCCTTGTAGGATCCCAGGATCGGAATCTGGCATATGAATGCTAGGAGACAAGAATGGGGGACTATTGAGGCTGTCAGCACCGGATTCGGCGATCGTGATTCCTGTGAATCCAATTTCTGGGTTTGGGGCGTGACAGAAGTTGGTATCAGGGCATAACTTGGGAATACCTGAGGACAACATCACATATCTGCTAATAGTTACACTACACTGTATGATTGTTGAGAACTTAGAATGGTTAGACTCCCAAGTTTAAATAACTTAGAAACTTCCTGATATAGCTCTTTATAATGTGTGCATTCGAGAGTGCCCAAGGATGATAGGCCCTTGTTCCTTCCTGTAGGACATGACACCCAAGAGAGTGACCTGAGCAACTTCCGTTCCCTCGCATGATATTCCTGTTTTCCCACCTGAGACTTCTGCACCCCCAACCGAGTCTAGTGCAGCATCGAACGTGTCTATAAGTGCGGACCTGCTATAGCAGATGTTGTAAGCAATGACCGCCATTCTTCAGAGAGGAGACCAGAAGAGGAAGGACCCCTCCAGTAGCTCCCAGTTGCAGCGATGTCGACGACCACAGAGGCATAGGAACCGTCCATCCTTTCGAGCAATTACTCCACCTAAACGCCAGTCCTTAAGCGTGTGCTTCAGATGTGATGAGGTGGGGCACTGCTTCTGGGAGTGCCCCCACACTCGGCAGCCCTTGCCATGTAGACCGTTCTCTGGTGCTTGCTTTGGGTGCGATGGGATAGGGCATTGTAAGAGCGAGTGTTCCCATCCTCAGCAGCAATAACAGTGACGACAGTATCTGCCGCCGGGACCCCATCAGTGACAACAGCATCAGCAGGATCCTCAGACATTAGGAGGAGTCGTCGACGATGCGTGTGACTTGACCCCTACACCATCTTCCTAAATTGTTCATGAATGAGGTGACTTGGGAGTTAGAGCTTGAGATTAGTGGGCGTTATCCCCATCTCTTAGACGTTTGATTATGTTGGTATGTTGTGTTCAAATTTTTTTTTTTTTATATATATATATATATATATATATATATATAATGTTGTGGTTTTTCTCCCATGGTAATATCTGTATTGGTTATGTTGTAGTTTAAATTTTGAGGATGAAAATTTTATTAGGAGGGGAGAGCTGTAAGCCCCGTATCCTAAACCGTACCGTTCCATAGACTTCCGCGGTCTTTTCGGTCGAATTTCGGTAACCTTCGACCCTTAACCGATATTTGCACGCGACTCTGATTCGCACACCGTCAACCCGAGTCGACTCAACTCGAGACCTTTACCATAGCGACCGCGCCGTCACCGCGATTCCGATGCCGCGACTTGTGCGCCGAGGCGATACCTTGGTCAGGAGATGTAGGCCAGCGTTCGGTGAGAGGAAAACGCCGCGCGTTGCAAAACCCAAGAGAATCTCTACGACTTATCAAATCAATCCATCAATCCATCAATCAATCAGATCCTATCAAGTTAAGTACACATCAACTTTCACTCATTCCCAAGCAAGCCTCAAAGTCAAAAAGTTCTTACAAAGCACATGCCTTTCTTACACAAATGGCCACAAAAGTCAAAAAGGCCTCTTACACCCATCACCACCACATCCATCACTCCATCACCCATCACTCCCTCTCTCTCCCTTTACAAGTCTCTCTCTCTCTTTTCCAAGCTCATTTTCAAGCAAGAAAAACCTCCATACGTATGAGCTTCTCCAAGTCTTCCAAGCTCCAAGTGTGGCCCACCTTTCCTACCCCTTTATCTCTCATCTCAACCATGCAAACCTCATCTCCTCCGTTGGAATCGAAGCTAAGGAGCTAAGGAAGCCAAGGGTGCAAGAAAAAGCCGGTGGGTGATCTTAGATCTTTATTTTTCATTCATTTTGTTTGATTAAGGGTCCATATATGTGGGACCCACCTTGATGTATATTTGTATGCAAGAGGGGCCCATAGTGGTGGGGCCCCTCCATCCTCACCGATCTCTCTCTCTCTCTCTCTCTCTCTCTCTCTCACTGTCTCTCTCATGTATGATAGTTTGTGGCCCACCTTGATGCATGATATGATCCACCCTGTCCACCCATCCAAAATGGTGTGGCCCACCTTGATCATGCCCCTTTTAAATCGGAACCATTCATTCGTTTTATCTAGGTCATCTGGTGGCCTAGATGTAGGAAAAACACAAATATTAGAGTGATGAAATCAAATGGGCAATGACCATGTGGGACCCGCCATGATGCTTGTGTTGTATGTACACTGTCCAGCGTCTAAGGACGCTGGACGTGCACTAACAGTGAAGAGTGGACTGACGTGGAGTGCACCAATAGTGTGAAGTGTTAACTAACAGTGGAGTAGAGTGGAGGGTGCACCGTAGTGAAGTGTGTGCTGACGGTGGGGCCCATGAGACCCATCACGCCATTCACCCTTTTTGTGGGCCACATGATGCATGTGTTTTATCCAAACCGTCCATTTCACTTGGACAGTGGGACCCACCATTCGTGTGGGGCCCAATTTCACGCCCAGATCCATAGTGCAGCTGGTGGATTGAGAGGAGATACCTCTTTTCAACGTTGGGGCCCACACCCTTAGCTCAACTGGCAGGCTGAGTGAGGATGCCTCGCTGCAACACCTGAGGGCTTGGTATTGCCCCTATGGAGGTGGCTACTATGAGTGTGTGTACTGTCATGGGTGTGTAATTGACGGTGGGGTCCAGGGGACCCATCCACGCCGTCCATCCGTTTACAACGACCCCACTGTGATGCATGTATTGGGTCCATCGTCCATCTGACGGTGGGACACACCCCATGTGTGGGGCCCTACTTCGATGTACGTGACCGTCCAGGCCACGGCCTGGATGTTTCCTTATATAATATATATATTAATATATGCTATGGTGGTGGGCCCTATGTGGGACCCACCTCTGTTGTGTCAGGAAGGAAAGAAACAGAAAAGAAAAGGAAAAAAAGAAAAAGAAAGAAAGTGGTAAAAGGGGCCACGTGCCCTCTCTTTCTATGTCTCTCTTTACCTTTCTACCACTATCTCTCTCAAAACCTCTCTCTATATCTCTTAAACATCTAGAGAGTTGTGGGTCCCACCATGGGGCATGTGTGATCTGACGGTGTGTCCTACCCCCACGTGTGGGATGGTGTATGCGTGTGTATGTGTATATATATATGTATATATATAATATTATATTATATGTAATATTGTATATATATACTATATATAGTTTATATATTATATTATATATACATGATAGTGGGCCTTCATGTGGGCCCCCACCATGGTGTATGGGTTGCATCCAATCCATCCATCCATTCAGAAAGCCCATTTATGGCATGGGCATAAAGAATGAGCCAGATCCATAGTCCAAGTGGACCCCACCTTGGCATGTTATAAGGCCTATCTTAATGCATCTATGTAGTCTGTTGGGGCCCACTTTGATATGGATGTAAGGCCCATGTCATGGGGTCATTCGATGTATTTATGGCCCATGGTTGAGACCCACTTTGATATATATATAAGACCCATAGGATGTGGCCCATTTGATATATTTAAGGCCCAATGGGATATACCTAAGGTCCATTGCAATGTGTGATCCCAACATGGATTATGTAATGATGTTCACGACGATCGCGCTTGGGGAGCAATGTCGGTTTGACGTCCACATTGACAAGCAATGATGGTTAGATATCCTCATTGTGACCTTCCCTTAGGCCTTGTAGGCCATTCTTTTCATGGATTAACCCAAATAAGTGGGCCCCATTCGCTGCAGACAAATGACTTCATAACCACGACCGACGCCGATTATCGACCCTGATTATCAGTGCCAATTACCGATGCTGATTATCGATGTCGATTGTCGAGGCCGACACCGATTATCCACTCTGATTATCGGTGCCGATTACCGATGCTGATTATCGGTGTCAATTGTCGTGACTGATTGTCGATTTTCGATTGTCGTGACCGATTGTCGATTTTCGATTGACGTGACCGATTTGTCGATTCTGATTATTGATCAATTCTGATTATTGTGACCGATTTTCGATTTTCGATCGACATGACCGATTTGTCAATTCTGATTATTGATCGATTCTGATTGTCATGACCGATTTGCCATTTTCGATTATCGTGGCCGATTGTCGATTCCGATTGACTTGACCGATTATAGATTAGCGACCGAGGCCATTTATCATGACCGATTTGCCGATTTCGACTGTCGAGGCCGAGTATCGAGGCCGATTTCAAGTGTTGATTCCAATTGTTGAGGCCGATTCCAATTGTCAAGGTCCACTGTGATGTATTCGAGTCCCATGAGACGTGGCTCATTGTGATATATTTTCGGCCCATAAGGTGAGGCCCGAGTTGATGTATATTAGGCTCGTGGGAGCGGTCCATTGCGATGTATATCAGACCCGTGAGATGCAAACTACTTGATATATATGTGGCCCATGAGTGAGGCCCATCGCGATGCATATTAAGCTCTTAAGTGAGGCCCATAGTGTTGTATATTTGGCCCTTGTGTGAGGCCATGAGTCGACTATATGTTAGGTTTTATATGGGCCATTCCTTGGGGGCAATGTTGGTTAAATATCCACATTATCGAGGTCAATTGCCGATGCCGGTTATTGATACCTATTATGAGTATGTGACAGCATAACATCATAATACATACGCATCATTTGCATGTTGGTTATGAAATGTGATTGACCATCGCATATGTCATAGGGCAAGTTATTCATAGGGCTCTCTGATAGGTGGGGTTACCCCACATGAGCGCATGGTATGCGTAGGATTTATGCATGATTGCACTGTGTGACTCATGCATCTCACATTTGTGTGACATGACCATTATACGCCCTAGTGACATCAGGGCTGTAGCCCCCATAGGCATATCATGGATGGCCAGATGGGACACTGAAAATGTTTGGTTCGAGCATAAGGCTGCTATAGATGGCCCTGGATGAAAATTTCTAAAACCCTCTTGGTACCAGAGGATGCCCCAACGTCGAGACCGAGTGGATACATGAGCGCCCGAGTGCCGAATAGCAGGAGGCCGCGTCTCCCACTGTGCCGTTGTCGGTTGGGAGGGGGTGTGGCCTTACTCGCCCGAGCGCAGGGGGCATTGCTAGGCTGAATTTGACCAGCTCGTGAATGGGTCCACTTTCGACGTGCCGAATAGGTATTGACAGACTATTGGTCAAGCGGATAGTGAGGTTTCTTACGCTCACTTGGACTGTGCGGCTAGGGAGAGCGGTAGTGCCATTTGGAGTGTATTAAACCCCGGTGATGATCCCAGAGAGGAACCGTACTGATATGTGGACTTATTGAGTAGGAGTTGCATGTTCATTCATTCATTCATTCACTATCCACTCAGGCTGGTGGTGCGCAACTAATTGTTGTGTACCTTCATTATGGCAAGGATTTCGGTTGGGCGCGCGACTAACCGGAGATCAGGAGTTTACCACGTTGAGTCTGACTATCCAAATTTAGGTATGTGACTGGTTTGGATAGAAGTCCCTTGTGGTGGACCCCGTAGCTTGCGATACTACGTACTATCATCTCGACTTCACACTCCAACATGGTCATATCATTCACATAGCATATTGCATTACATCTGCATGCATATGGCATTTTGGGTTGGTATGTTTCTGCACTTATATGGCCTAGACAGACTTAGCAGGATTTGTATATTGCATTACATCCTCAACATCTGATATTTGGCTCTTTATGAGTCCTTATTACATAACTGTTCTATATTACGTATTTTGATATTGATTGACCTATGGACTTGTTCGTACTTCTACTTACTCTGTCATCTTATGATTTATGACCTGGTCAGTACTTCTGTTTACTCTGATAATTCATGCTCTTGTCAGTATTTCTACTTTGATAATTCATGATCTTATCAGTGTTTCTGCTTATTCAGACATTATATGGTTTATGGATTACCAGTTTTCTGGTATTGTATGATTATGACATTGTATTGAATACTTGGTACTTACCTTATGCACACACTTACACCACCCTCTAAGCTTTCTATAAGCTTATGTACGATAGATGCGTGCAGGTGATGTTAGGTTGCAACAGTGTTAAGCTTGGAGCGCGTAGTGGTCTTCTGGAGCTTGATTTTCTATTTATGTATTTTCCTTTCAGTGTCGTACTCAAATGATTATATTAGTAGATATGTGATGATGATGTTGCCTTCGTGAATTGGGTAATCTTGTGGTTATGCTTATTACTAGTTAAATGCACATTAATAAAAAAAAATCCTCCTTGTAGGATCCCAGGATCGGAATCTAGCATATGAATGCTAGGAGACGAGAATGGGGGACTACGGAGGCTGTCAGCATTGGATTCGGCGATCGAAATTCCTGTGAATCCGATTTCTGGGTTTGGGGCATGACACATCATAAAGCTAAATTGAAAATTATAATGAATTAAGATACTAATTCTGATTAATTTGGCAGGAGAGACTATTATTCAAAAGCTTGAGTTATGCAGATCTTGAATAAAGAAAACAATCGAAAATGGTGTTGCGATAGGAGCAGCATTAAAGAAAGATACAGAGTTAAAAGAAAGAATCGCTGGAGTTGATCAAAAGGACAAAATCGCTGGAGTTGATCAAAGAGACCGTTATAGCAGCAATGGTGTTGAAAGAAAGTTCTCTAATCAAATCGTTCAAAGATGAAGTCGTCACAACTGTTATAGAGGCGTGCTTCAATGAAAAGAGAATTTTATCCTCTTTAATGAAACATCTGCTCGATACTGCTGACTGGGGGCATTCAAGTTTTTCGCTTGAGTGCCATTATTCAAGTCTTCTATTCGAGCGTCATCATTCAAGTCTTCTGGTCAAACGGAATCATTCAAACCTTTCGTTTGAGCAGGAGTATTCAAGTTTTCTGCTCGAGCGCCATCATTCAAGTCTTCTACTCGAGAGCCATCATTCAAGTCTTTTGTTCGAATGCCATCATTCAAGTCTTCTGTTCGAATGCCATCATTCAAGTCTTCTGATCGAACGCAATCATGCAAGCCTTCCATTCAAATGTGATCACCTAGTCTTCCATTTGAATTTGTAGTTCATTCAAGTTTTTCAGGCGGAGGAAGATCGATCCTCCATTTGATTTTAGGAATCAATCAAAGAAGGATCGAGGGGGCATCTGTTGAGGAGTAAAAATAAGAGAAGAATGGAAAAAAATGAAGATCGAAAGACTGTGAAGGAGAGTTGGAAGAAAAGGCCATCAAATGGCTTATAAAGGACTTTACGCAGGACGCGCATGACGTATGCTTTGTGTGGAATCGCGCAAATGATATCATCTGTGCAGTTCCGTGCAATCGACATCACACTGCGTTGATAAGGGCAAGATAAGTGTGGTTTGTTTTATCCCACATCGCTAAGGTAGAGGTTTTCGCACGTGTAAGTGCTTATAAATACCCCTTTCCTTCCTTGATTAAAGGGTTAATCGAAGATCTCGAAGAATAAGTGGAGCGAGGAGAAGCATCGAAGGTGAGAGCGATGGCCCAAGGACTTTGCGCCGGACCGCGAAAAGCAAGTCCTTTGCGCGGGTTCGCGCAAACCGACTGCTCTGCAGTCTATAAAGCTGAGGAGTCGATATGCTGCTGGAACAATTGAGATCTTCAGGTTCTTCTGTTCAAGTACGAAGGGAGATAATCCGCTGAAGCACACATTCCTCTTAAGTCTTAGGGGATGACTGAAACAGGCACCATTATGCTGTTGAAATCTCTATCTCATTGAAGATTCGTCGATCAGATCAATGTTCCTCCTAAGTCTTAGGAGATGATCAGAATAGGCGTCGAAAGGCTGACGAAATTTCTATCTCTTTGAAGACTGGTTGATCGATTCGTTAATTCCTCCTAAATCCTAGGAGATGACTGAAAATAGCGCCGGAATGCTGTCGAAATTTCCATCGAGCTATCTTCTCTTTCATTCAGTACATTGTTTAATTGTACTTTATTTTCAGAATCAAGGGAATCAGAGGATGTTAATGAGCTCAGATAAATGTGATGAATGTTCTCTCATTCATTCTTTGTTATCATTGAATAAATCCCCCAAATGAAACGCATTTGTTTTCTTGTCGAAACAAAATGGCGACTCTGCTAGGGACTTTTATTATTCGATGGTAACTTGAAAAATATTAAGAGAACATTTATCACTTTTTGGCATCTGTATAGACGCCAAAATGGTGACTCTCAGGGGGAACATCCTCCCCTTCATCTCTGAAAATAAGGTATAATTTTATTTAATAAATTAACTAACGCACTGTTCTGAATGATCAAATCAGTTTCGGCCAAAGACAAATAATGCTAGAACGATGGCAGTTATCGGAGAAAGCTAGCTTCTTATATTGGAGCAATACATGTCTAAAGAAGAAGAACAGGCTGCCTTGACCTGATGAAAGACCTCTTCAAAAGTGCTGTGTGGCTCCCACACATGACCAGTTAATAGATCGAGCAGGGAAAAGGTGGAGCACTTGTGAATCTTCCAAGGCAAGGAAAAGGAAATATCTGGAATCAGCTATCGATTCAATTATAGCACGTCCAATCGATGAAAAGAGAATTGAATAATATCGCTGAAAGCGGGCTCATAAAGATCTCGAAGACTGTGTCGATAACCGTTGGAAAGGATCAATAGTTAATAACCAACAAATATTGAGACAGTTAAATTTATAACCGTTAGAAGGGACCGATGGTTAAAACCTTGTTTTCCCGAGATCCATCGATGAGATTGATGCATGGTCGATTTCATCAAAATTGAGAAAAATGAAAAGTATCACTCCGAACATCCAGAATATGGTTAATACATGAAGATATACCTATGTAGTCAATGTTTAGCCATACAAAAATAAGAGGACCTTAGTCCTGAGATATGCTAATTTAGCTTTTGTTTGACTCGACTTGTCATTAAATTGCACAAAATCTAATTGATTTCAGAAGATTGCTAAATCTGTTTGCATCTAGTGGTTTAGTTAATATGTCAGCAAGTTGATTTTCTGTAGGCACATAATCCAACACTATGATCTTTTCTTCAACAAGCTCTCGGATAAAATTATGTCTATTGTTAATATGTTTGGTCCGAGAGTGTTGAACATGATTCTTTGAAATATTGATAGCACTAGTGTTGTCACAGAAGAGAGTCATTGTTGGCTGCTTGATCCTATAATCCAGTAGCATCTGTTTCATCCATAGGAGTTGAGTACAACAACTTCCTGCAACAATGTATTTAGCTTCGGCAGTGGACAAGGATATTGAATTATGTTTCTTGCTTTGCTAAGACACTAAATAGTTTCTAATACAAAAACAGCTGCCACTGGTTGACTTGTGATCATCAAATTTCCAGCCTAATCAGCATTTGACTATTCAACAATGATGGTAGATGTTTCGAATGGATACCATAGACCGAAGGCATTTGTTCTAGCCACATAGTTGATGATTCTTTTAACTGCAGTTAGGTGAGATTCCTTGGGATTAGCCTGATAGTATGCACTTGCTCTTACACTATATGATATATCTGGACGACTTGCAATTAGATATAATAGGCTTCCTATCATGCTTCGTTATACGTGTTAATCTACACTTTTCCCATTTATATATTTCGAGAGTTTGAGTGTGCTACTCATGGGAGTATGATAGGTACGACTAGATTCAAGACCAAATCTTTTAACTAGATCTTTTGAGTATTTTTTTTGACATACAAAGATCCCATTGTGCAATTGCTTCACTTATAGGCTTAAGAAGAAGTTCAACTCACCAACCATGCTCATTTCAAATTCAAATTTCATGAGATCAGCGAAGTTATGAGCAGCATCTTCACATGTGGAGCCAAAGACTATATCATCCACATAAGTCTGGGCAATGAGCAATGAATCTTCTATCTTTTGAGTGAATAGTGTTTTATCCACACTACCCTTGTAGAATTTGTGGTCCAAGAGAAATTGTGTCAAACGTTCATACCAAGCATGTGGTGCTTTTTTGAGACCATAAAGTACTTTGCTCAATTAATAAACATGTTGAGGGTACTTGGGGCCTGAAAATCCCTTAGGTTGTTCCATATAGACTTCTTTTCAAGTATTCCATTGAGAAATGCACTTTTGACATCCATTTAGAACAGTTTAGATTTCAAAGCACATGCAATTGACATGAGAATCCTAATTGACTCAAGACGAGCTACAGGAGCGAATGTTTTATCAAAGTCAATGCCTTCTATCTGCGAATATCCTTGAGCTACTAATCTTGCTTTATTCCTAATCACATTGCCAGATTCATCAGATTTATTCATGAAGATCCGTTTAGTTCCAATGATATTTGTATCAGATGGCCTAGGAACCAGTTGTCATACCTCATTTCTTTAAAATTGTTGAAGTTCTTCTTGCATAGCATTTATCCAATATTCATCTTGAAGAGCTTCCACAATATTTTTGGGCTCAATCTTTGAGGTAAAGAAGAAATGACTATAGATACTTTCTATTTGACGTCGAGTTCTTATACCATCATTAGGATCTCCAATGATTTGATTTAGAGGGTGATCTTTAATGATGGGTATGTTGGACGACAATTAAGGTTCATTTGGTGTGGTAGTGTTGTTATCTGATTTACCTAGAATACATGAATCCACATCATCTTCCAATTCATTCAAGGAACTCGCTTCTTCATGAGGATGGTCATTAACCACCACATTAATTGATTCTTGAATGGTGAGGGTTTTTAGATTGTATACTCTATAGGCACGACTATTCAAGGCGTATCTTAAAAAGATCCCTTCATCACTTTTAGACTCAAATTTACCTAGGTGTTCTTTATCTTTCAGGATATAACATTTACTACCAAAGAAATAGAAGTGTTTCACACTAGGTTATTTTCTGTACCATATCTCATATAGTGTTTTGTTTAATCCAACTCTCAGATATACTCTATTTATTATGTAGCAGGCAGTATTGACTACTTTAGCCCAAAATCTTTTGGCTATATCCTTTCCATTCAACATAACTGAGCCCATTTTCTGCAGGACTCGATTCTTTCTTTCAACAACTCCATTTTATTGGGGAGTTTTCGGGGTTGAGAATTCATGGCGAATTCCTTTCTCATCACAATATTTTTAAAATCACTCATTCTCAAATTCACCACCATGATCACTCCTGATACGATTTATGAAGTATCTTTTCTCGTTTTGGAGTCGCCTTACCATGACTATAAATTCATCAAATGCTTTAGATTTTTCTCGAAGAAAGGCGACCCAAGTAAATCTAGAGTAATTATCTACTACCACCAAGAAGTGTCTTTTTCTGCTATGGCTTTCAACTTTAGTGGGACCCACTAGGTCCATGTGTGGCAGATCCAATGGTTTTGATGTTGCTATGGTGGTTATCTTTTTGTGTCTAACTTTTATTTATTTCCCTTAAGACAATCACCACATACAATCTTTTCTTCCTTTCTAATCTTGGGAAGGCCTCCTACTAAACTTTTTGAACTTAGTTTGTCTAAGTTTCAATAGTGCACGTGACCCAACCTTTGATACCATAGTTTAGACTCGCTTTTCACAGCCATATTACATTTTGTAGATAATACATTCTCATTGTTACTTTCAATTACGTAGCAGTTGTCACTAGTGCACAAGCCTTTCATGATAGATTTTCTATTTTGATCTAAGATTCTACACACATTTTTTGAGAAGGTGACCAAATGTTCTTTGTTGCAGATTTGTAAGATACTAAGGAGATTGTGTTTTAGATCTTCTATACAAAGAACATTTTTAATATAGGGAAGTCCTGGTCCAACAATTGTTCCCTGCCCAATTATTTTGGCGAAGCTCCCATCTCCAAATGTGACTGACCCACCATCAAAGTCTGAATACTCACAAGAGTGGGTTTGGTCACCGGTCATGTGTCTGGAGCACCCACTATCGAGGTACCATTTTGGACTATTACCGATTTTCAGAGTTGTGTGGATTACTAGGCAATTGTTCTGACCACTCACATCCTCTAAACTTACACCATTTTTCATGATTCCAACTTCAGTTAAAATCACTCTCTAGGTAGTGAAGCCCTTAAGAGAGACCCTCTCTGATAGCAATTGAAATTGGGGTAATGACCGCTTTAGTAGAAGTAGGAATAGGTCAAAGTGTCCTAGAGGGGGTGAATATGACTTTATAAAATTTTGTGACAGTTTAAAATCCTATCATCATTATCTTGATCTAATATAACAATTTATCAAGATATCTCTAACTTAACTCTATTGGCTTCCAAGCCAAATAGAGTTTCCAATCAAAAGATTATTCAATATCCAAGCAACATATATGAATTTAGTCTATGATGGATGAATGAGTGACTGTGTGTGGAATGTGATACTTATTAGTTGTAAATAGTCATGTCATCATGCATCATGTGAACATTCAAAGTAAACACAGAAAAGTAAAGTGCAAATAATAATCCCAAATATAGTCTTCACTCCCGGAGGACAACTCAACCCTTGAGTATACCAGATTTCACTAACGGAGGTTTCAAATTAGGTTCACCTCAAACCAGTACAACCTACACAAGGCTGACTCTAGGATCTACACAAGGTACCTATCATGTCTCCGTGAGACACAAGGTTATGCCCCACACGGGAGCAAGGGTCAAAACACAATACTTAGGTTTTAGGTCACACAGGCCAAGGATCCACACAAGGAACCTAGAGTTTATGTCCTATACAAGAGCAAGGGTCAACACATAGCACCCAGGGTTTTAGGCCACACAGGCTAAGGACCTAAATTTATACTTATTAAGAGAAAGGGTCAACACACATCACCCACATGTATTCTTCCATTAGAGGCCTCCTCGAAAGGGGTGAGAATCACCTGTGACCTAATCTTACACAAAGGAATGATCAGCAAGATCTTTGGACTCTAATGACTTACAGATAAGTAGATGAGCCCCATTAAGCACGTTGATGAAGATCTCCTCCTTTGATGATGAAGATTATTCAGCTCACTTGATCCACAACACTTGATGATGTACCAATATAGGCGACAGGTTGGGTCAAGGTTATGTTGGAATCCTACTCTATTAAATATTTTTCTATTTTAGAGTAAGAGTGATTCTAAGCATTTAAGCATTCTAGGTATCCCGACTTAATGATTTTCCATTAAGATAGTAGCTGAAGGATAATTGAATGTAGAAGTTCATTCTTCAATCCACTCCATTGAATATAAATGATGAGGGTGGGTTGGAGGATGAACTCCCATGAGAGAAAAGGGCTTAGGGTAGGTGATCTGAATTAAACACTCAAAAGCTCTATTTATTTTCTCTAAATACAACCTAAGACAAGCTCTCATTAAATAGGCAAAAAGTTTCAACGGAAATAAAACAGTCATATTTTTTACAGAGTTCGATATCATCAAACAGGCTTCGATATCATCAAGTGTATACTCTCGATAACTTCAAATGACCGTTCATTAATACAAACTCAATCTGTCAAATTCTTTTTAAACCTTTTTGCCAACTGATCGAAGTTATCGAACATGCTTTGATGTCATCGGATTTCAAACTCTGATTTCATCAACCCAGGGTTCGATTCCTCGATATTTAAAAAACATGAGAGCAGACTTGTCATTGGAACTGAACATGCATTGATATGATCGAGCATTCATCGATATCATCTGGTTTTGAATACCGATGATATTGATACCAGTTTCGATTCATCGATCTTTTCAAAGAATTTTCCTAAAGACTCGCTGGACAGTTTTGTGTCCTAATTCAATGACATCGACTTGGTCTCGATATGACCAGTCTTTGAATATCGATATCATCGATACCTTGATCATATACAAGAATTTTCCTGAAAGCTTGCTGGATAGATTTGTGTCCCAATCCGATATCATCAAAGGTTCCTGATATCATCGAGACTTAGATTTCAAAGATATTGAGGCTCTCTTCGAGACATCGAAAATCACATGATTTTCCTTTACGGCTTACTGGACACAAACTGACTAAATGCCAATTTTATCGAGCTTGTTTCGATGAACTTAAGATTCAAAAGTCGATGATATCGATCACGTCATCGATTCATCGAGAATTCAGCCTAAGATTCATTTTGGTTGTTGGACATATGAAGTCCTCATTTCGATAACATTGAGTGAGTTTCGAGGACATCGATAACAGAGTACAATTTCATTGAAGCACTGTTGATAAATCAACAGAGGATGAAAACTTAGAAATTTTTCTAACTTTGTAAAACAATTTTCACACCTTAAATCCTATGTTGTTCTAACCATTTTTAAGGGTTTTATATACCTGGTGTTTTGAGACATGGGATGTGAGGCTAAGTTTACCTTCATAGAGATCTGAAGTCAGATCCGATTGAGGCAGCCACTTTGAACAATCTTCCTATGGGGCTCAATTGTCTTGCTGACTCAACACTCACGCTAATTAACAAACCAGGACACTTTCACTTAGAATTTTTGAGATACATTTAAGAGGGATATTACAAGAAACCCCCTTTCTATAGTTTGCAAAGTCCCACACCATAGTCTCATCGGAAACACAATTTCCTTTTCCATTTTTCTAGCTGATGGAAAGGTTTGGGAGATTTTTTGGAAGAGATAGTTTAGTGCTTTAACTAAGCATGATGGATGATATATATGCACTTTAATATTGCTTACATTCCATATTAGAATTTCTAATTAGACCGTCTAAATTGTGTACTGTTTCATATGTATCATTAATAAAAAAAATCTGATTATTTGATTATATAACTATTATATAGATTGGTGGAGCTTTATTCGACAGTTAAAAATCAAGGGTAGAGGTGTACACGAACCATGCTAGCTCGGTTAGCTCGCTCAACACAACTCGAAAAAGCTTGATTCGACTCGGTTCGAAGCTGAGCTCGAGCCGAGTTGAGCTAATTTTTTGAGCTAGAAAATGAGTTCGAGCTAGCCTCGGCTCGACTCGACTCAGATCATACCCAGCTTAAATCAAACTAGGATCGAACCAGTTAGGTGACTCAGTTACTTTGATACTGATGTTGCTCACCAAATGTTTAATGAAATGACTTAAAGAAGCGTGCCTGGTGGCAAGGAAGGTATGTATATGAAACCAACACCCTTTTTTTTCTTAATTTTTATGTTGCTTAGAAGGTGTTTGATAAAATACCTGTAAAACCATTACTGTTGTCTCAAATACAATGAGATTTTGAAGGTGCAGTCCATGTGTTTGTGAAATGTTACAATGGTGAACTCAGCTCGATCTCGGCTCGAATTGGCTTGATCTATTAATCGAACCAACCCGAGTTGGTTAGTCAGGCTCGAGGACCAAGCTGAGACGAGTTCCAGCAGAGGTCAGATAGTGACCAAGCCAGGTCGAGTTAAGGCCAGCTCGACTCGGTTTGACTTGATGTACATCCCTAATCAAGGGTATCTAAATGGCCTTATTTCAAATCCAAGTATCTACAATTAAAGGATAGCTTTGTCCAATCGATCTACTTCTATAACTTAGTGACAGTGGATTTCACAGTTAGTCGGTTTGATTTTATTTAATATATGCCAAATATATCGCTGTCATATGCCTTCTATTCATACATTTTCTAGACTATTAAATTTTTCACCTTTTGATATGATTTGTCTACAGGATGATGTGGTAGCTTTTGTTGAGCACCACATGGAGTGCACTGTTTTTTTTTTTCTGTAAGATCCACTTAGTCTAGGGTGGTGGGACCAAAAATTAGCCCAATCTATAAATAAGGTGGGCCGTGCCATAGGTAACATTATTGCCTTTCATAGGTTTGTGTATGAGGTCAACCATTTCCATCCCTTCCATTCGTCTGCTTACGTTCTCCACATGGTGTGGCCTACCTGAGTTTTAGATCAGGCAAGCTATGGGCTATAAGACGACCATGAGAAGTCATTAAATGAAAAGTGGATAACACACTTATAAGAAATAGTATTTTGATACTGTTTGGGAAACTGTTGTTAATGTCTTATGTCTATAAATAATAGAGTTTGTCGATGCTATTGATAGACCACTCAATGCCATCGAGTAAATGTTTATGCCGTCGACAGATGTTTGATACCATAAAAAAATTCAAAAAACCCATATTTTATCGTTAGAACATTTTGATTTTTTAGTCGATGACATCGAAAGTGTTCGATATAATTGATGCCATCAAAGTCCTGTCAAAGGTGCCATCGAGCGCGCGTGTAGAATTACGTGTGAGATTTGTTTTCTATTCCGATTGTTATAGTATAGGATACTGTATATATTGGGTGTAATCGGGTTTTAGGAAGGAAGAGATGTGTTCTAGGATTTCTAAATTCATTCCTAAGGGTTTCAAGGGCATAACTTGGGCTTGAGGAGTAGATTCAAGGCTTGTTTGGATCTGTAATATCTATCTCTTATAATTTCTTCTTTCCTACTACATTATCATCACTTTATGCCATGGTTTTTCTTTTTTCCGAAAGGGTTTTTTGGCATAAAATTTGGATTGTTTGTGTTTGGATATGGTTGTGTGATTGGTAGTAGTTTGTTTAATTCATCTTGGTGTACTTCCATGGTTCCCCAACAAGTGGTATCAGAGATTATGTTGGGAAGCAAATTGAATTTGAAAGTAATGTATCAATGGCATATAACCCAAAGTTGGATGTTGAAAAATATTCTAGTAAAAACAATTTTAAATTATGGAAGGTTAAGATGACCGATGTCCTAGTTCAGTAAGGATTCAATGATGTCCTCCTTGAAAAGCATCCAGAATCTATGGTTGAAGATGAATGGAACAAGATATATAAGAAAACAAGAACCTTTATCCAATTATGCTTAACGGATGGGGTCCTCTATAATTTCATGAGAGAGAAAACCGTAGTGAGTACATGGGTGAAACTAAAGAACGTCTATACGAAAAAATCTCTTGAAAATCGTTTGTACTTGAAGCTTTAATTGTTCAATCTGAAGATGATAAAGGGGGTTAATATTAAGGCCTACATTAACAACTTTAATAGATTGATTTGTAAATTATTGGATGTGGAAGAAATGATGAAAGATGAGAATGAGACATATATTTTGTTAAATTCTCTCTCAGGCTTTGTACGAGTTGTTTAAGGACTTAATGTGCACTGGTAGAACCACCATTAGTGTTGAGACCATTATCTCAACCCTTTAGAAGAAAACGATGAGAAAGAAAAAAAAAATAGTGACATGGGTGCTTTTACAGATGCACTGGTTACAAGGAGGTGAAATTCTGAGCGAGACATGGGATCTTCAAGATCAAGGTTCAAATCTAAGGGCAAGGGAAAATGAAAGTTGAAGTGTTGGAATTGTGAAATCTCTAGGCACATGAAAAAGGTTTTCACAAATCCTAAGTTAAGAAAAGAGAATTTAGGTTCTTTTAGGGAAGCCAACACTGTAGAATCCAGTGGGGAAGTGAACGATAATGACGTGCAGACTGCATCAAAATCAGGGTACTTCGACGAAGAATGGATTTTGAATACTGGAGCTTCGTACTACCTAAAGCCTCATTAAAGTTAGTTCACTAGTAACAATAAGTGCGATGGTGGCCAAGTGTTTATAGGCAACGATAATGCCTGTAAAGTGGTTGGTGTTAGATCGATGCACATCAAGATGTTTGATGACTCTTGATGGCATGGAGCATATCTTGACCGAGGTAAGACACGTTCCTGATTTTAGGTAGAGTTTGATATCTTTGGGAGCACTCGAGGAACTAGGGCAAAAATTCATCAGGTTTGATCGTGTACTTATACTTTTAAAGGGGACACTCATAGTCATGAAGGCACAGTGGAATGGAAACCTATACAGGTTGACCAGGAGTACTTCATTGGGTGGAGCTACAACATCTATAGTGGATTTCACATCTACATGCATGTGGCATACCCATTTAGGCTACATAAGTAAGTTGGGCATGAAGGTACTTTTTGTATCTATTTAATTCAAGTTTTTAAAAATATTGATTTTAATATATGTCAACATTATATATATGGTAAATAGTTAAGTTTGTCTTTTAAATATGAAAATCATGTATGTAAGGGTGTTCTTGATTATGTGCACTCTGATGTATGGGGGCCGGTGCCCATGGTTTCTGATGGAGAGTCGTCATGGTTTTTCACCTCCAATGACGATTATTATAGAAAAGTATGAGTTTATTTTAGAAAAAATAAATATGATGTTCTCACCAACTTCAAGTAATGGAAAGCGATTGTGGAAAAATAGATAGGGTGAAAGGTAAAAGTTTTGAGGATAAACAACGGTGGGGAATTCAATATGTATTACAAAAATGAAGGGATCGTGAGGCACAACACAGTGTCACACCCTAAACTCAAAAACCAGGCTCACAAAATTCTCGATCACCGAATTCGATACTGACAGCCTCCGTTGTACCCCATTCTCAGCTCCCAGCGCCCATGCGCCAGATTTTGATCCTAGGATCCTGCAAAGAGGATTTTCTATCGTACATTTATCTCGTAATAAGCATAACCACAAGTTTACCCAAATCACAAAGGTAACATCATCATCACATATCCACTAATATAAACATTTGAATACAGTGATGAAAGAGAAATACATATATCGAAAATCAAAGCTCCAGTAGACAGGTGCAGCTCTAAGGTCAACGTTGTTGTAACCTAACGCCACCTGCACACATCTATCTTACATAAGCTTATAAAAAGTTTAGAGGGTGGTGTAAGTGTGCGTGCGAGGTAAGTGCCAAGTATGCGATATCAGAATAATGCGGAAACATGCTAGTAAGTCCATAAATACCATTAGCCTTATGCAGGTTATGCAATGTAAAAATATAATAAGCCAATATCATATACTGAGGAAGCAGTGTAGATCAACTACGCAATGCAGAGACATAGTAAGCCAAATATCATGTACCGAGGAAGCAGTGTAGATTAGCTATGCAATGCGGAGACATATTAAGCCAAATATCATGTACTGAGGAAGTGGTGTAGATCAGTCATGCAATGAGGAAACATAGTAAGCCAAATATCATATACTGAGGATGCAATACAATATGAAAATCCTGACGAGTCCACGAATACCATCAACCTCATCAAGGCCATATAAATGCAGAAACAAGCAACCCAAAATGCCATATGTCGCGGATGTAATTCAATATGCAGTGCAAATGAAATGACCAAGCTGGAGTGTGAAGTCGGGATGATAGTACGTAGTATCGTAGGCTATGGAGTCCAGCACAAGGGACTTCTATCCAAATCAGTCCCATATCTAAATTTGGATAGTCAGACTCAATGTGGCAGACTCCTGACCTCAGGTTAGTCGCGTACCTTAACCGAAATCTTGGTCATTATGAAGGTACACATAACAATTAGTTATCCACATCCAGCCTGAGTGAATAGTAAATGAATGAATGAATGAATAGATAAAATGCCGAGTATGTAACTCCTTCTCAATAAGTCCACATATCAGTACTGTACATCTATGGAATCATCACATGGGTTTAGTATACTTTACACGCGACCGCCGCCTACTAGACGCACAACCATGCAAGTGGAAGAGACCTCATTATCTACCCGGACAGTAGTTAGCTAATATATACCCGGCACGTCGATAGCGGACCCATTTACGAGCTGAACAATATCAGCCTAATTATGCCCCCTATCCTCGGGTAGGTAAGGCCACACCCCCTTCAAACTAACCACGACATAGTGGGAGACGCGACCTATTGGTATTCGACACTAGGGCACTCATGTATCCACTCGGTCTAGACATTGGAGCGTCTCCTGGCCACGGAGGTTTAGAGACTTTCACCTAGGGACATCTATAGCACACCATGTAGAAAAAGTTTTTTGGTGTTCCATCTGGCCATCCACGATATGCTTGTGGAGGCTACGACTCTGATATCACTAGGGCATATAGTAATCATAATCAGAGAATACAAGATGAATGAGTCACGCAGTACATTCATGCATCAATCCTACGCATACCATGCGCTCATGTGGGACAACTCCGCCTATCAGGGAGTCCCATAAATAACCTGCCCAATGGCATATGTAATGGTCAACTACATTTCATATCAACCATGCAAATGATGCGTATGGGCATGTATCATGGTGTATGTCATGCATGATTATCGAACATAACAATGATCGATCTCACACAATCACAATAAGCCTCACACATTGCAATGGGCCTCATTCAGTCATAATGGGCTCCATACAATCACAACGGGCCTTGTACAATGGGCCTCACACAATCACATTGGACCTCATACCATCACAATGGGCCTCATATAATCACAATGGGCCTCATATAATCATAATGAGCCTCATACAATCACGATTGGCCTCACGTAATCATAATGACCTTGTACAATCGTAACATTACGCTAACTCATATTCAGCGCGTATACTAACATAGTCGTAATCGATAATCGGTGTATATATGGTGGAGTTCATAGAAGGATATCAGATTAAATCCATAACATGAGGATCAGTCCTTAATAGTGGATATACCAAATTTGATACCACCAACCCTTCCATTTATGGTGATGATGTACTCTCCTCACATCAAGGATGAGCCTAGATGGCCTACTCATATCAATAATGGACCTAATATCAAGGAGTGGGCTTCCTCGCCCATCTCATCACGTGGCAATCTGTGCTTCCTAAGGGTCTAATAAACACAAGATGGGCTACAAAGTGTGGGTAATCCTACACGGCATGGAGTAAGGCACCATCATCAATGGGAGCCCAATGAATTGGAATGGCTTAATAAGGTGAGACGGATCATACTAATAACGGTGGGGGCCCAACGGCTTAGGTTAGCCCACTAAGAGGAGATGAGAATGGTCCTAACAGCGGGCCCTAGGGAGAGTTACGATGTATACATTTAACCATCATTGCTCTTACAATGTGGACATTTAACCACCATTGCTCTCAGGGTATGGCTTACTTGGAACTTATCCTATAATGAGGTCCATGGTGTTCATACTAATTAGGAAAATGGATGAGCATTATAAATATCATCGCATGTTCATACTAATTAGGAAAACGGATGAGCATTATAAATATCATCGCATACGTCATGGTGGAATCACTCATCGCAATTGGGCCTCCACATAGGCACAATGATCCTCATCACGAGGACCTTACACATCATAATGGCCTCATCACATGATTTTCACATACATCACATTGAGCCTAATCACATGGTCTTCACATACATCACATTGGGCCTCATCACATGGGCCTCACATACATCACATTGGCCTCATCACTTGGGCCTCACATGCATCACATTGGCTTCATCACGTGGGCCTCACATACATCACATTGGCCTCATCACATGGGCCTCACACACATCATAATGGACGTTGCACATCACGATGGGCCTCATAGTGGGCCTATACATCACAATGGGCTTCATACATCATAGTTGGCCTCACAGGGTAGCCCATATAATCTAACAAAATAGGTGGGCAACATGTATATCATATACATCATGGTGGGCCTCACAGGACAACCCTATTGTCCATAAAGACAGATGGACAGTGTGCTTACAATACACACATTAAGGTGGGCCTCAAGTACATCGGGTGGAGTCCTATGGTTGTTGGACAATGTGGGTGCAACAAATACGTTATGGTGGGCCTGTGGAGGGGCAGCCAGCCCAGCAGGACCACTTGGACCTGCTGGACGATCTGGGAAACATACACATGGTGAGTCCCATTAAATGTGGGCCACTCAAGAGGGTGGCCCTACATAGGTGGGCCTCAAAACAGATGGATGGCAGGGATAAAACATCTATATCATGATGGGCCAACTGTGTAACACGTACATCATAACATGCCGTCATAGGGTAGCCCATGGCCCAGAAAATGGATGGACAACCCATTTATATATGCCTCACAAGTCAGCCCATGTTTTGGTAAAATGGATGGGTGGCGTGTATATACAACAAGGTGGGCCCTACACATATAGCAGGTGGGCCTCAAGGGGTTTCAACGGTGGGTGCCAGCCCACTATTTCCCATGGTGTGGACCATTGAACTTTGGAGCTGCCTCATTTCCGAGCCCATGGCCTAAGTGGTATGGAAAATTGGATGGGCCATCTGGACATACACATATGTAAGGTGGGCCCCACACGCCACCAAAGGATCCACAATGGAAGGCTAGCAGGGGTATGCAACACATACAACTGAGGTGGGCCAGCTGCTGGATGGTAAACAGGTGGGCTGCATGGATGAAATACTTACATATAGTGGGCCCCACTTACAGATGGTCCACCAGAAGGGTGGCTACTGCATAACATAAATGGGCCTCATACAGCATCAAATGGGCCATGAATACAGCAGGTGGGCCTTCTTGGCTGGGTGGCATGGGCCTGCTGGATGTGGGCCACCCACAAACAGCACAGTGGGCCCAGAAGCTTTCAATGGTGGCCGTCGACACACTGCTATCCAGCAGCGTCTGGCCCTGCTGCTGGACGGTGTGGGTACATTATACATCATGGTGGATCCCACCGTACAACAGGTGGGCGTGAGATGGTTTCAACGGTGCGGATATAATACTTACAGGTGGGTCCCAGCATCCAGCTAATGGGCGGTGTGGATATCACACACACATCACGTGGGCCCCGCATGCAGCTGGACAACGTGGGTATGAAACACATGGATGGGCCCTGCATGTAGCTGGACAACGTGGGTATGAAACACATACATCATGGTAAGTCCCACAGCTGCTGGACATCAGTCCAACAGCACCCTCTAATGAACGGTGTGGATTGAAACATATGCCATGTGGGTCCCACAGCTACTGGACGTCAGTCCAGTAGCACCCTATGATGGACGGAGTGGATACTGAATATTTACATGTGGGGTCCACTTGGTCAGCAGGGTAGCCTGCCCGCTAGACGCTCCACAGCTGGACGGTGTTGATTAAACACATTTATTAAGGCAAGCCCCACGTCCAGGGACTGGACGGTGGGGATACAACAGGTACATCAAGGTGGGTCCACGTGGTGGCCCACCAGCTGGAAAACTAGATGATAATTGTATTTTCCCTCCATACAAGCCTGTCCAAAACGGTCAGGCAGGGCTGTCGGATGGTGTGGCCCATGAACGGTCTGAATAAAACATGTGCTCAGGGTGGGTCCTACTTAGACGTGGGTCACCCAGGGAGTGGGCCGACCCCTATCCTCCCCCAATCAGGTGGGCCATGAGGATAAAACAAACACATTAGGGTGGACCAGCGGCTGGGAAGCCCCTGCCCGCTGGACCAGACCCAACTTGGGCCACGCCCTAAAATAATCTCTCCAGATAGATGGTGAGGATATAGATCACATGCATTGAGATGGGGTCCATGCCAGTGTGGCCCACCAGCATTTGATAAAGGTGATATCTATGTTTCACTCCATCCAAGCCTGTCCAAACGGTCCAGCAAGGTGGACTGGCCGGTGGACAACAACATGCCCCAAGGTCTGGGCAACGTTGTTAAAACCCATACAATCAAGGTGGGCCACATGGGAGAGGGAGAGAGAGAGGAGTAGAGAGAGAGGGGAAGAGAGAGAGAGAAGCACTCACAATGATCTTCTCCTTCTTTTTCTACTCTTGGGTTTTCAAGCCTTCTAGGATCCCGTTCAATGGTTGAGATGAGCTTCTGAGGGTTGGTTTAGGAAGGATCTAAAGGTAAGAGGGATGGAAATGGAGCTTGCTTGGACGTCCATGGCTACCAATGGAAATGAAGAAGAAGAAGAAGAAGAGAGAGAGAGAGAGAGAGAGAGAGAGAGAGAGAGAGAGAGAGAGAGGTTATAAGGGAGAGGAATGGGTGTGATGGGTGAGTGATGAGTTTACTTAACTTGAGAGGTATGTTTGTGTTGACTTTTGGGTGAATGAGGGATAAGTATTGTACTTGATTGATTGATGAGATTGATTTGATAGATTGTAGAGATTTTTTTCTTGAGATAGTAATGCATGATGTTTTCTCGAAATAAATGTGGGCCCACAACTCCTGGCATAGGTATTGCATCGGCACGTGAGGTGCTGTGTTGGAACAGCGGCGACAGTGCGGTCGATAGGATACAAGTCACGGGGTCAAGTCGACTCAGATTTATAAGATGCGACTTAGGGTCGCGTGCAAATACTAATTATAGGTTGCGGGTTGCTAGAATTCGACAGGGATGATCACGTGAGTCTCAAGAATGATATGGTCTAGAATATAGGCCTTACACATAGTGCGCCACACACCAGAGCAGAACGGTGTGGCTGAGAGGATGAATTGCACTCTCTTATTAAGGGCCTAATGCATGATTAGTAATGATGGGTTGGGCAAGGAGCTGTGGACTGAGGCCATTCACTACAAGAAATATGATTTTTACCTACGAAATTAAATTTCTAGGTAAAGATTACTTTTACCGATGAAACTTTTTTTCGTAGGTAAAAGCGAACTTTTACCGACGCAATTTAATTTCGTAGGTAAAAGCCATCTTTATCTACGAAAATTTTCGTAGGTAAAGGTTCTTTTGACTTTTTTCAAATACAAAAGATTGAAAAGTTTACTTTTACCTACGAAATCCAATTTCGTAGGTAAAACCCATATTTACCTACGAAAATATTCGTAGCTAAATGGTGTTTGGAATTTTTCAAAAAAATAAAAAATCAAAAAAAATACTTTTACCTACAAAAATATTCGTAGCGAAAGAGTCTTCTAAATTTTAATCGAAAACTTTCCTTTTACCTACGAAATTTAATTTCGTAGCCAAAAGCTTTACTTTTACTTTTACCTAAATTCCATCTTTACCTACAAAAATATTCGTAGCTAAAGGGTGTTTTGAATTTTAAAAATAAAAACAAAAAATGGATAACACTACTTTTACCTACGAATTATAATCCCGTAGCTAAAGCCCATTTTTACCTACGAAACTATTCGTAGCTAAAGGGTAATTTGAATTTTTTGTCCAAACTAAAAAATTGAAAACGTGTTTTGAATTTACTTTTACCTACGAAATAAAATTTCGTAGGTAAAACCCATATTTACCTACGAAAGGATCCGTAACTAAAGGGTCATTTGAATTTTTCATGCCCACCAAAAATCGAAAACCTTAGTTTTACCTACGAAAGAATATGTCGTAGGTAAAACCCATCTTTACCTATGAAAATATTCGTAGCTGAAGGGTCTCTTATATTACTCAAAAACACAAAAATCGAAAACCTTACTTTTTTCGACAAATTCTAATTTCGTAGGTAAAACCCATATTTCCCTACGAAAATGTACTTTTACCTGCGAAATTAAATTTCGTAAGTAAAACCATTATTTACCTACGAAAATATTCGTAGCGAAAGGGTCTTATGAATTTTAATCAAAAACTTTCTTTTACCTACGAAATTTAATTTTGTAGCCAAAAGCTTTACTTTTACTTGATTTTGTAGGTAAAAGCTCTCTTTGCCTACGAAAATATTCATAGGTAAAGGGTGTTATGAATTTTTTAAAAAACAAAAATGGAAAGCTTTAATTTTACCTATGAAATATATTTTTGTAGCTAAAAAGACATTTTTGCCTACGAAAATATTCGTAGATAAAGGGTCATTTGAATTTTCCACCCCCCAAAAAAAGATGTCTTTCGTATAAAGCCATCTTTACCTACAAAAACTTTCGTGGGTAAAGACTGTTGTGAAATTTTTAAAATAAAAAATCAAAAACCTTACTTTTACCTACGAAATCTAAGTTCGTAGGGAAAAGCAATCTTTACCTACGAATACTTTCGTAGCTAAAGGGTGTTCCGAATAAAAACTCTTCTTTTATCATCTTTACCTACGAACATTTTCATTGGTAAAGGGTGTTTTGATATTTTTAAAATACAAAAAAAAATCGAAAACTTTACTTTACCTACGAAATGTAATTTCGTAGGTAAAATTCATCTTTACCTACGAAATTTTCGTAGCTAAAGGATATTATGAATTTTTCAAAAAATCAAAAAGTCTATTTTTACCTACGAAAGCAGTTTTCGTAAGCAAAAGCCATCTTTACCTATGAATTGTTTTGTAGGTAAAGGGGGTTTTGAAGTTTTCCTTACCCACGAAACGTTTCGTAGCTAAAGGGTATTCTAAATTTTTTAAAAAAATCAAAAACTTTGCTTTTACCTATGAAATTAGATTTTGTAGGCAAAATCCATCTTTACCTACGTAAATTTTCGTAGGTAAAGGGTGTGTCTTGAAACTTTAGCCATCTTTACCTATGAATATATTCGTAGATAAAGGGTGTTTTGAGATACAGAAAATTGAAAATCTTACTTTTACCTACGAAATCTAAATTTGTAGCGAAAAGCCATCTTTACCTACGAAACTTTTCATAGCTAAAGGGTGTTCTAAATTCTTCAAATCAATCCAAAAGTCGCCATATTTACCTATGAAAATATTCGTAGCTAAAGGCCAAAATGTTTACTTTTACCTGTGAAACTAGATTTGGTAGGTAAAACCTATCTTTACCTATGAAAAGTTTCATAGGTAAAGGGTGTTCCAAATTTTCAAAATCTACTTTTACCAACCAAATTAGATGTTGTAGGTAAAAGCCATACTTACCAACGAAAATATTCGTAGCTAAAGGGTTTTCTGAATTTTTCACAATCCATATCAATTGAAAACTTTAGTTTTACCTACGGAATCTAATTTTGTAGGTAAAAGCCATCTTTACCTACACAAATTTTCGTAGGTACAGTTTGTTTTAAAATTTTCAAACTACAAAAAATCGTCAGTAAAAGTGTTTTTTCTAATTTTAAATGTATATATTTTTGTAATAATGTAAAAATGTTTTAATTAAAAAAAAATTTTGTCGGTAAAATATATATATATATACACGGAAACGCTCACCTGCGAACCAGTTCGTACGTACTACGAACGAACTTTTTTAAGAACCCATCATACGTGATGTGGATCCAAAATCTGAACCGTTCATGTGAAGCAGCACCTCATGAAACCCCATGGGCCCAAGTTTTACTTTGATCTAAAACTTTGATGGGCCATGAAAGATGAAAACTGTTTCCTCCCTTGATTTGCATTTCTCTTTGCTATAGCCCACCAGAATTTTATATCGGGGTAAAAATTTGTCATATGAGGTTTCATGGGATTCTGCATCACATGAACCGTTCAGATTAGACACCCATGGCACGTGTGCAAAGGTGCGCAGGGGAGCATGACTCTCTCTCTCTCTCTCTCTCTCTCTCTATATATATATATATATACATATATATACATATATATATATATATATATATATATATATATATATATACATATATATATATATATATATATATATATGTTTAGTTTTTATATCATATGAATGGAAATTTTTTTATATATATAATTAAAAGGTAATATTTAAATGATTTGTGATATCATATAAAAAAGAATATTGAAAAGTTTAGAAATTTTAACTATGTTTAAGAACAAAATAATGCTTTTGAAGAAAAAAATCGGCATTTTGAAATTTTTGAGAAAAAAAATTACAATATGAGAATTTTTTTGAGATTTTGAAAATAAAAATTCAAAATTTGTATTTTAAATATTTTTGAAATATTTTATAATAAAAATGATATTTGGTTAAAAGAGTAAAAAAAAAATATGTTATTTTTAAAAGGAAATTAAAATTTATTTGTGAAAATGAAAATTACTAAATTATTAGGCACATCCACTAATTGAACCTTTAATCGTTTTTGGACAATCTAATCAGTTCAAATTGAAGAGTAAATAACTTCAAATGTTTAAATCAAATTTCACTGAAATTGTTGATCAATCTTGTATGCCCAATATCTTTCTCATATGTAGCCTGATTGAGGTTCCAAAATTATTCATATGACAATTTCAATCGGACAGTGAGAAGCTTCTAAAATTATTCATTTGAGTTTGGTATGATTTGCATTTTCTGAAATTCTATATTGACAGTAGAAAATGATAACAAATCATAGAGCTTTGCTAAGCGCACACATGTGTGCAATTAAACTCGTGTACATGCCACACATATGCCAGCATAGCACATACATGCAAGATCTCATCCATCCATCAGGCTGGTTATAAGACCCGTATCCTAGCCTGTACCATTTTGTAGGCTTTCACGGTTCTTTCGGTCAAATTCTGATAACCATTGACCTAATTTTCAGCATTTGCGTGCGACGCTGAATCGTGTCATATATATCTGAGTCAGCTTGACTCGAAACTTGTACCCTTACGACCGCGCCGTCGCCGCGATTCTGACGCCGCGTATTACGCGGCAAAGCAATAACCAGGCTAGGAGTTGTAGGCCCCCGTTCAGTTCAAGAAAAACACCACGTGTTACAAATTCTAAGAAAATCCATCACATCATGTCAAAAGTATACCCATCCCTAAGTACAACTACCCATCCTCAAAAGTCAACTTTTTCATCACCTCACCCATCTCTCTCCCCATCACTCCATCACTCTCTTACCCATCCCTCTCTCTCTCTCTCTCTTCACATCACATCTCTCATTTCTCTCTCTTTCATTCTCTCTCATTTTTTTCGTCCCAAGCCACCCACGTCCAAGCTCCCCATGAGAGAGCTAGTGTAGCCCACCTTCCTACCATCTAATCCCATCCTCTAAAATCGATCTCAACCGTTGAAATTGTACCTTTGGAGCTCTATCATGCATTGGCGGAAGAAGGAAGGGGAGATCAAAGGTGGGTGCATCTTTAGGTTAGATTTCTCCATTTTTATGATGTGGGTCTCTCTCTCTCTCTCTCTCTCTCTCTTTCTATTGTGATGGTGTGGATCCCACCAATATGTGTTATATCTACTCCGTCCATCAACATCAGATAGTGTGGCCCACCCTACTACAGGTGATGATCCCCACCATCCGCTGTTTAGATGGATCCAATACCCCATTCTTTTTTTATATTATATTTTATATAATATATCTATATGATATATAATATAGTATATATTATATATATGGAATATAGTATATATATTATACACGTATATATATGCAAGTGGGCCACGTGCATGTGGGACCCACTGTGATGTGTTTATCCCAGCTGTCCAGCGTCTCCGGACACTGGACGTGAGGCAGGTGTTGCCAACATGGAGTGTGTGTACTGACATGGGTGAGTACCACCAAGCTAATTAAAAATAAATAAATAATAATAATAATAATAATAATATAATTATATTGCACTTTTTGGTGGGCCACTCATGCAAGCCCCACCTTGATGCTTGTACTTAATCCAAGCCATCCATCCTCTTCCTCAGATCATTTTAGGCGTTGAGCCGAAAAATGAAGTTAATCTGAATGTCTTACGGGACATGTTATGAAAACTAGTGGTTTTGAGTGTTATTAATTGTTTGGGCCGTTATGATGTTACTACACACCGAAACATACTCAAACATGGCTTGTTAGACTTGTCCCGAGTCCAGGAATCCATCCAACGGAGTGGATTCTCCTGATAAGGGCCCCACCTGTGAAAACTGAAAGGAAACAGAAAAAAATATTAGAGAAGTTGACGCTGCCTGCTGCAGCATCCAGAGGACGCTGACAGCAGCAGCGTCCTGCTGTTTGTAGAAAATGGGTAAGGAGATTGGGCCCACCTCAGGTCCCCACCGTGATGCATGTGGAGCATCCACATCGTACATTTCATGGGACGTTATGGCAGTAGGCCACCCTCCAAATTTCATCCGTATAAGTGGCTCAGGTGGGCCACATCATAGGAAAAATGGTGATTGAATGGTGCCATTAAAACTCAATTTTGGGTTTACAGAAGTTTTGAATCAATATGAAATATTTTTTTTTCCCTTCAAATCAGGTACGTGTAACCTTATGAACGGTTGGGATGGGCAGTAAACATTAGGGTGGGCCCCACGTGGGACCCACAGTGATGCACGTGGTTTACTCCCACCGTCCAGGCGGACGGTGGAGCCCACCTTGCCGATATTCAAACCGCCCATCCATCTAACGAGCCTGGATCCCATCCTGATGTATGTACTTCATCAAGGTTGTTCATTCGTGTGGGGCTATACGATGCATATGTTTCATATCCTCACCGTCCGACGGTGGGTACCCATCCCACACATGGGCCTACGTTAATACCCATGCCTTACATCCAGTTCGTCCATCCAGGACGTTGGATGCTATGTTGGTTGTTTTAAAATAAAATATATTTATAAATAATATATAAATTATGTTATATAGCATATACGTTATATAGAGAAAAGAGAAGGAGTGGGTGTTGGGACCCACCGCTGACGTATGCATTGTTTGCAACCGCCCACCCCTGGACGGTGCTGGATGGACAACACCTAATGTATGTGTCTCATCCACACCGTCCAGCAATCTGGACGGGTGGGATGAGCCCACAGTGATGTATGTTTGTAACTCCACGCCATCCATTTATCTGGTGGGACCCACCATTGCTGACGGTCAGCACGCCACCTCTGACGGATATTTTCTATCCAAAATGTCCATCCACTTGGTGGATTCAACTGTCCATCTGCTGGACGGACAACACCCACCCCTAATGTAAGCATTACATCCAAACCGTCCATTCATTTGGTAAGCTCGTCTTAAGGCTTGAGTCTAAATGAGACCCATATATTAGGTGGACCACACTGCAGGAAACAGTGGAGGGATGAACGTCTACCATTGAAACCCCCCTTTTGGGAGGACAGAAGTTTTGGATCAGTATGAAATTTGTTTTCCTCTTAATCCATGTCCTTGTGACCTTATGAACAGACAGGATGGAAAATGATCGTAATGGTGGGCCCTAGTAATTTGTAACAATGGAAATCATTATCTCCACTGTTATCTATAGTATGGTCCAGACGATCTTTGGATATGATTCATTTTGGGTAATGCCATATAATTATATATATATATATATATATATATATATATATATATATATATATATATATATATATAGTGTGTGTGTGTGTGTGTGTGGCCCCCACCTTAATGTAATGTACATAAGGCCCATTGTGATGAGGCCCATCATGACGTATCTTTGGCCTATGAACAGGGCCCACCTGTTGTGTATTTATGGTCCATTGGTGCAGCCCATTAATGTGGCCCATTTGATGTATATTGGGGCCCATGGGTCGTAGCCCATTATGATGTAATTGAGGCCCAGGGGTTATGGCCCTTGGTGATGTATATTAGGACCGTGTATGCGGCTCACCATAAAATATGTATGCCGTCCATTCGTGCGGCCCGCCATGATGTATGCATTATATATCCATACCGTCCATTTTTGCGGCCAACAGTGATGTATTCTGCGGCCCATAGGATGGGGCCCAATGTGATATATTTGTGGCCCATTGACGAGGCCCATTATGATGTATTTATGGCCTGTGTATGTGGCCTAATAAGATATTTGAGCGGCCCACTTGATGTATATGAGGCCCAATGTGATGTATTCAAGGCCTATGGGAGAGGCCCATTGTGATGTATTTGAAGTTCGTGGGTGTGGACCATTGTGATACAGTTGAATCCTTTGTATGAAGCTCAATGCTATGTATGTGAGGCCCACGAGGGAGGCCCAAGGTAATGTATGTATCTCCATTGCATTGTCTATGAATCCCTTATGTAGGCCACTCCTTGGGAGCAATGTTGGTTAAATGTCCGCATTGATGAGCAATGATGGTTTAATGTCCACATTATGACCTTCCCTTAAGCCTTGATCGACCAATCATCGAGGCCGATTCCGATTGTCATGGCCAATTACCGATTATCGATCGAGGTCGATTACCAATTTAGATTTGTCATGGCTGATTGCCGATTATCGATCGAGGCCGATTATCGATTTTGATTTGTCATGGCCGATTGCCGATTATCGATCGAGGTCGATTATCGATCGAGGTCGATTATCAATTTAGATTTGTCATGGCCGATTGCCGATTATCGATCGAGGCCGATTACCGATTTTGATTTGTCATAGCTGATTGCCGATTATCGATCGAGGCCGATTACCGATTTTGATTTGTCATGGCCGATTGCCGATTATCGATCGAGGTCGATTATCGATTCTGATTCGGCGTGACCGATTGCCGATTATCGATCGAGGTCGATTACCAATTTAGATTTGTCATGGCCGATTGCCAATTATCAATCGAGGCCGATTACCGATTCTGATTTGTCATGGATGATTGTCGATTATCGATCGAGGTCGATTATCGATTCTGATTTACGGTGGCCGATTGTCAATTATCAATCGAGGTCGATTACCAATTTAGATTTTTCATGGCCGATTTCGATTCCGAATGTCGGGGCCCAATGTGATGTACATGCGACCCGTATTTGAGGTCCAACGTGATTCGTATTCAACCCATGTCTAAGGGCAAATGTGTTGTATACTGAGGCCTAGGTGATGGGGCCCATTGTGATGCATTTGAGGGCTAGGCGATGAAGCCCATTGTGATGTATGTTAGGCCAATGAGCAGGGCTCACCTGTTGTGTACATGTAACCCTTGAGTAAGGCTCATTGTGTTGTATATTAGGCCGTTGTGTGAGGTCACGGGCCCATTATATGTTTGGATCTATGTGGGTCATTCCTTGGGGCAATGTTAGTTAAATGTCCACATTATCGAGGCCGATTGTTGATACTGACTATGAGTATGTGACAGCATAGCATCATGATACATACCCATACGCATCATCTGCATGTTTGTTATGAGATGTGATTGACCATTACATATGTCATTGAGTAGAATGATATGAGACTCCTTGATAGACAGAGGTTATCTCGCATGAGCGCATGATATGCGCAGGATTGATGTATGACTGGATTGTATGACTCATGCATCTTGCATTGTGTGTTGTGATTACTATACGCCCTAGCGACATCAGGGTCGTAGCCTCCACAGGCATTTCGTGGACGGCCAGATGGGACACTGAAAAATTTATTCTACATGGGGTGATATAGATATCCCTGGGTAAAAGTTCCTAAATCCTCTTGGTTCCAGAGGTTGCTCCAACATCTAGACCAAGTGGGTAGATGAGCGTTGAGTGCCGATTACCAGATGGCTACGCTCTCCACTGTGTAGTGGTCGGTTGGAAGGGGGTGCGGCCTTACCCGCCCGAGAGTAGGGGGCAAAGCTAGGCTGAGTTTGATCAGCTCAAGGAATGGGTCCGCTATCGACCAGCCGGGCCCGATATTGGCAGGCAGATAGTGAGATCTCTTTCACTCACCTTGTTGCGCGCGATGGGGCGGCAATCTGATTTGGAGTGTAATAGACCCCGGTGATTTTTCAGAGAGGAACCATACTGATATGTGGACTTATTGAGTAGGAGTTTCATGCTCATTCATTTATTCATTCACTATCCACTCGGGCTGTTAGTGCACAACTAATTATGGTGTACTTTCGTTATGGCAAGGATTTCGGTTGGGCACACGACTAACCTGAGATCAGGAGTTACCATACTGCGTCTGACTATCCAAATTTAGGTATGGGACTAGTTTGGATAGAAGTTCCTTGTGGTGGACCCCGTAGCCTGCGATACTACGTACTATCATCCCGACTCCACACTCTAGCATGGTCATTTCATTCGCATCGCATATTGCATTACATCTGCAGGCATATGACATTTCGGATTGCTATGTTTCTGCACTTATATGGCCTAGACAGACTTAGCAGGATTTGTATATTGCATTGCATCCCCGGCATATAATATTTGGCTCTTTATGATTCTTTGTTGCATAGCTGTTCTATATTGCGTATTCTAATATTGATTGACTTATGGACTTGTCTATACTTCCACTTACTCCATTATCATATGATTTATGATCTTGTCAGTATTTTTTCTTATTCTAATAGTGTACGATTTATGGATTACCAGTAATTCCGGTATTGTATGATGATGACGTTGTATTGAATACTTGACACTTACATTGTGCACACACTTACACTACCCTCTAAGCTTTCTATAAGCTTATGCACGATAGATGCGTGCAGGTGATGTTAGGTTGCAGCAGTGTTGAGCTTGGAGCGTGCAGTGGTCTTCTGGAGCTTGATTTTATATTTATGTATTTCCCTTTCAATGTTGTACTCAAATGATTATATTAGTGGATATGTGATGATAATGTTGCCTTTGTGAATTGGGTAATCTTGTGGTTATGCTTATTACAAGATAAAATGTACGTTAAAAAATCCTCCTTGTAGGATCCCAGAATCGGAACCTGGCATATGTTGCACTGGGAGTCGAGAATGGGGTACTTCGGAGGCTGTCGGTACCGGATTCGGTGATCGAGATTCTTGTGAATCTGATTTTCGAATTTGGGGCCTGACACTGGTCCTACTTTGTATATGTTTTTTTTCTTCAAAATAAAATCTGGTCCAATGAGTATGTGGGCCTCAATTTGGAAACAACGAATGGGTTAGAAAACTTCAACCAGGTTTTTCAAAGCCATACTTTTTTTTAATAGATTGTGGCCCACATAACACGTGGACCAAACAGATTCTTGAATTAACTTATTATTATTGTGTTTCTGTTCTGATGGATGGAGTGGATCTCAGATATATTGTGTCATGCTGGCAAATATATGGCATGTACTTGAGTTGTATTGCACATGCGTGTGGGCTTAGCAAAGCTCAGAATACAATATTGATATTTCAAATTTTAAAAAGACAATTGATTACCTACATACAACGGTACCATGGCTCGCGTTACCGTGTCATTTACGGAGGACATCAGTACCATGAAAAAGGTAGGCCCCTCAATGAAGATTGTCCTTCTCCAAAAACAGGTTGATCGTCCATTCATTCTCCTTACGCGTGACAGTGATGTACGACTATCCAGACCATCCAAATTGTGAGATTAAGCAAATCTCTAGAACCACAAGGTCAAGTAATCTTGACCATCCAATTAATGGCCATCAAATAGATTATTAAAAGTAAGCAACGAGTGGTCCAAATTCAAAGTAAAAAATTAGATGCATGGTTAATAATCTTCTCTTTGTTATTTTTCAGTTAAACTCCATCCACACTTGGTTTAGCGATTTGGATGGTTGTGATTACTATAAAACCATGCCACCTGTACAAGTAAAGAATTACCTTCAATTTTTAAACGTTGCCCACTCTAGAGTCACTATAGTTGTACATCGAGCCAAGCCGAGTCGATTCGAGGTGGGCCAAGCTGGGCTTGACTTGTCCATTCTATACTCGACCTCAAGCTCAGCCTCAAGCTTAACATTGAAGCATGCCTTCTCTGCCAAAGCTATCGAGTTGAGCTAGTGGTTCGAGTCGAGTCGAGTCGAGTGGAGCTTGTTCATATGTTAACTTATTATATTTTTGACTAAATAATACAAATTAAATGTCAATCATGTTAAGTATAAAAAACCTCCAACCCGACCTAATCCAGCCCTCCCAACCCAATCCAACCCCTAACCTGACCCAACCTAGCCCCTCAACCATAAATCTAAAATAAATCTACAATCATATAAATATACAAGTTAAATAAATAAAAAAATAAGTTAAACTTGGTACGACCCTCATCCAAGTGGCACACACATAATGGATGGGCTGGATTTGTGGACCACATCTCGATGGGCCCAAAAAATAATTATGAATGTTTTAATGGAGGGTAACCCCTCTCAACTTTTGTATGTGGTGTGGCCCACCATGGAATGGTGCATCTGACTGATGGGGTAGATGTGGGTCCACTTTGATTTATATGTTATATATGCATATGATCCATTTGTTTCCCTTACCATACTTGCCTCTCTTTTTTTCTACCCTAGACACTGCCTGCACGGCTACATACAATCCCCACATACAAAAGTTGTAATTTGGTCCACACCACATACAAAAGTTGAGAAGGATTACCCTCCATTAGAATATTCATAATCGTTTGTTAGGCCCACCGAGATGTGGTTCACAAATTTAGCCTATCCATTATGTGTGTCCCACTTGGATAAGGAGTCAGACCAAGTTTCATATGCATAAAAATTTCAAGTGGGCCCTACCAAGTGCTTTTATATGTTTTAAGCATTTATTCACACGATTTTAGATGGCATGGCCCCACCATGATGTATGTGTTTCATCCATGCCGTCCATATATTTTTAAATATAATTTTACAATATGAGACCAAAAATGAGATATATCCAAATCTCAAGTGGACCACATTATAAGAAATAGTGTTGAATGAGGGTTGACCATTAAAAATATTTTGATAGCTATAAAAGTTTTGGAACAAGCTGATTTTTGTTTTTTCCCTTCATCTAGTCCTGTATGACCAAATCAACAAATTGGATGTCAAATAAACAGTACAGTGGGCCTTAGGAGGATTTTAATGGTGGATATCCAATCACTATTGTTGTAATGTGGTGTGGACCACCTGAGATTTATATCCCTCTAATTTTTGGCAAAAAACTCTAAAATGATCGTTAAAAATGGATGAACGTAATGGATGAAACACATACATCATGGTGGGCCCCACGTAGCCCCTAACAAGACCGTCCAATACCCACTTCACGCCTAAAATGGGCGCGTGCTCCAAAAAAACCCAAAAAAACATAATCCTCTCTCTCCCTCTCTCCGTTCCCTTCTTCCCTCTCTCTCTCACCCGATCTCTGCTCCCTATTCCTCTCTCTCTCTCTCTCTGTCCCGATCTCCTTTCCCTTTCTCTCATTCTCCTTCGTCTCTCTCCTTTATTGCAGCAGGAGATGGGCCTAAAAACTCTAATTTTAATGGAGGATGACGATGGAGAAGGGGACGCCGGCTGCTGCCCTCGATTCTAGCTAGAGATGGACTTCAAAATTTGTTGGAGAGACTGATTAGAGTTACAGAGGAGAGCAATGAGAAGTTCCTGTTGAAGCTCGAAGACTGAATCGACTGGTAAGCTCCTCTATCTTCCTCTTTATTATTATTATTTTTTTATTTTTTCCTTTTTTCTATCAAACCTTCTATAGCTTGAATGGGATGTATCATTTTTTAATGAACCGGTGATTCTTTTAACACCAATCTTTGCAGCTCCTCAAATCCCATATATTTATTCTTGTTTGTTCGGGTTTTTCATGATTGGGTGGAAGATCGGATATTTGGCGAGTTTTCTTTGATGGGTTCTTCTTGAATTTGCTGATTCTTAAGTAGAAAGATGAAGTCATTTTTTTAGATGTTTTTAGATCTAGGATTTTTGGGGGTTTGGGTGAAAGTATGGATTCTTTGTGGGTTTTTTGTTTGATGGTTTTTTATATTTAATTTGTTGATTTTTAGAAGGAAGACGAGATTTGGGGATTTTAAATTTATTTTTTGGGTGTTTTTGGATATAGGTATTTTGTGTTTTTTATTTAATCTTTTTTCTTTAGAAATTTGTTGATTTTTTAAGGACAGTGATGGGGTTTTGGAATTTTATTTTTGGGTGTTTTTTGACCTGGGTTTTCCTGGATTTTAAGAAAGATCGGATTTTTTTTAAAAAAATTTGTTCATCTTTTTTCTTTTATGGATCTTTGGATTTGTGTGGATTTCAGGGTGTTTTGTGAATGGATCTTCTGTGTTTTTTTTTTTTTTTGGCAGGCTAATGCTTGTGTGTGTGTCACACACGTGTGTGTTTTGGAATTTTAGCACATTTGATTTTGATCCACTATGCGATCTTACAGTTCTGTTGTTCGACAATATAGCAGTTTCTAACTTAGATCTATGATTTTCTGTTTCGATTTGAGAATTTTTGAAGGGATTGGTTGTCTCTGATCTGAATTTTTGTGAGGTTGTAGGTTTGTAGATTTAGAATTTTACATACAAACATTGGTTTCCAGTTGAGAGATCTAGACACAGCCTTTTGAGTTTGATCTCAGATTAGATCTTGCAATTTTCTCTTTTTCCGGCATGTGAAGCGTATTCTTATTGATTTTTAGCAACTTAAAATGATCGATCAGCATTTTGACCTCTGATATTTTCCGTTTGTAATTCTTGTGGGCCAATATATATTGATCCAATTGTAACAATGTTTTAAAACCAGGCCATTTTGGCCCAGATATCTACTGAATCCAAAACAATCAGAACAAAAGGAATTAGCAACCAATCTGCTGTTAAACTACTGTTAGAGCATTTGATTTGTAAGTACTAGTTGTGGTTTCGCATTTCAAGTGATGTGGTCATTTTATTTTTGTTTTTTAACACAATAGTTGTTTCTTCAACTGACCTGATTTTACAGTGATCTACCCATTTCGTCGGCAGGTTCCCATTCAATCCAGAATCTTACATTTGAAAATTCCAATTTTGGATTATGACATTTGATTGCTGGATCTGTTATGGCCACTTAGGTTTCTGATTTTGAGTCATGGTTGCCAACCACACTTGACATAGGTGCAATTTAAAAATCTTCTTGCATACCTGTTTCTCCCTTTTTTTCTTCTTCATCTTTTTTTTTTTTTTTGAGAAAATAATAATAAAATAAAATAAATTCATCACAAGATATATTTCTTTTTTCAGTGCAATGCATGTGCGTTCTGTTAATCTTGTTGGCCATTTCTGGCGCGGTTGGTTGGGCCTAGCAAGTAGTAACATGATCTTTATTAATTAAAGACTAGTAGAATCTTCTGTTCCTCTTTTACGAGTTTTTGGGGTTGATAACAGCCCTCCCATTTTATTTTTTGTGGAAGGTAACATAGGCGATTGAACCCATGACCTCAATGTTGAAACGCACTTTGCCTCTCACAATTAATCCTAAGGTCGCATTTGTGGTTGAGTTTTTCCGGGTCTAAAGTAGAGCTTTATTTATTTATTTATTTATTGTGAATAGGTTGCTAAAGATCTGTCTGGAAAAGAGATCAATGCTCTTGAGCAGCACATAAAGAATCTTCTCTGCCCTTCCACCCCCCTTTTTCTTCAACACATTGTACGATTCATACCGTGATGGCGCGGACTTTGTTCGTGGGTACCCTTTCAGTCTCCGTGGGAAGCTGTTATTACTTTTTTCTATATACATGATATGCGCATGCATAGTATTTATATTTATTCTTGTTTGTTCTTTGATGGTCATATGTTGTAGTGTTTCCTAGAAGCATTGGTGAATGTTTGGCTATTATGTCAATTTATGTATTGGCAAGACTCAGCAAGTTGGCTTGACTCGCTTGAGACATGAGTCAATTTTTAAGCACAACTTAATTTACTTGGAATCTGAAAAAAAACTTGAAGAAGTATGTTAACTAAATCTCATGATGCATGTCACCATGTGAAGTAATCATACATACAATGGGGCCAATCATAGATGGGAAACTGTACTAAACTTGCCATTGAGTTGACCCTGAACTGCCTACAGGCGATTTATTGGGCGGCTTGAATTCCATCTAGTCAGTGTGATTTTTGCTCAAAGGAGCATGGACTCCATTAGTTTACAATTATAATGCCCATGTATAGGCTGCTTGTGTGGTGGAAATTGGTGCCCATGTATAACCTGAGTACCTGACTGCCATTACCAATTCCTAAGAGTCTAACTTGGTAGGTCGATGATTGGTGAGAAGTTGTATGTAGAGCTGCCAGGGTATTTTAAACATGAATTACTGGGAGAAGGCTAAGATGATCATGATGAGTGTTGGCTGTTACTTTTTATTCGAGAAAGATAATTTTGAATTGTGATCATTTAGGAAACTTGGTCACAAACGAGTTCAAATTAGGCAACAAGTTAATGATATCTATTGGTTCTGTAATAATTTGTCATGTAGTGAAGTCAATTTCCTTAATGAGATTTTCGTTATCTATCATCTCATAGAATTTGGTTATTGGATTCTTGCAGCTTTCCAATCATGGCTCTTCAGAACACTCGACAGTGAAGGTGGATCCTATGAGCAAAACTTTCTTGTTTGTGAACATGAATAATCCAATTGTATTGCTCACAGTTGTTATTCCTGCACAAAAATCAAAGGTTTTTTTTTTTTTTTTAAAAAAATATATTTAAAATATATATGTTTTTCACAGGTACTGGTTGAAAGATCCATTGATTTAACATCCCAGGTAAGAAGCACTTTTGGTTTTATTATTCTTGGTTGCTGATTTTCTATGAAAAAAATAATATATAAATATAAAGAAGGCATGTTGCTGGCCAAAAATAATGTGGTAGTTATGAAAATTGAGGATCTTATGATGTATGTTTTTGGCAGGGGATAGGAAACAATTCAAGTGATTACGTGAAAATGGCAGGGTCGTTAAAGAAGTAATATGGTGTCCCCGTGCTAATTGGTAAAGTTTCTCGACTTGACTGGCTGAGGAATGTTGTTGGTTTGTCATTGCCTGTATTCGTGTAAGTAACACATACATAAAAGACCTCTTATGTTTTCTTTTATTTTTAGAATTGGAAATTTATTCTGGCCTAAACATGGTATGCTTTATGTTCTAATCTTAATCAAAGGGCATTTAGGCCATCTTTTGGGATTTCTACTCTTCGTAGAATTTCCTAAATTTATTAAGTGATATTCATGTGCATCTAAAAGACCTCCATTTCTCAAATTTGGAGATTCAAATTAGAGTATACTTTTTTCTCCATCCCTGAAATGGCAATGGATATTCTTCCAGGAATGCTTACTTATATTTGATTTCTATTTTTCAGCAATTTTGCTTGTTTTGTTGTGTAGGTTACTCCAGAAATGCCCCTCCTAAGGATTACTCAGAATAAATGATTGTGACCATCACACTCATCATCGTGGTAGTGGTTTTGCTCCTTCTCAAACTCACCAATATTATTCTTTTTCAAATGCCAAGTCAGGCTTTGAAATTTTATAAAAAAAGTAGGATGTGTTTTTGAATTTTTTATCGAATTGGTGTTTGGCTCCTTGATAATTTTTGGTGTGAAGTTTCCTATTAATTGTTGTGGGTGTTTTTAGTGTATGGGTTGTTGTCCATCACAAAGCATACTGAAGCATGGACATTTTCTGCATGTAGTACTAAGTGTAGGAAAATTCTATATCATGGTCAAGTAAAATAAAAAAATAAAAAAAGAAAAACCACCGGTAAAGGGCTAAAAAACCGCCGGTAAAAGGGCCAAATACGCAAAAAAGAAAAAAAGAAAAAAGAAAAAAAAAGAATTGGCATTAAAAAAGAAGTCATCTGTGGATAAAGTGTAATGAGTACTTTGTGAAACTACACATCCAAACAGCCCAACTATCTTTTTAGTGGAAAAAAATTTCCAAGGAGGCATGGATTTTTTGTATCCAAAGATGCCTTAAAAACCAAAACCCAACATCATTTATAACCTCTTGACAAGAGTGTAGGATCTCATCCATGCTCCGGTTGAGTCCTTTCAAGCGTATCTTATCAAGGTGAATGTGGCCAACAAGGCTTGTATCCGCTTATTAACTTTCAGGTATTTGTCGATACCTTTGGTATTCAATGGAGAAGTCAAAAGCAACATCCTTTAAAGTGAATTTTTTCAAACGATTCTGAACTAAATATGTTGCATTCTCCTTGCAATGCATTTTCCCACAGAAGCACTCATTCAAATATAGAATAACTCTCCGATCAATAATATCATTCTTGAAGTTAACTTTGAACAAAAGTATTTCCTTCATCGATTCCCATGAAGAGTTGTTGCTCTGAGAAGAATCAAGAACTGCTTTATATGCAGGATTTGATACTGCAGTAGCAGCTAATATACCAACCGGTTCACTAGCAAGAGAACTTCCAGGACTATTTTCATCCACTTGTCCATACTTAAATTGAATTATAGAATTACTGCAGAGGTTTCTCACTGTCCCATCGTAACAGATAATGACATCTCTAAGTGTGGCCATTAGATTTTTAAACAAATTTCCTAGTTCAGTAAGTCCTCTAGAAGAACGGATCAACACTTCCCTGGATGATATGGAATGGACCAACTCTTCATAGGGGGTCAGACCTTGAAAAAAGGAGCTCTTAACTAACCCAAATGCCTCAGAAGGATAGTCAACACCATTAACAAAATACTTTTTTTTGGAAGTGGAAACTCATATCCTCAACCAAACGCCTTGAATATAACTTCCCTCGGTCATAAAGTTGAAGCCCCCAAAAGCCAAACGACCTTACTGATAGCTGAATCATTTTTAGAATCTATCAAATTACCCAAAGCAAATAACTTTAGAATACGAGTCACGATAGGCAGTTTTACAGTATTCAAGTAGCTTTCCACTTGCAACTCTATACTAGTTCATTGTAATTTGATCTCAAGTGAAGCAGCAAAGGTGATATGTCCTGAATCTTCTTCTTTATATCTTCAGTAACAGCCTTGGGAATGTCAAAATCATTCAAGCCAACACTATATCCTTCTAAAAAGAGAATCTCCATCAGCAATGGCTACAACATATTAAAGAACTTAACAGCCTCTTCTGTTCCCTTCTTGTCAAGAACAGAAGTAACAATCTCTGTGAATGATGACTGCAGTAAATCTCTATTGAAATCAATCCTCACCATTTCACTTTTACTGATCAAATGCCTCTCCCCAAAGCGGTTAAAAAACGCAAGTTAAGCACTCTGTACTATTTGCAAAACAGTCCACAGAGAACCTGTACGATGAGCCTCAAACAAAGCAGGTTCTGATAAAATTGATGAAACACACATAGCCAATTGTTGTGCAGTCGCTTTGTTCAAGAAAAAAGTCCTAAACATGAGTTTAAGTGACAATAAAGAATCATGCACCAGTTGTAAATTCAGAGTACCACTATGAGAACTACGGATTTTCTTTTCAACACTAAATGGCTCCAAAACTTCTGCCTTTGCTGCTAGAGACTGGATAAAATATATGAACACAATCCCCATCAAAATCTGCACCTAGGGGAGCACAAATAAGAGGATTGATCTTAACAGTATGGTCATCATGCACATAGACAGAAAATGCTTGTAATGAATGTTTATGAGTACTAGGTGGCCTATTAATGAAAACAATGTCTCCGTCCATAATACGCCTATTTATGATTTGACCAACTTTCAAATCTGATTTAGTTTACTTTGATTCTCTTTTTTCCAATTTGGTTTTGAAAATTTTGAATGTTAGAGAAGTGCTACTGTGATTTGTCTGGATGTATTTAAGTGACTATTTTGTGTGCTCTCTACACCATAATGAAGGACCACAGCTGGTCACAGAAAGTTGTGAGGTGCATTGGACACAGAAAGATGAAATATTATGCTTTTATACTATTTCAATTCCCAAATGGAAAAATTGAGGAAGTAGTGAGAAGGTCACTCACCGTGGATTCCTTGTTGCCTCTCCCTTAATGTTGTTTTGTTCTCATCCTTTTCTCTCTTTATAAAGATTTGGTTATCTTTAAAAGATGGGGAAAAAAATAAGGATGATGATATGTTAAGATCCGAATGGATTGGTTTCTGGATATGATTATGATGATGATATGTTAAGATCTGAATGAATGGATTGAATTCTTTGTTGTGGGACCTTAGATTTGGGTCTATCATTCTTCAAACACTCAATCTTCACCAAATTATATTAGAATGGTCCATTAGTTCTTTAATCATGACCATACATTCTTCATTAAAGTCCATTCATTTTTTGAAACAGATTCACTACACTGCAAGGTTTGCTGATGGAACAGTCTTTGACAGCAGCTATAAATGTGCAAGACCACTCACTATGCGTATTGGCATTGCAAGGTATGTAAGATGGTTTTCACTGGAAAACTAATGCATAAGTTCCATCTCTCATCTATCATGCCCAAAGTTCTTGTTTATACCTTAAAGGACATCAGGTATTAAATGGCTGCGTGTTAGCAAGTTGTTAATATTACTTGGAGCATAGTTCAAGAGCTTCTACCACTTCTTTCGAATTCAGCGCCATTTGCCATTTATCATCAATATCTTTAGGTTCAATGCCCTAGATCCTGTTGGCTTTATTTTGTATGCATCTGTTAGTCTACTCTTTTTAATGGTAATCATGTTAAAATGCACTAGGATGACTTCACTCCGGAGGAGCTTCATACTTGGAGTGTGTTTTAAGAAACATGGCCAGCAAAACCATTAAAGTATGGTTTGTTTATTGTCCGAAATGTCGGAAGCTTCTAACAGAGTTGAGAAAACATCTGGTGATACTCATAATACTTATTTTTTAGTCTGATTTTGTACACATCTGGTGATACTCCTGATACCTGTTTTTTAGTCTGATTTTGTACACATTCCCCTTCTATGATACTCCTGAGTTAAAGGAGACCGTTTCAGTGGCAAACAATGCATGTTGGGCAATTGGAGAACTGGTAGTTAACATCAGTTATCTTGCTGAATTCCCAGTTAAACACACAATTTCAGTGGAATGCAGGGTTTTATCTTGTTCTTTTTGGAGGCTTCAGGCAATATTTTGATCACTTTCTAGCATATCCCAAATATTTCTTGAATGAGGGAATCTTCATGGCAGGACCCATCTCTTGCATGGCTTGCATTTTCAAGAGACATGGTTTTGTTAATGGGATGGATAGGTTTGCATGCGGTCATTTTGCCTTTAGAATAGCGAGATTCAAATGTTGATACCATAACCTACAGATGTGTGAGATTTCCAAGTAGCTTAATTTAGCACTATTTGGATATGTAAATTAACTTACGACCAGAATGTTTTTCTCATTGTTGTTTAAATCCTACAGTTTTCTGTTCGGATCCTATGATCTAATTAAAATCTCAAAGGGGGCTGAATTGCCTTTAGGGAAGATGATGAAACGTCTGAAATCCCAAAGAATGTAGAAAACGTCTGATGGGCAACCCGGATCTCTTATAATGTGCTATGCTGGAACATGGGCAGCATCCGGGTTGGTGACTGTAGATGGTGGATGCAAGAATGCATTGTTTCTACATTTGAATGTGTCTAGATGCCCAATAGAAATGTCATTTATGTATAGACTGTTGAGATTGCTTATGCTGTTTCTAATCCAGATGTGTTTGAGTGGTTTTGTTTCTTTGCAGCTGCAGTCATCAGGATGGAAGACAAAACGTCTTCTATTGTCTTCGATTGTTTGAAGGGAACATTGGATTCATGGTCCTTCGAATGAAAAGATCAACTAGGTAACCCTCTGGTCTGTTATATCCCCTTGTGCGTTCGATCCTTCCTCATGCCCCCATTGCAGAATAGAGGAATTATATCCTGCACAACAGTACATGGTTGTTTCTTGTTGCATGGCCCACGTTTCAGCAATCCACAATGAAAAGAACAATAACTATTTTCTTGAATCAGAGTACCTATGCTATGCTTGACAATTTCTTAAATCCGACTAACAATAACGAAATTGTTAGTCTTATTCTATTGGAAAATTTATTTATTTCTTTTTTCCATTTTACAGTAATAAACAAATGCTAGAATTCTAGATATTACTATTTAAGAAACAAGAGCAATCTTAGCTGTCCATCTCTGTCAACGCGTGGCTCAGTAATCAGTCAGGTGTAGCAGTTGATCCATCAGGTGAGCTACAGTCTGCAAAAAAAATGAATAGATAAAACATGTCTATATGCACAGAGTAGAAGAGTATACAAACAATTATATATATATATATATATATATATATATATATATATATATATATATATATATATATATATATATATATATATATATATAAAACTTTTCTTGCTTTAAGAATAGTATACAAACAATTTAAAGATTCATGTCATATGTGAGCTTCCCTTTGTTACATGTGTTGGCTAGAGTAGAAGAGGAATGTTATGATTATTGGCATAACAGATTGCAGGCTATTGGATTTTAATGGATGTCAATGCACTATCCTTCATATTTACTTCTGTTGCATCCGTGAAGGAATTTTATGGCTTGGACTTCAAGGAAATAAAGGTGCACCGGAATTGAGATTCTTTATTCTTGATTTAGTTGTGTCATTTTTACTCAGACCTGATATCATATTTAATTTGGTGAAGTGTGCCAATACCTTTCTTTCAAAGGATGCATCTTATATTTTCTTTGTTTTTAGCTTGCTTTTATATGTTTCCTGGAAACTTCGAACGTATGCTATTGCTATGCATCTAAAAAGAATGTAGCCAACAAGTTGATTAATTTTTTCCCTTTAACTTTATTTTGTAAGGATGTTGAGCATTCATACTTTTACTGGGGGTCATATTCAATCCATCAACAAGTTTCAGTTGGTTGTACCTTTGGTAGATCCTATTGTTTTTTTGAATATCTATCAGCTTTGGCGGTGTGACATTTGTTTATTCCGGATGTTCCATTTTGTCTAGTATATTTAATAATTGTGGTTGCGGTTGTGGTTGGGATTGGATTTTTCATTTTTCTTATTTTTTTGAATAATTCCTTACCAAGTAGAATGTAAAATTTTAAAGTATGTTCATTCTTCCTTAGCTTACTTGAAAATTGATTTTATTTATCATCATTTGGTTAAGGTGGATGGGTACATATGATGTAGACCAAGTGGAACTCACTTATCTGAAGGCCAAGTGGATACTAAGTTTTGTCATGTTATGGAGAAAAGAAGTTCTCAGCCGATTAAACTGTGAGTTTCTTCTAAGATTGATATGTACGGTCACTTGCAAAAATTATCTCATTCTGCCTTGAAACAAGCTTGCTCTTCTTTTTTCCGCTTCTTCTATATTTACAAATTGCAGCTGGAAGATCCAAAGGATCAGAGCCTTCCAAGCAAATGTAAGAGAGCTATTATGGCTTCAATCTTTCAGTATGAGTTCATGATTTGAGTGCAGCTTACCTATTATATATGTATGTATGTATGCGTATGAAATGTAGGGATGTAAGTTGTCATGGTCATGAATAAAATCATTTTTGACTCACTTCTTCTTGGAAATGAAGTGGAAATGAATAAATCCTCTCTCTACATGTGAAACTGTGGTTCTGTTCTCATCTAAACAATCTGGATATACATTGCATTGGAAATATTTCTACCTGTAAAAGCTTGGTTTGGGTTGTATCAAAGGTCCAATACATGTTGTTCCTAAGTTTCACAAACAATTGATGAGGGTCAAATATTGCATATCAGACCCTGATTATTGCCAGATTTTACGTACATAATAAAGTTTAATGCCATATTTTAATTATGTTTTTATTACAAGATGAAATCAAGAGCATGGATTAAAAACTGATTTTAAAAGCGTGGATTTGATGATCCGAAGTCACCAAGGCGAGGGACGGATTCCAGAGGACCAATATTGGAGAATTTACGTGCAAGGGACCAGAGGAAATCAAGTTGTTCGCATTAAACGGGCTCGAAAACTAGCCAGAATGTAAGATCACATGGTTCCCACCATCTGATTGGCTCGAAACTTTATACATGTGATAAGGGCCATAAATTAACCGTACACATAAAAGTTCACCTATTGAATATCTTGAGAAGTGTGCCAATGGACAGATCAGCCTATAAACCGTTGATTTCAGGCCTGCCAGATATCTGGATATACCTCAATTTTGGTCACAACCGTTAAAATAGTATGAGAAAAGGGATGGACGGTTAGGATCTCTCAAAATCATTCCAGTGGACCCCACATGTATAGCATGTGCATAAACCACATGTGCGCTGGCCGTGCACCGGACCAAAGCAAGTGGTCAAAGTCGGTGTTGACCTACTCCTCAAGCAAAAAGAAAAGAAATTTTCATTTTTCTACAGCGACCGTGAAATGGACGCTTGGTCGCAGCTGTGGGCCCCATCTATGGACCGTATGACTCATCCGGTCCGATCATCTTGTAGAGAGCTGCAAACACTACAAATCCATATTGATACTTTTCGTCCATGCGTACACACGTGTGCGTTACGGAGGCCACAAAAGGGCTGCCCTTAGATGTTCAAAATTGATTTTATTGCGATTTATTCTCTGGGACACGCCAATGGATGTTCAAAACTACCCATTCTTAACTGAAATTTCATCTTGAATCTAATGGACGGGGTGAATTTTCTAAAAAATGCTTCTGTGGGGCCCACGGATCACGACAGCGAAAGAGTGCAAAAGGTTTCGCACATCCACGAAATTTGACTTTTTCAGGCGGTTGTGGCCCACCATCTTTGATCATATTGCATATCTAAACTGTCTATCATGTAGAGAACCCAAAAACGTCCTAAGAGACGGTATTTCTTTGGAAATTAAGTGAGGAAAGTGGCGATTTTTGAAGCCCCGAACTTGGCCGCGAAAAGGCTTTCGCTGCGCATGCGATAGCTTTCCAAATCCGATTCAAATTCGATTTTCGCCACTCCAGCAGCTATATAAGGAGGTTTTGGACGTGGGGAGGAGGGATGCAGAGCTTGGGAAGAGCCAAGGAGAGGAGAAAGAGAAGAAAGAGGAGTGAGAGAGAGAAAGGAAGAAGGGCGATGTTTTTATGTTTTAAATCTTATTTTTACTTCTTTCTAATTGTTATTATGGATTACTAAACTCTTAACTAGGGCTGAGATGAAGCCCCTAATTTGATTGACTCTTTTTTATGTTGAATTTATTTTAATTTGATTGATTTATTTCTTTTTCTAGTGTGCTTTCTTGAGATTTTCGTACTTCTCCATTCTATGAGCTCGACCACAGTCTAGATATGGATGTTGTTTGGAATATTATTCTACGTACTTGTGTCTGACCATGAACATGTTTCTTATAGAGGAAGAAACAAGATTTACATCTCTCCATGCCTGACCATGGATGGAAAGATGTGATCCATATGCTTTAAAGGATTATACATTCTGTGTACCCGACCAAGGACATAGGGTGTGCTTTGTTTATTAAATTTATATCAATCTGAATTAGGGTGAATCAACAGGTAAAATAAGGGTTAGGATAATTAGGGGTGGATTCGAAAGTCCTAGTCTCCTCCTTGATTGGATCTTCCTCATTATTGTTCGTAATTATTTTTCATATATTTATGCTAGTTTACTTAATAGTTTGTTAAACCATTCGTTGGAATAGTTAAGAAGAGCCTTAAATTTTGAGTTGTGACAACCAGTCCTCGTGGGAATGATCTCGTAATACGTACCATATCTACATCTGATTTGTATACTTGCGAGTTAAAATCATTTAAATCAGATTGGTTTAAATTAAAACATCAAGTTTTTGGCGCCGTTGCCGGGGACTGTTTCCGTCAAAATTGGATCTAAGATTCTCTCTTATCCTAATTCATAGCCTTAGGATTTTACTAACTTTAGGTGAAAGTTTTTTTTATTTTATTTTAGAAACTGACCTATTTCCTGTTTTGTAGGGTCCTGACTTGAAATTTGGTAATCCCTTTCTAAATTCTCTACTTTTTCTAATTTCTATTTTTAGAATTAGGGCTTTCCTTTTTAGAAATTTTTTATTTTCTAATTTTAGATTTAGATTCTTCTTTTAAGTAACTTTCTATTTTCTAGTTTTAGAAATTTTTTCCTTTTTAGAAACTAACTTAGCTTTTTATTTCTAGGATTAGAAACTTTTTTTTTTTTTTAGAAACTAACTTTCTATTTTTATTTTTAGTAACTTTCTAATTTTAGGATTTCCTTTCTTTTTAGAAACTAACTCTTCTTTTTTGTTCTTTAGAAAATTTTTAATTTTAGATTTTCTGTTTTTTTTAGAAACTAACTTGTTTTATTTTTTTTTGCAGGATTCTAACATAGATCTCCAAATTGGTAACTTCTTTCTAATTATCTCTCTTCCTATTTCTAGATTGGTTTAGAATTTTTCCTTCAGAATTAGATTCAGAGTTAGAGTTTTACCATGTATATGCATGGGTGAGAATGTCAGTATGCTGAGAAGAATAACATATATAGGAATGATGATTATGATAGAAATCCACCAATGTCTCAAAACTTTTCTGAAACTATCATCGAGAACCAACTGGAATCTAATGATCCACCGGTTAAGAAGTCCTTACTTGATCATATACGGGAGAATAATTACACCCCACGGTTTAATAAGACAGTACGTGAGTGTCGTGATTATCATAACTATAGGCGTGAGGACTATTATCAACCATCAAATTCTTCCACCTATGATCCATATGACTATAATCAGTGGAAACATCAAAATTGAAAAAATGAAGCAACAACATGTTATAATGATTATTCTCTTGGGTTCCATACTTCTGAATATCTACCAGAAACGATCCAAGAAGAGTCATCTCCGAGTTACACAACTTATGACATAATGAAATTATTATATGCACTTGAATCACACATTGATAGGCTAATGGAAACTAAGTCATCCCGACCACAACCCGTTGATTATTCCTTTGGATTCCCTACTTATGATGCGCTAATGAAAGCTAGTTCATCTCAGCCACAACCCAATCCAGAAATACAATGTGAGGAAGGTGATCCTCACTCACTTTTAAAACACTCTAGAATTTGAATTATGTTAATGAGCATATGGTTCAATTTCCAGATGAATCGATCTCGATGACGGTTCAAAGGAATGGTGAAGAGACATGGGTGTCTTTTGAATACAATGATGATAACACATTTCACTCATATGAGACACTTGAGTTTAATGATGATGAAGAGGTCAGCTTATTTGAACCTCCACCCAATTTAAGAATAGAATGTGAGGAAAGCAATCCCATCCCAAGTGTGCATGACAGGGAATTAGACGATGATATGCATTGGGATGATGATCATGAATGTTCAGCCCAAATTCCTCTGGAATCAATCTCAAGTATGGTCCAATTCAGCAATCAAGAAGTACACGAAGTGGTCGGTCAAAATGAACCACTCCTCTCATCTAATATGTCTGATTTAAAAGTGGAGGATGAGCCCATTACAACCGACCCTTCTAACTCTCATGAAACATTTTGGGCCACTCCTACGAATTGGATGATGATATGATTTGGGAAATGAATGAACCGCTTGATATGACTCTGGAAGTTGAAACTACCCAGTCGAGGCCACCATCTGAGTCATACACTTTTGACGATTTAATACCTTTTCTGAGTAGTATCAATGAGCAGAGTCCTCACATCAATACTTCGTTTCTTGATCATCAAAATGTTTCCACAGGGTTGGAGTAAGAGAGTGTACTTCCATCCACTTTCAAAGACGATGGATTCCTTGGGTAGATCATCACAATCTCCAATGTGAAAAATAAATCATGCTTAGTTGAACATCCCAACTCTTTAGATGATTGCTTAGCACATTTTGTAAATTCAAACGATCCCCTGTTACAAAAAATAGTGAATGCCTTGCAAAATAATACCTCGGCAGTTGTCATGAATCAAGAAAACCCGTATTCTGAAGTACCTCCTTCCTCGAATCCTGAATATTTACCATTAAATGAGGAAGAGTTAAAAATTGAACTACAGAGTGAAGCATCGGCGCTTGTTGAGACTACACCACCTACTACAAATTTTTCTGAATTTTATTTACTTGTAGTCTTTGATTCATCATGGTGTACTCATTTCAAAAAATTTTCTGCCACAGATGAATCATATATACTCTGGATACTTTAGACGATAAAAAGAACACTTTATGCTGAGGTTCCTCAATTTCTCTGGATATTCACACTCCGGGACTACTGCAAAATGGGCTTTTGGATGATCTTGTTAAAAAACCTTCTAAGAAATGTACCAAGATACTGGCCGATGGTCCATGATTACTTTCATTGTTTGTCTAGCTGAAGACATTAAACTTTGCGCTCCTGGGAGGCAACCCAGCTTTTCTTTTTATTTATTTTTCCTAGATATTTAGTTCAATGTTTGTGGGTAACATTGTTGCAAACTCTCACGAGACCACAACTCGTCCACTAGGGGCAACTTAGGGGTTTAAAGGCTTGTTGCATACACTAAATGCAATCGAAAGCACCTGCGAAAGTGGTATAGGTAGGATTTTCTTTTGTGATTTTATTTTTGTTATTTTTCTTTTGTTGATTTCTCTCTTGTGCTGACTCGCTTTTACGTTGATATCTTTGGAAAGCCTCTTGATTTTTTCATTCAGGTACTATCTTTTCATCACTCCTCTTTTACTTTTGTTGTCCCATGTGCATTGCATGCTTATTTCTTTTACATTGAGGACAATGTAGATTTTAGGTTAGGGGGTGGGAGATTAGGTTACATAATCAGTATTTTCTTGGTCTTGAGCAAAAATTGTGCAAATTGTGCAATTTTTAAAATTTTTAAAATTTTATGTTGAAGGATAGTTGTGATTTTAATATTATAAGATACAGAATGTTGGGAATTTATGCCGGTTTGAGTTGTTAATCCATGATTAGAAGTTGTAAACATTGATTGAGTCATGATTTTGCACATCACAATTCACCTACACATTAAGGTTCCAGATCAATAATTGAATGATTAACTTGGTAATCACTAAACATGAAAGAAACCGGCCTGAAAAAAAAAAAAAAAAAAAAGAAAGAAAGAAAGAAAGAAAAATGCTCAGTAAGAGGAATTGAAAAGGGTAGGTCGTATAATCTTCACCATAGGATTGCTCCCTATAGGTGAAGATACGATTCCCCATGGTTGACATATGAAAAAAAAAGAAGAAAAAGTTAGGCGACAAGTTTTCACCATAGGTTTGCTCCCTATAGGTGAGGATTTGATTTCCTTCCTTGACGTTACTGTTCATATAAAAAAATCAAAAGCTGATAGAATGAAAAGATGATTTAAAAGGCAAGTGTTGGTTTCAAGTTTTGTTGTCATGAATGTCGTTGTTAATCACTAATGATATCATGAAAATGACAATTGGATCACTTAACAGTGGTATGCCAAGATCGCACTATACACTCATGGAACTCAATGTTTAGAATTTTCTAATTAATGAATTAATATTTTGAACTTGTTCATGTAGTTTACTGTGAGCTTGATTCCAGGAAAGAAAATTCTACACACCATTCATGAATCTTAGAATTTGAATCTCAATTATTTATTCACAAGTCACTTGAGTTTACAGGAATTATTCTTTATTTCTTAAATTATTTTTCTCATGTTTTGCTCGGGACTAGCAAAATGCTAGTTGGGGGTTGTGATGAGGGTCAAATATTGCATATCAGACCCTGATTATTGCCAGATTTTACGTACATAATAAAGTTTAATGCCATATTTTAATTATGTTTTTATTACAAGATGAAATCAAGAGCATGGATTAAAAACTGATTTTAAAAGCGTGGATTTGATGATCCGAAGTCACTAAGGCGAGGGACGGATTCCAGAGGACCAATATTGGAGAATTTACGTGCAAGGGACCAGAGGAAATCAAGTTGTTCGCATTAAACGGGCTCGAAAACTAGCCAGAATGTAAGATCACATGGTTCCCACCATCTGATTGGCTCAAAACTTTATACATGTGATAAGGGCCATAAATTAACCGTACACATAAAAGTTCACCTATTGAATATCTTGAGAAGTGTGCCAATGGACAGATCAGCCTATAAACCGTTGATTTCAGGCCTGCCAGATATCTGGATATACCTCAATTTTGGTCACAACCGTTAAAATAGTATGAGAAAAGGGATGGACGATTAGGATCTCTCAAAATCATTCCAGTGGACCCCACATGTATAGCATGTGCATAAACCACATGTGCGATGGCCGTGCACCGGACCAAAGCAAGTGGTCAAAGTTGGTGTTGACCGACTCCTCAAGCAAAAAGAAAAGAAATTTTCATTTTTCTACAGCGACCGTGAAACGGACACTTCGTTGCAGCTGTGGGCCCTACCTATGGACCGTATGACTCATCCAATCCGATCATCTTGTAGAGAGCTGCAAACACTACAAATCATTGTTGATACTTTTCATCCATGCATACACACGTGTGCGTTACGGACGCCACAAAGGGCTGCCCTGAGATGTTCAAAATTGATTTTATTGCGATTTATTCTCTAGGACACACCAATGGATGTTCAAAACTACCCATTCTTGACTGAAATTTTATCTTGAATCTAATGGACAGGGTGAATTTTTCAGAAAATGCTTCTGTGGGGCCCACGGATCACGACAGCGAAAGAGTGCGAAAGGTTTCGTACATCCATGAAAACTGACTTTTCCAGGCGGTTGTGGCCTACCATCTTTGATCATATTGCAGATCTAAACTGTTTATCATGTAGAGAACCCAAAAACGTCCTAAGAGACGGTATTTCTTGAAAATTAAGCGAGGAAAGTGGCGATTTTTGAAGCCCCGAACTTGGCTGGGAAAAGGCTTTCGCTACGCATGCGATAGCTTTCCAAATCCGATTCAAATTCGATTTTCGCCACTCCAGCAGCTATATAAGGAGGTTTTAAACGTGGGGAGGAGGGATGCAGAGCTTGGGAAGAGCCAAGGAGAGGAGAAAGAGAAGAAAGAGGAGAGAGAGAGAAAGGAAGAAGGGCGATATTTTTATATTTTAAATCTTATTTTTACTTCTTTCTAATTGTTATTATGGATTACTAAACTCTTAGCTAGGGCTGAGATGAAGCCCCTAATTTGATTGACTCTTGTTTATATTGAATTTATTTTAATTTGATTGATTTGTTTCTTTTTTTAGTGTGCTTTCCTGAGATTTCCGTACTTCTCCATTCTATGAGCTCGACCACAGTCTAGATATGGATGTTGTTTGGAATATTATTCTAGGTACTTGTGTTTGACCATGAACAGGTTTTCCATAGAGGAAGAAACAGGATTTACATCTCTCAATGCCTGACCATGGATGGAAAGATGTGATCCATATGCTTTAAATGATTATACATTCTGTGTGCCCGACCAAGGACATAGGGTGTGCTTTGTTTATTAAATTTATATCAATCTGAATTAGGGTGAATCAACAGGTAAAATAAGGGTTAGGATAATTAGGGGTGGATTCGAAAGTCCTAGTCTCCTCCTTGATTGGATCTATCTCATTATTGTTCGTAATTATTTTTCATAGATTTATGATAGTTTACTTAATAGTTTGTTAAACCATTCGTTGGATTAGTTAAGAAGAGCCTTAAATTTTGAGTTGTGATAACCAGTCCTCATGGGAACGATCTCGTAATACATACTATATCTACATCTGATTCGTATACTTGCGAGTTAAAATCATTTAAATCAGATTGGTTTAAATTAAAACATCAACAATCCAATTACCCTTGATTTTGTAGCTAACCAAACTTCAAGGTGAAAAATTAGGCTGATTTCATATAGCACAAACTGCTACAGTTTTGTTCTGGTGTAGTAGATGGTCAATACTCAACTGTTATTATATCCTTAGTTCTGTGATTTTGCCTATGCTCTTGAGTACCATAAGACACCAATGCCCTTGAATTTCAAAGATGACCACCATTCCATTTCTTCTCAGCTCTTGGTTTGAGCCAATGGGCTGCACATTTTGTAAAAGTTTGCATGCAACTCTAACATTTGTTCTTTATGTTACATGATGTTCTGCTAGTTGAGATCCACAACTTACTGATTGTAAATGGATCTAACTTGCAAAATGGGAAAAGGAGACGTTGCAAGATTGAGTGGCCTTAATTTCAGGTTAGAAAGCATCCACTGCATATGCTTGATGAACATCCCATATCTTGTATGCATGTGTCATGACGCATGTGTGGGGCTTGTATTTGGAGCATTCATTTGTGTGCTTCAAATAGCATTTCCCTGTATTCATTGAGAAGCACTTACTAACTTTATGGCACCAAAAACCTAGCAATGGTGGTGCAATATAATCTCCAATTTGTGTATTTTGGGAATGGTCCATGAAACATGATTGCATCTATGGTGCTTATAAAAGAAGCTTGTGCTTTTATATCATTATCTCACATCCAACCGAGGAAATTCTCTCAATAGCTATAATGCAATTCCAAGAATATGTGGAAATACTAGGCCTTGTCCTCCAACCCTGGGGGAATAGATTTTGCATCTAATTGCATCAATCACTTCTATATTCACAATTGAATTGCATCGGTGTGTTCTGAAATTGGCTTCCAACCTTTGACACTGTTAGTGTACAGGCCATAATGGCCATTACGACCTTTTCTTTTCTTTTCTTCTTCTTTTATTTTTTATTTTATATTTTTAAGAAACTGTAATGGCTCTATAACAGGTTGTTATGGGCCATTTTCTGTAATGGTCAGCCCTAGAACTCCTAACAGTGCACATCGTTACCGTTACACAACTGTTTTGGGATACCTTGGGGTACATGATTGTTTTTTCTTTATCACTAATTACGCTACATGATTTTTAAGCTACTTAAAATACATTACATTTTCTAGTTTGTTTGTTGGTCCAATTTAAGATCTTAACTTCTGATTCACTGTAGAATGAAATGTTGCATGAACTAGTCTTATTTCTCTAATGTCTCCCAGATAGGTTGGGCTCCCTAGATGACAATTTCCTTGGTGAGAGAAAATATGGTGTAGCTAAGAAGAATCAACCATTTCAAATGGACTATGATTCTTCTAATTCCTTAAGAGCTGCAAATCATGAAATGTATGACTATGGTTTTGAAGATCCCTATATAGCAAACCGAAGGTCGTCTTTTGAAATGTGACTTTCTACCTTTTGAAAGTTGTAGTTTTACAGCTTCATGATGAAATTGTTGTAGCTCCGACTTATTTTTTTGAAGCTGGTACAAGTAGGGTTGATGTTTTAGAGATCCTAAATTATTGGACTTATTACATTTCCCTTGCTTATAGGATTATGTTGCAACAAGATGGTATAAAGCTCCTGAATTGTGTGGATCCTTTTTTCTCTAAGGTGCATGAATTTTAGTTGGCCAGATATGTGGAATCAGTTTGATAATGTACTAACCTTTGCTCTATCCTTTGGTAGTTCTTATTTCCTTTGCTTCTATTATAAATTCTGTTTATTCTTTCTGTCATTACACTGATTGTTTCAAAGATTTTATTTCCAATGAAGCTTGGATAGTAGCAACAACATGTGATCTAGGTTGTATGAATGAAACTATAATAGTTATCAGCTGCATCGGGTTTATCTACTTCAGTGCTTCAATATAACAAAGAGTTCCTATAATGTTTGACTTGAGCAACTATTTAGAGGGTAAGCTCGAGTGTCTGCAATGCTTCCATGGATGCATGATCAAAGCTGTTCATCAAAGTGCAACCACAATATGGCTTTCGTTGTGTGGAATTCAGGTCTGTCCACTCATCTAATGGCCACACATTTACTTTAAATGCTGACCACACTTGTATGGAGCCTTACCAATCACATGCACCAAAATAGCATTAGCGTGTGTGGTAAGAGCTTTTTCATCAGATGGACCAGTGTGTACAAAACAAATGGATGTCTAGAAGAAAACTATCTGGGATCTCATATACATCTTCCATATTTGCATGTGCAGCTATATGTGGATGTGCATAGCTCCACACACCTGTGGGTTTAGCAAACAACTGTTTCAAATTTACTTAATTTGGTATTGATTTGGTTGGTCCTTGTATATGATATTTGCCTTTACTACATGCGTAACTCTTTAACTACAGTAGTGTAATTTTTGTTATCGGCAGCGAACTCAACAAGGAGCAAGTACATTTAGATTTGGAGGAGCAACAGAGGAGGATGGAGGAGCTAACGAGGCAGAGGGAGGAGCAGGAGAGGAGGATGGAGGATTAGGCGAGGTTGAGGGAGGAGCAGGAGAGGAGGATGGAGGAGATGCGGGTGGAGTATGAGCGACGGATAGCGGATATGTTTTAGGCTCTCGCTGCACGCTTACCCATCGATGCCCCATCACCTCCGCCTCCATCTTTATGATTTTTTATATTTTATTTGTGATGTTAAACTTATATGTATTTATGCATAATGTAGTTTATGTTTGGATGAATTTATTTATGTACTTTGGAGTTAAATGGATGTGAATGTGAATATGATGAAATATATTACATAACAGGTGTGTATCAGGAAATATATTATAACAGGTGTATATCAGGTGTATATCAAGAATTTTGTGCTGGATAATGGGAAAAAAAACTTTTACCTACGAAATCTTTCATAGGTAAAAGTCTCATCAAAGTTTTTACCTACGAAAATTTTCGTAGATAAAAGTCTCATCCAAGTTTTTACCTATGAAATGTTTCGTAGTTAAAATTCTCATCCATGTTTTTACCTACGAAAATATTCGTAGCTAAACGCTTTGTAACTATTTTCAAAATTATTCGTAGGAAAATGTGTGGTAAATATTTTTACCAGCGAAAAAATGTGTAGGTAAAAGAATTTTTAGCTACGAAATTGGTGGTAGGTAAAAGTTTTCTAAGTATTTTTACCTGTGAATATATTTGTGGGTAAAAGTCTTGTAAATATCTTTTAGCTATGAAACTATTGGTAGGTAAAAAGTGTTTTCAATATTTATAGTTGCGAAAATATTCGTAGGTAAAAAGTCTTGTAAATATATTTAGCTACGAAATTGTTGGTAGGTAAAAAGTGTTTTAAATATTTTTAGCTACGAATTTGTTGGTAGGTAAAAAAGTCTTGTAAATATTTTTAGCTACGAAATTGTTGGTAGGTAAAAAAGTCTTGTAAATATTTTACCTATAAAAGTATTCATAGGTAAAAAGTTTTTTCATTATTTTTACCAACGAAAAATAGTGTTGGTAAAATGTTTTGCCTACGAAAACTTTCATTGACAAAAGTCTTACCTTTGCTAACGAAATTTTATTTTCATAGGTAAAAGGTTTTCCCCTCGGACTTTTAGCAAGAAATTTGCCAACGAAAATTTTCGCAGGTAAAATGTTTTGCCTATGAAATTAAGACTTTTGCCTACGAAAATTTTCGTTGGTAAAAGTGGCTTTTCTTGTAGTGTTAACACGGCTTGCTATTTGGTGAATCAGCCTCTTTTATAACCATTGAATGTAAAATCCTAGAGGAAGTGTGAAATGGTTAGCAGGTAACGTAAAGACCATGTTGCAATGGAACACGATTGCTGGCAATGTCCCAAACATAATTACATTATTTGGACATATCCCTCTTAGTGTTTCATGGTTTGCTTTTATTCTGATATCTTCTGTATGATCAACACTCTTATCAGCTATGAAGTTGGCTGAGGCATCTACTGGTGAGGCAATCTTCAACGCTTCAGTGGTGAAGGTCAGTTCATTAGCCAACCATTCATCCAATAGGAAGCACTCATCACTGAGGTAGTCTAATAGGTTACTGCAACTATCTTCCTCCTTACAACTCGCCGACTGATTAGGTCGGCCGAGATAATCGGAATCTTGGATTTTGTAATACAGGAGACAATATCAACCCTACTGTATTTACAGTCACCTGTCCTTCAGATACAGGGATCCTCTAGAAAGGTCTAGGTTGAGTTACCACTGACTAAGGAGGTCTTGCAGCTTCTTTTGATTTTCTTCTTATCGCAGCCCGATGCTTTACCATCAACACTTTTAAGTTCAGGTTACGCCTCTGGTACCACTAGAAATTTTGGATGTGTAACCTGCTTCCATATTCCTTCTCAAGTCACTAGGGGTTTGACCATACTTTGACTCCGTAATTCAGCTCGTTGGTGGTAGTCGGGGATCATCCCTTATGGTCGATGCTAGTCGTTGGCATAGGGGCCATGTAACGACCTTTTTATCACGATTCTAGGGGTTCCCCCCATCCAGGAATAGTTCTCCGAGCACATCAGTCACACAGTTGCGAGCCTTGATTGACCCATTGAATGACGTTCGACTGATTATCATTAGAATAAGAGGGCCAACACCAGCCTTGTACTGGTTGTCGTGATACCTCTTCTTGATTATTCGGGTCGAGATGGACCTTCAGCCACAGTTGATTCCTCAGATTAGTTGTGACCATGTTGACTTTAAGTTTGGAAGGGAACATGTCAGTATCGATCATCATAGCTTCCTCACCTTTCTCAGGAAACTTTAGCAATCTGTGGTTGATGTGATTCTGGATGACGTTCCTAAACACAATGCACTTGTTAGTTGAATGAGACCGAATTACGTGCCATTTGCAATATTTGGTCTTTTGCAATTTGTCAGCCCAGGGTATCTTATGATTCATAAGAATTTTGATAAATTTTCTAGCAACAAAATATCAAATATTTCTTTAGCTCTTGTGATGTCAAAAGTGTAGATCTTTTGAGCCTTTTATGTGGTTGATGAAGTCGATTCCACTTTGACTAATGCAAAACATACTAGTGACTTCTTAGCCACCACTTCAACAATTGTGACCTCGTAATTCGGATCGATGTAATATGTCCTAACTACGAGTTATTTTGCTTGGTCCCTTCCTGCAGGAGTTACTCATACCGAAAGACCTTCTTAGTTAGGTCGTATAAATCTCTGAACTCTGTGCCTATGAGCTTCTTACGAAGTTTATACTCATGCCCATCTCGTGCAAAGTTGCACAAATTTGGTTTTAGCCATGCCAACCTTACAATGACTCTTTGCCTGTTTGAACTGTGTGATGTAACTTTCAAATGTCTCCCCGGGTAGTTGTCAATGACGGGTGAGATTGACCATAATTATATCTCTATTTTTAGAGAAGAATTGAGAATGAAACTTTTCCTCCATTTCTTCCCAAGTGTGCACTGAATCTGGCAATAGGTTCGAATACCACGTGAAGGCCTTTATTGTTAGCAAATGACTAAGCAATTACAATTTCTAAAATTATTATTGGCCAATTCTCTACATTGCATAGTGAATCGACCGACATTTTTGATAGTCAACTAACCAGGTTCACCTAAAAATAAGGCAAAATCCAGTTGATAGTTCCTTGGAAATAGGTGTTGTCGATCTATCCATTCGAGGTATGGTTTATGATACACCGGGATAGTATTGCGGGTGATTACCTAACGAGCAACTTCTTGGACAATTTGCACAATTTGGTCGTGATCTATCCACTGAGGTTTAAAGACAAGTGATGGGTTAAGGCTGAATCGGTTCAGATTATCTTGGAATGTAGGATTCTTAGGAAATTGTTGTGGCTTAAATCCTCCATGTAACCCTCGATTTCATTTCTCAAGTATAAAGTTCCTAGCCTATCGCTCTTGTCGCATAGCTTTCACAAGAGGTGGAACATTTCTTGTCTCTTAGACTGGGACCGGTGGTGGATTCCTTTGTGGATGCGGCATGGATGGTAGTAAATTTGTATTATCGATAGAACTTCTCTCGACATTGTATTGCATTGCTGATGGTGTTCGCTTGGCCATCATAGCCATCAATCGATGCATGGATTTGGTCTAGCTAGCAATATATCGATTAATATTCTTAACTTGAATATAGAATTGCTCTTCTCGGGCCCTTCCATATTCATGCACAAGCTAAATGCTTAGCTTTATATCTCGAATCAAGACATAAATCTTGTTTGGAAGAACAATCTGAGAAGTTGATGCTCCTCCCTGATCCCTAGTACCAGGCATTGGACTATTGTTTAAATTCAACACCTCAAGAGTAACTGAAACCGGCATGTCCTCGACTAGAGGTGGTGCGGTTGGGGTTGAAGGATCAATCCCAGTAATGCGAGCACTTCGTCTGTTCATAATTGGCAACTTTACACTAGTTAATTAAAGACAAGGTCCCACCAGGCGTGCTAAAAATTATTATGTGGTTTTATTTTTGGATTTACTTTTGATGGCATGCCATAATTGAAATTACCGCTCAATTCAAACCAAATAACTATGACCTTAAGTGTTAAGATAGAAAGACAAGTATTGTATGACCGAGATCCAATGAGATTGGTCGGCTATTCAGCCACTAGCCCAATATGTAAACAAGATTAAGAGATATTCAGAGAGTGTGGTTCATCCTCTGATGATGGGTTACACCTTTGTCTCCCATACGTAATGACTATAGTAAAACGAGAAAGACATTCTTACAGTCGGTCGCGAAGAGCAGTTGAAAAATACCTTTTTAAATGAAGAATTGAATCCAATGTGCGAGCGTAAACTCAAATTATAGCTAAAGTTACCAGCTACTTGCTTTAACGCTACGAATTACACTATGGAAGGTAAATAATAGTTGAAAGTAAATGATTAAACTAAGAAATGTAATTTGCTTGACAGGAAAAGTAAAGGATTACACTATGGAATGTAAATTGACCGATAATTGAAAGGTAATGTTTAGTTTGATTAGGTTGGTATGAGATAAAATTATCTTGCTTGCATTTATTTGCTATTTATAGCTTCAATCCGATCATCTGGATCCTTCCCACATTCTGACGGTTTCTCTAACCATTCACCATTACTTGAATTCCTATGTTTCTCCCTTTGCCATCTATCCTGTAACTGTTATTCACAATTACTTTTTCATTGGTTGCTAAGACATTGACGTTGTATTATTTAATATGCCCAAACTATTGCTTGCTAAGTAATCTTTTTAAATCTCTAAATATACCATACGGATTCATATAAGTCTCGCATAATCTATTTCGATTAGCCCTTAATAGAAATGGTGATAATAGGATGAATAATGTGCAAAAAAATGAGGCAAATCCAACACTCAAGTGGACCACATCAAATAATAAACTTAGATTGCAATAAATGCACAAAGCATTAAAAGTAAGTTACATTAAATGTAAGAGTCATATTTGGTGTGGTCCATTTGAGTGTTAGATCTGCCTCATTTTTGTGCAATACTTTAAAATGATTTGAGAGAAGGGATGGATGGTGTGGATAAATAGATGCATCATGGTGTGCCTGCCCACAAAACTGTTCGTTCAAGGCTAGAGATGTGCAGGGATAGGACACAATTTGCATCTGAGGCAAGGAGAGGATCCAGATTCTTTAGAAAATTCCTTTAATTATATGTTTTACCACCAAAACTTACTTAAAGGAAAGAAATTACTGTTTTAACCTCCCATGTTTGTATAAGGGAACCGTCTGTAGCATAGTTTTCCTTTGTTTATTTATTTATTTATTTTATCCTTTTATCTAGAGTTGTACACGAGTTGAACTGCGCCGAGCTTGACACAACTCGACTTGGCTCGGCCAATAGCTGACCCCAACTCGAACTCAACTCTGCTCGGTCCTCGAGCCTGACTGGCCAACTCGGCTCGGTTTAGTAAGTAGCTCGGGCTAGTTTGATCCGAGTTCGAGCCAATGCAATATTTTCTCAAACACATGTAGTGCAACTTCAATTTCTCACGGTAAGCAAAACAACAACATCAATTTACAAGTATTTCATCAAACACACAGTATACAACATCAAAATCAAGGTACGAAGGTAGTTTTATCATGTAAAGTCTTTTATTTATTTATTAATTATTATTATTATTATTATTATTTTGTAGTAATTTGTTTTTTATCCATACCTTCCTCGCCACTAGCCGATCCCGCAGAGAATATACGCACCGAAAACAACACTTTGTTGAGTCATTTTATCGAAGACTTGGTGAGCAAGGTCAAAATCAAAATAATCGAGTCATCAAACTAATTTCATCCGAGTTTGATTTGAGTTGAGGTCCAATTTGAGACAATTCAAGCTGTGACAAGCTAGAATTAGGCTTGAAATTTTATCGAGCTTCAAAAATCAACGCGACCCGTCTCGAGCTTAGTTTCAAATGGAATTAGATCAGAGTTAGGCTTGAAATTTTATCGAGCTTCAAAAATCAACGCGACCCGTCTCGAGCTTAGTTTCAAATGGAATCAGATCAGAATTAGGCTTGAAATTTTATCGAGCTTCAAAAATCAACGCGACCCGTCTCGAGCTTAGTTTCAAATGGAATCAGATCGAGCTTTTTCGAGTCGATTGGAGGGAGGTTAGTTGCCTTAAGTGAGTTAACCGAAAAAACTCGGTTAGTGTACAACTCTACTTTTATCTAATGGTTCATGAACAGCTGGTGCTTCTTCACTTGCCATTCTTATGGATCGTGGATTACCTACCACTTGCCTAACACCGCATTTGGATTGAAATGGTGTTCACGGTCACGTCACGTTGAAAGTATGTCTCTTCATCTGCGGGTGCGGGTGTATTTACACACAAATAAGTAATGATTATTTGCCTCCGTAAATGCAGCAGCTGTCCGGGGAGGTTGACATTGACAGGGAGCTTATTTGAAATGCATTTCCCCTTTGAAAATACAATGGTACAGTTTTCACGTATAAATATCGTGGGCCGCCTGTAAAGTTTGTATCTCATCCACACCATCCATACATTCCGCCCATCTCATATCTTATAGCAGCCCAAAAATGAGGCTAATTTGAACCTCAAGTCAACCTCACCATAAAAAAATGTTAGGAATTAAACACCTAACGTTCAAAACTTATTCAGGGCCACGGGAGTTTTGGATCAAGCTGATATTTGTATATTTCCTGCGTGTCAATGTAATTTAACGAAGAAATTGAGTAATAAATACACTTTGAATGGTAGATATCATTAACCCTAGTTCACTTGAACTCCCAATCTATCTTCGTTTGCATCATGCCTTATATATATATATATATATATATATATATATATATATATATATATATATATATATATATATTATGAATCAGACACATTATCATGGAACCGACGGACTTCAACTGTTCCCAATTTCTCTTAATTTGATGTTTTTCAGCACAGTTTTTGAGGTATAATTATATATTTATTTTTACTTCAACGAAGGCTCTTCAAAATTAATCATTAGATTGAACTTTATTTTACTTACAGGTACTGCATGAGGGTCCATTTGGATGTCTTCATGGCATCCAGTGTGTCGGAAGCTCCTTCCACTAAAAAAGTTGACCCCAGGTACCAAAAAAAACAAAAAAAGAAAAAAAAGAAAAAAAAGGCTTGATCTCCATCTCGTGGTTGATCACCTCCTGAATTATGAGGTTTTTGAGTGGTTGTTAATTGTTTTCTAATGATGTGGTCCACTCAATAATTGCATAAACTTGATTATTGGGCATCTCCTCTTCACAGTAAGGCTTATATAGTACTACGGTTGAATGGCATATATGTGCAAGACACTAGCTATATAGCTGATGTATGGTGGGTCTTATTATTAGGTCTGTGTTATATCCAAACCGTCCATCAATTCGGTGAGCTCGTATCAAGGCTTAAAGCACAAATAAGACATATCTAACTATCAAGTAGACCGCGCTCTAAAAAGCATTGGGACTTGAACGTCTACCATTGAAATCCTTTCATATGGATCAGCGAAGTTTCAGATGTATGAAATTTGTTTTTCCTCTTCATCCAGGTCATCATATGAACAGATTAGAAACGGATTGGCTACTCCCCCTCACACTAGCCAATTACTAGTGATCGGTGCTCTGTGAGCCTACCATGATGTATATGTTTCATTAATGTTGTCCATCTATTTTTATAGATCATTTGACATAATAAGACCAAAAATGAGTTATATTCTAATCTCAAATGGTCTACATCGTAGGAAACGGTGTTGAATGAGGGTCGACCATTAAAAACATTTTGGGGCCATAGAAGTTTTGGATCAAGCTGATTTTTGTTTGTTTTTTTTATTCCTTTAATTTGGGCCTGTATGACCTAATCAATAGATTGGATGTCAAATAAACAGAACAATGGACTATAGGAGGATTTTAATGGTGGGTATCCAATCACTATTGTTTTCATGTAGTGTAGTCCACCTGAGATTTATATCCCTCTCATTTTTGGGATCAAGCCCAAAAATGATTATTAAAAATGGATGAACCAAATGAATGAACATACATATATCATGGTGGGGCCCATAGAGCACCCACGACCAGCCACGGGCTGGTGGCAGGGGGAGTAGCCAAACCGTTTCGAAACAGATTGGATGGAGAATAAATGTTATGGTGGGCCTACTATTTTTTTTATGGTGAAAATTATTACCCCCGCTGCTATTTGTGGTGGGGTCCAGTTGATCTTTGTATATGATTCATTTTTTTGGATAATATATGCTTTAAAATGATCTAAATAATGGATGAACGGTGTGGATATATTAAATGAATCACTCTAGAGCCATGTAACTTTGATCTCCTTTGAACCGTTTGTACAACTCGGAGATCGAGGGGCGTCAGCGTTCGTCTTTCGAACGACACGTACCTACATCAGCTATATAGCCGGTGTGCGGTACACCGGCCAATCCGCTTCCGGCATACATACGGTAGGGTGGGTGCTACCATGGAAGCCTACGCGCGCGATGACGTTTAGGGGTGTCTAAGGTGAAGTGATGGACAGGTTGGAAAACATAGACAGACACTTGTGGCCCACGTGGTGCCACTTTTCATAATCAGGGAGAGGACAATATGGCCAAAACCAAAATATTTACTTTTCTTTCTATACCGTCCAGCTCATGGGAACTTCCCATGAGGTCGAGCTGTGTGGCCCCACCGTGATGCGTGTCAAACATCTACCTCATCATTCAGATGCACCAATTCATAGTGGGCCTAGGGCTTAAAAATCAAGTCAATTAGTGAGTTGTGTGGCCACACCATATACAATAGTCAAGAGGGGTTATACTCTATTAAAACATTCATAATCATTTTTTGGGCCCACAGAGATGTAGTTCACAAATTCAGCCCATCCATTATGTGTGCCCCACTTGAATGAGGGGTCAAACCAAGTTTCAGATGCATCCAAATTTCAGGTAGGCCCCACCAAGTGCTTTTATATGTTTTAGGCATGTCTTCACATGATTTTATATGGTATGGTCCACCTGAGTTCCGTATATGGCTAATTTTTGGGATATCCCATAATTTAAAGGGGACCCATCAAATACACGGTGTTGATGTTCAACATACATCACAATGGGGCCCACGCAGCTCAACCTTATCGGAAGTTCCCATGAACTCGACCGCATGGAACCTTTTCCCCGTGTATATGTGTGTGTGAGCGCCCCATTTGGAAGAACGGTCACACCAAATTTTAGGCTACTGCAAAACTCAGGTGGACCCATGGAAGTACTTTAAGATGTATGACAGCAATTTTCAATGATTTCAAATTGCATGACCCACTTGAGTTTACGATGGAATTAATTTCCTGCACATATTGGGTTTGCGTTTGATTTACAATTTCTCTCACATGATCAGTGTAAGTGTATCATAATTGAATAAGCAGCCTAATTCAAATCAAATAACTATAACCCCAAGTGTTAAGATAGACATATACATAATATGTGATCGATATTGAATAAGATCAGTCACATATTCAGCCACTCGTATAATATGTTGAAATAATTAGGTGATAGTCAGAGGGTAGGGTTCGTTATCCGATAATGGGTTATACCTTTGTTTTTTGTATGAATGGACTTTTTCAATACAAATAAAAGAGAAACAAGAAAGAAATTTTTATAGTCGACCGTGGATAATAGTTACAAAATACCTTCCTAAATAGAAAACTCAAATTGATGCTCAAACTGAACCCAACGTATGAGCATAGATTCAAATTACCGCTAAAGTTAACATCTAATTGATTAATACTATGAGTTACACTAAGAAATGTAAACAACATGCAAAAATGAATTATTATACTAAGAAATGTAATTGACCAACAAAAAATTAGAAGAATTATAATAAGGAATGTAAATGACAAATTGCAAGGATAATTGAAAGTTAGATTTGGTTTGATTGAGTTGGTATGAGATACCTTTCTCTGTTGAAATCATTTGCTATATATAGCCTCATCGAGCTATCTGTATGCTTCATACGTTCTAACAGTTGCTATAATCGTTTAACACAACATAACCCTCTTTGTTTCTAAACTTGCCATTTATCTTGTAACCGCTTCTATATGATCACTCTTCACTCAACCGTTTAGTGGATGATGTGGCATCGCTTGATGTGCTCCAGTTATAATACTGTAGAATCCTCTTCGTAAATCCCCAAAGATCTCCAAATACACCATGCAAATCCATCCAGATCACATGCAACCCGCTTTGATTGGCTTTTGCAGAGATTGACAATAATTGGGATGAACATTGCCCCCAATGTCACTTTGCCTTTGGAAATGGTGAAAGTTACGTGTGACCACTTATTATTGCAGCAATCTGACGCAGGGATGAATGTGATGAGGTTGATCACTGCTTTCCTCAAGGATAATTACTCCGAATCCATGAAGCTTCTCTAGACTCCTCAGAGAGACTTCTCAAATCCACAAGGAAAATACAAGAAAATAGAAATAGTATTTATGAAAATTTGTAAATTCATTGATAGCTGAAATAAACAAGTCTACAAAGCTTTAAATAGGAATATCAAGACTAAGAAGAATTTTAAGAATTAAACTATAACTAAAACTCCCTAAAATTCGTAACTTACTATAAATAGTAAATTTTCTATTTATATTAAGTGTCCTATGTCGCTTAACCACGTTATTCTCCTAATTTTTATTAACACTTTTCATGTTGGGCACAACTTCTAAAGCCCAATGGATGAAGAGTTATAATCAAACTAACACTTACTATTTATAGTAAAAATAGAATTAAACAAGGAATTCGGCCGTCGATATGATGGAATCTCACAAATTTGGTGTGGGCAACCCGTCATCACCAGGTTAGTTGGCTAAAGTAGCTCGTCCTACCCCAAAATCATATATGGTAAGTCGAGAAACTCATTCCGGTTTGCAAGATATGCCTGCTTTATTCTAACGGTCTTAATGACTTCTGCCTCTAATCGGGCCTTCTCTGATCCATCTTGGACATGAAAGTGTCCGCAATCCGATCTACATCACAATCCTTTGTCACATGTTGCGATGCCATAGAAATTGTTTATGACCGATGTAGCCTCACAGGTCAGCTCCAACTACCATTTTTTTTTCGAAATAAGAACTAATCTCATTGCAACATGTGTACTCGTATCATACAAAATGAAAAAAGAAATTAATGATGCCCTAATAAATGCTCTATACTCTTAGCTTATATAAGCGATGTTTTAAACATTCTTTTTCACTCCATGCTTCTTTCATCATTCCTCTCCTAAATCCTAATTCTCTCCTTCTCTCTCCAACCTTCGTAATGGCTGCCTCATCGTACTTTGTCCCATCTTTCCATCAGGATGACCTAATCACTGTAATTGACTCTCTTTCTAAGCATTTCTCCAATGAAATAGTCTTCAAATTGCCAATTGGAGACTATTATTGTATGTGACCAACGTTCTTCTCTGAGGTTGATATTATTGAAGTCAGTATGATGGATCCTTTATTCTCCAACCGACCGAGCGAAACCATACTGATTCAATTCGAATCTATCCCTGAGCCATCCAATACTCTAATGAACCCTTAATCCTGGGCAAAACCACTACCAAAATGGGACATATGGTTTAATCGCGTTACTTCTCAATATGAGGCGACATGGATGAATTTTGGCATTTATGAGTGCATCAAACTCTTCGTATATGAGTATCCATTGGACCTTGCTCTTCTGATAGTGGCATCGATATTCTAGAGCCCATCCAAGAACGCCTTCTTCAAATATGACCCTATGAGTCCAACAACTTTGGATATTGCAGCTCTAACACAACTCCTTCCCTTCGATGAAGCAGTCTTCCCAATCTTTGCTCAGAAAGAACCAAGATATTTCACCAATAGGGCATGCAAGGCCTATTCACACATCATGCAAGTGTACCGCAAACATGAAGGCCTGGTTGAGTATGAAGAACACACGGCCTTCCTACTGCTATGGTTCTCCTAGCATTTATTTTCGTGAATGCTCTTCAAATCACAAATGAATATGTTCAATTGGCCGAGGTGCTTGAGCAGGGTCAAAAACTTGCTCTGGCACCTTTGTACCTGACCACTTGTACAGAGGTATTTTTTAGAGTACCACCAAGGGTCTATATCTTGGTGGGGAACCGTTATGGTATCTCTAGATCAATATGTTTTCTAGTTATATGAATTCCCTATTCTTTTCACCTAATAAAAACAAACGCAATTGGTCTTTTACCCCCTTTCATGATAGAAAGTTTGGCCCAACTTGGTTTACTGGTCGATACGAGAATAAAGATAGTCAGGAACCATTTCAGATGCATCTCTCTTAGGAAAGATACCTCATTTGCAGGGATCTTCCTATGGAGTTATAATAAACATTGGCAAGATGCCAAGGCTGGAATCGAGTAGTATTGTTAAAACTTGCTCACCCTTCAGTTTGGTCTTATTCAATGCATTCCCTGTCTATTCATTCAGAAAACTTACAACTGACCCCCTTTCACTCGGCCAATTGCAAATCGAATTGACCTCTATCATTCTCTTCATTTCACTTTCTAGTTGACCAATTTGACTCTTTATCTTCCATTCTATCCGAATCAACCTTAGATGATGGACACCTTCTCTTATTGGTGGGAGGGTTACTACAAAAGATTGGTTAATAAATATCCCTAAGTTATCATTGCTCAAATCTTCTCCTCTATGGACCTGCGAGGAAAGAAAAGAGTAGTACCTCAATCAGCCACAACTCCTAGTCAAAAATCAAATAAGCTGAAGACTAAATCGGCTACTGCTACTGTCCCATCAACTCCATTGATCAAGAAAGTTCCTCAACCGAAGCGCCAAAAAATTTATAGTGAAAGGATCCGGTCCTCCGAAATCTCCACTGCCTCAGCCATCTTCACTAGCCCAAAGAGGATCCTTGATTTAGGAGCGCATCTTGACTAAGCTCTGCAACCTCCTACTCTAGTCTTCACCCGTATCGATATGATTCTACAGCCAACAATAATGAGTTAGCCCTTGCCGATCTTATGTAAAGAACGATTGCAATTAGGTACTTCCTCTGGCATGGTTGTATCTTCATTTAAAAAATACTTTAAAACTAAATATTGGCTAAGGCTCTCCGTTGAAGACTATTAAAAAGAAATTAAAGAAGGTCTGAAACATCATCAAGAAGTTCACTATAATAAATGCTGCAATAAATGGTGGTAGGATAGGGAAAGATTAAACAACCACAACCTTCCATTCAATGATAAATACTTTACTCCCTATTACCCCAATCCTCCACCATTCCCAATTCTTCTACTCGAATGATGTAATAGTTATAAAAAATATTCAATCTGTGGACAGATGATTCATTACCCTTGTTGTCCGTTTTGATTTAGGTGGATGCTATTTTCACTTTATAACTGCTCCAGGTCGTTTACATTCCCTTTTTTCCAATTATAACCTTTTTGTAGTTACTAGAGAAATATCAATCGGGATAGCTGAAGTACAAGCGATATCACCAGGATAGCTGAAGTACAAGATGTCAACTCCAAAGGGATAGTTAGCACTAATGCCCTTTGTTCTCATCTTTCTTTGGAGGCTACAATCATCATTTTGAAGTCTGAATACATGGTCGACATCCCTGAGATGACAATCATTATTGTCGACTGAGAAGAAGAAGAAGAAGAACAAGATGAGTGTCCCTTGATCGTTACTCCGCGGAGCACCAGAAGAGGATCGCCCCCTTGATCCATTCTTCCGTATGTTCAACAACTTCCCTTAACCACGAAATCTCTTCATAGAGAAATTGAAGAGCCCCTTCAATTGAGCGCAACACATGAGGTACTCTTCTCTGACTTGGCAACGGAGGAGGTCCTAGCGATTGATATTCCTCTACCTCCCTCAACACCAATTCCAGCACTAGTACCGATGTTGACTAATGTGCCTTGACTTCTACTACAATGACTAAAGGCTTGCTCTCGGTTGAAGACATTATCTCTTCCTTCTGACGGGCTCTTAGTAGTGATGTCACTATGTAGATTCAGAAGATGTTTGAGATCTTATGCAGATTCAGAAGGGAAAGATAGAATTGGATTTGCTGCTGGAGGAAGGGAAAAGGTAAGGGGAAGTTGTGGGATTGAGCTGTTTTGAGCACTAAACTGTGGTGCCTATATGTTTGGTATGATTCCTGGCACAAGGCAAAGTAGTAACTCTTGCATTACCTTGAGGTTCTGGGTCATTTCATTCATGGTTACAGTAGCTGAAAAATCTGTGGGATTCGCTAAAGGTGCTGGCTTTGGTGCTTCGGGAGCTAGTAGGGCTATTGATTCTTCTTTTTAACTTGCCATCATTGCGCGAGATCGAGTAGTCATAGTGGAAGTGGATTCCTAACCAAGTGCAAGAAAAGATCGATGCTTTTTTTTTTATGTGAAGAAAAATGTAAATGTTTTTGAAGAATATCCCTTAAGATTGGATTAACACACTCTTTCAAGTTGGGTCTCAGCTAGTGCGAGCTAGCAAATCTCTAGCATAGTCGCCATTCTATGAATGTTCTAAATAGGCACCTACATTGATTTGTGTTTGTTTTGGTGTCGATTGGGTTGATTTGGATTGATAATGCAATAGACTTGGAGTCGCCACTAGCCACTTAAGTCAAAATCCCATGTCGGCTAGAACCTGTAGAATAAGTAAAACTAGAGAATCCGAAGACTCTTTTGCTTTAAGTTGACTCCTAATTTGTAATTTCGGATTATGAGTAAGGGACCTTGGTTACAAAGAGGGAAGGTGTTAGGCACCCTTTTTTCCCGTACGGGTGTATAGTCTCTACTTTGTGTGGTAAAATAGTCTTAAAGGATAAGATGATAAGATTGAAATGGGACCAGGCAGACTCGAATTCTGATATGGCAATGTCTAGAATTTCGGCAAGCCACAGAGCATACATCCGAAGAATGTTTAAAAGAGTTTTTTTTAATAGATGTGATGATGTTAAAATATCATTTAAAATGGACTAGGCTACCATGAGCTTCTGATGTGACAGGATCTATAGCTTTGGCAATCACAAAGCATACATTCAATAACAACTTAGAAAAGCAAGGGGGTTGAGGAGGGAAGTAATGATGTGAAATGCTAATGATGGATGTGTGATCCTTGGCTTGCACTTGAAAAGGCTTGGATGTTTTGGTGCATTATGGTTGGAAGGTTTAGCCAAGGGATGACTCAATAAGCTAGAAGGATAGGGACTTGAAGATTCAAGCACTCCTCACTCTCACCTGCTCTCTCTCTCTCTCTCTCTCTCTCTCTCTCTCTCTCTCTCACACACACACACACACACACACACACACACACACACACACACACACTCTCCTTCTCTTTTATTGGTTGGTGATTGTGATGATTGTTGTTGGTGAGAAATGAAGATAAGTGAAGGGTATTTATAGCCTTTTGGGATGGTCTTTAGGTAATTCTAAAGACTTTAGAGGGTGAATGATGATGTGGCGGCATGTGATGGGTGGAGGAGAGGGTAATGTCACATGACACTTCCTTATAAGTTCATAAGCTTGGTAAGATGGTAAATATGGTGAATTTTAAGGTCAAAATGGTGAAAAGAGTTGACTTTGGAAGGAAACAACAACTGTAGCTCAAAGAGGGCACATCTATCGAGGCGGGGCAGTAATCGGATTACCACTGGTGGTAATCGGATTACCGCTCCTTCACTATTGTTCCCGAATGTCAGCTGGTGAGCTCTATTCAAGCCATAGGTGTGGCCCAAAGTCCATTTTGGAATTTTGGCAAAAAGATGCTTGGTAATGGTTCAAAAATGGCTTAGTTATGACTTGAATTAAGTTATGGTTACGGGTAATGAGATGATTCAGGTTTGGTTGCGGTTTTAGGTAGGGTGTGGGGTTCAGGTTCAATTTCTAAGGGTCATCCATGCCTTATCAAATTACTAGCCTGGGTGGGTTGTCTACCCTTTCATGTCCAAGATGGATCAGAGAAGGCTCGATCGGAGGCAGATGTCATCAAGACCATCAGAACCTTAAAATAGGCATATCTCGCGAACCGGAATGAGTTGCACGACGTGCCAAATATGATTTTGGGGTTGGAAGAGCTAATTTATCCAACTAACAGGCCATGCTGAGTTGCCCACACCGAATTTGCGAGATTCCATCATATCGACTGTCAAATTCCATGTTTATTTTCGTGTTTACTTTTTTTTAGTAAGTTTTAGTTTGATTATAAGTCCATCCATTGGGCTTTAGGAGTTGTGTCCAACATGAAAAGTATTTAGAAAAATTAGGAGAATAACGTGGTTAAGTCACATAGGACACTTGCTATAAATAGTAATTTATTATTTATAGTAAGTTGCAAATTTTAAAGAGTTTTAATTATAGTTAGATGGCTAATTAGCCTTTTTAAGAGTTTGGATGGCTTGGATTAAGCTTTGAGTGATTAGATTGGGTTATTTGTGATTTTGGATGAACTTACACATACTTGATAGAATGTATGGTTCTTGTTTTCATGTGAAAAAACAATCCTTCTAATCGAGTCAACGATCATTTATTCCGTTACCAAGTGAATGTATACTGTAATCAATCCGAGATAAGGTTTAGATGATAATGATTGGGCCCAATGCTCATTTGGGGTAGTCTGGGGAAAATGTTCCAAAAAAATCCATACATCTCATTGTCGTCAATTTATCGGTGTGGACAATTTTTATAAGATTTTCATAAGTTTGATGTTTTTATCTCACGATGAAATAGGGAAAATCTAGCTGGAGTTAAAATATTAAAAATATTTATTATTTTTGTATTTGATATCTTAAATCTAATTAGATTCTGCGCAGATTTTTTCACAAAACTGTGATAGTGCGGGATTTGTTTCTGATTTTATTTAGGATTCTTTCCGATTTTGTTTGGGATTCTTTCTACAACTATGTATATGGGTGTAAACGGGATTGGGAGATATTCTAAGGCTTTTTAAAAGGGTTATAAGGTTTCTAAAAGGGTGGAGCAAAGGAGATATTTGAGGATTACTCTAGTGTGGTAAGTCTTTTCGCTTTCATAGTGAAGATATGTTGCTTTACGTCGTGGTTTTTTCTTGAAAGGGTTTTCCACGTTAAATCTTTGTGTTCTCTTATGTTTGCTTAGTGCTCTTGCAGTGCTATCCTAGATCTATCTCTGTGTGATTCCTCAGCACAATCCCCAACAAGTGGTATCAAAGCAATTGTTGGGGCACATATCTGGATCTGCAGGATTAGCATCAATGAGAAATGCCAAGTTTGATATTGAGAAGTACTCAGGCAAAAATAATTTTGAGTTATGGAGGATCAAGATGATTAATCTATTAACCAAGTAAGTTAAAGTTAAGGCTCTTAAGGAGCGAAAATCGACTATGAATGACGAAGACTAGAATACTCTTGATATGAATGCTTTAGCTTGCATCCATTTATGTCTCACGGATAAGATTCTTTACAATGTTTTGAGAGAGAAAGATGCGGCTAGTTTATGGGCGAAGTTAGAGGATATCTATGTGAAAAAATTCTCTAAAAATCGATTACACTTGAAGCTATAGTGGTATACCTTCAAGATAGATGAGGGTGGAGATTTGGAGGTCCATACTAACAACTTTAATAAATTAGTTTACAAATTGTTAGATATGGAGGAAGTGATCAAATATGAGGAACAAGCATGTATGTTGTTTAATTCTCTTCTGGTATTTTATGAGTTATTCAGGGACACAATGTGCATCGTAAATAAAATCCTGAGTGTTGACATCGTTATCTCAACCCTTTAAGGAAAGGCCATGAGAAAGCTAAACGGCGGCATGGGGACATCTTTCAATGCATTATTTACGAGGGGAAGAAACACTGAACAAGGTACAAGATCTTCAAGACCTAGATTTAAATACAAGGGTAAGGGCAAAGTGTTAAGGCATGAAAAATTGAAGAAAGCTTGAAAAGGAGAAGATCAAAAGAGGAGTTGAAGGAATAAGGAAAATATAAGTAAATAAAAATATCATGAATAGTAATTGTGCAGGTCACGCAACTAATAATTGATTACGCGGACTGCGCAAAAAATTTCATGCATTATATGAGTTGAGCAATATTTTCTTTATTGCGTAGACCGCACAAGTAACTTCCCCGTTGCGCGGGTCGCACAACCAAGATCAGATAGTAATTATTATGGATGGTCAGATCTGATGCAAATTGGGCCCTATAGCTCAAAGATCGAGGGTTTACATGTATGGAGGCCTATAAATACCCCACTCTTCCTCTCATTTGAGGGGAAGAAGAATTTTGAAAGAGGAGTAGAGCTCTAAAAGAAGACTGAAGGTGAGAAGGGGAAGTCACCCGCGTAACCACTAAATTGGTTACGTGGGTCGCGCAACCAATAACTTGTTGCGCGGGTCACGCAACCAGGTCACCATGTGATCAATTATAAAAAAAGGTTAAAATGCTGCCAAAATCATCCAGTTCGATCTTCATTGCTCCAAGTTCTCCTTTTACGCAAGGGACAAGCTCAAAATGGGAGAAGTTGAATGATCAAATCGGCACAACATTCCTCCTAAGGAGATGACCGAAGCAACTGTTGAAATGCTGCCGAATTTGAGATTCGACATTCAAACTTTGTTAATTTCATTTCATGTATTTTAAATGATTTATCTTAGAATCAAGGGATACTAAAGCATTTAAAGAACTCAGTATTAATAATACGATGATCATTCTTCATATACTCTCTTTGTTATTTTAACACCCCGTACCTTTGGTACACATGTGTTACCTTTTGAGCTCACTTCAACCTAAATCAGATCGGATTAATTGATGGCTTAATCATGACTTATGTAGGGCGAGAATTCCAAGCACCATTAATGGCCACCCATCAGAGGCCTAGAAACTGGAATGCGCCCCCTGCCAGCCTAGCAGGTAACTGATTTGACACCTTAAGAATCAGGATGGCTCCAACCTAACTAACTATAGCCATATACGATGGATCGACCTTCGAGGGCTGGTAAATAACCAACCAAATGCCCATTGCGCTCTAAGTCTACAAAAAAATCGTTGAAGTCTAATATCAAATCGATCCAACCATCAGATTAGCTGTCTTGGGGTTAAATAGAGCCTAGGACGTGTGGAACGGCCCACTTGGGCCTTGGGTCTGCCCTAAAAGATGGGCTAGTACCCCCTTAAAGATCCTTACAAGTGATTTGGTCAGATCGGATTCACCACAAACCATTGTGGTGGACCACACATGGGTGCATGTACACCCCATGCCTAATGCACACTGTGAATTGGAACTAGGGACTCGGTCAAAGGAGCTTTGACCGAGCTCCTCTCAAAATTAAGAGAAATGGCATTCTCTCGCCTTACTCGTTGTTTAAACCGACGATGCTCGAGCCTCTAAGTGGCCTACCATGGCCACTTTTCGAGCCGTTCAACCTCTTCATGGGGCCCACACGATCAAAAACCGTATAGCCTCTTGGGTTTTGGTAAATGGACAAGGGAGATAGCGTGCAACTGCTCAAAATGTTGCACGTGACATGTGTTAGCAGGCGGTGCTCATCTAGGGCCACACGATCTGCCCGTGATCGCCCTGGCCCACAAAGCCTTCAAACCTCATCCGTCCATCGCCTGAGGAAGGCGGTGCTCTTTTCTTTCCAAAACTGGCCAAGCAACGACCTGTACGTGAAAAATAGAGGAGAAACTTTCTGGAAAAGTCGGTGGCGGGTGAAATCTCGGCCGTTCGCGGTAAGAGCAATCATAACCGTTCCTCTCTCTCTCTCTCTCTCCCTCTATATAAAGGACACTAGACACTGAACATGGAGATTCGCATGAGAGAAGGGAGGGAGAAAGAGAAAGAAAATGGAGAAGAAGATGAGAACCATGTGGGTGCGCTGAGGTAGGGAAACCACCTTTTTTTATGGTTTTTATTAAGGTGGACATAGTGTTTGTGCGAACCAGAGTCAAGCCAACTGATGGCTATATTTTCGGTTCAAAACAGAGGTCGAAACCATGCCAGACTATGACTGGTTTTCAGGTCAAAATCAGGCCATAAAATGGTCCTTCCATCAGGCCATACAATGACGCTATTTTGAGCTGGGACCGACCAAACGATGGCCGGGTCTTAGGCAGACATCAGGCCTGAATGCTGGCCGTAGATGGGTCGGAAGCCAGCCAATAATGGCTGTGTTCACGATAAAAACAAGGCTTGAATTGGGTCCCTATTTTGAACCGAAGCTGAGCCGATCCATGACTCTATCCCAAGCCAAAATCTGACCTAACTATTACACCCATTTCGGACTAGGACCCAACCAAACAATGGCCGTGCGTCAGGCCATGAACAGGGTAGAACCGAAGCTCTGTTTTAAACTAAGAGTTGTCTTAAGAATAACCATAGTTCATGGTTTGCTGCAGGCCTATTGTAACGCCTCAAAAATTGGGAGTTGAGCAAAGCTCAACTCCCGAGTTCCGACACATCACTTATGCAACATAGAAAATGATAATTTAATGTCGTCCATGTTAGTGCATTAAACATGAATGGGATTAAGCTAAATCAGTGTATCATACTCTAGAGACGATTAAATTTAAGTAAGCGGAAGAATGTGATCGATACATAAAACATATGAACTGTTGTAGGTCTTCAGAGTATGAACATGTTATCAGGTTAACTAAATTACATGTATAGTTCCCAAAATTACAAAATGATAAAGGGTAATGTCTACTAATTCATATCTCTGTAGCCCTGGGGACGCAACTTTAGGTCTACATAGACACTCTAGAGAGTTACAAATAGGAGAACTCCTCCTCCTCATCGTAGAAGTTAGGCTCCCCCTCGTAGGCCTTGACATCACCTGAAACTACAACAGAGTCTGGTTGGTGTTTTAAAACACTGTCATAGAGTGGGAGTGAGTGATCAACTCAGTGGAGCTATAAGGCAAAGGTTAAAATGTTATTAATTCAATCAAGTAGTATGGATAAAGCAGTACAACAATCATATCCTAAGTACTCTTATTAATGCAAGAATGGTATGCGATAATGATGTATGCCCTTGCCTACACTCCCTCAGCAAATCATCTCACGATCGGTGCATACACCACTCCGTACAAGTGCACTTCCTCGCCAAAGCACATGCAATGCATGTATAATCATGTTAGCCCTATTCTTAATTAGGTTTATTTAAACAGCATATTTAGAAAGCTAAGGTATCTTCCTTTTCGCCACTTACCCAAACAATGATCCATCTAAGGTCATCAATCCTAGTTAGTCTCATACGATAGACAGTTCCAAGACACCACGGAGAGGCTTGTCAACTCTGTACTGACTTGGTTTATACTCTAGTTTACTACGGAAAGGCTAGTCACCTAAGCACAGACCTAGAGTATGCTGAAGGTCATAACGAGAGGCTCGTCCCATAATTGTAGGCCGACAACACGAATACAGTGTCCCATACCACCGTATTCGGGTCACGTATCTGGGTTGCTCACTGGACACTACAGGGAGGCTCGTCTCCTTAGCGTAGGCTAAGAGCTCGACCACAGTGTCCCATACCACCATGCCCGGCTCATGAGTCTTAGCGGATCGTGGTACCAAGGTTAAACGGGTTTTCGTTGGTAAGTGGTACCTTAGATTCAAGCAGTTGTGCATACATGATAAACACACATTTAGGCCAATCAGGTTAGTTGACAAGATCGATTGGTACGAGCGTACATTGTATTTGGTCGACATAGAGCGCGTAAGCACTCCGCGTGGTCTAACCACTGCCGACAATCTCCGTTCGACTCGGATTCCTTGAACATATCTGTGGTGGCAAAATTAACTCACCCACTTCATTGGAACCCGTTACTGATTGCCTGGACTACGTAGTAGTCCCAATCACACTTAAATGTAATAGGAAACCATATGTGATAGACATATCAGTATTGAACAAACAATCCAGACAATACAACCACTTGAGCATCTTATGAAATACAAAATTTACATAACATTACACACATGCATCCCAAACACAAATCACATAATATGATATAAGCTACATGAAGGAATTCATACATATGGCTAAGGTGATTGAAAATCTCTTCTCAACACCTCCATTAAAGGCATTTCACCAAACAAGTACTCATTCAGACATTTTATCAAACACCTAAACTACACATTTCAACATATATGTTGTAATTTAGTTATAACCTATATTAGAGAAAATCCTTTCATAAGGAGTTGTCACACATACAGCAATCATATATTCATAATAAATACTCATGGCAAGCATAAAATATAATTCCATATTCATTTAGACATTTCAACAAATACATAGAATGCATTATATTCAATATGATTTATATATGTGTGTAATATACAAAAAACGTCATATCTAAGCACATGTGATAACATTCAAGTCAGTAATAAATCATTACTGACATTGATAGTCTTGAAAACCATAACCTAAACATTTATAGTCTACACCTTTCGCCGGTAGACACATATCGAACTCAGTTTATACACTAAGTCTTTATCTACGACACAACGGCCACCTGAATCACATAATAGATTAGATATTTCACTTATTTTCCTATTTGAATATCTAAAATAGATTAAGATTAGGATTTCTTACCTAAGAACGGAATCAGAATCACCAAAATAGCGACACAAGAAGGCTGATTTGGCACGTAGAGTGGCTATCTCCCACTTTCTCTCTCTTTCCTTCTCTTTTTCCTCTCTTCTCTCTCCTAGGGTTTGAAATTCGTATGGAATGAGAGAAGGGTGGGTTAAGGTCCTTATATAGGTCCAGAATTGATGAAAATGGCCCCAGGGCCATGGAATACTTAGGTTATAGCCAAAGAGCGGCTGTTACGATCCAACAGAGCTTATCTGGAGGCTCCTTTTCTGCATACGGTTTGGGAAAAGTTCTTTGACATTGGATCTAGGTCAAGTTTAGTTTTCGGTCCGATCAGATTTACGAATCGACTGCTAAAGACTTGTTTCAGTTCAATGGTTATCGTTACTCGATCAGGGCCACAAGTACACTGACATGTGTTGAAAATTTTTCCTGATCCAAGGATGTAATTGGGTCAGAATCTGATGGTCTGAAACCTTAGATTTGGCCTACAAGTGAATGAACCAAATTGCTTAAGTTTTAGTTCATTTTCTAAAGGTATTCACGTTTCTCACACACTTTGCTACAGGCTCAAGTTGTGTGTTTCTGGATACTATTTGGATTTGATTTCCTAGATGGTCATCAAGCCCAGTAAGGCAGTCATAATCGTATAGTTCCGCAGTAATTAGACTTTTGACGCGCGGTCCAGGTCTGATATGGAGTTTCAATGTGCTCCCAAGAGCAACTGAATTTTAAGATAGATCCTAAGTTTTTAGGTAGTGTAGCATTAATGATTATACTAGTTTTGGGTCTTACAAGTCGTATAGAAAGCGGTTCAAAAAAATCTACTGATTACTTCGATTTAGTACTTAATTAATTTTCATCAAATTTCTAAAGGATTCGGTCCATAGCAATGTCTGCCTGAGGTAGTACTTGAGTCTTTGAACAGATTTTTCCAAGATGCTAAAATCTACCCCTCTTAAGAAAAATTTTTATTTTTGAAATTAGTACATTTTCTTACTCTTTGAGAATCTGAGGGTAGTTCTTTCGGACCTTGGCTTCTGATTCTCAAGTAGCCTCTTCCTCATGTGGTGTGTCCACAGTACCTTCACAAGTGGAATCACTTTACTGTGCAGCACCTGCTCCTTCCTATTTAGGATACATGTTGTTCGCAGTACATAAGTAACATCCTTACTCAACTATACCCGCTCCCATTTGATAATGTGGGAAGGATTGGGAACTTATTTCTTTAACATCAATGCTTGAAATACGTTGTACACGCCTACGAGTGGTGTGGGCAAGGTAAGGCGGTACGCTACCACACCCACTCGATCTAGTATTTGGAATGGGCCAATGAATCTTGGTGTGAGTTTTCCTTTCTTGTCAAACTGAAGGACTCCCTTCATCAGGAAAACTTTAAGAAACACATGGTCCTTGACCTCAAACTCTAATTGTCGCCACCTCATATCGGCGTAGCTCTTCTATCTGCTCTATGCTACCAAAAGTCGGCACTTAATAATGTCAATTTTCTTTGAGGTTGCCTATACTAACTTTGGGCCAATCAAACTCTTCTCACCAACCTCTGCCCAACAATGCGGTGCTCAACAGGGGTGCCTATACAATGCCTAGTAGGGGGTCATGTCAATACTCGCCTGAAAGCTGTTATTATAAGCGAACTCTGCATAAAGAAGACAATCATCCCAACTGTCTTTGAAATCTAGCACACAAGCTCGAAACATGTCCTCTAACACCTAATTCACCTGTTCCGTCTGCCCGTCAGTTTGTGGGTGGAACACGGTACTGAACTTCAGTTTCACACCCATTACTTCCTGGATACAAGTCCAGAAGATAGATGTGAATCATATGTTTCAGTCTGACACGATCTCTATAGGGACTCCATGCAGACGTACTATCTCCTTGATGTACAGCCTGGCCAAATCATCTGTTGAGTTCGAAACTCTAATAGGGAGAATTTGAGCTGATTTCGTCAACCGGTCCACGATCACCCATATGGAGTCATGCCCCTTCCTTATCTTCAATAGCCTTGAGATAAAATCTATAGAGATGAAATCCTATTTCATTCAGCTATGGGTATGGGCTGAAGCAGTCCAGGAGGTCAGTGATGCTCTGCCATGACCTACTGACACGTGAGACAATGGGATACATAATCTGCTATATGGGCCTTCATGTTATCCCACCAGTATGACCTCTTCATGTCTCGATACATCTTCGTACTACCAGGATGCATCGCCATCTTCGAATTGTGGCGACTTCTAGAACTTCCTTCTTCAAGTCATGAAGGTTTGGGATGTACATGAGGCCACAATAACGTAAACTCCCATCTATACTAACTCTCCATTCCGAGTCTTCATTGTCACTAACCCGTTGTCTCAACTCTGCTAACCCTTCATCTTCCTTCTAAGCCACAATGATTCGGTCATCGATAAGTGGCTGAACTCGAATATATGCGATGCTCTCGAATGACTCCTCTACCGTAAGTTTCTGCTCAAAGTCTCGCATAAACTCTACCTATCCCATTCTAATATCATCAGTGAAGCTGCAAATGTTATGGTCTTCTTGTGGATTAATGCGTCTGCCACAAGGTTAACCTTATCAGGATGGTAGGAGACCTCGAACTTGAAGTCTTTCAAGATTTCCATCCATTACCGTTGCTTCATATTCAGGTCCCTTTGTATGAATATGTACCTGAGGCTCTTGTGGTCGCAAAAGAGCTCGAACTCCTCTTTGTAAAGGTAATGTTTCCAGAGCTTTAATGCAAAGATGATAACTATTAACTTTAAGTCGTGCGTAGGGTAGTTTTCCTCATATTTCCTCAACTGTCGCGAAGCATAGGTGATCACTCTGTCCTTCTACGTAAGGACACAACCCAAACCAACAGGAGAAACATCAGTGTATATCGTATACTTGACCCCTTTCTCTGGCAATATTAGTATAGGGGCGGACATCAACTTGTCCTTCAATTCCTAAAAGGCTACCTCTGTCTTCTCATTCCAGGCAAAGTTAAGGTCCTTCCGAGTGAGCTGAGACAACGGTTTAACTATCTTGGAAAAGTCCATAATGAATCAACGACAGTAGCTAGCAAGTCCTAGGAAGCTTCTTACTTTTGTAACTGAACCGGGCTGCTCCCAGTCTTGAACTGCGGCTACCTTAGCAAGGTCCACAGCTACCCCTTCCTTAGACACCACATGCCCCAAGAACTTGACTTTTTCTTTCTAGAAGTCGCACTTCTTCTACTGTGCAAACAACTGGTTCTTCCTAAGAGTATCAAAGACTGCTCGCAGGTGTTCCTCATGCTCCTCTCGACTCTTAGAGTATTTCAGGATGTCATCTATAAACACGATGATGAATTGGAATAGATACTGCAGAAACACCCGGTTCATCAAGCTATGAACATGGCCGGTGCATTTGTGAGTCCAAACGACATCACAAGGAACTTGTAATGCCCAAAAATGGTCCTGAAAGCTATCTTCTACATGTCCTCATCCCTGATGTGCAACTGGTGATACCCTGACTGTAAATCGATCTTTGAAAAATATTGTGCCCCCTTTAACTTATCAAACAGACCATCTATCCTAGGAAAAAGATACTTGTTCTTCACCATCACTTGATTCAACCTGCGATAATCAATACACAATCACAATGATCCATCTTTCTTCTTCACAAACAACATGAGTGCTCCTCAAGGAGATACACTCGGTCGTATAAAACTTGAATCCAACAGGTCATCAATCTGTCTCCTCAATTCCTCCATTTTGCATGGGGGCATGCGATATATGGGTAATGAAATAGGTGTTGCACCAAGCACAAGGTCAATAGTAAAATCGATCTCATGCTAGGGAGGTAATCCAGGTATCATCCTGAACATGTCCTCGAAATCTTGAGCTAGTGGCTTGTTCCCAAGTGTCGGTCCATCTACATTCTCTAGCAAGGTAGCATAACAACTAACACAGCAGGGCTAATTGACCTGAACTAGAAAAGTATAGGCCATGCCCTCAGGTGCACGGGCTATCATTACTCTAGTATTGCAATCGATCTCTGCCTTAATCTCGGTGAGCCAAAATATACCGAGGATAATGTTGTAATGTCATAATGGGGGGATAATCAGGTCGACGAGTACTGTCTTACTTCCTAAGTCTATCGAGCAATCCTTACAAATCTTTATAATGTCTGAAAAGGTTCCTGTGGCGGTAAGGATCCTCACCCCCTTCGTAGGAGTTGTACCCAATCCTAGTCGCTTGACTGTTGTGTATGATATAATAGAGATAGTGGACCTTGTGTCCACCAATAAGACGACAGGTATACCTTGGATATGCATAGTGACTTCGAAGGCCAGTGTTGTTGCAAGTGTCATCTCGAATGCCTTAGCTGAAAGTGAGTGCACGCCAGCCTGCTAAGAACAGTTTAGCTGTGATACCATAGGTCACTGAGGTGGTTGAAAAGATGGATGTGTTGGTGCTAACCATAGAGGTGGGGCTGTAATAGCTTGAGGAAGCTTGCGGTTGATCGTTTGTGGCGGCAAGAAGTCGTTGTCCCTCATCTTGGTGAAACAATATTATTAATGTTGTCAGACCTCTTGCAGTAGGTGCACCATAAGTCTACTAGCCTCAGCTGAGTCGGTGGAGCCGCAAGCCTGAGAGACAAGTCTACATGGGGCCTCTTGCCGAGGAACAGTCTGCTCGGCAAATCCGGTAGAGGCGTAGTGTAAGACCCGTATCTTAGTCCGTACCGTTCCGTAGACTTCCGCGGTCTTACCGGTCGAATTCCGGCAACATTCGACCCTTAACTAATATTAACGCGCGACCCTGATTCATATGACGTCAACCTATTTTGACTCGACCCGAGTTCTGTACCATAGCGACCGCGCCGTCGCTGCAGTTCTGATGCCACGACTTGTGCGCCGAGGCGATACCCTGGTCGAGAGTTGTAGACCGACGTTCGGTGCGAGGAAACGCCGCGCATTTTGAAACCTAAGGGAATCTCTACAATGTGTCACATCAATCCCATCAATCCCATCAATCAATCAATCCATCAATCCATCACATGTTAAGTACATGTCAAGTACACATCACTTTCACCTTCTCCCAAGCAAGCCACAAAAGTCGTCCATGCCCATACCTTTCTTACACAAATGCCTCAAAAGTCTTCCAATGTCATACCTCTCTTACTCAAAAGGCCACAAAAGTCAAGGATTTCTTACACACCCATCATTCACCACATCCATCCATCATCCATCTCTCTCTACAACACTCTCTCTCTTTCTCATTTCTCATCTCATTCTCTCAAAGCAAGAAATCCCACGTATGAGCTCTCCCTCTCTTCCAAAATCTCCAAGGTGGCCCACTTTCCTACCCCTCCATCTCCCATCTCAACCATCCATTTCCCATCTCCTCCATTGAAATCCAAGATAAGGAGCTAAGGAACCCCTAGGAGCAAGAAGATCGGACCGTGGGTGCTTGATTATAGTATTTTTCCTTATTTTTGTGATGAGCCAAGTGAGGCCAACCGATCAATGGTTTGGATCTCACTTGGGACCCTAAGATGTGGCTGATGGCCCACTAGGATCATCATGATCATTCCATGATGGGTCCATTCTCCATGGACCCCATCATGATGTTTATTTATTTAGAAAGGTCATCTAGACCATCCATATTGGTGGGGAAAGGATCCCCACCGTTGATTTTAAATTTGATGGTCCCATGTGCTAAAGGAACCATTTGATTGTATGATTCAGTGCAAGGGAGGGCCCATAATGTCGGGGTCCCTCCATCACAAGCATGTCCCACCTTCTATCTCTCTATCTCTCTCTCCCTTTCTATTTCTTTTTATATGGTTGCATGGCCACTTGGATGGACCCCACTAGTATGCATGTATCGGATCCAATCCATTTTTAGATGGGGCCCACCTTGTATGTGTATGGGGTAGCCATGTGATGGCCCACCTAATCAGGGCCCACCTCAATGCTTTTTTCAAAAAAAATATATATATATAAAAAAAATCCCATCGTAGACGCTGGACGTCTCTACCAAAAGAAGGGAAAATGGCAGATTTTTGGTGGCCGACTCCTCTAGGCCCCACCTTGATACATGTGTTCAATCCAAGCCGTCCATCCTCTTACCCACCTCTTTTTAGGCGTTGAGCTAAGAGTTGGGGTTGATTGGAAGATCTGGTGGACCATAGCGTCAAAGATTGCATCATCACCATTCAAATATCATTTTCTTATTTTATTTTATTTCCTAAACATATAAAAATTCAAACTTTAGATTCATTTGGTCGGCCTCGAGCCACTGAACGCAATGGCCGGGGTGGATTTCTGTAAAGCGGACCCCACGTGCGAAAAACCATTGAAAAATGGGTTTTCCCGATTTTTTTGAAGAGGTAGAGCCTCTGCCTCCCTCTCTGTCAGCGGCAGCACGCTGCACGCTGCTACATGCAGCGTACGGGCGGGCGTCTAGCAGGGGACCCCACCATGAGGTTTGTTTGTCATCCAACCTGTTCATGAGGTGGGTCCCATCCTCGGGTGGGCCCCCTCCAAGTTTCAGCTGAATCCAGAACTCAGATGGCCCACACCACACGAAACAGTGTGAATGAACATCTACCATTGAAACCAATTTTGGGGTCCACAGAAGTTTTGAATCAAGCTGAAATTTGTATTTTTCCTTCAACCAGGTCTGTTTGACCTTATCAACGGGTTGGATGCCAAATAAATATTACAGTGGGCCCCACATGGGACCCACAGTGATGTAAGCGTTTTGTCCACCATCCAGGTAGACAGTGGGAGCCCACCTTGATATTTATGTTTTAACTCCACCGTCCAGCGGACGGTGGGGCCCACCTTGCGCCTATGTCTGCTCATGCCACCCCTCCCCTAGCTGATCAGAAAATAAACATTACAGTGGGCCCTAGGCCCAAGTGGCTTATGAGTAGTTTGGATGGCTAAATTTACATTTGCAGTGGGCCCTTTGCCTTTTTGGGTAGAAAATAAACATTTCAGTGGGCCTCTGGGCCCATGGGATTAGGCCCATTTATCATATCTTGAGGCCCATTTGATGAAAATATGGGGCCCAATTGGTGCAGCCATTTGTTACATCTAAGGCCCACGAGATTAGGCCCATTTAAATTGTATTAGGCCTATGAGTTGAGCCCACTTAAATTGTAAAAGGCCTATGGGTTTAGGCCCATTTGATACATATGAAAGACCCATGGGTTGAGGCCTATTTAAGGTATTTTAAGGCCCATGGAATTAAGCCTTTAGATGTATTCTAAGGCCCACGGGTATGACCCATTGCAATGCACATAAGGCCCATTGGTGTGGTCCATTTAGGTGGCCCATTTGACGAATAAAAGGCCCATATGACATGGCCCATTGGATGTATTTAAGGCCCATTGGGGTGTATTTGAGGTCCATTGGAATGTGTGATCCCAACACTGATTATGTACGATGTTTACGACGATCGTGCCTTGGGAGCAATGTTGGTTTGACGTCCACATTGCGAGTGTAATGTTGGTTGGACGTCCACATTACGGCTCTCCTTAGGGCCCATTATTAGTCTCGTACTTATTGTATTTAGGTCGTCCAGGCCCATCTGGATTGCAAGGATAGTTCATTTCACTATAACATGTTTAGTATAGTTCCATGACTCATGATCATATGCATCATATGTATGCTTAATATGAGAAGTGATTGATCATAGCATATGCCCTCGGGCAGATTGTTTATGGGACCCTGATTAGGCGGTGTTGCCCTACATGAGGGCACGATACGCGCAAGATTTTCTGCATGATTGGATGGTATGATTCATGTATTTCGCATTGTGTGATATGGTTACTGTACGCCCTAGCGACATCGGGGTCATAGCCTCCACAGCCGTATCGTGGTTGGCAGGATTAGATACTGAAAATTTTATTCTACATGGGGTGCTATAGATATCCCTGGGTGAAAGTCCCTAAACCCTTATGGTACTAAGAGGTTGCTCCAATGTCTAGACCGAGTGGGTAGATGAGCGTTGAATGCCGAATACCAGATGGTTACTCTCTCCACTGTGTCGTGGTCGGTTGGAAGGGGATACGGCCTTACCCGCCTGAGTGTAGAGGGCAATGCTAGGCTGAGTTTAACCAGCTCGAGGAATGGGTCCGCTATCGACGAGTCGTGCCCGATATTGGCAGACAGATAGTGAGGTCTCTTCCACTTACCTTATTGAGCGCGATGTGGCGGCAATCTAGTTTAGAGTGTACTAGACCCCGGTGATATCCCAGATTTGAGCTGTATTGATATGTGGACTTAGATGAGGATTGTATGCTTGACTTGCATCTTACATCGCATAGCCTTGGTATGGCCAACATTCTTCATCTTTGCATCGCATAGCCTTGGTACGGCTTATGGTTTTCATGGATCCATCTGCATATTCTGCATTACTCTGATACTGCATGATCATATTACTACCTTGCGCACACACTTTCACCACCCTCTAAGCTTTCTATAAACTTATGCACGACCGTTGCGTGCAGGTGACGTTGGGGTGCAGTAGTGCTGAGGCAGGAGCACTTGCAGATCATTTTGAAGTTTTTGTTCCTTACCATTGTATTTTCCTTTATGCTCATTGTACTTGTAAAGTTTTTTATCATAGTGGAAATATAATGGAGTTCTTGGTTGTTGTTTGTGGGTTATGTCTTTGGTTCTGCTTATTATGAATCAAACTGACGTTGAAAATCCTCCTCGTAGCATCCTAGGATCAGAACCTGCCGAATGGGAGCTGGGAGCCGAGAATGGGGTTCTACGGAGGCTGTCGGTGCTGGATTCGGCGATAAGAAATTTTGTGAGCCTAGTTTCCGAGTTTGGGGTGTGACAGGTAGGAACCATAGGCACATGTGTAAGGGAAAGCCTGTCCCCATCCTACTCAGCTCATAGAGACATGCCCACTAGCTCAGCGTAGTTGGATATAGTAGCGCAACACATCTTTAAGCGTATCTCAGGTCGCAGATCCTCAGAAAATCGCCACATTCGCATCGGCTGGTCGACTAATATTAGGAGAGCATATCTGGCCAGCTCTGTGAACCTGTTCTCGTACTCTGCCACTGTCATCCTTCCATGATGGATGCAAAGAAATTCACTCTCCTTTTCATTACGATATGTGAGGAGAAAGTACTTCTCATAGAAGTGTGTATCAAAAGCTTCCCATGTCTATACATACAAGGCAGCAACAATCCGCAAGATGCTATCCCACTAGAGACTGGCCTTCTTTTTAGACATATAGGTGACCAGCTCTACCAGCTCTGCCTCAGTGCAGTGCAGCAGCTTCAGCATCTTAGAGATGCAGTTAAGCTAATACTCGGCCTCCTGGGTCTGTGAGTACTCACAAAAGTAAGAGGTCGGAAGCACTGAAATCGTTCGAATAAGCCGTTGAAACTCGTATTTTCAGCACGTTGCATTGGAGGTTCAAGAAGGATTGTGTGTATGTTCTAAGTAAGGGCCTCTTGCAATGGTGGCTAAAAACTGCTGCTGCTGCATCAAGAGCATCATCTGCTCCAACCTATCAGGAGGAGGAGCCAACTAAGGAATGTGTCATGCCCCAAACTCAGAAACTGGGCTCACAAAATTTTTAATCACCGAATCTGGTGCCGACAGCTTCCGTAGAACCCCAATCTCGGCTCCCATCTCCCATTCACCAGGTTCTGATCCTGGGATGCTACGAGGAGGACTTTCAAGATCAGTTTGAATCGTGATAAGCATAACCAAAGGGATAACCCACAAACAACAACCAAAAACTCCATTACATTTCCACTATGATCAAAAACTTTACAAGTACAATGAGCATAAAGGGAAATACAATGATGATGAACAAAAGCTCCAAGATGATTTGCAAAGCACTCTTGCCTCAGCGCTGCTGTGCACCAACGTCACCTGCACGTAACGGTGGTGCATAAGCTTATAAAAAGCTTAGAGGGTGGTGAAAGTGTGTACGCAAGTGGTAATGCAGTTATACAGTATCAGAGTAATGCGAAATATAATGATGAAAGCTAAGAATACCATTAGTCATACCAAGGCTATGCGGTGAAAAGCATGAATGATGTCGGTCATACCAAGGCCATGCGATGTGAAATACATCTCAACTCTGGAATATCACCGGGGTCTAGTACATTCTAAACCAGATCGCCACCCCATCACGCGCAATAAGGTAAGTGAAAGAGACCTCGCTATCCGTCTGCCAATATCGGGCTCGACTTGCTGATAGAGGACCCATTCCTCGAGCTGGTCAAACTCAGCCTAGCTTTTTCCCCTACTCTGGGGTGGGTAAGGCCGCACCCCCTTCCAATTGACCACGACACAGTGGAAAGCGCGACCGTCTGATAATCGGCACTTGGCTCTCCTGTACCCACTCGATCTAGACGTTAGAGCAACCTCTTGGTACCATAAAGGTTTAGAGACTTTCACCCAGGGATATCTATATCACCCTATGTAGAATAAGATTTTCGGTATCCAATCCTGCCAACCATGATAAGCTTGTGGAGGCTACAGCCCCGATGTTGCTAGGGCGTACAATAACCATGTCATACAATACGAAATGCATGTATCACGCTATCCAATCATGCGGCAAATCCTGCGCGTATCATGCGCTCATGTGGAGCAACACCACCTAACCGGGAGCCCCTAAATAATCTTCCTGAAGGCATATGCTATGATCAGTGACTTCTCATATCAAACATACATATGATGTGTATGATCGTGAGTCATGGAACTATACTAAACATGTGATAAAGTAATGAACTATCCTTATAATGCAGATGGGCCTAGACGGCCTATACACAATAAGTACGGGCCTAATAATGAGCCCTAGGGAGAGTCGTAATGTGGACATCCAACTAACATTATACTCGCAATGTGGACGTCAAACCAACATTGCTCCCAAGGCACGATCGTCGTAAACATCGTTACATAATCTGAGTTGGGATCACACATTGCAATGGACCTTAGGTACATCTCATTGGGCCTTAAATACATTAAATGGGCCATATCATATGGGCCTTTTATTCATCAAATGGGCCACATCAATGAGCCGCACTAATGGGCCTTATGTGCATTGCAATGGGTCATAACCCGTGGGCCTTAGATTGCATCAAATGGGCCTAATATCATGGGTCTTATATGTAACAAATGAGCCACACCAATTGGGCCCCATATGTACATTAAATGGGCCTCAACTCATAGGCCTTAGTACATCTCAATGGGCCTTAATCCATGGGCCCCTAAAACATCAAATGGGCCTAATCCCATGGGCCTTAGAATACATCAAATAGGTCTAATCCCATGGGCCTTAGAATACATCAAGTGGGCCTCAACCCATGGGCCTTGCATAATGTTTATTTTCCATCCAAACTGGGGCCCAACATGATGTTTATTTCCATCCAAACTGTTCATAGGGTCACATGGGCCTAGGGCCCACTGTAATATTTATTTGTCATCCAGCGTGTAGGCCAGGGAGCCCACTATAATATTTATTTGCCACCTAACCAGCGGGGGACCCACCGTAATGCTTATTTACCATTCAACCTATTTATAAGGTCACGTGGACCAAAGGGTGGGGCTAGGGCCCACTGTAATGTATATTTACCATTCAATCTATTCATAAGATCACACGGTCAGGGGTAGGTCCCACCGTCCGGTGTGGACGGTGCAGATATAACACATAAATCATGGTGGGTCCCACTGTCCAGGGGTGGATGGCACTGACAGAATACAAAGTCGCGGTGGGTTCCACCGTCCACATCCGTGGACGGTGTGAATGAAACACTTGCATCACTATGGGTCCCATGTGGGGCTCACCATAATATTTGTTTTCCATCCAATCCGCCCATATGGTCATAGAGACCTGAACGATGAGGAAAAACAAATTTTATATTGATCCAAAACTCCCGTGGCCCATAAAAGGATTTTAATGGTAGAGGTTCAATCCCACTGTTTCTTATGGTGTGGGCCACCTGAGATGTGGATGGGACTGAAATTTGGAGGGGGCCCACTACTGGGAGTGGCCCACCTCATGAACGGCGTGGATGTAAAATATACATTATGGTGGGGCCCACATATATGGCCGTGGCCCTTGGCCCGTCCGCCCATACGCAGCCGCTACTACTACTGTGTCAGGGGTAGCAGGCGCAGGCGCTGCCCCTTATACATGTCATTTTATTTTTTATTTTTTATTTTTTGAAATCCAAGATCTTGTGGTTTTTCACAGGTGGGACCCATATTCAGAAAATCCATCTCGACCATGGGATTCTACAACTCATAACAGAAAAAATGAGTCTAAAGTTCCAAATTTATGGGTGTATAGAAAACATCAGGTGATTTTCAATGGTGATCACCAAGTCTCCTATGCTATGGCCTACCAGATGCTCAGATCAGCCTCATTCTTCGGCTCAACGCCTAAAATGGTCCAGGGAATGAGGTGGACGGCATGGATTGCATACATACATTAAGGTGGGGCCTATGTGAGTGGACCACCCCAAAAGCTTGAAAAACAAGCTAATATTTGTCTTTCTCCAAATTAGGTCCAGCGTCTAGGGACGCTGGATGTTGCACGTAACAGATTCATTAAAGGTGGGACCTGATCAGGTGGGCCACCTCATGGAGGATGGTATGGATACAACACACACGAAGTGGGCCCCACTTGTAGATAGTTTGGATAGAATACATGCCTTATGGTGGGGTCCATTCAAGTGGGCCACACAATCATATCATCACACAAAAACATGAAAAAAAAGGAGAGAGAGAGAGATAGAGAGTGGGACACGCTTGACATGGAGGGCTTCGCCACTATGAGCCCTCCCTTGTAAGAAATCATACATCAAATGGATCCCTTTACACATGGGACCACCGAAATCGAAATCAATGATGGAGATCCTTTCTCCACCAATATGGATGGTCTAGATGACCTTTCCAAAACAAGGAAATAAACATCATGATGGGGTCCATGGAGAATGGCCCCATCATGGAATGATCATGATGATCTTAGTGGGCCATCGGCCACATCTTAGGGTCCCAAGTGAGTTCCAAACCATTGATCGGTTGGCTTCACTTGGCCCATCTTAAAAAAAATATGAAAAACTACTCTTATCAAGCACCCACCATTCGATCTTCTTGCTCCTATGGGTTCCTTAGCTCCTTAGCTTCGATTCCAATGGAAGAGATGAGGAATGGATGGCTAGGATGGGAGATCTTGGGATGGAAAGGTGGGCTACACTTGGAGGTTGGAAGAGAGGGAGAGGCTCATACGTATGGAGAGTCTTTACTCTTGCCCGGGTGGTAGACTCTCGGGAGTTTCAACTCCCGGTCAAGGGTTCGAGTACCCATAGGTGGTGAAATTCCACCAACGTGAGTGTGTGGGGGTGTGTGTGCGTGTGAAAAAAAAAAAAAGGCTCATACGTATGGAGGTTCTCTTGCTTGGGAATGGTTTGAAAAAAAATGAGAAAGAGAGTTGTAAAGAGAGGAGTAATGGGTGATGGAGTGATGGACGTGGTGGTGATGGGTGTAAGAGCCTCTTTTTTGGACTTTTGTGGCCATTTGTGTAAGAAAAGTATGGGTGGTGTAAGAACTTTTTGACTTTGGAGGCATTTTATGTAAGAAAGGTATGGGCTTGTAAGAAATTTTTGACTTTTGTGGCTTGCTTGGGAAAGGGTGAAAATTGATGTGTACTTGACACGATGGGGGTTGATTAATGTGACAAGTTGTAGAGATTCTCTTGGGTTTCGTAACACTCAATGTTTTCCTCTCACCGAACGTTGGCTCACATCTCCTGACTAAGGTATCGCCTCGATGCGCGAGTTGCGGCATCGAAACTGCAGCGACGGCGCGGTCACTATGGTAAAGGTCTTGGGTTGAGTCGATATGGGTTGACGGCATACGAATTAGGGTTACGCACAAATATCGGTTAAGGGTTGAAGGTTGCCGAAATTCGACCGGTAAGACCGCGGAAGTTTATGGAACGGTACGGTCTAGGATACGGGGCTTACAACACATGTGGCATTAAGATAGATGTGCGATTCTGCTCTGAAACTGGTAGTGCAACAGGTGTCGGCCCATTAGTGGGGCTAGTGGCCAGCTGAGAATCTAGCATAGTCTCGTGAATCGGGCTCGAACTGGGGTTCGTATGGCTATCACTTAGGGGAGGTGCCCCGTCAACAAAGTCGTCAAGTGTGAGACATGCCATACTCCGTGTGGTCTTATGTGTCATTCCCTATATACAACATAGGGTGCAACCTATGTAAGATTTAACATAACAATACTCACTTTGTCAAGCATCCTACACATTTCATAGCAAAAGGAACTGCCTGCATTTCATTTAAAAAAATTTGTCACAATACAAGAGACACAATATTACATGGATCATGACAGAAGATGCATGTGATCTAATCTAAGCCAGGCTCCAAACACTAAAAACCTACAAACCACTCTACCACATTACTAAGCTTATCAAGGCTATACATAAAAACATGAAAACAAGCAACAAAGAAAACCAAAAGATGACTAAATGTACAACTAGTCGTCTCAATCTGGCGATGATGGAGGTGCACCCTTGTCCTGTAGACAACACAGGATGGCCTTCAAGGTACGAGATACTTTATTAAATTTCTGCTTCACGAAGGCTTGATTCTCTTCAAGTTTGGCTCGGGTCGCTGTGACCTCCTGTCGTTGGACAACCTGACCCTCCTCAAGTTGAGCCAAGCGGGCTTCTATAGAAAATCGATCACTATCGCACCCATGTGCAGCGGGAGGAGAGCCCTCATTGGAGTCTTGGGCCTCCTCTTCATCACTGCCTTCTTCTTACTCATTTTCTTCCTCTATCTCATTACTTTCTTCCTCTTCACTTTCTATCTCATCCTCATACTCGTCAAGTCAAGCTTGACGGTGTCGAGGGCCAATGCTCATGTTATTGAGCGTAGTGTCATTAATGAAGTGCATCGGCGCAATGTCATCCATGTTAAGTCTATAGGCGAACTCTCGAGCAATCTTGCATACAAGTTGGCCAAACGGAAGTGAGACATCATTCCTAATAGAGCGCGCAGTTTGGACTATCTGTAGCAGGGCGAACGTAGGCAGACACAGCTTATCTCCCTACCCTACTCTATATAGGAAATCCACCATCATGTGAGTGCATTCGGTACGGTTGCCCCACCTAGGATACACATAATATGTGAATATGTAGTGAAGTAGGCAAAAATCTTCTGTCAATTCCATCGAGAGGAGGCATCTGCCTTGCTTCCAGTGAGCTAGTCGGCCACAAAGGAACCGTGTGCAACGATCTCTTTCCCGCATGCTCTTGAGATTTTTTTCACTAACATACACCTCACCACGTGAAATTTCCATGATCCGGGACACCAAATCTACATTGACTGTCGCTTCCCACCTTCACACGGGAATTCTGAATTGTAGGGGCTCTAATAGTGGATTTTAAATGTGGACGTAGAAGGCTCGAACAGTGTTCTCACATGCATGAGACTTGCCCTTGAATATGAGACCCCACCTGGCGTCCACTAGGAGGTCCATCACTGGATATAGCTCAGATAGCCTTTTGTTTACATGAGCTTCAAGCACAACCCTATGGCCACCAAACGGACCGTGTTCAAAGCCAGTCGACAGAACTCTTTCGAGTGAAATTTGGGAATCGAGATCCCACTTCGACCTTTGCTCATGGGCGGCGCTTGTGCTAGCTTCGGCGCCCGCCTTCTTCCTTGGACGGGTAGGGAGACTAGGCCCGGCTTCGTCGGTGGACACTCTTCTCTTTCCCATGAGAGAGAGGAGTGTCGAGAGTGAAAATACGACAGCCACAATCTTTAAGAGGGCCATAGTGTTAAAAAGCTTGCAAGTTGAGATGGGTTGATGGGTTTTGGAGTTTATGAGTCACCAAGGTATCTTGGTATGCTCAAATAATAGGGATTAAATGTAATAGGTGGTTGTAAAAGATGGGTTCCTTAAGAAAATGTTGGAGATGGATATTTAATGAAGAAGGTGAAGAAGATGTGAGAATGGAGGGAGGATCTGAGGGGGAAAACGGAATTTTTTGGAAGATTGGAAAGCTTAGAGGGGTGGAAATAGAAAAAAACGAAGCAAATGGAGAGAATAAAAGGGGTTCCACATGATTTCGTGAGGCCCACAGCAGTGTATAAGGGTCGGCCCGACTAGCCTGACAAGCCTGGACGAACCGCGTACACCGCCGCGGTCCGCTAGACCTAACGTGGTGTCGTTACCTTCGGGTGGTGGCCACCCCCCTCCCAGGGTGCCAGAAGTGTATGGGGGACCCCCCCGGGTCCCACCAATTTGCGGGGTTTGGGCCCCCTCGGCCGTTTGAGGCGCTTTTGGGTCCCAACGGTTACATATTCATGTTATTCACGCTTTCCACACCATTTAAGTATGGAATGCACTGAATTAACATCCAAACCCATCAATTGACGACCTAAAAGGAATCAGGATCACTTCACATGATCACCAATGCATACGGTCGAGGCTTCAACCGTCAATTTTTACCAATTGGCGAAATTGGAAATCCTACGACTATTTCTACGTTTTATCGCTCTCTCCTAAGTCAAAGCACGATAGTGTGCATCATGTTATCATAACCTAGGTCCATTTTAATCTGAATCATGCTCTGATACAAACTTGTAATGCCCCGAAAATCGGGGGTCGAGCAAAGCTCAACTCCCGAGTTCCAACACATCACTATGCAACATAGAAAATGATGATTTAATGTCATCCGTGTTAATGCATTAAACATGAATGAGATTAAGTTAAATTAGCGTATCATACTCCAGAGATGATTAAATTTAAGCAAGCGGAAGACTGTGATAGATATATAAAACATATGAACTGTTATAGGTCTCTAGAGTGTGAACATGTTACCAGGTTAACTAAATTACATGTATAGTTCCCAAAATTACAAAATGATAAAGGGTAATGTCTACTAATCCATATCCCTATAGCCCTGGTGATGCAACTCCAGGTCTACATAGACTCACCAGAGACTTGTAAATAGGAGAACTTCTCCTCGTCGTCGTAGAAGTCAGGCTCCGCCTCTTAGGCCTCAACATCACCTAAAACTACAATAGAGTCTGGTTGATGTTTTAAAATACCATCCCAGAGTGAGAGTGAGTGATCAACTCAGTGAAGTAATAAGGCAAAGGTTAACATTTTATCAATTTAATCAAGCAGTAATGATAAAGTAGTACAACAATCATATCGTAAGTACTCTTGTTAATGCAGGAATGGTATGTGATAATGATGTATGCCCTCGCCTACACTCTCTCAGGGACACCTCACGATCGCAGCATTCACCACTTTGGACATGTGCATTTTCTCGCTAAAGCACATGCAATGCATGTATGATTGTGTTAGCCCAATTCTTAATTAGTTTTATTCAAACAGCATATTTGGGAAGCTAAGGTACCTTCCTTTTTGCTACTTTCCCAAACAATGATCCATCTAGGGTTGTCAATCCTACTTAGTCTCATATGATAAGCAGTTTCAGGTCACCATGGAGAGGCTAGTCACCTCAGTGCAGGCCTAGTTTATACTCTATTTTACTACGTAAATGCTCGTCACCTCAGCATAGACCTAGAGTATGCTCGAGGTCACAACGAGAGACTCGTCACCTGATTGTAAGTCGAAAAAACGAATACAGTGTCTCATACCACCATATTCAGCTCACGAGTCTGGGTTACTCACTGAACACTACGGGGAGGCTCGTTGCCCCAGCGTAGGCCGACAGCTCAACCACGGTGTTCCATACCAACATGCACGGCTCATGAGTCTTAGCGGATCGTGGTACCAAGGTTAAACAGGCTTTCATTGGTAAGTGGTACCTTAGATTCAAGCAGTTACGCCCATACATGATGAACACACATTTAGGCCAATCGGGTTAGTTGACAAGATCGATTGGTATGAGCGTACATTAGATTTGGTTGACATAGAGCACATAAGAAATCCACGTGGCCTAACTACTGCCTGCAATCTATGTACAACTCGGATTCCTCAAACGTATCTATGGTGGTGAAACTAACTCAACCACTTGATTAGAACCCGTTACCGATTGCCTAGACTGCATAGTAGTCCCAATCACACTTAAATGTAATAGGCAACCATATGTGATAGGCATATCAGTATTGAACAAACAATTCAAACAATACAACCACTTGAGCATCTTATGAAATACAAAATTTACATAACATTACACACATGGATTCCATACACAAATCACATAATAGGATATAAGCTACATGAAGGAATTCATACATATGGCTAAGGTGATTGAAAATCTCTTCTCAACACCTCCATTAAAGGCATTTCATCAAATAAGTACTCATTTAGACATTTTATCAAACACTTAGACTAAACATTTCAACATATATGTTATAATTTAGTTATAACCTATATTAGGGTAAATCCTTTCATAAGGAGTTTTCACACATACAACAATCATATATTCATGATGAATACTCATGGCAAGCACAAAACATAATTTCATATTCATTTAAACATTTCAACAAACATATAGAAGGCATTATATTCAACATGATTTATATATGTGTGTAATGTAAGGTAAGTGTCATATCTAAACACATGTGACAGCAATCAAGTCAGTCATAAATCATTACTGACATTGATAGCCTTGAAAACCATAACCTAAACTTTTATAGTCTGCACCTTTCACCGGTAGACACATATCGAACTCAGTTTGTACACTAAGTCTTTGTCTACGGCACAACAGCCACCTGAATCACAGAATAGGTTAGCTATTTCACTGATTTTCATATTTGGATACCTAAAAAAAATTTGGGTTAGGATTTCTTACCTAATAACGGAATCGGAATTGCGGGAATAACGACACAGGAAGGCTGATTCGCCACGTAGAGCAGCGGGATCGAATCCTAGCAACAATCTCCCATTTCTCTCTCACTTTCTCTCTCTTTCATTCTCTTTTTCCTCTCTTCTCTCTCTTAGGGTTTAAAATTCGTATGGAATGAGAAGAGGGTGGGTTAAGGTCCTTCTATAGGCCCAGAACTGATGAAAATGGCCCCAGGGCCATGGTATACTTAGGTTATAACTAAAGAGCGGATGTTTCGATCCAACAGAGTTGATCCGGAGGCTTCATTTCTGCATACGGTCTGAGAAAAGTTTCATAACATTGGATCTAGATTAAGTTAAGTTTTCAATCTGATCAGATTTACGAATCGATCGCGGAAGACTAGTTTCAGTTCAACGGTTACCATTACTCGATTAGGGCCACAAGTATACTGACATGTCTTGAAAATTTTTCCTGATTTGATGGTGTAGTTGGGTTAGAATTTGACGGTCTGAAATCTTAGATTTGACTTACAAGTGAACGACCAAAATCACCTAAGTTTGAGTTTATTTTCTTAAGGTATTCACGTTTTTCATATATTTCGATCTGGGCTCAAGTTGTGCATTTCTGAATACTATTTGGATTTGATTTTTGAGAGATTTTTCAAGCCCAGTAAGGCAGTCATAACCATATATTTTTTTGGTAATCAGACTTTCGACGCGCGGTCCAGGTCCGATATGGAGTCTCAATGTGCTCTCGAGAGCAACTGGATTTTGAGATGGATCCTATATTTTTAGGTAGTGTAGTGTTAACGATTCTACTAGTTTTGCATCTTATAGATTATATAGAAAGTAGTTCAAGCTAATCTACCAATTGATTTAGTTTAATTTCTATCAAATTTCTAAAGGATTTGGTCATTAGCGATCTTTGCCTGAGGTGATACTCGAGTCATTGTATAGATTTTTTCAAGATGTTCCACCTATCCAGGCCTCTGTCCAAGCTAAAATCAGGCCTGGAGAAGATGGTGAGAATCAACTACAGTTGAGCAAAAATCGGCTCCATCAGGCCACTTTTTTGGCTGAGAACCAACACCAAAAAGGGGTTTGAGTTGAGCTCTCGGTAGAGCTTCGAAGCGGGCCCCATCAGGCCATAATCAAATGAAGGTCAAGGCTTGTTCCAGTCCTTTACCTGGACTTGAACGAGCTTCGATCTGCCCTCTGAACATAGAGTCGAGTCAGCTACATGGGAGCAGCTCTCAGCAGGGCTGAGGACGGGCCCATGCGAAGGAAATCATGTCCGGGTGGGTTGCACAGTGTTGGGCCTCACCAAAATGCAGGTGTGCGGAATTGTGCTAGGCCTCACCAAAATGTAGGTGGGCCACACCATCAGACAACCACAGTGGACCACACCTAGATGTGTGTTCTACATCTAGCCCGTCCATCAATGGACGTGCAATGCTGGACGGACTGTTGCATATGTGAAAAAATGTAGATATATAGTAATATAATGCTATATGTGGTGAGCCCCACGTGGGAACCACCTGTTGTGATTAACGGGAGTAGCCCTCCATTTCAAGTGACATATAATAAAATATTATATGTGGGCCCCACATCCACGTGGGACCCACCAGGTAAACATGTTTACATGTAAATATAAATAATATATCTATATCCTATACGGACCACACCATGTGGGAATCCACCACTGATGGACGTGTGTTTCAAACATTCTATCCATCTTTGTGGGGCCCACTTTGGGGCGTGTATTATATACCCACTCCTCACACCTGTCAAGACGGTGGTGTGGACCCCACTGTGATGTATGTGTCCTGTACACACCGTCCATTCTTTGGAAGTGGGCCCATTGCAGCCAGCAGCTTACCTGCTGCATTGATGCCACCAAGTTCTGTGGGCCACATCAGCATGTAGCTGCTGTGATGACTTCAGCAAATCCATCGGGTCCATGCATGTGTTTTATTAATACCATCCATCCGAGCCGGTCACACCACCATGATGTATTTATTTCATCCACACTGTCTGGATTGTACTGGACAACGTTTGGACAGTGCTGATGCATGTGGATAATGTTTGGATGGTGCTGATATGCTGGACAAAGTTTGGGACAGTGCTGAACCATATTTGAACAACATTGAATTACCCGAACCACATTGGAACGATGCCAAGTTTATGTGTGGACGGTGCCGATTCATACGAACTATATTTGAACAACACAGATTTACAAGAGATGTATTAAGAAATGCTAAAACACCATTAGTAAGCCATGTGCCCTAAAGGATGATAATATACCGTGGCACACGCATTACGCTTACAACTATTGAAGTGATTTTCTTTTGTGGGTAACCCAAACCCATCCATGAGACCCACCTGATGCATATGGGGTCCATGTGTAAGGACCAGTTCCACCCCTGGTAAGGACAAGTTTGAGCCCAGTTGGACCACCTTGTTTGAATAAATATATGAAGAGCCTAACACAAGCCTAAAAAGGCCTTGTTGTTGTACTCCTTCAAACCATCATGTTGTTTGGACAAAACCATCGAGGTACCTAACAAATATAAACTGTGATTATAGCAGATTCCTTGAGTGACCTCGGGCCACAAGAAGACTTAGAATGAGTCCGCGAACACGACCCTACAGGTGATGATTTCCTTCACTTAAGCTTTCCCTTCCTAACTAGACCATGAATAGTAGTTTTGTAAATTTTAAACGGCTAGTTAGACTCATGATAATTGGGTGTGGAAATGGACTGCATTGACTTGACCCATCTAATTAACAAAATGATTTCCATGTTGACTATCATTTGGAATCCGGATTATGTACGTTGAACTGCTTAGGTGAATAATCTAACCATTCATGTCATGTATCTTATGATTAACTAAATTTGTGTGTCTTGATAAAAGTATATATAATGTCCCTCATTTCCTATTCATAATAAGATTTATCTTGTTGTTATGATAATGTGACACACATATTGTTGAAATCTCTTCATGGGAAGTCCTAGAAAAGGAGAGTCCATGCTTGGGGTATAACTAGACTAGTTGTGACGTAAGTAGACCCCTAACATGGGGGTTGTGTGATCAACCACATGTTGGTAGGTTCTACATACACACCCTAAGGCGGCAACCTCATGGGCCGGGGATGGTAGCCATGGGACACTATGCCCGAGCCGTCAGCCTACGCTGGGCCATGTGCTCCCCGTAGTGACCGTGAGCTTACTTAATTTGGCTGGTCACAATTGAACTAATAACAAGTTAGTTAATCATGCATGCATATCACAGACCAGCATCTATTGCTATTGTAAGTGACCTACATAATTGCATGTCTGGATATCTTACCCGGGGCGCACCAGTATCTAATGTCATCGTACATATTTGTCTGTCTGGATGTCTTACTTGGGGCATAGACCATCTGGATGTCTTACCTAGGTCGAAGCTTGCATCCATGTAACCATGCACTTAACAAGATTATATTTACTGTGTTTTAGAATGCCTGTATGTTTCCATGTTATCCCTTGTTTAGGACGGTGGTGTGAAATCTTGAGGGGAGATCACACTGAGTTGGCCACTCATTCATCAAATTCCAATCGTACAGGGGACACAGGGACAGATGGAACTACGATGGATCAGGAGGAGGCTGCGGTTGGAGAGGAGACTGGAGACGAGGAGCCATATCAGGAGGCAGCGGTGTATTATGACCTTAATCAGTAGCTTTTCTTAATAGTCTATTTATATTTGATGCATTAAACTTTAGGTTTTGTAAATTGGCCCCCAGCTGAGCGGGCCAGAATATTATTCATATGTTGGTTCGGATATGTACTACGTTCCTTTTCCCACTATCTACACTTTGACCTTCTCATTGATTTCCATTATCTCTAACTTGTTGAGAAGTGGAGCCACATCTAGAGCCGCCATTGACCAGTCGTGGCCCTTGCTCGACCGATCGTGGAGCCCACTTGACCGGTCGTGACCAGTCGTGGACTGGCTCGACTCAAAGTCCAACGAACATCAATTTTTGAGTCCGAGGTGCTCGACTGGTCGTGGCCCTGGCAGGACTGGTCGTGGGGTCCTCTCGATCGGTCGTGCAATCTACTCGACTAGTCGTAGTTACGCAAATTCGTTTTCAGATTTGATGCGGACTGCGGATTTTTGAGTCACCTTTTGTAAGGGTGCGAACGGAAAGTTGCCTAAATTATATATAGGTGTCCCTAGGGTTTTTCTAGTAGATTGGAAAGTAATAGGAAATATTTCTAAGGTGTGGGCAAGAGATTTTTTCTGTACTTCCAAGGGAGAGGGTAGTATTTTGCATTGTAATCTTTATTTTTCTTCATAGTGAAAGTTTGTACCATGGTTTTTTACCCTAGTTTGGGATTTTTCCACATATATCTTATCTTGTGGTTTGTTTGGATTGCTTTGATATGTTTCTAGTTTATATTTCTTCTTGTTTATTGTTTGTGGGTGAGACTTGAGATTAGATCTCATCTCACTGCATTGTTGGCGTAGTGCACAGCAACTAGTATCAGAGCTATTGGTTTAGTTCTATTGGGAGTGATGATGGAAGAAAGGAAAACTAGAATTGAGATGTTTGATGGTTCAAACTTTGCCTTTTGGAAGATGCAGATGGAGGATTATCTGTATCAGAAGGATCTCTATATTCCTCTAGGAGAAAAAGAGAAGAAACTGAAAAAGATGACAGATGATGAATAGTTTTTACTGGATAGGAAGGCTTTAGGAACGATTCAACTCTCTTTGTCTAAGAGTGTCACCTTCAATATATCCAAGGTGAAAACTACAAAAGAATTAATGAAAGCCTTAGCCACCATGTATGAAAAACCCTCTGTGTCCAACAAGGTTTATCTTATGAAACATCTATTCAACATGAAGATGTCAGATGGTGGGAGCATAGCTGAACATCTAAACGAGTTAAATACAATTACGAGCTAGTTAGAATTCGTTGGCATTATTTTTGAGGATGGGGTCAGGGCATTATTGATCTTGTCTAGTTTTCCAGACAGTTGGGATGGTTTGGTGATTGTTGTGAGCAATTCTTTAGGGTCGACAAAGCTGAAATTTGATGATGTGGTCGGTCTAATTCTCAACGAAGAATCTATAAGAAAGGCATCAGGAGTTTTAGGGGATTCAGGGAATGCTCTAAATGTTGAAGAAAGAGAAAGATCGCTGAACAAAGGAGGCAATAAACACTGGCGTTCGAAGTCAAGGAAGAAGTCCAAGGGACCGAAAGAAAAAGACGGGTGTTGGCATTGTGGTAAGAAGGGGCACATAAAATGTAATTGCAGGGCGCTTAAGAAATAAGAAGGAAGCTCTCAAGGTGGGAATGATTCAGTGAATCTATCTGAGGAGAGTGACACAGAGGCGTTGATCTTATCTCTTGATGCGAGGAATGAATCTTGGGTTATAGACTTGGGTGCTTCGTTTCATACCACTTCGTGTAAGGAAGTTCTGCATGATTATATGTCAGGTGACTTTAGGAGAGTCTACCTGGGTGATGATGAGCCGTACAGTATCATTGGAAAGGGAGACGTTCATATAAATCAGAAAGACAGAACGATGTTGAAATTGAAGAATGTCATACATGTACCGAGTTTGAGAAAGAATCTAATCTCAGTGGGGCAGTTGGCTGATACCAGTTATGTGACGACATTCACTAGTGATTCCTGGAAGATCACAAAAGGTGCCTTGGTGATATAGGTACTTTGTACGTGACTTCAAGATCTTATAGTTCACTCGCAGTCGCATCAACTGGAGTGAATGGGCAGTTATGGCATCAGAGGTTGGGACATGTGAGTGAAAAAGGGATGAAAGTGTTATTATCAAAAGCGAAGCTACTAGGGCTAAAGTCTATTGACTTGGAATTCTACGAGGATTGTGTATATGGTAAATAGAAGAGGATAAGCTTTAAAAAGATAGGACGCGCTCCAAAGATGCATCTGTTAGAGTTTGTACACACTGATGTGTGGGGACTGGCATAGGTATTATCTCTTGGAAGCTCACGTTATTTTGTTTCCTTTATTGATGATGCTAGTAGAAAATTGTGGGTGTATTTCTTAAAGCATAAATCTTATGTATTTAAGAAGTGAAAAGTTATGGTAGAAAATGAGATAGGTAAAACAGTAAAATGTATCAGATCTGATAATGGGGAAGAGTACTGTGATAAGAGGTTTGAGGAGTATTATGCAGCAAATAGAATCAAACATCAGAAAATAATTTCAGGGACACCACAATAGAATGGTGTGGTTGAGCGCATTAACAGGACCATCCTTGAGCGCGCCAAGAGCATGAGGTTACATGCAGGGTTGCCTAAGACATTTTGGACAGATGCTGTGAATACTATTGCGTATCTCATCAATAGAAGTCCCTCAGCACCATTGGATGGTGGGCTACCAAAAGAAACATGGACTGGGAAAGAAGTGAACCTTGCACATCTTAGAGTGTTCGGTTGCACTTCATATGTTCACATTGATGCAGAGCACAAAAATAAGCTGGATGTGAAGTCCAGGAGGTGTACATTTATAGGTTACGGGCAACATGATTTTGCCTACAGGTTTTGGGATGTAAAAAATAGGAAAATCATTAGAAGCAAGGATGTAGTCTTCAATAAGAAAGTGATGCATAAGGACAGTGTGCAAGAAAATAAGGCCGAGGAAAAGGAATTCGTAGAGTTGGAAGAGTTATCAGACACGGGTGTTATAGCGCCATAGGATAGTCATGCACATGAGCATTATAAGGCAGAGCCACATACACTGGTTGTGAGGAGGTCTACTCGAGAGAGGAGACCCACGGTCCGATACTTACCCTCCTTACATTTTCTACTGCTGACAGATAATGGTGAGCCAAAGTGTTTTGAAGAGGCATTACAGTCAGATACACGGGTTAAATGGGAGCAGGCCATGGATAAGGAGATGTACTCTCTTGAGTCTAATCGTACATGTGAGCTAGTCACTCTATCTAAAGGTAAGAAAACTTTTCATAACAAGTGGGTTTACAGACTAAAGGAGGAGTACGATGGTTCGAAATAGTATTAGGCTAGATTGGTTGTGAAAGGCTTTCAAAAAAAGGTAAGCATCGATTTCACTGAAATATTTTCACCTGTGGTTAAAATGTCTATGATTCGCACGGTCTTGAGTATAGTAGCTACAGAGGACTTACATCTAGAGCAGCTAGCTGTTAAGATAGCCTTTCTTCATGGGGACCTTGAAGAAGAGATATATATGCATCAGTCGACATAATACGTGGTACCAGGAAAGGAGAACAAGGTGTGCAAACTGAAAAAGAGCTTATATGGCCTGAAGCAGGCCCCGAGGCAGTGGTATAAGAAGTTCGACAGTTTCATGTTGGAAAATATTTTTAGGAGGTGTCATGCAGACCACTGTTGTTACTTGAAGAAGTTTGATACATCGTACATCATCCATCTTCTATACGTTGATGATATGCTTGTGGCCGGCTCAAGCATGAAGGACATCTCAGATCTCAAAAGACAACTGTCTAGAGAATTTGCCATGAAGGATTTAGGAGCTGCAAAATAAATCTTAAGTATGAGGATAAAGCATGACAGGAAAAATAAGAAATTAGTTTTATCACAAGCAGAGTATATAGCCATAGTACTTGATCTATTCAATATGGGAGATGCTAAGCCGGTTAACACTCCATTAGCCAACCACATCAAGCTATTTAAGGAGCAAGGCGCAAAGACGCATGAGGAACGAGACTACATGGCTAAAGTCTCATACCCGTTAGCTATTGGAGTCCCATGTATGCTATGGTGAGAACGAGGCCAGACATTGATCAAGCAGTGAGAGTTGTTAGCAGGTTCATGAACAATCCCAGGAACAAACATTGGGCAGCTGTGAAGTGGATCCTCATATACCTGGTAGGTACTAAGGATGTAGGGCTGTGCTATGGTGGATCGAAAATCAAGCTACAAGGCTACTTGGATTCAGATTTGGCAGGAGATATCGACAGCAGAAGGAGCACTATAGGTTATGTCTTTACTCTGAGTAGTGCTGCAGTCAATTGGGTCTCTCAGTTGCAAAAGATAGTATTTATTAGTACGACAGAAGTAGAATATGTTGCGGCTACAGAAGCATGCAAGGAGATGATGTGGATGCAAGGTTTTATGGGTAAAAAGTAAGCAGATTGCAAGTTGTATAGTGACACTCAGAGTGAAATACACTTGGCTAAGAATTTAGCCTTTCATTTAAGGACTAAGCATATTACCATCAGATATCACTTCATACGTTTGTTACTGGAAGATGGATCGATTACTCTAGAGAAGATTCATATAAGTGAGAATCTTGCAGATATGCTGACTAAGGCGGTCACACGAGAGAAGCTGAAGCTCTGTTCAGCATTGATTGGTCTTCAGGCTTGAAGACGGGGAGGTGGTGCACTCCGAACGAAGAAGACAAAGGTTTATGGCAATGTGTTTCCAAGTGGGAGATTATTAAGAAGTGGAGCCACATCTGGGGCCGACCGCGACCGGTCGTGGCCCCTGCTCGACCGGTTGTGGAGCCCACTCGACCGGTCGTGACTAGTCGTGGACTGGCTCAACTCAAAGTCCAGTGAGCATTAATTTTTAGGCCCAAGGTGCTCGACCGGTCGTAGCCCTGGCATGACCGGTCGTGGGGTCCTCTCAACCAGTCATGTAGTTTACTCGACCGGTCGTGGTTACGCTGATTTATTTCTGAATTTGATGCAAACTGTGAATTTTTGAGTCACCTTTTGCAAGGGTACGAAAGGGAAGTTACCTAAACTATATATAGGTGTCCCTAGGATTTTTCTAGTAGATTGGAAAACAATAGGAAATATTTCTAAGGTGTGGGCAAGAGATTTTCTGTACTTCTAAGGAAGAGGTTAGTATTTTGCTTTGTAATCTTTATTTTTCTTCATAGTGGAAGTTTGCATCCGTGGTTTTTTTACCCTAGTTTAGGGTTTTTCCGTGTATATCTTGTCTTGTGGTTTGTTTGAATTGCTTGGATTTGTTTCTAGTTTATATTTCTTCCTGTTTATTGTTTGTGGGTAAGACTTGAGATTAGATCTCGACTCACTACGTTGTTGGCGTGCTGCGCAACAACACTAACTCCGGGTTCTTAAAATTTGAGTCATGTACTAAAGTTTTAAAAAATAGCTAGGATGAATGAACATAGAAACAAGAACACTTAGGCCCCTTAGGCATTAGCGATAGTGAATATTTGAGCTTGTGTATAGCTCCCGACTAGTAAGAAGAATTTAGCATATGAATCACCAAGAATCCCCTAGGAGATAGTAAATTTCGAAAGAAACACCATAACCCCCTTGAAAATTCCAAACCAAAAATGCTGATTAAAGAATGAACTCCCTCTTCATGCAATTGTCAAGCTCTCTAAATGCTTCATACTCACTAGGGACCGTTCTTCCCCCTTCTATTTCCTGAACCACGAAAGTTTAATCTTGCAGGAAGCCATGCCACTGGTAATGTGATCCCATTAGACCAACACGGTCGACATCCACCCCATTCTGTCAACAGAGCGCCAGCAATGGCGCTACCCTGTTTATGCACCATGTCTCCTGCCTAGAGTGGTGAACGAGGATACAGGGTTAGTAGCTGTAGGGGATTCTCCTTCCCTTCAAGTCATCTCATCTAGACTGCCCTCACAATACTTTGAGCGGCAAACGACTTTGGCTGAACCCTCGGCCAATGCACATATTGATACGCCCATGGGAGTGGCAGCCTTTACAGCCTTTGCCCAAATGGCCGCCATGATGCAACAACAACAAGACACGTTTTCCAGATAATAGTAGGACATGCACGCGCTAATGATGGAGTCCTTGAGGAGCAGGGACCGTGGGGAGGCATCTTGGGAAAGATACAGTAGGGTTGTAGATACCTTTGAGAGGTTCTAAAAGTTTCGGCCATCAACATTTGAAGGGGCACCAGACCCAGTGCAGGCAGAGCACTGGTTGGCGAGGATTTTCAAGATAATGCGACCCCTGGAATGTAGTGACTCACAGATGGTGAGCTTGGCCACACACTTACTAGAAGGGGAGGCATATAATTGGTGGTAAAGCTTGCAGCGGAGTGTCCCGACCACTTACTCTTGGACATGGGATGGATTCAAGATGAAACTCTTAGAAAAAAAAATTTCGTAGTCCTGTCGAAGTGGAAAGATTGTGCAGTTCTTAAAGCTAGAGCAAGAGAACCTTACGGTCGCCCAGTATGAGGCAAGGATCGACGAGCTATCTCAGTACATACCAAAGGCCCTCGAAGACGAGGAGTACAATCTGGAGAAGTTTAAGGAAGGGCTGAAGCTTGGGATACAATCCCGGTTGTGCACCTGTGATTTCGTAGACTTCCTAGAACTGGTGAATATGGCGGTGCGAGTCAAAAAGGATTTCGAGCGCACCATTTACTCTCATTTCCCTGCACGAGACACCCCAGTCAGACCAAGGCAAGCACCTCCTGCTCTGCCCATCCTCGCAGGGAGATTCAGGCCGCTGATTGCACGAGCACCACCATTGCCTCCCGGCAGAGGCTACAATTATTGTGGTAGGACAACTCACGTCACTTAGAATTGTTTTCTGAGGCTGTGGGATTATGGCATTTCGTCCTGAGTGAACCGACCACCACAGAACTAGGCAGCTACTAGGGCAGCACCCGGACATCAGCAGCCCAGACAGGGGCCTCTGGCTCAGCAAAGAGCTCCCTAGGCTAGGGTATATGTTGTTGCTACTACGGAAGCAGAGAAAGACCCCTTGTAGACCATCCACGATACTTCCCACATTAAAGGTATTGCTATACTTACTCTTTTCGATTCTGGTGCAACTTTATCCTTTATTGATTCTTCTACTGCATCTAGACTAGCATTGAACATCACTAGGATGTATGATCCTTTAGTTGTAGCATCCCCTATGGGAAAGTTTGTGGAAATCGATAAGTTATGCAAAGCATGTCCCCTCACGCTCGCAAATCATGAGGTTGTTGTGGACCTAATTGTCATGCCTGTCAGGTAGTTTGACATCATCCTTAGGATGGATTGGCTCACGTTGGTGCGTGCGGTCATGGATTGTCGTAACAAAACAGTGACTATATCCATCTTAGGGTAGGCCTCTTTCACTTTGAAAGGGAGAGGCAGAGGTCAAGAATTCGTGAGCTTGCAGGCTTTAGAGGAAGCTAAGTCAGTGGAAGGCACCATCAGGTGGATACCGGTAGTCCGAGGTTTCCCTGAAGTATTTCAAGAAACACCAGGGCTACCCCCTAAAATGGTGATAGATTTTTGCATTGACCTTAAGGCAGGGATTACTCCTATATCACTCCCTCCGTTTCGCAAGCCTCCTTGCAAGATGGAGGAATTGACGAGTCAGATTGATGAGCTGCTAGCTCAGGGCTTTATCCGTCTCACCGTTTCTTCCTGGGGAGCGCCAGTCCTCTTTGTTAAGAAAAAGGATGGGTCGTTGCGTCTCTGTATAGACTATAAGAGATTAAACGATGTGACGAACAAGAACAGATATCCCCTACTGGGTATCGACGATCTATTTGATCCGTTGAAAGCCACTAAGTACTTCTCCAAAATAGACTTGCATTCTGGATATCACCAGTTAAGCATTAGGGATGAGGACATCCCAAAGACGGCTTTCAGGACTCGTTATGGGCACTACGAGTTCCTGGTGATGTCTTTCAGTCCCACAAATGCTCCGGTAGTTTTTATGGACCTTATGAATCGAGTCTTCATGCCTTACCTAGACCGGTTCGTAATCGTGTTCATTGATGACATCTTGGTCTATTCCAAGAGCCAAAAGGAGCATGAACAACATCTGCGTACGGTCTTAAGTATGCTAAAGGATAACTAACTGTACGCTAAGTTATCCAAATACGAGTTCTTGGAGCAGGAAGTGAAATTCTTAGGGCACGTAGTAAAGGCAAAAGGAATAACGGTCAATCCAGCTAAAGTGGAGGCAATATCTAAGTGGGAGCAACCCACTACAATGACCGAGGTTTAGAATTTCCTAGGCATGGCTGGGTACTATAGACGCTTTATTAAGGAATTCTCCAGAATCGTGCGGCCACTCACTCAACTGACAAAGAAGAAAGCCTAATTCACATGGGATGAAAATGCAGAGTCAGCGTTGTAGGAGTTGAAGATGAGATTAACTTCCGTGCCAGTGCTCACTCTCCCACAAGAAGGGGAGACGTTCGTGGTATATAGCGAAGCCTCGAAGTTGGGCCTCAGCTGTGTTCTCATGTAGAACTAACAGACTCATGACCTAAAATTGGCAGCTGTGGTATTTTCCTTGAAGATATGGACGCACTACCTATACGTGGAAGATTTTCATTTATTCTACGATCATAAGAGCATGAAGTACATATTCACGCAGAAGGACTTGAACATGTGCCAGCGTCGGTGGATTGAGACTCTTAAAGACTTCCACTTAGAAATCTCATACCACCCTGGCAAGGCAAACTCCGTGGCCAATGCTCTAAGTTGGAAGAAGCATGAGCTGGTAGCCACCCTGATGATCAAGGAGTGGGAAATGATGGGATTTGTGGAGGACTTCGATATCTAGCTCACCCTCAATGAACCTGATGCGTATATGGCTCTATTGACTGCGAAACCAACCCTAGTTCGTCATGGGTTAAGGCCATTGAGGTGTACTATGGCCTATGGGTTGAGGCCCATTTGACGTACATATGGGGCCCAATTGGTGTGCCCCATTTGTTATGTATAAGACCCATAAGATTAGGCCCATTTGATGCAATCTAAGGCCCACGGTTTATAACCATTGCAATGCACATAAGGCCCATTGGTGTGGTCCATTTACGTGACCCATTTGATAAATAAAAGGCCCATATGACATGGCCCATTTGATATATTTGAGACCAATGGGATGTACCTGAGGTCCATTGCAATGTGTGATCCTAACGCTGATTATGTAACAATGTTTGTGACGATCGTACCTTAAGAGCAATGTTGGTTTGACGTCCACATTGTAAGTGTAATGTTGGTTGGATGTCCACATTACGACTCTCCGTAGAGCCCCTTTTTGTTAGGCAGCACTTATTGTGTATAGGCCGTCCAGGCCCATCTGGATTGTAAGGATAGTTCATTTCATTATTACATGTTTAGTGTAGTTTCGTGACTCATGATCACACGCATCATATGTATGCTTGATATGAAAATTGACTGATCATAGTATATGCCTTCGGGCAGGTTGTTTATGGGTTCCCGGTTAGGCGGTGTTGCCCTACATGAGCGCACGATATGCGCAGAATTTATTGCATGACTGGATAGCGTGATTCATGCATTCCACATTTGTGTGACATGGTTATTGTACGCCCTAGCGACATCAGGGCCGTAGCCTCCACAGACGATCGTGGTTGGTAGGATTGGATATCGAAAATCTTGTTCTACATGGGGTGCTATAGATATTCCTGGGTGAAAGTTCCTAAACTCTTATGGAACCAAGAGGTTGCTCCAACGTCTAGACCGAGTGGGTAGATGATCGCTGAGTGTCGATTACCAGATGGTTGCGCTCTCCACTGTGTCGTGGTCGGTTGGAAGGGGGTGTGGCCTTACCCACCCGAGAGTAGGGGACAATGCTAGGCTGAGTTTGACCAGCTCGAGGAATGGGTCCGCTATCGACGAGTCGTGCCCGATATTGGCAGACGGATAGTGAGGTCTTTTTCACTTACCTTATTGCGCACGATGTAGCGGCAATCCGGTTTAGAGTGTACTAGACCCCTGTGATATTCCATATTTGAGCTGTATTGATGTGTGGACATAGATGAGGATCTGTATGCTTGAGTTGCATTGCACATCGCATGGCCTTAGGATGGCCAATACCATTCATGTCTTGCATCGCATAGCCTTGGTACGGCTCATGATATTATGGTTCTATCTGTATTTTTCCGTATCACTCTGATATTGCATGATCATATTACTACCTTGCGCACACACTTTCACCACCCTCTAAGCTTTCTATAAGCTTATGCACGATTATTGCGTGCAGGTGACATTGGTTCGCAGCAGCGCTGAGGCAGGAGCACGTTGCAGATCGTTTTGAAGTTTTTGTTCTTTACCATTGTATTTCCCTTTATGCTCATTGTACTTGTAAAGTTTTTGATCATAGTGGAAATGTAATGGAGTTCTTGGTTGTTGTTTGTGGGTTATGCCTTTGGTTATGCTTATTACAAATCAAACTGACGTTGAAAATCCTCCTCGTAGCATCCCATGATCGGAACCTGGCGAATGGGCGCTAGGTGCTGAGAATGGGGTTTTACGGAGGCTGTCGGCACCGGATTCGACGATCGGGAATTTTATGAGCCCGATTTTCGAGTTTGGGGCGTGACAACTTCGATATCTAGATCACCCTCAATGAACCTGATGCGTATGTGGCTCTATTGACTGCGAAACCAACCCTAGTTTGTCACGTGATCTCCACTCAGGACTAAGACGAATGGCTGATCAAGATAAAAGAAAGGCGTAAGAACGAAGAGATGCCTGACTGGAGGGTTAGTGACAATGGCGATCTTCGGTATCAGGGGCGAGTGTGTGTTCCAAGTGACACCGAAATAAGGAAGGAAGTAATTAAAGAAGCCCACCATTCCAAGTTAGCCATCCACCCAGGAAGCATTAAGATGTACAATGATGTTAAAAGGTAGTATTGGTGGAGCAATATGAAGAGGGACATCGCCAACTTTGTGGAAAAATGCATGGTGTGCTAGAAGATCAAGGCCGAGCATCGCAAGCCTGCTGGCCTCCTTCAACCCCTACCCTTAGCTAAGTTGAAATGGGACAACATTTCTATGAACTTTATATTTGGTCTTCATTCATCTGGCTCATTGTCGATAGATTGATAAAAGCCGCCAGATTCCTCCCAATCCGCATGACAGATTCCATGGATAATTTGCAAAATTATACATCCGAGAAGTCCTGCAATCCTACGAAGTTCCGCGAGAAATCATATTAGATCGAGACTCTAGACTTATGTCTGCCTTCTGGAAAAGGTTACAAGAAGAGATGGGTACATAACTCAAGTTCAATACGGCGTTTCACCCTCAGATAGACGGGTAGACTAAAAGGGTTAAGTAGATCTTAGAAGATATGCTAAGAGCATGTATTCTGGACTTTCAGGCAACTGGGATGATCACCTGGCACTGGTAGATTTCACGTACAATAACAGTTTCAGACCAGTATTGGCATGACACCGTATGAGGCTCTATATGGTCGCCCTTGCCGAACCCCTCAATGTTGGGCAGAAATAGGAGAAAGAAGCTTGTTAGGTCCCGAGCTGGTTCAGGCTACTACCCAGGTCATTTTTGTGGTCAAAAAATGTTTGTGTACTGCCCAGAGCAGACAGAAGAGCTATGTGGATAATTGACGTCCGACCTGGAGTTTGCAGCTGTCGACCATGTATTCCTAAAGGTGTCACCTATGAAGGGTCTGATGAGGTTCGGTCAGAAAGGGAAGCTAGCATCACGTTTCATCGGGCCTTTCGAGATTTTGGATCGTGTGGGAGCCGTAGCATACTGACTTGTACTACCTACTGCACTGGCCGGTATTTACAACGTATTTCACATATCCATGCTGAAAAAGTATACATCAGACGAGTCGCATATTGTTAGCTGGGAGCAGATCGAGCTGACAGATAACGCCTCTTACACTAAGGAACCTATCTGTATCTTAGACCACAAGGAGCAGGTCTTGCGGATGAAGAATATACCTCTGGTCAAGGTTCTTTAGTCATATCATGAGGAAGAAGAAGCGACGTGGGAACGAGAAGAAGAAGTTATAGAAAAGTATCCTCACCTGTTCAGTGACATACCACAGGTAATTTCGAGGATGATTTTTTTAGGGGGTATACTGTAACACCATGTACCTTTGGTACATGGGTGTTACCTTTCGAGCCCGCTTCAACCTAAATCAAATCAGATTAATCGATGGCTTGAGCAAGACTTATGCAGGGCGGCACTTCCAGGCACGATTGATGGCCACCCATGATGGCTTGAGCAAGACTTATGCACGGCGGGACTTCCAAGCACGATTGATGGCCACCCATCAGAGGCCCAGAAGCTGGAATGTGCCCCCTACCAGCTTAAAAGGTAACTGATTTGACACCTCAAGAATCAGGATGGCCCTAACCTAACTAACTATAGCCATACACGGTGGATCAACCTTCGAGGGTTGGTAAATAACCAAACAAATGCCCGTTGCGCTCTAAGTCTGAAAAAAAAAAAAAAAACACCCGTTGAAGCCTATTATTAAATCACTCCAACCATCGGATCAGCTATCTTGGGGTTAAAAAGAGCCCGGGACATGTGGAACGGCCCACTTGGGCCTCGGGTCCGCCCTAAAAGCTGGGCTAATACCCCCTTAAAGATCCTTATAAGTGGTTTGGTCAGATCGGCATCACCACAACCACTGTGGTGGATCCCACATGGGTGCATGTACACCCCACGCCTGATGCACGCTGTGCACTAGAACTTGGGACTCGGTCAAAGGAGCTTTCACCGAGCTTCTCTCGAAATTAAGAGAAATGACATTCTTCCACCTTCCTCTCTGTTTAAACCGACGGTGCTCGAGCCTCTAAGTAGCCCACCATGGACACTTTTCGAGCCATCCGAGACGTTCAACCTCTTCATGGGGCCCACATGATCAAAACCGTGTAGCCTCCTGGGTTTTGGCAAATGGCCAAGGGAGATAACGTGCAACCGGAGTCAAGCCAACTGATGGCTATGTTTTCGGTTAAAAACAGAGGTCGAAACCATGCTAGACTATGACTAGTTTTCGGGCCGAAATCAGGCCATAAAATGGTCCTTCCATCAGGCCATACAACGACCCTATTTTGAGCTGGGACCGACCAAATGATGGTCGGGTCTCAGGCAGACATCAGGCCTGAATGCTGGTTGTAAATGGGCCGGAAGCCAGCCAAGTAATGGCTGTGTTCACGCCAAAAACAAGGCTTGAAGTGGGTCCCTATTTTAAACCGAAGCTGAGCCGATCCATGGCTCTGTCCCAGGCCAAAATCCGACCCAACTGCAACACCCGTTTGGGGATAGGACCCGGCTAAACAATGGCCGTGCGTCAGGCCATGAACTGGGTAGAACCGAAGCTCTATTTTAAAATAAGAGCTGTCCTAAGAATAGTCGTAGTTCATGGTTTGCTGTAGGCCTATTTAGGCCTTTGTCCAAGCTAAAATCAGGCCTGGAGAAGATTATGGGAATCAGTTACAATTAAGCTAAAATTGGGCTCCATCAAGCCACGTTTTTTGGCTAAGAACCAACACCAAAAAGGGGCCTGAGTTAAGCTCTTTGTAGAGCTTCGAAGTGAGCCCCATTAGGCCATAATCAGATGAAGGTCAAGGCCTGTTCTAGCCCTCTACCTGGCCATGAACGAGCTTTGATTTGCTCTCTGAACAAAGAGTCGAGCACGTTGCATGGGAGAAGCTCTCAGCGTGGCTGAGGACCGGCCCATGCGAAGGAAATCACGTCCGGGTGGGCTGCACTGTGCTGGGCCTCACCAAAATGCAGGTGGGCTGCACTGTGTTGGACCCCAGTTGAATTCCTAGTGGACCGCACCATCAGACAACCACAGTGGGCCACACTTAGATGTGTGTTCTACATCCAGCCCATCCATCAATGGACATTGCCTCCTGGCCGTCCATCAATGGACGTGCAGTGTTGGACGGACTGCTGCATATGTGAAAAAATGTGGATATATAGTAATAGAGTAATATAATGCTATATGTGGTGGGCCCCACGTGGGACCCACCTATTGTGATTAACGAGAGTACCACTCCATTTCAAGTGACATATAATAAAATATTATATGTGGGCCCCACATCCATGTGGGACCCACTAGGTATACATGTTTACATGCAAAATATATATAATATATCTATATCCTATACGGGCCACACCACATGCGAATCCACCACTGATGGACGTGTGTTTTAAAGATTCTATCCATCTGTGTGGGGCCCACCTTGGGGCGTGTATTGCATACCCACTCCTTACACCTGTCAGGATGGTGGTGTGGACCCCATTGTGATGTATGTGTCCTGTACACACAGTCCATTCATTGGACGTGGACCCATTGCAGCCAGTAGCTAAGTTGCTGCATTGATGCCACCAAGTTCTGTGGGCCGCATCAGCATGTAGCTGCTGTTATGACTTCGGCAAATCCAGCGCGTCCATGCATGATGTGTGTTTTATTAATATCATCCATCCCAGCCGGTCACACCACCATGATGTATTTATTTCATCCACACTGTCCAGATTGTGTTGGACGGTGCTGGACAAAGTTTGGACAGTGCTGATGCATGTGGACAATGTTTGGATGGTGCTGATATGCTGGACAAGGTTTGGGACAGTGCTGAACCATATTTGAACGACATTGAATTACCCGAACCACATTGGAACGATGCCAAGTATATGTGTGGATGGTGTCGATTCACATGAACTATATTTGAACAACACTGATTTACAGAGCTGTGTTAAGAAATGCTAAAACAGCATGAGTAAGCCATGTGCCCCAAAGGATGATAATATACCGTGACACACATGTTACGCTTACAACTATTGAAGCGATTTTCTTTTGTGGGTAATCCAAGCCCATCCATGGGCCCACCTAGTGCATATGGGGTCCATGCGTAAGGACCAGTTCCACCCCTGGTATGGACGAGTTTGAGCCCAGTTGGACCACCTTGATTGAATAAATATTTGAAGAGCCTAACAAAAGCCTAAAAAGGGCTTCTTGTTGTACTCCTTTGAACCTTCATGTTGATTGGACAAAACCATCAGTATACCTGACAAATATAAACTGTGATTATAGGAGATTCCTTGAGTGACCTCGGGCCATAAGAAGACTTAGACGAGTTCACAAACACAACCTTACAGGTGATTATTTTCTCCCCGTAAGCTTTCCCTTCCTAACTAGACCAAGAATAGTAGTTTTGTAAATTTTAAATGGCTAGTTAGACTCATGATAAATTGGGTGTGGAAATGGACTACATTTACTTGACTCATCTAATTAACAAAATGATTTCCATGCTTACTATCGTTTAGACTCCTGATTATGTACGTTGAACTGCTTAGGCCATGAATAATTAACTAAATTTGTGTGTCTTGATAAAAGTATATGTACTGTCCCTCATTTCCTATTCATAATAAGATCTATTTTGCTATTATGATGATGTGACACACATATTGTTGAAATCTCTCCATGGGAAGTCCTAGAAAAGGAGAGTCCGTGCTTGGGGTGTAACTAGACTAGTGACATAAGTAGACCCCTAACATGGGGGTTGTGTGATTGACCATGTGTTGGTGGGTTCTACATACACACCCGAAGGCGGTAGCCTCATGGGTTTGGGATGGTGGCCATGGGACACTATGCCCGAACCGTCAGCCTACACTGGGCCATATGCTTCTCGTAGTGACCGTGAGCTTACTTAATTTGACTGGTCGCAATTGGACTAATAACAGGTTGGTTAATCATACATGCATATCACAGACCAACATCTATTGTAGTTGTACGTGACCTACGTAATTGCCTGTCTAGATGTCTTACCTAGGGCGCACCAGTATCTAATGTCATCATACGTCTTTGCCTATCTGGATGTCTTACCCGAGGCACAGACCGTTTGGACATCTTACTCGGGTCGAAGCTTGCATCCATGCATCATGCACTTAACAAGATTGCATTTACTGTGTTTTGGAATACCTGTATGTTTCCATATTATCCCTTGTTTAGGACGATGGTGTGAAATCTTGAGGGGAGATCACATTGAGTTGGCCACTCATTCATCAAATTTCAACCGCACAGGAGACACGGTGATAGACGGAACTGCGCTGGATTAGGTGGAGGCCGCGGTCGGAGAGGAGACTGGAGACGAGGAGTTGTATCAGGACGCAACGACGTATTATGACCTTAATCAGTAGTTTTTCCTGACAGTCTATTTAGATTTGATGCATTAAACTTCAGGTTTTGCAAATTGGCCCCCAGCTAAGTAGGCTAAAATATTGTTCGTATGTTGGTTCAGATATATACTACGTTCCTTTTCCCAATATCTACACTTTGACCTTCTCATTGATTTCCATTATCTCTAACTAACTCCTGGGTTCTTGGAATTCAAGTCGTGTACTCAGGTTTTGAAAACCGGGGCGTTACAGTTATATTCGAATAAGATAATTTTTCTCCAAATCGAATGCATTTGTTTCTTATTCAAAATAAAATGGCGACTTTGTTGAGAACCTTTTATTATTCGATACTAATATTGAAAGTATTATAAAACTTTCGTTATAGTTTGGTGTCCTTCGATGCCAAAAATGATGACTCTCAGTGGGAACATCCTCCCCTTCATCTCTAAGATAGATTATTTGATTATTCAAATACTAACTATAACTTAATTATATGTTTTATATTTGAAGGGACTAAACCATAAATTACGACCAATGGTAATCTCTACAAGGAAAGTGAATTTATATTTCACTACGACCGGATTCATCGTAGAATATGCATCGTATTGACCTCCGGAATACAGGGCCCAATTTCCTACAAGCAAAAGCATCTCAACCCGAGCAATAGTTGCGGTTGTACCTGCTTCGCCTCAAACACCATAAGGTGACAAGGACCGGAGTGTTGTAATGTCTCATAGGACAAGAGCACGGAACACAGGAAGCCACAGAATGAATCCGCCTTCATCAAGAGTTAGCGGACTGATAACACGTAATACTATTAGGAGGAATCCTGAACTCATGCCTCCTACGATATATCCTAGGCAAACAGTTTCGCAACTAATGTCATGCGATTTTCTGGGTTTGGTGGCCCCGAGAGCCCGATGGACAAAAGAGAAAAAGGGGAAAGCATTGCTAGTAAATTCACCAGTGTTTGTTTCGCCCCCATTAATTAATGGCAACGGGGGCACAAAGAAGTCGAATGAAACCCCATCTTCCCCTCTTTTCATAAGCCCTATTACATCGACATATTCCCACCCCATTCCAACTACAGCCTCGTCGAAGAGTGGAGAAGCCACAGTACATATGACCAAAACAAACCCGAAAAATGTGCCAACTACAGAGGATCGTATGAATGAAATGGATGAAGCACAGAGAGTACAATGGAAGAATGCAGGAATCTCAGAAAACCTTAGCGACTCTTGCAAACAATGTAGCCCATACAGTTGCTCCCCTGATGATGGGCAAGAAAACCAACCTGAAGCCTTTCAACCACCGGGGGAAGGATCACTGGGGTCTGTCCTAATAGCGAGAATCATAACACAAGACGAGGTGAGACAGGTCTTTGAAGAAGCTGTCAGAATAGAGAGGAAGCATGAGAATACTGACTGTTTCAAATACCAAACACCGTATCCAAGAGAGGTGGAAGACATCCTGTTCTCAGTTAACTTTAAACATCTAGATTTTCAGAAGTTTAATAGAGAAGGGTCATCAGAGGAGCACTTCATGCATTTTATTACTAGCATAGGGAATTTTTCTACAATATTGTAGTATTGTTTGCGATTGTTTGGATCATCTCTAACAAACAAAGCATTTCGATGGTATTCCAGCCTGGCCCCAGGGTCGATACGTACTTGGGAACAAATGTAGAACGCCTTCATGTCAAACTTCTTCTCTTCAGAGCGTGATCTTAGTATTACAGAATTGGCTTCCGTGTAGTAGAGAGAGGGGGAACCGGTAGAGAAGTTTATAGATAGATGGAAGACATTGAGAGCCTCATGTAGGCAGCTGCTAAAAGAAAAAGAATAGGTCAAGATGTGTCTGAATTCCATGGAAATAGGAATCGCATTCGGGCTTACAAGTGCTAATATAAAAGCTTTCTGAGAATTTGTAACAAAAGCGCATGCTTTGGAATTGATGGCCTGGAAGATGCCAGTATTTCAAAATATAGCGAACCGAAGAGGATCGAATAAACTATTAGTAAATGTTATTTCTCAAGAAAGAAAAAAAAGTACTTTTTATAACAAACGTTAGACTAGAAAAAGAGAAGATTCCAATCGGCATAAAGATCGAGTGAATGATAAACAAACCCAATCAAATGATTATCATGAATATGATTTCGAAAAAGAAGATGTTGTACCAATAATGGAACAACTGCTAGCCGCTGGGACCATTCAATTACCTCAGCCCAGATGCCCAAAAGAAGTTGAAATGACTAAAGATAAGAGATATTGTCATTATCATCGTTATGTTGGGCATCCGACAGAAAATTATTTTCCATTAAAAGACATGTTGTAGAGAATGATAAAACAAGGTGAAATTGTAATGAAAAAAGACGAGAAACAAGATAAGAAAGTGACTGTGAATACCGCATTTGCAGGGAAACCATTGAAGGTTAGAAAAGATAAAAGGAAAGCTGTTACAATAAGAGAATGGCCGGCAGTAGTGGATTCACTCAGAAATTCTCATTATGATTCACGATATGTTGAATTATCTTTTAAAGAAGTCACTCATGGTTTAACTTCTATTCGCCAAAAAGAGGATGAATTGGTCGAACAATTCATTAATCGATGGAGAATCCTGGGGGCATCATGCATACAATTGATGAAAGAAGAGAATGAGCAAGTTAAGTTATGCTTGGAATGTATAAGGCCAAGTATTATGATAAGTCTTGAGGGTTTAAATTTATAGACATTTTAAGACCTGATTGAAGAGGCTTGTAGTTCAGAAAGGATTATTGCAAAGGTGACTAATTTCTATATAAGCTAGTTGGTTCCAGACCTCGAAAGAAATCCAAATGATATGATTAAAGAAGAAGGAAAGATGAAGAATCAACAAAAGGAGTAGGGAGGTTTAGGTACAAGAAATGTGAATGAACATACAACCAAGAAAATGAAGAAGGAATCTGCGTGGCCTAAGGCTTATAAGAAATATTCATTTGAAGAAGATGACATGCTCCCTATGTTTAATAAATTGCTACCAGCCGAAAAGATCAAATTGTCATGGTCGAAACATCCAAAGGAAATGAAGAAAATAAGTAAAGATGATTATTGTTATTACCATCGTATCCTCAGACATCGAACGGATAATTGTTTCAGCTTGAAGAAAAATTTATAGAAGATGATCGACGAAGATAAAATCATTATAAGAAAAGTGTATAAAATAAAAGAAGAGATAATAGTACAAGCTTGATTAATTCAAAACTAGGGGAAAACATTGTGAGATTATGTTGCAACAATATTTTGATTACAAAGGGTGCAACATCGTGATTTTGTTTATGAAGATTTTCGGAGCAATGCTTCCTAATCAAAAGGGGGCATGACGAGTGGAAGGGCGAAGGGCGGTGAAAGACAAAGTGATGTACTCCCTCATGAGAATGAATAAAAAAGCATAAATTTTCAAGTAAAGCTTCCTAAATGTATCAGAAGTATTGACGATTACTGCCAAAGCATTGATAATTACTGCTAAGCACTGAAGTTTGCTACTACTAAGCGTTGACGATTGCTGCTGACATTGATGATTATTGCTAAAATTAGCAACTATCGTTGTCATCATCAATCTCTTATAACAAGTTCATTTTATCAAAATTGCTCTCATTGCCAAGCTGATACACTATTTTAAATGTAATATGAGTATTCTCCGAACATCATCAGCAATGGAAAAATATCAATTATTAATTCACCAATTTTGGCAGTGGAATGAATTATATAGCCAACCACATATAAAGTTAATGACAGTGATGGCAGTTTACTTCTCAAGGCAGCCTAGCCAAGCCCTATACGGCCAACTACACATAAGGCCTATCACCATCGTCATTCGGGCAACAGTGAGAAGCTAGTGGCCTTAAAAAGCCTGTAAAAGGCATCATATGCATACCCTTGCGGGTAGCGGAAGAAGCCAGCAACTAAAAGCCCTGAAAGACTAAAAAGGCCTTAATGACCAGTCATGCATGAGACTAATGCCGTCTATATAGCTTTTCGACAGCTTCACGGGGAACGGATGAAAATGCCCTCCCGTGAATGAGTTCGACCTTGTAGGCGAAGAAAGCGCAGGTTGTAGTGTGAGCTCTTTGGCCATGTCCATAGATAGGCCAACCATGCGTAAGACCCCCCAGATCTCTAGCTTGATTTCAGTATTAACTCATGAGTAAGGGCCTAAACCTACTCATTGATGGACTGACGGCCTAAATTTGGTACCCTAAAGGTTGTCTTGCGAACCCCGTGAACTTTAAAGAGTTACCGCGGCCAACCCTGTACGTAAATCTAACCGAGTTCATGACTTCGGTAGTTTCACTGGGCCCCTCTGATGGATCGCGGTTTGTGAACTCACCAGGCTGTGAGAAGTCCAATGATCTCATGAGAGTTATAGAGACTATCACATGAGACCTAACTCCACTACTCAAGAATCTAAAAAACTGCATGGCTTTATTACTCAAGAGCTTAAACTGTGTGTGATTATCTAACTAAATTGAAACCTAGTATCGCCTATCAAAAAAATCATCATATAGGAAATCTCGTACTAACAATTATAGTATGTTGATTATTTTATATTAGTTCTTCGTTGAATATCATGTCAAGATTATTTCCTAGATAAATATGCTTGAAATGATCTATGATGTAAAGAGTTACGGAAGAATAAAATATCTTAAAATATCATCATGTGTTTATTTAATATATGCTAAGAGTCAAAGGAAATTATATGTTAAAAAAATATACAAAAGAAATTATATGTTCAAAATTCTTCTGTAATTCCTAATATTCTCATATACTTTTACAAATCCTCTTTTAACTGCATTTGGGTTGTGGCATGTTTTGATTTTTCTTCAAGGATGGTCTTACTTGATCAGGAATTCCAGCCAGCTTGTTTTCCAAGGATGCGATCATTTCATCAATTCTAAGTAGTTCAGATCTCTTAGCTTCAGAAGATTGGATATTAACCTGTATCTTTTCTTCGATTTCCTTCATAGTCAATTCCTTCGTATGATCTTTCAACTCCAACTGTGAAATTTCTTCTTTTAGGGCAACAATGTAGTCCTGAATCATCACCCTATCATCACCACAAGCCTTCAACTATTCTTGAAGGGTTAATTGTTCTTGATTAAATTCAGAAATAGTAGAAGTGATGAGGGAAGCCGTTTCCTTGGAAAGTGCTAGTTGCTTCCCGTATTCCAATATTTCAAGTGCAATGATGACATTTTCCGCTGATGCTAAAGAAATTATTGAATCACAGAATCTAAAGAGAGAATCACGCAGGGCAGAGATGTTGATCTTCCCCATCTTTACAGTACTTTCTAAGATTTCGATGGCGATATCCAAATCCGACCATTTTTCAGGATTCTTGAAAATATGAACTATTGCTGACATGGAGTTCTTCATCAAAAGCATTTTGTGTATGAGAACCTTCATAAAGGACAATAGTTCAGATGCAGTGGCTACAGATTCGGAGCTTGCTGCTCCACTACAAGGAGTTCCTGTAATATAAAGAAGAAAAGAATTTAAAATAGTGATAACAGGGCTAAAAGATGTGTAAATCTCGATAAAGTAATTGATACATACATACATATACATATATATATATATATATATATATATATATATATATATATATATATATATATATATATTATTATTATTATTATTATTATATATACACACACACACACACACACACACACACACACACACCTGCTACGGAAGTACGACTGATAGGAGGTGGAACTTCCTGGACCATAGAAGAACCAGTTCCTAACATAGCAGCAAAAGAAGGCGCTCTGGCCTCCGTACTTGAATCTTTGGTTGTTAGAGTTGGCAGATCAGTTAATTCCAGTAGAAAAGTAATTTCACGTGCCACTGCATATGGAGGCATTAAAAATCTTGGTGATGCTACTGGTACGATGGGAGGTAAATCTAATGAGGAAGTACTATCTGCCTCCGTATTGACAACATGATCACCTGAAATAAAATACGTAAGATAAGAAAGGAGAAAAGAATAAAAGCAAACAAAAATAGTAAGATTTTCTTACATGGTGAATAACCATATTCCCCGTAGTCTAGGGGTTCATCTTCCTCTTCCCCCGTAATGGGAGAAGTCTTTGCAAAAACAGTTTTGGAGGTCGGGATGATATGTCCTTCATCGACAGGAACATCTTTCGCAATGACATCCTCCTCGCCACTAATATCAACTTCCCCTTCCTCATAGTCATCATCTTGATTCTCTCCTTTCATCTCATATTCATCAGAAATAGTATTTCCAGACGAAGAAGTTGAACCTTCACTATCCAAATCTCCTTCACTAAATTCTTCAATAACAACTTGCTTCCCTTTGGAAAGAAGAGACTAGTTGCCTTTTGGTTGAGGATCTGTACTGGATAAGATTAGAGAAGCAGAGGCGATAGTCTCTTCTTGGGGAGAAGCTTGAGCATGCGTTCGAGATCGTGTCATTGGCGAAGAAGGACTAGGATGAACAATTCTAGGGGCAGGAGAAGAGGTCGACTGATGTTGAGGATGAGTAGAAGAAGTTGGTTGGTCTTGAAGATTGGTAACATTCTCTGGCGGAGGGGAAGCAGCTTCTGTGACTTCTTCTCTTCTTGAATGGTGGAGAGGAACTTTTTCAAACTCACAAATGTCACCATAAGCTATCCACCCTTCATGAGTATTTTCAGGGTTCTTCTCACAGATAGGTTCATCTATAGATATTTTAACATAGTGATGGCTTGCAAAAAGAGTATGAATGGTCTCTGCTATGAAGCCTACTCCCTCTTCAATTATGCGACCCTTGAGCCTGGGAGGTGGAAGCCATATGGGCTTAGCTACTGGCAGACCTTTCCTTACCAGATATGACTGGTGAACCCACCATCTCATATGTTTATATGAAGCCCAAGGTATATGGTTGCAGCCCGAGATGATGAAAGAAGAATTAGATCGGCCTAACAGTTGCTTCAAGACCATCGCCCAATTAAATAGGCCAGTGCCATAACTCCACATTCTTCGAGTTACAAGTCCACGTTCTTCAGGAACTGCATAATCGAAGCAGAATTGATGAATAAAATGGCTGGGATAGTGTCACGCCCCACACTCAGAAACTGGGCTCATAAAATTCCCAATTACCGAATCTGGTGCCGACAGCCTTCGTAGTACCCCATTCTCGGCTCCCAACGTCTATACGCCAAGTTCCGATCCTTGAATCCTACAAGGTGGATTTTCCAACGTACATTTGTTTCATAAGAAGTATAACTACAAGTATACCTAAATCATAAAGGCAACATCATCATCACATATCCACTAATATAATCATTTGAATACAATGCTGAAAGGGAAATACATATATCAAAGTTAAAGCTTCAGAAGATAGCTGCACGCTCCAAGCGCAACATTGCTGCAACCTAATGCCACCTACACGCTTCTATTGTGCATAAGCTTATAGAAAGCTTAGAGGGTGGTGAAAGTTTGTGCACAAGATAAGTGCCAAGTTATAAAAAAAAACCCATAAATCATACATCATTGGGATAAGAAAAAATACTGACAAGATTATGAATCATACGATATCAGAGTAAACGAAAATATACTGGTAAGTCCATGAGTGCTATCAGTTGTACCAAGGCTATGCGATGCAAGGCAAGGCATGAATGCTAACGACCATATCAAGGCTATGTAATATAAAACATAATAAGACAATAATAGATGTCAAGGATGTAATGCAATATGCAAATCTTGATGAGCCACGAATACCATCGACCTCATCTAAGCCATACATCAAACTTACGCATATCACGCAATCATGTGGGGATAACTCCGTCTCACAACATAAACATCTCAGCCTAATGACATCTACTTTAATCAATCACCATCACAACATACATACAAATGATGGGGTCCACAGAAGGACGGAAGATCTAGTCCAAATATTAAGATAAGTTGTTCACTCCCCAAGTGCAGGGTTGTGATGTAGTAATAACTCGGTAAGACCGAGGTCGAATCCCAAGGGACTGAAACTCGTACGTTATCTAAAGTTAAGTAGAATTAGAACTAGAATAAGGTGAAATCTAAACTAATTGTAATTTGAGGAATAATGGTGGAATAATTATTTTAAAACTTAAGAAAATTTAGAGATAGGAAACTAGGGATTCAGAGGATCCACTTGTAGGGAGCAGGGAGATCTTATGCTTGCTTCAAGAATCATGGAGTTTAAACTGAACTGTCATTGATCTAGTTTTCAAGAGATGAAAGGTATATGAATTAGAATGGATTCCATAACTAAACCATGCCCAAGAGACTATGGAAAACAACAGAATTAAACTAATTACCAACCAATCACCAACCAATCACGTGTATGAAGGTTAGGAAGGGTACCGACATCCGACCATGCCCAGGAGACTATGGTGAACAACTGGGCTTCCTGACGTCATAAACATAAAAGGAAAAGTAAATATTCAAAGCCATCGCAGACCCACTGTAATTTTAGTCACAATAGACCATTAAAGACTAAAAATATTTCTATACTAATCAAACTAAAATCAACTTCAATTCATACATTAAAATTAAATTAAAAGCATAGAATCACCCATCTCATTACAAGCTTCACCTTTTAGCCCTAGCTAAGAGGATTAGCCAGCCATGAATGGGCTGAAATCCCTTAAACAAAGCAACAGAAAAGAAAAGGAAAGAACTACTCTAACTGTCTCTCTCCCTCTCTCTCTCTCTCTCTCTCTCTCTCTCTCTCTCTCTCTCTCTCTCTTCTTCACGTTCAAAACCAAAGATCCACAGGTCTGAATCCCCGCTCCCCATGTCCAAAACCTCCTTATATAGCTGCTGGAGTGGTGAAAATCAGACTTGAATCGGATTTGGAAAGCTATCGCATGTGCAGCGAAAGCCTTTTTGTAGCCAAGTTCAGTGCCTCGAAACACGCCACTTTCCTCGCTCAAATTCCAAAGAAACACCGTCCCTTAGGACTTTCTTGGGTCCTCTTCATGATGGACCATTTAGATCTATCATATGATCAAAGATGGTGGGCCACAACCGCCTGAAAAAGTCAGTTTTCGCGGATGTGCGAAACCTTTCGCACCATTTCGCTGTTGTGATCGGTGGGCCCCAAAGAGGTACTTTTAGGAAAATCTACTCCGTCCATTGCATTCAGAATGAAATTTCAGTCAAGCATAGGTGGTTTTGAATGTCCATTGACGCAGCAAAGAGAAGAAATCATAAAAGGATCAGTTTGAACGTCGCCGGGCAGCCCTTTTGTGGTTCTTTTATCGCACACATGTGTACGTATGAATACAAACGGTTAGCTTGAGTTTGTAGTGTCTGCAGCCCTCTACAAGATGGACGATGTGGATCGTCCGTACGAGGCATGTGTGGGGCCCACTATCATCCGCAAAACGGCCAGCGGCCGTGCTCGTTACACGCTGAAAACGGCAACTGCCATTTCTAATTTCGGTCGCGGGTGTGTCTTGGAAAGCAGTCGCTGACCGTGTCAGTGGATGTGGTGCGCATCGAGCATGTACATGCTCCGTGCACACACTCCACACACAGGACCCACTGTGATGTTTCTGAACAATCCACTCTAACCATTTATTTGGTCTCCCCTTTTAAAGCGTTGAGACTAGATTTGAGGCAATTCCAGATATCAGGTGGGCCCAGAATCAATGATTTATGCGCTGATCTATCAGTTGGGGCACTTCCATAGTGATCCAATGGCTGAAATTTTACGTGTACGGTTAATTTATGGCCCTCATCCCATGTATGAAGTTTTAGGTCAATCGGATGGCAGGAACCCTGTGATCTTGCATTTTGATGATTTTCAGATTCGTTTAACGTGAGTAGTGTGATTTTCTCGGATTTCTGGAATGTAAATTCTTGATCTTGGTCACCTGGAGTCTCGTAACTCGCCTTGGTGCATCTTGAGCACTAAAACCATGTTTTTAACATCCATTTTCAGTTCAAGCTCATAAAGACACCCTGCATAACAAACATGATTAAATCGGACTACTAAACAGTACAATGTTCATAAATCCAAGCAATAACTGGGGTCTAATATGCAATATTTGACCCTCAACACAACACCCAACCGGCATTTTGCTAGTCCCGAGCAAGGTATGTGAAAAATAAGTTGAGAATTACCCGGTAATTTCTATGAACTCGAATGATTCTTTTGAAAAATAATTCAGATATTAGAATTTTAAGATTCATGGATGTGGGCATTACTTTCTCCTGGACTCGAGTGCATGATAAACTTCCTAGTCCAGTTCAAAATATTAATCCACTAATTAGAAAATTTTTAAACATTAAGATTCATGAGCGTATAGTGTACTCTCGGCTCATCAACATTAAGATTCAATTCTTTATTCTCAGGATATCATTGGTAATCAACAAGAGAATTCATAATAACCAACACTTGCCTCAAAGATCATCTTTTGATTTTTCGGTCTTTTTTTCTTTCTTTTTTTTTTTCATTAAAAGAATGTCAAGAGGATAATCAAATTTTCACCTATAGGGAGCAAACATACGGTGAAACTAGTCACCCAACTCTTTCCAACTGTTAACCACGGGGAATCGAATCCACACCTATAGGGAGCAAACCCATGGTGAAGATTAATTACCCAACCTTTTCAATTTTTATACCCTGATGGAAAGATATTTCAGGCTGGTTCCTTTCATGCTCAGTGATTACCAAGTTAATCCTTCGATATGGAACTGAAATCTTAATGTGTAAGCGAAACGTGTCCTAAAATCATGATTCAATCACTGTTTAAAACTTTTAATCATGGATTGATAATTCGAACTCAACTGTGGAATCTATCAGGTAGCTAAATCTAAGAGTCATAAATTACCAACATCACGTATCTCGCAATTCTAAATCAAAGATAGATGTCAAAATCACTTCAAATTCATAAGAAATTCTAGAGAAATTTAAAAATTTTCAACATTTTTTTGCTCAAGACCAAGAAAACACTGATTAGGAAACCTAATCTCCCACCCCCAACTAAAAATTTACATTGTCCTCAATGTAAAAGATATGAGTATGCAATGCACATGGGACAACAAAAGTAAAGTAGAAGTGATGGGAAGATAGTACCTGAATAACGAATCGAGAGAGAATTTTCAGGAGATCGCTAGGAGAGAGCAGGTTAATACAAGAGGGAAAGTAAAATAAAAAAAAATAACAAAAATAAAATCCTACCTATACCACTTTCGCAGGTATTCTCGATTGTATTTAACATATGTAACAAGCCTTTAAACCCCTAGGTTACCCCTAGTAGACGAGTTGTAGTCTCGTGAGGGTTTACAGTAATGTTACCCACAAACATTGAATCGACCATGCCGCAAGGTTCCCCTTTCAGCCAATATCTTGATAAATTTCTCAGTAAGTTCTTCAACGGGATCATCCAAAAGCCCTTTTTGTAATAGGCTTGGGCGCCCTGAAGCATGACTTTTCAGAGAGACTTATGTACCTCATAAGAAATTTTTCATTGAATTGCTTGAGGTATCCGTAATATATATGATTCACCTATGACAGAAGAAGTTTTAACGTTAGTATCGCATGGTGAATCAAAGACTACATATAAATAAAGTTTAGAAAATTTCTTAAGAAGTGATGTAGTCTCAACACATTCCGAAGCTCCAAACTTTGGTTCAATTTTCAACTCCTCTTCTTCTAATAGTAGACGTTTAGGATCAGGGGAAGAGAGGATTCCAGAATAAGGGTTCTCTTGGTCAGTGATGACTACCGAGATGTTGTCTCGCAAGGCATCCGCTTTGTCTCTTAACATGGGATCGTTTAAAACTATAAAGTGTGCCAAGCAATCCCAAGAGTTGGGAAGTTCAGCTGAGTGTGACTTATTGTGGCTCGTGATGATCTGCGCAAAGAATCCATCGTCCTTGAAAGTGGATGGAGGTACGCTCTCTTGCTCCAGTCCTGCACAAACAGATTGAAGATCAATAAGTGAAGTATTGATGTGATCACTCTGTTCATTGAAATTACTAAATTGAGCCGTTGAATTGTCAAACGTGTACAACTTAGATGGTGGCCTCAATCGAGTGGTTTCAAATTCCAGGGTCGTAGCGTGCAACTCGTCCTTCTCCTGAATCGCATCATCATTCAATTCAGAGGAGTGGTCCAAACATGTTTCACAAGAGTTATGAGGGTTAGTCGTAAGGGGCTCATCCTCCACCTTTAAATCAGACATGTCAGGTGAGGGGAGTGACTCATTATGACCGACCACATCGTGTACGTCTTGATCATTGATCTGGACCAAACTTGAGAGGGATTCTAGGGGGACTGTGGCTGCACATTTAGGATCACAATCATGTTCTAGTCCAGTGCAGTGCACAGTTGGGATGAGATCGCCTTCCTCACATTCTATTCCTAAACTCAGTTGAGGTTCGAATAAACTAACCTTCTCATCATTGAAATCATGTGCGTCATGTAAGGAAGGTGTGTCATCATCAATGTATTTAAAAGACACCCATGTATCTTCACCATTCTTTCGAACAGTTATTGAGATTGACTCATCGGGAAATTGAACTATATGCTCATTAACGGAATCCAACTCCTCATTCCAAATTCCAGATTCTTTCAAAAGTGAGTGCGGATCACTTTTCTCGCATTGTATTTCTGGATTGGGTTGTGGTTGGGATGAGCAAGCCTCCTCTATCTTTTCAAGGCGCAACATGAGTGTTTCCACTGCATTTCGAATTTCCTCCAGACAGGCCATGTCACTCTGATATGAATCCTCTTGGATCGTTTTTGGTTAGATCTCAAAGGTAAGGGATCCAAGAGAATAATCATTATAACATGTTGTTGGTTCGTTTTTTCAATTTCGATGTTTTCACTGATTGTAGTCATACGGATCATAGGTGGGAGAATTGATGGTTGGTAAAACTTATTATTACTCATGATATAATCACGCATTGTTTTCTTTTTATCGGATGAGTGATAACAATTCTCACAACCATAGTTATGATAACCCCAACACTCACGTACTGTTTTGTTAATCCGTGGGGTGTAATTGTTCTCCCGCATATAATCACGTAAGGACTTCTTAACCAGTGGATCCTTATATTCTGATCAGTTCTCAATGATAGTTTCAGAAAAGTTTTGAGATATAGGTTGATTTATATCATCATCATCCCAAAATAGGTTATTCTTTTTAGTATACTGACGTTGCCACTCATGCATATACATAATGAAACCCTTAATCTAAATTTAATCCTATGAAAAATAGAGAAAAAGTTCCTACAGCAATGTGGAAAGTAAGAGGAGAAGTTAGAAGGGTTGTGATGTAGTAATAACTTCTAAAGTTATTACTCCCCAAGTGCAGGGTTGTGATATAGTAATAACTTCTAAAGTTATTACTCCCCGGCAACGGCGCCAAAAACTTGTTCACTCCCCAAGTGCAGGGTTGTGATGTAGTAATAACTCGGTAAGACCGAGGTCGAATCCCAAGGGACTGAAACTCGTACGTTATCTAAAGTTAAGTAGAATTAGAACTAGAATAAGGTGAAATCTAAACTAATTGTAATTTGAGGAATAATGGTGGAATAATTATTTTAAAACTTAAGAAAATTTAGAGATAGGAAACTAGGGATTCAGAGGATCCACTTGTAGGGATCAGGGAGATCTTATGCTTGCTTCAAGAATCATGGAGTTTAAACTGAACTGTCATTGATCTAGTTTTCAAAAGATGAAAGGTGTATGAATTAGAATGGATTCCATCACCAAACCATGCCCCAAGAGACTATGGAAAACAACAAAATTAAACTAATTACCAACCAATCACATGTATGAAGGTTAGGAAGGGTGTTACCAAATAAGAAGTTCCTATGTTAAAATCCTGCAGAAGAAAACAAAACAAGTTAATTTCTAAAACAGTTAGTCTAAGATTAAAAAATTTCTAAAAACCTTAATTCTAAAAATAGAAAGAATAAAGAAATTAGAAAGATATCACCAAATTAGAAGTTTCTATCTGAGAATCCTACAAAACAGGAAAGTTAGGTTAATTCCTAAAAAATCAGAAAAATCTAGACCTAAAGTTAGTACAATCCTAATCTTAATCTAATTCTAAAACTAATTAATTTCATAAACGCAACCGTCAGTCCCCGGCAACGGCGCTAAAAACTTGTTCACTCCCCAAGTGCAGGGTTGTGATGTAGTAATAACTCGGTAAGACCGAGGTCGAATCCCAAGGGACTGAAACTCGTACGTTATCTAAAGTTAAGTAAAATTAGAACTAGAATAAGGTGAAATCTAAACTAATTGTAATTTGAGGAATAATGGTAGAATAATTATTCTAAAACTTAAAAAAATTTAGAGATAGGAAACTAGAGATTCAGAGGATCCACTTGTAGGGATCAGGGAGATCTTATGCTTGCTTCAAGAATCATGGAGTTTAAACTGAACTGTCATTGATCTAGTTTTCAAGAGATGAAAGGTGTATGAATTAGAATGGATTCCATCACCAAACCATGCCCCAAGAGACTATGGAAAACAACAAAATTAAACTAATTACCAACCAATCACATGTATGAAGGTTAGGAAGGGTGTTACCAAATAAGAAGTTCCTATGTTAAAATCCTGCAGAAGAAAACAAAACAAGTTAATTTCTAAAACAGTTAGTCTAAGATTAAAAAATTTCTAAAAATCTTAATTCTAAAAATAGAAAGAATAAAGAAATTAGAAAGATATCACCAAATTAGAAGTTTCTATCTGAGAATCCTACAAAACAGGAAAGTTAGGTTAATTCCTAAAAAATCAGAAAAATCTAGACCTAAAGTTAGTACAATCCTAATCTTAATCTAATTCTAAAACTAATTAATTTCATAAACGCAACCGTCAGTCCCCGGCAACAGCGCTAAAAACTTGTTCACTCCCCAAGTGCAGGGTTGTGATGTAGTAATAACTCGGTAAGACCGAGGTCGAATCTCAAGGGACTGAAACTCGTACGTTATCTAAAGTTAAGTAAAATTAGAACTAGAATAAGGTGAAATCTAAACTAATTGTAATTTGAGGAATAATGGTGGAATAATTATTCTAAAACTTAAAAAAATTTAGAGATAGGAAACTAGGGATTCAGAGGATCCACTTGTAGGGATCAGGGAGATCTTATGCTTGCTTCAAGAATCATGGAGTTTAAACTGAACTGTCATTGATCTAGTTTTCAAGAGATGAAAGGTGTATGAATTAGAATGGATTCCATCACCAAACCATGCCCCAAGAGACTATGGAAAATAACAAAATTAAACTAATTACCAACCAATCACATGTATGAAGGTTAGGAAGGGTGTTACCAAATAAGAAGTTCCTATGTTAAAATCCTGCAGAAGAAAACAAAACAAGTTAATTTCTAAAACAGTTAGTCTAAGATTAAAAAATTTCTAAAAATCTTAATTCTAAAAATAGAAAGAATAAAGAAATTAGAAAGATATCACCAAATTAGAAGTTTCTATCTGAGAATCCTACAAAACAGGAAAGTTAGGTTAATTCCTAAAAAATCAGAAAAATCTAGACCTAAAGTTAGTACAATCCTAATCTTAATCTAATTCTAAAACTAATTAATTTCATAAACGCAACCGTCAGTCCCCGGCAACAGCGCTAAAAACTTGTTCACTCCCCAAGTGCAGGGTTGTGATGTAGTAATAACTCGGTAAGACCGAGGTCGAATCTCAAGGGACTGAAACTCGTACGTTATCTAAAGTTAAGTAAAATTAGAACTAGAATAAGGTGAAATCTAAACTAATTGTAATTTGAGGAATAATGGTGAAATAATTATTCTAAAACTTAAAAAAATTTAGAGATAGGAAACTAGGGATTCAGAGGATCCACTTGTAGGGATCAGGGAGATCTTATGCTTGCTTCAAGAATCATGGAGTTTAAACTGAACTGTCATTGATCTAGTTTTCAAGAGATGAAAGGTATATGAATTAGAATGGATTCCATCACCAAACCATGCCCCAAGAGACTATGGAAAATAATAAAATTAAACTAATTACCAACCAATCACATGTATGAAGGTTAGAAAGGGTGTTACCAAATAAGAAGTTCCTATGTTAAAATCCTGCAAAAGAAAACAAAACAAGTTAATTTCTAAAACAGTTAGTCTAAGATTAAAAAATTTCTAAAAACCTTAATTCTAAAAATAGAAAGAATAAAGAAATTAGAAAGATATCACCAAATTAGAAGTTTCTATCTGAGAATCCTACAAAACAGGAAAGTTAGGTTAATTCCTAAAAAATCAGAAAAATCTAGACCTAAAGTTAGTACAATCCTAATATTAATCTAATTCTAAAACTAATTAATTTCATAAACGCAACCGTCAGTCCCCGGCAACGGCGCTAAAAACTTGTTCACTCCCCAAGTGCAGGGTTGTGATGTAGTAATAACTTGGTAAGACCGAGGTCGAATCCCAAGGGACTGAAACTCGTACGTTATCTAAAGTTAAGTAAAATTAGAATTAGAATAAGGTGAAATCTAAACTAATTGTAATTTGAGGAATAATGGTGGAATAATTATTCTAAAACTTAAAAAAATTTAGAGATAGGAAACTAGGGATTCAGAGGATCCACTTGTAGGGATCAGGGAGATCTTATGCTTGCTTCAAGAATCATGGAGTTTAAACTGAACTGTCATTGATCTAGTTTTCAAGAGATGAAAGGTATATGAATTAGAATGGATTCCATCACCAAACCATGCCCAAGAGACTATAGAAAATAAAAAAATTAAACTAATTACCAACCAATCACATGTATGAAGGTTAGGAAAGGTACCGACATCCGACCATGCCCAGGAGACTACGGGAATGGCTTGTCACCTTAGCATAGTCCTAATGTATACTCAAGGTCACTATGGGAATGACTTGTCACCTTAGCGTAGGCCGATAGCTCAAATACAGTGTCACGTACCACCATATTCATCTCACGAGTTTTGGGTTGCTCAGTGGTCACTACGGGGAGGCTCGTAGCCCTAGTACAAGCCGACATCTCGACTACGGTGCCCCAAACCACCATGCCCAGCTCATGAGTCTTAGTGGATGGAGGTACTAAGGTTAAACGGGCTTTTCACTAGTAAGTTTGGTACCTTAGGTTCAGGAAGTAGCGTCCATAAATGGTAAACATATATTGAGTTAATTGGGTTACTTAATAAGCTCGACTGGTACGAGCGTACATTGAATTAATCGACATGGAGCACATGCACTCCTCGTACCCTAGCCACTTTTGATAATCAGCGTACAACTTGGATTCCTCGAACGTATCCATTGTGGCTAAAATAATTTGGCCATCGATTGTAAACCATTATTGATTGCCTGGACTACATTGTAGCCCCAATCACACTCCAAGTAATAGCATTCCCATATAGTAGTCATAACAGGATTTAGCAACCAACTCATGCATTTCAATCATTTGAGCATTTTACAAACACATAGTGAACATGACATCACAAGTGTACATTTTATACATAAATCATTAAGCCTAATGTAAATTACATGGAGAAATCTATTCGAATCACTAAGGCAATTGAGAATCTCATCCCAACACCTTTAATAAATATATTTCATCGAACAATTAGTCATTCAGACATTTTATCAAACACCTAGACTACACACTACAACATACATATAATATATTAGTTATAACCTGTATTATGGTGAATCCTTTCACAAAGGAGTTGCCACACATACAACGATCATGTATTTTTAATTTAACAAGCATGAAAAAGCATAAATCATAATCCATATTCAATCAAACATTTCAACAAACACATAGAATGCATTAAAATCAACATAGTACACATATACATGTAATATACGAAAAACATCATATCTAAGCACATGTGATAGTAATCAAGTTAGTTATAAATCATTAACTGATATTAAAAGCCTTAAAAATCATAACCTAAATGTTTATAGTCTGCACCTTTCACCAATAAACCTGTACCGAGTTCAGTTTGAACACCACATTACTGTCTACGACACAACGACAACATCGACCATGAAATAGGTTAGCAATTTCGCAATTCACTCTATTTGAATCCCTAAATCAAAATTAAGGTTAGTATTTCTTACCCAAATAAGAATCGAAACAAGTTGTGTAGCGTAAGAGAGAGGTGTATCGACCCGTGGTGTGGTGGAAGAAGATCCCGACAACGATCTCTAAGAATCCCTCTTCCTTCCTTCCTCTTTTCTCTCCTTCTCTCTCTCTCTCTCTCTCTCTCTCTCTCTCTCTCTCTCCCTTAGGGTTTTGAGTAAATTCGTACATGAGAGAAGTGGGGTGAGATAAGGGCCTTATATAGGCCCAAAACTGATGCAAATGGCCCCAGGGCCATGATATACTTAGGTTATAGCCAAATGGTGTCCGTTTCTGATGAATGGGGCCCCTCTGGAGGCGCATTACCTACACACGGTTAGGGGAAAGTTCTCTAACAATGGATCTAAGCCAGGTTAAGATTTCAGTCCAATCGGATCAGTGGATTGATAATGAAGGATCATTTTCAGTTCAATGGTCACCGGTACTTGATCAGGGCCGCAAGTACATTAACATGTGTTGAAAATTTTTCCTGATCTGAGGGTATAATTGGGTTAGAGTTTGATGGTCTAAAATATTAAAATTTTCCTGCAAGAGAACGGCTCAATTCAATTAAGTTTCGGTTCATTTCCTTAAAATATACTCGTTTCTCACACACTTCGCTCCGGGCTCAAGTTGTGCATTTCTGGACACTATCTAGATTTGATTTCTGAAGTGTTATTCAAGCCCAGTAAGGCGGTCATAACCGTATAGTTTTGCGATAATCGGACTTTCGACGCACGGTCCAGGTCTGATACAGAGTTTCAAGATGCTCCCGAGGGCAACTGAGTTTTGAGATTGATCCTAGATTTCTAGGTAATATTGGGTTAGTGATTCTAATAGTTTTGAGCCTTTTGGTTTATATAAAAAGTGGTTCAAGCTGAATCCATCAATTGTTTAGTTTAATACTTAACCAAATTCCGCCCTAATTACGACAGAATAAGGTCCTAGGGCAGTTCCATGCCCCTTTTCGACACTTTAGTTAGTATATTATTTTAATTATTTTTTTAGTATTTTGTCATTAAGTTTAATTTGTCTTCACCAAATTTTATTAAATTTCATGTTGTAGAAAAATTTTAAAAATTCTAAAAACAACAGTTGTCTAAACTAATAATTTTCGGACAATTGTCACCTCAACCTAGATATAAATATATTAAAAATTTTATTATATTTTTTTTACTTATTTTTATATAAAACTAGACTTATGAAGCTTCAATCTAACTTTTAAATCACCTAAATCAGAGTCATAATGAGAGAGATATAAGTTTTTAAAGTTGATCGAACAGTGTAGAAAATCTGCAACGAGGGTCCACAGATTTTCGGTGCACTGCGGTGTAGCACGGTCAGCCTGGTGCCGCCATGTCCACTGGACTATGGACGGGGTGTCGCCCTGGTCCACTGTCCTATCTGGTGGTAGTTTTGCCACCCGATATTTGAAACATGTGCAATTTACAACCCGGAATGAGTTATTCGACGTGAAATATATGATTTTGGGGTAGGAGAAGTTGATCTATCTAAATAACCTATTTATTTCATAATATTCCATAAGGTTAATATTTAAAAAACTATTTTATTTATATATTTACTATTTATAGTAATTATTTAATTTAAGTATTATTCTTCATCATCTAAACTTTAAGATTAGTGTCTAATATGAAAGTACTTAAAAAATTTGAAGAATAAGGTGATAAAAGGTGAGATTTTGAAGGAAATGGGTTGAAAGGGGATTTTAAGCTTTAGGATTAAGTTCTGAGAAGTCACTTAAGGCATTATGATCGACTCATTGCCCAAGGACATCTAACTCCAGGTTGGTAAAAATCTGGGATGTTACAATCTACCCACCTTAAAAATAATTTCATCTCCGAAATTGGCTAAGGGTAATAAGTAAAGATTTTATTATTCATTTTACCTAAGTTTTATTAATTTCAAGTTTGTATGCATGGTGGGATGTATACTATCTATGCTAGTCTCACTCACTTTAGTCTACCCTCCTTAAAACTGTTTCATCTTGAAATTGGTTAAAGCTCCTATTGGGTCTGTATTCAACGAGCACATTGTAGATACACTGACCTCGGCTATTGTAATTTAGCTCATACCCATTGCTAGACCTATTCTTTAATATGAATTGGTTTAACACTTGAACCCTAATTGCTTTCCTTCAAAGATTTCATTATTGACATTTTAAGGAAGATTTAGATCCTATTTAATGACCTAACCTTACATATAACCTGGATTAATTTCCTTCGATCCTGGGCCAATGGGGCAGGGGGTCACTACGCTTCCACTATGCCACTTTGATCCAATGGATGTATAAATGGACTTAACTAGATTGGGCTCATAATGTTCTGTCCCTCTTAAAAATTATTTCTACTCTCAAGGCTCAAGAATATATGTCCTGATCCGTATGTCGGAACAAGGTATAATTTAGGAACTATCATTGGCATGAAATAGGAAACGATCTCTCGATACATTGGTCTTCCTTTCATCAATGATGTGTACTATGACATTGGTACCCATGGTTATAGAAATAAGCTAAAAATGATGGGTGTTGTGGTTGATTCCAGGGACGGGTGAGTTTGTGGCAAGATGCCTAATTCTACTAAAGAAGGAATTTTGCTACGGTCCTGACTTACTTTCTTTAATCATGTCCAGTTTAATACTCTAAGATAGTCTATACATTATTGGTACATAAGGAATTTGGGTAAAATAGGTTAACGGGTAGACTATGTTTCTAAGTTCATATGAAAAATATGTATGCCAGAATGGCCTGTGATTTGGGACCTAATTCCTAACTGTCTGTTACCCATTTGAGGAATTTCTTGGGCCTAGATAGGAAAAATCTCTATTAGTTATATATTGTTAACACTTCTCAAAGACGAAGTAATAAACTTTTAGTTGTAAGTGGTCGGGCCAACACGGAAGGAAAGTTGTGTAGTGGATCTGAGCCGAATACATAGACCTTCTGCCTAGATAGGATAAAAAATTTGTTGTACTAGTTCTTAATCCTAATTGATCCTGATCTTCTGATTGATCGGAGTATAAAGTTTATTAGTAACTACCAGGATTAAGAATTTAATTCAAACCGTGAATACTTCGCTTATATATAGTTTCTCTACTTCGTATTCCCAATTGTAATAATTCATTGGGAAGGTAATTCTAAGGGGTGTATTAATTTATCCTAGCATTCAATCCGAGGGATATATAAGTTTTCTCTGAACGTGACTAGTTTCTAAGTCAAAACAGCTCTCCTAAGAGTTATTAAAGAAGCCTATAAGTATTAGGGGAGTTTAATGACGGAATGATGTCTCACTCCAGCCTAATCAAGCTAACTAGCTAAGTCTATCATTCAATTATCTTAGCATAATCAGTCTTTTACATTCCTTAGTATAACCAGTAACTTAGTCTTAACTTACGAGTAGTTGTAATCCAATAGTTGTAAGTCAAAGTCTATGCTCATATGCTAGATGATTCATATCATTTCTAATACAATGAATTATTTTATCACTTAGGGTCAAAGGTCGTCTGATTAGAATTGAGTTGCCCGAACTTAAATTTAATTACGTTTGAGCACTTTACACATGACCACATCAGTTAAGGAGGTTCTAGGGTTCACGTTATTAAATTATCGGATTCCCTATACTGTGATGAGGAGTATTCCTCCTTTATGCGTGTTCTGATTGACGGGATTACAGGGAGGTTGATTAGATACCTTAACACTTGTCATTTTATATTTTTAGAACACTCATGTATATCCTTTTGGTTTACTTTTGGAGTATACATGTATGTACATAACCTGGTAACATATTCACACTCTGGAGACATACAACAGTGTATATATGTTATACATACTATCACAGTCTTCCGCTTGTAAATTTAACCGTCTCTGGAGCGTGATATGCTGTTTTAGCTTAATCTCACTCATGTTTAATACATTATCACAGACAACATTTAATCATACATATCTATGTTGCATAAATAACATTTTGGAACTCGAGAGTTGGGTTTTTGCTCGACCCCCCGATTTTTGGGATGTTACAGATAGTATCAGAGCATGATTTGGATTAAACCGGGCCTGGGTTATGGTCACGCGACGTACGCTGTCGCTTCCTTTAACTTAGGTGGGTGTGCGAAGGGTCTAAAAACACTTATAAGATCGCAGATTCGCCAATAGGCGAAGTTTATTCATATCGATCGCGTGATCGAATCCGTAACGCATCTTGGGTCGCATGAAGCGACCTGAATAGCTCCTAGGTTGTAGGTAGTTGGGTTGAGACGTTCTTTGAACGATTATCAACCCGTAAATGTGAATCTTTGGGCCGTGGAACAACCACAACCCCTGCATTCAATCGCTAGAGCTTAAAAACCCCATTTCACCTAAATTCTTCAAAATTCTTCCTCTCACCACTCCATTCTTCAATTCTTTCTTATTATTTTCATGTTAGGCATTGATCCTAATGTGAAAATGATGTAAAATTATACTTCGACAAAATTTTACAGTGAATAGTAAAATTTCATGAAAACTGGCCATTAGGCCATTTTAAGTTTGCTTTATTTAGAAACTAATGGGCTAGATGGATGTATTAGCTCCTTATACCCCAAAATAATATGCTGCATGATAGGGTTTTGTATTCGGGATTACAGATTGGCCCCGAAAAGCCCCGAACACATGTTTGGGCCTATATAGGTTAATATACAATGAACCAAGGTGGGGCCCATAGTTATTTGGGGTCCCTGGACCATGGGAGACCACACCCATGTGGTCTCACCGGACGGTCGGCGATGCCATCGCCGGTTCGGCGATGCATCGCCGGCCACTGTGGCCCACTTGATCTGAAATCTTGGATCTGGGGGTATTTTAGGTAATACACACCCCTCAGGTGCGGTTCGTCCATAGAAAACCCCAAATAGGGGTACTTCCTTCACAAACAGCCCCTATCCAAGCCCCATTTTCATTTTTCAGCTTCGCTATCCCAAATCCGTGAATCCAAACCACTCCCAAACCCATTCTTGGTTGAAAACGATCCCACTCCATCACTCCATAGTGATTTGCAGCCCTCCCTCTTGCAAATCTTGTCGTTTGGAGCTCTTACAACCCTCAAAACGAGCTGAAATCGTGAGGATCTCCATTCTCCTTTTTTCTTCTCTTTTCTTTTTAAAAATCCAGCCTTTGGGAGCTTGAAGCATCCCTCTACATTGCTTAGATTTCATTCTGTCCATTTGGGCAACAATTTCTCTGCATTTCTTCCTCTTTTCATGGCTATTGTTAAGGTTGTTTCAGCCTTTTCCTCCCTTTCCATCGTCCTCTCTCTCATGTCCCTTTTATTTGATCCTTAAACTCATGGAAACCTGCTTACCCATCTCATTTCTCCACGTTCTTCGCTTGTTTGATTACCATTTTAAAATTTCTGTATTTTGTTGTTGTTAGGTAGAAAATGTGTTTGTGTTAGTGGTTTGGGCTTAGTATAGCCGAATTTTATTGAATGGAGTGCATGCCGTTCGTTTGTTGTAAGGTATTGTCCCTAGATTGGGAGTATTGTAACTCCCGGAATTTAGCCTACAAATTAATTTTTATCCTAACCCACCCTCCTACCAAGCATGCCACTTCCAATCCCGCCATGGCACTAGAAATGCTGTTCCATTTAATACAACTTAATGCTACTAGCCATATAGGCCGTTGGCGTTTTGGACCTAATGTTAGCACTCCTAGATTTGAAGGATCTGACTATATAGGAAAGCCAATTCTATTTAGATAATCTTGACCCTAAGCGATAGAGCAATTCCCTGTATTAGTAATGGTATGGAACCATTTACCGTATAATCTTAGGCTTTGGATTATAGCTACTGAGTTACAGACTAGCCTACTAGTTACCTTAAGTAGTGTAAAGCCTGTATATGCTAAGGAATTGTAGGTTAGATTTGGTTGAAGTAGAACCTTATTCCTTCGATAGATCCCCTTATGACTTATAGACTTCTGTTGTTGCCCATAGGAAAGAACCATTCACTCTTAGGGAAGACTTATAAATCCCTCAGGTCAAACTCAGAATAAACCAACAAACCCCTTAGAATTGCCTTCCCCAAGGGCTTATTGCATTCGGAAACGCAGAGTAAAGGAACTGCATGTAAGCGATGTATTCGTAGTTTGAATCGACTTCTTAATCCTAGTGGTTACCAATAAATCCAATGCTCTGATCAAGCAGAAGATCGGCATCGACTCAGATTGAGAATTGATACAATAAATCTTCTGTCCTAGCTAGATAGAAAGTCTATGTATCCGGCTCAGACCTACTACACAACCGTTCTTCTGTGATGGCCCAACCACTTACAACCAAATGTGATCACATTGCCTTTGGGAAATGGCGAGGACTTAAAGCCAGTAGAGAATTCGACATCTTGCCACCAACTCATACCTGCCCCTGAACTCAACCACAATAGAGATTAGGCTCATCTCTATCGCCATAGATGCCAATGCCATAGAACGCATCATTAGCAAAGGAAAACCACTGTAATGAGAGGTTGTTTCCTAATTCATGTCAAGGATAGGTCTTAAGTTGCACCTCATTCTGATGTACGGAGCGATGCATAGATTCTTGAACTTTAAGTAAAACTAAGTTTTAAGGGGGGTAGAACGTATTGAGTCCAATCCAGTGAGGTTAGTCGACGCTACCGTTCGATCAGAGTGGCGCAGCGGAAGCGTGGTTGGCCTCTTTCCCACTGGCCCAGGATCGAAACATTTGAGATAGGATGTACGTACAGTTAGGTCAATAAATAGGATTGACCCTTTCTTAGAATGTCAATACTAAAGTCTTACTAGATACTCCTTACCCTTCGCCAATTTCGGAGACGAAATTGTGTTTTAAGGGGGGTAGATTGTAACACCCCGGATTTTGGCCAACCTGGGATTAGACGTCCTTAGGCAATGGGTCAACTAAAACACCTGGGAAATCGCTCAGAACCCAATTTCATAGCCAAAGAAACCACTTAGGATTAATTCCTTTAGAAACTAAGCATAAGTTAGCTAGCGCAACGCTAGAGTAGTTGGGAAACAGTCCCTGATCACTTTAAATACATTCTACAAGACCCAAATCAAGTAGACCCAATGACTCTATAATACTCTATAACCTTGGATCAAACTCTAAGCAGGTTTGTTCTCTGGACCACTTTGAAATTTTATATTGGATCTAGACCGCACGTCGAAAGTCTGATGCCTACTATCTTAGACCGTTAGAACCGCCTAGCTGGACTTGACAATCATTTCGAAAATCAAGTCCAACCGATAATCACAGGCTATTTCATTGAGCCCGGACTGAAGAGAGTGTGAATAGGGACAGATTTGGAATTTGAAATTCAAATCTGGCACACGATTTGACGCGTCAGTATTGAGCGTTCTGACCGTCAGAATTCAGCCAAATTACACCCTTGGATCAGGAAAAATTTCTGTTTCATGTCATGAGACTTGCAGGCCTGATCTATGTGCGGTGACCGCTGAACTGAAACTGGACCGCCACGTGCGATCTGCGAACCCTACCGGACTGAAAACTTGATGTATGCTAGATCCAGTATGTATGAGCTTAAGTCCGACCGCATTTGACCAGGGGACCACCAGAAATGATCTTTTGGACCGAAATAACCACGATTTGGATATACCTCAAGTATATTTTGTTCCTGAGCCTATTTTGGCCACTTTTGGGCTTATAAAAGGGGTTGAAACCCTCATTCCTCTCTCCCATCCGAATTTGAGAAAAATTCTAGATTTAGAGAGAGAAAAGGTGAGAGTTTGTGAGAGAAGGTGGGAGGGATTTTCCTACCACCTGCTGCTACTGCTGCACGTGCTTAGGCGATGCACTCCAACCACTTTTTCGGTGATTTCTCCACATTTTCAGGTAAGAAAATACCCTAGAAGTTGCTGATTTGAGGTTCAATAGGATTCATAGCATGTTAGCTGATAGAACTTGTGTATTAGGTCGCCTGATCGCCGTAGACGAAGCGTATACGCTCCGTTCGAAATGATACATATATAAAGTGAAAGGTGCGGATTTTAGACACTTTGATTGACTGTTTCCAACGCTTTCAATGTCGTTTAATAGTAGATTATCGATGGTAACGCCGTTTGACATGTACAACATGCTGTCCATTTCCTGTTTCGTAAACCGATGAAGAATATGAGATTTAGGGCATTTTAGTCATTTGTAGGAAGTACTGTTTTCATGCATATTTTGCTGATGTGATTGACATGGTTTATTGTCGCATTAGAATGTTAGGAATACGTGTATAATTAGTTTGGCGAAGAGATTCGCCTAAATGCGCACTTCGGGTCGACATGCTATATGTAGACTTAAGTGTGTAGTGTAAGTGTTTGTATAAATGCTTGTATTAGTATGTATTGAGTTAAATGGTGTTATGAATTAGTTTGAGATTGATTCTCCATTAATAGACTGATGTAAATGATTTCCTACATATTAGCCATATGCATGATTTCATTATATGAATGAAATGCATGTGCTTGATGATTCACTTGAGTTGTATATTATAACATGTGCTTGATGATTTCATTATGATTTAGTTTGAGATTGAATTCTCAATTAATATGCTGATGGAACTAATTTCCTATACGTTGGCGATATGCATAATTTCATTATATGTATGAAAGGCATGTGTCAGATGATTTACTTAAGTTGTACGATATAACATGTGTTAACATGCTCACATGGTTGTATTTCATTTCCAATACTCTCATATGATTTGCTGATGTGATTCCATGTGTTTGGGACTATACCTAGTCCAGGCAGTCGGTAACCGAGCGAATTCGTGGTTGGCTTATCTTGGCCATGAAGGACGCGTCGATGAACGCGAGTCGTGTTTGGAGTTGGTGGCAGTGGTTAGGCCACACGAAGTGTTTTACGCACTTCATGTCATTCAACTTGAGATGCGATCGTGCTAGTCGAGCCCGTCAAGTAACCCGACTGGCCGTTGTATGTTCACCCTGCATGAGTCATAACTGCTTGAACCTAGGGTACTGAACTTACCATTGTAAACCCTGTTAACCATGGTACCTTGATCTACGAAGACTCATGAGCCGGGCATGGTGGTATGGGACACCGTGGTCGAGCTGTCGGCCTACGCTGGGGCCACAAACCTCCCCGTAGTGACCAGTGAGCACCTAGTCTCGTGAGCAGATTATGGTGGTATGGGACACTATATTCTTGCTGTCGGCCTACACTAATCAGGCGACGAGTCCTTTGTAGTGACCGCGAGCGTATTCTGAGTCTACAGGAGGCGACGACCCTTCCATAGCAGTAGAGTATAGTAGGCCTGTATTGATAAGGTGATGGGGGAGCGGAGCAACGAGTGCGTGCAACAGCCCTGGCAGCCCTTGCAGCGACCTACAAAATATATATCGTATGAGATACTAGGAGTGACGACCCTAGACAGGATCTGTGTTGGGATTGATATAAGGGAAGTACCTTAGTTTCCCAATCCTGCTGTTTGAATAGACTAATAACAACTCAGAAATCATATCACCATAACATTGCATGTGCCTGGAAGATGTGGAGCACTTGAGGGTCGATTGCATGCCGCGGTCGTAAGATGGTGCCGTATGAGGGAGATCGTCGGTGAGGGCATACATCACGTCATGTCATATTGCATTAACAACAGTATTAGGATTGTCTGATTTACTGCTTTACTATTATCGCATGATTGATTTGAGAACATGTTAATCTTTGCTCTCTCATCCCACTGAGTTGATCACTCACTCCCACGTTACGGGATGGTGTTTCCGGATACCCACCAGTCCCTATTGTGATTGCAGATGATGGCGCGGCCTGCGAGGCGGAGCTAGACTTGATGATAAGGAGGAGGATTCCTCCTTTATGCGTGTTCTGATTGACGAGATTACAGGGAGGTTGATTAGATACCTTGACACTTGTCATTTTATATTTTTAGAACACTCATGTATATCCTTTTGGTTTACTTTTGGAGTATACATGTAACCTGGTAACATATTCACACTCTGGAGACATACAACAGTTTATATATGTTATACATACTATCACAGTCTTCCGCTTGTAAATTTAACCGTCTCTAGAGCGTGATATGCTGTTTTAGCTTAATCTCACTCATGTGTAATACATTATCACAGACAACATTCAATCATACATATCTATGTTGCATAAATAACATTTTGGAACTCGGGAGTTGGGTTTTTGCTCGACCCCCCGATTTTCGGGATGTTACATAGGTTTAATTTAATCCAAATCATGCTCTGATACCATCTTGTAACGCCCTAAAAATCGGAGGTCGAGTAAAGCTCTACTCCCGAGTTCCAACGCATCACTTATGCAACATAGATAATGATGATTGAATGTTGCCCATAGTAGTACATTTAAACATGAGTGGGATTATACTAAAACAACATATCATACTTCAGAGTTAATGTAATTTAACAAGAGAAAGACTGAAATATATGCATTTAATTATGAAAATATTTCACAAAGTTCTGAGTATGAGTATGAAACTGGGCTAAATATATACATGTGTTGTTTCTAACCATATAAAAATATAGGAAGTAAATGTGTTCAACTAAACAAGTATCCCAGTAGACCATGTGCATTGATATGAGATCCACATAGATCCGCCTAATAGTTGAATGTAAGAGAATCCTTCCTCCTCGCCTACGAAGTCCAACTTTGTTGTATAGACCTAGCCATCACCTGCGTCTAAATCAAAGATTGGGTGGTGTTTTAAAACACCGTCCCAGGTGAGAATGAGTAGCTAATTTAGTGGAACTATAAAGTAAAAGTTAATATGTTATCAATTTATTCAAGCAGTATTGATAAAGCAGTATAACAACCAAGTCCTATGTATTCTTGTTAATGCAGGAATGATATGTTATAATGATGTATGCCCTTGCTTGCACTGCCTCAGTGATATTATCTCACGATCGCACATGCAATACTCCTGGTAAATATTTTCTTCCTTGCTAAAGCACCGTGCAATGCGATGTATGGTCATGTTAGTCGAGTTCTTAATTAGGTCTATTCATACAGTAGGTTCGGGAAGCTAAGGCACCTCCCTTTATATCACTACCCAAACAATGATCCATCTAGGGTTGTCAATCCTAGTTAGTCACATACGATAGGTAAGTTCATGAGTTTATACTAGTGGTTGTTATGGGAGGGTCGTCACCTCAACGTAGACCACCAACGCCTTACCAACTGGCAATCTATTTTTGAAGGCTCGTCACCGGTTGGGGACCACAGCCTAAATGCGCCGAGGTAGGCCTATTTATACTCAAGGTCACTACGGTAAGGCTCGTCACCTTAGCGTAATTCTAGTGTATACTTGAGGCCACTATGGGAAAGGCTCGTCACCTCAGCGTAGGCCGACAGCTCGAATACAGTGTCCCATACCACCGTATTCGGCTCAGGAGTTTTGAGTTGCTCAGTAGTCACTACGGGGAGGCTCGTCACCCCGGCGTAGGCCGACAGCTCGACCACGGTGTCCCATACCACCATGCTCGGCTCATGAGTCTTAGTAGATGGAGGTACCAAGGTTAAACGGGCTTTTCACTGGAAGTTTGGTACCTTAGGTTCAAGCAATAGCGTCCATACATGGTGAACATACATTGGGTCAATTGGGTTACTTGAGATACTCAACTGGTACGAGCGTACATTGAATTAATCGACATGGAGCACATATGCACTCCTCGTAGCCTAACCACTTTCGATAATTAGCGTACGACTCGGATTCCTCAAACATATCCATCGTGGCTAAAACAGTTTGGCCACCGATTGTAAACCATTACTGATTGCCTGGACTACATCGTAGCCCCAATCACACTCCAAGTAATAGCATCCCCAAATAGCAGTCATAACAGGATTTAGCAATCAACTCATGCATTTCAATCTTTTGAGCATTTTATAAACACATAATGAACATGACATCACACGTGTATATTTCATACATAAATCATTAAGCCTAATGTAAATTACATGGAAAAATCTATTCGAATCACTAAGATAATTGAGGATCTTATCCCAGCACCTTTAATAAATACATTTCATCGAACAATTACTCATTCAGGTATTTTATCAAATGCCTATACTACACACTACAACATACATGTAATATACTATATTATGACGAATCCTTTCACAAAGGAGTTACCACACATACAACGATCATGTATTTTCAATTTAACAAGCATGAAAAGCACAAATCCTAATTCATTATTCAATCAAACATCTCAACAAACACATAGAATGCATAAAAATCAACATAGTACACATATATATGTAATATACAAAAAATATTGTATTTAAGCACGTGATAGAAATTAAGTCAGTCATAAATCATTAACTGACATTGAAAACCTTGTAAACCATAACCTAAATGTTTATAATCTGCACCTTCCGCTGGTAAACCCGTACCGAGCTCATTTTGAACACTACGTCACTGTCTACATCACAACGGTAACCTAGACCATGAAATAGGTTAGCTATTTCGCCATTTACTCTATTTGCTTCCCTAAATCAAGATTAGCATTAGGATTTCTTATCCAAATCGGAATCGAAATAAGTTGTGTAGCGTAAGAGAGAGGTGTATCGGCACGTGGTGTGGTGGGAGAAGATCCCAACAATGATCTCCAAGAATCCCTCTTCCTTCCTTCCTCTTTTCTCTCCTTTTCTCTCTCTCCCTAAGGGTTTTGAGTAAATTCGTGTATGAGGGAAGTGGGGTGAGATAAGGACCTTATATAGGCCCAGAACTGATGCAAATGGCCCCAGGGCCATGGTATACTTAGGTTATAGCTAAATGATGTCTGTTTCTGATGAACAGGACCCCTCTAGAGGCCCATTACCTGCACACGGTCAGGGGCAAGTTCCCTGACAAGGCATCTATGCCAAGTTAATATTTTGATCTGATCGGATCAGTGGATTGACCGTGGAGGACCAGTTTCAGTTCAACGGTCACCGGTACTCGATCCGGGCCACAAGTACGCTGACATGTGTTGAAAATTTTTCCTAATCCGAGGATGTAATTGGGTCAGAATCTGACGGTTTGAAACCTTAAAATTGGCCTGCAAGAGAACGGCTCAATTCACTTAAGTTTCAATTCATTTCTTAAAGATATACTCGTTTCTCACACACTTCGCTCAGGGATCAAGTTGTGCATTTCTAGACACTATATGAATTTGATTTCTGAGATGGTATTCAAGCCTAGTAAGGCAGTCATAACCATTTAGTTTTGTGATAATTAGACTTTTGATGCACAGTTTAGGTTTGATACGAAGTTTCAAGATGGTCCCGAGAGCAACTGGGTTTTGAGATTGATCCCGGATTTCTAGGTAATGTTGGGTTAGTGAATCTAATAGTTTTGGTCCTTTTGATTTCTATAAAAAGTGGTTCAAGCTGAATCCATTAATTGTTTAGTTTAATACTTAACCAAATTTCACCCTAATTACGATAGAATAAGGTCCTAGGGCAGTTCCATGCCTCTTTTTAGCACTTTTGGGTAGTATATTATTTTAATTATTTTTTTAATAGTTCTTCATCAAGTTCACTTAGTCTTCACCAAATTTCATTATATTTCCTATTGTATAAAAATTCTAAAAGCAACAGCTGTCCAAATTAATAATTTTCGGACAGTTGTCACCTCAACCTAGATATAATTATAATATATTTTTTTTCTTATTTTTATATGAAACTAAACTTATCAATCTTCAATCTGGCTTTTGAATCACCTAAATCAGAGTTATAACAAGGGAGATATAACTTTTTAAAATCGATCGAAAAGTGTAGAAAATCTGCAGCGAGGGTCCACCGATTTTTGGTGCACCGCGGTGCGCCGCAGTCATTGCAGTGCCACCGGGGTCTGCTGGACTATGGGCGAGGTGCCTCCCCAGTCCGCTGTCCTATTTGGTGGTGGTTTCGCCACCCGATATTTGAAACGGGTGTAATTTGCAACCCGGAATGAGTTATTCGATGTGCAGTATATGATTTTAGGGTAGGAGAAACTAATCTATCTAATTAACCTATTTATTTCATCAGATTCCATAATTTTAATGGTCAAAAAACTAATTTATTTATATATTTACTATTTATAGTAAATTTTTAATTTAAGTATTGTTCTTCATCATTTAAACTTTAGGATTAGTGTCTAATATGAAAGTACTTAAAAAAATTTGGAGAATAAGGTGGTGAAAGTTGAGATTTTGAAGGAAATGGGTTGAAAAGGGATTTGAGGCTTTAGGATTGAGTTTTGATAAGTCACTTAAGATGTTATGATCGACTCATTTCCCAAGGACATCTAACTCTAGGTTGGTAAAAATTCGGGATGTTGCACAATGGGCCTCAACCCATGGGTCCTAATACATCATAATGGGCCCCAAATACATTACATCAGGCCTTATACACATCAAGGTGGGCCTCAACAACGGGCCTCATTCACATCAAGGTAGGCCTTAACAACACTCCTCATACACATCAAAGTGGGCCTCGATAATGGGCCTCATACATATTAAGTGGGTCATATCAACGGGCCAAATCAAATGGGCTTCATGTATATCAATCAGGCCCACCCTTATGTATTTTTGAGATCCAACCTATTCATAAGTTAATATAGAGGTAGATGAAGTGAAAGCAAAAACATCAGCTTAATCGGAACTACCGTGGCCCTTAAGAAGTTTTGAACGGTGAATGCTTTGAACGGTGAATGCCACTGTCCCCACTATTTTTAATGGTAGGGTCTACTTAAACTATAGATCTGTCTCATTTTTAGTCTCAAGCCTGTAAGACAAGCTTGCCAAATGGTTGGACGGTTTGGATGCAACACATGCATCATGGTGGGTCCCATAGATGGACATCGTGGATAAGGCGGGTAGGACCCACAGAACTTGGTGATGTCATGTACACCAGCTATATAGCTGGTATGTGGCACTCCAGTCAATTTGCTTCATAGGGTGGGTCCACACATGTGGCCCATCATAACATTTATTTTCCATCCAACGTTGATAAGGTCATAAAGACCAAAAAAATAATTAAATAATTAAATATTATAATTATCCAAAAGCCCTGTGACTAGAGGGTCTCAATGATAGATGTTCAATCCATTGTTGATGTAGTGTGGTCCACCCGACTTCTGCATACGACTAATTTGTAGGGGGCCCGCAACAAGAAGGGGCCCATCCAATGCACGATATTGATGTTTACAGACATCACGGTGGGGCCCACTACTGGGAACCATGCCCCTTGCTCCCACCTACGCAGCAGCACCTACGCAGCAGTAGGACGCTACTACAGCGTCCTATGGACGTGCAGCAGTAGCGTCTGCTATTGATGTTTTATATTTTTTTTTTGAAAAATTAGTTTTTTTGGGGTTTTTCCTAGGTGGGACTTACATCCGAAAAATCCAAACCATCCATTAGACTTCATGGCTCGAGACCGTCCAAAAGAGTCCAATATCCAGTATGTTTTGGCGAATAAATAAAATCAAGGTGGGTCTTAACTGATTTGAACGGTAGAAATCATAGTTTTCTATGGTATGGCCTGCTTGATTATTGGATTAACTTCATTTTTTCGGCTCAACGCCTAAAATGAGTTGGGGAATGGAATGGATGGAGTGGATTAGATTCTTACATCAAGGTGGGGCCTACATGAGCAGCACCACTTAAAGTTTTGAACCAAAGCTAAAATTCTTACTTTGAAGTTCATGTCAGTTCACACTTCACAGTGTAGCAACGTCCAGCGTCCCTAAACACTGGACAGTTTGCATTCAACACAATTTCAAGGTGGGCCCCACCTACGAGATGGATTGATTAAAATTCATGCTTCATGATGGGCTCCATCCGGGTGCGCCACATGGCCACATCATCACACATAATAAAAAAATGAAAGAGAGGGGGAGAGAGAGAGAGTGAGATAATCGTGTGATGGAGGGACCTCGACACTATGGGCCTTCCTTTTCAAGCATTCAATCATACATCAAGTGAGTCCCAATACATGTGGGCCCACCAAATCAAATCAACAGTAGAGATTTATTCTCCACCAAAATGAAAGGTCTAGATGACCCTATTTATGCAAGGAAAATAAACATCAAGATGGGGTCCATGGAGAATGAAATAGCGGTGTAGACCGCTTGAGTTGAAGTAGGAATATGTCAATATATCCTAGAGGGGGGTGAATAGGACTTTTTAAAGTTTTTATGAATTATTAAAAATTCTTATCACACTAATCCTATCACAGAGTACAGATTAGGATTACTCAAAATTAACTCTACTGGCTTCTAAGCCTGGTAGAGGATCCAATCACAAACTGTTTAAGAGACAAACAATTTATAGATGAGATTGTGATGGATATGACTGTGTGTGCATAAGATGTGATTTCAGATAATCATATATAAAGGCATGTAAGGTAATCACATAAATGAAAGACAATATCAATCTCAAACACAGTCATTTTATAATGGTTCGACGACTTTTCTACTCCACTCCCGGCTTCCACACTCAACCCTTGAGTGACTGGATTTCACTAAGGAGGTTTCCCATGGTTCACCTCAAACCTAAGGTTTTAAATCAGGTTTACCTTCAACCTTTACAGAGGTTTCTACTCAGTTCACCTCAAACCCTGGAGTTTTACTGACGTACTCCTAAGCAGATGTTTATGCCCACACATAGTAAGGGTTCACACAATACACCCGAAGGTTTCTACTCGGTTCGCCTCTAACCCTGGAGTTTTACTGGCGTACTCCTAACCAGATGTTTATGCTCTCCACAGAGCAAGGGTCCACACAACGCACCCCGCACGTACACTCCTGTCTGAGGCCTCCTTCGAGGACTTCAAAGGGTGAGCAACACTTAAAATCCAATCCTAGAAAGGAATGATCACAAGTGTCCTCTGGACTCTAGATACTTACAAATAAGTTAATGAGTCCCATTCAGCGCAATGTTGAAGATCTCCTCCTTGATGTTGAAGGGTCTTCAGCTCCCTTGATCCGTCCCCAAAAGATATATTGATACTAAGCTTTAGGTTGGGTCAAGGTTATGATGGAATACTACTCTCTAAAGATTTTTCAATTAAGAAGACAGAGTGGTTCCAATCATCTATGCATTCAAGGCATCCCAGTTTAATGATTAAGGTTATACATGGAGATCCTTGAATGCAGAAGTTCATTCTCCAATCCACTCTATGAGATATCAATGATGAGGGTGGATTGGAGGATGAACTTCCTGAGAGAAAGGGCTTAGGTAAATGATACGAAGGTTAGAACTCTCAAAAGCACTCTCTTCTTTCTCTACCAGTAATAAAGACTAATCTCTCTATATATAGGCAAAAAGTTTCAACGGATATAAACGGTCATAGATATGACAGAGTTCGATATCATCGAGTAGGCGTCGATATGATCGAGCGTATACTCTCGATTGTATCGGTAGACCTTTCAATGATACAAACTCAATTGTCATTTCACTTTTGGGAACCTTCCGCCTACTGGTCGATGGGATTGAGACACACATCGATGTTATCGGATTTCGAACTCCGATTCCATCGAGCGATGGATCGATCTATCGACAGATGAAATCAAGAGAGAATCCTTAAAGAATCTCAGGTTTAACAGATATGATCGGGGGACAGTCGATGTCATCAGAATTTGTACATCGATCATATCGAAGACCATGTCGATGGGATCGATAAATCGTATAGATTTACCTTTAAGCTATTGGCCGATTTATGTCCGGACTCGATCCAATCGACGAGGTCTCGATATGATCAATATACGAATATCGATTTATCGACAGATACCCCGATCAACATAAAAAAAAATTCATGCTGGTGAAAATAAGCGCCCACAATCGATATGATCGATTGACTTCCGATATGATCGATATTTGAGTTTAGATTGAATCGGACAGTCATCGATATATCGAAGCATATGTTAGCTTTCTTTAGAAAAATAGGGGTGTCGTAAAGCAGTCTGTCGATATTATCGATCCACTTTAGATATGATCGATATTCGAATATCGATGATATCGACTATCAAGTCGATATATCGATAAATCGTCCAGATGATTGTTTGATTGCTGGACGCTTTTTGTCCTCACTTCGATTGTATCGATTGATATCCCGAGGACATCGACAGAGCTGGTCGATTATATCGAAGGGGTAATCGATATAATCGACAGTGTAAGAAAAACTATAAAGATTTTCCTTTTTGATAAAAAGTTTTCTTACACAGAAACCTTGAGATGTTCTAGTTCTTTTTAGGGGTTTTAATCACCTGGTGTTTTGGGACATGGGATGTGAGGCTATGATTTACCTATGGCGAGCTTCCTCACATCGAGTTGAGGCAGACGCTTGACTTGATCTTTCTGTTAGGTGCTGTTGTCTGACTGACTCAACTAACAACGTAATTGACAAACCAGGGCACGTAGTAAGTGTACTTTCAGAGAATGACCCCATCATGGAATGATCATGAGCATCAAGGTGGGCCATCGGCCACATCTAGGGTCCAAAGTGAGATTCATACCATCAATCGGTAGGCCTCACTTAGCCCATCATAAAAACATAAAAACATAAAAATCTAGGCTTACGAAGCACCCACCATTCGATCTTCTTGGTCCGATGGAACGTCGATCTCCTTGTACTTCACTTTAATGGAGATGATGAGAAATGAAGGGATGAGATGATAGATCTTGGGGGTAAAAAGTGGGCCACACAACACTCACTTTTCTCTCATGGAATAGCTTGGACATCCATCACTCGTTGCTTTGAATTTTTATATTTGAGAAAGAGAGAGAGAAGGGGTTGTAAGGGAGAGGTGATGGATGTGAGTGATGGGGTGATGAGAAGTTGTACTTGACATGTATGGGTGTGTAAGAGAGAGAGTGAGAGAGAGCTGACTTTGGGGTTGCTTGTACTTGACATGAGGTGATTAATTGATTGATTGATTGATAGGACATGATGTAGAGATTCTCTTGAGAATGCAAATGCGTGGTGTTTTCCTCGAACTGAACGCGGGCCCACATCTCCTGACCAGGGTATCGCCTCGGTGCGTAATACACGACATCGAAACCACGGCGACGTCGCAATTGTATAAGTCTCGGATTAAGCTGACTCAAATTTACGGGATATAACTTAAGGTCGCACGCAAATGTCGATTATAGGTCGCGAGTTACCGAAATTCAATGAGAAGGATCGCAGGAGTTGAAGGAACAGTATGGACTAGGATACGGGCCTTACAGATAGTATGGTTCTCTCCAGAATTTTGTCCCCTCCCTTAATGGTAGACTACACGATGTAATCAATAAAAAAAATCTTTTCTCTTGTAGTGAGTGATTCTGCATCCGCCTTGTCTGTTCTGTTTTGTAACGAGGCAGACAGAAATGAAAGTAATTAATTTTAGCGTCGGAGGAGATGACATCTTTCGCCCAGTCATAGGACCTCTTCATCATAGCTCTCTTTTGGAAAAACTAGAGTGAAATATAAGAAGGATGGATGTAAGCTTTATTTGACACTTCAAAGGTCCAAAGGAAATAAACACCAAGCCAGTCGAGGAAATAATGTTATGACATATAGGTAGAAGCGGAGCCGACAGAGGGACTTTTTATGTGAGAGGCAATCTCTCTGAAACCTCTATAAATTGAGCATAGAGCAGGAGGAGTAAGGGAGTATTTGACCCCTTCAGCCATAGCACCGGCTACCACGAACAATGAGGGGCGGATGGCATCTGCTGACTTAGAGCTGGGAAAAACCACCATGCTTAGCCAGTAAGCGATAAACACTGTAAGTTCTCCATAAATAGAATATTCAACGTGTTCTTTTATGCCCCTGCAAAGACATTCCAGTTCTCACGAATGGTTTCCATTAAACCTGGAAGAAAAAGGGAAGCAGGTGAAATCGAGATTATGTATCAAGGTGCAATAAAAACATTAATTTGAAAAGAGGGAAAATTACCGAAGAGCTCTGCTGAAATGGGCTAGCCATTGCACAGGGTGAATCTTGTGGATGTTCGGAAACTTGGACATGTCTTTAAAGAGTTCAGTGGTTGTTTTTGAGATAGAGGCGATACGGTCAAGAGAAGAGACAAAGGCTAGTTCATCATTGGTGGGGACAAATTCATCAAAGAATTTTTCAGTCATCGGAAGACTGGTGATCCTATAAATGTCTCAGAGCATAATGCTCATTTCTCATTCGGAAAGGTGGAAAGAATAGGAAGAAGGGCACCAATAGTTGAGAAAAACCTTTAGAATGGAGGATTCCTTGTAAAAAGGCTGAGATGTTGCTTCAATCATGGTGTAGATGTCAATCTTGGAAAAAATTCGTACATGTTTTGCTAGAATTTCTATGGCCCATTTAGAGTAATAATTGTGGGGAGTTAGGAGACCTCTTGTTATGAACTCTTCTGGACTCCGGATAAGGCGACGGTCGCTGAAACGCTGCTGGAGCGTCTCATAAAAACAGGTCGAATATAGTCTATGGAGATCATAGGATGGAGTATGGAAAATCATAGAGTGAATGTCACTGATTTGTTGTCTCGATTTTTTTGGCTACAGAATGCCTTCCAGTAGTCCTCGTTCCCTGAATGACCAAGACTCTGTGTAAGCTAATCTTTCTACATTTAAATGATCTATAAGCTCACAATTCAGGACGAAATGGTGACGATAGATGCTTACTGGGATCACCACAATACCTTGCTTATAAGGGTTGTCAAATTTTATAATACCCTTGATTGCACGGACTGATTCCCAAGAGTTATGAAGTTTCTTCTAGTTGTACTCCTTGATTTTCTCCTGAAATTCTTAAGCCTTGTTTCGGCGATCTTCTTTCATCGAGAGGGGGGAGGAGTATCTTCCCTGGTAGGAGGCTTTTGGTTGATAGTCTGATGGTGCGCTGTTGTCTTCAGCCATTGCTCTCAGTCGTATTCACGACCATGTTTGGGAGGTCTTTCAAGATCGCCCATTATAATGACTTTATGAATGGGGGATGATAGCGTCTTGATACATTCAGTGGACTCAAAGGTGGGGAGTACTGGCTCTTTAATATAGGCAGGGCACGTAGCGGTTGTTTTAAAGTGCTTGCACGAGGGTCGGATTGGAGACGATGGAGATTCTGTCTCTTCAGATTCCACGGCTTGAAAAGACGTGGTAGGGTTTAACAATTCTTAGTGGGAAGGCTTATCAGTGGGAGGATTAACAAGGATATAGGTTCTTTTTGTGCGGGCCATGATAAAATGAAGAAGTTCAAAAATTAGGCTAAGTTTGAGAAATTGGCCAAGTGTCAATTGCTCGGGTCGTACAACCGATCTTAGGTTGCGCAGGCAGCGCAACACAACAATTCCTTGTGTGAACAAAGAAACGTTGCGCAGGTCGCGAAACAAATGTTGGTTGGGCGGGGAGGAATTAGAGAAGTAGAGTTTCACTGAAGAGTGAAAAGTGAAGAAATGAAATCCAACCAACTATTTATAGAGGATGAGGTTGAGTATGGTACTCGGGCGGCCGTTGCATGGGTCGCGCAACATATTCATAAAACAAGATTTTTTTAATCTTAATTCTTTGATTTTTATTTTCAAACGATCAAGGGGGCATCTGTTGAGGCATTAAAAAAATGAAGAAAGCTTGAAAAGGAGAAGATCAAAAGAGGAGTTGAAGGAATAAGGAAAATAGAAGTAAATAAAAATATCATGAATAGTAATTACGCGGGTTGTGCAACCAGTAATTGATTGCGTGGACCACGCAAACAATTTCATGCATTATACGAGTTGCGTGATATTTTCTCTATTGTGCAGACTGCGTAAGTGATTTCCCTGTTGCGCTGGTTGCGCAACCAAGGTCAGATAGCAATTATTATGGACGGTCGGATATGATGCAAAGTGGGCCCCATGGCTCAAAGATCGAGGGTTCACACGCGTGGAGGCCTATAAATACCCCACTCCTCTCATTTGAGGGGAAGAAGAATTTTGGAAGAGGAGCAGAGCTCTGAAAGAAGACTGAAGGTGAGAAGAGGAAGTCAACCACTAAATTGGTTACGCGGGTCGCGCAACCACTAAATTGGTTATGCGGGTCGCGTAACCAACAACTTGTTGCATGGGTCGAGCACTAGGTCACCATGTGGCCAATTATAAAAAGGATTAAAATGCTGTCGAAATCGTCCAGTTTGATCTTCATTGCTCCAAGTTCTCCTTTTATGCAAAGGACAAGCTCAAAAGGGGAGAAGTTGAATGATTAAATTGGCACAACATTCCTCCTAAGGAGATGACCGAAGCAACTGTTGAAATGCTACCGAATTTAAGATTCGACATTCGAATTTTGTTAATTTCAATTCATGTATTTTAAATGGTTTATCTTAGAATCAAGGGATAGTAAAGGATGTAAATGAATTCAGTATTAATAATACGATAATCATTCTTCATATACTCTTTTTGTTATATTCGAATAAGATAATTTTTCCTCAAATCGAATACATTTATTTTGAACAAGAAATAAATGCATTCAATTTGGGAAAAAATTATCTTATTCAAATATAACAAAGAGAGTATATGAAGAATGATTATCATATTATTAATATTGAGTTCATTTACATCATTTAGTATCCCTTGATTCTAAGATAAATCATTTAAAATATATGAATTGAAATTAACAAAGTTTGAATGTCGAATCTCAAATTCAGCAGCATTTCGACAGTTGCTTTGGTCATCTCCTTATGAGGAATGTTGTGTCGATTTGATCATTCAACTTCTCCCCTTTTGAGCTTGTCCCTTGCGTAAAAGGAGAACTTGGAGTAATGAAGATCGAACTGGATGATTTCGGCAGCATTTTGACCATTTTTATAATTGACCACATGGTGACCTGGTTGTGCAACCTGTGCAACAAGTTGTTGGTTGCACAACCCGCATAATCAATTTAGTGGTTGCGTGAAATCTCTGACTTCCCCTTCTCACCTTCAGTCTTCTTTCAGAGGTCTGCTCCTGATGTAGAGCGGGTCGCGGACAATTTCATGGCCAAGATGGATCAGAAAAGGCACGGTCGGCGACAAAAGTGATCCGGACCATCGGACCTTAGATCGGGCGTATCTCACAATCTGGAATGAGTTATTTGACGTAAAATATATGAATTTAGGGTAGAACGAGCTACTTTAGCCAACCAACCCCGCTATGCCAGGTTACGCAGCCCGGATTTATGAAATATCCCCTGATCGACAGTCGTTTCCCTGTTTTATTTTTGTTTTTACTATAAATAGTAAGTTTTAGTTTGATTATAACTCTTCATCCGTTGGGCTTTAGGAGTTGTGTCCAATATGAAAAGTGCTTAGAATAATTAGGAGAACGGTTTGGTGAAGCCAAATAGGACACTTACTATTTTTGGCCAAAAACCTTGTGCACTAGTAGACATCACGACCGTCTATAAATAGTAAGTTTACTATTTATAGTAAGTTGCGAATTCTAGGAGTTTTAGTTGTAGTTTGAGTCTGATTTCTTTCTTATTGCTTGGTTCCCTTATTTAAAGGGTTGTGAACTCAATTTTAGAAATTCATTAATCAATTTTGAATTTATTAGAAATTATTCTTATTTTCTACTTTCTTTCCTCGTGGATTCGAGAAGTCTCTGTGAGGAGTCCAGAGAAGTTCCGTGGATTCGGAATATTTATCATCTTGAGGAAGACAGTGCTCGACCTCACGTACTTCCCTGCATCAGTTTGGTATCAGAGCGAGATTTCTCCTCGGATCGATGGCTTCTAACGACGGGTCGGGCAACAATCCCATGGGCGGTGCCCCAGGGAATTTACCTTTAACGGCGGCAGTTTTCGAAGCAACCATGCAAGAGAATCGACAAGCCATGTAAGGGCTGCAGGCTTCTATGGACCGCATAGCGAATCTCTTGGCAAAAACCCTAGGGTAACTCTGTGTTCCTGGTGGTAATCTTCCACCATCGATTGTTGAAACTCACAATCGCCCTAATCGCAGGATAGTACTAGCAATGCATCCACAGGTCATTCCTGAGGAAGGGGCCTCCAGTGAGGAGGAAATCGATGATATAATCTTTCAATACCCCAGACAAGGTAACGATCGAGTAAATCGGACAGATCGAGAATTTAAGATGTGGGTTGATATTCCTAACTTCAATGGCCAACTACACATTGAGGTTTCCTCGATTGGCTTTCTGAAGTTGAGTGATTTTTCGACTACATGGATATCCTTGAAGCAAAGAAGGTCAAGCTTGTGGCCTACAAGTTGAAAGGAGGAGCTACATCTTGGTGGGAACAACTGCAACTCGCACGAACTAGACAAATGAAAGTACCAATCCACACATGGCAGCGGATGAAGCAGCTATTACGTGCCCAATTCCTCCCTAGCGATTACGATCAGGTATTATTTCAACAATACCAAAATTATCGATAGGGTAGTCGGTCGGTGAGAGAATACACAGAAGAATTTTACCGCCTGACAGCGCGTAATAATTTATTGAGATTGAATCGCAGCAAGTCGCCCGATTCAACGGTGGACTGCGTATGACGATCCAGGATTGGGTCCAGATGCAGCCCGTCTGGACGATGAATGATGAGATCAAGTTGGCTACTCAGGCAGAAGCACAACTTGAACGTTATGGCTACGCTCGACCCCGGCCTGACAACTGCTATCGTTATGGCCAACCGGGCCACCTATCAAATACTTGTCCCAGCGAAAGGTGGCGAACCTCACCATCAATGATGGTAGTGCTGATAACGCCGATGAAGATCCAGATGATGAAGAGCAGGATCAAACCACCGAGGGCGAGGTAGATGAATCAAGTTGGGTTCAGCAAGATCACGGCGAGTCACTCGTCGTGAGGCGGTTATTATATGCTCCAAGAAAAGAAGTGCATCCACAAAGGCATAACATCTTCCGCACTAGGTGTACGGTGAATCGAAAGGTTTGTGACATGATTATTGATAGTGGCAACAGTGAGAATATCATCTCCAAGGTCATGGTGGAGAAATTACAATTGAAAACAGAGTGTCATCCCTCTCCATATACAATCGGTTGGATCAAGAAGGTCAGTGAAACAAAGATAACTGAACGGTGCACCATATCCTTTTCAATTGGTAAACATTATAAGGATGAAGTAGTATGCGATGTGGTTGACATGGAAGCATGTCACATACTACTCGATCGACCCTGAAAATCTGACCGTGATGCCACTCATAAAGGGCGAGATAACATATATATCTTCGTCAAGGATGGCCGGAAGACCATATTGGCCCCTATAGATCCAGAGGGACCACCTGAAACTTCTAAAGTGGAGGGTCATTTTCTCTTAACCATACGGGACTTCGTGGAAGAATCCAAAGAAACAGGACAGGCTTATGCATTAATTGTAAAAGGGAAAGAACTCGAGCCTACCATCATCCCTGAAAGACTAAAGCCATTAGTACATGAATTCAAAGAAATCTGGCCTGATGACCTTCTCGATGGGTTACCTCCCATGCGAGATATCCAACACCATATCGACTTTATCCCCGAGTCCAATCTACCCAATCGGCCTCATTATCGAATGAGTCTGAATGAGTGCGAGATTCTTCAAGGGCAAGTGGAAGAGTAGATCCGTAAGGGTCTTATTCGAGAAAGCATGAGTCCATGTACTGTACCAGCTCTGTTAACTCTAAAGAAAGATGGGAGTTAGCGCATGTGTGTCGACAGCCGAGCCATCAAAAAAATCACCATAAAGTACAGGTTTCCTATACCCCGGTTGGACGATATGCTGGGCATGTTAGAGGGTGCCAAAATATTTTCTAAATTGGATCTGAGGAGTGGCCATCATCAGATTCGAATACGACCGGGTGATGAGTGGAAAACGGCCTTTAAGGCCAAGGAGGGATTGTATGAATGGATGGTCATGCCCTTCGGTCTTTCGAATGCGCCTAGCACATTCATGAGATTGATGAACCAAGTTCTGAAACCTTTCATTGGACGATTCGTTGTGGTGTATTTCGATGATATTTTGATATACAGTCAAGACGAAACTACCCATATGGAACACCTCAAAAAGGTCCTTCAAGTGCTTACTGAAAATAAACTGTATCTCAATTTAAAGAAGTGCAACTTCATGACTAATAACCTATTGTTTCTGGGTTTTATCGTAATGTCCACGGGCATTCGAGTGGATGAGGAAAAGGTGAAGGCAATCAGAGAATGGCCAGTTCCCACAAATATTCACGAAGTGTGAAGTTTTCATGGACTGGCGACATTCTATCGTTGGTTCGTGAGAAATTTCAGTACTATTGTGTCACCAATCACAGATTGCATGAAGAAAGGGCAGTTTCAGTGGACTGACGAAGCCGACAAGAGTTTTACCGAAATCAAGCGCAGATTATCTACGACCCCGGTTCTTATACTTCCTAACTTCGACAAACTGTTTGAAGTCGAATGTGATGTCTCATATGTCAAAATTGGGAGAGTTTTGTCTTAAGAAGATAGGCCGGTAGCCTTTTACAGTGAGAAACTTAGCGATGCATGCAAGAAGTGGTCTACATACGAGATCGAGTTATACGCGGTGGTCTAGGCACTGCGACATTAGCGACATTATTTAATTCAAAGGGAATTCATACTTTACACGGACCATCAAGCTCTCAAATTTATTAATAGTCAAGCTAACATTAACCGTATGCATGCTAGATGGATCTCGTTTTTACAGGAATTCACGTTCGTGCTAAAATATAAGTCAGGACAACAGAACAAGGTAGCCGATGCGTTGAGTCGCCGTGCAAATTTGTTAGTAACTATGAGCAATGAAGTCGTCGGGTTCGAGTGCCTCAAAGACATATATGCCGATGACGATAACTTCAGGGACGCATGGGTTAGATGCCAAGAAGGTCACTCTAGCGACTTACATATGCAAGAAGGGTTCCTTTTCAAAAGAAATCAATTGTGCATCCCGAACAGTTCGCTAAGGGAGCAGATAATCCAAGAGCTACATGGAGGTGGCCTCAGTGGACACCTTGGGAGAGACAAGACACGAGCTCTTGTGGAAGAACGGTATTACTGGCCGCAGTTGGTACGTGATGTGGGAAGGGCAGTCCAACGTTGTTATATTTGTTAAACCTCCAAGGAGAAATCTCATAATACGGGCCTCTATACCCCGTTGCTCGTGCCTGATGGCCCTTGGGAGGATTTATCTATGGACTTCGTGCTTGGTATCCCACGAACACAATGTGGCATGGATTCGGTGTTCGTGGTAGTAGATCGTTTCTTCAAGATGACGCACTTTATTCCATGCAAGAAAACTCTCGATGCAACACACGTGGCGAATCTATTTTTCAGAGAAATTGTTCGGCTACACGGGGTTCCCAAGACTATTACTTCTTACCGTGACATGAAGTTCATAAGCCACTTTTGGTGAACTTTGTGGACTCGATTTGATACACGACTTCAGTTCAGCAGCGCTTACCACCCACAGACTAACGGTCAAATTGAGGTTATGAATCGTACTTTGGGAAACCTCCTTCGATGTATTTCAAGAGAGAAACCGAAGCAGTGGGATTTGACCTTGTCTCAAGCGGAGTTTGCATTCAACAACATGGTGAACCGCTCGACAGAAAAATCTCCGTTCCAGGTTATTTACGGATGGGTTTCTCGCCACACACTAGACTTGGTCCCTCTGCCCAAGCTCCCAAGCATGAGTATTGCAGCAGAACATATGGCAGACAGGATCATGGGTATTCATGCGGAGGTGCAAACTAAGCTACATACCTAGAACGAAAAGTACAAGGAACAAGCGGACAAGCATCGTCGACAAAAGGTGTTCGAGGTGGGCGACCAGGTAATGGTCCATCTGCGAAAAGAAAGATTTCCGACCAGGACGTATAACAAGCTAAAGAATAAGAAGATTGGACCGGTCCCGATCATCCGAAAGATCAATGACAATGCTTATGTTGTTGATCTTCCAGATGACATGGCGATCTCACGGACTTTTAACGTTGCGGACCTGACCGAGTATCATGAACCAGCGCAGGAGGAGAACTCGAGGACGAGTTCTTTTCAAGTGGAGGGGACTGATGTAGAGCGAGTCGTGGACAATTTCATGGCCAAGATGAATCAGAAAAGGCACGGTCGGCGACAGAAGTGATTCGGACCATCGGACCTTAGATCGGGCGTATCTCACAATCCGGAATGAGTTATCTGACGTAAAATATATGAATTTGGGGTAGAACGAGCTACTTTAACCAACCAACCCGCTACGCCAAGTTGCGCAACCTGGATTTACGAGAAACCCCCTGATCGACGGTTGTTTCCTCGTTTTAATTTTGTTTTTACTATAAATAGTAAGTTTTAGTTTGAGTATAACTTTTCATCCGTTGGGCTTTAGGAGTTGTGTCCAACATGAAAAGTGCTTAGGATAATTAGGAGAACGGTTTAGTGAAGCCAAATAGGACACTTACTATTTTTGGCCAAAAACCTTGCGCACTAGCAGACATCACGACCGTCTATAAATAGTAAGTTTACTATTTATTGTAAGTTGCGAATTCTAGGAGTTTTAGTTGTAGTTTGAGTCTGATTTCTTTCTTATTGCTTGGTTCTCTTATTTAAAGGGTTGTGAACTCGATTTTAGGAATTCATTAATCAATTTCAAATTTATTAGAAATTATTCCTATTTTCTACTTTCTTTCCTCGTGGATTCGAGAAGTCTCTGTGAGGAGTCCAGAGAAGTTCCGTGGATTCAGAATATTTATCATCTTGAGGAAGACGGTGCTCGACCTCATGTCCTTCCCTGCGTCAGCTCCTCTTTCAAAATTCTTCTTCCCCTCAAATGAGAGGAGTGGGGTATTTATAGGCTTTCACATGTGCGAACCCCCAATCTTTGACCCATGGGCCCACTTTGCATCAGATCCGACCATCCATAATAATTACTATCTGATCTTGGTCGCGTGACCAGTGCAACGGGGAAGTCAATTGTGCGGTTTGCGCAATAGAGAAAATAACGTGCAACTCGTATAATGCATGAAATTATTTGCGCAGTCCGCGCAATCAATTACTAGTTGCGCGACCCGCGCAACTACTATTCATGATATTTTTATTTACTTCTATTTTCCTTATTCCTTCGACTCCTCTTTTGATCTTCTCCTTTTCAAGCTTTCTTCATATTTTCATACCTCAACACAAAGGAAAACTAAAGTACTAGAACTGTGAGATGAATAGACATATAAAGAAGGATTGCACAAATCCTAAAGCAAAGAAAGAAAACTTAGAAGCTTTTTTTAGGGAGGCTAATGTTATCACATCTGATGAAGAAACAAGTGCAGGTGATGTTCTGTCTGTGTCTATGGTCGGACACTTACATGACAATTTTAGAGATGAGTGGATCCTTGACACAGGAGCATCATATCAGATAACTTCTCATCAGAGTTGGTTCGCCAATTATAAGGAATGTGATGGTAGACAGGTCTTTATGGGCAATAACAATGCTTGTAATGCTATGGCTGTTAGTACTGTGAGCATCAAGATGTTTGATGAGATGGAGCTTACCTTGACTGATGTCAGGCATGTTCCTGATATGAAGAAAAGTCTGATTTCTCTCGGTGCACTTGAGGCTACAGGGTGTAAGTTCATTAGTATCAATGGTGTCCTTAAAGTTTTAAAAGGGGCACTCGTGGTTATGAGAGAGAAAATACACAGAAACCTTTACAGGTTGATCGAGAACACTTCAGCAGGTGGAGTAGTAGCTGTTGTTGCAGATTTCAGGTCTGTACGTATGTGATATGCTCGTTTGGACCACATGAGCAAGCGGGGCATGAAGGTAATATCTGATCGTTGTTTGATTCCATCTTTTAAGAATTCTGATTTAGATATATGCGAGTATTGTATATATAGTAAACATTTAGATTATCTTTTAAATCTAGAAACATGTGTGTAAGGGAGTCTTTAATTATGTACACTCTGACGTATGAGGGCCATCACCAGAGGTTTTCATTGGGGATCATCATGGTTTGTTTCATTCATTGACGACTACTCCAAGAAAGTTTGCATTTACTTCATATAATGTAAATCCAAAGTTTTTACCACATTCAAACAATGGAAGACAATATTGGAAAAACAGTCAAGGTGAAAAATAAAGGTTTTAAGGACTGATAATGGTGGAGAATTTACCTCCACTGATTTAAATGAATATTGCAAAGATGAAGGAATCATTAAGCACAACACAGTGCCCCACACGCCCGAACAAAACAGTGTGGCTGAGGGGATGAATCGGACTCTCTTGAAGAGGGCCCGATGCATGTTAATGGATGTTGCGTTGGGCAAGGACCTATAGACAGAGGCCATTAACACGACTTGTTATTTGGTGAATTGATCCCCATTTATAATAATTGAATGTAAAATTTCAGAGGAAGTATGGAGTGGTCATAAGCTGGACTACTCACATTTGTGCATATTTGGTTGTGATGCTTACTCTCATGTACCATCAATTGAGAGAGATAAGCTAAACCATAGAGTCAAAAAATATAATTTTGTTGGATATAGAGTTGGTGTGAAAAGTTAAAGGTTATTTGACAAGGTCAAATGCAACGTCGTTACTAGTCGTGACGTCGAATTCGATGAAAGCTCCTCATTCTACAAGAATGATCAAGAGGAGCAAAAGGAACAGAAAAGATTGATCGTAGCTGTCCAGATTGACAAAAATGGTACTCAGGTAGAAACAGATGCGTACACAGAAGTACAAGAGTAGGCAGAGCAGCCACCTATGAGAAAGAACTCATTGCATGATCACAGGTTACCGACAATATATATGGACGACTCTAATATTGCATATGCCCTCATTACAGATGAGGGAGACCTGTCAACTATTGAGGAGGCTCTTGATGAGCTTGATGTAAAAAAGTGAAAGACGGCTATGGATGATAAGATGAACTCGTTGTATAAAAATCACACATGTGAGTTAGTAGAGCTTTTAGTGGGCTGAAAAGTTAACGGATGCAACTGGTTATTCAAAAGGAAACAAGATAAATACAAAGCAAGGCTAGTAGCGAAGGGGTATACTCAGAAAGAAGAAATCGACTTCATAGATATATTCATACCAGTGGTAAAGCAAGTATCCATCAAATTCGTGTTGGCGTTGGTTTCTCAATACTATCTCTAGCTGGAACAGATAGATGTTAAGAGTGCTTTCAAGCACGGGGAGTTGGAAGAGTGGATTTACATGAAGCAACCAGAGGGTTGCGAAGTTAAAGAGGCAGAAAAAAAAGGTTTACAGGTTAATGAGGTCATTGTACGGCCTGAAACAGTCGCGTATGCAATGGTATAAAAAGATTGATTCTTTCATGTTGAGTCACGAATTTACTCGGATTGAATACGATCACTATATCTATTATAAGACACTAAATGATGAAAAATTCATCATCCTAATATTGTTTGTTGATGATATATTGATCGCCTGTTATGATACATCTGAAATCAACGTACTGAAGACTCGGTTATCACAAACATTCGAGATGAAAGATTTGGGGGCTGCAAAGAGGGTTCTCGGTATAAATATTCATAGAGACAGGAAGAGGAGCAGACTTTGGTTATCACGGGCAGAATAACTTGAAAATGTGTTGATCAAGTATGAGGTGGACCAGGCAAATCCAGTGAGCGTTCTCCACGTGGCTCACTTCAAACTTTTCTCAGAATAATGTCCTAAATTAAATGAGGAAAAAAGGTTGTCTCATGTGCCTTATTCGAATATGGTTAACAGTTTAATGTATGTCATGGTCTATACGAGACCAGATATTTCACAGGCAGTCGGTGTTGTGAGTAGATACATGTCAAACCTCAACAAGTAACATTGAGAAGCAGTGAAATGACTAATTCAATACATTCGAGGTACAAAAGATTACGTCTTAACTTATGAGAAGACAGGGGCAATTTTAGTAGGGTATGCGGATTCAGACTATGCAGGCAGCATGGATTCTAAAAAGTCAACTTTAAGATACTCGTTTGTATTAACAGGTGAAACAATTAGTTAGATATCAACGCTTCAATCCGTGGTGGCATTTTCCACGACTGAAGCAGAATATATGGCAGTGATAAAAGCGTTTAAGGAATGTATTTGGTTAAAAGGCATGATAAATCAGTTAAGACTTCAGCAGGAGGCCGTGCCAGTTAATTATGATAGCGAGAGTGTTATCAATTTGGCTAAAAATTTCGTTTAACGCTCTCGTACTAAACACATTGATGTTCGTCACCATTTTATCCAACAAATACTTGAGGAAGGAGGCGTAATTTTAGAGAATATTCACACCATCGTGAATCCAGTAGACATGCTCACTAAGGTTGTTCATATAGAGAAGTTGAAGTTCTGTGCAACTTCCCTGGGCTTGGCGATGACGTAATAAGAGGACGAAGTATGCACGAAGAGCATTGATGAAGCTATGATGAAAGACATAGATAAGAGAAGAGGACATGAAGCTACATATTTGAAGATTGAAGATATAGTGAAGATTCTTGTATTTGATATCTTAAATCTAATCAGATTTTGCGCAGATTTTTTTACAAAACTATGAAAGTATAGGATTTGTTTCTGATTTTATTTAGGATTCTTTTCGATTTTGTTTGAGATTCTTTCTACAATTATATATATGGGTGTAAACAGGATTGAGAGATATTCTATGTCTTTCTAAAATAGTTCTAGGGCTTCTAAAAGGGTGGAGGAAGGAAGAGATTTGAGGATTACTCAACTCTAGTAAGTCTTTTTTCTTTGTAATTTTTAATTTCATAATGAAGATTTGTCGTTTTGTGCTGTAGTTTTTTTTTCTGAAGGGGTTTTTTACGTTAAATCTTTGTATTATCTTTTATTTGCTTAATGCTCTTGGATTGCTATACTAGATCTATCTCTGCGTGATTCCACAGTACAATCCCTAACAGTTATAAATATTTTAATGATTTTAAAAAATATATATATATATATGAATTATTTTATCTTCTAAATGGTTTTAACGTTAAAAGCATGGTAATTTCGAGATAAAATCGCCAGAAATTAAAAACCGCTAAGATTTTGTTTATCTCGAGATATAATTGTTTCATCAAGTTATCACGATAATATCACTGGATATTCAAAATCACAACTATTTTTGTAGCAAACACGTGCTTAAATTTAAATAAAAGGTATTTTGGCAATTAAATCCATTCTACTTCTACTTGCAGTTAAACATTTTGTCGTCATTCGGATAGATTAGCAACAAAAAAGGAGTGGTGGGTTGGACCGGTGCTGGTGCAGCTAGTTGCGTTGATCTTTCGTATGTCAGCCATATAAGATCTCTTCTGATTTTTTATTGGGCCATTTCCATCTCCACCATCAGATTTTTTTTTCCCTTCTTTCTTGCTATGGGGACCATCAACGAACATGGAGAGGAAGAACTGAGACTTGATCCGACGCCTCTTAATCCATCTCCATCTCCTTTTGGTCCGTCTCCTATCGATGCGCAGAAGCTCGACGCCGGCGCTCTCTTTGTTCTCAAATCTAAAGGTATTTTAATTTTCTTTTATTGAAAATTTTCATTTATAATCTTGTCGTGTAAATTTCAATCTAGTTTTCGTATTTTCAGTTTTTCTTTCTCTAGCCTGTAAAATAAATACTACTTGTATCTCATTTTATTCTTCTTCTCTTTCGTCGTGGTATTGTTGATTCTCTTGTGAGGAAAAAAAAAAAAAACAAAAGAGAAGAAGAGGGACTTTGTATTACTTGATGAGTACTTTTATGCTGGTGCAAAAACATTCTCGACTAGGTAGTTGATCCAAACCATTCAATTAGTGGACCACCTCTTAGATGAGCCATTGCTAAAAAATAAAAATAATAAAATAATAAAATAGTGCTTTTTGGAAGTGACCAAGTATTGGATCAATGGCCACGTGGCCCTCTTGATCCCAACTGTCCATTCTGGAGATCCCAAGTAATCCCCGCATGGGCTTGTTAATCAAACTTCTAATAAGTAATGATATTATTATTAATGTTATTTATTTTGGAAAATTATTTTTAATATTTAAATTCTGATTAAAATGATTATTAACATTACCCAAATGAGAGGGCCGTTTCACCTCAGGAGAGTCGATGATTCAACCGTTGTATTGGTGGATTAGAGTTTAAAAAATGAATTCGTAACCCCATTGCAATGATACAAGAGAATACACCAAAACGCCACAAATCTTAATTACTTACAGGTAGGAAGAGCACTCTCTCATTGCTATCACTACTTATATATGCAACATTGATATCATCTTCTATTTTGGCAATGTCGGGCCGGCCGGTTCAACTCTTCTGATTTTTTTCACCCACTCTGTTTCTTGATGTCTAAAAGAAATTTCCCATCACATGGCTAATAATTTTCCAAGTCTAAATTTATCTATGAATTCACAAATTTGTGAGACTGCTCTAGATTTGGGTACATCTTAAGATGATAGATGAGATACAAAGAAATACATATTGAATGCTACTATTACAGATTGAATTTCTCACAGTAGATACACAGCCAATAAGTAGGTGTGGATTTTCAATGAAAAATGGAATAAAAAAAAATGGTTAGAACTAAGAAAATTATTTGTGAATCTTTTTTATGATAGCTGCAAAGGCGCATGGTTGAAGAAAATAATATACATAATAATTGCATCTTGTGATTTGGGGGAAGCGTTATACTTCTACTCATTCTATTTTCACCCAATTCTTCATATGCATGCTCCATGAGGATTGCCTCATACCACAGTTGGCCAAATCCACTCAGTGATTGGACTAGAATTAAAATTTTGCTATTTATCAATGGCTAGAAATTGTTTTCTTCAGTGTGGCCCACCTGATAAATAGATGGAGCTAAATTTTGCAGTAGGTTATCGTTACAGTGGGGCCAATATATTGGGAGAGCTGGATGTTGTATTCACTTAATTGCTTAGAAATTATCTACTGGGTGGATCATAATTTGGGGTATAACCGTTCAAAGACTTTTCATGAGAAAATGGCATATATATATATATATATTGTTGCCGCGTTTTTACGGGATGGCTTCCTTAAAGTGGACCCTCCTTCACCTGCACAATCAACAATGTCAAGGGAACCCTGGCGAGAGCCGGGGAACCTCCGATGCTTAAGTTAGTTATCTGATCAGTAGCAAAGAGCTTATCTCAGTTCAGTACTGCGTACCTTCTTCCATCCCAAGCTTAGAGATTTATACAGTTTGTCAATCCTCATCCTCAGAGGATTCTTCTCCCGCTTGTTCGAAAACTTACTCCTTTCCACGGATTGCTCTCAATCCCGAGAATCTCGGGATTCGCTACCCGTATTCCTGAATTTTCGTAGAGCAGTATCTGTTCCCGTTCCGCCACTTGCTGTCTCGGGCAGGTCGTTACCGACTCTGGAAGAATCTCGGCCAGGTTGTGACCGACTCTGGGGGAGTCTCGGCTGACCCAGGAGGATGGGTTCTCGGTCTTTTCACGGACGGAACAATTTTGGTGTCTATCCGTCATTCCTTGTTCCGTGACCGACAGAACCAACTCGTTGAGTCGGTCTTATTCTATCGGCTGAGTGGCCTGAACACGCTCGGCCTTTAGTGGGCTCATGCAGGCGAGGTCATCACTCTGACAGAGTAACTTTAATTGTCCCTTGCTTATGCTTCCTGGCCTATCCTCTGTTCCGTCGGTGTTGTCTCGGACTCTTCAGGCAGTGTCAGCAGAGCCGACTTACTTTAATCCGAGTCTCCGAACTTAACATATTTTCACCCAACAGTGAGTCCCCCTTACTCCTTGTGTCGTCCGCAGCATCAAGGAGTACGATTTTATCGGTCGGCTCGTATTAGCATCCAAGACAATGATGAGGCATTTAATGCTCTTTGGGTCGTCTCTAGCGTACGACGCTGTGCCTCACAAGGCCGCACGTGCAACCAGCTGTCGATTCGTTTCGTCCGCGTATGAAATGCGAACGCGTGGCCACGATGTTACCGCAGTCAGCCAGCGGTTGCCACGCGTCGAACGGGGGAGCTGAGGCGAACGACGATTTGCTTTTGCCATCAATGCCCTGCCACGTGGCACGGTTATAAAAGGGACGGGCGGGAGGACTGTGCGAATTTTATTTTCGCTCTTCTTCCTCCCGCCTGTGTCCGATTCCGAGTTCATTTTTGCTTCTCCTCCTCCTCCTCCTCCGCTATCGCTTCTTTCTCCGTCAATCTCCCCTTGCATTCGTCGTCGATTTTTTTGATGAGTCCTTTCCTCCTTCTTTTATAAGCTTTAATGGCCGCACACGGCTCTCAAATCCTCCCGGAGGAGATGTCCGTAGATGAGGGTGTGTCCCAGCATCTTTGGGACGTTACGGAACCACCTTCACTGTTGACGGAGTTTGCCGTCAGTGCTGACACCACATTCCGGCTGGTCAGAGAAACCGGCGACTCATCGGCTGAGCGTTCGGCCCAGACCGGTCCATCCAGTGGTGGGACGTCTCTGGTGACTCGTCCAGGGAGACCTAACCCTTGGGTGGATCAGTTGGAGGATGAAGATGGAGAGGACGAATTAGTTACGGGCGAAGGGGCGGCCATTCTAGGCCCTGTGAACCAAACTACGGAAGCCTCTGAGTCGTCTTCAAAAGGAGAAGAAGACGAACCTACGGTCTCGTCGCCTCCATTCTAACTGAATCCGACCTAAACCGGATCAGGGCTAGATATCATGTCCCTGACTCGGTCGTCCTCCGTCTCCCTCGTCCGGGTGATTTTCCCGACCATCCTCCTGCAGGGATGGTCGCAATTTTCCAAGTCGCGATGCAGTGTGGCTTGCATTTGCCACTCCAGCCCATCGCTCGTGACTTTCTGTCCCAAGTCAAAATAGCTCCCGGTCAAATTGTTCCGAATGCGTGGAGGAATTTGTTCGGGTGTGCGGTACTCTATTCCGAGTTAGAGTAACCTTCCCTCACGGTCGACGAGTTCCTCTATCTGTATCAAGTCCGACCAAATTCAAACTTCCCTGGCCTCTATTTCCTGAGTGCGTGGAGAGGCAAAGGGGGGTCTTTAATAACCGACCCGCCCACTTCGAACAAGTTCTGGAAGGAAAGGTGGTTCTGGGCGTGCGGTCGGTGGGAGTCGGCCGACACGTGGCCGTACGAGCCTCAAGTATCCCGCACGTTCCGTAGAGCAGGTGACTCGGTGACTCGGCCCGATGGTCTTTTCTTCTCTTACTCTTTTTTTTATACCATCTTCTACTAATCCTGACTCCACAATGTCTTACAGATATTTTGAAGAAGAGAGGGAAACTCGAGTCCGGGGCTCTGACTCGGATAAGGGAGCTGAGGAAGCTGAGCACGGGGGAGCGATCTTGGAAGTTACTACTGCAACCTGAGCGCCTCCATCTTGCAGGTTTAGATTCGTTCATCTCAGGTAGCTCGTCCTCCTTTTCTTTGTTCTTTCGGTTCCCTGTTCGCCTCCTCATTCTTTTTACTCGTCTTTGCAGACCTTCCCGAGGCTCGCCCTATTTGAGGCCTGCGCTTGAGAGCATGGCCGAGTCCCGCCCTGCCTTGAAGCTGATTTCCAAAGTGAAGGCCCCCCCAAGATCGGCTCTATTGTCCGGGTCTCGGCCCTCGAAGCAGCAGAAGACTGCGGCCAAGGGTAAGGAAACGGCCGCTCCATCCGCTCCTACACCTGCTGCCCCCCAAGTGGTCGTCCTATCCAACCCTGATGAGAGGGCTGAGGAAGCGGAGCCAACTCCTCCAATGACTCAGGCGACTCTCGAGTCGGGACCTGTTGCAGAGGAAGTCCTAGGGCCGAGGGAGGCCCCGCGCGAAGAATCCCCGAGAAGGGAGATGACTCAATAGGAGCCCCCCTTCACGAAGATCATTGCAGGGATGGTTCCTTGGGCGCTTGTCCACGGGGGCGAAAGAGACTTCGCCAGTTATTACAACGCTCCGACTGCCCAGACCCTCGGACATGCGGCGAGGTTACTTTTTGAGGTAAACTTTTCTTCAATCCTGTGTCACCCTTAACTAAGTTTTACAGCATAGCTCACTATCTCTTTATCGCAGCTGGCACCTTACCTCGTCAAAGCTAGCTCGGAGCTGACTGCCGCCCAGAAACTCGCATTCGAGACAGAGACTGCGAGGAGGGTCGCTGCTGAGGCTGAGGGGCGCCGAGAGATCGCTGAGAGCCGGATTGGCATCATGACCGGTAATCTATCGATCGCTCGGAAGGCGACCGCGGATGCCCGTGCAGCTCTTGAAGGGGTCAAAGCCGATAACGCTCGCCTGACTTCGCTCCTCCAGGAGGCTGAGGAGAGGGAGCGACACCTTCTTCGAGTTCACGGTGGGTGCGAGGGTGCTCTTGCTCGCGCGAAGGCCGAGGCCCCCGGCCTCGTTCAGGAGGCTCAAGAAGAAGCACGCCGAGCCAAAGAGGAACAAGAGCGAGCCGTAGACGCCTTCCTCGAATCTTCCGAGTTTGAAGATGAGAGGGACCGCCTTTATCAAGGTGGTTACAAGGCCTACGTCTTGGAGATGAGGGCGGCCTTCCCTGATCTCGACCTCTCCGCCTTCAAAGTTGACAGTCCGTCCGCCGAGGCTGCTGAGGGCGAAGCCACCGAAGGAGATGCTGCTGCTGACGAGGCCGGTCCTTCGGGCGCTGCATAGGAGATGAATGCCGACTGAATGGGGCAGTCGGATATTGTACTTTCTTTTTGTTTTGTTTTTTTTTGTTGGTGACCCGACATCGGGTACTTGGACGAAATAGAACTTTTTAGTGAGTCGACTTCAATTACAGTACTTTCTATTTTATCTTACGGGTAATAAATCTTGAGATGCTCGGCGTTCCAAGGATGACGCAACATTTGTCCATTTAGGTCTTCTAGCCGATAGGTTCCCGGTCGGATGGTGCATGAGACGACGTAGGGACCTTCCCAATTGGGCCCTAGTGTACCCGACCCAATTTCCTTAGTGTTTGGGAAGGTCTTTCGGAGGACCATATCCCCGGCTCGGAATCGTCTGACTTTAACTTGACGATTATAAAACCGAGACACCTGTCTTTGTCGGGCCATCATCCTCAATCGAGCCCTTTCTCTTCTCTTCCAACGAATCAAGCTCGAATGAGAGGAGTTCGCCATTCTCTTGTCCACTGTATAAGTTGACTCGGGCCGAGCCAACGCCGATCTCAACTGGTGCGACTGCTTCCGCACCGTAACATAAGGAAAAGGGGGTTTCTCCCGTGGCAGTCCGTGCTGTGGTCCGATAGGCCCACAGTATATTCGGAAGTTCCTCGGCCCATGCTCCCTTTGCTTCATCGAGCCTCGTCCGGAGATGCTGCTTTATAATTTTGTTGATCGCCTCGACCTGTCCGTTCGTCTGAGGATGATGAGGCGAGGCGTACACGTTTCGAATCCCGAGATTGCTGCACATCTTCCGAAATTGTTTGTTATCGAACTACCTTCCGTTGTCGGTAACGATAGTCCGAGGTATCCCGAACCGACAGATAATATTCTTCCAAACGAAGCTTGTGATCCTTTGCTCGGTGATTTTCGCCAATGGTTCTACTTCAGCCCACTTCGTGAAGTAGTCTACCGCAACCACAGCAAATTTAGTCTGACCCTTTCCCAGTGGAAAGGGCCCGATGACGTCGATCCCCCACTGCACAAAGGGCCATGGTCCCGACATCGGAGTCAGTTCCTCAGGGGGTTGTCTCGAGATTACTGCGAACCGCTGACACTTATCGCATCTTTGAACGAATCGTTTAGAATCGTGCTGTATAGTCGGCCAGTAATACCCCTGCCGCAACACTTTGTTGGCGAGCGAGCGTCCTCCTGAATGGTTTCCACATATCCCTTCGTGTATCTTCCGTAAGATATAATTGGCTTCTTGGGAGTCGACGCACCTTAGTAGGGGAGCATGAAAGCCTTTTTTATATAGAATCTCATTCAATATGGTGTAGTGTGAGGCTCGAACTTTTAACTGCCGTGCCTCGGAGCGGTCTTCTGGCAGTTCACCATCGTTGAGGTAGCGGACGAGTGGGTCGAACCAAGCAGTCGCTATGTTGATGGGAAATAGGGCCGAAACTGTCGGCTCATCTATGCTTGGTTTAGAGACGTACTCAATCGGAACCGACCGAGGTATGTTTTCCTCGTTAGCTGAGGCAAGCTTTGCTAACAAGTCAGCTTTGGCGTTGTCGGTCCTGGGTATTCGAATTACTTCGCACTTCTAGAATCCACCGATCAATTCTTTAGCTTTTTTCATGTACGCCTTCAGTTGTTCTTTCCGAGTTTGATAAACACCGAAAACTTGGTTAACGACTAATTATGAGTCGCTGAAAACATTCAAATGGGTCGCGCCTAGACTCGCGGCGAGTTTAAGGCCTAATAATAAGGCTTCGTACTCTGCTGTATTGTTGGACGATTGAAAGCCGAGTCGTAAGGCATATTGCATACGGCTTTGATCGGGAGTTTCTAATACTACCCCTGCCCCGCTTGCCTTCGAATTGGATGAACCGTCGACAAATAGCTTCCAGGGTACTGGCCCGAGAGAGGAAGAAGCCTCAGGTACAATAATTCCCTCCGACTCAGGCATATTGTCACGATTATGAGTCACTTCGACAAGGAAATCGGCGACGGCCTGTCCTTTTAAGGCTGTCCTGGGCCTGTAATGTATGTCAAATTCGCTCAATTCGACTGCCCACTTTGTAAGTCGGGCGGAAGCCTCCGGCTTTTGGAGAATCTGGCGGAGTGGTAAGTCGGTCACAACGACAATGATGTGGGCCTGAAAGTATGGCCAGAGGCGTCGTGACGATACCACCAGAGTTAAGGCTACTTTCTCGAGCTGAGGATACCTCGTCTCTGCTGGTAGCAAGGCTTTGCTGACGTAGTAGACTGACAGCTGCTTCCCTTGACTCTCTCGTATTAAAGCCGAGCTTACTGCGGCTTCAGATACGGCCAAATATAATAACAACGCTTCACCAGGCTCGGGCTTAGATAGCAGCGGTGGGGATCCGAGGTAATCCTTCAGATCTTGAATGCCTTCTCACATTCGTCCGTCCACTCCATCGTCTGTTGTCCCTTCAATTGCTTGAAGAACGGGAGACATTTGTCTATGGTTCGGGACAGGAAACGATCGAGCGCGGCCACTCTTCCTGTCAACCTTTGATTGTCTTTGATTATTTTAGGAGACTTCATTTCGAGTAAGGCTTTGATTTTCTCGGGATTCGCTTCGATTCCTCGCTGACTAACGAGGAAACCGAGAAATTTTTCCGAGCTCACGCCAAATGCGCACTTGCTGGGATTCAACTTCATTTTATATTTACGTAGAGTCAAGAACATTTCTTCCAAGTCTGCCTCATGGTCGACCGCTCGTTTACTTTTGACGAGCATATCGTTAATATAAACTTCCATCGTCCGGCCTATCTGCCGAGCGAACATTTTGTTCATTAACCGCTGATACGTTGCTCCGGCGTTCTTTAATCCAAATGGCATCACTCGATAACAGTAAAGGCCTTTGTCAGTGACAAAGGCGGTTTTTGATTTATCATTCTCGTGCATTACAATTTGATTATAGCCCGAATAGGCATCCATAAAACTTAGCAGTTCATGACCCGAGGTACTGTCAACCAGCTGATCAATGCGAGGAAGAGGGAAGCTATCCTTGGGGCAGGCTTTGTTTAGATCTGTATAGTCTATACAGACTCGCCACTTCCCATTGACTTTCTTTACGAGTACGACATTGGCTATCCATTCCGGATAGTATATCTCTTCGATGAATTTGGCTTTAAGGAGCTTGCCGACTTCTTCTTCAATGATAACGTACCTTTCCGGGCCGAGAGGACGACGCTTCTGTCGGATGGGTCTGTAGGTTGGGTCGATGTTGAGTCGGTGTGTTATAACCGAGGGATCGATCTCAGGTATGTCTTCATGACTCCAAGCGAAGATATCAGCATACCGTCAAAGCAAGGTGATCATTCGTTCCTTAAGAGACGGACTCAGAGATGAGCCGATTCGGACTACTTTCGAGACGTCTGTCTCGGTTAATGGCTCCGAGATGAGTTCTTCCATCGGCTCCCCCCGCTCATGAGATCCGATACGGGGGTCCAGCGATTCAATCATCGACACTTCAGTCTGGGCCTTGACTGCTGTGGCATAGCATTTTCGAGAATCTTGTTGATCTCCTTTCACAATCCCTACTCCCGACTCGGTCGGAAATTTCATGGAAAGGTGGTAGGTAGACACCACATCTTGAAGGAGGCTTAAAGACTGTCGGCCGAGTATGGCATTATACACCGGTGGTTGGTCTACGACCAGGAAGTCGACCATCACGGTCCTTTGATGGGGCGCGGTTCCAGCGATAAGTGGCAGTGAGACGATTTCCTCAGGAAGTACCTGTCCACCCGAGAACCCGATGAGCGGGGTTCAGATAGGTCATAATACCGATCGACCGATGCTCATTTTATCGAATGCTTGGGTGAACAGGACGCCCGCTGATGATCCTGTATCCACCAGTATCCGGAATACTTTTCTATTGGCGATGGTAAGGGTGACCACAAGTGCATTATCATGAGGATGATGAATGCCTCGAGCATCTTCTTCAGTGAACGAGATACAATATTTTTCTCATTTCTTCTCCTTGGGAGGCCGAGACAGCAGAAGAACCTCGGACTCAGGGCCATCGAGGCTTCTAGCGTGGTTTCTTCGGGCGTTATTCGAGTCCCCACCGCCTCGGTGACCTCCGACAATCGTTCAGATTTCTTCTTGGAGTCGCTCTTCACTCGGTCCTGCTGAAACGCCGGACCCTTCTGTATGTTCTCTTAGCCGGCCCTCCTTAATCAGCCGCTCAATCTCGTCTTTTAAGTGATAACAATCACTTGTGTTGTGACCATGGTCACGATGATAATGACAATACTTATTCTTGTTCCAACGATCTGGATTCCCTCGCAGTTTTCGGGGCCAGTTGACGAAACCTTCGCTCTTAATCTCCATTAGTACTTGTTCAGGAGATTTGTTTAGGGGGGTGTACGTGGAGAATCTTCTGTCTGGTCCCTTTCCTGGCCTTCTGTCGTCTCGCCCCCGGTCCTCTTTTCGCTTTTTCCCTCCGGCTGAGTCGGCTTCTGTCTTGGCCGACTCTTTTGTCGATGGTTTTGTGTTCTGGATCTTCTCTCGGAAGAGTCGCGTCTCTTCCGCATCAGTATATTTATCCGATCGAACCAAAAACTCGCCCAGAGTATCGGGCGGGTTCTTGTCCAGTGACGCCAAGAAAGGTTTATCTCTTACCCCCTGCATGAGAGCGTTGAGAGCCGTCTCCTCAGAATGCTTTCGAACTTGCAAAGACTCGAAGTTGAAGCGTTTAATGTAGTCTTTTAATAGTTCTCCTTCTCTCTGAACTATATTGTTCAGATGTGCGGGCGGCTTTAATGTCTTCTTTCCGCCGATAAAATTGCTGAGGAAGGCGTCACTGAGTTCGACGAACGACTTAATCGACTTGGGTTTCAATTGCTTAAACCAAAGTCGGGCTACGTCGGTCAGGGTTAGAGAGAAGGCTCGGCACATAACAACATCCGAGGCGTCGTGCAACTCCATGTAAGTTCTGAAGCATTCAAGATGCTCTGTCGGATTAGTCTTTCCGGAGAACGGAGTTATCTGGGGTAAGCGGAACCTCTCCGGCAACCGAGCCCGCATTACCTCGTCCACAAACGGAGAAACTTTTTCATCAGATTTGGTCGGATTTGAGTTCCGACCGTGCTTTATATCCGCCATCTCCTTTTCCATCTTCTCTCGGACCTCATTCTTGAAGTCCTGTATATCAGCCTTTCAGGGTTTAGCGCTCTCTGCCGTTTCTTCTGCGTCTGCAGGTAGCCGACTTTGCCTCCTCTGATCTATTCTATGCCTCAGATCAGAGGGAGGAAAAATGGCTGTTGTTGAACGGGCAGGCGCCGGGTGACTCGGTTCTCAAGGCTGACTCGATCTTCGGGGCGACTGTGGGAGAACTTGTGCCAACTCCTGACGCTGCATCTGCTGCTTACACAGTTGTTCCACCATGTGTTTCATGGCAGCCATCTCGAAACGTATTTCTTAAACCTCGCGATCCAAGTGTGCGTTTGCTTGATTAGGTTGGCTTGTAGTCGTAGGCGGTGCTGTCGGGGGAGCTCCTTGAGCTGTGCTGGCAGCGGCCTCCCCCGCTTCATCTGGATCCGTCCTTCTGATTCTTGTCATTCGAAAAATTGGAGAAAACGGCTTTTTGTCCATATTTCCACAGACGGCACCAAACTGTTGCTGCGTTTTTACGGGATGGCTTCCTTAAGGCGGACCCTCCTTCACCTGCACAATCAACAATGTCAAGGGAACCCTGGCTAGAGCCGGGGAACCTCCGATGCTTAAGTCAGTTATCTGATCAGTAGCAAAGAGCTTATCTCAGTTCAGTACTGCGTACTTTCTTCCGTCTCAAGCTTGGAGATTTATACAGTTTGTCAATCCTCATCCTCAGAGGATTCTTCTCCTGATTATTCGGAGACTTACTCCTTTCCATGGATTGCTCTCAATCCCGAGAATCTCGAGATTCGCTACCCGTATTCCTAGATTTCCGTAGAGCAGTATCTGTTCCCGTTCCGCCACTTGCTGTCTCAGCCAGGTCGTTACCGACTCTGGGAGAATCTCGGCCAGGTTGTGACCGACTCTGGGGGAGTCTCGGCCGACGCAGGAGGATAGGTTCTCGGCCTTTTCACGGACGGAACAATCTTGGTGTCTATCCGTCATTCCTTGTTCCGTGACCGACAGAACCAACTCGTTGAGTCGGTCTTGTTCTATCGGCTGAGTGGCCTGAACACGCTCGGCCTTTAGTGGGCTCATGCAGGCGAGGTCATCACTCTGACAGAGTGACTTTAATCGTCACTTGCTTATACTTTCTGGCCTATCGTCTGTTCCGTCGGTGTTGTCTCGGACTCTTCAGGCAGTGTCAGCAGAGCCGACCTACTTTAATCCGAGTCTCCGAACTTAACACATTTTCACCCAACATATATATATATATATATATATATATATATATATATATATATATATATATATATATATACACACACACACACACACACACGCACACACAACCCCCACACACTCACGGCACATGCACACACACCCCACACACACACACACTGTGGGATTTCACCACCATGGGTACTCGAACCCTTGACCCGGTGTTAAAACTCCAAGGAGTCTACCACCCGGGTAAGAAAATGGCAAATATATTAAGTTGGTTGTTTCAAATCTTTTAGACTAATTATTCTAATAAAACCTGATATGCTACTAAACCTTTCCTTAAGGCTTATTAGATTTTCTAAATCCTCAGTAAATACTTGTTAAATAAGTAATTATTATAGTTTCACGTATTTATAAATACATTGCTACCTCGGAAACAGATCTATTGTAAATGTACATAAACATGTAATAATTACTTACCAATGTAATTGGAGCACCAAAGGTTGACAGCCTTACCAATATAATTCTAACACCAATTTCAATGTAAAGGCTCACAGCTTGATTGTTAACACTAAAATTGAGAACAGTGGGAATTTCATGTGGAGCCCATTATGATATATACACACACACACATGCCAATTGATTTTAGGACATGAGCTCAAAAGTGAGGCATATCCAAGGATCACAACATAAGAAACAGTGAGAATTGAATGCCTTCTTTAAAAAGCCTTTTTTGACCCCAACAAGTTGCGGATTTAAGTCGATATTTGTGTTTTCCTCTTATCTATGTCCTTGTGACCTTATGAAAAGGTTAGTTGACAAATTTACCATGTTGTGGTATGGCCCACTTGAGCATGGGAATTTTCTCATTTTTGAATTTGTACCTAAAATGTTTCAGTAAAATAAGTAGACTGTGTCGATATGTCACAAGCATTACGATGGGACCACAAATTTAAGCCAACCTTTTTCAGACCAATTCTTCTTGATGTAGAAATACTCACCAGCTTCCAAACATGTGTAAATAATAATTTACACGATATGTACTGGATGAAAATGAAAAATCAAACAGCTCATTAGAGAATTATCAGACAACTAACGTGATTGTGGCATTTATAGGTTCATGGCTACACAGTGGCTATCACTTGACGACTTCAATTGTAGCACCAGCACTTCTGAGCCTGCCATTTGCGTTTGCCTTCTTAGGCTGGGTGGCTGGAGTTATGTGCCTTACTCTTGGTGCCTTAGTCACCTTTTATTCCTACAACCTTCTTTCGCTTGTTCTCGAACACCAAGCACAACTTGGCCGGCGCCAGCTTCGTTTCAGAGACATGGCCGAAGATATTTTAGGTAACGAAGTAATATTTAATATAAAAAAATTAGTATTTACATCCACCACAAAAATAAAAAAGCATGGGCCAAGATAAAGTACACATCAGGTGATCTTTTGGTATTGTGACCACAAAAGACCAAAACATGGGGAGCGACAATCATTGCCAGAACTGGGTGAGGATTGGGCCATTTCAACTGATATGGACTAGCTATATCTTTCATTAAATGAAATCAGTACGTATCTGGAGAGATTCGTTGAACCCTAGTCTCTAAATTATTTTATTATGGTAGCCTGCCAGCTCATGCTGCAGTGCACCACATGGCCACACTTGCGGGTCCGGGCACAATAGCAAGTTGTCGTGATAATATGCTAATTTAATGTTATGAGGACAGATGGAGCAATGTGGTCTATTTTTCGCCTGTTTTCTTGGAAGTGCGAGACTACCCAATTATCTACTCCAGAGGGTTCATACCTACCCAGAAGAGGAGCGGGTTAGGTGTGGCCTGGCCTCACCCAATTTGGTGCATCCCTAACCATGGAGCCCACCTTGATGTATATATTGCATATTCACACCGTCCATCTGTTTTGTTAGCTGATTTTGAGGTCATGAATAGGAAAATGAAGTAGATCCAAATCTCAGGTCGGCCACACCACATGAAACAATAGTGATGGGCCATTAAAAGCTTCTTATGGGCCACAAACGTTTTGGATCTAGTTGATATTAGTTTTCCTACTTCATCCATGTATGTGTGACCTTATATACAGGTTGGATGGCAAATAAACATTACAGTGGGCATATGTGCTTTATTTTTTTTCTTATGTTGTTTGGTTTGGCACGTAAAGTAATTTGTGGGTTTCAAATTCGAGGGCTTTCAAATCCAAGATAAAAGTATTGATTGCATTTAAATCCTTTCAAGAGTTGTATGTGTAACCCTCGTGTTATTAGGGAATTAGTTGATTGGGCACATGACCCACACATGATATCCCAAAACAGTTATATTAACAATTACATCACTCTAAATAGTTTAATACGATGATGTGTGCCATTCAAACATTGTCCATGTAAATTAAAGGTCAAAATTTATTGGTCAGTGACCAAGGATATGATTTTGTGCTTGTGGCCCATCGAAGACCTTGGAATTTCATCATTTCCAAGCAAAGTGTATATTTCAACCAATTTATTACAACCATTGTGTCAAACATTATATCCATACACTAATTAAATTCAAACCCTTGTAAATATACTATGCATAACTACTTTTGGATTATAAGAAATTTTGAATTTAAGGTGTAAACACAATAAAAGGATTTCAAATCTATGGCATTTTAAGTTCAATGGATTCCAAATCCATCCTCCCAAATAGACCCTTAGTGTCTGTTTGGGAGCATGAATTTGAAACCCACTAAATTTGAAATCCTCTTGTTGTATTTAACAAACTGGATTAAAATTATCATGCAATCCAAAAATAATTATACTTAGTATATTTATAGGAGTTTGAATTTAATTAATAAATTAACTTTAATATATTTAATTAGTGTATATATATAATATTTGACATAATGGTTGTAATAAGCTTGATTAAATATATACTTTGTCCAGATATGATAAAATTCTAAGTCTTTATGAATCAGCCACAAGCACAAAATCACATCCAAGTGACTAACCAATGAGTTGTAACCATTGATTTATAAAGACAATCTTTGGACGATACAAATCATTATGTTAAAGTAATTATAGTGGTGCAATTAGTTATAATTTAATTGTTTTGCTATATCATCAGTGGGTCATGTGCCCAAGCCTAATGACACACATACAACTATTGAAATGATTTTAGATGTAATCCAAACTTTCACTTTGAATTTCAAACCCTCTATATTGAAACAAAAATATTTACTTTTTGTGCTAAATGACCAAAATGATATGGCAAAACCCATTGGATTGGGTGGATATACAATACATGCATCAAGATAAGCTTCATAATAAGGGCCATCAACTGCACCTTCTCTACTTTGATACTTTGAGCTTAGTCTCACAACCTTCTATTGAAGCGACGTGCCAACTCTTGCATTACCACAACACACAACACTTAAGGCCCCAATAGCAAGCTATTGTGAAGTTAATTTAATATTATGTTGACCAATGTGGTGTTTTATTTCAAGTGGGAGACCACCGAATTTTCTTTGAAGTGGGAGTTCCCCCAATTATCCAAAGGTTTCCTACTTGCCCAGAAGGTACATGATTTTGAGTGGCTCCATCAATCAAAGTTGAGTCCTATACTATAATACGTTAGTTCCGTGGATTACCAAAAGAACCATTATTTAGATGCCGTGTCCTTGCTTAAGATCAGCTTCATTATTGTACCACCAGATCTTTATGGTGTGGCCCACCTTCTCAATGGCTCCAATGCCAGACATAAAGGAAGAGCGCACATGCACTCTGACTGAAACAATAAACAATTGAAGATAACGAGATGGGACTCATTTGTTAGACACTTCCGTCTTACCTTTCGGTAGGTAGCAGTTCCCAAAGTTACATCCATTTTAAACTAAGCACTTTAACAAATATGGTCAACATTTTGAATATCTTGCAACGTTATCATGATAAATTGATTATATGATGGTATCACTATATTTTCAAAATCTCTGCAGTTACTAAAATAGCAAGTTTTTATCACTATATTATTGGGGTGTTAGCTGTAATAAGAAAATTTAGGAATTTCTTGTATTTATATATTTTTAATTTTTAATTTATTTAGTTAATTTGTAATAAATATTTTAAAATACTCTTATGTACATAATAATAAAAAAAAAGGGTAAAATTTTGAAAATCTCTTGTGAAATTTCTAGGGCGAGAAATTACCAAGATGAGATTTGTAACTACTACACTGGTTAGTTACGGGTGGATCGAATCATAGAATAGGGATGGATCAAAGATACTAACGCTTTGAATAGTCAATCGACATCAGTCAGGAATAGTGCAGTGATCGAAGGGCACTAATTCTGGAGAATTTTGCCCCGAGAGTATTAGGTGAGATTCCGTATACATCGAGGTGGGTGGGACTCTTGATTGTGGGGCTCATAGTTACGTATGTACCTTAAATCCACACCGTCCAATCATTTTGGAAGCTTATTTTAAGGCATCATCCCAAAAAATGAAGTAGATCCAAGTCTTATGTGGACCATAACACAGGAAACGGTGGTGATTGAATCCCCGCCATTAAAAACTTCATGGGGACCATTGGAATGTTTATTGGCCATCCAACCTGTTAGTAAGGTCACAAAGATCTATATGAAGAGACCACACAAATATCATCTTGATCTAAAAATTTTGTGGCTCACGAGAAGTTTTTAATGGTTGATTACCACTGTTTACTGTATTATGGTCTACCTGATATTTGAATCTGTATCATTCCCTGAAATGAGCTTTCAATATAGATGGACGGCGTGGATGTAGTCACATACATCACAGTGGGCCCCACAGTCAGGGCCCCACCCATCTCCGTATCCAGGGTCTCACCTAATCCGCTCCCAATTTTGCCGTCCATTGTCCGAGCTATCAGATCCATGGTTTTGATCAGAAAACCTATATTTGCTGGTGAGCATCGGATAACCCACTTGGATAAATGATGCCATCCAGTTTGGACTGTTGAAGTCGAAATGTGGACTTTTTTCTTTTTTTAATGTTTTTAATTATTATTATTTTTTTATAATTATTTAATGGTCAGAAACGTCCCATTGATCAATCTGATACTTGGGTGATGCCGAAAGTAAGAAAAACTGATAGTGTTTTTGCGGTTGGATTTGCAGGACCAAGGTGGGGCCGCTTTTACGTGGGCCCAATTCAATTCGCAGTGTGCTATGGTGCGGTTGTTGGATGTACTCTTTTGGGTGGACAAACCCTTAAGGTTGGTTAGGTTCTTTCTCAATAAGACAAACGACCGAAAGGAAATGTTTGACCGTCAGAGTCCTTATCTGTAAGGTGATCGGACTACTGGATTGGTGGACCACCCTGCAGCTTGGGTATGATCTAAAAATCACGGTGATTACCGAAATTTGTGGTCTTCTAATCACACAATGAGGATGTAGGTTACTGTCTTCATCAAACAATAAACACTTTGAATCAGCAATGTCCTTTCGAATCCACAAGAAAACATCCCCATTACAGGAGAGAAATAAAAGAGTCTGTAAAATTTTATAAAAACCTATCCAAATAAATAAATTTGCATGCTTAAATTAATATTTTTAAATAAACTCTAAGAAGTAATTAGAAAAAACTAAACAAATAAGGAAGCAAAATTGGAAAAAATGTGTAAAATTCTACATTCCGTTGATCATTTGTTGATTCATTGATTAGAATAGCTCAGAATGTTCATATACTAAAATCCATAAAATTAAATTTGTTCTGGATGACAATACATAACATTTGGGTCCTTGCTCTTACTCCAGTGGTAGACTCTCAGTAGTTTCAACACCTGGTTGAGGGTTCGGGTACCCATAGGCGGTGAAATCCCACTATGGCATGAGTGTGTGGTGGTGTGTGTGCATGTGTGAAAAAATAAAATAAAAAATAAAAGAATAGTACAAAATGTCCAGAGAATAAAATCCATAAAATTAAATTTGTTCCGATTGATCAATCGATTGATTGAACTAAGTAAAAATTATTCCACAAGTTTTTCATCTAAATCCTAATTTACATTGATCGACCCAATCGATTGATCGATCAATTGGCTTGATCAATCTGCTTGAGGGAACTTGATCGATCAAACCATGCTGAAAGTTTATTATTTTCTTTCTAGGTTATTCCATGTTCTCGATTGGATCAACTTAAAGACTTAAACAAGTCTTTAGTTGACTCTCACTCAGCATTTAATAATCAAATAAGAGTACATTTGTGTTACCCAAAAATATATAAATTAATGTCTAATATAAAATAAGATTCAAGCTCATATTAGAGACGTTCGCCCAGATCAAGTCATTACCAAAAGCATGTTTAGGTGTGTTCATTTGGCTAAATTTCAAGTAGAGTCATCGAGTCCTAGAACTATGTATAAGAATTATTCAATTTCAGGAATTTTAAAGACATGGCTCATCAGAACGCTGACTCAGTACACCAATGGTCATGAACTTAGATTAGTATACACATGTATAGCCGAGATCTTTTTGTAGTGGCTTGCCAGTAATATAACTAGCTAGAAACACCCCAAAAGTTTTTCTTTCAGATCCACCTGCTTGCTCTGCCCTATCCATACCATAGTTCATAAACCCAGCAACACAACTCAACTCGATGGTCCCTACAGATAAACACATATTTCAATCGTAAATTCCATGTATAGCTGCTGCTGTTTCAAATACAATTAATTGATTAAGATCTATTCATTGATCTTGCAGTTCATATACGTCCTTTCCCACCCAAACGGCCCCATGAAGCTTTACGAATTCGTAGCCATCTTTGGCATACTAATGCTGGTTTTGGCTCAGATTCCGTCTTTTCACTCTCTCAGGCACATCAACCTCATTTCATTGATTCTATCTCTATGCTATAGTGCATGTTCGACTGCAGGTGCCATTTATGTAGGTGAGAAATCTTTGTTCGCTGGAGACTGAGGATGGTTTTTGTAATTAGTCAAATTTACAAAAGGCATTTTTGTTACAGGGAATTCTTCGAAGGCTCCACCAAAAGACTACTCCATAAGCAACGAAGGGCCAGGTCGCTTGTTTGGCATCTTCAATGCTATTTCTATCATCGCTACGACATATGGGAATGGAATCATTCCAGAAATACAGGTTTGAAGCTTTCCTTTCATGCGACTTATACCAGTAACTAGAAATGATCTAGTGTGGAATGTGTGGTCAGAAACAAGTAATGATGTGGGACAATTCAATCAAAATCCAATCTTAATTGAAAAAGTGGTGGTCCAAAGACCCATTTGATCAGATGGATAATCCATCAATTTTTCTAATGTAGTTCTACTAATTAAACATTCATCAGTGCATGAAGGATTAATTAGAGTAACACATCTCAGCTAACATATATATTGGCTAGGCAATAGTAGAATTGGTGGCCCGCGCATGCGTGATCAAGGCCATTGATGACATGTAGCTCTGACGCAGGTATGAACGTGATGAGGTCGATCACCGTCTTTCTTAAGGATAACTACTCCGAATCCACGGAGCTTCTCTGGACTCCTCACATAGACTCTCCGAATCCACGAGGAAAGAAAGCAGGAAAATAGAAATAAATTCTAATAATATTCGAAATTAATTAATGAATGAATAAAAATAAATTCACAACCCTTTAAATAAGGGTACCAAGCAACAAGAAAGAAATCAGAATCGAACTACAATTAAAACTCCTAGAATCCGCGACTTAGTATAAATAGTAAACTTACTATTTATAGATGGTCGTGATGTCTTCTAGTGAGCAAGGTTTTTGGCCAAAAATAGTAAGTGTCTTATTTGGCTTCACCAAACCATTCTCCTAATTATTCTAAGCATTTTTCATGTTGGACACAACTCCTAAAGCCCAACGGATGAAGAGTTATAATCAAACTAAAACTTACTATTTATAGTAAAAACGAAAATAAAACAGGAAACGACCGTCGATCAGGGCGTATTTCACAAATCTAGGCTGCGCAACCCGGCATAGCAGGGTTGGTTGGCTAAAGTAGCTCGTTCTACTCCAAAATCATATATTTTACGTTAGATAACTCATTCTGGATTGTGAGATACGCCCGATCTAAGGTCCGACGATCCGGATCACTTTTGTTATCGACCAAGCCTTTTCTGATCCATCTTGGCCATGAAACTGTCTGCGACCACCTCTACATCGGTCTCCTCCACTTCAAAAGAAGTCGTCCTCGAGTTCTCATCCTGCTCTGGTTTATGATACTCGGTCAGGTCCGCAACATTGAAATTCCGTGAGATTGTCATGTCATCTAGAAGATCAACAACATAAGCGTTGTCATCGATCTTTTGGATGATTGGTACCGGTCTAATTTTTTTATTCTTCAACTTGTTGTACGTTCCGGTCGAAAATCTTTATTTGCACAAATGGACCATTACTTGGTCGCCCACCTCGAACACCTTTTGTCGCCGATACTTGTCCGCTTGTTTCTTATACTTTTCGTTCGAGGCATGTAGCTTGGCCTGCACCTCCGCATGAATACCCATGATTCTGTCTACCATATATTTTGCTGAAATGCTCATGCCTGAGAGCTTAGGTAGGGGGCCAAGTCTAGTGTGTGGTGAGGTACTCGTCCATAAATAACTTAGAACGAGGATTTTCAAGTCGAGCGGTTCACCATATTGTTGAATGTAAATTCTGCTTGAGACAAAGTCAAATTCCACTGCTTCAGTTTTTCTTCTGAAATACATCGAAGGATGTTTCCCAACATGCAATTCACAACCTCAGTTTGACTGTCAGTCTGTGGGTGGTAGGCGCTGCTGAACTAAAGTCGTGTATCGAATCAAATCCACAAAGTTCGCTAAAAGTGGCTTATGAACTTCGTGTCACGGTCAGAAGTAATAGGCTTGGGAATCCTGTGTAGCTGCATAATTTCTCTGAAGAATAGATTCGCCACGTGTGTTACATTGAGAGTTTTCTTGCATGGAATAAAATGCGCTATCTTGGAGAAACGATCTACTACCATGAACACCGAATTCATGCCACGTTGTGTTCGTGGGAGATCAAGCACAAAGTCCATAGATAAATCCTTCCAAGGGCCGTCAGGCATGGGTAACAAGGTGTAGAGGCCCGTATTATAAGATTTCCCCTTGGAGGTCTGACAAATATAACAATGTTGGACGACTTTTTTCACATCACATGCTAATTGCGGCCAGTAATACCGCTCTTCCACAAGAGCTCGCATCTTGTCTCGTCCAAGGTGTCCACCGAGGCCACCTCCATGTAGCTCCTGAATAAGCTGCTGTCTCAAAGAACTTTGGGGGATGCACAACCGATTCCCTTTGAAGAGAAAATCGTCTTGTATATGAAGATCACTGGGGTGACCTTCTTGGCACTTCATCTAAGAATCTTTGAAGTCCTCATCCTCGACATACAGTTCCTTAAGACAGTTGAAGCCGACAACCTTGTTGCTCATCGTAACAAGTAGTGATGCACGACGGCTAAGTGCATAAGCCATCTTATTCTGCTGCCCTGACTTGTGCTTTAGAACGAACATGAATTCCTGTAAAAACGTAACCCACTAGCATGTACATGATTCACGTTAGTCTGACTATTAATAAACTTTAATGCTTGATGGTCAGTGTATAGAACAAACTCCCTTTGAATCAGATAATACCTCCAATGTCGTAGCGCCTGAACAACTGCGTATAACTCAAGCTCATAAGTTGACCACTTCTTTTGGGCTTCGCTGAGCTTCTCGCTGTAAAAGGTTACTGACTTACTTTCCTGTGATAATACTCTCCTAATTCCGATGTATGAAGCGTCACACTCAACCTCAAACAATTTATCTAAATTAAGAAGTACCAAAACCGGGGTTGTAGACAAACGATGCTTGATCTCGTGAAAGCTCTTGTCAGCTTTATCGGTACACTGGAATAGTCCCTTTTTCATGCAATCTGTTATAGGCGCGACTATGGTGCTAAAATCTCACACAAATTGACGATAGAAAGTCGACAACCCATGAAAATTCCTCACCTCATGAATGTTTGTCAAGATCAGTCATTCCCTAATAGCTTGCATCTTTTCATCGTCCGCCCGAATGCTTGTGGATGTTACAACAAATTCTAAAAACAACAGGCTGTCAGTTAAAAAATAACACTTTTTTAAGTTGAGGTATAACTTGTTATATTGTAAGACCTGTAACACTTGCCTGAGATGTTCTTGTGCTCCGCCTCATCCTGGCTACAAATGTTTGATTTGTTTTTGTTGAAAATGAACCAAAACGAAACTAATATATTCTTTTTGTGCAGGCAACTCTAGCGCCTCCCGTCAAGGGAAAAATGTTCAAGGGACTCTGTGTTTGTTACATGGTCGTAACCGCAACATTCTTCAGTGTTGCAATATCTGGCTATTGGGCGTTTGGCAATCAGGCAGCTGGCACTGTCCTCAACAACTTCTTGGTCGATGGAAAGTCCTTGGTATCTAAGTGGTTTCTTCTAATGACAAACATCTTTACACTCCTACAAGTATCGGCTGTCGGTGTGGTAAGCACATCTCTAGAACGAAAATATATCTTTGGTTATCAAACACTTCAAACATCGAGATGTTGAAATAAGTAATGGCGCGCGTTTGGATACACCCTCGAATTGGGATTGCTTTGGTTATTTAGGCTGAAATTGGTTCCAACGTTTGTTTGGGTCACACTACAAAATGGAAAAGAAGGTAGGTGTGTTTTCCTTTTTTGATGTAGAGCGGGTCACGGACGCTTTCATGGCCAAGATGGGCCAGAGAAGGCCCGATTGGAGGCAGAAGTGATCAGGACCGTCAGAACCCTAAAGCAGACAAATCTAGCAAATCAGAATGAGTTATTCCACCTACAATATATGATATTGGGGTAGGAGAAGCTACTTTAGCTAACTAACCTGCTACGCCGGGTTTCCCATGCCAAATTCGGGAGATTCCATCAGATTGTTGGTCAAAAGTCCATTTTAATTTCGTTGTTACTATTTATAGTAAGTTTTCGTTCGATCATAACCCCTTGATCCCATGAGCTTTAGGAGTCATGCCTAACATGAAAAGAGCTTAGAAAAATTAGGAGAATAATTTGGTTAGTCCAAATTAGACACTTACTATTTTTGGCCAAAAATCATGAAGTCAAATAGAAATCATAACCATGTATAAATAATAAGTTCATTATTTATAGTAAGTCACATTTTTAAGAAGTTTAAGTTAGAGTTTGATTCAAAAACTTCTTCCTACATTTGATATCATTGTTTAAAGGATTATAATTTCATTTTTATCAGTAATCAATTTATTTTTGAATTTATTAGAATTTATTTTTATTTTTCTATTTTTCTTCATGGATTTGAGGAATATCTATGAGAGTCCCAAAAAGCTCCGTAGATTCGGAGTAATTATCCCCTCGTGGAAGATGGTGATCGACTTCATCACGTCCATCCTTGCATCACTTTTGCTCAAAATTTTCAACTCAAATCTAAAGTGCACTCGTCTCCCTCCATTATCTCAATTTAGATTTGGTGGGACTACATCTTTGGCTGCCAAAATGGGAAGATCCAAACGGAACTTGATTTGATACTTCCCATCACCAATGGGCTTGTAAAGTCCCATCTCACCAGTCTGACTTTGGTTAATCCTCATTGATTGATGCAGGTTTACTTGCAACCCATGAACGAAGTGCTCGAACGGAAACTTGCAGACACAAAGAGCAAGCAATTTTCCACCCGTAATGTTATCCCTAGATTGGTTTCACGATCGGTAGCAGTCATAGTTGGAACGACTATCGCTGCAATGCTCCCTTTCTTTGGAGACATCAACGCGTTGATTGGAGCTTTTGGGTTCTTGCCTTTGGATTTTATTTTGCCTGTGGTCTTCTATAATGTGGCTTTCAAGCCATCGAAACGGGGTCTACTTTTCTGGGGAAATACCTGTATTGCGTCGGTCTTTTCAGTGGTATCGTTGATGGGTGCAATTTCGGCAGTTCGACAAATAATTGTAGATGCGAAAAAATATCGCCTCTTTGCTGATGTATGAAGATATTCATAAACCATTTCTTATTTTTATTTTTTCTGTTAGCTTGTTAGTACACCCACTGTCAGTTCATTGCCGCCAGCTATCTGTCACTCAGTCTACCACTTGAGCTATAGATCCGGGTGTTGTTAAACTTGTTTAATAAACATATATAAAGGGATAAGAAATATTGTATAATGGTTATGATCATTCGTTCGATTGAATTACTTTGAGATGGATGAGTCATCTAGTGTGGACCCCACATCATGGACAATCAACATCAATGATAAGATTTTTTTAGTAAATGACCAAAATCCTCCACAACAACTGCCGTATGTGTTACAAAAGCTGAGCTTTATAGGGCAAGCCATGGTGTCTGATTGATATCTCACTCTATTAAATATGTGTGCCATTACATTTTCACAGGATAAAACATTATTTTGATAATAAGTGAAAATCTTATATTTATAAGATATTGATAGAATTTAAAATGTTAAAATGCATATTGATTATTTTGTGGAATCGTCCATTTTATTTCGAATCCAAACATCTCAAACTGTCACATCAATATAAAACATTTTCTATCTTTGCTCATTTTCTTGAAATTGATGATAAACAAACATGGATACACTTTAATTTCACCAATAAAAAATATAGGAGGTTCACATCATGTGGAATAACATAAAATACACCTAAATACCTTGAGAGTCATGAGGTGCGGCCTCCATGAGTAGTGGATTTGGCATATTTTGGGAGTTTCCTTCATTTATAATGAGGTGCCCATGGTAAACGGGTTGGATGGAATGTCTCCTTAGGCTTTGCGTATTGAGTAAACTCAATGGAGACCATAATCCATCCATTTTACTAGATAATTTTAAGGAATGAACTAAAAATGGAGGCACATCTAAAATTCAAGTAGAACATACCACTGAAACAACATGAATTGAATGACTGCAGTTAAAAACTCTCCCAGGGCCACAAAAGTTTTGGATTAAGCTGATTTTATGTTTTCCCTTGGTCCATGTACCAACAGATTGGATGATAAATAAACATCACCCTAGGCCTTAGGAGGTTTCAATGGTGGACATCAATATTATTCCTACTGAAAAGTTTCATGTGGTGTATGGTCCACGTGAGCTTTGGATACGCTTCAATTTTAGCCGCATATCCTAAAATGATATGCAAAAATGGATGGACGGCATGGGTAAGGTACATACATCCATGGTGGGCCTCATAGAAATTACTCAGTACGCAATATGCATCTGGAACATACAAGCCATGGTGACCACACACACCCCTTCACTTGGTGTCCCACCCAACTGTTCCATGTGGGTCCCAAAATCATATTTATTGAACAATCCTACCTTGCGATTCGTGCATTCTTGCTCGTTGAAAAGGGGCATTTGATGTTTTTCATTTTTACCTGCCCAAATCCACTATAGCTAAATAACTAATATATATATTTGGTATTACGGTGGCATGGACTGCCATTTTTAAAACATTAATAATGAAAAAGGAAGTTGGTTTTTGCACCTAATCTCATTGATTAATGCACCTGTCCATGTCTACTATTTTTTTCCCCGCTAAAAACCAAATTGCAAAACAGCCAAAAGCGTACAAACACAACCTATCACATAGAGAAAAAAATTTCATGCACCGCAGTGTGATGGAACGATTAAACAGTCCAAATTATGGGTCCCATTTTAAATGTTTAACCAATTCAAAATTACACTCATTTGGTTCTCTGACTATCAGATCTGTGGACATTGACCGAATGGTTGAAAATAAAGAATATTCAATGGTCCTATTTCAACAATGAGAATCCACAAATCAGAGGCCAGGATTGTTGGCAATCTGATTTAGCATTCCATATTTTAGACCGTTGAAACCATAGTTTGCAAACTAGGCAAGTCGACCTAGACTTGGCCCAGTCATCTGGCCTTGATCATTGTTGCTGTCAAAATCTGGATTACTCTCCGCTCGGAGCTCCAAACTCCTATAGAGCCCTGTGGCTACACAGAAACGGTGAGCAAAAGAGACCCTGGCTTAAACAGGGGACCCTCCGATGCTTAAGTCAAGTCAAGGGAATTTGGGTCTAGTTGTAGAGGGAGAGTGAGATATTGCGTATATGTCTCCTCCCCCAAAGATACTACTTATACCCCCTAACTTAGAATGAGCATGTCCACATAAGTTGGCGCATCTTGGGCATTCACCACGTCTCGCTAACAATTCGGCCACCCAGTCATTCGGTGGTCGTGAGGACGTGGGCAGTTGAGTAACTGTCGCCACTCATGTAGTAGTGGGACACTTCATGGTCCCCCTTATTAGTGGATTCCGATCTGAATCCCGAGTTGACCACCTCGACCTCGGATCACTCCAAGCTCCGAGTTGGCATCCCAAGCCTCGGGCCTTGAATCGAAGGCGTAAAAAATGTCGGGTTGGAAGTCATGCCTCTGCCTATTTATATAACTTCGAGCTTAGTCTTGTGCTTTGAGTTGGCTCTGAATAACCTTGGGCCTCGAAGTTCAAGTGTCTTTAATCTTCCCATAACAGAAGCCCCCTACTCTCTGAGTTCGGGTATGGACTCAAAGAGTAAATATGTGTGGAAGATCAGTAGCCACTAGCGTCAAGCCTTTAACACGTGCGGCCACAATCATGACTCCCATATCCAAGAACATGCATACTTGGGATTTACTGTCAGCGGGCTCACCTCAGGCGGACACATGGTAACGTTAGGATTTTGAATCGTCAGGGTAATCATGAGGAGCTGCCACGTAAAACAAGAAGGACAGCTAAGTGATGCTTCTACTGTTCGGAGCTCGTCACCTGATGCCAAGGGAACGCGACACGGTAGTGCTTCGGCCACTGGCTCTTTGCCACGTGTCTTCTAAAGTTAGCTCGTGACGATTCGGCCGCAGTCATCACATATTGCCATAAATGTGATAATCACTCATGGGTTATATAAACCCTAGCGATCGGAGATGCCTTCACTTCTATTTTCTAAGTTCTTGTTGCTGTGAACTGTCTGAGGAGGCGATTTTTGGCGAAGGCAATTTCCAGCGAGTGTGACATGTGGGAGTGGTGATTTCGACCAATCACTAGTTTCCAGTAGAGGCAATTTTTGATGACTGTTCCAAACAGCTTCTGGTGAGTCCCCCCCTCACTTTCGACTTACTCTTATTTCCTCTATTTTATCGGAATGTCAAACAACTCAGAGATGGTCTGAGAAGACTATGCCTTTGAAGATCATTTCGGGCCAGAGAGCTCAGATGATAGGCGCGAGGCCTTCGAGGGCCCTTTTGATGTAATACCCCTCTACACTCTGCCCAAGAGGGATAAAGAGGCAGGGACTTGGACACGCCATAAAGGCAGAAAAAAGGCCCCCTGAGAGCTAACGAGAAGGGTTACGGAGATGCTCGCATGTGGGCGAACTGCCGAGATCGTCCCACGAGGCTCCGTGCTAGTCGAGTCCCAGATGGATTGGGTCCGATCAAAATTCTAGATTCCAGACTCCGTTCAGATACGAGCTCCCGAGCCTCTTAACACCCCTAGAGATCCTACTGAAGGGGAACTTGCGATTTTTTTCTGCTCATTACAATGTGGGATACAACTTACTTAGGACTGGCCCCAGACCAGTTTACTCTCAATGCTTGGAGGGATTTAATATCCTCGTACATCATTTGGCATCAAGCTAAGAACATGGAACTAACACCGGAAGAACTGATGAGTTTATACTTAATCATGCACGATAGTCCGGAGCCATGATACTACTTTGTGATGTGCGGCAACAAAGGCTCGGGACTAGTCTTGCAACTTCCATCCGCTGACAAGGATTGGAAGAACAAGTGGTTCTGGGCATCGAGCGAGTGGGAAGCACTGGTGGCGGAGCTTAGGAATCTAAGGACTCGGGTCCCTACCTGATTCGTTGTTCTAGGTCGGACCCTGAATAATCTCTTTGCAACACTCCCATGCTTGCTATAGTTTAATAAGTGTTCTAACTTCATTTTTACAGACTTCCGAAGGGGCTAGCCTCTCCTCTTCTCGGATCAAAATAATCAAATTGCCAAGGCGAGGGTGTGTTCATAGGATTTACGCTCCTGATCAGTCTTGATTACAGCGGACAACCTTTATCGATCCGGGCTCTGCAGGCTTAAGACGCTCCCCACCTCATTCAGTAAATGCCTCTTTACCTTTTACTTTGTTGATGTTAGAGATCTTACAACTTGGACATTAACTCACTGTCACATATGTAGGCATGGCCAAGGCCTCCAGATCTCGGAAGAGAAAAGCCCCCCATCTATCGAAGAGATACTGAGATTCGAATCACGAACAAAGACGATGGGTTGGAAGAGGTAGGCGACCCCTTTCTATTGTCGCAGCTCCAGCTCTTGCTGTTGCTGGTTCAATTTCTGTCGCTGTAGCTCCAATTTTTGTTGTTGTAGCTTCAATACTTCCAACCAACACCGTGATCAGGGCCATGGCCGACAATGTCCCAGCTTCGATTCCTCCTCCCGTCATCTCCCCTCATGCCTCCGAGGCACCTCCACCCGACCCTGAACCTTGCATAGCCATCCCGTCTTCTTCCGAATGAGAGCAAGCCTCTCCTCCTGAAGTCGGAGATCATCACAGGGTCGAGGCCCAAACTTTGGTGGGCAGCTGGACTAGGGCGGGGGGAGCGATGGGGTCTGCTAGGTCGGAACTAGTGGAGATAGACTTTCACTAGGCTATCATATGTCGGGCTTAGTTTGCTGGGCTGCGAAACATGCTCCAAAGGAGGAGATTGCTGCCCTCCTTAACAAGTCGGATGAGTCCTTCATGAATGACATAGCCTTTTTCTTTTACAAGGTATTTTTACTAGCCTTTCTTACCTTGATTCTTTCCTCGTCACATTTATATGCTTATATTCTTGTTTTAATTCATTTTTTCCCGAGGCTCTTGATGATCCGGGAGAGGTTGAGAGAGATTATACAAAAGGACAAAGAGATAGTGACTCTCAGGGGCGAAGTTGGCACTCTCTGAGACGAGGCTGCAGTCCTTCAAGTAGAACAGGTGGAACTGCACGGGCTATTGGATGATGGAAAGGCGAGAGAGTTGCAACTCCAGGGGGTCGTCAATGACCTTTAGACATATTGCACTGCTGTTACAACTGAGCTGATGGGAGCCAGGGCTTGCGCCGACTCGCTCGTGAAAGATAATGCCCGACTGGGGAACACATTGGAGCGGGCTAAGGTTGAGTCGGCAAAAGAGCTAAGCCGGACGGTAGCGAAGGCAAAGGAGGCTCAGCGGGTTGAGGACGAGGCTTCCCTGGCGTCGACAGTGGCCGCTACAATTGATGCATTCAAGACCTTGGAGGAGAGGACCGCTGAGGCCAACAAGCTCTACAAGTGCGGCTTTAACGCTTGCATCGACACGGTCTAGGAGCTCTATCCAGATCTTAACCTTGAGTCCCCCACCTTTGAGGATGTAGGGGAGAGACTGGCTGAGAACATCTCCCCATGCTCGACTGCTAGCTCTCAGTTCCCTCCAACTGACTAGCTTTTGATAACCTCTTTATCTTTTAACTCTTTAGACGATAGTTTTTTATGGATAATTTTGTGGATAATCTTTTTAACCCTCTAGATAGGGCATGATTTAACATGATTAATTTGTTGAATGATGATTGTTTGATGTTAATTTCTTGATTGACAAGCTAACTCCTTAGCAGGTTAGCTCATCCCAGGGCTATCTTCCCATACCTAAGAGACCCCCTGACTATTTCATAGAATCATTTAATGTTAAAATTGTAAGGACTGATCCCTTGAGGGGTCAACCCCCGCACAAATGGCGAGCGACAATCATTTTTGTAGATCCGTTGGTCGTTTGACGAGTTGACCCCTTCATCAATGGATCAGGTCGTCCATGGGCTTTTCCCCTACAAATGAGGGGATCTCTTGATGAATTTTCTTACATTAACGTACTAACCCCTTTAAGGGATCAATCCGTTGTCAACCCCCGCTTGTAAGAGGTGACCTTTTTTTCATTTGTCGACAAGTCGTGCAAGTAGATTATGTAGAAACGTAGATTTTATTGAAAGCCTTAAGAGGCTAGCCGCTCTGAGATGTACACCTATTGGGGCTTTCAACGGCCAGTACATCAAGGGTAATATATTTTCAAGTGCTTGGTGTTCCAAGGGTGGGGGAGTTAATGCCTTTCGAGATCCTTGTAAGCCCCGTATCCTATTTCTTACCATTCCGTAGACTTCTGCGGTCTTATTGGATCGAATTCCGGCAACCTTCGACCCTTAACCGATATTTGCACGTGATCCTGATTTGTATGCCCTCAACCTGTATCGACTCAACCCAAGACCTTTACCATAGCGACTGCGCCGTCACTGCGGTTCTGATGCCGCGACTCGCGCACTGAGGCGATACCCTAGTCAGGAGATGTGGGCCAACGTTCGGTGCGAAGAAAACGCCGTGCATTGCGAAACCCAAGAGAATCTCTATAAGTTGTCACATCAATCCATCAATCCATCAATTCATCAATCTTAACATGTCAAGTACACATTGACTTTCACCCATTCACAAGCAATCCTCAAAAGTCAAAAAGTTCTTACACACCCATCACCACCACATCCATCACTCCATCACCCATCATACTCTCTCTCTCCCTTTTCAAGTCTCTCTCTCTCATTTTCAAACTCATTCCAAGCAACCAAAACTTCAAACGTATGAGCCTCTCCCTCTCTTTCAAAAATTCAAGTGTGGCCCACATTTCCATCCCAAGATCTCCTATCCTAGCCATCCATTTCTCATCTCCTCCGTTGGAATCGAAGCTAAGGAGCTAAGGAACCCATAGGAGCAAGAAGATCAACGGTGGGTGATCTTAGATCTTTGTTTTTCATTCATTTTATTTGATTAAGGGTCCATATGTGTGGGACCCACCTTGATGTATATTCGTATGCAAGAGGGGCCCATAGTGGCGGGGCCCCTCCATCCTCACCGATCTCTCTCTCTTTCTTCCTTTTCCTTTGTGTATGATGCTTGTGGCCCCCTTGATGTATGTATCTCATCCATACCATCCAAATAGTGGGCCACCTTGACTTTTGTTTTTTTTTTTTGGTTTGGGCCACCCGGATGAAAGGGACACACAAATATTAGCCGGATCCAAAACAGGTTGGGCCATGTGGGACCCACCTTGAGGAAGTGTACATCCAGACCGTTCGTCCAGGGACGCTGGACGTACCTGCCAGTGGGGTGGCTAACATGGGTGGGTGCTAACATGGTGGATGTATAGATATGGGGTGTGTGCACTGACAGTGGGTGTGGACTGGCGTGGGGTCCATGGGACCCATCCACATCGTCCATCCATTTCTGTGGGCCGCACCATCACGTGTGGGGCCCTCCCTGGCACCAAGATCCCTAGTTCAACTGGCGAACTGAGTGAAAGATGCCTTGTTCCTACACTTGAGGTCATGGTAACGATCCCTGTGGACGAGGCTACATGGAGTGTGTCCTGACATGGGTGTGTATTGACATGGGGTGTGGACGGACATGGGGTCCATGGGACCCATCCCCACCCTCCATCCCATGTGTGGGGCCCACCTTGGCGTGACCACACACCCAGCGCCACAGCTCAACTGACAGGTGGAGTGGAGACACCACGTTTCAACACGTGAGGTCTTGGTACCCATCCCGGTGAGGGTGGCCTACGTGGGACCCACCTAAGTTTTGGATGCGGCTGGAACTTGGCCTGACCCTTTGTTCAAGTGGGACACCCATGATGGGTGGGCTGGATTTGTGGACCCCATCTCAGTGTGCCTAATAATGATTATGAATGTTTTCAATGGAGGGTAGCCCTCTTAACTGTTGTAACTGGTGCGGCCCACACAAGTCACGGGCCGACTTGATTTTTGGAGACCTAGGCCCACGATGGAATGGTGCACCTAACCGATGGGTTAGATGTTGGCAAACATCAACGGTGGGGTCCACATAGCTCGCTGTACCTTGTCCCATATATACATATATGTGGGCCCTATGTGGACCCACCTCTGTTGTGTCTCTGCTTGTGTTAGAGAAGAAAAGAGAAAAAAAAAAAGAAAAAGAAAAGAAAAGAAAAGAAAAAGAAAGAAGGTGAAAGGGGCCACGTGCCCTCTCCCTCTCTATGTCTCTCTCTCTCTCTCTCTCTCTCTCTCTCTCTCTCTCTCTCTCTCTCTCTGTAGCGTTAGTGGGCCGTACGCCCCACATGATGTATGTGTTTTGTGCCCATGCCATCCATCTGTTTTAATGGTGGGACCCACTGTCACCTAGTAACTGCGCTGTAGGTCCCACCATTATATATATATATATATATATATATATATATATATTATATTATATACTATATATATTTCATATTATATATTTTATAATATGTATATAGTGGTGGGTCCTACGTGGGACCCACCTCTGTTCCCTTTTAAAGTCCTTAAAAGGCTACAGCAATAGCTATATATATATATATATATTACTATATATATTATATACGTGGGCCCAAGGTTCATATGACCTTTTGAATAGAATGGATTGCGAATAAATATTATAGTGGGCCCTAGGCCCATGTGGCCCTATGAACAGTTTGGATGGAAATAAACGTCATATTGGGCCCCAGTTTGGATGGAAAATAAACATTATGTAAGGCCCATGGGTCGAGGCCCACTCGATGTATTCTAAGGCCCATGAAATTAGGCCATTTGATGTTTTAGGGGCCCATGGGTTAAAACCCATTGTGATGTACTAGGGCCTATGGGTTGGGGCCCATTTGTTATACATATGGGGCCCAATTGGTGTGGCCCATTTGTTACATATAAGACCCATGAGATTAGGCCCATTTGTTACATATAAGACCCATGAGATTAGGCCCATTTGATGCAACCTAATGCCCACGGGTTATGACCCATTGCAATGCACATAAGGCCCATTGGTGCGGCCCATTTATGTAGCCCATTTGATGAATAAAAGGCCCATATGATATGGCCCATTTGATGTATTTAAGGCCCAATGGGATGTACCTAAGGTCCATTGCAATGTGTGATCCTAACACGGATTATGTAACGATGTTTATGACGATCGTGCCTTGGGAGAAATGTTAGTTTGATGTCCACATTACCACTCTCCTTAGGGCCCATTGTTAGGCCTGTACTTGTTGTGTATAGGCCGTCTAGGCCCATCTGCTTTGCAAGGATAGTACATTACTTTATAACATGTTTACTATAGTTTCATGACTCATGATCATACGCATCATATGTATGCTTGATATGAGAAGTGATTGATCATAGCATATGCCTTCGGGCAGATTGTTTATGAGACCCCGATTAGGCGGTGCTGCCCTACATGAGCACACAATACGCGCAGGATTTGTCGCATGATTGGATAGTGTGAATCATGCATTCCGCATTGTATGACATGATTACTGTACGCCTTAGCGACATCGGGGCTATAGCTTCCACAGGCATATCTTGGTTGGCAGGATTGGATACCGAAAATCTCATTCTACATGGGGTGCTATAGATATCCCTGGGTGAAAGTCTCCAAACCCTTATGGTACCAAGAGGTTGCTCCAACGTTTAGACTGAGTGGGTACAGGAGCGACGAGTGCCGATTACCAGATGGTCTCGCTTTTCACTGTGTCGTAGTCGGTTGGAAGGGGGTGTGGCCTTACCCGCCCGAGAGTAGGGGAAAAAGCTAGGCTGAGTTTGACCAGCTCGAGGAATGGGTCCGCTATCGACGAGCCGAGCCCGATATTGGCAGGCGGATAGTGAGGTCTCTTCCACTTACCTTATTACACGCAATGGGGCGGTGATCTGGTTTAGAGTGTACTAGACCCTGGTGATATCTTAGATTTGAGCTGTATTGATATGTGGACTTAGATGAGGATTCGCATGCTTGAGTTGCATCTCGCACCGCATGGCCTTGGTATGGCCGACATCATTCATATCTTACATCGCATAGCCTAGGTACGGTTTAAGGTATTCATGGATCTAGCAGCATATTTCGCATTACTCTGATAATTCATGATCATAATACTACCTTGCACACACACTTTCACCACCCTCTAAGCTTTCTATAAGCTTATATATGACCGTTGGGTGTAGGTGACGTTGGGGCATAGCAGCGCTAAGGCAGGAGCGCTTTGTAGATCATCTTGGAGCTTTTGTTCATCATCATTGTATTTCCCTTTATGCTCATTGTACTTGTAAAGTTTTTGATCATAGTGAAAATATAATGGAGTTTTTAGTTGTTGTTTGTGGGTTATGCCTTTGGTTATGCTTATCACGAATCAAACTGATGTTGAAAATCCTCCTTGTAGTATCCCAAGATCGGAACCTGGCGAATGGGAGCTGGGAGCCGAGAATGGGGTTCTACGGAGGCTGTCGGTGACAGATTCGGCGATCGAAAATTTGTGAGTCCGATTTCTGAGTTTGGGGCATGACAATCCTCCAACTAGTAGGAGCTTGGCTGGGTCGATCAGACCACTCGGTAGGGTCCTTCCTAATTGGGTCTGAGTACCCCAGCCTCTGGCTTTGCAGTGTTCTGGAAAATGTGATGGAGGACCAAGTCGCCTAGTCGAAATCGTCGAGTCTTGACCTTGGAGTTATAGAATCGTGCCACCTGCTGATGCCAAGCAATAACTCAGAGTCTGGATACATCTCTAACTTCCTCGAGTAGGTCCAAATTGGTTGCGATCTACTCCACATTATGATTTTACTGATAGTTCTTGACCCGAGCTGTAGGGAGACCAACCTCGACTGGCACCATTGCTTTCGAACAGTAAGATAGTGAAAATGGGGTTTCCCCAATAGACGATTGAGTTATAGTCCTATAGGCCCAGAGGACAAATGGGACCTCCTCGGCCCAGTTGCCTTTCACTTTCTCCAACTTTATTTTGAGATGATGTTTGATGACTTTGTTTCCTACCTTCACTTGTCCATTAGATTGTGTGTGTTGAGGCGAGGAATAAGCATTTGAAATGTCGAGTCCCCGACACATGTCTCAGAACTTATCGTTGTCAAACTGCTTGCCATTATTAGAAATGATGGTGTGCATGATTCCAAACCAACAGATGATGTTCTTCCAAACAAAGTCGACTACCATCTACTCTGTGATTTTTATGATAGGATCGGCTTCGGCCCGCTTGGTAAAGTAGTCGACTACAACAATAGTGAATGTCCTTTCCCCATGAGTAGAGGTCCGATGACATCGATTCCCCATTGGACGAATGGCCATGACCTGCTCATTGGGGTCATCTTTTCTGCAGGTTGCCTCTGCATAGTTGCATATCATGGACGCTTATCGCACCTTTGGACATAGTTCTTCGAGTCCTCCCTGATGGTTGGCCAGAAATATCCTTGACAGAGTAACTTCAGAGACAGAGCTTGACCATCAGAATGATTTCCGCAGATGCTTTCATGAATCTCTCGAATCACATAGTCTGATTCATCGGTTCGGAGACACTTGAGGTAGGGTTGTGAATGCCCCTTCTTATACAAGATCCTATCCAAGACTATATATCGTGCAGCTCTGATCCTCAGACGTCTTACCTCCAGCTTGTCTAAGGGGACCTCATCAGATGTGAGGTAATTGTAAATCAGATCCATCTAGCTTGGAGTGACTTCCACTGGGTTGACCATTTCTTGATCCGTTCTGTCAATGCTCAGATGTTCTATGAAGTCCACAGGGATAACCCAAGGAATCTTTCCGACTGTGGCTGAGGCTAGCCTTGCAAGGGCGTCGGCCCAGGAATTCTCTGTTCTCGATATTTGATTGATAATGCGGCTCCAAAACTTCTTTATCAACTTCTTAGCCATAGCCAGGTAAGGCACCATCCTGGTCTCCTTGGCCTCATATTCAGTGGAGATATGATTCACCACCAGCTGAGAGTCGTATCGCACCTCGAGGGACTAGACGCCCAGACTGGCCGCCAGTCTGAGTCTAGCCAATAGGGCCTCTTACTCTGCCTCATTATTAAAGGCTTCGAAGCCTAGTCTGATTGCATAGTGGATAGGTGTAGAGTTAGATGTGATTAAGATGATCCCTGCCCCAGTGCGCTTGGCGTTGGACGACCCGTCCATGAAAAGGATCCATCTTGATTCTGACTCTGCAACTTGATTGGTTGGAGGAGCGAAGGGAGGAGTTGCTTCTACTTTGGCACTTGTCTCCTCTTCACTTAGAGCAGTGAACTTTGTAATGAAATCGGCCACAACTTTGCCCTTAATAGTGGTTCTCGGTTGGAACTAGATATCAAACTCCTCGAGTTCAATCTCCCACTTAGTTAGCCGACCTGATACCTCAGGCCTATGGAGGACTTGCTGAAAGGGCCTAGCTATATGCCCTAGAGGGGGGGTGAATAGGGCAATGCCAAATAAAACTAATAACAGCGGAATAATAAAAGAAATAAAGCACAATACTGAATTTAAAGTAATCTCAATAGTCTAAAATAAAGAGAATGATACCATATCAGTTCTAAGGACAACCTTACACTAAAAACCAAAGGTTTAAGGTAGGACAACCTTATTTCTAGAACGTCCTTGTATCACAAACCAATGAGGAATGAAAAGGAAAAGCAATCAAAATAACTTGGAGAAATAAATCCTAAGTTATTACAACATTCCCCACACTTGCTTGGAATAAAAAGATTACAACATTCATCCACTAATACAAACCACAAAACTGAATGAATAAAGATATGAAAGAATAAAGCACATCCACAACACAACGATATATAGTGGTTCGCCTGTGTGTACACCAACTGTTATCCAATAGCCACACAGAATGCTTCTCCACTCCTAGCATCCTCACACAGGGATATTAGCATGCACTATCAAAATAGGTTTCACAGGTTCACCTAAAACCTTTACAATTGTGTCTTTGATCTCGGGCTTACACAATCCAAAAACCCCCACAATCTGAGTTTTCTGACTCTCCTCAGATAACCAATACAATGAGATTTTTCTGGCAAATCTCAAACAAAACTAATGAAAGTAAATTACAAAAATGTAAAATACCTGAATCACCTTTTAAAGTAGCCCGGTAGAACCAATCGGAGTAGAAGTTCGATTCAACGTTCAAAGTCCAATACTCACTTTAAGAATAGTTCTATGTCTAATTGATTTTAATTCAAAAAGGCTATATCTATTTGATTTTGAATCCAAGAAGAAGGAATATCAGAAATTCCCCTTTTCTAATGAGATTGGAATGTAGATCAAAATCAAATAAAAAACAAGCTAGCAAAAGGAATATTAAATAAGCACAAAGTAGCTTAAAACAAGCACAAACTTATCTCAGAGTATAGCCTAAAGAATGCTTGAATAGAATTGAATTAAATTGCTAAAACTCTGAAGTTCGTGCTCTATTTATACCCTAAAAAATTCCATCTACAACTGGTCTTAGGATCCTAGGACTGGTCGTAGCTTCAAAGATTTTTAAATATTTTCGTGGGATAAGGATTTGCTGTTCCACGACCGGTCCTAGGTAGCTTACGACCGGTCGTGGGCCACCTACGACTGGTCTTGGGTCACCTACGACCAGTCGTAAGACCCCCAATTTAGTTGCTGAAATTTGAGTCGTAGGGCTAGGACTAGTCGAAAGACGAGTCGTAGAACTCACAAGACTGGTCGTAGGATGTCCAGGACTGGTCGTAGGACAACCAAAAAGATCCGAAAATCTTCAACAACCTAGTACTGGTCCTGAAAAACTTAAGACTGGTCGTAGCAGAGCTAGGATTGGTCTTAAAGTCCCTATGACTGGTCTTAGAACAGCCCTAAAAAAGTATATTAAAATATATGAATTATGTATCCAGAATGACCTACAGTAAAGCCCGTCCTAAGGTCAATCTAAGGTCAAACAAACCTTAAAAGTGAGATGGACATTGAAAGTCTGTACACTCAGATGACCCTTAAGAGAAGCTTAGGCCTTATCGAACTTGATCTTGACTTGAAAAAAGTCTTCTTGAGCTTGATCTTGACTTGAACAAAGTCTTCTTGAGCTTGATCTTGACTTGAACAAAGTCTTCTACTATACTTGAGCATACTTGAAAACTTCTATTCTTGAATTCTTCATCCATGGCTTGAAACGTTCTTCATTTAAGTTCTTGTCTTGCAATGGGATGTCTTGATTGCAATAAATAGTCTCAAAAATGAAACACAAGATATACAAGACATAGATATAGGTTTGGGCACGACAAAATTTGACAACCAAAGGGATATGAAATCATAACACTTACACTTGCCTGAGGGGAGAGTCGGTCAAGACGATGATGGAATTGGCCTAAAAGTGCTAACTTCTCCAGAGTTGGGTACCTCATCTCAACATGCACCATTGCTTTGCTTACATAGTACACATGGTGCTGCTTGCCCCCCACCTCGCTGATCAACACGAAGCTAACGGCTGAGGCCAAGACTACCAGATATAGGAATAAGGACTCACCCTCTTCAAGCTTGGACAGTAGGGGATACTTCTCCAACTGATGGAAGGCTTGCTTGCACTCCAACGTCCACTCGGTCTTCTTATGGCCCTTCAGTTGTTGAAAGAAGGGGAGACATTTGTCAGTGGCTCTGAATATAAACCATTTGAGCGATGCTACTTGTCTGGTGATACATTGTATCTCTTTTCTCGTCTGAGGCGAGTTCATATTGAGGAGCACCTTGATCTTGTCGGGGTTTTCTTTAATGCCCTGCTGACTGACCTGAAATCTAAGAAATTTTTTGGAGTCGAAGCTAAAGGCACACTTCGCGGGATTCAGCTTCATATGAAATTCTCAGAGGATGGAGAAGCTCTCTCCGAGATCTACCAGGTGATCGGACTCCCTAATGCTCTTGACAAGCATGTCGTTAACATAAACCTCCATGGTGCATCGTATCTCCTTGGTGAACATCTAGTTCACCAATCTTTGATACGTGGCCCCAACATTTTTTAGGCTGAATGGCATAACCTGGTAACAGTAGAGCCCCTTGTCAATGACAAAGGTAGTCTTCTGCCTATCTGGGGGCGCATCGCGATCTGGTTATACCCTGTAATGCCCCGACTTTTCAGTACCCGAGTATACAACCCGTATCCCAAAAACCCGAGTGTTAACCTTAAAGGATGGTGAAATTTGAATGTACATTTTTTTTCCTTCATCAGAGTAAGCAAATGAGCGTAGTGTGGACAAATCGACATAAACGAAAATTTCATTATCATTTAAATATACAAGAAGCTGCCCATAATGACGTATACAAACCAATGTCTCTGAATTTAACAAGTACAAACTTTATAAGAATTTAATACATGAAGAATAGCAGAAAGCATATAAATATAGGCCGCATGATCACGCAGCTCCTCCAGGCAAATATAGTCATGCATCCCTGGTGATCGTACCCTGCTCCTCATCAAGTCTGGACATACATATCACTAAAGCCACCTGTACTACCCGTACGGTTGTATATTTAATGGATGAGTGGTCAACTCAGTGTGAATTTTCCTCAAGATTACACACCACCACATTAGGTAAGAAATAGTATGAAACATCCAGACAACCAAAATAGAGTAAATGCAGTCTTATTAGATGCATGGATGCATGAATGCAATCATGGACTCGGGAAAAATATCCAGATGGTCTGTGCCTCGGGAAAAACATCCAGACGGGCTGTGCCTCGGGAAAAACATCTAGACAGGTAATGGGGTTGTCACCCAAGGATGTGACTGGTCATCAATGCAACACTCGGTGTAATCGCATGGGCATGAGTGATCCAAGTCATCATCATAAATCAAATGACTGGTCATAAGCGCAACATTCAACCTAATCGCAGGGCGAAGTGATCCAAGCCATCGAATATGCCATGTATGCATGATTAGCCAAGTTATTATTAGTCCATTTATAACCAACCAGTTTAGATAATCTCAGAGGTCACTATGGGGAGCATATGACCCAGTGTAGGCCGACAGCTCGGGCAGAGTGTCCCATTACCACTATCCTCAGCCCATGAGGCTACCATCTTAGGATGTTTAATGGAAACCCGTCGACTATTAGCCAATCATATTACAATATATGGGGCTTACCATCGCATGGTCGTACAGTATAAAACATCGAACCCATATAGGAAAAATATCAAAATAAAACCATGTAGGGCGGGTATCAAAATAAGCTACATAGGGCGAGTATCAAAACTATATGATAAAGACCATCCTTAAAAACCATTGGACATAACAACCTTGGATGGTAGGCCCACATCCATAATTCATTTAGACCATCACTCAATAACCACTAAGCTGAAGGCCCATTTTAATCACAACCAGTCGGGTTACATCTCAAGTATGGGTGTACATTTATAAGTGGGGGTTTCCCACTAATGTACCAGTTTAAAGTCCATAAGTAATACACAAATAATGAACAAATATACAGGATGAAACTTAAGCATGTAATATAGGAATTCAATTTTTACCAGCTAACACATGTAAATACAAGAGGGAGATATCAATTATAAATTTAAATAAAAACTATAACTTAAGCTAATGAGAAGATGAACAGCTCAAGGAGAAGAATCATCACCTGACGTATAGGATCACCTACTTATGTCGTTAGGAGGTACGTGCGGCCTTAGAGTCAGGTCCTATCACGAATTATAAAATTGTATGGTTAGATCAAGTCCTGCATACTATTTATAGTTGAAGTCATAACCTAAAGTTTAGATTACTCCTTCTTAGGGTTTTAATGTAACATTAGGATTTTCCTTCTAGGGTTTAGTCTTAAATTTAGATTCTAGGATTTGAACTCTACTTGGTGTATTAGTTAAAATTAAATCTTAATAATTACAAGGATACTATTACATTAGTGTTATAACTCATATCTGCTAATTATGTTAATAACGATAGTTCATAAATTCATATAAAATATACCGATATTAGATTTTATACCTAGATCCAAACCCAATACACAAAAGTATCGACCTGAGATTTAGATTACTTGGGCCTAAGTTTTCATCATAGAGTTTAGGTCTCGGCCAGACCTTTAGGGTTTTAATGTAGAGTTTAGGGTTTCATTTTAGGATTTAGTTCTAAGTTTAGATTATGGAATTTGAATTCTACTTTATGTGGCCATTAATGATATTATTAAAGGGAGTAATGGATGAATAGAAATAATAAAATAAATTAGTTATTAATTTTAGAAATATTAACAATGGCTACTGTCATATTAAATTATCTAACAACGACCCACAATGGATTATATCGATAATAATTTTGAAACAATTAGTAATATTAACAATATTCTCAACATTTAGCTAATGTGACACTAATAGTCATTTTGATGAAAATAAATAGTGTGCTCTAGCATTAATAATAATATTTTAAGAATGACAAGGTAAAATATTAATATTTTAATAATGAAGATTTATATGAATCAACTAATAACCATATGAATAATTTTCTAATGGTCAATCATGCCCAATTTTAATAATCCCAAAAAAATGGTAATGACAATAGCAATGATAATTAAAATGCATTAAATTTGGACGGAAAAACGTGGGCTCACCTAGCTGACTTAGTTCGAGTCGAGTTGACTCAGTTTAACACCCCACCCCACCTATCTTTTTCTTCTTCTCTCTCTCTCTTCTTCTTCCACTTGCTCTCGTTTCTCTCTTTTTCTTTCCTTTTCTTTGAACCATTCACCAGCAAGGCTGCTGGACTGAATCAGAACTAGCTTGACTCAACCGAGTCGAGCCAAGTCGACTCGCTAGTGAGTGCCACGAAGAGGACAACGTTCCTCTCCTTTTTCTTCTTCCCTTTCTTCTCCCTTTCTTGCAACGTCCAACAAGGACTGAGCTCTACCCAAGGCCAGCCTCAATCCGACTGAGTCGACCTAGCCCGCAACTTAGCTTCTCTCCAGTTCTTCTCTTTTTCTTCTTCCTATCTCTTTTATTCCTTTCCTGAGTTTTCCCTGCCAAAATCGTCCAACAAGGTGACTGGATTAAACCAGACCACCTCAACCAACTTGACTTGACTCAATGATGATGGCCGAGTCAGCAAGCTCGGATTGAACAACCCACACTTGGTCCATCCTCGCTCCCTCTTCTTTCTTCTTTCTTTCTTTCTTTCTTTCCTTATGTTATCTTCTCCATCTCTTCTCTTCTTCTCATTTAGAGGGATCCAGAAGCCTATGGACTTGTCCCAACACGTATGGAATAACCCAATGCTTCCCAAACTCGGACTGTGTTTGGGTGGCTGTGTTGGTGCACTGCCACAACCGCACCACTTTCTTCTTTTCCTTCATTCTTCCTTTTTTCCTTTTCCTTCACCTACTACAGGTCCAGAGGAGTCACTGGACCACCGGATTTAACCCGAATCGACTTGGTTTGGCACCGCTTGAATGGGGAAGAAGCTCCGCCGTTAATTGCAGATTCTCTCTCTCAGCTTCTTCCTTAAATCTAACAACATGGGAGGGTTTCTAGGGGTGTAATGGAGCTTGGAGGGTAGGTGGATCAAAGGTTTGAAAGGTTTTTGGTGGTGGGTTTGGGCGTTGAAGGTTGTGGTCGATTTTCAGAGGTATGGCTGCTAGGGACGAGGCAGCGAATTGTTCTTCGTATTTATCCTATTCCCTTGAAGCCCTAAGCTTCACAACACCGTTGGATGGATGGTGGATGGTCAGGATTACATCCTACAGTCTGTTTTTCATAAAACCATGGGAAGGAGCCGAAACCGTCCCTGGTTTCAGTTGGAACGCCCTAAGAAATCGGACGGCCAAAATTTCTCCTAAATGGAAGGTTGAGATTGAAGGAAAAACCCTCGTGCGGATCGCCACCGTGGCAAGGAGAGACAATTTTTATTTTCAGAAAGTGTGTGTTTGCATGACTATTTTGCGCCGGTTCCTGTGTGCCCACACGTGCCGAAAAACTGAATACAACAGTGGGGTTTTGGTCACAATTCGTGTCCACACCAGATGGACAGATTGGATCGTAATAATGGGGTCGTATGGTGGGACATCTACCAAAATCACGGACCTCAGTCCATCTATTTCGAAAAGGGTAAGCAGCGAAAAAGGAGGGAGAGCCCTTCTATTTTGGGAAATCATCAGTCAGACCCGACTTTGACTAGTCCCTTTAATCCTGTGCACAACAGGTGCACCTCCCCTGATACGTACACACATTAGTGTGGGGTCCACTACGATGTTTTTGATAAATCTACTCTGTCCATTCCCTTTGTAGGGTCCTGTCATAGCCTTTTACCGAAGATGGGACAATTCCAAGGTCTTAGTGGGGCCCACCACTCGATTCGTAGCCGCAGGATGGTTTCTCGTCAACCTAGTGGTCGAATGATGCCTAAGTTGGACGTCAACGGTTAAAAGCTCCTAATGGTCCATTGTAAGGCTTTCATTACGTATTACTAACCAATACGAATATAGGTTCCATTACTTTTGTATTATTACTCATAATTAAAATAATTAAAATCTCATACACATATATATACATATAATTTTAGTGTTAATATAGTACTATGTGCATGCCATTGATCTCCTATTTATTAATATATAATTCATAATATACAGCCTCATATTATACATATATGAATTGGAAATTGTATATTTAAAATCACATCGTTAAATAATATAAAATTTTATTCAAATATCTTATAATTTTTGGCATAAATGTTTAATATTACGCTAATATTTATAATTCAATTATATATTGTAAAATTATCATCCACTATGTTTAGTTAATATAATATCATTTTCATAATATTTTATATACATTAAATATTCTTATTAAATTTACTAGATGGTTTAATTCATCTATCGAGGTGATTGAAGTCTTAACAATGGGTTGCATTAAAGACATGATGATTTGCCTCGAGATTGATGGATGGATAGCTTGATGTATGGATTAGGACCATATTTGGCAGCTGGATTTTGGCTAGGATGAATGTGAATGTTCACTTAAGCTTAGCTTGTGTTTATGCTAAGTTTGGTTACATGATAACACCCGAGTACTGAAAAGTACGGGGTGTTACATGCCCAGAGAAGGCATCCAGGAAGGAGAGTAGTTCATGCCCAACCATATTGTCTACCAGCTGGTCAATCCAAGGTAAGGGGAAACTATCCTTGGGACATGCCTTGTTTAGGTCTAAGTAGTCCACATAGGCCCACCACTTCTCATTTGCTTTCTTGATGAGGACCACATTTGGGATCCAATATAGATAGTGTGCCTCCTCGATGAAGCCGTCACTGAGGAGTTCGGAGACCTCGGTGGCATACCTACATATCGCTTGGCATTGAATGCTCTCCTCTTCTGTTTTACTGGCCTGTGATCGGGGTCCACATTCAGCCCGTGGACCATGACATCGGGGGAGATTCCCAGCATGTCCTCATGTGATCATGCGTAGACATCTCTGTGCTGCTGCAGGAAGGCCAACATCTAAGACCGTTGCTTAGAATTCAATGACATGCCAAGCTAAATGATTTTGCTCGGATCTGCTTCATCAAGCAGCACGGCCTCCAAGTCCTTCACAGATGAATCCTCTGTAGGACCCCTGGGATTGAGAACATTAATGGTGAGGGCCTGCTTCACTGACCCTTTCCTCGTTGTTATCCAATAACATTTTTGATCTTTACGCTGAATGTCTCAGAGATAGCCTATCCTGCCCTCGGCGGGAAATTTCATCATTAGATGGTATATGGACACGATCGCCCTCATTGCATTGAGGGAGGGTCTATCCAGAATGACATTATGCACTGACGGCACATTAATAACAAGAAAGTCTACCAAAAGGGTGACTTGTTGTTGTCCTTCTCTCGTAATCACAGGGGGGTAGATAGTTCCCTCGGAGATCACTGTTTCTCTGGTAAAGTCGTGTAGAGGGGTCTTCACTAGTCTGAGGCATGACCTTGGAATCCCCATTCTTTCAAAGGCCTCTAAGTAGATGATATCAGTCAAGTTCTGGTATCGACCAGGATGTGGTAGACCTTGTGGTTGGCTATGGTCATTGCCACTACTAAGGAATCGTTATGTGGATGCTGGATTCTGCGTGCATCATCTTTCGTGAAGGTCAATCTGTAGGAACTGACTCAGAGCTCTTTCTTTGGCCTCTCGGTCATGTGGACATAGTGCTCTGGATTGGACTTCCGAGAGTGGGCTTTACGAGCCCTATTTGAGTCTCCTCTACCGGACGAACCGCCAAAAATTGGTATGGATTTTGACAGGTTCTTCCACAATTTTGCTCGGCTGCTCTTCTCTTTGAGTTGATTTCTCTTCCTTGGTGTATCGACGTAGATGACCCTTACGAATGAGGGTCTTAATCTCATCCTTGAGATACGCCCAATCACTCGTGTTGTGAACATGATCATGATGGAACCAACAGTACTTGCGCTTGTCTCGGTGCTCCGCGTCGGCTTTCATACAAATGGGCCAATTCTAGAGTCTTTGACCCCTGATTTTCAGCAGTATCTATTTTGTAGACCTGTTAAGGGGAGTGTAAGAATAGAACTTACCCTCAGGCTTCCTAATCGAGTGACAATCACGAGGAGCATATTCGTCCAATTTCTTCTTGGATGACTAGGGCTCTTCGTTCCTCAGCCTCTTCTCTTTAGTTGACGGCTACGCTACGTGGATACTTTTGCAAGAGTTAGAGAACCCCTTAGCATTAGTGTATTTTTGATCTTTGGTGACGAGCTCAGCCAACATCTTCGGCGGGTTCTTCCCAATTGAGAAGGTAAACTTTCCCTCTTTCGGTCTGCAAAACATGACAGAGAGCGCTATTTGATCATCACAATCCTCCACCTATAATGCCTCTTCGTTGAAGACGGTGATAAAGTCCTTTAATAACTCTTTAGGCCCTTGTTTGATGGTGAATAAATGAGTAGTCGGCTTCCGACTCTTCTTACCACTTATGAACTAGGTAAAGAACCATCTGCTAAGTTTTGTGAAGGAGTCGACCGAATTAGGCTTGAGTTGCATGTACCCACTCTGAGCTGATCCAGTAAGGGTGATCAAAAAGCCATGGCACATCATCACATCCGTGACCGTCTGGATTTGCACCCATGAGCGGTAGGCCTCAATGTGTTCAGATGGGTCTTCAGACCCAAAGTACTAGATGATGAGAGGTATCCGAAACCTTTGCGGCATCACCTCACTTCTGATTGCGGGGGTGAAGGGAGGTTTGATCTCTTTCATCATCGCCTGAACAATGGTAGGGAAAGATGAAGGCTGTTGATTCTTCTGTAATGTTTAAATCTGATTGTTAAGTTCTATGAAACGTGTCTCCCACGGATCTCCCCCCCCCCTCCTCCTCTCTAGCTCATGACAGAGGCTTGTCAATACTAGGGTCGAGGTGACTGAGGCATTTGTCGGAGCCAGAGTCATTGGGTTCTGAGCCAAAACTTGGTTTTGGGTCGGAGGGGGGTTCTGGACTGAAGTTGGAACTCAGGCGGATTGATGTTATGATCCTTCAGGTCTCACACTCCGTAGTGCGGACTCGACTTCCACTACCGGTCCCACTATTTCCCAGACGGGGTGTGACTACTGCTCCTGTCATTACTTCATATGATCGATTTCATCATGTAAGGCTTAGATCTTATTTTGCATGGCTCGATACTTACACGTCCGATTACGAGAATGCTGAGATGGTCTTGGATTCGACTCGATGTGAAGTAACGAGGAAGACCGAGTCTGATCATTTGGCTCTGGCTCCACAGCTATGGTCTTCTTCTTTCCTCTCGTCATTGCACTAGAAAATAGGAAACTGACTTTTCATACTAGTTTCCCACAGACGGTGCCAAAAAAGTTATTTTTAAAATCTGGATTACTCTCTGCTCAGAGCTCTAAACTCCTACCGAGCCCTAGGCCTGCACAAAAACAGTGAGCAAAGGAGACCCCTTACTTAAATAGGGTACCCTCCGATGCCTAAGTCAAGTTAAGGGAATCTGGGTCTAAGTTGAGTTGTAGAGGGAGAGTGCAAGATATTGTGTACCTGTCTCTTCCCCCAAAGATGCTTTTTCTATCCCCTAGCTTAGAATGGGAATGTCCGCATGAGTTGGCGCATCTTGGGGCATTCAGCACCTCTCACGAACAATTTGGCTACCCAGTTGCTCGGTGGTCATTAGGACGTGGGTTGTTGAGTAACTATTGCCACTCATGTAGTAGTGGGACACCTCCTGGTCCCCCTTATTAGTGGATTCTGATCCGAATCCTGAGCCGACCGCCTTGGCCTCGGATCACTCCAAGCTCCAAGTTAATTCTCTAGGCCTAGGACCTCCCTCGGCTCTGAGTTGGCCTCTGAGGCTTCAGTCCTCGAATCGAAGGCGCAAAGAATGTCGGGTTGGAAGTCATGCCTCTGCCTATTTATATAACTCTGAGCTTAGTCTTGCACTTTGAGTCAAATCTGAATAACCTCGGGCGTCGAAGTTCTGGTGTCTCTAATCTTCCCATAATAATCATTAGCTGGGTCACTGGATTATGTGGCTCGGGCATGGTGTTTTAAGTTAAGCATGACTTGGTTGATCCGGTCGAGTCAAACTATGTGGAATGGTTTTAATCAATGGTAAGTCTTGATTTTAGAAGGAAAATGATAGATTAAAAGGTAAACGATAATATTTTTTCTCTCTTTCTTTTTCTTTTAGTCTTTTTTGCCACTTTCTCTATTTTTAATTTTCAAGTCTTATCATTTATCCTTCCCTTTCTCTGACTTTCAAAATTTAAATTTTGTATCTTTCTTTTATTTTATTTTTTAAAAATTATTTTTTAGGGATTTTTACCTTATATTTTTTGAATTTTTATTTTATCTAATATTGTTTATATTCTAATTATTAATATATCTAATTGAGTCAAACATGGACTGGATGAGTCATTGACTCGACCTAAAATAAACTAGAATATTAAAAACCACTACAAGCTTCATCTCTTGGCCTTAATTAAGAGATTTAGTCTACCATAAATATGATTGAGTTAAACTCTCTCTCTCTCTCTCTCTCTCTCTCTCTCTCTCTCTCTCTCTCTCTCTCTATATATATATATATATATATATATATATATATATATATATATATATATATATATATATATATATATAAGAGACTTAGAACCGAAAGATTAGAGAGGAAGAACGGCTCTATAGATGTTCCGCAACTCCTTGCTCTCTTTTTCCAAATCCTAAATTGTATTTAAAATAATCTAAAACATCTCTTTAAATAGGGAAAATTCACATTGACTTTGAATTTATGCAATTTTGTTACACTTCAATCGCATCGACAATCATCATTGATCATACCAAGTCCAGTCGAATATTCTTTTGACTGCAGTCAAATTTCATCGAAATCTATCTGAAGTCTATGTCGGTTAGTCAAGATTTTGGATTTTTTAAACTATTTTTTAGGTCATTCACGTGATGGACAGTTAAGTTGGGTGGGGTCCCATCTAAATCAAGTCCATTAAGTTTTAATTGTGTGTATGCATTACTCTACCAAAAAAAAAAAAAATGAGGTTTCCTAAGCTATAAAGGTGTATATGAATTATCTACTCACCAATATATGTCAAAGTAGCATGTGTGTGCAATATAGTCCATCAAACCAGTGGGCCCAAGCATGTAATTCTCTTATTTGTCCAAAGTCTAATTTAAAACCTAAATTTAAAGACCTTATGGTATCTGAATATGATTGAATCCAAATCTTGGGCATTAAGAACAAAATTCGAAGTGGAAAAGACCAAGACCCACCAAGTCCTGGTCCTAATGAGCAACTCAAGTTCGAACCCTTAACACTCCTATATACAAAAAAAGTTCAAACCCTAATGCATCATTTAAAGTTACCTGTAACACCAAGGTAAAATTACTAAGTTGAATGCAATATAAAACATGCTTTTACACTTGTAAAACTAAGTAAAATCATTCTTAAAAACTCTAAATTTACCTAATGTGGATAACATGAATTTCGAAATGTCTTAACTTTAGTAGTGTACTTTGTTCTAGTAGAGCCATATTATGAAATTGGGTGCCTTTAATCTGTTATGAAACATGAATTTTCAATAGGATCGACACCTTGGTCGTTTCGATTAAGTAATTCTTAATTTTCCCTAATTTCCTGCTAGACTTTTTTTTTTTTTTTTTGATTTTCGATTCTATCAAGGGAGGCTTTGATCATATTGACAAGCCATCGATAGTTGTCGATCTTATCGAAAGTCCCATCAATATGATTTAATTCCATCTCTTGTAATTTTACTTTCATAATGGATTGCCTATCACTTTGTCCTGTACTTTTTTCCCATGAGGCTTTTTTCACTTAAATTGTGCTGTTCTTTGTCCATTCTCGAATATTCTATCTCTGTGCTTATTTAATTCATGTCTAGGTGATGCTTTCATGTCCAACAACTGATATCAAAGCAATATGATTATTATTTGGGGTTTCAAATTGAATTTGAAGACATGGCATTGAAGGTGATGAATGTTAAATTCAACATGGAGAAATTTACAGGTAAAAATAATTTTGAACTATAGAGAGTGAAGATCAAAACCATTCTAATTCAACAAGGGTTACTACAAGCTCTCTTTGGAAAAGCAAAGCATTCTGATACAATGAACGATGAATAGTGAGATGAACTAGATAAAAAGGTAATTAGTACAATTCAAATGTGCATAGCCGATGAGGTTCTCTATAATATCATTAGTTAGTCAACTGCCACAAGATTGTGGGTGAAGTTGGAAAGCCTCTAAATGACAAGATTTCTCTCCAATTGTCTATTTCTAAAGAAGCAATTATTTAATTTGAAGATAACAAAAATGAAAAATCTCAATGAACATATCAACAACTTTAATAAAGTACTTTACAAATTAATGAGCATGGATGTGAAGATCAACAAGAAAGATCAAACCCTATGCTAGTGCACTTATTTGTGCACCTTGTTAGTCAGTCAGACGCATCTATGTGTCAAGAACTAAGTTGAGCCCTTTGAAGCTGAAGATCGAAGACACATGAAGACTATAACATCAAGGAAGTGAAGAACAAGTAAATGAGGTGCCTTGGTGACCCTAATCTTGATCCGAAACAACCCTTGAACCTCTCGATAATCGTGACCCTACCAGGAAAAAACTTTATGAAATTGAACATAGGGAGCCCACGAGCTATGTGCGGAAACTTGACGGAGCTAAAGAAGTATGGCTATGTCCTAGAGGGAGATGATTAGGACTGATTAAAAATTATGCCTTTTAAAATATAATTGTTTTACTTAAATTAATATGTAAATTAAACTAAGTAAGATATTTAACTTTAAGGCTTCCAAGTTAATAGAGGGTCTAATTACATAGATTACAAAAGATGTGAAAATTAAGCAACTAGTCTATAAACATGATAGTGTACATGTGTATGTGGGATATGCTATATATTAACTCCTAGCATTCATCTAATCATGTATACATATAATTAAACATTTATCACATAAGCATAATTAAATAAGTGCTTAAATACAACCCCAAACACAAACATATATAGTGGTTCGGTTTCCCTACTCTACTCTTGGTGAACGCAGTGTCTCCTAAAGTATATGCTGGTATTCAATATCTTAGAGGTTTTAAATTAGGTTCGCTTCTAACCTTTACAATCCTATACAAGGACTAGCCCTCTAAGAGATTTACGTGATTTTTTATAGGCTAGACACGAACCTTGGTCCTACCCAAGAACATATACGTACAAATCTGTGTTAGTGGCCTACACAAGGACTTAATTAATATCCTAAAAAAGACCTAAGGTCCTATATAAGAACCTTATAGAATTTGGCAATCAAACTCTTATACTCAATCCTACACAAGGAATCAGTGTACATGGACTCTACAAATGACAACCTTACTTATCGGATTGAGCCCCATTGATATGTCATATTGGGTTGCTTGATCGATGTTATTATATGCTTCAATCAGCTCCCATTCGGTCCCCCAATCATGATGTTGATGCTTTTCTAAGGCTTCAGCTCCAAAATCAAACACCTTGCATGTGGTGTTCCTTTAAGGTGATCATGGTGACAGGAGTTGGGTAAATCTCCTACAACTAATGATAAGGTTGGGTTCCTAGTAGGGATTCACATAAATGGTCATTTTAGAGGTTATTTAAACAAATGATATACCAATTAGGTTTAGTCTAACCTCTAGAGAATGTGAGATGTTAAGTTCTTTCATAAATGGAGCATTTGAGTGCTCATAGAGTGATGACCCACTTGGAAGATGGCACTAATCTCAATGGGTGAGATCCTATAAGGATTTGAAAGTATTATAACACTCTGGGATCTTTTTTGTCACTCAAAATTATCATTTCTATAAAGATCCGGTTGCAAGACTTTTATGAAAAATACTACAATGGATCTATAACGGCTAGTATTTTGTCAGACCGAACACAGGGTCGGTCTAATCGAAACTAGCAAGGCAGGGTCAATTCAATCAAAACTACCAGGACATTCATTTCTAAAAACTGTAGGTTGAAGCTTAAGTTGCATCAGAGTTGGCTTTGGTCACACTGAAGGACTTTCTTACAGGACCTAAATTACATAAAATTTAGGGCTTTTCTTATTGCCCTGTTATGAGCACCTTTGGACTGAAAGTTGTTGAAATTGCTGTAAAGCCTAGCAGAACATGTTCAAATGAATTCCTATGATTTTGGATGATCAAACAAGGTTTTCCTATTATGAATGGATCATTTAGATGTATGTTATTTTGGACCTAAAGGAGTCTAAGGTTATGATACACCACTAAGTCTGTCTCTTCATTCCTTGATTCTCCATCTCTTAGTGCCTTTGGTGTTCATTGTCTTCCAATGGAGGTTCACCCACTCACAAACACATAGACCCACTTGATTGACAAATAAGGTGCACTACACTTTGTGTGATCATGCTTTAGTCTTATGAACCTTATTAAAACATAATAAGATAAGATATAGAGGTCCCGAGCTACTAGAAATTAAATTGCCCAAATTAACAACTCGAGCAAAGCTTGATCAAGTTAATTGACCAAATATGGCAAAAATTTATCAGCAAGCATCTGACCTAAATATGATTTAGTTCAAGCACTCTAAGTGTGAGATTAATCAATTGAGGAATCTTTGATTCCTTTCCAGTGATTGAACATGGCCAAAATAGTCCAGCGAGTTCACTGGACTATTTTCGACCTAGCTCAATCGATAAAGGGCTAGGCTTAATTTCTCGAGCCTAGCCATTTGAGATCCGTTGGTGTCCTTTTATTATATATATTGCATTCAGATCTTTGGGCATTTTATGAATTTTAGCATTTTGGAGACTCTATTGCATCTTAAGCTCTATCAAACGTCTTAGGCTTTATACTAATGAGATCCATGCTTTCTTTTTAGTGATTCTTCATTCTAATGAGCATTCCATGCTCCTCTATAAGAAGATCATGATCTCAAGCATTCTCTATAATTTAAGCATCAATTTTATTAGTAAATCCTAATGTCTATCAACCTCTAGAGTGTCCATCAAGGAGAATCTCATGGGAGTTCAACTTTTCATTAGTTATAGGAGATTCTACCCAACTCCTATCACCTTGGTCACCTTAAAGGAGCATCGCCTGCAAGATGTTTAATCTTTGATCTGAAAAATTATCAATGCATCAATATCAATGATCGAGAGAGCAAAATAGGAGCTAATTGAAGCATGAGAGAGCATCGATCAAGTATCCTGATATGTTATGTCAAAGGGGCTCAATTTTATAAGTGTCAATTAATGAATCTATACTCCCTTTCCTTGTATAGGATTGAAAGTAAGAGTTTATAATCAAAACTCAATTGGTTCTTATGTAGGACTTAGGCTCTTGTATAGGGCCGAATTTACTAGACATGAGTGTATACATGTTACTCTTCGTGGGAGCCTTTAATGAGAGAAAACGTAGGTCCTTAGACTAGGACTGAGGTTGTTGGTTATTTGATTGAAAAACAATTAAAGTCTCGTGCAGGACTGTACACTAGTTCCTTATGTAGGGTTATAAAGGTTAGATGTGAACCTGACTTAAAACTTCTGATAGTGAAATTAGATATACTTATGGGTTGAGTGCATCTACCAAAGTAGAGTAAGGAAACCGAACCACTATATATGCTTGTGTTTAGGATTGTTATTTGAGCACTTATTTAATTATGCTTATGTGCTTGATTAAGAAATTATATGTATGCATGACTAGATGATTGTTAGGAGTTAATAGTTAGCACATCTTACAAATGCAAGGCCCATATCCTAAACTATACCATTCCTTAAACTCCCGCGATCATCCTCATCAAATTTCAGCAACCTGCAACCTGTAATCAGCATTTGCTCACGACCATAAGTCGCATCTCATAGATCTGAGTTGACTCGACTCGGGACTTGTACCATTGCAACCACGTCGTCACTGCGGTTCCAACGCCGCGACTTGCGACCGATGTGATACCCAGGTTAGGAGTTGTGGGCTCGCGTTTATCTTGAAGAAACGTCATGTGTTGTGAATCCCGAGAGAATATCTACCCAATCTATCATATCAATTAATTGAGTACACATCCCATCACAACCCATACCTAGCTCATCCCTCTCTAACCAATAAGGCATGACACCCATCTCTCTCTCCCCCAAAAATCAACACAACCCATACCTCTCATGTCATTCTTCTTACACACCCATCCCTCTTTCCTTACATCTCCCATCCTTCACTCCATCTCATTCCATTCTCTACTATTTTTCCTAGCAACCAAGAGAGAAAAAGACTTAGGAGAGAAAAGAGAAAGAACCTAAGATCATGACCCACCTTTCTACCACTAAATCTCACCATCCAACCCTTCAATATTCACCATCCTCCATCAAAGAAGAAGCCAAGGAGCTAAGGAAGCCATAGAACTAAGAAGAAGTGGAATCGGTGGGTTTTTATAGTACTAGATTTATGATTTTGATGATGGGCCAAGTGGGGCCTACCAATTGATGATATGATCTAACTTTGGACCCTAAGTGTGGCTGATGGCCCACCATGATTCATATATGAATTCCATGATGGGGCCATTCTCCATGGACCCCATCATGATGTTTAGTTTGATTTTCATTTCAAGAAAGTCATTTAAACCTTGTAATTGTTGGTGGGAAAAGGATTTCCACCATGGATTTAATGATTTGAGGGCTCACATTTAGCGGGACCTAATTGATCTATATATTGTAATTTCTACAGGAGTTCATAATGGCAGAGCTCCTCCGCTACACGTTTCTTTCTTTCTCTCTCTCTCTCTCTCTCTCTCTCTCTCTCTCTCTCTCTCTCTCTCTCCCTTCCTCTCTCTCTATCTCTCTTTTTCCTGGGTTACTGGACCACACATTGGACCTGTAGGGACAATCCAGACCGTCCAATAGGTGGGATGGCCTTGTTGTCCACCCTGCTGGACTGTCGGTCCAGTTGGGCCATTTGGATGATGGGAAAACACCTATATCGGCTTGATCTTTAGCCATGTGGACCCGCATGGGCCCCACAGTGATGTATGTATTTGATCCCTACTGTCCATCCTCAAGATTATGATCTAGCAAGCCAAATGGGTCGCGATCTGCTGCACCTACTACTGTCCAGCAGCAGGCGTTGTTGTTAGGTAAAACACAAATATCATCTTGTTTTAAGCTTCTTGGGGCCCACCGTGAGGTGGCCAACCGATGGACAGATAGGATATTCCATGTGGGCTCCCCCTACCTTATATATATATATATATATATATATATATAAAATTTAAAAAAACACTAGCATTGATGCTAGCTGGGTAGCGTTAGAGCTGCTACTGCTGTTAGCGCCAAAAACTGGCACTGTTGCCTACTAGAGTGACGTGTGTGGGGTTACTGTTGGCCCCCATTGTGGTGTACATGTTCCATCCACACCGTCCATCTATAACGGTACAGATGGAGTGTTTCTGTGGGTCCCACCCGCTACACAACTGCTGTATTGATGTCAGTAAGCTCTGTGGGCATGATCACAAGGTATGTGTTATATTTAAACCATTTATCTATGGGTCTCACCAGATATATAGCTGATGTATTGAAGTCAGCAAGCTCTGTGGGTCTGATCATGAGGTATGTGTTATATCTAGACCATTTATCTGTGGGTCCCACCAGATATATAGCTGATGTATTAACATCAGCAAGTTCTGTGGGTCTGATAATGAAATATGTGTTTTAACTCTACCATCCGTCAACCTGGATGAGAGACCCACCATGTTAGATGTGTTTTATTCACACCGTCCATCCATCTGGACGTGTGGGGCCAGGTGATGTATGTGTTTCAACTCCACTGTCCAGATGGGACGGTGGGCCCACCATGATATGTGTTATATCCTCACCGTCCAATGCACGGGATGGTGGAATCCACCATGGTATATGCATTGTATATCCAGGCTGTCCGTCTGGTGGGCCCCATCATGACTTGTAGGGCCCACCTACTGTCTGCAGGGCCCACCTATTGCATGTGAGGCCCACCAGTGGTATGTGTAGGACACCCTAAAACCCATTAATGTACAAGCCCATGTAAGGCCCATTGTGATGTATATAAGGCCCACATGATGAGGCCCACTTGATTTGTATGAGGCCCTTATGCGAGGCCCATTGTAATTGTATGTGAGGCCCATTGGGAATATACGAGGCCCACCGTAATGTATGTGTGATATACACACCATTCATCCATTTTTAGGGTCGTGGGCCCCATTATCTTGAGAGACCCACCATGATGTATGTGTTATACACCCAATTATGGGCTACCTCGTGAGGCCCACATTGATCTATGTACTATACACGTTGTCCATCCATTTTTCCAAATTAGTGTAAGGGCTGAGGGCCCTGTTGTGATTCTGATTTCTATCCCGAATGGACCGTGTGTTAGGAGACAATAGTGGTTAAATGTCCACCGCTGTAAACCTCCCTAGGGCCCATTGTTAAGCCCACTTTGACCCTTACATAGAGGGCTAACTGAAACTATTAGGCCCCCACTTATGTTAGTAACACCCATTGGGCTAACCCAAACTACTGGGCCCCTATTGAGGATAATGCTTCCCACCATGATTCGTAGTAACCCAAACCTTGGAACCTACCTTGTTATGCAGTCATAAGAATCACCTCTCGCCATAAATGGAAGAATATGTGGTACCAGATTTGGTATATCCACTATTGAAGCCTATCTCGAGTCGTGGGTTAGATCCACCATCTTTGCAGGGGACCCCGCCTTAGGATATACAATATGTTAATATCTTGAGTAGGATATGATAGTATAACATGGGGAATTCCATATAGACATCTATATGTCTAGTGTGGCGTAGTGTTTAGCCCTTACTCTTGTAAGTAACATACCGGTTAAGGCCGATCATCGCATGCTAATCATGCTAGTGTACTTAGTCTATTAAGACACACTGAGAACATGCTTAGTATTGCAACATGATATATGCCCATACGCATCTGTAGACACCCCACCTAGGCTAATATCTTGAGAAGCTAAGAGAGTCTGAGAACTATGACCTTAATCCCTACCCAAAACCCTAACCCGCATCCTGAAACCTTAATCCATACCCAAAACCCTAATCTGTACCCAAAACCTTAATCCATACCCAAAGCCCTAATCCTCATCCCAAAACCCTAATCTGAATCGTTAAATCCCACCTTAACCTTAGCCTAAACCCTAAACCCAGCTAAACTCGAATTCTGATCCGAACCTAAAACTCGTCAGAATTAGGATCAGCATGAAATACACCCAGTTGAGAAAAAAAAAAAAAACTAAAAAGAAGACTATCAGATGAACTAGTGCACCAAACAAGGCCTACACGCTCGAGCCTGGCCCGGGCGGTAGTTTGATTACTGTTGGTAGTACTCGGATTACCTCCGCTTGCGGGGTGCGTGTGTCCTCCGAGTAATAATTGTCACAATGTCTGAAAGTCAACTTTCTTTCAGAATTACCCCTCCAACCGACCCTATTTACCCTTTTACCAACACTAAGAGCCAATGAGAGTGTGCCACGTGGCGTCCCTCTCCCCTCAACCAATCCCAAGTTGCCATGTTAGCATTTACCTCTCTCAAACCCAACAATTACCACATTACCATTGGAGAAGGCTATAAATAGCCCTCTCTTCACATTTGAACAACAACCACCTTCACTTTCCAAGTGTGAGAGAAAGATAGGGAGAAAGAGGAAGAGAGTGAGAGTGAGGGTAAAGAGGAGCTCTCAAGCCTTAAATTCCAGATTTTTCTAGCCACATCCTAACCTCACCTCAACTATCTCGATCTTTAGACCTAGCCCCAAAGTGGTCATGGCTCGGTCCATGTCTTAGCCTATTCAAGTTCAAGCTAAAGATTAATTCATTTTATATACAAGCATTCATCATGACATTTATTCCCTTCTCAACCCCCTACTCTTCTAGATTTCTAGTGGACGTATGATTTGTGACTTGTCGTACATCGGATCCTGTTACATTAGAAATTCCTAGCAATCTAGTCCATTTTTCTATAACTTTTGGCATACGCATCATTACATCTGTTTTCTAGACACATTCTCGGATATATGCTCTATAGCTTTGCAAAATTTTGGATCTTACTGCATCAGAAATCCATGTGTGCCTAGTCCTATCTCGACCATAGCATCCATCCCTTGAGATTTTCCTTACCACACCAAATAGAGACCGTACATTCATACGAGTAGAGAGGGTGCCTAACACTTTCCCTCTTTGTAACTGAGGCCCCTTACTTAAAATCTCAGATCGCAGTCTAGGAGTCAATTTGAGATAGGAGAGTCTTTGAATTTCTCCAATCTTACGTATTCTACAATTCTTAGCTGACTGTGGGATTCTGAGATTAATTGGCTAGTGGCGACTTCAACAAATCAACTTAACCACCCACATAAATTGAACCCAAAACATGACAACCTGCGTGGGTGACGATTTCCAACATTCACAGAATGACGACTTTACTGGGGATATGTTAGAGCGCACTAGCTAAGATCCGACTCGAAAGTGTGTGGTATTCCAATCTTTAGGGACATTCATCACTGTATTCATATATATATATATATATATATATATATATATATATATATATGTATATATATATATATATATATATATATATATATATATATATATAAATCCACTAGTCTTTGGCTTATACTTGCTTAGGTATAAATTTGAATCATGACTACTTGATCCCAGTTAGCCATTACTTCTCAAGCCACCCATGAAGAAGAGCTGACAGCTCAGCCAGCTCCTGAAATACCAACACCAGCACCAGCACTGGCACTGGCACCAACCCCTCTAATAGTTCTAACGAACCCTCCAGATAATGTAACCTCGTGTGCAATGGCCCAAAGTTTTCGAGCATTGCATGAGATATTACTTCGCTTAGTGCTAAGTGTCACACCAAACACACAGGTAACACAATCTAGTGTGCAAAACAACTTAATCCCTCAAACTCCTTTCACTTTCTCCCTCATCCCTCCAGCAAATCCTATCCTCCCTCTCCCAGAAGAGTTAGCACATGATCAATAGCAACTGACAAATGGGGGTAACCCTCCCACACATCATTACTCAATATATCACAATAATCAACTCACCACACAGGTTCCCCCTAACGGGAATCACAGACAAGAACTGGCAGATGCCCATGAAGGGGGTTAGTTTTAAGTCCAGCTCACTCCTCCTAATGGGAGTAACATTTCAGAATTGGCAGATACTCCAGGTGGGAGCCATTTCTAAACATCACACCCTCCTCCGAAAGGGAGTAGCGTTCAATTCCAGCTACCTCCCACCATCGGGAGTCTATCTTCTTTCCAACAACCCCACATTCTCGAAAACTAAAGGGTCGAAGAAGTTAATCCTTAGAGGAAGAAGCAGCACAAGCCCTATAACAAGGGATAAGGTATCCACAACACAGCAAGTTAGAAATCGAGGAGTTATGAGAACAACTGTAGATGGTGCAAAATTAACTACAAAGGTAGCAAGGAGTGAATCATCCATCCACCAAATTCAGGAACTTGTATCCCTTTCCAGATGCTCGGGTGCCTCCAAACTTTGAGGTACCTAAATTCAAAAGATATGACGGTACTGGGTTCCCCATAGCACATTTAAAAGCATTTTGTGGGGAAGTCAATGCGATAGCAAGGAACAATGGAGCTTTGATACGGATCTTTCAAAAATCCCTTATGGGTGATGCTTTAAATTGGTATACATCGCTAAATAGCCATTAGATTAGGACCTGGGAGAGACTCTCCTAGGCATTCATTGACCAATTTTCATACAATCTGAATATGGCTTCGAGGGCAGATTTAGTTGCCTTGAGATAAAAAAGTAACGAATCATTGTCAACATACGTAGGACGATGGCGGGTTATGGCAGACCGAATGAGAAATCCCATCGACGATGAAGAGTGGATATCCATGATTGTCCATTTGGTAAACCCAAACATTTCAGGATATCTAATATCATACCCATATATGAATTTCTCCCAGCTCATTCAAGTTGGAGAACAAGTGGAAGTCAGGATCAGAGCTGGAACCATCTCTCCATGGCCACATTAGGCCCCCTCAATCAAAAGAAACAAAGTCGAGGGGAAACCTGTTGAATATAGGATTGAAAATAACACTGCTCTTGCATAATGCACCACAGAGGTCAACAACATCGTCGCCAACACTCAATGTAACCAGTATGCTCTGCAACCGGAGCCACAACAAAACAGGCAATACTAGCCACATCAAGACAGGTAGTACCAACTATAACCAAATAGACAATACCAACCACATAAAGCCCAATAGGGTTATCAAGCACAACCACCTTAACAACAATAGCAACAACCTAGAGGAAAGGTACAAAACCCATATAAACAGGTAATGCTAGGCAGGAAGTTCACCCTGTTAGCACAAACATAGAGTCAAGTTTTTATAATGTTAATGCAAAAGTAACTCTTGACACCACTTCAACCTTGCACATCAGGCACGTCTACCGTCAACAACATTGAGAGGGAGCATCTTACATACTTCCCTCCATATCATTCCATATAAGCAATCATGCTCGATACAATAAATTGGACATGGGGATACCGACAGACGCCTCTGCCCGGGCCACAGGTATTCCTTAAGGTAGCACCAACAGCACCACTCCTCATCCTTGAGGCAACACCAACTGCACCACCTCTCATCCTTCAAAGGGCACCAATAACACCCACTAGGTCACATTCTCAGCCTCTCTCTCTCTCTCTCTCTCTCTCTCTCTCTCTCTCTCTCTCTCTCTCTCTCTCTCTCTCTCCAAGAGGCATATCCAGCCCCATCCCTAGCATATCTAAGCAGGTCAAATTCTGAACCCTTCATTCTTCCGATGGGTCTCCTTGATCTAGCCCCACTTACCTTATAAGTGGCACCCCCGATCCAATCCACAAGTTTCCTAATGCCTCACCAGCTAGCACATGCATAGAGGACCCCTCCTTCACAAAATAAACTTCAAGATGAGAAGGAAAATCCTACTGTCGAATCTCGCCAGGATTCAGCTATACTCCAAAATAAATCATCGAGTCCACCACAAACGGTTCCGGTAACAAATCCACAGCCTCAGGATTCGGTAATATACCTGGAAGGAATGACGGTCCCTTCTTATAACACAAAGTCAGTCCCATGCCACTATCCAAAGTGCACTGAAGTGGGCAACAATGGTAGGTAATTCAAGAGAGACAATCAGAACCCAAAAGAAACCCAGGGGACTTTGTCGGGAATAACCCACAAAACCAATGCTGCTTACGACATAGCGGCTCAACTCAAATCCATTCTCTCACAAATTTCCATCTGGGAACTCTTGTGCACATCATGATCGCATCAAAAAATCTTTGTGAAAACTCTAAACAATCCACATATTTCTCTCGACGTACCTCCTGAAATGGTGCAAACATGATCGGATAACTCCTTGCTCAGTGAGCTATCACTTTCTCTATTGAGGAATTACCACTTGAAGGTCGCAAACATGGGTGCTCACTTAACATAGCCATCCGTTACTAGAATTTTAAAGTACCACTCATACTCATTGACAACGGATCAAGCCTAAACATTTACCTTTTGAGGACTGATGAATGTTTAAAGATCAAACCATCTTCTTTTAGGCCCAACACCATGAGTGTAAGAGCCTTCAATAACTCTTGAAGGCAAGTAGAGGTGGAAATAGACATTGAGTTACAAATCGGACCAGACATGACTCTTGTCACATTTCAGATCATCTTCTTTTAACCTTCTGTTAGGACGACCATGGCTCCATGCTGTTAGAGCTATCGCGTCCACTTTTCGTCAAAGGGTTAAATTCCCTTCGAAGAATCAGATCATCTCAGTGCTGGCCGAACCAGAAATCATTGTACCAGTGGTGGTCAATACCCCAAAAACTGACATTCCAGTGATTGACGTCCAGTATGTGGAGGGTGACATATCATATCATAGTTTCAAGTTTAAAATTTTGAAATCCATTGCTAACCCCCACCAATAAGGTGGGATAAGATCCTCAGGGCAAAGGCAGGGACTGGAGCACTACCGACACCGGAAGATCAGGCCATAGGGTCGAAAAAGAGGCAACCGTTCAAGTGAACACCCATCGATTCTGTTAAAGTTGGAACAGTCCGTGGTGACATGATGATTTCTCTCGAAGATCACCTTCAGCGGCTCAAATTAATAGAACAATCCATCTAAGAATCCATTTGGCCACCAATAAGGTGGGATAAGATCTTTAGGGCATCAAAAGCACGCCCAATGCTAGGGGTAGAACCCCCGGACCCATCATATGAAATTAGGGGCATGGAAACAGGGTCATCCGAAGAGGACTCAGGACTCGGAGTGCCTATTACAAGTCACCCAGGCAAGAGTGGGGAGGCATCCATCACCACCAACAGTCAAGGGGAAACACCCCCACCAACAACTCAACAGTACAAGGGGAAGAAGTAGCCCATCCATTGGGTCGACAAAGGGAAATGGCCTTACCTTGACTAGACAGACATCAGAATCCCACCATAATATGGACCCATGGTCATCGGGATAGATGACCCACAGGTATAAATAGAACAAAGCAGCGGGATCAAAATGGGAAAAGAACCAATGTGAGACCCGTATCTTAACCTGTACCGTTCCATAGGCTTCCATAGTCCTCCTGGTCGAATTTCAGTGACCTGCGACGCATAGATAGCAGTTGTAAGCATCCCTGAGTAACATCTGTTGATCTGAGTCGGCTTGACCTGAGACTTATACTAGTGTGACCACACCATCACCGCGGTTTCGATGTCGCATCTCCCATGCTGAAGCGATACCCGGGCTAGGAGATGTGGGCCCGTGTTTAGTTTGAAGAAAACGTTGTGCGTTGCAATATCAAGAGAACATGTAAAATCAATCAATCAATCATGTGAAAGTACAACACCCATCCCCAAGTACAACCACCCCCTTCCCTACAGTCAACTCTCTCTCTCTCTCTCTCTCTCTCCACCCATCAAGTACACCCATCACATACCATCACTCACCCATCCCTCTCTCTCTCTTACAACCTCTCTCTCATCTCTCTCTCCCTCATTCTTTAAGTAACCGTCCATGGCTTCCATGAGAGAGCTTGGTGTGGCCCACCTTTCTACCACCCAATCCCACCATCCAAAGTCCATCTCAATCGTTAAAATCTACCCCTTGGAGCTCTAGATCGTGTTGGTGGAAGGAGTCCAAGATTTAATGGTGGGTGTTTTCTAAGATTTAAATTGTGATTTATTTCTTGGATTTGATGATTTTAGGGTCCACTTGAGGTGGGACCTATGTGATGTATGGTTTGTATCTCCTGAAGGGGCCTATAGTGATGGGGTCCCTCCATCACCATTCGATCTCTCTCTTCTTCTCTCTTTCTCCTTCTCTCCCTTTTTCTCATTTTCTTTTTTGATGTTGATGATGTTTGTGGCCCACCTGATGACGTGTCTAGGGTCAGGCCGCACAAGGGATGGACGTGGCCCACCTTGATGTATTTATTCTATGTTCACTCCGTCCATCTATCCAGGATGGTGGATCCACTGTAATGTATGCATTTTACATACCGTCCATGGACAACGAGTCCGAGCAGCTATTTAACTGATGTATTGACGTTAGCAGGTGGGGTCTAATCGTCCAGACCATCCATTTATGTGGACCCCACCTCCTGCTGCTGCTGTTTAGCGTTAACAAGGTCCCTGAGTCATCATAAGGTATGTGGTATATCTGAACCGTCCGTCTAGATTAGACGCTGGAAGCTGGATGGAAAAACACAAATACCTGTTGATCTAAAAACTCTAGTAGGCCACACCACATGGCCACCTTGATGTACGTACCTTGCATTCACATCGTCCAACTGGACAGTGTTGGGTGAAGCACACCGTGATGTATATGCCTTACATCCAGGCCGTCCGTCCAGGACGCTGGATGCTGGCATGCAAAAAAAAATAATAATAAAAATAAATAAATAAATAAAATAATATAAAATGATATTATATTATATATATATATATATATGGTATATATATAACATGTATATCTGGTGGGCCCCACGTGGGACCCACCTACTTTTGAAATAGATTAGCTAGTGTATGTTGACAGTAGCTACATTGCTGCTATCATGACGTCAACAAGTTTTGTGGGTCCCACCTGTATTGATGTCAGCAGGTTATGTGGGACCCCACTATATTATATGCATTTCATCCACACCGTTCACATATTTGGACAGTGCTAGACAATGTTTGGACGGTGCAGTCCATTGTTTGGACGGTGATCATTTACATAGACAATGTTTGGATGGTGCTGATCTACATAGACAATGTTTGGATGGTGTTGATCTACATAGAAAATGTTTTGATGGTGCTGATTTACATAGCTAATGTTTGGATGGTGTTGATTTACATGGGAAATGTTTAGATAGTGATGATTTACCTGGACAATGTTTGGACAGTGCTGATCATCATTAGTGGGCCATGTGCCCCATAGAATGATAGTGTACAGTGATACACATGTTACACCTACAACTATTGAAATAATTTTTGGTGTGGTCCAAGCCCACTTGAGGCACCATTGGTTTGGCCCATCCGTGAGGCCCATCATGATGTATTTTTTGCCCATATGCAAGGCCTACCTATTTGTATTTTTGGCACATGAGATTGGGCCCACCTATTTTATATTTGAAGCACATATGATGGGACCCACCTACTTGAATCTGAGGCCCATAGGCAAGGCCCATTGTGATGTATTTAAGGCCTATGGGCAAGGCCCATTATGATGTATTTGAGGCCTATGGGCAAGGCCCATTGTGATGTATTCGAGGCCTATGGGCAAGGCCCATTGTGATGTATTCGTGGTCTATGGGTAAGGCCCATTGTGATATGTATTAGGCCCATGACGTGTGGCCCATATAATATATTCGAGGCATAAATACTTGGCCATTTGATGCATATGAGACCCATGTGTAGGGCCTACATGTTATGTATTTGAGGCCCATGTGCAGGGCCCACCTGTTGTGTATATAAGGCCCATTAATGCGGTCCACTTGAGGTATATGAGGCCCTTTGGTGCAGCCCATTGATGCAGCCCACTTATTGTATTTGACGCCCATGGGTTGCGGCCCATTATGATGTCTCATGGGTCGTGGCCCATTGAGATGTATTTTCAGCCCATATGGCATGGCCATTATGATGTTTTTGTAGCTCATATAATGAGGCCCATTATGATGTGCATTAGGCCCATAGGTTATGGCCCGTGTGATAAATCTGAGGTCCATGTGCAGGGCCCACCTATTGTGTATATGAGGCCTATTGTGATGTGTTCAAGGTCCATGTGATGCGGCCTACTAAGATGTGTATTAGGACCATGTGATGAGGCCTATAGTGTCAGGCCTGTATCCTAGACCATACCGTTTTGTAGGCTCCCGTGATCTTTCCAATCGAATTCTGACAACTCGAGATCTGTTATTGGTGTTTGTGCACGATCCTGAAACGTGTCCCGTATATCAAAGTCGGCTTGACCCAAGACTTGTACTAGTTCAACCGTGTTGTAGCCGCAGTTCCAATGCTATATATTATGCTCTAAGGAGATACCTGGACCAGGAGATGTGGGCCCACGTTCAGTTCAAGGAAAATATCGTATGTTGCAATTTCGAGAGAATCTCTACAAAATATCTCATCAATCAATCAAATCAAGTTAAGTACAAGCAACCATCCCTAAGTACAACTACCTCTCTCATAAAGTTAACTCTCTCCTTACACAAGTACACTTATCACCTTTCACCCATCACTCCCCATCACACCCATCTCCCCCACTCTCTCTTACATCTCATTCTCTCTCTCCTTCATTTCTTCATTTTTCAAGCAAACCATGAGACTCCAATGTCCAAGCCTCCACATGAGAAGCCATGTGTGGCCCACTTCCCACCTCCTATCTCCACCATCCTAAGAACATCTCGACTATTGAAATCGTCCCCTTGGAGTCCTAGATCATGTTGGCGGTGGAAGGAAGAGTCCATGATCAAAGGCGGGTGCTTCTCTCTCCTTCTCTCTTTCTCATTTTTGTGTGATGTGTGGGCCACTCGGATGGATCCCACCTTGATGTATGTCTTATCTAACCGTCCAAGTCATGTGGACCCTACCTTATGGTGGTGGAAAAACACAAGTATCATATTGATACAAATTAGGTGGGCCAAGTTCATGTGGGACCCACCTTGATGAGATGTGGGCCAAGTCTTTGTGGGACCCACCACAATGCCTCTTTTTATCCATATCCTCCAGCGTCCTTGGATGCTGGACATGGTAATGGCTAACATGGAGTGCGTGTACTGACATGGTTGTGTACTAACAGCTAATAAAATATATATATATATATATATATATATATATATATATATATATATATATATATATATATATATATATATATATATTATATTTAAGCTTTTAGGGTGGACTGCTCATGTAGGTCTCACCTTGATGAAATGATCAAATCCACGCCATCCATCCTATTTCTTAGCTCATTTAAGGCATCGGGCCGAAAAATGAAGTCAATCTGATTATCTGGTGGGCCATATCATAGAAAAAAAGTAGATTTCATCGTTAAAATCTACTTCGATCTTACTATACACCAAAATATACCTAATATTGGGCTTGTTAGACCCGTCACAATCCAAGGAACCCAGTCGATAGACTGGACTGCCCTAATGTGGACCTCACCTATGATAAACCTCAAAAAAAAGGAGAGGTGTTGACGCTGCTGCTGTCATTGTCCAGAGGACGCTGCTTACTATTGACAGTGGGCTCCACCACAGGCTCCACGATGATGTGTGTTGAGCATCAACACCGACCATTTAAAGGGCCCTCTTTAAATATTTGGACACCTTAAAAACCAGTCGTGCACGGAGATCATTTAGTCCACACCAAGAAACAACAAGGATTGAATGTGTACCATTGAAACCCTTTTGATCCCAGACATTTTGGATAATTATGATATTTATTTTTCTTCTTTGTTTAGGTCTTTGTGACCTTAGGAGCAGGTTGGATGGAAAATCAACGTTACGGTGGACCCCATGTGGGACCCACCTACTTTAAGGCAGATTGGCGGTTGCATTCCACGACAGCTATATAGCTAGTTGTATTGACGTCAGTAGGGCCTATGGGCCCTGTCATGATACATGCGTTAAATCCATGCCATCCTGCCATTTGAAGTGCTTATGGCTCGTGTGGGACCACCCTGCACATGTGTTAGGGGTGGGGCCCACCTTGATGTTTATATCAATCATCCATCTGTGTGGGTTCCACCTTGATATAATTACCATGTACGTGTACCCCACGTAATGCATGTATCTCAACCATCCAGCCCTTATACGGTGGGACTTGCTTTGATGCATGTGTGGACTGAATACCCTCACACCAGATATGTACTTGTTGCATATGCAAGGCCACCTATGATATAAATTTGGGGCCTATCCGGATGTACTTGTGGCCCATTGGTGTGGCCCATCCATTAAGGCCCACCTTGATGCAATTGCGGCCCATATGATGGGGCCCATAGTAATGTATATGCAGCATAGATCTGTGGCCCATTGTGATGTCTATGAGGCCTGTGCTATGTGGTTCACTTGATGTATATAAGGTCCTTGTGTAAGGTCCATTGTGATGTTTATGCAGCCCGTGTTCGAGGCCCATGTAATATATTTGAGGCCCATGTAGTGGGGCCCACCTATTATGTATTTAAGGACCATGTGTAGTGCCCACATGTTGTGTATTTGAGGCCCAAGGATTGTGGCCTATTTATGAAATATTGAGGCCCATGGGTTATGGCCCAACGTGATATATTTATAGCCCATATGACGAGGCCCATTGTGATGTATTTGCAGCTCATTATATTGTATATCAAGGCCCATTGGTGTGACCCACCTATTATGTGTATGAGGCCTATTTAACGGGCCCCACATTGATGTATATATATGGCCCACATAAGGAGGCCCACCTTCGATGTGTGTATGGCCCATCCATGAGGCCCACCTTGATATATTTATGGCCTATCCATAGGGCCCACCTTGATATATTTATGGCCCATCCATGAGATCTACCTCGACGAATTCATATCCCATCCATGAGGCCCAGCGTCTTGTATATGAGGCCCATGTAATACGACCCACTTGATGCTTATATGGCCCATGTGGTGTATTAGAGAGCCTATGAGTAGGGCCCACCTGTTATGTATTTGTGGCCTTTGTCAAGGCCTAATATGATATTTTTATGGATCACCTTGGTATATTTGTGGTCCATCCTTGAGGCCCACCTTAATACATTAGTGTGGCCCATTTGATGCAGCTTACTTGACCGTATATGAGGTCCATTGGTGTGGCCCATTTGATGCGGCCCACTTATTGTATTTTAGGCCCATCGGTCGTAGTCCATTGAGATGTATACTTGACCCATATGTCGTGGCCTATTGTGATGTATTTTTGGCCCATTTAGTAAGGCCCAATGAGATGTATTTCCTGACCCATGTATTGCGGCCCATTGTGATGTACACGAAGTCTATGAGCAATGCCCAATGCGATGTTTATGCAGCCCATGAGTGAGACCCACAGTGATGTGTATTAGGCCCTTATGTGAGGCTATGGGTCCACTATATGTTTGTCTCTATATAGGTCATTCCTTAGGAGCAATGTTGGTTGAATGTCCACATTGATGGGCAATGATGGTTGGATGTCCACATTGTGACCTTCTCTTAGGCTGATTGTCGATTCCGATTGTCATAGACCGATTGCTGATTCCAATTAACGTAACTGATTTGTCAACTCTGATTATCGATCGATCCCGATTGTTGTGACTAATTTGATGATTTTGATTATTGATCGATCCCGATTGTTGTGACTAATTTGATGATTCTGATTATCGATTGATCCGATTATCATAACCAATTTATGATTCTAATTGTCGATCGAAGCCGATTACCGATGCTGATTTGTCATGGATGATTGCTGATTATCAATCGAAGCCGATTACCAATTCTGATTTGTCAAGGCCGATTGCCGATTATCAATCGAGGCCAATTACTGATTCTGATTTATCGTGGCCAATTGTCGATTATCAATCAAGGTCAATTACCGATTCTGATTTGTCGTGGTCGATTGCCGATGTCGATTATCGATCAAGGTCGATTACCGATTCTGATTTGTCATGGTCGATCGTTAATTATCGATCGAGGTCGATTACTGATTCTGATTTTTCATGGCCGATTACCGATTCCGATTGTTGGGGCCCAATGTGATTACATGCGACCTGCATTTAAGGCCCGACGAGATGTGTATTCAGCCCATGTCTAAGGCCCAATGTGATGTATATTGAGGTCTAGTAATGAGGCCCTTTATGATGCATTTGAGGGCTAGCCGAAGGAGCCTATGGTGTTGTATATTTGGCCCTTGTGCGAGGTCATGGGTCCACCATACGTTAGGCTCTATGTGGGCCATTCCTCAGGGCAATGTTGGTTAAATGTCCACATTGTCGAAGCCCATTGTTGAGGCCAGTTATTGACACCGATTATGAGTATGTGACAACATAGCGTCATGATACATGCCGATATACATCATCTGTATGTTTGTTATGAGATATGGTTGACCATTGCATATGACATTGGGTAGGTTATGAAACTCCCTGATAGCGGAGGTTATCTCACATGAGCGCACGATATGCGGATGACTGAATTGTATGACTCATGCATCTTGCATTATGTATTGTGATTACTATACACCCTAGCGACATCAGGGTCATAGGCTCCACAGGCATATCGTGGATGGCCAGATGGGACATAAAAAATGTTTGGTTCTAGCATACGGGCACCATAGATGTCCCTAGGTGAAAATCTTTAAACCTCCATGGCCAGGAGATGCCTCAACATTGAGACTGAGTGGATATATATGAGCGCATGAGGGTTGTATACCAGTAGGCCACGTCTCCTACTGTGTCGTGGTCTGTTGGGAAGGGGTGTGACCTTACACGCCTGAGTGAGGGGGCAATATCTAGGTTAAGTTTGACCAGCTTGAGGAATGGGTCCCCTAACGATGAGCTGGGTCCGATATTGGCAAGCGGATAGTGAGGTCTCTTCCACTTACCCACTTGTGCGCTTGGATAGGGGCGATAAGCTGGCGTAGAGTGTAATAAACCCAGGTGATGATCCCAAAAGAAGAATTATACTGATATATAGACTTATTGAGTAAGAGTTACATACTCATTCATTCATTCATTCACTATCAACTCGGGCTGGTGGTTCATAACTATTTATTATGTGTACCTTCGCAATGGTAAGGATTTCAGTTGGAGTGTGTGACCAACCTGAGATCAGGAGTTTACCACATCGAGTCTGACTATCCAAATTTAGGTATGGGACTAGTTTGGATAGATGTCCCTTGTAATGAACCCCATAGCATGCGATACTACGTACTATCATCCCGACTTCACACTCCAGCATGGTTATTGCATTCGCACCGCATATTGCATTACATCTGCTGCGTATGACATTTTGGGTTACTAGCTTTTCATTTATATGGTCTAGATATGGTTGACGCTATTTGTGAACTCATCAGGAATTACATATTGTGTCGTATTCTCAGCATTTAATATTTGGCTCTTTATGACCCCTCATTTGCATAACTATTCTATATTGCGTATTCTGATATTGATTAACTCATGATCTTGTCTATATTTCTGCTTACTCTGATAATTCATGATCTTGTCCGTATTTCTACTTACTCTGATAATTCATGATCTTGTTAGTATTTCTGCTTTGATAATTCATGATATTGTTCATATTTTTGATTACTCTGATAATTCATGATCTTGTCAGTATTTCTGTTTATTCTGATAATGTATGATTTATGGATTACCAGTATTTCTGATATTGTATAATGATGACATTGTATTGAATACTTGACACTTACCTTGTGCACACACTTACACCACCCTCTAAGCTTTTTATAAGCTTATGCATGATAAAAGCATGCAGGTGATGTTAGGTTGCAGCAGTGTTGAGCTTGGAGCGTGCAACGGTCTTCTGAAACTTGATTTTTTTATTTATGTATTTCCCTTTCAGTATTGTACTCAATGATTATATTCGTGGATATGTGATGATGATATTGCCTTTGTGAATTGGGTAATCTTGTGGTTATGCTTATTACGAGTTAAATGTACATTAAAAAAGATCCTCCTTGTAGGATCCTAGGATCAGAATCTGGCGTATGGACTTTAGGTGTTGAGAATGGAGTACTACGGAGGCTGTTAGAACTGGATTCTGCGATCGAGATTCTTGTGAATCTGATTTTCGGATTTGGGACGTGACAAAAGTTGGTATCAGAGCATAACTTGGGAATACCTAAAGATAACATCACATATCGGCTGATAGCTACCCTACACTATGATTGTTGAGAACTTAAAAAGGTTAGATCCCCAAGTTTGAATAACTTAGAGATTTTCTGATATAGCTCCCTACCTTTAAAATTGTGAGGCTACATAGTATTCCATTTTCGATCATTTCTGATCCAAGATCCAAAGATTAGTAGGGTCACCATAGTATTGATAATGTATATGAGAGGGAAAGGTTGGATTAGAGAGCGCTATCTTCATCCTTTACTAGATTAATTGTGCCTTGACTTATATACTTGATGATGTTTCTTCCTCCCTTATTTATTCTGTAAATTTCAAGGATGAAATTTTTATTTAGTGGGGAGAGCTGTCAGGCCTATATCCTAGACCGTACCATTCCGTAGGCTCCTGCGATCCTCCAGTTAAATTCTGGCAACCCACGATGTGTTATCGGTGTTTACACGTGATCCTGAGACGTGTCCCTTATATCAAAGTCCTAAGACTTGTACCAGTGCGACTGCGCTGTCACAGCGGTTCCAACGCCACATATTACGTGCCAAAGAGATACTTGGGCTAGGAGATGTGGACCCGCATTCAGTTCAAGGAAAATATTGAACAATGCAATTTCGAGAGAATCTCTACGAAATGTCACATCAATCAATCAAATTAAGTACAAGCAACCATCCCTAAGTACAACCGCCTCTCTCATAAAGTTAACTCTCTCCTTACACAATTACATCTATCACCTTTCACCCATCACTCCCCATCACACCCATCTCCCCCTCTCTCTCTTACATCCTATTCTCTCTCCCCCACATTTCTTCATTTTTCAAGCAAACCATGAGACTCCAACGTCCAAGCCTCCACATGAGAAGCCATGTGTGGCCCACTTCCCACCTCCTATCTCCACCATCCTAAGAACATCTCGACCGTTGAAATCGTCCCCTTGGAGTCCTAGATCATGTTGGCGGTGGAAGGAAGATTCCATGATTAAAGGTGGGTGCCTCTCTCTCCCTCTCTCTTTCTCATTTTTGTGTGATGTGTGGCCCACTCGGATGGATCCCACCTTGATGTATGTCTTATCCAACCGTCCAAGTCATGTGGACCCTACCTTATGGTGGTGGAAAAACACAAGTATCATATTGATACAAATCAGGTGGGCCAAGTTCATGTGGGACCCACCTTGATGAGATGTGGGCCAAGTCCGTGTGGGACCTACCATAATGCCTCTGTTTATCCATGTCGTCCAGCGTCCTTGGACGCTGGACGTGGTAATGGCTTACATGGAGTGCGTGTACTGACATGGTTGTGTACTAACAGCTAACAACAAAAAATTCTAATATATATATATATATATATATTATATTTGAGCTTTTTGGGTGGACCGCTCATGCAGGTCTCACCTTGATTTAAGGATCAAATCTATGCCGTCCATCCTATTTCTTAGCTCATTTGAGGTGTTGGGCCGAAAAATGAAGTCAATCTGATTGTCTGGTGGGCCATAAGATAGAAAAAAAGTAGATTTCACTGTTAAAATCTACTTCGATCTTACTACACACCGAAATATACCCAATATTGGGCTTGTTAGACCCATCACAAGATAAGGAACCCAGCCGATAGACTGGATCGCTCTAATGCATGCCCCACTTATGACAAACCTCAAACAAAGGAGAGAGAGGGGTTGACATTGCTGCTGTCAGCGTTCAGAGGATGCTGCAGCAAGAAGCATCCCACTGTTGACAGTGAGCCCCACCATAGGCTCCACCATAATTCGTGTTGAACATCAACACCACCCATTTAATGGGCCCTCTTTAAATATTTGGACATCCCAAAAACCAGCCGTGCACGGAGTTCATTTAGTCCACACCAAGAAATAGTTAAGATTGAATGTGTACCATTGAAACCTTTTTTGCTCCCAGACGTTTTGGATAATTATGGTATTTGTTTTTCTTCTTTGTTTAGGTCTCTGTGACCTTAGGAGCAGGTTGGATGGAAAATCAGCATTTCGGTGGACCCCACATGGGACCCACCTACCCTAAGGCAGATTGGCTGTTGCATTCCACGATAGCTATATAGCTGGCCATATTGATGTCAGTTGGGCCTGTGGGCCCTGTTATAATACATGCGTTAAATCTATGTCGTCCTGCCATTTGAAGAGCTCATGGCTCGTGTGGGACCACCCTGCATGTGTGTTAGGAGTGGGCCCACCTTGACGTTTATATCAACCATCCATTTATGTGGGTTCCACCTTAATATAATTGCCACGTAGGTGGACCCCACGTAATGCATGTACTCAACCGTCTAGCCCTTGGATGGTGGGACTTGTTTTGATGCATGTGTGGGCTGAATACCCTCACACCAGATATGTACTTGTTGCATATGCAAGGCCACCTGTGATGTAAATTTGGGGCCTATCCGGATGTATTTGTGGCCCATTGGTGTGGCCCATCCGTTAAGGCCCACCTTGATGCAATTGCGGCCCATATAATGGGGCCCATAGTAATGTATACGCGGCATAGATCTGTGGCCCATTGTGATGTCTATGAGGCCTGTGCTATGTGGCTCACTTGATGTATATAAGGTCCTTGTGTAAGGTCTATTGTGATGTTTATGCAGCCCATGTTCGAGGCCCATGTAATATATTTGAGGCCCATGTAGTGGGGCCCACCTATTATGTATTTGAGGACCATGTGCAGGGCCCACATGTTGTGTATTTGAGGCCCAACGGTTTTGGCCTAATTGTGAAGTATTGAGGCCCATGGGTTATGGCCCATCGTGGTGTATTTATAGCCCATATGATGAGGTCCATTGTGATGTATTTGTAGCCCATTATATTGTATATCGAGGCCCATTAGTGTGACCCACCTATTATGTGTATGAGGCCTATTTAGCGGGGCCCACATTGATGTATATATATGTCCCACATAAGGAGGCCCACCTTCAATGTGTGTGTGGCCCATCCATGAGGCCCACCTTGATATATTTATGTCCCATCCATGAAGCCCACCTTGATATATTTATGGCCCATCCATGAGATCCACCTCGATGAATCGTATCCCATCCATGAGGCCCGACGTGTTGTATATAAGGTCCATGTAATACGACCCACTTGATGCTTATATGGCCCATGTGGTGTATTAGAGAGCCAATGAGCAGGGCCCACCAGTTATGTATTTGTGGCCTTTATCGAGGCCTAATATGATGTTTTTATGACCCACCTCGATATATATGTGGCCTATCCCTGAGACCCGCCTTGATACATTAGTGCGACCCATTTAATGCAGCCCGCTTGACCATATATGAGGTCCATTGGTGTGGCCATTTTGATGCGGCCCACTTGTTGTATCTTAGGCCCATAGGTCGTAGTCCATTGAGATGTATACTCAACCCATATGTCGTGGCCTATTGTGATGTATTTTCAGCCTATTTGGCAAGGCCAAATGAGATGTATTTTTTGGCCCATGTATTGTGGCTCATTGTGATGTACATGAAGTCCATGAGCAAGGCCCAATACAATGTTTATGCTTCCCATGAGTGAGGCCCATAGTGATGTGTATTAGGCCCTTACGTGTGGCTATAAGCCCACTATATGTTTGGCTCTATATAGGCCACTCCTTGGGAGTAGTGTTTGTTGAATGTCCACATTGATGGGCAATGATGGCTGGATATCCACATTGTGACCTTCCCTTAGGCTGATTATCTGTCCCGATTGTCGTAGACCGATTACCGATTCTGATTAATGTAACTGATTTGCCGACTCTGATTATCGATCGATCCCGATTGTCGTGACTGATTTGACAATTCTGATTATCGATCAATCCTATTGTCGTGACCGATTGCCGATTCTGATTTTTGATCGAGGACGATTACTGATGCTAATTTTTCATGGCCGATTGCTGATTATCAATTAAGGATGATTAAGGATTTTGATTTGTCATGGCCGATTGTCAATTTTCAATTGTGGCCAATTATTGATTCTGATTTATCATGGCCGATTGTCGATTATCGATCGTAGCCAATTACTGATTATGATTTGTCATTACCGATTACCGATTATCGATCAAGGCCGATTACCAATTCTAATTTTTCATGGCCGATTGTTGATTGTCGATCGAGGACGATTATCGATTCTGATTTGTCGTGGCCGATTACCGATTTCGATTGTCGGGGCCCAATGTGATGTATATGCGACCCGCATTTGAGGCCTGACGAGATGTCTATTCACCCCGTGTCTATGGGCCAATGTGATGTATATTGAGGTCTAGGTAATGAGGCCCATTGTGATGCATTTGTGGGCCAGACGAATGAGCCCATGGTGTTGTATATTTGGCCCTTCTGTGAGGCCATAGTTCCACTATATGTTAGGTTCTATATGGGCCATTCCTTAGGGCAATGTTGGTTAAATGTCCACATTGTCGAAGCCGATTGTTGAGGTCGGTTATTGACATCGATTATGAGTATGTGACAACATAGAATCATTATACATTCCCATACATATCATTTGCATGTTTGTTATGAGATGTGGTTGACCATTGCATATAACATTGCGTAGGTTATGAGACTCCCTAATATGCGGAGGTTATCTCACATGAGCGCACAGTATACACATGATTGATGCATGATTGAATTATATGACTCATGCATCTTGCATTGTGTGTTGTGATTACTGTATGCCCTAGTGACATCAAGGTCGTAGCCTCCACAGGCATATCGTAGATGGCCAAATGGGACACCGAAAATGTTTAGTTCTAGCTTACGGATGCCATAGATGTCCTTGGGTGAAAATCTCTAACCTTCGTGGCTAGGAGACACCCCAACATCGGGACCGAGTGGATATATATGACCGCATGAGGGCCGTTTACCAGTAGGTCGTGTCTCCCACTGTGTCGTGATCTGTTAGGAAGGGGTGTGACCTTACCTGCCTAAGTAAGGGGACAATATCTAGGTTGAGTTTGACCAGCTTGAGGAATGGGTCCGCTATCGACGAGCCAGGCCCGATATTGGCAGACGGATAGTGAAGTCTCTTTCACTTAGCCAATTGTGTGCTTGGATTGGTGCGACAAGCTGTCATAGAGTGTAATAGACCCCGGTGATGATCTCAAAAGAGAAACTGTACTAATATGTGGACTTATTGAGTAAGAGTTACATACTCATTCATTCATTCATTCACTATCTACTCGGGTTGGTGGAGTGCAACTATTTGTTATGTGTACCTTCACAATGACAAGAATTTCGGTTGGGGCGGATGACCAACCTGAGATTTGGGGTTTACCACATTGAGTTTGACTATCCAAATTTAGGTGTGAGACTGGTTTGGATAGATATCCCTTGTGATGGACCCCATAGCATGCGATACTACGTACTATCATCCCGACTTCACACTCCAGCATGGTTATTCCATTCGCACCGCATATTGCATTACATTCGTGACATATGACATTTTGGGTAACTAGCTTCTACATTTATATGGTCTAAATACGGTTGACGCTATTCGTGAACTCATCAAGAATTGCATATTACGTCGTATTCTCGGCATTTGATATTTGACTCTTTACGAACCCTCATTTGCATAGTTATTCTATATTGCGTATTCTGATATTAATTGACTCATGATCTTGTCTGTATTTCTGCTTACTCTAATAATTCGTGATCTTGTCCGTATTTCTGCTTACTCTGATAATTCATGATCTTGTCAGTATTTCTGTTTATTCTGATAATGTACGATTTATGGATTACCAATATTTTCGGTATTGTATGATGATGACATTGTATTAAATACTTGGTACTTAACTTGTGCAAACACTTACACCACCCTCTAAGTTTTCTATAAGCTTATGCACAATAGATACGTGCAGGTGATGTTAGGTTGCAGCAGTGTTAAGCTTGGAGTGTGCAGCTTGAAAGTGCACCTATTATGTGCCCTAGTTTGTCAATTACGTTATAAGTTGAGTCAGTCGGACAACAACACTTAACAAGAAGATCAAGTCAAGCGTCTGCCTCATCTGGATGTGTGGAAGATCGCCAAAAGGTAAATCATAGCCTCACATCCCTTGTCCCAAAACACCAGGTGATTAAACCCTTAAAAAGAACTAGAACATCTTAGGGTTTATGTGTAAGAAAACTTTTTATCAAAAAGAAAATCTTCTAAGTTTTTCTTACACTGTCGATTATATCGATTCCCCTTTCGATATGATCGACCAGCTCTGTCGATGTCCTCGGCATATCAATCGATACAATCGAGTGAGGACAAAAAATATCCAGCAATCAAACAATCTTCTGGACAATTTATCGATATATCGACCTTCGAGTTGATATTATCGATATTTGAAAATCGATCATATCTGAAGTGGATCGATCATATCGACAGACAGCTTTCCGGCGCCCCTGTTTTTCTAAAGAAAACTAATATATGCTTCGATATATCAAAGACTGTCCGATTCAATCTGAACTCAAATATCGATCATATCGGGAGTTAGTCGATCATATCGACTGTGGGCCGCATGTTCTCACCAGCATGAATTTCAGGTTGCTTTTAATGTTGATCGGGGTGCCTGTCGATAAATCGATATTTATATATCGATCATATCGAGACCAAGTCGATTGGATCGAGTCAGGACATAATTCGTCCAGCAAGCTTACATGTAAATCTATATGATTTATCGATCCCATCAAAAAGGTCTCCGATATGATCGATGTACAAATTTCGATGACATCGACTGTTTCCTCGATCATATCTGTGATCCTGAAATTCTTCAAGGCTTCTCTCTTATTTTTCACCTGTCGATAGATCGAACCATCACTTGATGGAATCGGAGTTCGAAATCCGATATCATCGATGTGTGTCTCGATCCCATTGACCAGTTGGCAGAAGGTTTCCAAAAGCGAAATGACAATTGAGTTCTTATCATCGAGAGGTCGGCCGATACAATCGAGAGTATACGCTCGATCATATCGACGACTGCTCGATGATATCGAACTCTGTCATAATATGACTGTTTATATCCTTTGGTACCTTTTGCCTATAAATATAGAGAGTTGTCTTCATTGCTGGCAGAGAAAGTAGAGAGTTCTTTTGAGAGTTTTAACCTTCTTATCATTTACCTTAAGCCCTTTCTCTCAGGAAGTTCATCCTTCAATCTACCCTCATCATTGACATCTCATAGAGTGGATTGGGGAATGAACTTCCGCATTCAAGGATCCTTCAGCTACTACCTTAATGACATATCATTAAGCTGGGATGCCTTGAATGCATAGATGATGGGAACCTCTCTATCTTCCTTATAGAAAAATCTTCAGAGAGTGGTATTCCATCATAGCCTTGACCCAACCTAAGCCTAGCATATATACATCTTTGTGTTGCGGATCAAGGGAGCTGAAGATTCTTCATCAACAAGAAGGAGATCTTCATCATTGCGCTGAAAGGGACTCATCAACTTATTTGTAAGTACTAAGAGTCTAGAGGACACTTGCAATCATTCCTTTTTAGGATTGGGTTTTAAGTGTTTCTCACCATTTGAAGTCCTCGAAGGAGGCCTCCGACGGGAGTGTACGTGCGGGGTGCGTTGTGTGGACCCTTGCTCTATGGAGAGCATAAACATCTGGTTAGGAATACGCCAGTAAAACTCCAGGGTTTGAGGTGAACCGAGTAGTAACCTGAGGGTGCGTTGTGTGGACCCTTGCTCTGTGGAGAGCATAAAAATCTGGTTAGGAGTACGCCAGCAAAACTCTAGGGTTTGGGGTGAACCGAATAGAAACCTCAGGGTGCGTTGTGTGGACCCTTCTCCTGTGTGGGCATAAACATCTGGTTAGGAGTACGCCAGCAAAACTCCAGGGTTTGAGGTGAACCGAGTAGAAACCTCTGTAAAGGTTGAAGGTGAACCTGATTTAAAACCTTAGGTTTGAGATGAACCATGGAAAACCTCCTTAGTGAAATCCGGTCACTCAAGGGTTGAGTGTGGAAGCCGGGAGTGGAGTAGACAAGTCTTCGAACCACTATAAAATGACTGTGTTTAAGTTTGATATTATCTTTCATTTATGTGATTGCCTTGCATGTCTTTATATATGATCACATCCTATGCACACACAGTCATATCCATCACAATCCCATCTATACATTGTTTTTCTTTTAAATAGTTTGTGATTGGATCCTCTATCAGGCTTGGAAGCCAGTAGAGTTAAGGTTGAGTAATCCTGATCAATACTCTGTGATAGGATTAGTGTGATAAGGATTTTTAATAATTTATATAAACTTTAAAAAGTCATATTCACCCCCCCCCCCCCCCCCCCCCCCCTCTAGGATATACTGACCTATTCCTACTTCAACTAAAGCGGTCTTCACTGCAATTTCAATTGGTATCAGAGCGGGTCTCTCTATAAGGGATTCACCGCCTAGAGAGTGATCTTGACTGAAGTAGAAATATGGCCAAAGGAGAGGGCTCATCTGTCACTAAACCTCCAGTATTTGATGGATCAAACTATGCTTATTGGAAGGCCAGAATGCATTACTTCCTGAGATCTTTAGATCATGAAGTTTGGGATGTAGTTGAAAAAGGATATGTGGTACCATCGGAACAAATTGTACTTGAAAATGAAACCACAATCACTAAACCCAAACCGAATGAGAAGTGGACGGCGTTTGACAAAGAACAGCGAAATGCTGAAGCAAAAGCAATGAACGCCATCTACTGTGCCGTGTCCCAGGACATTTTCAATCAGATAAGTATGTGTGGGACCTCTAAAGAAGCATGGGACTTATTGGAAACAACCTATGAAGGCACAAGCACTGTGAAGAGATCTAAACTACAACTCTTAACTTCACAGTTTGAAAATCTCAGGATGGAAGAGCATGAGACATTTATGGAGTTTTACACCAAATTAAACATTATTTGTAACTCCATGGGTGGATTGGGAGAGAAGGTTCCGGCACCTAAAATATGTAGAAAAATCTTAAGATCCTTACCGGAACACTTCAATCCCAAGGTAATAATAATTGAGGAGTGTAGGAATATTGATGAGATGAAAGTAGAAGAACTGGTAGGTTCCCTACAAACTTTTGAACTACACTTCGCACAACCCCAAAAATCTAAAAACACTGTCCTAAAAACTTCTAAGAAATCAAAACATGAGGACAGTGAGAGCGAAAAAGAAGATGATGATGAAGAAGTGGCCTTACTAGCACAAAGATTCAGAAGATTCTTTCAGAAGAATCGAGGCCATCCTTCTAGAGGAAGAAAGGTGAACTACAAACCTTGTGCAGGAAAATTTGGTAAACAGACCAAAGAACCACAATGCTATGCCTGTCATGAATATGGTCACCTATCTACCGAATGCCCAAACAGAAAAACCAAGGGCAAGGCAATGGCTGCCACATGGGATGATACAGAAGAGTCAAATTCAGAAAACAGTGACTCTGGAAGTGATGGAGATCAGAAATCTTTAAAAATTCTTATGGTCTCCACCACTTCAATTATTCCCATGGAATATGAAAGAAAAGAAGAACAACTAGCCACTGAATCATTTTTATCTGACAATGAGGAAATTGAAGAAGAAGAAGATAAAGAGCAGAATGAATTGCAGGATGCTTATGATCAACTATACAATCATAGCATCCACATCCTTAAGAAAATTGTCATGACTGAAAACAAAAAGAAATTGTTGCAGAAAGACTTGGACAGAACCTTAGAAATAAACATACATTTGTCCAATGATTTGTAACAATATCTTATAGATAATGATCAATTGGAAAAAGAAAACCTATCCCTAAAAGAAGAATTATCAGAACTTATGAACAAAGATGAACTGCTAAGAGATGATAATGCGAAACTCAAAAATGAGAACCACTCACTTTGCATTGATTTAGAAAAATCCAGAAAATTTACCGAGATAAACTATAAGTTTTCTCAGAATGGTGAAAAACTTGAAAGAATGTTAGGGATACGAAGGCCTGGAAGAGATAAGAGTGGCCTAGGTATGAGAAAATCAAAATGAAAACTAAAAAATCTGTTGCTTCAGGTAGCAATACAAGAACCTCTCCAGTTTGTCATTCGTGTGGTGATATGGGACATTACAAGTTTGAATGCTTAAAAACAACTTCTTGTAACTCTAGTCAAAATGAAACTGATAAACTTAATCGGACCAGAGTAATGCAAAATATCCTTTTATCACCCAAAATGGAAGACAGAACGAAGAAACCACTAGATCGAGTTGGTAAGATAACAAAAGTCACCACAACAAAAACTTCTGTCTTAAGGTGGAGAGTGAAGGAAAAAATTGAACTCTGTACCCCGAATTCCTAAGTATATAAGAACACATTCAGATTTTGCATCAAAATCTGGATAATTGGTGAAATGATGCAACTTTTGCTAAATCCTCAATGTTACATCTAAGGTTGGAGACCTCTAATTTTTTATATAAACATTATCATGTTTATATTTGTATAGAACTGGTGTTTCTTTTTCTTTTATACATAAACTGATTAAGTCAAGAAATATACAATAGCATGTCAAAACTAGGAAAATTCTGAATAACACATACTTTCAAAGCAAGTAACGGTCTTCTTCAATTTTATCCACTGAGGATCGATACAATCGACAGCTGTTCAGAATGTGAAAATTCGTATGTCCTTGGATAACATCGAGGGTAGTCTCGATAGATTCGATCGACAACTTCTCGATACAATCGATGGGTTGGTCAATATGATCGAAAAATGGCGCCCGATAAAAGCGAACGAAACAAAAAAAAAAGGGGTTTCAAAAAGGGCGATTCGACCGTCTTCCCTGTCCGATCCTCTCAACCAATCATCCTAAGCCAAGTAGGACCAGCCAAATCTCACTCCAAACTAGGTAATATTCTTCCATCATCAGAATCTCTTTCTCTTGGTTTGTCGGGATTTCTTTTTGTCGTTTTCCCAATATTTCAAATAGCCTTTTCTTCCACATGGAAAAGGACAAAAACGTGACATCCGGTCCAGGTGAATCATCAGGAGGTACTCAAAAAAAGGTCCTTGCCTCAAGGGAGGGAGCAAGGATCCCGAACAGAGGGACCCCCACATGAAAAAGATCACGACGCGGTGGGTCCCAAACTAAAATTACTGAACCAACTCAACCAGTGCCTTCTCCTCCTACTGTCCAATGGCCACCAAAATATGCCAATCGGAAGTTGATTTTTGAGAGAAAAGTAGACAAAGATTGTTTAACGTCTTACAACTTAGAACCTCTGTTTGCTGCAATTGGTTGGCTGCCCATCCTGGATTTTGGTGGACCATGCCAACTGGAAAGAACACGCAACTTCTTTGCTGCATGTCATTCCCCGATGGCTGATCCTCCTTCCTTCATGGTTTCCATGGATGGTGATGATGTATTCATCACTCCTGCCACCATAGTACAGATTCTCAATCTACAAATGGTTCCAGGAGGCCTTCCAAACTGGGATCTTGACTTTTCATATGTGCGCTCCAAGATAACCAAATACCTATGCAATAATCGAGATATCCCATGACATCAAGGGAATGCCCTGAAAGCTAGGTATATGGAGCCCCGGTTCAGAGTCATGCATGGAATCTTCACCACCAATTTGTACCCGAGAAGCACTAACAAATCGGATCTAACAAGCCTTATGGTGATGATAATCTACTCCGTCGCGACCGAGATGAATATCTGTTTTCCAACCTTAATTGTAAATCATTTTGTCAATGCGATACAAACATCCAGAGATTTGTATCTGTCATATCCCTGGATCATTAGTAGAATCTGTCAGAGCATTGGCTTTCCTTCTACAACTGATCCGGTTTTTTCCCTCAAAGTTTTCAATAAGAAAAATCTTCAGAAAATGGATCTGAGGTTTCATGAATAAAAGGAGGAAACTGAGGAAGAAATTCATGCTGAAGCGAAAGGAGGAGAAGGTGGAGATCCCATGGAAGGAGATGCAATGGCTTATGATGCACCTCTTGGACCAGATGTTGCGCCGTCCATGTCAACCACTGGGTATGGCAAAAGGCTTAAACTGGATAGGATTGGGGCCATAAGGACATGCACTCAATGAAGGAGCGCCTCACTGTTTTAGAACGAATGGTTCAAGGAGTTTAGAGCACGGTCCAACAGTTGGTGGATTTACTAACGTGCTGATAGGACGATATGATGCCATCTCACTATGCTCCCTGATGCTGGTTTCATACAAGATTTCATGCACCCTTACTCTTATTTCTGCGTATGAACATCAATATCTTTTTGGATGTTCTACGCTTTCAATGGTGCAGGACTAGTTTCTTTTTCTTCCTTTCTAGTTTCTGTTTGGATGAGTTTGCCCACGGTTGGGCTAAAATACTTTTTATTGTTGGTTTATATTGCTGCCGTCTGGGGCAGCATTGAATATTTCTACCAATCTTGGGTAGCTTAAATATGGCTTAATCTAGTTCGTTTACTTCTGCCATTTGAATTTCTCCCTGGTTTATTGCAGTCCTAAGGTTATGGTCTGAATGCTTATCTATTAACTTCATACTGACTGCTTCATTGATGCTTGCTTTACACTGTTCTCATTCATATGCATCTATCTCTGGGGTTCTCTCATATGCTTCAATCTTCAGTCAATATCACGTCTTATACCTTTACCAATGACTGACAAAAAGGGGGAGAACAATTCAAACACTCCGAGCTCAAATTGTATATCTTTGTTGCAGGTGTTAGGGGGAGCAACCGTAACAAGTAAGGGAGAGTTTTTGAATTAAAGGGGAGAAGTTTATTAGGTGTGTACATGAGAGTTTAGAAATTGTAAAATTATATTAATACATGTACACACCATTTAGGATGTATCTGTTTAGATATGTTCCTAGGGTGTTTTGAAAATTTTGTCACGTAATTGACAAAGGGGGAGATTGAAAGTGCACCTATTATGTGCCCTGGTTTGTCAATTACGTTGTAAGTTGAGTCAGTCGGACGACAGCACTTAACAAGAAGATCAAGTCAAGCGTCTACCTCATCTGGATGTGTGGAAGCTCGCCAAAAGATAAATCATAGCATCACATCCCTTGTCCCAAAACACCAGGTGATTAAACCCTTAAAAAGAACTAGAACATCTTCGGGTTTATGTGTAAGAAAACTTTTTATCAAAAAGAAAATCTTCTAAGTTTTTCTTACACTGTCGATTATATCGATTCCCCTTTTGATACGATCAACCAGCTCTGTCGATGTCCTCGGCATATCAATCGATACAATCGAGTGAGGATAAAAAGTGTCCAACAATCAAGCAATCTTCTGGACGATTTATCGATATATCGACCTTCGAGTCGATATCATCGATATTCGAATATCGATCATATCTGAAGTGGATCGATCATATCGACAGACTGCTTTTCGGCGCCCCTGTTTTTCTAAAGAAAACTAACATATGCTTCGATATATCGATGACTGTCCGATTCAATCTGAACTCAAATATCGATCATATTGGGAGTCGGTCGATCATATCGACTGTGGGGCGCATGTTCTCACGAGCATGAATTTCAGGTTACTTTTAATGTTGATCGGGGTGCCTGTCGATAAATCGATATTTATATATCAATCATATCGAGACCAAGTCGATTAGATCGAGTCAGGACATAATTCATCCAGCAAGCTTACATGTAAATCTATATGATTTATCGATCCCATCGAAAAGGTCTCCGATATGATCGATGTACGAATTCTGATGACATCGACTGTTTCCTCGATCATATCTGTGATCCTGAAATTCTTCAAGGCTTCTCTCTTATTTTTCACCTTTCGATAGATCGAACCATCACTCGATGGAATCGGAGTTCGAAATCTGATATCATCGATGTGTGTCTCGATCCCATCGACCAGTTGGCAGAAGGTTTCCAAAAGGGAAATGACAATTGAGTTCTTATCATCGAGAGGTCGGCCGATACAATCGAGAGTATATGCTCGATCATATCGACAACTGCTCGATGATATCGAACTCTGTCATAAATATGACCATTTATATCCGTTGGAACCTTTTGCCTATAAATAGAGAGAGTTGTCTTCATTGCTGGCATAGAAAGAGAGAGTGCTTTTGAGAATTTTAACCTTCCTATCATTTACCTTAAGCCCTTTCTCTCAGGAAGTTCATCCTCCAATCCACCCTCATCATTGACATCTCATAGAGTGGATTAGGGAATGAACTTCCGCATTCAAGGATCCTTCAGTTACTACCTTAATGACGTATCATTAAACTGGGATGCCTTGAATGCATAGATGATGGAAATCTCTCTATCTTCCTTATAGGAGAATCTTCTGAGAGTGGTATTCCATCATAGCCTTGACCCAACCTAAGCCTAGCATGTATACATCTTTGTGTTGCGGATCAAGGGAGCTGAAGATTCTTCATCAATAAGAAGGAGATCTTCATCATTGCGCTGAAAGGGACTCATCAACTTATTTGAAGTACTAAGAGTCTAGAGGACACTTGCAATCATTCTTTTTTAGGATTAGGTTTTAAGTTTTGCTCACCATTTGAAGTCCTCAAAGGAGGCCTCCGATGGGAGTGTACGTGCGGGGTGCGTTGTGTGGACCCTTGCTCTGTGGAGAGCATAAACATCTGGTTAGGAGTACGCCAGTAAAACTCTAGGGTTTGAGGAGAACCGAGTAGTAACCTGAGGGTGCGTTGTGTGGACCCTTGCTCTGTGGAGAGTATAAACATCTGGTTAGGAGTATACCAGTAAAACTCTAGGGTTTGGGGTGAACCGAGTAGAAACCTTAGGGTGCGTTGTGTGGACCCTTGTCCTGTGCGGGCATAAACATCTGGTTAGGAGTACGCCAGCAAAACTCCAGAGTTTGAGGTGAACCGAGTAGAAACCTCTGTAAAGGTTGAAGGTGAACCTGATTTAAAACCTTTTGTTTGAGGTGAACCATGGAAAATCTCCTTAGTGAAATCCGGTCACTCAAGGGTTGAGTGTGGAAGCCGGGAGTGGAGTAGACAAGTCGTCGAACCACTGTAAAATGACTATGATTAAGTTTGATATTATCTTTCATTTATGTGATTTCCTTGCATGTCTTTATATATGATCACATCCTATGCACACACAGTCATATCCATCACAATCTCATCTATACATTGTTTGTCTTTTAAATAGTTTGTGATTGGATCCTCTATCAGGCTTGGAAGCCAGTAGAGTTAAGGTTGAGTAATCCTGATCAATACTCTGTGATAGGATTAGTGTGATAAGAATTTTTAATAATTTATATAAACTTTAAAAAGTCCTATTCACCCCCCCTCTAGGAAATACTGACCTATTCCTAATTCAACTAAAGCGGTCTTCACCGCAATTTCACAGCGGTCTTCTAGAGCTTGATTTTCAATTTATTTATTTCCCTTTTAGTATTGTACTCAATGATTATATTAGTGGATATGTGATGATGATGTTTCATTTGTGAATTGGGTAATCTTGTGGTTATGATTATTACAAGTTAAATGTACATTAAAAAAATCCTCCTTGTAGCATCCCATGATCGGAATCTGGCGTATGGACGCTAGGAGCAGAGAATGGTGTACTACGGAGGCTGTTAGTAATGGATTCGGTGTCACGCCCCAAACTCAGAAATCGGGCTCACAAAATTTCCTATCGCCGAATCCGGCACCAACAGCTTCCATAGAACCCCATTCTCGGCTCCTAGCTCCCATTCGTCAGGTTCCGATCCTGGCATGCTACGAGGAGGATTTTCAACGTCAGTTTGATTCGTAATAAGCATAACCAATGGCATAACCCACAAACAACAACCAAGAACTCCATTACATTTCCACTATGATCAAAAACTTTACAAGTATAATAAGCATAAAGGGAAATACAATGGTAAAGAATAAAAACTCCAAAACGATCTGCAACGTACTCTTGCCTCAGTGCTGCTATGAACCAACGCCACCTGCACGCAACAGTCGTGCATAAGCTTATAGAAAGCTTAGAGGGTGGTGAAAGTGTGTGCGTAAGGTAGTAATATGATCATACAATGTCAAAGTAATACGGAATATGCAAATGGATCATTAATATCATGAGCCGTACCAAGGCTATGCGATGCAAGACATGAATGGTATCGGCCACCCCAAGGCCATGCAATGTGCAATGCAACTCAAGCATACAGATCCTCATCTATGTCCACACATCAATACAGCTCAAATATGGGATATCACCGGGGTCTAGTACACTCTAAACCAGATTTTCGCCACATCACGCGCAATAAGGTAAGTGGAAGAGACCTCACTATCCGTCTACCAATATCGGGCACGACTCATCGATAGCGGACCCATTCCTCGAGCTGGTCAGACTCAGCCTAGCATTGCCCCCTACACTCGGACGGATAAGGCCGCACCCCCTTTCAACCGACCACGACACAGTGGAGAGCGCAACCGTCTGGTAATCGGCACTCAACGCTCATCTACCCACTCGGTCTAGACGTTGGAGCAACCTCTTGGTACCATAAGGGTTTAGGGACTTTCACCTAGGGATATCTATAGCACCCCATGTAGAACGAGATTTTCGGTATCCAATCCTACCAACTACGATCTGCCTGTGGAGGCTACGACCCCGATGTAGCTAGGGCGTACAACAACCATGTCACACAACGCGAAATGCATGAGTCACACTATCCAATCATGAGGTAAATTCGGCGCGTATCATGCGCTTATGCAGGGCAACACCGCCTAATCGGGAGCCCATAAACAACCTGCCTGAAGGCATATATTATGATCAGACAATTCTCACGTCAAGCATACATATGATGCGTATGATCATGAGTCATGGAACTGTACTAAACATATGATAATGAAATGAACTATTTTACAATGCAGATGGACCTGGACGGCCTATACACAATAAGTACGGGCCTAACAATGGGCCCAAAGGAGAGTCGTAATGTGGACATCCAACCAGCATTACACTCGCAATGTGGACGTCAAACCAACATTGCTCCCAAGGCACGATCGTCGTGAACATCGTTACTTAGTCTGTATTGGAATTACACATTGCAATGGACCTTAGGTTCATCCCATTGGGCCTTATATATATGTCAAATGGGCCATATCTTATGGGCCTTTTATTCATCAGATGGGCCACATAAATGGGTCTTATGTGCATTGCAATGGGTCAAAACCCGTGGGCCTTGGATTGCATTAAATGAGCTTAACTCATGGGTCTTAAAGGTACGAATGAGCCACACCAATTGAACCCCATATGTACGCCACATGGGCCTTAACCCTTAGGCCTTGCATGCATATCAACGTGGGCCTAAACCCCTAGGCCTTACATATGTCAAATGGGCCTAACCCATAGGCCTTATACGAATCAAATGGGCCTACTTCCATGGGCTTTAAAATGCATCAAATGGGTCCAATCCCATGGGCCTTGGAATACATCACATGGGTTCACTCCCATGGGCCTCATAATACACCAAACGGCCCCATTGCATGGGCCTAAGATCCACATCAAAGTGGGCCCCAATGGACTACCACAAACACCTTAAGATGGGCCTCAAACATGCCCAGGTGGGGTCCACTTAGGCTATGGATCTAACTCATTCTTTACTCTCATGCCATAAAATGGCTTTCTAAATGGATGGACGGTTTGGATGCAGCCCAAACATTAGGGTGGGTCCCACTATCATTGGACAGTGTGCATGAAGTACATGCATCATAGTGGGCTCCACCGTCCACTAGATGGTGGAGATAGAACGCATACATCGTGGTGGCCTTCCACCATCCGCCTGGACGGTAGATGCAATATACATGAATCATCGTGGGTCCCATGTGGGGCCCACTGTAATGTTTAGGTTCCAACCAACCCGTTCATAAGCTCACTTGGACCTGGATGAAGGGAAAAACATAAATTTCAGCTTGATCCAACACTTCTGTGGGCCCCAAAAATATTTCAATGGTAGATATTCAATTTCACTATTTTCTGTGGTGTGGGCCACCTGAGTTCTAGATCGAGTTAAAATTTGGAGGGGGCCCACCTGCGGAGGGGACCCACCTCATGAACGGTGTGGATCTAACATATACATCATGGTGGGGCCCACGGCAGCAATCGATTTTTTGGGGCTTTCGTCGTGTGGGGTCCGTATCATGAGAATCCACTCCGTCCATTAGTTTCCCTGGCCCAAGACGATCCCAAAGAGTCTAGAGTTTGAATTTTTTTGATGATTGGAAAGTAAAATAAAACAAGATAATGTTCTTGAATGGTAAGGGTGCAACTCTCTAATGCTATGGCCCACCAGACCTTCCAATTAGCCCCATCACTTGGCTCAACGCCTAAAATGGGATGGGTAAGAGGATGGATAGCTTGGATTGTTTATATTCATCACGGTGGGGCCTAAGCAAGTGGACCACCCAAAGGCCTCCTTTTCTTCTTTCCCTTTTTTTTTTTTTTTTTTTTTTGAAATGTCCAGCGTCCTAGACGCTGGACGGTTTGGTTCTTTTAAATACATTGTGGTGGGCCCTGATGAAGTGGGCCACCACTGATGGGTGACGTGGGTACAACGTATAAGGTGGGCCCCACTTGAATAAAACTTGAACAAAATAAATATCTCAAGGTGGGGTCCATTCAAGTGGGCCACACAACCCTATTGCATAAAATAAAATAAAATAAAAAGAAATAAAGAGGGAGAGAGACATGGAGAGTGGGACATGCTTTGTGATGGAGGGCTCCGCCACTATGAGCCCTCCCTTGAAGAAATTATACAATCGGAGGGGTCCCTTAACACATGGGACCACCAAAATTTAAAATCAACGGTGGGGATCCTTTCCCCACCAGTATGGATGGTCTAGATGACTTTTCTAAAGAAATAAACATCATGATGGGGTCCATGGAGAATGGCCCCATCATGGAATGATCATGATGATCCAAGTGGTCCATCGACCACAACTTAGCGTCCCAAGTGAGATTCAAACCATTGATCGGTTGGCCTCACTTGGCCCATCTCAAAAACAGAAAAAACTAGTATGATCTAGCACCCACTGTCTGATCTTCTTGCTCCTAGGGATTCCTTGGCACCTTAGCTTGGATTTCAATGGATGAGATGAGGAACGGAGGGTTGAGATGGGAGATGATGGGGTAGGAAAGTGGGCCACATTTGGAGCTTAGGAAGTTTGGAGAAATTCCATACGTATGGAGCTTGGGGTTTTTTTGCAAATGATAAAGAGAGGAGTTGTAAAGGGAGAGATAGAGAGAGAGAGAGAGAGAGAGAGAGAGAGAGAGAGAGTGATGGATGGATGGATGTGGTGATGGGGGTGTAAGACACCTTTTGACTTTTGTGGCCTTTGTGTAAGAAAGGTATGGGTTTGGAAGACTTTTGTGGTTACTTAGGAAAAAGGGTGAGAGTGATGTGTACTTGACATGTACTTGATATGTGATGGATTGATGGATGATTGATTGATGGGATTGATGTGATTTATGTGACACATCATAGAGATTACCTTGGGTTTCACAACGCGCGGCGTTTCCTCGTACCGAACGTCGGTCTACAACTCTTGACCAGGGTATCGCCTCGGCGCGCGAGTCGCGGCATCGGAACCGCAACGACGGCGCGGTCGCTATGGTATTGGTCTTGGGTTGAGTCGACTCGGGTTGTTGACATATGAATCAGGGTCACGCGTCGATATCGGTTAAGGATCAAAGTTGTCGGAATTCGACCAGTAAGACCGCGGAAGTCTACGGAAAGGTACGGACCAAGATACGGGTCTTACAGCTCTCCCCTCCTTATAAAAATTTCATCCTCAAAATTTACACAAGCATCGCAACTAAACATTACTCATGAAAAAGAGATGACATAACATCATCATATAGAATCAGGGACAGCATACAAAATACAATACATGATCAATCATCAAAGAGATGAGGATAACGCTCTCAAATGTCAGCCTCACACTCCCAAGAAGCCTCCTCTACAGTATGCTGACCCCACTGCACCTTCACCAACGGAATGACCTTGGTTCTGAGGACCTGCTCCTTCCGATCAAGGATACGGACTGGCTGTTCAATGTAAGAAGCGTCCTCACGAACCTCTAGCGGCTGCCAATCAATAATGGGAACTATGTCTGACCCACACTTTCTCAACATAGAGACATGGAAGACGTTGTGGACACCAGACAACTGAGATGGTAAGGCAAGCCGATAGGCCACGGCGCCCACGTGCCCAGTGATCTCAAAAGGTCCTATGAATCTCGGGGCAAGCTTACCCTTCGCTCCAAATCGAACTACGCCCTTCATGGGCGAGACCTTGAGATACACATGGTCCCCTACATCAAACTCCAAGGGACGATGCCGACGATCAGCAAAACTCTTCCGTCGGCTCTGAGCTGTGCGCATCCTCTGTCTGATGATATCTATAGCCTCTGAAGTCTCCTGCACAAGGTTGAGACCTAGGAGACGGCGCTCTCCAACCTCGGTCCAGTAACTCGGTGATCTACATGGTCTACCATATAGTGCCTCAAAAGGAGCCATACCGATGATCGCCTGATAGCTGTTATTGTACGCGAACTCAGCCAATCATAGATGCTCATCCCAGCTACCCTCGAAATCAATCGCACAAGCCCGAAGCATATCCTCAAGGATCTGGTTGACCCTCTCGGTCTGGCCATCGGTCTGCGGATGGTACGCGGTGTTGAGCTGCAAATCAGTCCCCATCGCACACTGGAAGCTCCTCCAAAACTGAGACGTGAACCTCGAGTCTCGGTCAGAAACGATTGAGACTGGAACGCCATGCAGTCTTACAATCTCCTCGATGAATAATCTCGCAAGCCAGTCTATAAACCAAGTCGCACGCATCGCAAGGAAATGTGCCGACTTCGTCAGACGATCTACAACAACCCAAATGGCATCATGACCGCGCTGAGTCCTCGGTAAACCCATAATGAAATCAGTCGACACGTGCTCCCACTTCCACATCGGGACGCTCAACGGCTGCAATAGACCAGGAGGTCTCTGATGATCGGCCTTGATAAGCTGGCACGTGTCACACTCGGCCACAAAACTGGCGATCTGACGCTTCATCCCCGCCCAAAAATACTGTCGCCTCATGTCATGTACATCTTTGTCGAGCCCGAGTGGATAGAAAACCGCTATCGATGTACCTCGGTCATAAGATCTCTGCGTAACTCTTGAATATCCGGGACACATAATCGGCCTCTGAAACGAAGTCCACCGTCTGTACCAATCTGCCAATCTGCCTGACCCTCAGATGCCGCCTCAGCCATATAACTCTCCAATGACTCATCAGCCTGCTGAGCCTCGATCACCCTAGCGACAAGAGAGGGTTGAATCGACAAGCTCGATAACTGTACGATGGAAGACTGCATGCCGAACTCAAAATCATACGCTGCGATATCCTCAAGCAACCGCCACTCCTGAATCATTATATGCGCCACTAGGCCTCGTGGCTGATGGCTGAGGGCATCTGCCACCAGTTCGCCTTGCCCGGGTGGTACTGGAGATCAAAATTATAGTCTCTCAGGAGCTCCATCCAACACCTCTGTCTCATATTCAATTCAGACTGCGAGAAGAGGTACTTCAAGCTCTTGTGATCAGAGAAGAGCTTGAACCTAACCCCATAAAGATAGTGCCTCCACACCTTTAGTGTGAAGACAACTGCAGCCAGCTCTAAGTCATGCGTAAGATAGTTCAGCTCATGGACCTTGAGTTGACGAGACGCAAAGGCCACTGGTCTCCCGTGCTACATCAGGACAACACCCAAACCAATATGCGAGGCATCGGTGAATACAATAAAACCGTCACTCCCAGAGGGAAGAATGAGGACAGGAGCGAACGTCATACGGTCCTTCAACTCCATAAATGCTCGCTTGCAGGCGTCACTCCAAATAAACTCTGCGCCCTTCCGAATCAACTTGGTCAGCGGGGCTGCAATATGCGAAAAACCCTCAATGAAACGTCTGTAATAGCCCGCCAAACCAAGAAAACTACGGATCTCAGTCGCAGTTGTGGGCTGGCCCCACAGACGCACTACCTCGACCTTCGAGGGGTCCACTGCGACCCCCTCCCTCATCACCACGTGACCGAGGAACTTCACCTCCTCCTGTCAAAACTCGCACTTCTCCAGCTTCGCATACAGCTGGTGTGCACGGAGGGACTGCAAGGTAATCTCTAAGTGCTGCTCAGCTCCTCACGGGTCCTCGAATAAATCAGGATGTCGTCGATGAAGACTACAACAAATTGATCTAGATATGGGCGGAAGACCTCGTTCATCAGCTGCATGAAGACTGCAGGTGCATTGGTCAGTCCAAAGGACATGACCTGAAACTCGAAATGACCGTAACGGGTCCTGAATGCTGTCTTCAGAATGTCTTCATCTCGGACCCGAATCTAACGATAACCGGAATGCAGGTCGATCTTCGAAAAGAACTGTGCACCCTGCAGCTGATCGAACAAATCATCAATCCTAGGGAGCAGGTACTTGTTCTTGATCGTGACTTTATTGAGCTCGCGATAGTCAACGCAGAGCCTCAACGAACCATCCTTCTTCTTCACGAATAGTACCGGTGCTCCCCACAGAGAACTGCTCGGACGGATAAATCCCAACTCAAGTAACTTGTCCAACTACTTCTGCAGTTCCCGTAACTCCAACGGTGCCATACGATACGGGGCCTTTGAAATATGTGCGGTAGCAGGCACGAGATCAATCTGGAACTCGGTGAGTCAGCGAGGCGGTAATCCCGGAATCTCCTGGAACACATCGGGAAAATCGCATACTATGGACAAATGGTCGATGCAAGCGGCAACAGGCTCCTCTATGGCGCAGAACATCAAACAAGACAACCGCTCTCCTCTAGGCTCAGCAATGAACTGGAACTATGGCACGCCGGGTATATAGAACGTGACGATCCTCGCGGCGCAGTCCAATATGGCATAGTACTCGATGAGCCAATCCATGCCCAGGATGACGTCAAACTCAGACATCGGCAATGTAAACAGATCGGCAGGCAGAAAGGTATCCCTAACCAGAACGGGGCAAGATGAGAAAAATCGACCCAACACTGCAGTCCTCCCCAAGGGAGTCGATACTGGTAGGCTCTCACAAGCAGACTCCAATGGTAAGCCGGTCGATCGGCAGAAGCTCTCGGCCACAAAAGAGTGCGATGCACCGAAATCAAACAATACACGTGCAATGCATGCAGAAACTGGAAGTATACCCTCAACGACTCCTCTGGATGACTGCAGATCTTGCTGAGCTGCATAGAATCTAGCCTGAGCCGGCTGGGGAGGTACCTATCCCCTCTGAGCGTGCTGCTGCTGCTGATGGGGTCACTGAGGCGGTCGAAACTGCTGCCTCTGCTGTTGCGGCCTCTGAGGCTGGTGCTGATGCTGCTGTTGAGGTGGCCTCGGTGGTGGGGGCTGCTGTCGCTGCTGCTGTGGGGGTCTCTACTGTTGTGGTGGAGGTTGCTGTGAAGCCCTCTGCTGTTGTGGGCTTCTCTGCTGCTGCTGGGGGCTGGGACACTCCCATGAACGGTGTCCCGTCGCACCGCACCTAAAGCAAGTGCCGGTGAACTGCCTTTGTGGTGATGGTGGAGGTGCTGCTGGTGTTGATGGTGCTCAGAAGGCTGGGCGACCTGTGCGTCTCTGCTAATGTGGTCAACGCTGGTGGGAATCACTGGAAGGAGCCTGCCTCTTCCGATCTCTCCTCTGACCGCGATCAGACTGAGAACCGGCCCACTTAGTCTCATAAATCTGAGCTCTCCGCACCACTGCCTGGAAAGTCGGGAGCTCATGCCCAATGACACGACCTCGAAGGCCGTAACATAAGCCGTTCTCGAAACGGCAGGCCTTCCGCCCTTCGTCATCAATCATATACGGTGCAAATCTCGATAGTGCCACAAAACGGGCCGCGTACTGCGTTACAGTCATGTCTCCCTACACCAGAGTCTCCAACTCTAAAGCTCGCTGACGACGGATATGGTCAAGGAAGTACTGCTCCTCGAATCGGTCAATAAAGTCCTCCCATGTCAAGATATACTCAGGTCCGGCAACACGGGTAACAGAAGTCCACCAATGCTCGGCCTCACCCTGGAAGAGAAATACTGCTAACCGGACTCGCTGTTCGGTCGTACATGACATGGTATCGAAAATCTTCTCCACATCGGAGCGCCATCTCTCTGCTGCAGTCGGATCTGGCTCGCCCTGGAAACGTGGAGGACCAAGTCGTCTGAACTCACGAAGTAAGGCGCTCGTGCGCTCCTGCTCTGCCTGAGCTGGTGAAACAACTGGGTGCCTGCCCTGTCCCTGGAGTGCGGCTGTCATAGCCTGTAACATTTGCTATAACTGAGAGGCACTCACAGGCACAGTCGGCTCCGCGTTGGCCTCAGGTGGAGGAATGTCATCCTCAGGGAAGGGAGCAGGGATCTCTGAGGGTGGAACGAGAAGCGCAGGTGGTAAAGCTGGAGCCTCAGGTGGTGGAGCGGGATCCTCAGGTGGTGGTGCGGGAGTCGATCGGGTAACTCTCCCACGCGCCATTTTCTACAGGAAAGAGTGAAGGCGCCTATCAACTTCAAAACTCTCGAAGGCATGTACGTTAAGGGTCTGTAATGGAAGGTCGCTAAGCTATCCGAACTTCGGAACTTAGCCATTTCACACTCATAGCAAATATGTAATGCTATTCTCGATTATTCCCAAGTTATGCTCTGATACCAACTTCTGTCACGCCCCAAATTCGAAAACCGGGCTCACAAAATTCCCGATCGCCGAATCCGACGCCGACAGCCTCCATAGAATCCCATTCTCGGCTCCTAGCTCCCATTCATCAGGTTTTGATCCTAGGATGCTACGAGGAGGATTTTCAACGTCAGTTTGATTAGTAATAAGCATAACCAATGGCATAACCCACAAACAACAATCAAGAACTCCATTACATTTCCACTATGATAAAAAACTTTACAAGTACAATGAGCATAAAGGGAAATACAATGGTAAAGAATAAAAACTCCAAAACGAACTGCAACGTGCTCCTGCCTCAATGCTGCTGTGAACCAACGCCACCTGCACGCAACAGTCGTGCATAAGCTTATAGAAAGCTTAGAAGGTGGTGAAAGTGTGTGCGCAAGGTAGTAATATGATCATGCAATGTCAGAGTAATTCGGAATATGCAGATGGATCCATAATATCATGAGCCGTATCAAGGCTATGCGATGCAAGACATGAATGGTATCGGCCACCCCAAGGCCATGCGATGTGCAATGCAACTCAAGCATACAGATCCTCATCTATGTCCACACATCAATACAGCTCAAATATGGGATATCACCGGGGTCTAGTACACTCTAAACTAGATTGCCGCCACATCACGCACAATAAGGTAAGTGGAAGAGACCTCACTATCCGTCTACCAATATCGGCACGACTCATCGATAGCGGACCCATTCCTCGAGCTGGTCAGACTCAGCCTAGCATTGCCCCCTACACTCGGGCGGGTAAGGCCGCACCCCCTTCCAACCGACCATGACACAGTGGAGAGCGCAACCGTCTGGTAATCGACACTCAACGCTCATTTACCCACTCGGTCTAGACGTTGGAGCAACCTCTTGGTACCATAAGGGTTTAGGGACTTTCACGCAGGGATATCTATAGCACCCCATGTAGAACGAGATTTTTGGTATCCAATCCTGCCAACCACGATCTGCATGTGGAGGCTACGACCCCGATGTAGCTAGGGCATAAAACAACCATGTCACACAACGCGAAATGCATGAGTCACACTATCCAATCATGCAGCAAATTTGGCGCATATCATGCGCTCATGCAGGGCAACACCGCCTAATCGGGAGCCCATAAACAACCTGCCTGAAGGCATATACTATGATCAAACAATTCTCACGTCAAGCATACATATGATGCGTATGATCATGAGTCATGGAACTGTACTAAACATGTTATAATGAAATGAACTATTTTACAATGCAGATGGACCTGGACGGCCTATACACAATAAGTACGGGCCTAACAATAGGCCCTAAGGAGAGTCGTAATGTGGACATCCAACCAGCATTACACTCGCAATGTGGACGTCAAATGAACATTGCTCCCAAGGCACGATCGTCGTGAACATCGTTACTTAGTCTGTATTGGAATTACACATTGCAATGGACCTTAGGTTCATCCCATTGGGCCTTACATATATGTCAAATGGGCCATATCTTATAGGCCTTTTATTCATCAGATGGGCCACATAAATGGGTCTTATGTGCATTGCAATGGGTCAAAACCCGTGGGCCTTGGATTGCATCAAATGAGCTTAACTCATGGGTCTTAAAGATACGAATGGGCCACACCAATTGAACCCCATATGTACGCTAAATGGGCCTTAACCCTTAGGCCTTGCATGCATATCAACGTGGGCCTAAACCCCTAGGCCTTACATATGTCAAATGGGCCTAACCCATAGGCCTTATACGAATCAAATGGGCCTGCTTCCATGGGCTTTTAAATGCATCAAATAGGTCCAATCCCATGGGCCTTAGAATACATCAAATGGGTTCACTCCCATGGGCCTCATAATACACCAAACGGTCCCATTGCATGGGCCTAAGATCCACATCAAAGTGGGCCCCAATGGACTACCACAAACACCTTAAGATGGGCCTCAAACATGCCCAGGTGGGGTCCACTTAGGCTATGGATCTAACTCATTCTTTACTCCTATGCCATAAAATGGCTTTCCAAATGGATGGACGGTTTGGATGCAGCCCAAACATTAGGGTGGGTCCCACTATCATTGGACACTGTGCATGAAGTACATGCATCACAGTCGGCTCCACCGTCCACTGGACGGTGGAGATAGAACGCATACATCGTGGTGGCCTTCCACCGTCCGCCTGGACAGTGAATGCAATATACATGAATCATCGTGGGTCCCATGTGGGGCCCACTGTAATGTTTAGGTGCCATCCAACCCGTTCATAAGGTCACTCGGACCTGGATGAAGGGAAAAACATAAATTTCAGCTTGATCCAACACTTCTGTGGGCCCCAAAAAGATTTCAATGGTAGATATTCAATTTCACTATTTTCTGTGGTGTGGGCCACCTGAGTTCTAGATCGAGTTAAAATTTGGAGGGGGCCCACCTGCGGAGGGGACCCACCTCATGAACGGTGTGGATCTAACATATACATCATGGTGGGGCCCACGGCAGCAATCGATTTTTTGGGGCTTTCGTCGTGTGGGGTCCGTATCATGAGAATCCACTCCGTCCATTAGTTTCCCTGGCCCAAGACGATCCCAAAGAGTCTAGAGTTTGAATTTTTTTGATGATTGGAAAGTAAAATAAAACAAGATAATGATCTTGAATGGTAAGGGTGCAACTCTCTAATGCTATGGCCCACCAGACCTTCCAACCAGCCCCATCACTTGGCTCAACGCCTAAAACGGGATGGGTAAGAGGATGGACGGCTTGGATTGTTTATATTCATCACGGTGGGGCCTAAGCAAGTGGACCACCCAAAGGCCTCCTTCTTTTCTTCTTTCCCTTTTCTTTTCTTTTTTTTTGAAACGTCCAGCGTCCCAGACGCTGGACGGTTTGGTTCTTTTAAATACATTGTGGTGGGCTCTGATGAAGTAGGCAACCACTGATGGGTGACGTGGGTACAACGTATAAGGTGGGCCCCACTTGAATAAAACTTGAACAAAATAAATATCTCAAGGTGGGGTCCATTCAAGTGGACCACACAACCCTATTGCATAAAATAAAATAAAATAAAACAAAATAAAAAGAAATAAAGAGGGAGAGAGACATGGAGAGTGGGACATGCTTTGTGATGGAGGGCTCCGCCACTATGAGTCCTCCCTTGAAGAAATTATACAATCGGAGGGGTCCCTTAACACATGGGACCACCAAAATTTAAAATCAACGGTGGGGATCCTTTCCCCACCAGTATGGATGGTCTAGATGACCTTTCTAAAGAAATAAACATCATGATGGGGTCCATGGAGAATGGCCCTATTGAGGGTCAAATAGTACATATTAGACCCCATTTATTACTTGAATTTACGAGCATAATATTGTTTAATGCCCAGTTTTAATCGTGTTTTGTTGCAGGGTGTGATTAGGAGAGTTGACTGAAAAAGGATGCCAAAAGCTTGGATTTAACGTTCTGATGATCACTAGGGCAAGGGACGGACTTCAGAGGACCAAGATTGACGGATATACATGATCAGAAATCCAAGAAAACTAAGAAACTAAAGCTCAAGTGGCTTGAAACGCATCCAGAATGCAAGATCACATGATTCCCGACATCTGATCGGTTCGAAACTTTATATATGAGATAAGGGCCATAAATTAACTGTACATTTCAAATTTCAGCTCTTGGATCACTATAAAAGTGCTCCAACTGACCAATCAGCTTATAAACCGTCGATTCTAGGCCCACCTGATATCTGGAATTGCCTCGAATTTGGAGTCAACGCCTTAAATGAGGAGTCAAAACAGATGGACGATGCAGATTTCTCCAAAACAGTGCAAGGGACCCCATATGAGATGGGTGTGTATAGTGCATAGGTACACTAGCCGTGCATGGCAAGTGTCAGAGACGGTTTGACCATCTCTGACCGAAAGAAAAAATAAATAAATAAATAAATAAATTTACGCACTGGCAGCGGACGCACGGCCGCTGGCCGTTTTCACGGACGTTATTGGGCCCCACACAAGCTCCGTACGTCTGATCCAAGCCGTCCATCTTGTAGAGGGCTTCGAGAGCTACAAAACCATGTTATCACTTTTCACCCATGCGTGCACATGTGTGAGATACAGAGGCCACAAAAGGGCTGCCCGGTAGCATTCAAATATGATCTTTTAGTTATTTCTTCTCTGGGACACGTCAATGGACGTTCAAAACTATTCATTCTTAACTGAAATTTCGTCCTGAATCCAATGGATGGGGTGAATTTTTCAGAAAATGCTTTTGTGGGGCCCACCGATCACAACAACGAAATGGTGCGAAAGGTTTCGCACATCCGTGAAAACTAACTTTTCCAAGCGGTTTTGGCCCACCATCTTTGATCATTTGGCAAATCTGAACCGTCTATCATGTAAAGAACCCAAGAAAGTACTAAGGAACAGTGTTTCTTTGGAATTTGAGCGAGGAAAGTGGCGTGTTTCGAGGCACCGAACTTTGCTGCGAAAATTACACTCCGTGTCCTGCTACAACTCTGTCACTGACTCCAGCCTTCCAGCAGCTATAAAAGGAGGTTTTGGACGTGGGGAGCATTCATTCAAGTCTAGGAAGGAAGAAAAAGAGAGACGTGGAGGCTTGAGCAGGGACGTGAAGCAGAAGAAAAAAAAGAGTATTTTCTTTTTATTTTTTTTAGTTTATTTTAATTGTGGAGATTTAGCCATCCATGGCTGGCTGAACCTCTTAGCTAGGGCTAAGAGGTGAAGCTTGTAGTAAGATGGGAGATTTGATTTTATTTTAATGACGTTGATTTTAGTTAATTATTATGGGAATGTTTTAGGTTTTTAATGGTCTGTTGTGACTGAAATTACAATGGGTCTGCAATGCCTTTGAATATTTCCGTTCTCTTTAATGTTTATGATGTCAGGAAGCCCTGTTGTTCACCATAGTCTCCTAGGCATGGTTGGATGTTGGTACCCTTCCTAACTTGTGTACATGTGATTGGGTGGTAATTAGTTTGATTCTGTTGTTTGCCATAGTCTTTGGGCATGGTTTGGTGATGGAATCCATTCTAATTCATCTTCCTTTCATCTCTTTGAAAACTAGATCAACGGCAGTTCGGTAATTTTCATAATTTTTGATGCAAGCATAAGTTCTCCCTGATCTCTACAAGTAGATCCTCTGAATCCCTAGTTTCCTTACCTCTGATTTCTCCTATAAGTTTTAGATTAATAGTTTACAATTATTCCTCAATTTATAATTCAGTTCAGATTTCATCTCATTCTAGTTCTAATTCTAGTTAGTTTTAGATAACGTACAAGTTTCAATCCCTTGGGATTCGACCTCGGTCTTACCGAGTTATTACTACATCACAACCCTGCACTTGGGGAGTGAACAGGCCCCATCATGGAATGATCATGATGATCCAAGTGGTCCATCGACCACAACTTAGGGTCCCAAGTGAGATCCAAACCATTGATAGGTTGGCCTCACTTGGCCCATCTCAAAAACAGAAAAAACTAGTATGATCTAGCACCCACCGTCTGATCTTCTTGCTCCTAGGGATTCCTTGGCACATTAGCTTGGATTTCAAAGGATGAGATGAGGAATGGAGGGTTAAGATGGGAGATGATGGGGTAGGAAAGTGGGCCATATTTGGAGCTTTGGAAGCTTGGAGAAATTCCATACGTATGGAGCTTGGGGTTTTTTTACAAATGAGAAAGAGAGGAGTTGTAAAGGGAGAGAGAGAGAGAGAGAGAGAGAGAGAGAGAGAGAGAGAGAGAGTGATGGATGGATGGATGTGGTGATGGGGGTGTAAGACACCTTTTGACTTTTGTGGCCTTTGTGTAAGAAGGGTATGGGTTTGGAAGACTTTTGTGGTTGCTTGAGAAAAGAGGTGAGAGTGATGTGTACTTGACATGTGATGGATTGATGGATGATTGATTAATGGGATTGATGTGATTGATGTGACACATCGTAGAGATTCCCTTGAGTTTCGTAACGTGCGGCGTTTCCTCGCACCGAACGTCAGTCTACAACTCTTGACCAGGGTATCACCTCGGAGCGCGAGTCGCGGCATCAGAACCGCAACGACGGCACGGTCGCTATGGTATTGGTCTTGGGTTGAGTCGACTCGGGTTGTCGGCATATGAATCAGGATCGCGCGTCGATATCGGTTAAGGGTCGAAGGTTGCCGGAATTCGACCGGTAAGACCGCGGAAGTCTATAGAAAGGTACGGACCAAGATATGGGTCTTACATTCGGTGATCGGGGTTTTTATGAATCTGATTTTTGGGTTTAGGACGTGACACAAAGTAATGTGTATATAGCCCTTTTATGAGGCCCATTACGATGTATCTTAGGCATTTGTGTGAGGCCATGGGCCTACTATATGTTAGGCTTTATGTTGGCTACTCCTTGGGAGCAATGTTAGTTGAATGTCCACATTGATGGGCGATGATGGTTAAATGTCTACATTGTGACCTTCCCTTAGGATCTTTGTTAGGTCAATTGTCGAGGCCAATTATCGATGCTGATTATCGGTGTAATCTATCGATACCGATTATGAGTATGTGATAGCATAACATCATCATATATGCCCATAAGCATTATCTGCATGTTTGTTATGAGATGTGATTGACTATTGCATATTCCATATGGTAGATTGTTATGAGGCTCCCTGATAGGCGAAGATTATCTCACATGAGTTCATGGTATGCGCAGGATTGATGCATGATTGGATTGTATGACTCATGCATCTTGCATTGTGTGATGTTATTACTGTACACCCTAGCGACATTAGGGTCGTAGCCTCCACAGGCATGTCGTGGATGGTCAGATGGGACACTAAAAAGCTATTACTAGCATCGGGCAGCCATAGATGGCCCTGGGTGAAAATCTCTAAACCTCTGAGGCCAAGAGACACCCCAACGCCGAGACCGAGTGAATATATACGAGCACATGAGGGCCGTATACAAGTAGGTCGCGTCTCTCATTGTGTCATGGTTAGTTGGGAGGGGTGTGGCCTTACCCGCCCTAGGGTAATGGGCATAGCTAGGTTGAGTTTGACTAGCTCATGATTGGGTCTGCTATCGATGCACTGGGTAGATATTAGCTGACTATTGGCCAGGCAGATAGTGAGATCTCTTCCACTTGCACGGTTGCACGTCCAGTGGGCGGCGATTCTGTGTAGAGTGTACTAAACCCCGGTGATGATCCCAAAGTTGTATAGTACTGATACATGAACTTATTGAGCAGGAGTTGCATACTCATTCATTCATTGGCTATCTACTTGGGCTAGTGGTGTGTAGCTATTTTTTAGGTATACCTTCGCAATGGCCAGGATTTCGGTTGGGGCTACAACTAACATGAGATTAGGAGTTTACCACATTGAGTCTGACTATCCAAATTTAGCTATGGGACTAGTTTGGATATAAGTCCCTTGTTGTGAACCCCGTAGCATACGATACTACGTACTATCATCATAACTTCACACTCCAGCTTGGTCATTTCATTCGCATCGCATATTACATTGCATCCTTAGCATATAGCATTTGGTTTACTATGCTTCTGTGTTGCATAACTTAATTAAGGTTGAGAACATTCGTAGACTCAGTATCTGATATTTAGCTTACTATGTCTCTACATTGCATAACTGATCTACATTGTTTCCTCATTTTATGATATTTTCTTATTACGTTCTTGCATCGTATAACTTAGATAAGGCTGATGGTATTTATGAACTTTCCAGCATGTTTCCATATTAATCTGATATTGTACGATTTATGGATTGCCAGTATTTCCACTTATTATGATATTTAAATACTTAGCACGTGCATCACACACACTTTCACCACCCTCTAAGCTTTCTATAAGCTTATGCATGATAGATGCATGCAGGTGCACGTTAGGTTGCAGCAGCATTGAACTTGAAGCATGCAGCTGTCTTCTGGAGCTTTAATTTTCGATATACATATTTTCCTTTCAGCATTGTATTCAAATGTTTATATTGGTGGATATGTGATGGTGATGTTGCCTTTGTGATTTGAGTAAACTTATGGTTATGCTTGTTACGAGTTAAATGTACATTGAAAAATCCTCCTTATAGGATCCCAGGATTGAAATATGGAGTATGGATGCTGGGAGCCGAGAATGGGTACTACGGAGGCTGTCGGCACCAGATTCGACGATCAGGAATTTTGTGAGCTCAGTTTCTGAGTTTGGAGCGTGACAACCAGGCTGGACAGCCATCCCCTTGATGATCAAATTGGACAGTAAGCCACCCACAGATGTTGGCCTTAAAAAAATGGCAATGTAAATAACAGTTGGTACCCCGAATCAGGAAAGGATCAATCATGGTTTGCAATACCGTCCTGCCCGGGATCCCTCGGCAATACAAAAAAAATCAAAAAACATTTAGAACACGCAAACAACAGATATTTTAAAAACCATAAAACATCAAATATTTCTCCAAATCACAAAACATAAGAAAATCTTTAAAAATTCAAAACAATAGAAAAACTTACAAAAATCACTATACCAAACACTCCACAGGTAGCACCAGAGTTCGAGGTTGACTTATACGATTTCAATTTAAAGTTAGACTTCGAGTTCATGGGTTTAGATGAAGCTCGGGATGAGGGAAATGATGATACAGCCCTCAAACTTGAGGATTCCCTCAAAAGGTTCGAAACAAAGGCCAACGTTATGGCAGATGATGTCAAAGTTGTTAACTTGGGATCATAGGAACTTCCTAAAGAAGTGCGCATGGTAGATCACTATCTCCGGAATACAAGAAGAGGATGATTAAATTCTTGAGATTGAGATTGTCCAACTTTGCCTTCTCTTATGAAGATATGCCAGGGCTCAATGAAGATTTGGTGGTACATCACTTGCCAACAAAGCCAAAAATGTGGCCTATCAAACAGAAGCTATGAAGAATGATGCCAGAATGGGCCCTGAAGGTCCGTGATGAACTAATCAAGCAATACAATGTGAGATTCTTGGTAGTCTCCAACTATTCAGAATGGCTGACAAATATTGTACCAGTTCCAAAAAAGGACATCAAAGTCAGGATGTACATCGACTTTAGGGACCTCTATAAAGAAAGTCCTAAAGACGATTTCCCTCTGCCTCACATCGAAACGCTGGTAGATAATACTGCTGGACATAAGATCTTCTCTTTCATGGACAGCTTCTCTGGCTACAATCAGATCAAGATGGCTGTCAAAGATCGTGAGAAGACTTCTTTAATTACACCATGGGGAACTTTCTGTATTCAGGTTATGCCCTTCGGGCTGAAGAATGCAGGATCTACACATCAACGAGCCATGACTGCTTTATTTCACCACATGATAAACAAGGAAATGAAAGTCTACATGGACGACATGATCATCAAATCTTGCACAATCGAAGGACATTTTAAAGATCTCAAGAAGCTCTTTGCCAGGTTAGAAAAGTTAAAGCTTTGCCTCAACCCGCGAAAATGTGTCTTCGGCACAACCAGAGGCAAGCTTTTAGGCTTCATCGTCAGTGAAGATGACATCCGAGTGGACGAGACCAAGACCAAGGCAATCATCGAGATGCCTCTACCCAATACTGAAAAATTGATTCGGGGTTTTCTTGGAAGGATCCAATACAACAGCTGGATCATCGCACAGATCACACCTATCTGTGAACCCATATTCAAGCTCTTAAGGAAGAACTCACCAAAGGAATGGAATGATGACTGTCAAGTGGCTTTCGATAGGATCAAGAAGTACCTGCTAAATCTCCCAGTGCTCATGTCACCTATCCCAGGTAGGCCCCTACTGCTATACATCTCTTTCGCAGCGGAAGTGATTCGATGCGTTCTAGGTCAACATGTTGATATATGAAGAAAGGAGCAAGCGATCTAGTATTTAAGCCGATGGTTTACAAGATATGAAGCCAAATACTTCAGCTTAGAGAAAATGTGCCTCGCCCTAGTCTGGGTAAAGCAACGGTTATGATAATACATAATCGCTCACCCAATCCTTCTGCTCTCTCACATGGACCCATTAAAGTACTTATTTGGGAAACCAACACTAGTAGGTAAGATGAAAAAATAGCAATGCTGCTTTTCAAGTTCGACATCACCTATCTCACTCAGAAAGAAATCAAAGGGCAAGAACTGGCTGACCATTTAACAGAACACTCTTTGCTAAATTACTAACCACTGAAGACCTTCTTCCCCGACGAGGACATTCTCCTAATTAAGGAAGAAGAAGAAAGGAAGGCAGGAGAGTAGATACTCTTCTTCGATGGAATTGCAAATTCAAAAGGGAGTGGTGTAGGAGAAATACTCTACTCTCCCGATGATGTCCCAATTCCCATCTCCAGGCGATTGGTGTTTCAATGCACCAACAATGTGGCTGAGTATGAAGCATGTATCGCAGGTCTAAGAGAAGCCATAATCGTCAACATGAAGAAGTTACGGGCCTTCTGAGACTCACAACTCATCATCAATTAAAGGAATGGCGACTGGATGACCAAGGATGAAAAGCTGATCCCGTATCACATATATCTAAAAAATCTAATTGAGGAATTTGAAGAGATCATGTTCTCTTACATGCCCTGAGCCAAGAACCAATTTATGGACGCTTTGGCCACCCTTGCCTCGATGTTGGAAATCCCAAAAGGAGTTGATGAATGGGAACTCACTGTCGAACTCCAGGAAGAGCCCACGTTCTTCCTACAGATCGACGAAGCCAAAACCTCTCCGAACGATTAATCGTAGTACACAAATATCAAAGAATATCTCGAGCATCAAAAGTGCTTAGAAGGAGCGACATCAACCGATTGTCGTACTATCCAACGACTAGCAGCTCAGTTCACGATCACCGGGGGTATCCTCTACAGGTAATCCTTCAATCAAGTCCCTCTCCATGGCATAGATGAAACAGAAGCAGCACGGGTCATGTCAGAAATCCACGAAGGACTATGCGGCCCACACATGAACGGATATATGATGGCAAAGAAGATCTTATAGCTCGGTTACTATTGGCTAACGATGGAGACAGATTGTTGCAAATATATCAAGAAATACTTCAAGTGTTAGAAACATGCGAACCAGATCCATGCGCTTGCTTTCGAACTTTACAACCTGACGACACCATGGCCCTTCTCCATATGGGGACATGACATCATCGGCAAGGTCAACCCCAAAGCTTCGAACCGGCATGAGTATATCCTGATGGTGATAGATTGCTTCATCAAATGGATAGAGGCATCATCCTATACCACTATCGCAGCATCTCACATAACCAAATTTATAAAGAACAATATCATTAGCTGGTACGGGGTTCCTCATGCCATCATTACAGACAACGGGACTCCGTTCGTCAATAAAAGGATGCGTAATTTTCTCAACAAATTCAAGATTCAACATCATTGGTCAAGCCCCTACCATCCCCAAATGAATGGAGGGGTTGAAGCCGTAAACATGACTAATCATCCGCATACCAGAGAAAATGGTTAAAACGTATCACGATTGGTCGAAAATTCTCCCATACGCACTCTGGGCTCATAGGACGTCCATATGGTCTGCTACAGGCGCAACTCCATACGAACTCGCATACGGAATGGAAGCAGTGCTACCAGTCGCGATAGAAATCCCATCGTTCCGAGTATTGCTAGAAAGCGAAGTCGAGGAAGACGAGTGGCAACAAGCAAGATATGATCAACTGCATCTGGCAGACAAAAAGCGCATGCATGCGTTAAGTCACTCACAATGCTACCAAAGAAGGATCGCTCGAGCCTACAACAAGAGGGTCTAAAAAAGAAGTTTCAAAGTCAGTGATATGGTCATGAAGCGTATATTACCGCCGCACTTTTCAAATCCCAGAGGAAAGTTCAAACCCTCATGGGATGGACCGCTAATCATTCGGGAGGTACTTCGAGGAGGCGCTCTTCAGCTCACCAGTCTGAGAGGAGAAGATCTTCCCAAGCCCATCAACGCCAACGACGTGAAAATTTATCAGGGGTAAGCATACCTAACCTTGTCAATGATCATAATAGCAAAGTTGTACCCATCACTTCCCCCGACCAAAACCAAAAAAAAAAAGGGAAGAGAAAAGCACACTTCATCCGTCAAAAACAAAAAATATATACCCATCACTTCCCCCACTGAAGAGTATCAATCACTTCTCCCAGATAAAAAAAGATAGAAAATTCCAAAAGAAGACAAAAAGGGAGAAGAAAATATGGTCCTCCCCATCCTCAAATTATCCAACCGACATAAAATTGCTTACAATTGTGATCAAAGACAAGGACAGAAGGGTAAACATTCGGCCGGCTATGAAGGAAACCTCTCCATCTCTTCTGGTACTTCGAAAAAAAAAAGAAAAAAAAATGCCTAAGTAAGAAGGGCAAGTTGAAAACCCGAAAGGGCAGCTCGAATAAAAACATCGGGTATGTAGCAGACTTGGCGAAAACCTAAAAATGCATCAAAGGTAAAAGAAACACAGCTACTAAGGGGCAGGCAAGATAAAAAAACTCAAGATGTAATGAAAATCTAAAAGGACGCTACGGGCATAAACGATGAGAAAAGCTAGTCGTAGTGAAAACCCGAAAGGGCGTTATGGGCAAAAATGGCAAACAAGAAATAATAATAATAAAAGTGCAGGTATAGAAGAAGCCAAGGCAACTAGTGCAACAACGAGATACATGGAAAGGACTAACTCTGGATCAGTATTCTATTAAATTCTACCCAAAACTAAAGGACACGGTCCTGGACACACTCTCAGGGAACCAAGATCTCTAGTACACAACCTAGGCCACTGAACACAATGTGGGCTGAGCCCAATATTCTGATCCCAATCATCCAAAGCATAAATTCAAACCTAAGCTAGCATTCACAAGTTTTGGCACATATAAATTTTTTTCTTTCTTGTCAAAAGTCTTTTACATCACTTGTTTTTCTTACTTGCAAAAAATAAAAGCCAGAAAAAATAAAATCAAATATATATATATATATATATATATATATATATATATAAAATAATAATATCCATCCATACAGGACAAGTAGCTGATCAAAATCGGAGATCCCAGGTAAGCTCCTATCCTTCAACAATCTCTACCTGAGTAGCTCTATCTCCATGTGCAGGTAAAAGACCTCATCCCTCTCTAGGCGATGCGCAACAAGCATACCCTCATCATAGGCCTCCCCACTACCTGCTGGTGGGCCATATCCTCACAGGAATGATGAAGAACGACAATCTTAGATATAATATGGCCATCGTCATGAGTAAAAATGATGGATCAATGAACGATCGCTCCTCGAAAGCCTCCAACGAATCATCAATGCATGAGGAGGATGAAGCAGTATTGTCAACCATGTCTCGATTATCAGCCTCGTTTGCCAAGTGCCAACCGGGGACCTAATGTTAAAGCGACTGCTCTACTGCCCATCGCTCATATGGTACTATTGTCATGCCCCAAACTTGGAAATCGGGCTCACAAAATCCCCGATCGCTGAATCTTACGTCGACGGCCTCCATAGTACCCCATTCTCTACTCCCAACACCCATACACCGGGTTTCAATCCTGGGATCCTACAAAGAGAATTTCAAACATGATTTTGATTTAGTATAAGCATAACCATAAGCATAACCCACGAACAATAACCACAAGAACACCATCACATAATCCACTATGATAAAAAACTTTAAGGTACAATGCATAAGAAGGAAAATATAAGATAATGATAATAACAGAAACTCCTGAAACTCGACTACACGCTCCTACTGTAGTGAAGCTACAGCTGCATCCTGACGTCACCTGCACACGTCAATCATGCATAAGCTTATAAAAAGCTTAGAGGGTGGTGTAAGTGTGTGCACAATATGAGCGTGCACAGAATGCAATATCAGAGTAATGCGGAATCTATTGATGAGTACATAAATGCATAATGCAATCAACCGTACTAAGGCTATGTGGTGCAAGATATGAATGCTATCAACCATATCGAGAGTATGCGATGAGAGATGCAACTCAAGCATACCAATTCTCATCCAAATCCACATATCAATGCAGCTCATCACTAGAGCATCAAATATCAGTACAGTTCTCATTCTAGATAATTATCAGGCTTTAGTACACTCCAAATGGCACTGCCCCTTTCTCAGGTACACAGTCCAAGTGAGCATAAGAAACCTCACTATCCACCTGGCCAATAGTCTGTCAATACCTATCCGGCATGTAGATAGCAGACCCATTTATGAGTTGGTCAAACTCAGCCTAGTAATGCACCCTAGCTTAGGCAGGTAAGGCCACACCCCTTTCCAACTGACCATAATACAGTGGGAGACGCGGCCTCCTAGTATTCGGCCCTCGTGCACTCATCTATTCACTTAGTCTCAACGTTGGAGTCATCCTCTGGTACCATCGGGTTTTGAGATTTTCACTCAGGGACATCTATGGCACCCCGATACTCGAAACAGTATTTTCGGTATCCAATTCGGCCACCCACGATGTATCTGTGGAGGCTATGGCCCTAATGTCACTAGGGCAAATAATAATCACAATCACACAAATGCAAAGTGCATGAGTCACGCAGTCCAATCATGCATCAATCCTACGCATACCGTGCGCTCATGTGGTATAACTTTACCTATCAAGAAGTCCCATAAACCACCTTCACTAAGGCATACGCAATGGCTAATCACATCACATAACAAACATACGGATGATGCATATGTGCATGTATCATATTGTTATGCTGTTAGAATCTCATAATCGGCAACAGTAGCTAGTATTGGCAATCGGCACCGATAATTGACATCGATAATCAATCTCGGTGTGAGGCGAGGTTCATAGATAGACAGTCGATGATGGACCAATTAAAATCAATGGGCCCTAGGCATTTGGGTTAACCCGCGAGAGAATGATGAGGAAGGGCAAGGGAAGGTCACAATGTGGATGTCCAACCATCATTGTCCATTAATGTGGACCTTTGACCAACATTGCTCCCAAGGAATGACGCTCATAGGGTCAATCGTATAATAGATAAGGGTCTAATACACATCATCATGGGCCTCGCTTATGGGGCATATACATATCACATTGAGCCTCACTCATGGGCTAATGTATATAACATCGGGCCATATCAGTAGGCTAAATTAATTGGGCCAAGTCAATGGGCAGAATCAAATGGGCCAAGTCGAATGGGTTGAGTCAAGTGGGCCGATTCAAGTGAGTCGAATCAATGGGCCGATTAGATGGGCAGATTCAAATAAGCTGAATCAATAGGCTGAATTAGATGAGACGATTTAAATGGGCAGAATCAATGAGCAAATTCAAATGGACTGAACCAAATGGGCTGAATCAGTTGGCCCAAACCAACTACACCATTCATCAATAGCTAGAGATCATTTTAAAGCATTATCACAAAATGAATCATATCCCAAGGATCATCGGGACCATTCCACAAATGGCAGTGGTGATAATGATTCACACTGTTAAAAATTTAGAGGGCCCACCATAGCATTTATTTCCCATCCAGACTGTTCATAAGGTTACAAATACTTGAACAGTGAGGGAAAATAAATATCATATTGGGTCAAAGCTTCTATAACCCAAAAGGGGTTTTAATGATGGACGTACAATGCCACTGGTTTCTGTAGTGTGGTCCACATGATATTAGATCTGTCTTATTTTTAGTCTCAGGCCTTGAGACGAACTTGTCAATTGGATGGATGGTTAAGATGTAACGCATACATCAGTGGGCCCCAGAGAAACTGCAGATGTCATGGGGCCTACTGATGGATGGTATAGATGAAGCATATACGCCGAGCAGTGGGTCCCATAGAATTGTTGACACCAAATACAGCAGCATGTTACTGCTGGAGCCGGGTCGTCTGTCAGATGAACAACGTTGATAGAATACATACATTAGGCCGTGGGTCCCATCGTCCAACCATCTTGGATGGTGTGGATAATACTCATACATCATGTGTCGCTGATGTCCACGTCCAGACCGTTGGATGGTCTGGATCACGAGATGGACGGGGTGGACAATTCAATGCATATATCAGGGTGGGTCCCACGTGGAGGGCCACCCACTCCTTTCTCTCTCTCTGTGTGTGTCTGTGTGTGTGTGTGTGTCTATAATATCTGAATATATATATATATAATATAAAAAAAAAGTCAATGGATGGATGGTGGATATATATGTATATATAATTTTATCTGGCGGATTTTCATAGGTGAGGCCCGTATAAGGAAGATCTACTTTGCCAATTGGGTCCATGTGTTTGTGATGGTTCTAACAAGCGACGCACAGAAACACCATAGTGGGCCTTAATAATTTATAACTACTAAAATAATGTTTTAGACAGTGTGGCCTACCAGATTTTTGGTTCAGCTTCATTTTTTGGCTCAATTCCTAAAATGAACTGGGAAGTAGGGTGGATGGTGTGGATTAAATACATGCATCATGAGAAGGGCCTGTTATGGGTCCCACACTTTCCCCTTTGAAAGAGCTGGGACACTGCAGCCTCTGGACGTTGGCAGCGACATCCCTTACACACCTCTACACTCACGCACGTAGTGAAATTTCACCACCTATATGGGCCTATTTAGTGGATGGCCTGGGTAAAATACATACTTCATGGTGGGGTCCATCTGGGTGGGCTGTAAGGCCCCATCATCACAATAAAATGAAGGAGGGGGGGGGGGGGTAGAGAGAGAGAGAGAGAGAGAGAGAGAGAGAGAGAGAGAGATGCATAAGGGGAGGGACCCTACCATTATAGGTCCTCCTTACTCTCAATACAAAGCATACATCAAGTGGGTCCTACCATTAGTGGGCCCACAAATGGAAATCAATGGAGAAAATTCCAAGATCACCCACTTATATCAGTCCTTCTTTAGCTCCTTAGGCTCATATGCTCTGTGCCTTCAATTTTGATGGAGGTTGATGAAGGAAGCATGGTTGAGATGGGAGATGAGAGAGTGGGAAAGTGGGCCACACTTGTTATTTTGGGAGAGCTTGGGGAGGCTTGAACGTGGGATATTTTTGTTGCTTGGAGTGAAGAGAGAGAATGAGAGAAAGAGGGAAGTGATGGGTGATGGGTTATGGGTGGAGTGATGGAGTTGTAAGAAAGGGATGGGTAAAGAGAGAGAGAGAGGGAGAGAGAGAGAGAGAGAGAGAGAGAGCGAGAGAGTTGACTTTGGGAATGAAAAAGGGATGGTTTACTTGTACTTGTGGTTTGGTGTGTACTTGATTGATTGATTGATTGGTGGGATAGGTTGTAGAAATTATCTCAAAATTTGCACACACGGCATTTTCCTCCAAATGAACGTGGGCCCACATCTTCTAACCTGGGTATCGTATCGGTGCGTGAGACACGACATTGGAAATGGGGCGACGGCATGATCACCAAGGTACAAGTTTCAGGTCAAGTAGACTTTGGTATACAATACTTGGCTTAGGTTCACGCGCAAATGTCAGATACAAGTCGAGGGTTTCCAGAATTCGATCAAGAGGACCATGAAAGCCTATGGAATGGTACGGACTAGGATACAGGTCTTACAACTGTCGCGAAGGGTGGAACCCAAGACTTGAACTCCAAGGCTATCGCATTCAAAGAGCCCTGCTAGGAAATCCAGACTCGTTGATACAAAACGATCAAGCCAAACGGAAGAGCATGTCTAAATCCAGAAAAGTACATCCTGCAGGAAGCCAAACTACTGAGAAAATGAGTAAGATGATAAGAGCAGTACTCTCGGAGGCCCAGCAATAATAGAGGAGTGTGAGCTGCTCTATAGATCAAAGGAATATGAAAGAGCCATGGAGCTTCCCAGCTAATCTCTATCTATGGAGCTGAGGGAGCATATGATGGTAAAGTCACTCAGTGGCCTCCAAACCCAAGGGAAGACCATCAAGTAATAGGGACAGCACGTCGTCACGACAGGAGTCAGGCCACAAAAGCAGAGGGGTCATATAAAAGTGCTCCCACAACCATACCTGGAGAAGGGCACAAGTCGAGCTCAAGTTGCAAGCAAATAATGAAGCAAGGAAAAGGAAAGGATAAAAGAAAAAAATACTTGGAGGAATGAGCAGCAACCCTAGAGGATACGAGTGTGACCGAGAGAGCACTCGATCAAGCCCAAAAAGAGCTCTGCCAGCACCACAGCAACGATACTCCTATGGCCTAGAATGCGGCGGAACACATCCAGTAAAACTACCAATGAATACTGCCGCCAGCCTAAAAAGAGTAGCTCAGCCAGAACACAGAATATCAGGGAATTCAAGCACTGAATCTGGCTATCGGATCTAGGGCCTCCTTGAGCAATAAAATAATGATCATACAGAAGCTCGAGCAAAAGCTCACCGGCCCTACCCTCTACAGTGGAAAAAGCAGCGGAAAATCCAAACCAAGAGATCAGATCGGCTAGACGAACCGGCTCAGAGAAGGAACATAAGGCTCTCGGAGGAGAGAAAGACAAGAAAGGTACGCAAACTCCTTTAAAGACGGGCCTGACTCCAAATCATTGAAGGAAAATAAGTTCAACACTGGGACCTAAGCATACAACGTTGCACTCAACAGTATCTAGTTTAAGAGAACTCGGTGAAAGTGAAGAACTTCTCAGAAGCCCAAGGAGCCTAGCTCAAAGACCTTATACTCGGTCAAACTCTCTATGTAGATGTGCAACCTCTCAAAACATGTGTCGCGTGGCTGTAGCTAACAAGTCCGGACAGGTGCACCCTATACAATTTGGAACCTCGATCCAACATACGGATCGTAAAAAATGGGCATCCCCTCATCTAATATATCTATCTCATGGTGTCGAAAGAAGCCTGGCTCACCCATCGCACCCCGGAGGGTATCTTGAAAAGCTGCAATAGGTGGGCCCTAGCCTCTAACGACTGCCACGTCAGGAGCAGCCTGAAAAGTACATGCCTTAAGAGTCGCAACATCTAAAGTACCCCAGTAGCTAACTGGACTGATACCCTTATCCCTGACAATGACAGCTTGTCCCATCACTGCCTCAAAATTCATGTAAAATATTTGACCTAAGCCAACTAGAGGAGGTCCATCACCCACCAAATCCAAACCATCAAAATGTGACTCACCACCCATCCGAGCCCGATCCATCATATCCGCACCATCCGCCATCACCACCCTATCATCCATGCCATCGATACCCATCACTCCCATGTGCCCATCAATCAGACCATCCACCACCATCATTGCACCATCCACACCATCAAACCCATCCATCCTCACCCCACCAACATCTACAAATCGTGGTGGTCCACTTGGCATAGGCCCACCAAGCCCATCTAACCCATCAAATCCTCCCAACCACATCCCATCTTCACCATTAATAATGGGAGGAGTAATGCCATAAATAGCATTGACTTCCTCAAGAGGGCCCACTATTCCACCATTAACCTCCATCCAACTATCTTCAACACGCATAAATGGGTCTCCACCTCCATGCCATCACCATTGATGTGGGATCCACCAAATTTAGCCATAATAAAGGACAAAAGAGATAAAGGACAAAGAAGAAGAGGACAAAGGAAGGAGACAAAAAGAAAGAAAGGAGAATGATTAGACAGTCTGAGCAGGGAAAGAATAACCAGGAAAAGGGGTTGACGGACAGAGAAGAAGGAAGCTTGTTGGAAGAAAAGATGAACGGAGGCGGTAATCTAATTACCGTCGGCAGTATTCCGAGTACTGTCGTCAGACCCTGACATCTTTGCACCACTAACATGACCGTTCAGTCAGGAAAAAAGTCAGCGGCGGTAGTCCAACTACTGCTCGGGCCCACTTTTCAGCAAAATCAAGGTGAGGTCCAATTCAGGGGCCTTAGAATATGAAATGTCTACCCAAAAGTCAAAGTGAGATTGCAAAATGATCAAGGACAATCCAAGAAGCAACATCAAGCAACCAAATTTTCATATATATGGAAGATTATACAGCTGGTGATACTTGATCACATGATACAATGGAACTAATCATCATCAGGTACATAGTTATCTGTATTTTGACTAACATGTGGCCCCAAAAGCTCCCTCCAATAAAACGCGCACCGTCGCCCAGAACATAGGTAGGCTACAAGATCGGGCCAATATCATATTGCTCACACCATGAGCTTGAAATAGCGGTGAAGACCGCTTGAGTTGAAGTAGGAATATGCCAATATATCCTAGAGAGGGGGTGAATAGGACTATTTAAAGTTTTTATGAATTATTAAAAATCCTTATCACACTAATCCTATCATAGAGTACAGATTAGGATTACTCAAAATTAACTCTACAGGCTTCCAAGCCTAGTAGAGGATCCAATTACAAACAATTTAGAAGACAAACAATTTATAGATAAGATTGTGATGGATATGACTGTGTGTGTATAAGATGTGATTTCAGATGATCAGATATAAAGACATATATGGGAATCACATAAATGAAAGAAAATTCCAATCTCAAACACAGTCATTTTATAGTGGTTCGACTATTTGTCTACTCCACTCCTGGCTTCCACACTCAACCCTTAAGTGACCGAATTTCACTAAGGAGGTTTCTCATGGTTCACCTCAAACATAAGTTTTAAATCAGGTTCACCTTCAACCTTTACAGAGGTTTCTACTCGGTTCACCTCAAACCCTGGAGTTTTGCTGGCGCACTCCTAACCAGATGTTTATGCCCACACAGAGCAATGGTCTACACATCACACCCGGATGTTTATACTCTCCACAGAGCAAGGGTCCACACAATGCACCCCGCACGTACACTCCCGTCGGAGGCCTCCATTGAGGACTTCAAAGGGTGAGTAACACTTAAGACCCAATCCTAAAATGGAATGATCACAAGTGTCCTCTTGACTTTAGATACTTACAAATAAGTTGATAAGTCTCATTCAGCGCAATGTCGAAGATCTCCTCCTTGATATTGAAGGGTCTTCAGCTCCCTTGATCCACAACACAAAAGATATACCTATACTATGCTTTAGGTCGGGTCAAGGTTATGATGGAATTTCACTCTCTAAAGATTTTCCTATTAGGAAGATAAAGTGGTTCCAATCATCTAAGCATTCAAGGCATCCCAGCTTAATGATTTTCCATTAAGGTAGTAGCTGGAGGATCCTTGAATGCGGAAGTTCATTCCCCAATCCACTCTATTAAATATCAATGATGAGGGTGAATTGGAGGATGAACTTCTTGAGAGAAAGGGCTTAAGATAAATGATATGAAGTTTAAAACACTCAGAAGCACTCTCTTCTTTCTCTACCAGCAATAAAGACTAACCTCTCTATATATAGGCAAAAGGTTCCAATGGATATAAAACGGTCATATTTATGATAGAGTTTGATATCATCGAGCAAGAGTAGATATGATCAAGCGTATACTCTCGATTGTATCGACCGACCTCTCAATGATACAAACTCGAATGTCATTTTCATTTTTGAAAACCTTTTACCAACTGATCGATGGGATCGAGACACACATCGATGTTATCGAATTTCAAACTCTGATTCAATCGATAGATGAATCGATCTATCGACAGGTGAAAATAAGAGAGACAAGCCTTGAAGAATTTTAGGTTCTAACGATATGATCAAGGAACAGTCGATGTTATCAGAATTTGTATATCGATGATATTGGAGTCCTTGTCGATGGGATCGATAAATCGTATAGATTTACCTATAAGTTTACTGGACAGTTTGTGTCCGGTCTCGATCCAATCGATCAGGTCTCGATATGATAAACATATGAATATCAATTTCTTGACTGGCACCCCAATCAACGATTAAAATATCCTAAAATTTATGCTGGAGGAAACATGCGCCCACTATTGATATGATCGACTAACTTCCGATATGATCGATATTTGCATTCAGATTGAATCGGATGGTCATCGATATATCGAAGCTCATAGTAGTTTTCTTTAGAAAAATAGGGGCGTCGAAAAATTTTCTGTCGATATTATCGATCCACTTTCGATAGGATCGATATTCGAATATCGATGATATCGACTGATCCATTGATATATCAATAAATCGTCCAGATGAATGTTTGATTGTTGAACGCTTTTTTTCCTCACTCGATTGTATCGATTGAGATGCCGAGGACATCGACAGAGTAGGTCGATCATATCGAGATGTGATTCGATATAATCGACAGGGTAAGAAAACTTTAAGATTTTCCTATTTGGTAAAACATTTTCTTACATTAAAACCCTAAGATGTTTTACTTAGTTTTAAGGGTTTTAATCACCTGATGTTTTGGGACATGGGATGTGAGGCTATGATTTACCTATGGCGAGCTTTCACTCATCCAGTTGAGGCAGACACTTGACTTGATCTTCCTGTTAGGCGCGGTTGTCCGACTAACTCAACTTACACCGTAATTGACAAACCAGGGCACTTAGTAGGTGCACTTTCAATATCCCCCTGTGTCAATTACGTGACAAAATACCCAAAACACCCTGAAAAAATATCTAGATAGATATATCTTAAATTGTGTGTACATGCATTAACACAATTTTACAAGTTCTAATCACCCATGTACACAACCAGTAGTTTCTCCCCCTTACTTCAAAAACTCTCCCTTTCTTGTTGCTGCTGCTCCCCCTAACACCTGCAACATATAAGAGCACAAATATCCAATTTTCCATAGGGGTGTTTGTAATTTTTCTCTCCCTTTTTGTCAGTCATTGACAAAGATATAGCAAGTGATATTGACTGAATGTTTGAAGCATATGGGAGAATCACAGTATGTAAATGAAAACAGTGTACAGCATACATCATGAGCAGACAGTATGGATTTAATAAAGCACTTAAGGCATAAGATAAACATGCAGTGCATAATCCTGAAACTTCATTAAACCAGGGAGGCATAACTTCAAATGGCAAGAAGATAAGAACTAGATTCAGCCATAAAATAAACTGCCCAAAATTGGCAGAAATATCCAATACTGCCCCAGACAACAGCAGTTTAAAAAAAATAAAGCCCATTTGAGGGCACCCAGATATCAAAACCAGTATTTTAGCCCAACCGTGGGCATATTCAACCCAAAAAAAAACTATGCATGGTGAAAAGGCTGTCATACACACCACTGAGAGCGTAGAACATCCAAAAAGATACTGATGTTCATCCGCAAGATAAGAGTAAGGTGTGTATGATAGCATGCATGTACCCGGCCTCACGGAGCAGAATGAGATGGCATCGTGTCGTCCCATCGGCACGTCAGTAGATCCACCAATTGTTGGACCGTGCTCTGCACTCCTTAAACCATCCTTTCTAGGACAGTAAGCCATTCCTTAACTGAGTGCATGTCCTTCTGAATGGCCCCAATCCTGTCTATTTTGAGCCTTTTTCCATACCCAGAGGTTGACGTAGATGGAGCGACATCAGGTCCATGAGGTGCATCATCAGTCATTGCATCTCCTTCCATGGGATCACCACCTTCTCCTCCTTCCCCTTCTGTATGAATGTCTTCCTCAGTTTCCTCCTTGTACTTGTGAAATATCAGATCCATTTTTTGAATATTCTTTTTATTAAAAAATTTGAGCGGGAAAACTGGATCAGTTGCAGAAGGAAAGCCAATGCTTTGACAGATTCTGCTAATAATCTAGGGATATGGAAGATGCAAATCTCTGGAAGTATGTATGGCATTGACAAACTGATTAACAATCAAAGTTGGAAAGCAGATATTTGTCCCGGTTGCAACGGAGTAGACTATCATGACCATGAGACTTGTGAGATCTGATCGGTTTGTACTTCTTGGGTACAAATTAGTGGTAAAGATCCCATGCATGACTCGAAACTGGGGCTCCATATACCTAGCTTTTAGGGCATTCCCTTGATGCCATGGAATATCTCTGTCATTACATAGGTATTTAGTGATCTTTGATCGCACATCTGGAAGATCGAGATCCCAGTTTGGAAGGCCTTCTGGAGCCAACTGTAGATTGAGGATGTGAGCTACAGTGGCGGGGGTGATGAATACATCATCACCATCCAGGGATACCATGAATGAAGGAGGGTCAGCCACCGGGAAATGACATGTAGCAAGGAAGTTGCGTATCCTTTCTAGTTGGTATGGTCCACCAAAATCCAGGATAGGCAGCCAACCGATTGCAGTAAACAGGGGTTCTAATTTGTAGGGTGCTAAAAACTCTCTGTCTACTTTTCTCTTAAAAATCAGCTTCCTATTGGCATATTTTGGTGGACGTTGGACAGCCGGAGGAGGAGGCGATAGTTGAGACGGTGCAGGAACTTCGGTTTGGGACCCACTGCGTCGTGATCGTTGCCGTGTGGGGGTCCCACTGTCCGGGATCCTTTCTTTTTCCTTTGAGGCAAGGACTTTTTGTCGGGTACCTCTCGAAGACTCCCCCGGACCGGATGCTACGTTTTTGTCTTTTCCCTTGTGGAAGAAAAGGTTTCTTGAAGTATTTGGAAAAAATGACAAAAACGCCCGACAAACCAAGAAAAGAAGGTTCTGACGATGTTGAAAGAATGTTACCTGATTTGTGGAGGGAATTGGTTAGTCCGACTTAGCTTCTAGTGATTGGTCGAGAGGATCGGACAGGGAAGACGATTGAAGAGCCTTTTGAAGAAAACCCTCCTTTTTTTTCGACCTGCTAACTTTTATCGGGCGGCATCTGTCGATCATATCGGCCAATGTATCGATTATATCGATGAGTTGCCAATCGATTCGATCGAGTCTGCCCACGATGTCATCCATGGTCATACGGATTTTCATATTCTGAAGAGCCGTCAATTGTATCGACCCTCAGTCGATGAAATTGAAAAAGGCAAACACTTTGTATCGAATGTAGATACTATTCTGAATTTTCACAGTTTCGACACACTATTGGGTATTTCTTGGCTTGATCAGTATATGTCACAAAAATTTATACCAGTTTTGTACAATTATAAACATGATAATGTTTATATACAAAAATTCAAGGTCTCCAACCTTAAATGTAATATTGAAGGCTCAACAAAATTACATCATTTCAGCAAATATCCAGATCTAGATGCATAATCTGGATTTATTCCTTTTTCTGCTTGATGTATTAGGGTATATGGGATTTAATCATCAGACAGTTCAGTTTTTCTTTAACTACCCATTGTGAGACAGATTTCTTCTTTCTATTCTTTTCTTTAGGTGGTGATGGATGAGTGCTTCTCGTAGATAGACTTTTAACATTCTGAGTTTCTATGATTGGTTTGAATTTTCCAATGTGATTTTGATCATAGTTATATAGAGTCCGTCTAGGTGCTAAACATTCAAATTTATAATGACCAACATCACCACATAAATGACAGACTAGAGAAATTCCCATATTACTACTTGAAGCAGTAAGTTTTGTTTGAGCTTTATTTCCAGTTTTCTTTTTACTTTTCTCATATCCTAGTCCACTCTTGTCTCTTCCTAGTCTTCCCATCCCTAACAAATTTTCCAATTTCTCACCACTCTGAGAAAATTTGTAGTTTATCTCAGCAAATTTCCTGAAATTTTCTAAGTCAATACAAAGTGAGTGGTTCTCATTTTTGAGTTGTGCATTATCATCTCTTAGCAGTTAAGCCTGGTTCATAAGTTTTCATAATTCTTCTTTTAGGGATAAGTTTTCTCTTTCTAATTGATCATTGTCTGTGTGATATTGTTGCAAATCATTGGCTAAATGTATGTTTATTTCCAAGGTTCTTTCCAAGTCTTTCTGCAACAATTTCTTCTTATTTTCAGACATGCCAAGTTTTTTAAGGATATGGATGCTATGAATGTACAGCTGATTATAAGCATCTTGTAATTTATCCTTTTCATTTTCTTCCTCTTCTTCTTTAGACTCTAATTCCTCATTGTCATATGGAAATGATTCAGTAGCTTGCTATTCTTCATTTCTTTCAGTTTCTATGGGTATGATTGGAGATGTGGAAACCATAAGAATTTTCAAGAATTTTTTATCTCCATTACTCTCTGAGTCACTGGTTTCTGAGTTTGACTTTTATGTATTATCCCATGTGGCAGCCATCGCCTTGCCCTTGGTTTTTCTGTTTGGGCATTCAGTAGATAGGTGTCCATACTCATGACAGGTATAGCATTGTGGTTCTTTGGTTCTTTTTCCAAATTTACCTGTAAGGGGTTTGTCATCCACCTTTCTACCTCTAGAGGGGAGGCCGCAATTCCTTTGAAAGAATCTTATGAATCTTTGTGCTAGTAGAGCCACTTCCTCATCTTCATCTTCTTTTTCACTCCAATGTACTCATGTTTTATTTTCTTAGAAGTTTTTAGGACAGTGTTTTTAGATTTTTGGGGTTGTGTGAAGTGTAGTTCAAAAGTTTGTAGTGAACCTACTAATTCTTCTACTTTCATCTCATCAATATTCCTACACTCCTCAATTGTTGTTAAATTAGGATTGAACCGTTCCGATAGGGATTTAAAGATTTTTCTACATATTTTAGGTGCAGGAACCTTCTCTCCCAATCCACCCATGGAGTTACAAATGATATTCAATTTGGTGAAAAACTCCATAAATGTCTCATACTCTTCCATCCTGAGATTTTCAAACTGTGAAGTTAAAAGTTGTAGTTTAGATCTCTTCACAGTGCTTGTGCCTTCATGGGTTGTTTCCAATAAGTCTCATGCTTCTTTAGAGGTCACACACATACTTATTTGATTGAAAATATCTTGGGACACGGCACAGTAGATGGTATTCATTACTTTTGCTTCAGCATTTCGCTGTTCTTTGTCAAACGCTGTCCACTTTTCATCAGGTTTGGGTTTAGTGATTGTGGTTTCATTTTCAAGTACAATTTGTTCAGATGATACCACATATCCTTTTTCAACTACAACCCAAACTTCATGATCCAAAGATCTCAAGAAGTAATGCATTATAGCCTTCCAGTAAGCATAATTTGAACCATCAAATACTGGAGGTCTAGTGACAGATGAGCCCTCTCCTTTGGCCATATTTCAACTTCAGTCAAGATCACTCTCTAGGCGGTGAAGCCCTTAAAGAGAGACCCGCTCTAATACCAATTGAAATACCGGTGAAGACTGCTTGAGTTGAAGTAGGAATATACCAATATATCCTAGAGGGGGAGGGGGGTGAATAGGACTTTTTAAAGCTTTTATGAATTATTAAAAATCCTTATCACACTAATCCTATCATAGAGTATAGATTATGATTACTCAAAATTAACTCTACAAGCTTCCAAGCCTGGTAGAGGATCCAATCACAAATAATTTAGAAGACAAACAATTTATAGATAAGATTTTGATGGATATGACTGTGTGTGTGTGTAAGATGTGATTTCAGATGATCAGATATAAAGACATATACGGGAATCACATAAATGAAAGACAATTCTAATCTCAAACAAAGTCATTTTATAGTGGTTCGACTACATGTTTACTCCACTCCCGGCTTCCACACTCAACCCTTGAGTGACCGGATTTCACTGAGGTTTCCCATGGTTCACCTCAAACCTAAGGTTTTAAATCAGGTTCACCTTCAACCTTTACAGAGGTTTCTACTTGGTTCACCTCAAATCCTGGAGTTTTACTGGCGCACTCCTAACCAGATGTTTATACCCACACAGAGTAAGGGTCCACACAACGCACCCAGATGTTTATGCTCTCCATAAAGCAAGGGTCCACACAACGCACCCCGCACGTACACTCCCGTCGGAGGCCTCCTTTGAGGACTTCAAAGGGTGAGCAACACTTAAGACCCAATCCTAAAAATGAATGATCACAAGTGTCCTTTGGACTCTAGATACTTATAAATAAGTTGATGAGTCTCATTCAGTGCAATATCGAAGATCTCCTCCTTGATGTTGAAGGGTCTTCAGCTCCCTTGATCCGCAACACAAAAGATATACCTATATTAGGCTTTAGGTCGGGTCAAGGTTATGATGAAATTTCACTCTCTAAAGATTTTCCTATTAGGAAGATAGAGTGGTTCCAATCATCTATGCATTTAAGGCATCCCAGCTTAATGATTTTCTATTAAGGTAGTAGCCGGAGGATCCTTGAATGCAGAAGTTCATTCCCCAATCTACTCTATTGAATATCAATGATGAGGGTAGATTGGAGGATAAACTCCCTGAGAGAAAGGGCTTAAGATAAATGATATGAAGTTTAAAACACTCAGAAGCACTCTCTTCTTTCTCTACCAGCAATAAAGACTAACCTCTTTATATATAAACAAAAGGTTCCAACGGATATAAAACGGTCATATTTATGACAGAGTTCGATATCACCGAGCAAGAGTCGATATGATCGAGCGTATACTCTCGATTGTATCGACTGATCTCTCGATGATATAAACTCGAATGTCATTTTCACTTTTGGAAACCTTTTGCCAACTGGTCGATGGGATCGAAATACACATCGATGTTATTGGATTTCGAACTCCGATTCAATCGATGGATGAATCGATCTATCGACAAGTGAGAACAAGAGAGACAAGCGTTGAAGAATTTTAGGTTCTAACGATATGATCGGGGAATAGTCAATGTCATCAAAATTTATATATCGATGATATCGGAGTCCTTGTCGATGGGATCGATAAATCGTATAGATTTACCTATAAGTTTGCTGGACGGTTTGTGTCCGGTCTCGATTCAATCGATCAAGTCTCGATATGATCAACATATGAATATCGATTTCTCGACTGGCACCCCGATCAATGATTAAAACACCTTGAAATTTATGCTAGAGGAAACATGCGCCCACTATCGATATGATCGACTAACTTCCAATATGATCGATATTTGCATTCAGATTGAATCGGAAGGTCATCGATATATCGAAGCTCATAGTAGTTTTCTTTAAAAAAATAGGGGCGCCTGAAAACTGCCTGTCGATATTATCGATCCACTTTCGATAGGATCGATATTCGAATATCGATGATATCGACTGATCCGTCGATATATCGATAAATCGTCCAGATGAATGTTTGATTGCTGGACGCTTTTTATCCTCACTCGATTGTGTCGATTGAGATGCCGAGGACATCGACAGAGTAGGTCGATCATATCGAGATGTGATTTGATATAATCGACACGGTAAGAAAACTTTAAGATTTTCCTGTTTGGTAAAACGTTTTCTTACACTAAAACCCTAAGATGTTTTACTTAGTTTTAAGGGTTTTAATCACCTAGTGTTTTGGGACATGGGATGTGAGGCTATGATTTACCTATGGAGAGCTTCCACACATCCAGTTGATCCAGACACTTGACTTGATCTTCCTGTTAGGCGTGGTTGTCTGACTAACTCAACTTACACCGTAATTGACAAACCAGAGCACTTACTAGGTGCACTTTCAGAGCTGTACTCCCTTACCCGATCGATAAAGGCACTAGCATCAAACCCCTCCAAAGCAGTAGTCAACTCCTTCTTGGGCACTGTCCTCCACTCTGACAGACCAATCAGAGGGTTAAGCGGAACCAAAGGGCTGCCTATCAGCTACCAAAAGAGACTCTCCTCGAGATACCATTTCGTCGCGCTAGGATCTTCCATGATTCGGCGCCGTCGCGAAGCCTGAAAAGCCTCCTGAGCTGCGGGAGTAAGTGTTGCATTTGACCGGAGATACGACCTAGTGCGAAACTACAGAAAACTGGAAAATCAGAGATACAAAGCAAAATAAGCAAGAGTGACTAACAAGGGGATAAAACAATTGCTTACATCATCAAGGATGAGGGCATCGAAGTTCGACCTCCATGTAAGGTCAGGAAAACTACATGTGCGGCTACGGTTATCTTTATACCACAGCATCATACGTGGAAATGGGGGAGAATGGTCAATCAAAAGTGGGAGCTAGATGCAGAAAATGCTCAAAAAAGCAGACCTGCATGGAGCCTTAATCAGAAAGTACAGGCAATCATCTCCAGGGGAGTGTACAGATAAAAGAGCTTGATCATACCTTGATGGCCGAATAGAAACCAGTCAAGGACCTACTGAGACAACGACTGACTTTATCTAACCCCTCATACAAATGAGCAAGAAGGGCCACATTCCAATTGTACGGTGTAGGGAAAGTGATGTCAGCCACGAGTTTCAACAAACTGCAACTCACCAACTCGTTCCCGTGATAGAAAATCATCACTCCCATGGTGTACAATATCAAGGCACAGGCCTTCACAATGGCTATGGCCTCGGTCTTAGGAATGTATTAGGAAAAATTGGTGGATAGCCAAAGTAGCTTAAACCGATGGCTGAAAATTTTGGAAGGATCTGACATCATCCCCGGCAGGCTCATCCAATCGTCAAGAGAAGGTATCAGGAGATCATCCTCAAATAGGATGGATCCCCCATCATACCTCAAACCCAACTGCATGTAAATGTCATATGGGGTAATCCCTCATTCCTCGAAGGGCAAATGGAAAGTGTGGGTCTCTGTGTGCCATCGTTCCGTCAAAACGGACAAGAGGGACATGTTCGTCTTGCTAAGATGAACTCAGAACAAATCAGTAAAAGGCGTGCGCTCCAGTACGTCATAGAACAGAGGTTAAGGATCATGAAACCATTCGGGCCAATGCATCCTCACTCCATGACCCCTCAAGATCGCTGGAGCATCACCCTCCCTAGCCACGTCAGATAAGTGACGACCCTCGCAAGGAACATAACATGGATTAGTAAACTGACGGGAAGGGCCAGCCTCATTCCTACTACGGCGAGGCATGCTGCATAAGTAAGATTTACAGGTAAGTACCTTTCTCGCTACCAAGCTTAAAGCTCAAGTCAATGGTCAAAGCCCAAGTCAATGGTCAAAGTCAAAAGTCCAAAAGTCCAAGTCAATGGTCAAAGTCCAAAGACAAAAGGGCCAAGTCAACGGTCAAGGCCCAAATGTTCAAACCCATCAAGGCCCATTTTTAAAAATCCACGTCTCCAAGGCACAAGCCCACTTTCAAGAGCCCACTTCTTTAAGGCCCATCAAAGCCTAAATAATCAAATCCCATCAAGGTCCATTTTCAAAAGCCCAGGTTGTTAAGGCTCAGGCCTACTTCTCTAAGGACCATTCTCTTGGCTCGCATGTCCATAGTTCAGGCCCACTTCCATAAGTCTATATTCTCACAAGCCCATCTCCTAAGCCCACATACCCCAAATCAAGGTCCATTCTAATTTGACCAAACCAGGATCATAATTTGAGGCCCACTTGAAAGACTTTATCCATGGAATAAAAAAATCAAGCTAATGGGCGAACCACTCCACAAGTGGTGGCCCGTCATTAGGATCCATACCATCAAAGTACTCAAGTGAGCCCCAAATTATCCATCCTATGGTCCAGATCGTCACAAAAAAAAAAGACAAAAGCCAAATCAAAGAGTGGGGCTCCCTTTATTATCACACCCCTCTAACAAAATAAAATAAATAAAAATCCAGCCAACTCTTTGGCCTAAAACAGAAAATTCAACAATATCCAATGGTTAAGATCTAGCCAAAATGATCCAATGGTCCCGATCATGGTTCACTCAGGCCCAAAAAGAAGATTCAAGGCCACCGATAAACTCTTTCAAAAAACATCCTACAAAGAGGATCCAACCAAAGAAAACACGACAAAATCCATGGATCATCCACCTGAAAAATGAGGAGGGAGAGAAATTAGAAAACACCGTCAAGATCAATGGCCAAAGAGAGCTTCCAGGGACAACAATGGTGTCCTTGGACATCCATGAAGTGAAAATAAATAGGGAAGGGGGCGACACCCATCGGACTAGTGTCCAGCCCGAACCATTAGACAAATGCATGGACCGGCGGTAATCGGACTGCTGCGCCTGAACGGATTTGCATGGGATAGCGAGATGGTCCCCTTTGATGAGATAAGACGTCTGGATCTCTCCTTCGTCCATTGGACAATAGCCCAAGAAAAGGAAAAAAAGAGGAAAAGAGAAGATTCCCCATGAAAAGTGATTTCTCATCTTAAAATCTAGCAAGAAATTCAAAATCTCATGAAAAATTAGAAATCTTGATAAAATGAAAAGATATATTGCTGGAAAATCCATGGTAACCAAAGTATCAGAATTAACAGACTGCATGGCAAAAGATTACCTACACATACCTAGTCTAGGATATTCAAAAAATTTGATCGAATCCAAGTCGGCGTAGTGACTTCCCCATAAGGCCAAACGAACGGGTAGGGCAGCTAACTATTTTGACGATCAAACAGAATGAATACTCCCAGGATAATTATGTAGCAAAGGAAACAACAGATCAAACAATACGGGAATCCTTGTAAAGCCGCAACGAATGCGCAAAGGCCCTACTTTTAGACTTACCCTCCAATGCTATTAATAATTTGACATGAAAGGATTGTGATTGGTGACCTGTAATACCGCATCAATGCACAAGCACAATCACAACATTTTTCTTAGCCCTCATGATATGTGTAAATCATCTCTTTTCCAAACAGTTAACTGACGATGATACAATGGTAGGCAACAGATTCGAATCACTACTCTTTCTGACCAGAAGGGTGGGTTGCCCACTCGCTTTAGCGCTCGGTTGCTCACAACCTCATCTAAAGAGGGGTATCTGTAGACACCCCACCTAGGCTAATATCTTGATAAGCTAAGATAGTTTAAGAACCATGACCTTAATCTGTACCCAAAACCTTAATCCGTACTGAAAACCCTAACCCGCATCTGAAACCTTAATCCGTACTCAAAACCGTAATCCGTACCCAAAACCTTAATCCATACCCAAAACCCTAACCCACATCCCAAAACCCTAATATGCACCCCAAAACCTTAATCTGAATTGTTAAATCCCACCTTAACCATAGCCTAAACCCTGAACCCAGCCAAACTCAAATTCCAATCCGAACCTAAAACCCGCCAGAATCAAGATCAGCATGAAATACACCTAGTCAACCAAAAAAAATTGAAAAGAAGACTATTGGACGAACCAATGCACCAAATGAGGCCCACATGCTCGAGCCCGGCTCGGGCAGTAGTTTGACTACCACCGACTGTATTCAGATTACCTCCACTCGCGGGACATGTGTGTCATCTGAGCAACAGTTTTTACAATGTCTAAAAGTCAACTTTCTTTCAGAATTACTCCTCCAACCGACCCTATTTACCCTTTTACCAACACCAAGAGCCAATGAGAGCACGCCACGTGGCGTCACTCTCCCCTCAACTAATCCCAAGTTATCATGTCAGCATTTACCCCTCTCAAACCCAATAATTACCACATTACCATTGGAGAAGGCTATAAATAGCCCTCTCCTCTTCACATTTCAACAACAACCACCTTCACTTTCTAAGTGTGAGAGAAAGAGAGGGAGAAAAAGGAAGAGAGTGAGAGTGAGGGTATAGAGGAGATCTCAAGCCTTAAATTCTAGATTTTTTCAGCCACCTCCTAACCTCACCTCAACCATCTCAATCCTTAGATCTAGCCACAAAGTGGTCATAGCTTGGTCCATGTCTTATCCTATTCAAGTTCAAGCCAAAGATCCATTCATTTTACATATAAGCATTTATCATGACATTTATTCCCTTCTCAACCCCCCTGCTCTTCTAGATTTCTAGTGGACATATGCTCTGTGACTTGTCGTATATCGGATCCTGTCATATCAAAAATTCCTAGCAATCTAGTCTATTTTTCTTCACCTTTTAGCGTAAGCATCATTACATCCATTTTTTAAACACATTCTCAGATGTGTGCTCTGTAGCTTGCTAAAATTTTGGATCTTGCTGCATCAAAAATCTATGTGTAACTAGTCCTATCCCGACTATAGCATCCATCCCTTGAAATTTTTCTTACCACACTAAGTATAAACCATACATTCGTACGGGCAGAGAGGGTGCCTAACACCTTCCCTCTTTATAATGAAGGTCCTTTATATGGAACCCCTGATCACAGAACAGGAGTCAATTTGATGTAGGAGAGTCTTCGAATTTTTCCAATCTTATGTATTCCACGGTTCTTAGTCAACTGTGGGATTCTGAGATTAATTGGCTAGTGGTGACTCCAACGAATCAGCTTAACCACACCCATAAACTGAACCCAAAACACGCCAACCTATGTAGGCACCGATTTTCAGCGTTCACAACATCATTTGTATGCCTGTTATGAGAAATGATTGATCATAACATATGCTAGTGGGTTAAAACATTTATAGGACTCCTTGTGAGATGGAGTGCCCACATGATCGTGCGGTATGCACATGATTGATACATGATTAGATGGTATGATTCATGCATCTCGCATTTATGTGACACGATCATTGTACGCCCTAGTGACATCAGGGTCGTGGCCTTTGCAGGTACATCATAGATGGTGAGATTGGATACCAAAAATATTTGGTTCTAGCATTGTGGGCACATAAGATGTCCTTAGGTGAGAGTCGCAGAACTCATTTGATACTAGAAGATGCTCCAATGTCTGGATTGAATGGATACATGAGTGCACGAGTGTTGAATACTAGTAAGCCTTATCTTTCACTATGTCATGGTCGGTTAGAAACGCTACTTATTCGCCTAAGTGAGGGGTTTGTAAGCTAGGCTGAGTTTTTCCAACTCATAAATGGGTCTTCTATCGACGAACTGGGTAGGTATTGGCAGACTATTGGTCAGGTGGATAGTATGGTCTCTTCCACTCGCTGGGTTATGTGGCTAGGGAGGCGGCGGCCAGTGCAGAGTATACTAAACCCCGGAGATATCCCAAAGGAGTTGTATTGATATACATACTTGATATGAGGACTGACATGTTTTCGTTACATCTTGCATATGACATTGGACTACGTAGGCCTTGCATCACATAACCTTGGTATGGTTGATAATATTCATCGACTTGTGAGTATTTTCATTTACTCTGATATTATATGCTTAGTACATGCATTGTGCACACACGCACATACCCTCTAAGATTTTCATAAGCTTATGCATGACCATTGCATGCAGGTGAAGTTGGATCATAGCAGCGCTGAGGCAGGAGGGTGTGGTAGATCATCTTAGAGCTTTTGTCTATCTTTGTATTTCCCTTTCTGCATTGCACTCAAAGTTTTTAATATAGTGGATATGTGACGATGTTGTTTTGTGACTTGGTTATGCTTATGGTTATGCTCTTATACACAAAAAAATCAGATTAAAAATCCTCCTTGTAGGATCCCAAGATCAGAACCTGGCATATGGGTGGCAGAAACTGAGAATGGGGTACTATGGAGGCTGTCGGCATTGGATTTAGCGATCAAAAATTCTACAAGCCTGATTTTCGAGTTCGGGACATGACAACAGACATGTACACTATTAATTATAGAGTAGTTACTTAATTTTCATATATATAGTAGTCTATGTGATAGACCTTTTATTGGCTTGGAAGCCTTAGAATTAATTATCATATTTAGTTTAAATTGACATATTAATTTAAGTAAGCATTTGTGTATTAAAAATGCATAAAATTTATTTGGTCCTAATTACCCCTCTCTAAGACATAAACTTTATTGTATAGTTCTGACAAGCTTTCGTGTGTAGGCATGGTATCATACATCACGTGCAATTTCACCCTAATCCTATTGAATTCTCCTCCAGAGTCCTATAAGAATCTCATAGACACTCTATGTCAAGGTAGAGAGACCATTGACGTCGAAATCGTTATCTTAACCCTTCATTCGAAGTAATTGAGATAAAAGAGCGGTGGCGAGGGTACCTCGCCGAATGCGTTAGTTGTTATGGGAAGAACTTCTGAGCAGGAGAAGGGAGATTCATGATCAAGACTCAAGTCTAAGGGTAAGGGCAAGATAAAGTACTGAAATTATGGAAAAATCAGACATATGAAAAATGATCATTGGTCCTCCCAAATTCAAAGGGATGAGAACAAAGATAATTAACTAAAGAGGCCAATTAATGGAATTCTATGAAGGTTCAGATGATTGTGATGTATTATCGTTGTTCAAAATGGGTCATTTCTATTAGCATTGGATTTTAGATAAGAGAATTTTGTATCACATGACCTCTCACTGGTGTTGTTTACCATATGTAGTGAGTATGATGGTGGCTTGGTTCTTATGGGCAATGATCATGTATATAAGATGATTGGAATTGGATCCATTAACATCAGAATATTTGGTGTCATGGAGCGTACTCTGACTGATGTGAGGCATGTTATAGATTTGAAAAAAAAAATTTGATTTCTCTAGGTGCTCTAGATGCATTAGGATGAGAATTCACCGGCCATGATGGAATCTCCGAAAGTTTCAAAGGGAGTACTCACCATTATAAAGGCACAAATAAGTGAAAATCTTTACAAGTTGATCGAGAATCCACGTTTGCATATGTGTGAGGCCACATGAGTGAGTGTGAAGGTATTCTTATATCACGGTTTAATTCCTACTTTGTAACATTTTGATTTGAATGTATGTGAGCATGGTATATATGATAAACATTCAAAATTGTCATTTAAACTAAAAAAATATGGTAGTAAGGGACAATTGGATTATGTGCACTATGACATGTGGGGGTTGTCGCCCATGGTTTCTAGAGGAGGGTCATCATTCTTCGTAACATTCATGGACGACTTCTCTAGAAATGCATGGGTTTATTTCATGAAGAATAACTTAGACATGTTCGCCACTTTCAAGTCTTATAAGGTTATGGTTGAAAAACAGATAGGGCCATAGTTGAAATTATTAAGGATGGATAATTGCAGAGAATTTACTTCGAAGGAATTTAATCATGCACACACCAGGGTAGAATAGTATGGTATAACACATGAATCAAACTCTTTTAGAGAGTGCCTAAAGTATGTTGAATAACACTGCATTGAACAATAACATATGGGTTGAGGCCGTTAACATGCCTTACTATTTAGTGAATCTATCTCCATTTGTGACTATTTATTGTAGGATTTTTTAAGTAATATGCAGTGGTCAAAAAGTAAACTACTCATAGTTGCATGTATTTAGTAGTGCTCACTACGAGAAACCTACGTATCAACGGCGCACTATCATAGGTGGCCATAAAAAACCGCCATTGTAGATGTAAAATCAGTGGTGTTTTTATGTGGGTGCCATTGTATATATAAGCTATCACTGAAAAAATAAAAGAGGGCTTTTTACCTGCTGCGCACCTCAATATTTCTCTCCCAAAACCCTTCTTCCCTCTTCTCTCCCAAATCACCCTATCCCCAAATCCCGAAAGTCTCTCTCTCTCTCTCTCTCTCTCTCTCTCTCTCTCTCCAACGTCTCTCGATCTCCCTTTTCCACTCCGACCTCTCTTGATATGGCTTCCATTTTCATTGCTTATTGAAGATGTTGATCTCTCAGCTGTTGCCCTCCTTCTCACTGGAACACACCAAAGTCTGAGAAGTCCCGCAAGAGGAAGAAGCACCAGCAACAGCCATAGCGTAGCTCCCCTTCTCCAACAACTGTAGTAGTATGCTTCTCTCTCTCTCTCTCTCTCTCTCTCTCTCTCTCTCTCTCTCTCTCTCTCTCTCTCTCTCTCTCTCTCTCTCTCTCTCTCTCTCTCTCTCTCTCTCTCCTGGTTTCATCATGTCTAAAATATCTTGAAGAGTGTGATGGATGATACACAGGCACTTAGAAATTGCATACATGTCATACATGGTGGAAAATTTTGATATGCGCCTTACGGGTGGTCTGGTTTTTGGTTTTGTTCTATTGTTTTCAGTTTTTTTAAGTTTTTTTTTGTTGTTTCTTATTTCTTTTCCCTTCGGTTTGTATCTCAGTTCAGGGAGTTTCAGTTCGCTATCTCAGTGGTCTGTTTCTCTTTGTTCTGTTTTTCTTTAATGAAGCTTTGTTGCATTTTTTTTAAAAAAAAAAGCACGTGTGGCTGAGTGTGGATGGACAGGGATAGCATTCTCCACATGTGTGAAACTAGCAAACCTCCTGAATGTTGAAATGTTACATTTATAGTTTTGTAAATTGTTCAATTAATTTTTATATGGACAGGGACAACACGCTAATTATTTAATAAAATGCTTTGGCCAAATCCTTTTTTGGATAAAACCATGCTATCAATTGGACTTGAGACCACCTTTCTCAATTAGGATCAGCAACCAAGTCAATGTTACAAAGACAAACCGCATTTTTTAAACCTTAATCCAAAATTTATTTTGATGGCAAGACATCATGAGCAGGGGTGCATACTTGATGCTGCACAGATTAGATAATCTCTGGCCCATTTGATGGTTGGATTGGTTCTTGATCCAATGTGCCACATTGGTGTGTAGTACCCACCTGTTGGAAGTTGACTCCATTGACATGGGGTAGTGGTCCTCCATGCCACATGCATCTCATTGGGATAGATACCATGCGTTTCCATGTTTTGGGCCAACAAATCCATGTGTTTTTGGGCTGATATGATACAGATATTCATATCAGGCCTTTATGAATATGATATGGCTGTATTGGGTTGATATGATATAGATATTTAGAAGTATGTTTTCCTTTGGTGGTGGGCTAAACTTTTACAACCGATGGCCTGATTACATTTATTTACATGGATTGACTTTTAATACCTAAAAAAATGACAGGAAAGTTTGTGATATGGCATAATGAATCCAGATGTTATCGGGTCTATTTTAACAATATGATGGCAAGTTAGAGTTTCTAATGAAATACTAAGGCTAATTTCATTTTGTTAATTTTCAAATCTAATAGTCTTTTCTTTGCCTAGTGAGTAAGATTGGGCAGTATAATGATTTTTAACCGTAATAGATGAAAACACTAGTACCATAAGTCTCTCTCACCCTTTCTACAAAGTTTATGCATGGTTGAGAGTATTACTTTACATTTTCAGTAAGGAGAACCATTTGGACCTTCAAGGTGTTATAAAAAAAATGTTAACATCTGATTTTAGATTTTAATGACGAAACAACTTGTAAATCATGTTCATTTGTAGGCCTCAAATAACTATGACACTTAAATGATGATGACAATGACAAAATCTAATGTGAGTATTGTTTTTCATTACAGAAACCTATAATTCTTGCTGATTTATACAGAGTAATATGTGATTCTCAGCTTACTGGACTGTCTGGATACTCAAAAGAGGTAAGGTTGTACAATATGTACTTGTAAGCTTTTACTTGTTGTAAAATGCTTGTTCTGGTCATACTATAGTCAATTAGAACGCCCGTTATGGTTATTTCATAATCTCAAATGTAACTTTAACCAACATGAGTCTCCTTTCTTTTAGGCAGGGCCTTCTTGTCTTTGCTATTGGTGTTGGACTCAGTACATTTGACAAAGCATCTGTAAGGACCATGTTGTTTCAATATGTTTCTTTAGAACTTCAACTGATGAATCTTAAATTGATTGCTTTGTTATTGATCAAAAAACTGTGTTGTGATATGTGTTGGATGGCATACAAACATTAGAAATCTAATTTTTTGCCCCTTCATCCTGGTAGGGTGTGCCTGATGAATGTGTTGGATGGCATAGAAACATATTGTGGCTCGCGAGTTTTGGAATGGCCTGATTTTTTTCATCCATGTATCATACATTTCCAGGACTATTTTTAGTTTGTAGGAGTGGGGCCCATCATTCAGTGTCTGAATCATTGAGATTTGGCAGGGCCTTCCTGTCTTTGAATGCTAATGGACGCACATCAAAGTTCTCCCTCTCATTCTACACTTCACATAATGAAGTTCTTTATTATGTTCATTGCTTTAAAATAGAAAATGAAGTTCACTTTAGCTGTAAAATAATCCTTCTGCCTACAACAGAAGATATAATGCCGGTGATGATATATGCAAATGGGCCATAACTCAATGGCCATATTGAACAACCTGTTATTCTCATACACGGTGACTTGCCTGATGAGTGGATTTGTAACTCAATGGCCAAATGTATGGTTGTGCTGCTAGACAGTCCCATATATTTAAATAGTGGCCAAAGGGACTACTGCGTTAACAATTTTTAAATAGAAAACAGAGATTTTCAAGTAGAATAGAAGACAACGACACATCCTAAATTGTTAAAGAAGTTTATCATGCCACACATGAACAATTTTGGTGCTTGATATAGGGAAAAGATAAAATCAGCCCATTTATTTGCAAAATGATATCTGTTATAGGCATAATCACTGATCAGCCGGTAGATAGTTATATTTGTTGCTTTTCTCAATGATGTCCATTAAAATGCTGCAGGTTTCTCATCTGTTCACTGAATGGTGTCGGATTTGTGAACTTCTTGGTATGAATGATGCATATTATGCCATTATATTTCACAATTGAAGCAAAGTCACCACTTAAAGGTGATGATATCACAGATCACTTTTTCTACATCCTTACGGTAAATTTTCATGCTTATAGTTATGTTTGCAGGAGATCTCCAAATCATTGGAAATCTGAGTTTTGTGTTTTCCCTCTATAATCTCAGGAACTTTCTATGACACGTTGTCTATTCTCTGAGGTGACTAATCCCTATGCGTTGTCACTATAATCACCTCAACAAGCCCATAATATCTCGTTTATTGCCATTGATATGTATTCAAAGCTTGTGGTTTTAATTCTCAAGGTAATGATGCCTATGTGTTTGTTGGTAATTTATCTATTATACCAAATTTTGCTAGTGACATCAACCTCAATAAACTTTTTCTATACTTATTTTATGACTTTTCTTTGGTCCTTTTTGTCATTTAGTACTATGTAGTGGATCAGGGATCGATTAAAGTCATTCTTCTGGACAATGTTAAGATAAACATGTAAGTGCTATGATTTCATATCCCTTTAGTTGTCAAATTTTGTGGTGCCAAAACCTATATCTATGTCTTGTATATCTTGTGTTTTATGTTTGAAGACTAGTCATTGCAATCAAGACATATCAACATTTCAAGACAAGATCTTAAATGAAGAAAGCTTTCAAGTCTTGGAAAAAGAAATCAAGAATAGAAGTTTTCAAGGTTGCATGTTCAAGATTTGATCAAGTTCAAGTTTACTAGAAGATTTTGTCAAGTCAAGATCAAGCTCATGAAGGCCTACTACAAGTTTTGTATATTCACAAGCTTCTCTTAAGGGTCATCTGAGAGAACAGACTTTCAATGTCCATCTCACTTTTAAAGTTTGTTTGACCTTAGATTGACCTTAGGATGGGCTTTACTATAGGTCATTCCGGATACATAACTCATATATTTTAATATGCTTGTTTGGAGTGTTCTAAGACCAGTCCTAGGGACTTCAAGACCAGTCCTAGCTTTGCTACGACCAGTCTTAAATTTTTCAGGACCAGTCCTAGGTAGTTGAAGATTTTCGGATCTTTTTGGCTGTCCTACGACCAGTCTTGGACATCCTACGACTAGTCCTGTGAGTTCTATGACTCATCCTTCGACCAGTCGTAGCCCTACGACTCAAACTCCAGCAACCATTTTTGGGGTCCTACGACCGGTCGTAGGTGTCTCACGACCAGTCTTAGGTGACCCACGACCGGTCGTAGACCACCCAGGACCGGTCGTGGAACCGAAAATCTTATCCCGCAAAAATATTTCAAAAATCTTTGATGCTACGACCAGTCCTAGGATCCTAAGACCAGTCGTAGATTGAATTTTTCAGGCTATAAATAGAGCACAAACTTCAGAGTTTTAGTACTTCAAATTAATTCTATTCAAGCATTCTTTAGGCTATTCTCTAAGATAAGTTTGTGTTTATTTTAAGCTACATTGTGCTTATTTAATATTCCTTTTGCTAGCTTATTTTTATTTGATTTTGATCTACATTCCAATCTTATTAGAAAAGGAAAATTTCTGATATTCCTTCTTCTTGAATTCAAAATCAAATAGATCTAGGTCGTTTGATCTAAAATCAATTAGACTTAGAACCATTCTTAAAGTGAGTATTGGACTTTGAACGTCGAATCGAACTTCTACTCCGATTGGTTCTACCGGGCTTCTTCAAAAGGTGATTCAGGTATTTTACATATTTTGTAATTTACTTTCTTTGGTTTTTGTTTGAGATTCGCTAGAAAAATCTCATTGTAGTGGTTATCTGAGGAGAGACAGAAAACGCAGATTGTGGGGTTTTTGGATTGTGTAAGCCCGAGATCAAAGACACAATTGTGAAGGTTTTAGGTGAACCTGTGAAACCTATTTTGATAGTGCATGCTAATATCCCATGTGTGAGGATATTAGGAGTGGAGTAGCAATCTGTGTGGCTGTTGGATAACAGTTGGTGTACACACAGGCGAACCACTATATATCGTTGTGTTGTGGATGTGCTTCATTCTTTCATTCCTTTATTCATTCAGTTTTGTGGTTTGTGTTTGTGGATGAATGTTGTAATCACTTCAAGCAAGTGTGGATGAATGTTGTAATAACTTAGGATTTATTTTTCGCAAGTTATTTTGATTTCATTACTTATTATTCCTCTTTGGTTTATGATACAAAGGACATTCTAGAAATAAGGTTGTCCTACCTTAAACCTCTGGTTTTTGCTGTAAGGTTGTCCTTAGAACTGATAAAGTATCAATCTCTTTATTTTAGGCTATTGTGATTGTTTTATATTCAGCGTTGTGCATTATATCTTTTATTATTCCGCTGTTATTAGTTTTATTTGGCATTGCCCTATTCACCCCCCCCTCTAGGGCATATAGTTAGGCCCTTTCAAGTGGTATCAAAGCCTAATAGCTCGTGCTTATTGTTTATTTATTGGATTTATTTCCTGAGCTAATGATCTAAGATATATTAAGATGTCAAATTTTGATAGCCTATCAATCACTAGGCCACCACCCTTTAATGGCACAAACTATGCCTATTGCAAAGCCAGGATGAGGATCTTCCTCAAATCCTTGGATGAAAGTGTGTGGCTGGCCACAGTGAATGAATGGAACCCTCCTATCACTGAAGTAACTAATGGCGATGGTTCAAAATCTATGAAAGTAACGACTTATTCGCTTTGGACCACACTTCAGAAAAGTGAAAGTAGTGCAAATGCAAAAGCACTAAATGCAATTACTTGTGCATTATCACCAGATGAATTCAAAAGAATTATCTCTTGTGAAAATGCAAAACAAGCATGGGATATATTAGAAATGACACAAGAGGGTACATCTATTGTCAAGAAATCTAAAGTCCAACTCCTCACAACTAAATTTGAAGAAATTCATATGGAGGAGAATGAGATGTTTATGGACTTCTACATTAGATTGAATAACATTGTGAACTCTATGTGGGGTCTTGGTGATAGAATCCCTGAAAGTAAAGTGTGCGCAAAAATACTACGTTCACTTCCTGAACGGTTCAATTCTAAAGTGACCGCGATTCAGGAACTTCGTGATACGGATACCATGAGGGTTGAGGAATTAGTTGGTTCACTTCAAACCTATGAGTTATCCTTTAAGGCTCCTAAAGAAAAATCAATTTCTCTCAAATCATCTAAAAATGTTTCACAAGAGAGTACTTCGGACTCAGAAAATACCGAAGATGATATGACACTTTTAACAAAAAGGTTTTACAAAATTTTCAAAAATAAGAAAAAGGTTGATTTTCAAAAATCAAATGATAAGAGACGATCTAAACCTAGAACTCGTAAATCGTTGAAAAATAGTTAATGTTACAACTGTCAAGAGTATGGGCACTTATCTAACAAATGTCCTAAAAAGGACAAATCAAAAAGGAAAAGCATGATGGCTACTTGGGATGAATCATCTGATTCTGAATCCTCTTCTAAATCAGAGGATTCTTAAACCAAGTCGAGCGATGGTGTTAAAGCTCTTATGACTCTAGCCAAGATCACCTATTCAAATCATGATGATATATCTAGTGAAGAAAATCTGAATAGTGATTGCGATAATGAAGATGATCTTCAAGATGCTTATAATGCCCTTTATAAAGAGAGTTGTAAAATTGCTGTCAAGCTTAAATTACAAAAAGAAAAATTTTTTAATCTTAAGGAAGATTATGAGTCTCTTGTCTTAGAAAAGTCTCATATTTCTGATTCTTTTGAAAAAACCAAAAATGATTTAGATTTCAAAACCTCCCAAATTGAATATTTGAAATTCGAAAAAGAGAAACTCAAAAATGAGGTTGCTTCTCTTCTGAGTTTAAAAGACATATGGAGATATGCCCAAGGTGATCCGAAATTGAAAAAATTATTGTCCAGATCAAGAAAATTGGCGATCGATCCGGGTTGGGCTATGAGAAGAATAAATTTCCTAAACAAAAGAATACTACTCCTAAATTTGTAAAAGGAGAGTCTTCAAACTCAAAAGAAAAGAATACTTTTCAAGATTTTTCTAAAAATTCAAAAATCTAAAAGTAGCCATGTCAACTTTAATTTTCAAAACTGAAATCAATTAGCTAAAAAAATTATTGATCTTCTCAAGGACCTATTAAAGTCGAACTCTATAGGTCGTTCCTACAACAATAGATAGAAAAAGACTATCTATACTCCTAAACCCAAAACAGTTATGAAATAAGTTCCTAAAGTTGCCAGCTTAGTTGCCCACACTGCTTTCAAAGCAACAAGCCATTCAAAGTGGTACTTAGATAGTGGTTGCTCCAGGCATATGACAGGTGACAAAGCTTTATTCACCGATCTTAGAGATATGACTGACGGGTCAGTCACATTTGGTGATGGAAGCAATTGCAAGATTATTGGCAAAGGTACGGTTCAACTTTATAACCTTCCCTTATTTAAGAATGTCTTATATGTTGAGGGTTTAAAACACAACCTATTAAGCATTTCTCAGAAATGTGATAACAACCATAGTGTAAATTTTTCTAATCAAGGTTGTGAGATAGTTAATAAAAGGGGTTCTATAATATTAACTGTTCGCAGAACTTCTGAAAACTGCTACATCGTTAGTGATGCTAGCTCATCTACTCAATCATGTTATATGGTCCATACCGATGAGACTAAATTATGGCATAAATGCCTTGGACATGTACACTATCGGAACTTATTTAGATTGAGCAAAAGAGAACTAATTAGAGGTCTACCCAAATTACAAAAAGTAGACAAAATATGTGGTGAATGCCAGTTGGGCAAACAAATTAGGAGCTCTCACAAGAAAGTGAACTCCAATACCACATCTAGACCACTCGAGCTTCTTCATATGGATCTTATTGGACCAACCAGATCAGAGAGTCGAGGAGGCAAAAAATACATCTTCGTTATCGTAGATGACTATACCAGATTCACTTGGGTATCATTCTTAAAAGACAAAACTGAAATCCTGGATGAAGTAAAAAAGGTCATCAAACGAATCCAAAATGAGAAAAGTTCTAATGTTAGCAAGATCCATAGTGATCATGGATCTGAATTCGAAAACAGTAGTTTTGAGAAATTCTGTAGCGATCAGGGAATATCACATGAATTCTCAGCACCCAAAACACCATAACAAAATGGTATAGTTGAAAAGAAAAATAGAGTGCTTAAGGATATGGCTAATGTTATGTTGAATAGTATGAAGCTCTCTAAAAATCTTTGGGCTGAAGCAGTTAATACCGCATGTTATATTATTAATCGGGTTTATACTAGTAAATCCGATAATAAGACTGCTTATGAATTATGGTTTAAAAAGAAACCTACTGTCAAATACTTTCGGGTTTTTGGCAGCAAGTGTTATATTTTACGGGATCGTGAAAATTTGGGTAAGTTTGATACGAAGAGTGATGAAGGAATTTTTCTTGGTTATTCTTTAAATAGTCGAGCTTATAGGGTTCTAAATAAGAGAACTGGTGTGATTCAAGAGTCCATCAATGTGGTCATTGATGATCATTTGAATACACCAGCCCCAAGTTCAGATGATGATGAAGCTCTTATTATTGACAATCTAGATATCTCATCAAGTCAAAAAGAATCTCAACCAAGGACTGTTAAAGATCATCCAACCAATCAAATACTTGAAAATCCTCTCACTGGAGTTCGTACTCACAAACAACTTGAGAACATATGTAATTATGTTTGTTTTACATCCCAAATAGAACCGGTCAATGTAAAAGAAGCACTTTCTGACGAAAATTGGATAGTTGTTATGCAGGATGAACTTAATCAATTTGTTCGTAATGATGTCTGGTATCTTGTTCATAGACCTAAAGATAAAAATATTATTGGAACAAAGTGGATCTTTAAAAATAAGTCTGATGAACTCGGAAATATTATACGAAACAAGGCTAGACTGGTTGTACAAGGGTACACTCAGATTGAAGGCATCGATTACGATGAAACCTTTGCTCCAGTCGCTCGCCTTGAATCAATCAGACTTTTTATTTCCATCGCATGTTTTAGAAAATTTAAAATCTATCAGATGGATGTAAAGAGTGCTTTCTTGAATGGCGATTTACATGAAGAAGTGTATGTTGAACAACCTTTAGGGTTTGAAGACCCTAAGTTATTTGACCATGTATTTCATCTCAAAAAGGCTCTCTATGGTCTAAAACAAGCACCCAAGACATGGTATGAAAAATTGACTAAATTTTTACTTAGTCATAGCTTTCAAGTAAGTAGTGTCGATAAGATGCTTTTTGTTAAAAAGAATAACAATGATATTTTAATAGTTCAAATATATGTTGATGATATTATTTATGGATCTACTTGTTCTAACATGTCTACTGAGTTTGCAGAGTTAATGAAATCAAGGTTCGAAATGAGCATGGTTGGCGAACTTAACTATTTCCTAGGGTTACAAGTAAAACAACAACCTGATGGAATTTTCATTTCCCAGACCAAATATGCTTCAAACTTGGTTAAAAGGTTTGGATTTGAGAATGCTAAGAACTTTGATACTCTTATGAGTACAACATTAAGACTCTCAAAAGACTCTTCAGGTAAAGATATAGATCCTAAATTATATCGCAATATGATTGGTAGTTTGTTATATCTTACTGCTAGTAGACCTGATATCACATTTAGTGTTGGTATTTGTACGAGATATCAGTCTAATCCTAAGGAATCACATCTTACTGCTGTTAAACAGATTATTAGATATGTCGCAAGTTCTATAAATTTGGGACTTTGGTATCCTTTTGATACTAATGTTCAATTAGCCGAGTATTCAGATGCTGATTGGGCCGGAAGTATTGATGATAGAAAATCAACCAGTGGTGGTTGTTTTTACATTGGAAATTGCTTAGTTTCTTGGTTCAGCAAGAAGCAAAGCTCAATATCGCTCTCTACTGCTGAGTCTGAATATATTACAGCTGGATATGTATGTACTCAACTAGTTTGGATGAAACGCATGCTTAGCGATTATGGAATTAATCAAGATTCAGTGATCTTACATTGTGATAATTCCAGTGCTATAAACATTTTCAAAAATCCAATCCAGCATTCACGTACTAAGCATATTAACATTAGGTATCATTACATTCGTGAGTTGGTTGAAGAAAAAGTTACTTCATTGGAATATATACCAATCGAAACTCAACTTGCTGATATATTTACTAAATCGTTCGACAAAAGCAGGTTTAATAAATTGAAATTTGATCTTGGTATGTGCATTTTACATTAAATATTCTTACTTGCATGTATCATAGTGTATTATAATTGTTTAAATTTCAAATTTTTTCATTAAAAATACATTTTTAGTCGATGCTCGACTGGTCGTGGTTGTACACGACCAGTCGTGGTTCGACCGGTCGTGAACCACACTCGACCGGTCGTGGATCTCGTGAATGTGATATAATTTGGGGAAAATCCCCTTCTTCTTCATTTTCACACCGACCTACGACGAGTCGTGGCTCGACCAGTCATAGGATTTCTAGTTTTTCTTCAAAGTAAGTCCTATTTCATCATTTTTCTTGAAGATTCATGATCTCTATGCTTTGATTTGTTCATAGTATAGCTTGATTTCATCTCTTGTTGAGTTTTTCAAGGGTTTCCTCTCAATTTTCTGATCTAGAGAAAACTCATCTTTCATTTGTGCATCTTGTTTGTTCTTTGTATATCTTTTTGAATATGGAAGCTAGAGGAAAAAAGAAAATATCCCGTGGTCCATCTTCATCTAGAACTGCACCGATAACTAAACGGCACCTTCGGTCACCCGAAAATGATACTCAAGATGTACGGGATTTGCGTGTCCGTAACATTATCATTGAGCATACCGCTGATCTAAATCACATTACTCCATATGGTGTCATTCCCCTTCTTGAATCTGTAGGCTAGACTAACATTTTGCTTTGGGGTGGGTCTGCATACCAGTCCATTGCTCAATCAATGGTAGCATGCATCTCAGATTTTTCTCTTGATAATTTAACATTTTCAATCGATACTAGAGAAGGAAAATTTGAAGTAGACCGTCATTTGATATTAGGTATTATGGATATACCTGTTAATGATGAAGGAATACCAATTCATACTTTATACGACAAACCTTACGAATCTGAAAAATGCATGTTAACCAGAGATTTATGCAAAATTGATGCGCATTGGACTCACAAAGGGAATGCGCTCCCTGCAAAGTATTTGTTACCCAGTTACAGAATATTACATCGTTTCTTCATTTCCAATGTATATCCTCGGTCCGGTAATAAAATCGAGTTGACTTCTTTCATGGTTCGTGTGTTGTACTCTATTGCTTTTGGAACCAAGGTCTGTCTTCCTTCTTTGATTTGTCACTCCATTTTACAATCTCGTTTCCATCCGGGTCATAGTGATATTCCATTCGGTTATCTTATGACTGTTTTAGCCACTCACATGCTTGTCGATAAACCTGCTAATGAGGCACCAATTCATCATCTTATTTTCAACAATGTCAATCTTAATAAGATAAAATTGGATCTGCTCCCTGGCCAATTTGATGAAGCTCGTGTTAGTGGTGTTGGTGGTGATGGTGATGATGCTGGAAACGAAGAGGAAGCTGGCGATCTTCCACAACAAGATGTTAATATGGATGACTTATTTGATGACGTAAAAACTGATTCACCTAATGATCCAGATTATGATCCTTCTAGTTTTGATGCACGCCTTCGTGCATTGGAGGAAAAAGTTGATAATATGAATATAGCCCATGACATGAGATTCAAGTACATGTGAAAATATCTGCGTCGCATAAATAAGGGCTTACACCAGATTAATTCATCTATTCCTGCTCCCTCCTCTAGATCAAATTAAGTGAATTATCTTCTAAATAGTATAACATTTCTTTTACTCTGGATATGTATTATGGATTATGGTTTCATAATATTTTCTTTTGGATATTGTATATTGGATTATGGATTATGGCTTGACACTTCAGGTTTATTTTATGTCCTTTCATATCACCTTCTCATTATTTGCTCTCTATGTTCTCCTTTCTATTGTTCCTTTCCCTTGTCATTTTGTGACAAAAAGGGGGAGTAGTAAGCATTGCTAAAAGGGGAGTAATACGGATAGGGGGAGTAAATTTGTTTGTTTGTATTGATTGAGAAGGATATGTGGATTGTTGGATATGTGGATTGAAGTCTTGAGGTTTTCATGTTGTGTACTGATTATATGAGCAATACTCGTATTACTCAGGGAGAGTAGAGTATTTTGTGATTTCATGACTTATCATTCCTTATTATCTTTGATGTTATGTGTTTTGTCACAAATTTGACAAAGGGGGAGATTGTAAGTGCTATGATTTCATATCCCTTTAGTTGTCAAATTTTGTGGTGCCAAAACCTATATCTATGTCTTATATATCTTGTGTTTTATATTTGAAGACTAGTCATTGCAATCAAGACATATCAAGACATCGCATTTCAAGACAAGATCTTAAATGAAGAAAGTTTTCAAGTCTTGAAAAAAGAAATCAAGAATAGAAGTTTTCAAGGTTGCATGTTCAAGATTTGATCAAGTTCAAGTTTACTAGAAGACTTTGTCAAGTCAAGATCAAGCTCATGAAGGCCTACTACAAGTTTTGTGTATTCACAAGCTTCTCTTAAGGGTCATCTAAGAGAACAGACTTTCAATGTCCATCTCACTTTCAAGGTTTGTTTGACCTTAGATTGACCTGAGGATGGGCTTTACTGTAGGTAATTCCGAATACATAATCATATATTTTAATATGCTTGTTTGGAGTGTTCTAAGACCAGTCCTAGGGACTTCAAGACCAGTCCTAGCTTTGCTACGATCAGTCTTAAGTTTTTTAGGACCAATCTTAGGTAATTGAAGATTTTCGGATCTTTTTAGCTGTCCTATGACCAGTCCTGGACATCCTACGACCAGTCCTGTGAGTTCTACGACTCATCCTTCGACCAGTCGTAGCCCTATGACTCAAACTCCAGCAACCATTTTTGGGGTCCTACGACCGGTTGTAGATGTCTCACGACTAGTCGTAGGTGACCCACGACCGGTCGTAGACCACCCAGGACCGGTCGTGGAATTGAAAATCTTATCCCGCGAAAATCTTTCAAAAATCTTTGATGCTACGACCAGTCCTAGGATCATAAGACCAGTCGTAGACGGGATTTTTCAGGCTATAAATAGAGCACGAACTTCAGAGTTTTAGTACTTCAAATCAATTCTATTCAAGCATTCTTCAGGCTATTCTTTGAGATAAGTTTGTGTTTATTTTAAGCTACATTGTGCTTATTTAATATTCCTTTTGCTAGCTTATTTTTATTTGATTTTGATCTACATTCCAATCTTATTAGAAAAGGAGAATTTTTGATATTCCTTCTTCTTGGATTCAAAATCAAATAGATCTAGACCGTTTGATCTAAAATCAATTAGACTTAGAACCATTCTTAAAGTGAGTATTGGACTTTGAACGTCGAATCGAACTTCTAATCCGATTGGTTCTACCGAGCTTCTTCAAAAGGTGATTCAGGTATTTTACATGTTTTGTAATTTACATTCTTTAGTTTTTGTTTAAGATTCGTCAGAAAATCTCATTGTAGTGGTTATCTGAGGAGAGCCAGAAAACTCAGATTGTGGGGTTTTTGGATTGTATAAGCCCGAGATCAAAGACACAATTGTGAAGGTTTTAGGTGAACCTGTGAAACCTATTTTAATAGTGCATGCTAATATCCCCTGTGTGAGGATATTAGGAGTGGAGTAGCAATCTGTGTGGCTGTTGGATAACAGTTGGTGTACACACAGGCGAACCACTATATATCGTTGTGTTTTGGATGTGCTTCATTCTTTCATTCCTTTATTCATTCAGTTTTGTGGTTTGTGTTTGTGGATGAATGTTGTAATCACTTCAATCAAGTGTGGATGAATGTTGTAATAACTTAGGATTTATTTTCCGTAAGTTATTTTGATTTCATTACTTATTATTCCTCTTTAGTTTGTGATACAAAGGACGTTCTAGAAATAAGGTTGTCCTACCTTAAACCTCTGGTTTTTAGTGTAAGGTTGTCCTTAGAACTGATAAAGTATCAATCTCTTTATTTTATGCTATTGTGATTGTTTTATATTCAGCATTGTGCTTTATATCTTTTATTATTCCGCTGTTATTAGTTTTATTTGGCATTACCCTATTCACCCCCCCTCTAGGGCATATAGCTAGGCCCTTTCAAAACAGAATGTGTTTTATTTTTAATTTTTCTTTTCTTATTTCTATTGGTATTACTTGCACTGTTCTCATCATGATATTTGGTAGATTTTGCCTATGATTGTGTGAGTTATCTGAAAAGATGCTTTAGAGAAGAAGTCCTCTTTCAACCCAAGGCTGTATTTCAAGCTGTTTATAAAGTGACTTTTAGACTTTGGTTCCCCTGACACTGTCCTTGATGATGCCAACTTTCAGGTACGAGTTGCTTACCTTGGAGCATCTTTATGGTCTACACCTCTTTATCTGGCCTGAATGTGGCACATTCAGGTCCTATTGGGGCTATTAATAGGCCAGATTTAGACCGGGCCAAGGTCAATCCAAGTCCGACCTAGGTCGTGACCAACCAAAATGGACAGGCTCAAGCCTGGCCTTGTAATCTAATAATTGGCCCAACCCTTGATGGTGTCAGCTGATCTTCTGATTAATTTCTTAATTGATCATAAGAGCTGTAGGTTTGTTATTTTTAGGTTTTTTTTTTAATCTCTCTACTTTGTTTATGTGATTGATCTGAAAAATGGTTGAAATCGTTTCATACATGTAATTATGTGTGCATGCAGTTGCTACAAGAAAAGAAAATGCGATATGAGCATATGTGCAGCGGGGATGATAGATTTTAGAACTGTGTGACTTTTAATTCAAATTAATTTCATGAAAAACTTATCGTACCATCATCAATTCGATTCTATAGGGCCCTGTTTAGTCACCACTTAGACAAAAAAGAAAAAAAGTGACATGGTGGTAGTGTGGAGTACCTGGCTGGAACGCCCTTGTTTAGCCTCAATCCAAAAATCAGGGTGATTCATCATTCAATTCAGCTTCCTTATAAAATTTATAACTCAAAACCTCTAAATTCATGTGGTATGTCCCACCTATGTTTTGTAATGATTTTTTGCGTAATTCTTTCATCCTGATGAAGCACATCATATGAATGGATTGTAAGGTGTGTAAAAACTATGGTGGCCCCTACACAAAAGCTAATATTGGGCGTCCCATCCCAACTTTTTGCTACGACATGAACAACTAAAGTTCTGGGTGGTCATGATTTTTGTGTTCCATTTAGAGCATGTTTTATGTTTGGGTTGGATCTCATGAAAGTTTCACTCGCATGCTTCTTAGCGTGCAAGGTACCCAGCGTCACACTTAAAGATTTTAGTAAGGATTAAAAATAATTTTGATAACCCATAATTTATATAAGTGTTTCTTTTGTTGCACTTGATGTCAATAAATTCCATAATATTTTTCACCAAATTAGATTGATTAGTCATGAATTGTCATGAAATACAAGTAGATGCAACCTGGTGCCTTAAGCTATGATTTCTGATACACAATTTCTTTTTACTAAAATGAGATGAAATCATTCTCAAGTGCAACCAAACAGGGCCTAAGCATTTACAGGCTATGAGATCCGACCCAAGTTCGCATGTGTGCATGTGTGTGTGAGTATGCATCCCGTTCATTTTGATCCCACGATCCTACTGATCAAATTTCGGCAACCCATGACCTTCTGGTAGTGTTTGTGGTCATCCTTGAGTTCGGTAATGTATACCCGACTCGGATCGACCCGAGACCTATGCCATTGCATCCGCATCGTCCCCGTGATTCCAACGCCGCATTGCATGCATGATTTTGACATGTAAATCTTGAGATATGAACCGCACTATTATTGGCCACACATCATGCATATGGGACCCACTTAGGCCCTTGCACATTTCCCAAGAGTGGGCCCCACCTAGCACTCTATCCTAAGCAACCTACCCTACCTTTCCATCATGCCTATTTCCCTAGCTCACAATGATGGGTTTCTTAAAAAGAAAACCCATCATTTCTTTCCTCTTATCTATGTTATCTCCCTCTTACCAAGCAACCCTCAACCATTTCTTTGCTAAAAAATCTCCCTCCCTCTCTCTCCTACCTCATTTCTCTCATTCTTCTCCTCTTATGGTGGAAAACGTCCAGCCCCTTCTCCCCTCTTTTCCATCTCATTCTCTTCCCCATTTCCATTCCATCTCACCATTATAACACCATCTTGACCATAGGATCATAACCCTTAGAGCTTGAGGTTCTTAGCAATGGAAGAAGCTTGAAGATCCAAGAGTTGGTTGCATCTTTATAGTGGAAATTGGAATTTTATAGTATAGATCCCTTCTTTTCTTCATGAGGGGAGTGTAGGACCCACCAATCAATGGTGAAGATCCCACACGTCCCGATAGGTGTGGCCAAATGGCCCACCCTATGCATGCATGTCCCATGCATGAGGCTTTCCTTTATGGACCCCATCATGGTGGATCATTTGATTTCCTTGCAAGATGAGGTCATCTAGACCTTAGGATCAAGGTGGGACTGACATCCCCATCATCCATTTTATTTTTTATCCATGCATGTGTGAGATTCATATTGTAGATATATATTGATGTATGATGTGTGGTTAGATTACTCTTGGAAGGGCTCAATAATGGCGTAGCCCTTCCCTATGGCCGAATTGCCTTTCTTTCTTTTCTTTTCCCTTATGTTCATCCTTAATCATGGTGTGTGGCCCACATTGTAGGCTAACAAAAATCCAACCACCCAAACAAGGGAGGACGCCTATGGCATCCCACCCTATGACATGTGGCCCCAAAATCCAACTAATTGGGGTGCATGCAAAGGTATTTTGGATGGTGGGATGGGTTGGATATTTGTGGGGCCCACTAGTGTGGTCCATCCTCTAATTTTTTAGGATTAAATTTCATTTTAATTACTATTTAAAATTATTTTATTACAATGTATTGTTGCTGTTAAAAAACTGTCTGGACAGATTTTTGGGCCACCTTCGGGCCTGATTTCTAGTAATTTGAAGGGAATATTGATACAAATTAATATGTGATTCTTGTAACTATATGACCCACTTACAACCATACCAAATTTCAGCCCCAATGGAAGTCACGCCCCAAACTCGGAAACCGGGCTCACAAAATTTTCGATCGCCGGATCTGGCCGCGAAAGCCTCCGTAGAACCCCATTCTCCTCTCCCAGCACCCATTCGCAAGGTTCCGATCCTGAGATGCTACGAGGAGAATTTTCAACATCAGTTCGTTTCATGATAAGCATAACCAAAGGTATAACCCACAAACAACAACCAAAAACTCCATTACATTTCCACTATAATAAAAAAACTTTACAAGTACAGTGAGCATAAAGGGAAATATAATGATGATAGACAAAAGCTTCAAGCTAATCTGATATGCGCTTCTGCCTCAGCACTGCTGTGATCCAACGTCACCTGCACGCAACGGTCGTGCATAAGTTTATAGAAAGCTTAAAGGGTGGTGAAAGTATGTTCGCAAGGTAGTAATATGATCATGTAATATCAGAGTAATGCGGAATATACTGATCGATCCATGAATACCATTAGTCGTACTAAGGCTATGCGATGCATGACATGAATGATGTCGGCCATAATAGGGCCATGCGATGCAAGGCATGAATGATATCGGTCATACTAGGGCTATGCGATGCAAGATGCAAGTCAAGCATACAATCCTCATCTAAGTCCACATATCAATACAGCTCAAATCTAAGATATCACCAGGGTCAAGTACACATTAAACCAGATCGCTACCCTATTGCTCACAATAAGGTAAGTGGAAGAGACCTCACTATCCGCTTGCCAATATCGGGCTCAGCTCGTCGATAGCGGACCCATTCCTCGAGCTGGTCAAACTCAGCCTAGCTTTGCCCCCTCCACTCGGGTGGGTAAGCCACATCCCCTTCCAACTGACCACGACACAGTGGAAAGTATGACCATCTGGTAATCGACACTTAACGCTCTTGTGCCCACTCGGTCTAAACGTTGGAGCAACCTCTTGGTACCATAAGGGTTTAGGGACTTTCACCCACGGATATTTATAGCACCCCATGTAGAATAAGATTTTTAGTACCCAATCCTGCCAACCACGATACGCCTGTGGAGGCTACGACCCTGATGTCGCTAGGGTGTACGGTAACCATGACACACAATGCGAATGCATGAATCACACTATCCAGTCATGCAGAAATCCTGCGCGTATCGTGCGCTCATGTAAGGCAACACCGCCTACCCGGGAGCCCTTAAACAATCTACCCAAAGGCATATGCTATAATCAGTTACTTCTTATATCAAGCATACATATGATGCGTATGATCATGAGTTATGGAACTATACTACACATGTTATAAAGTAATGCACTATCCTTACAACACAGATAGCCTAGACGGCCTACATACAACAAGTACGGGCCTATTAATGGGCCCTAGGGAGAGTCATTATGTGGACATTTAACCAACATTATACTTGCAATGTGGACGTCAAACCAACATTGCTCCCAAGGCATAGTCCGTCGTAAACATCATTACAAAATCCATATTGGGATCACACATTGCAATGGACCTTAGGTACATCCCATTGGGCTTTAAATATATCAAATGGGCTATATCATATGGGCCTTATATTCATCAAGTGGGCCACATCAATGGGCCGCACCAATGGGCCTTATGTACATTGCAATAGGCCTTATGTACATTGCAATGGGCCATAACCCATGGGCCTTAGATAGCATCAAAATGGGCCTCGTAACATGGGCCTTATATATTAAATGGGTCACACCCATTGGGCTCCATATGTACATCAAATGGGCCTCAACCCATGGGCCTTACATATATATCAAAGTGGGCCTCAACCACGGGCCACAAATACATCGAATGAGCCTCATAACATGGGCCTTACATCCATATCAAAGTGGACCCCAATGGACTACCATAGATACATTAAGATGGGCCTCATAACATGTTAAGGTGGGGTCCGCTTAGACTATGGATCTGGCTCATTTATCCCATGCCATAAATTAATCTCACAAATGGTTGGACGGTTTAGATACAACATATGCATCATGGTCGGTCCCATAGACTGATGACATGAATGGAATAGGTGAGACCCACAAAACTTACCACGATGAACAGCAGTTAGCAGTGGGGTCCACTTGCTGTCGTGCATAGCAGTAATATGGCTGCTGAATAGCTGTCGTGCACATGCAGCTACTGCTGTTAGAAGGAGGCAGAGGTGGGTCCCACGTAAGGCCCACCATTTGTATATATATATACACGATATATATAATATACATAATATATTTAAATATAGCTGCTGCAACTGCAGCTTTGTATCTAAAGGGAGCAGGGGGTGGGTCCCATGTATGGCCCACCACAACAGATATACAATATATTAATATAATATTATATACATAATGCAGCACTGGCTGTTTTTATTTGTAAAATAAACAGAGGTGGGTCCCACGTAGGACCCACCACAACATACATATTAAATATATAATATTATATTATATTATAATATATATTACTATTATATTAAAAGAAAAAAAATTGAACGTCCAGGCCCTGGATGGCCTGGACATACACATCCAGCGTGGGTAGCTCCACACGTGTGGTGGGTCCCACCATCTAGAGACAGTGGATACCCACACGCCTCACGGTGTGGCCCATCTAGATGGGTGGACGGCGTGAATAGGGTGGGTCCCACGGACACCACCGTACCAGGGAGTCACTCCCAGGACCCCAACGTGGAAATGAAGTATCTTCCACTCAACGTACCATTGGCGTTGAAACGAGGTGTCTTCACTCAGTCTGCCAGTTGAGCCATTGTACCTAGGTCCCACCATCTGGACGATCTTGATCACACGTGGGACCCACATAACTGTTGACGTCAAGATGACAGTGGGTCCCATCTTCAAAATAGATGGACGGCATGTGTAAAACACATACATCATGGCTGGGATCCACCGTCCATGGGCTGGACGGTGGATGCAGTGCATCCTCAAGGTGGCCCCACTGTCAGGATGGATGGACGGCTTGGATGGGTCCCCTAGGCCCCACTATCAGCTACACACCTATGTCAGTACACACCCATGTCAGGACACACACTCCATGTTAGCCACCTCCACAGGTATCGATGCCAAGATCTCAAGTGTTGAAAACGAGGCATCTGTCACTCAGTCTACTACTTTAGCTATGGTGTTGGGTGGGTCCAACGTTGAGACGGTGTATCTTTCACTCGGTCCACCACGCGAGCAATGGTGTTAGGCCCACGTCAGATCACACTTCATTGACATCCACACCTACTATTAGCCATATCAAGGTGGACCGCTCCCTGTGGACGGTTGGGATGACCTATAAACATCATGGTGTGTCCCACATGGGTGGGATCTGCCGGTAGGTAGCTTGGATGCAACATCCTAGTGGTCCACACACCTCATCATGATTATTACCATACAAAAAGAAAAGGAAGAGAAAAAGAGAAGAACAAAAGATCAGATGGTGGTGGAGGGGCCCTGCCACTATGAGCCCTCCATGTTCATAATACATACAAACAAATGGGTCCCATCACAAGTGGGCCTTATAATAGCAAATCAACTATGGATCACCCACCTTAGATCATTTCTTCTTGGCTCTAATGGCTTCTTTGCTCCTTAGCTTCGATCCCAATGGAGGAGATGAGGTTTGGATGGTTAAGATGGGAGATGAAAGGGTAGGAAAGGTGGGCCACACTTATAGTTCTCTTGGAGAGGAAGGGCTTGGATGTATGGAGGTTTTCTCTTGCTTGAGAAAGTAGTTTGAAAATGAGAGAGAGAGAGGGTTGTAAAGAGATCAGAAGAGAGATGGGTGATGGATTGATAGATGTGGTGAGTGATGGGTGTAAGAGATTTTTTTTACTTTTGTAGCAAATGGTGTAAGAGAAGTATGGCTTGTGTAAGAACTTTTTGACTTTGGGGCTTGCTTGAGAATGGGTGAAAGGTGATGTGTACTTGACATATACTTGATAAGATGAGATTGATTGATGTGACAAGTCATAAAGATTCTCTTAGGTTTTGCAACACGCGGCGTTTTCTTCGCACCGAACGTTGGCCCACATCTCCTGGACAGGATATCCCCTTAGCGCGCGAATCGCGGCATCGGAACTGCAGCGATGTCACGGTTGCTATGGTACAAGTCTTGGGTTGAGTCGACTCGGGTTAACAGCGTGTGAATCAGGGTCGCACGTAAATACCAGTTAAGGGTTGAAGGTTGCCGGAATTCGACCGAGAGGACTGCGGAAGTCTATGGAATGGTACGGTCTAGGATATGGGATTACAATGGACCCCATTTGGGCATCCAAAAGGGTGGGCCAACATAGTGGACTGCCAAAATTTGTGTTGTCCAGTCCAACAGCATAGTCCCTTATAAATACTTTTACTAATAGTGGGTCATGTTTCTGGGTTCCACCTTGTTGTAGGCTTGATGAGTGACCTTGGGTCCAAATTTTAAGAATTTTGGAGGTCCACAACCCACCCATTTGGGTGACCCAAATTCAGGACAACAACATGTATGTTGTAGAAATTTTTCTAACCTTGTTGTCCTCTTTACAACCATGAAACTTATTGGGCCCAGCCTATTGGAGTCTTTATGCATGTTTGTGGGGATCATCTCATGATGTTACAGAGGGCTATGGGGCCTAAATTGTGGGCCCATGTAGCTGGACCAGCGGGCCATGATGGACGTCCAACTTATGGATGCCCATCATGGGTTGACCGCCCATAGTCAAGCCCACCATGATGTATGTTGTTCCTCCATGCCATCCTCCCATTTTGTGGGGCCCATATGTGTATGGTCCACCCTAGGTGGACGTCCCATGTGTGAGGCCCACTTGGGATGTGAGGAGCCCACCTTAGTGTATGGTCCAGGCCGTCCATAGCGTTGGACATCCCACTTTTGGGACGTCTTTGCTTGGGCTGATGGGCCTGCTTTCCGATGGCATGGCCCGCTAGATATATGTGTTGTACATTTCCCCTTCTCATCTGGTGGGATCCACAGTGATGAGTGTGGGCCATTAGGAATTAAATACACCATAAATTAAATTATTTTCTAAAATCCAACAAACCCAGAAAGCGAGTGGGTTGGAAATTCAGTAATGGGCCCAATGTTGCTGCCCATAAATGTTGTATTTGGAGTAGCATGGCCACCAGATATGAGGGTGATTTAATCAGTTATCTTCCCTCTATCCTTCAGTATTTTGGGGTGTAATTAGTGCTCATCTGAGGCCCACCCAAGTTGGGCTTTTATTGGATCATGGTATGTGGTTAATTAAGTAGTTCCTTAGGCTTTTGGACTAGATCCTTCTAAGTAGACACATTAACTTTTGGGCCTATACTCTTCTACCTATTGTGATGGGTTTATGGGCTATAATATGTAAGTACTTGGGCCCATGGCTGCCCACCAAATTAACCCTATACTTGTGCTATGATGTGAGGCCCAACTCACTTGTACTAAGTGTAAAATTGCCCATGTGGTTGAACTACTGGACTACCCATAAGGCCCACCACAATATGTGGGTTTATGACCTTCATGGTTGGGCCCAAACATAGCTTGAGGGCACCCCATATTGCCTATGAGTTGGGCTTTGTATATAGCCCATTAGGCCATGGAATACTTGGGCCTTGGACCTTACCTTTTACGTGTATCGAGGGCCCTTTTGAGACTCAGTTGAGGTTAGATGTCCTCCTTGGTTAGGATCATTCCTCCATTAAGACTTTATGACTCCCTTACCTTGTGGGTCACCCTAAAGTATTAGGCCCCCACTAGAGGATTTTATTTCTCCTTAAAGTATTTGTCTATGTATTTAGACCATGTCTCTCCTTGGGAAGGAGGAATGTATTCTATAGGTAGCGCACTTCCATCATTATGACCTATACGCATCATCTATATGAATTTATTGCATTGTATGATGGTCTTAGAGGGATGGACCCTCGTGCACATTAAGTGCCTGAAGCTTGTGCATGATCTGTATGTGTGACTCATGCATTGACATTGCATTTCATGATGATACCGTCCTTGCTTTATCAGGGCTTCGCCTCCATAGGGATATTCATGGACGGATGGATGTCTGGACACCGAAAATGATACTTAAGCATACCGAGTGCATAGGATGCCCATGGGTGAAATTTTAAAAACTTCAATGGTACCAAGGGACTGCCCTAACGTCGTGACCGAGTGAAAACTGTGAGCGCACGAGGGCCTTATACTGTTAGGCCACGACTCTCATTGTCGTGTAGTTGGTTGGGTAGGGATGTAGCCTTATCCACCTATGAGGGAGGGTATTATTAGGTTGAGTTTGACCATCTCATGAAATGGGTCCACTGCCTTTGAGCCTTGTTGATGATTAGTTGTCCATAGGCGGGTAGTGAGAGCTTTTACGCTCGTTTAGCTGTGTGGATCTTTAGAGTGGCAGTCATTTTATAGTGTAATGGACCCAAGTGATTTCCTTATAATTGGAAACGTACTTAATATGTAGATTGGTTATGAGCACTAATATTATTTTGCATCGTATTCGCATCGACTGTATAAGCCCCTTCATGCATTGCCTTGGTATAGCGCCCAGTACTCATTGCATCGTATTCATGATAAGCTTTGGTAAGGCTAGTGATATTGTGATTGAGCATGTTTTCCTTCTTGTACCTCTTTCTATTCTTCTGTGCACCATTGTCATATACTTTCACCACCCTCTAAGCTTCCATAAGCTTATGCACGATTGATGCATGCAGGTGATCCTAAGCAGGCGTCGTAGCGGCGGAGACTTGGAGTAGATTTGAGCTTGAGGACTCCAGTGTTGCTGACTTTTCTCTCATTTTTCTATTATCTTATGTATGTCCTTTTGGACCTTATGAAAGCTTGTAAAAGTTTAAATTCTTAGTAGATTGTGTTATGTGCCTTATTATTCTCGGATATACTTGCTGTGATCTTGGGTATGCTCATATTGGAAAGGATTATATTGTTATGAAAATCCTCCTTGCAGGATCCTAGGATCGGAACCTGCCTAAGGAGCTGAGAATGGGGTACTCTGGAGGCTGTTGCGGCTAGAACCGTCCATCAGGTTCCTTGTGAGTCCGGTTACTGAGTCTGGGGCATGACACATGCAGATGCAAACTTTTTCCTCTTTGATTGGATTCGGATTTAGTTGTGCAAGTGAAATGCCTATTCTTCAATCGTTGTGGTCAAATGTGATGATGTTCTCTACAGCTAATAGCAGTTGCGTTTCTTCCTACTCCCAAATTCGAAGCAGTGCATTTGGGCTTAATCGGAATGCGACTAGAGGTGAATGGGTTTGCTTTTTAATCAGAAAACCCGAACACGTTACATGCTCTACATGCTTCTAATTCATTTTTCCTCAGCTCAGTAGAGTCCCTGTACCACTGCCTGAAAAAAAGAAAACAAAAAGAAGTTTCTCAACAAACTAAGTGCATGAATGCTTGAATAAAGTGAAAGAAAGAAGACCACAAAATGATCTATTAGGATTTTTTTTTTTTTTTTCAAGTGCAAGCACATAATCCAATAGAAAATTTCACAACTTTGAATCCATTTTACAATTTACAGAAATTATATCTGACATAGTTAGCACAGATTACAAATTAAATGCTCATGAATAAGAATATAAGCAAAGATTCATTAATTTCATTATGGAGAAAAAGGAGACATTTGAAATTAGAATTTGGAGAAGTACCCACTTACAAGTGAAAAGCACTTTTCATGTGAAACGGTTGGCATATCCTTGGGATATTTAGCCCAAATACTAAGTCACTGAGGCTTTATGTTATAAAGTCTACATTGGATGATCTGTTATGGTTTACATGAAGTTGCAAATTATCAACAAGATGGTTTTATGTCTTTCTTTTTCTGTTATAATAATTTACTAAGGAATGGTTCTCTATGATAGAGGGATGGAGAAATTTCCTATAACAGACTTTCAAGTGCCGCTATATGGAAAATTTCATATAAATTTTGATTCCCAGTCAGGAATTATTGGGCATTCCCAAAACATTACTATGGGTGGATGGTTATAACGACTGATTTGTGGAGATTTTGTTTAGACCTTTTTTCCAAACTTTCCATATCTAATAATCAGAACCTCTCCCAAAATAGCAGCCAGGATCATTCCATTTATGTGGTTTTGATGAACAAGCTTTGGATGATGTGACTGAGTAGATAGAATATTTATTTTTCTTTCTAAAATTGCAATGTTTTTATTTTTTAAATAGAAAAGAATAGTTTTCGTAAGTAATTTGTGAATTTTTGTGTGAGTGTGTGTTGCTTCTTTTGGTGCTGTCATATGGGTGCTTTTTGTTGTGTTTGTAAAGTTTTCGATTTACAAATGTAAATCTCATAAGCTTCTCTTTGTTATTATTATGTCACTTTGTTACTGGTCTTCCTCATTTTGTTATGCTTGTTTGTAGCATATTATCATGCAAGAGAGTAACAGTTTAGATTCCCAGGTCTTCTTTCGTTACTATTTTGCAGCAACAGAAATTGTGGGTGTTGCAACACATTTGATTTTCTTGCTGATTTAAATGATCTGTCCTGGTAGTAAGTTAATACCCTGTGGCAATCTGTGTTGTTTTATTCTGCAACCAACTCTGATATTTTCAATATCTCTCACCTTTGGCCCATACATTGGCCATTAGAATTTTATCTACATTTAGATCTCTTTGCTACTTAGGTGGTCCTTTTTTTATAACTGAGCTGTTTGCTGTCAACATTTGTTGAACTTAAGTCACAACAAACACTTGAGATCTGTTCCAGTGGTTCCTAACGTGTTTCAATTTGTTTCTACGGATATTATTTTCCCTTTTTCATTGGGATTTGCTAGATCTAGAGATAGGGTCTACATTTCAGAAGATTAAACTGAGAAAATGGTTTTTCTTTGTGGAATGAAATGGATCATGTTTGTCATTTACATTATGGGACCTCTGAATAGCTTAGGATACATTTGATCCATTGATATAAATGGCAAATACTAATTGGTTATTGGTTTAGTGTTGTTGCCAATTTTCACTATTGATTTGCCAGGAGCTAATCTGAGATGAGGAATTATATGATTCTAGACACATGCATCTATTCTTGGGCTTTCAATTTTTGCATGTGGGACCCATCCATACATTGATCTTATGGCGTGCACCTTGGATGGATCATACCTAACAATATCTGATGGGACAATCCCAACACTTTGTTTGATTACTTGCTAATAAAAAGTGGAGGAAAAAAACAGTAATGATCTAGATTCATAGAAAAAAAAAAAGCCCAATGATTAAATTGAGGCTAAATCCTTTAGCTACAGTGTTTCCAACCTCGGTTTGGATAACTAAGGCTAAAGGCTTTGGCCTCAGTTTTTAACCTTTTTAGCCACGGTTTTAAACCGAGTTTAAAGCCTCCTTTTCTTGTATGACATTTAGTGCTATCATTTTAAGAGAATTCGTTTCCATCAAATCCTAGAGCTTTAGATTATCTAACTCACCCATTTTTTCTATCAGTTCACAGATGCCAGTTTCTTGTAAGCAAAGTATTTCTAGCTTCTTCAATCCACCAGTTAGATTTATGTATTTTATCTGAGGGCATCTATCCTTTTCTTTTTTGGTAAATTGAAAATCATTACATACCCACTTTATCATTTATAATATTTGGACTGCAACATTTCAGTATGCAGGGGGAACTTGGTGCAAATGCTATATTAGTTGTGTCAATTGTTGCTTGTCAAATGCTATATCCAAAACTCATGTGGGCTATTACACAACATGAAACAATGTGGATTGAACTCCTAGCAGTGACATCAAATAAATTAGATCGTCTGATCACTATAAATTTTGGCTATGCTCCCTGTAATTAAGCTTTTTGGAGGTTTTTTTAAAGATGCTTATATTAATGTAGTTGTGTTATATTGTCTCTTCCAGGTGGTTGCAAATTGTTTATCCTCGTTGCAAGAGATTTGGAACTCATAAGCTAGTACTTCTAAGGGAGCATCACGGAAGAGAGAAGCCTTGCTTAGCAAGCCCGTAATATATTATCCAGTATATAGTAATACTATGTTACAATTTGGTCAATACACTGCATAGCAACATTGTTGTGACTGTTGCATTTAGTTTCTATAATTGTTTCTGACAGGATTTTTGAACTTCTATCGATGCTTTATTTTAATGGAAACACCATGGTAGGCTGTTTGATTTAGGTTTTTTGGATATTCTTTGGATTGGAGGAGATTGTGGGATGGATCTCTTTGCTTTTAAGGGCTAAAAGGAAGCTCAGATTAAGCCTGCAGCAGCAGTCCCATTTTCATTGATAGGCATACTTAATCATGAGCCTTGCAGTGGAATTGTCATTGATAGGTATACTTAATCATTGATAGTTACATGCTAGTTAATGCTTCTACAAAAAGGCTCATATTGAGTTGCATGCTATGATGCTTATAATGCAGTTTTATCCTTAAAGAAAAAGGGAAGAAAAATCTGTCCACATTTATATAAAAACTAAATATTCCATAGCTATTCTCCTCCAATTGCTAGTTACAGATATTTATTGGTTCCTTTTATTTTATTTCAAATTTATTTTTTGGTTATTTTATTTTGTTTTGTAAACTTTTGTCTCTACATTGGTGACTGAAGGTAGAGCATTTGGGGTGAAATGTGGTAGCCCAGAGGGGGGCTTTGCTACTTCATATGGGGATGGATATGGACTTCATTCGGTATGACTGTTTTTGCAGGAAATATTTATGACTAAAAATTTAATTTTAGATAGTGTAAATCAGATTACGAGTGTACATATTATTTTATTAGCCGAGCTTTACGGATGACAGGGTGCTGTTGACAAAGGTCCTCTATATGGCATGGGTTCTGGTTCTTAGGGTGCATTTAAGAAGTCTTGCCTCGAGCGTCGTTGAAATTCATTGTTTCTTTTTTTCCTCCTACTTTTTCTTGTGTCTCAATCTGTAAATTTTTTGTCCATTATGTAACCTTTCATTCTCAGGATACTTGTAAATGGGGCTAGTTGTAAATGATTTACAGGTTGTGTTTGAATGCTAATTTAAGCCCGTAAAGGTCTTCTGATTTAGAAGATTCAGCCTAGCAAAATTTTTAATTGTTTCTATTCTTTTCTTTTATATTGTAAATGATTTACTGGCATTTTTTTAACAGCTTTTACCCGCGTTTTTTCAATCTCTCATCGACACTTGTTACAGATTTTACTGGCGTTTATTGCAACTTTTACTAGCATTTGTTACAAATTTTACCTATGTTTCTCATATCTTTTACCAGCGTTTTTATAGTTTTTACTAGCGCTTCGTATAGTTTTTACTAGCAGTCACTAGAAGCACCAGTAAAGGATAATAAATGCCGATAAAAGTACTCATATTAGAGGCAGTCATAAAAAAATGCCGGTAAGAAGGTGCGACCACTGGTAAAAGATACAGCGACATCCCCCTTTAGCGACACGTGTCCGACAGCTAGTAATTCTCATACCGACGGTTTTTGAGACTTTTAAGGGCTATTTTGGTCCCCAGTAAGCCTATTTTTCTTATAGTGGCTTAATCTTATGTACCATCTGTTGAGAGAGATAGACTAAATCAAAGGAAAAAAATGTACCTTTTTTAGCTACGTTAAGGTATTAAGGGATACATGTTATACAACCAAGTCACACAAAAAATCATAATGAACCAGGGCATTAAGTTTGATAAGGGTTCCTTGCTCCGTAAGGCTGAACACAAGGAAAAGGAAAAATCTGTAGTGAATAATGTTAAAATAGATGAAGGTGAGACACTTGAAGGAGTCAAACCATGGGAAGAGGTAAAGGAACAAGTGGAGCAGCCTCTGACAAGGAGAAATTCACTACGAGATTGCAAGTTATCATTGAAGTATAGAGATGACTCAATATTACATTCACCCTCATTATGGGTAAGGGGGATCTGTCAACTTTTCAAGAGACTCTTGATGATGTAGATGTAGATAAGTGGATGGTAACAATGTAGGATGGGATTGATTCTTTGTATAAGAATGAGACATGAGAGATGGTGGAGCTTCTCACTAGATGGAAAGCGATCGAATGCAGGTGGGATTGTTGGAAGAAATATGATTAGGTACAAGGGCAGATTAGTAGTGAAGGGTTATGCGAAAAAGGAGAGTGTCGACTTTAGTGAAATTTTTACACCTATAATCAAGCAGGTATCTACCATGTTTGTGTTAGTACTAATTGCTTAATACAATCTTGAACTAGAATAGTTGGATGTTAAGATTGCTTTCTTATATGGAGAATTAGAAGAGCAGATCTATATGAATCAATCAGAAGAGTTTAATTTACAAGGGTTAGAAATTAAGGTTTGTAAGTTGATGAGATCGTTATATGCCTTGAAATAGTCACCTAAGCAATGGTATAAAACGTTTGATTCTTTCATGTTGAGCTAATAGTTTAATTATTGTGTTTATTTTATATCACTAAATGATGAGGAATTTATTATCCTAGTATTGTATATTGATGATATGCTTATTTCCAACCATAACATACCTAAGATCAATATATTAAAGGCTCGATTATCTAAGACATTCGAGATGAAAAATCTAAATGTTGCATAGAAGATTCTCAGCATTAACTTACATAAGGACAAGAAAATGAGTATGCTATAGTTGTCTCAGGAGGAGTATCTTGAAATTGTCATACTCAAGTTTGGGATGAACAAAACAAAATCAGTTAGCACTCCCCACGCTGCTCACTTTTAACTTTCTTTGGATCAATGTCCTATTATATATGAAAAAAAGTACTATATTTCTCGTGTTCCCTACCTAAGTGTAGTTAGCAGTTTGATATATGTCATGGTTTGTATAAGATCGGATATTTCACATGCAGTGGGTGTTGTGAGGTATATGTCAAACGACGACAAGAAATATTAAGAAGCAATGAAATGACTACTTTATTACATAAGAGTATGAAAGACTATGGCTTAACATTTGAAAATCAAAGAATAAACTTGTAAGCTATGTAGATTTTGATTACATAGTAAATGTAGACAATAACGTGGAGCGATCAGTTGGATGTCGAAGGTTCGGTCTGTAGTTGCTCTTTACATAGCTGAAGCTGAGTATATGGCAGTGACGGAGGAATTCAAAGAAGTTGTGTAGTTGAAATGAATGATGAGTAAGTTGGAGCTTCAGTAGGAAGTTGTGCTTGTGCATTGTGACAGTAAGAGTGCTATCAATTTAGGAGTGTTTTAATGTACTTGGGGTTTTTTTTTTAAAAAAAAAAAAAAAAAAAAAACCATTGCAGAATGAGATTTAGGGTTTTCTATTTTATTCTTGGGAAATAGTAAGGATAGATTTACCTGATGTGGTTGGCATTTTTAGGATTGTTTGTAGATGAATCTAAAATTTTGACATGGAAGAGTTATCTTAGAGAGAGAGAGAGAGAGAGAGAGAGAGAGAGAGAGATGAGGGTAATGTTTTCCCAAACTTTTAAAACATTACATTTTTCTACACTTAAGAACGGTTCAAAATCGTTTGCATTAAAGTTGTTCTTAAACCAAAGACGCAGTTGTTCCTAATTATCAATTTTGTTATAGTCACATATTGATGTTCGTTATCATTTTATCCAACAGTTGGTTGAGGAAGGTGGTATTAGTGTTGAGTAGATCCACACTAGTGTAAATTCAGCGGATATGCTTACGAATGTAGTTTTTATAAAGAAGTCCAAGTTCTATTCAATTTCTCTAGGCCTGACAAAGGCATGATGAAGGCAGAGTATGCACGAGAAGTGATGATGATGATTATACTAAGATGGAAATGATTAGAGATAGAGAAAGCAACTTGAAACAGTGAAGCATGGATATTAAAACCACAATGGAGATTATTGAAATCGAGTACCTTTAATATGTGTTGAAACATGAATTTTCGATAAGATTGACACCCTGGTCAATTCGATTGAGTAATTTTGGATTTTCCCCAATTACTTGTTGGACCATTTTTTGGGATCTTCGATTCTACCTAAGGATGCTTTGATCCTATCACCAGGCCATCGATGAGCGGCAATCCTATCGAATGTACTTATTTACAATTTGTGCAACTTATGCATAAGTGCGCATTTTTGTTTCTAATTCTGTATACGGGTTATATAAATGGGTAGAATGTGGGATTACACCGTATAAAGCTTGTTATAGAGAGAATTAAGGTTTGGAAAATTGAAATTTTTAGTTTTTTACACTAGGGTTTGCATATAAATTAATTATATTTCTTGTAATTTTATTTTTATAATAGATCATCTATCGTTTTGTGGCATGATCTTTTCCCACAAGATTTTTTCTATATAAATCATTTTTTTCTCTGTATCTTTGTACTTGTTTAGTTCATGTTTGGGCCTGAGCGACACTTCTGCACTCATCACCGCCTCATATAAATGGATTAGATTGCATGTCCACACCATGGTGGAAGTATTATCCAATTTGGAAGATATAGATTTCAATGGTGGCTTCCCATCTCAACTGTCTCGCGTGTGTTATAACCCAGGTAAGTTTTGGATTTGTCTTACTCACTGGATCAAGGTCAAACACAGGGTGGCTTATCTGATGGACGGTGTGCAACTCATCCACGTAGAGTCGTTCCCTGCAGGCCAATGGCAACATTTTCAGCCCTTATACCGGTTACCGGCTTTCACATGAAGCTCTTTCCAACACGTTGTTATTAGTGAGCGAAGGTCAGCACCACTAGTATACCACTGCGACTCAAGGCCGGTTGGGTCCGGTCCGCAACTGGAAGGTTAATATTTCTGCATCTACGTACCCTCGTTGGTACATGCACCTGGACGCCACTTTCCTATAATAGGGCCTACAGGAATCCCCATCTAACCCAAGCTCTGTGGGGTCCTTTGTAATGTTCTCGTCGTATCCACTCTGTCCATCTATTTCTCCAGTTCATTTTAAGACCAGATCCCAAACACAAGGAAGATCCAAAACTTAAGTGGGTCATACTGCAAGGAATAATGAAAATTGATCTTCACCATTGAAACTTTCTTGGGGCCACAGAAGTTTTTCATCTTCCAGGTTGGAATCTCCTTACTAATGGGTTGGATGGCATATAAATGTCACGGTGGGCCCTAGTAAGGTTTCACCACGGGCATTTTTTGTCCCTTCCCACTGTTTCACGTGGTGTGGGCCACTTGTGTTTTTAATGTCCCTCATTTTTCCGGCTCTCTTAAAATAATCTCATCAGACAGATGGACGGAATACATACAACAGAAGTATCACGGTGGCTCCATAGCTCAAGGTTACAGGCAGGTCGCGTCCCATGCGCTCGTCCTATTCTACTTTTTAAATTACTACAAGTCAAGTGCAGGACGGCCAAACCCCCGATACGTGCCGTTCTACGAGAAATTTCCAACTGTACGACCACTATATGGCCCATTCCCGAGACGAAGCCCACCCCTTTTTACTTTCCAATAATACTCTCCGGGTCTACGGACGCCTTGCAAAAGGTCAAAAATGCCCCTGCTCTTTCCTTCAAGCGTTGACGCTCCTCAAACTCCCAGTTGTACGAACGGTTCAAAGGAGATCAACGTTACATGGCCCATCAGTTACGTATTTATTATATCCACAACGTTCATCCATATTTTGAGATCATTTCGGAGCATTATCCAAAAAAAAAAAAAGCATATCCAAAAATCAAGTGGACCACACCACAAAGAGCGGTAGAAAATTGATTTTCGCTGTTGAAACTTTTGTAGGGCCCACCATAACATTTATTTTCTATCCAATCTATTCATGACGTCACAAAGACCTGGATGAGTAGGAAAAATAAATTTTGTAATGATCCAAAACTTCCATGAGCCCTTAAAGGGTTTCAACGGTGGACGTTTAAAGTAGAATAGCGATGTCAATTGCTACGGTCAGACCTATGGCTACGAATTATAACTGTAGCCATATATACAAAAATCCATAGCAATAGAGTCCATCCGGGGTGGGCGCGCCGAACTATCGGCACCCCGCGCCACTTGCTGGCCCGTCCAACGCGGCCATGCCGATTTGGCAGGGCCACGCCCACAGGGTGGTCCCTATTGCTACGGATAATAACCGTAACTAAAATCCGTAGCAATAGGTTCTTTGTTTTTTTGGATTTTTTTGTATTTTTTTTTAAAAAAAAATTTTTATTGGGAGAACTTTTTATCCCTTGCATTTTTCTCAAATACATAATTATGTAAATATGTATATATAAGTACATAAAAATATTTTTATATCTCTTAATTCATTTCTTTGTCTATTTATTTAGCAAGCATATCTCCTAAACTAGAATGAGCTACATAACGTACCATATATGATTTTGGGGTAGGAGAAGCTAATTTAGCCAACTAACATAGTAATTTTTGTAGATTCCATCGGATCGATGGTTAAAAATACACTTCACGGTCAATTCACTTCACTTCACGACCATGTTCACGCACTTTGTGGTCAATTCACTTCACTTCACCATCATTTCCATGCATTTCACGGTCATTCCCAACAATTCCGTGTTGATTCACGGTCAATTCGACGCACTTCACGGTCAATTCACTTCACTTCACGGCCATTTCCACGCACTTCGCGGTCATTTCACTTTACTTCACTGTCATTTCCATGCATTTTACTGTCATTCCTAGCAATTCTATGTTCAATCACGGTCTATTCGACGCACTTCACGGTCAATTCACTTCACTTCACGGCCATTTCCACGCACTTCGCAGTCAATTCACTTCACTTCACCGTCAGTTTCATGCATTTCACGATCATTCCTAGCGATTTCATGTTCATTCATGGTCAATTCGACGCACTTCACAGTCAATTCACTTCACTTTACAGCCATTTCCACGCACTTCGCGGTCATTTCACTTCACTTCACCGTCATTTCAATGCATTTCACGGTCATTCCTAGCAATTCCGTGTTGATTCACGGTCAATTCGACGCACTTCACGGTCAATTCACTTCACTTCACGGCCATTTCCATGCACTTCGCAGTCATTTCACTTCAGTTCACCGTTATTTCCATGCATTTCATGGTCATTCCTCGCGATTCCGTGTTCATTCACGGTCAATTCGATGCACTTAACGGTCAATTCACTTCACTTCACGGCCATTTCCATGCACTTCGTGGTCATTTCACTTCACTTCACCATCATTTCCATGCATTTCACGGTCATTCCTAGCGATTCCGTGTTCATTCACGGTCAATTCGACGCACTTCACGGTCAATTCACTTCACTTTACGGCCATTTCCATGCACTTTGTGGTCATTTCACTTCACTTCACCGTCATTTCCATGTATTTCATGGTCATTCCTAGATATTTTATGTTCCTCCATGGTCAATTCGACGCACTTCACGGTCAATTCACTTCACTTCACGGCCATTTTCACACACTTCGCGGTCATTTCACTTCACTTCACCATCATTTCCATGTATTTCATGGTCATTCCTAGCTATTTTGTGTTCATCCGCGGTCAATTCGACGCACTTCACGGTCAATTCACTTCACTTCACGGCCATTTCCACGCACTTCGCGGTCATTTCACTTCACTTCAACATCATTTCTATGCATTTCACGGTCATTCCTAGTGATTTCGTGTTCATTCATGGTCAATTCGACGCACTTCACGGTCAATTCACTTCACTTCACGCCCATTTGCATGCACTTCGCGGTCATTTCACTTCACTTCACAGTCATTTCCATGCATTTCACGGTCATTCCTAGGGATTTCATGTTCATTCACGGTCAATTCGACGCACTTCAAGGTCAATTCACTTCACTTCACGGCCATTTCCACGCACTTCGCAGTCAATTCACTTCACTTCACCGTCATTTTCATGCATTTCACGATCATTCCTAGCAATTTCGTGTTCATTCACGGTCAATTCGACGCACTTCACGGTCAATTCACTTCACTTCACGACCATTTCCACGCACTTCGCGGTCATTTCACTTCACTTCACCGTCATTTCCACGCATTTCGCAGTCATTTCACTTCACTTCACCGTCATTTCCATGCATTACACGGTCATTCCGGCGATTCCATGTTCATTCACGATCAATTTCCAAGCTATTGTACCATCGCCTGTAGGTGATCAGTTCACAGTTGAAAAGAGAAATTTCCAACTATACGACCACTATATGGCCTATTCCTTGATTCACGGTCATTTCGAGGCATTTCACGGTCAAACTCCTTCACTTCACGGTCATTTGCATGCATTTCACGGCCATTTCGCTTCAATTCATCATCACTTCCATGCATTTCACGGTCATCCGAAACAATTCCATGTTAATTCACAGTCATTTCGAGGCATTTCACGGTCAAACTCCTTCACTTCATGGTCATTTGCATGCATTTCAGGGTCATTTTGCTTCAATTCATCATCACTTCCATGCATTTCACGGTCATCCGAAACAGTTCCGTGTTGATTCACGGTCATTTCGAGGCATTTCACGGTTAAACTCCTTCACTTCACGGTCATTTGCATGCATTTCACGGTCATTTTGCTTCAATTCATCATCACTTCCATGCATTTCGCGGTCATCCGAAACAATTCCGTGTTGATTCACGGTCATTTCGAGGCATTTCACAGTCAAACTCCTTCACTTCACCGTCATTTCCATGCATTTCACGGTCATTTCGCTTCAATTCATCATCACTTCCATGCATTTCACGGTCATCTGAAACACTTCCGTGTTGATTCACGGTCATTTTGAGGCATTTTAAGGTCAAACTCCTTCACTTCATGGTCATTTGCATGCATTTCAGGGTCATTTCGCTTCAATTCATCATCACTTCCATGCATTTCACAATCATCCGAAACAGTTCTGTGTTGATTCACGGTCATTTCGAGGTATTTCACGGTCAAACTCCTTCACTTCACGGTCATTTGCATGCATTTCACGGTCATTTCGCTTCAATTCATCATCACTTCCATGCATTTCACGGTCATCCGAAACAATTCCGTGTTGATTCACGGTCATTTCGAGGCATTTCACAGTCAAACTCCTTCACTTCACGGTCATTTACATGCATTTTAGGGTCATTTCGCTTCAATTCATTATCACTTCCATACATTTTACGGTCATCCGAAACAGTTCCGTGTTGATTCACGGTCATTTCGAGGCATTTCACGGTCAAACTCCTTCACTTCACCGTCATTTCCATGCATTTCACGGTCATTCCTAGCGATTCTGTGTTCATTCACAGTTAATTCACTTCACTTCACTTCACGGCCATTTCCACGCACTTCGCGGTCATTTCACTTCACTTCATCGTCATTTCCACGCATTTCGCGGTCATTTCACTTTACTTCACCGTCATTTCCATGCATTTCACGGTCATTCCCAACGATTCTGTGTTCATTCACGATCATTTTGACGCACTTCATGGTTTTGGTTTAGGTTATAGGTTTTGGGATTTAAGAATGGGTTTGGGTTTAGGTTATAGGTTTTGGTTTTGGTTTAGGTTATATGTTATAGGTTTAGGTTAAGGTTTTGGTTTAGGTTTAGGTTATAGGTTTTAGGATTTAAGAATGGGTTCGGGTTTAGGTTATAGGTTTTGGTTTTAAGAATGGGTTCGGGTTTAGGCTATAGGTTTTGGTTTTAGTTTATGTTATAGGTTTTGGGATTTGAGAATGGGTTCGGGTTTAGGTTATAGGTTTTGGGATTTGAGAATGGGTTCGGGTTTAGGTTATAGGTTTTTATTTTGGTTTAGGTTATAGGTTTTGGTTTAGGTTATAGGTTTAGGTTTTGGTTTAGGTTTTGGATTTATAGGTTTTGGTCTTAAATCCCAAAACCTATAACTTAAACTTAAACCTAAACCAAAACTCGAACCTATTCTCAAATCTCAAAACCTATAACTTAAACCTATAACCTAAACCCGAACCCATTCTCAAATCCCAAAACCTCTAACCTAAACCTAAACCTTAACCTAAACCAAAACCTATAACCTAAACCAAAACCAAAACCTATAACCTAAACCAAAACCAAAACCTATAACCTAACCCGAACCCATTCTCAAATCCCAAAACCTATAACCTAAACTTAAACCAAAACCTTAACCTAAACCTATAACCTATAACCTAAACCAAAACCTATAACCAAAACCTTTAACCTAAACCATAACCCATTCTTAAATCCGAAAACCTATAACCTAAACCAAAACCAAAACCAAAACTTATAACCTAAACCCGAACCCATTATCAAATCTTAAAACCTATAACCTAAAGTAAAACCAAAACCTATAACCTAAACCCGAACCCATTCTCAAATCCCAAAACCTCTAACCTTAACCTAAACCTAAACCAAAACCTATAATCCAACCCGAACCCATTCTCAAATCTCAAAACCTATAACCTAAACCTAAACCAAAACCTTAACCTAAACCTATAACCTATAACCAAAACCAAAACCAAAACCTTTAACCTAAACCCGAACCCATTCTCAAATCCCAAAACCTTAACTTAATAACCAAAACCAAAACCTATAACCTAAACCCGAACCCATTTCCAAATCCCAAAAGCTATAACCAAAACCAAAACCTATAACCTAAACCAAAACCAAAACCTATAGCCTAAGCCCGAACCCATTCTCAAATCCCAAAACCTATAACCTAAACCAAAACCTATAACCTAAACTAAAACCAAAACCTATAGCCTAAACCCGAACCCATTCTCAAATCCAAAAACCTATAACCTAAACCAAAACCTTAACCTAAACCGTTAACCTATAACCTAAACCGAAACCAAAACTTATAACCTAAACCCGAACTCATTCTCAAATCCCAAAACCTAAACCTAAACCTTAACCTAAACCTATAACCTATAACCTAAACCAAAACCTATAACCTTTGGGATTTGAAAATAGGTTTAGGTTATAGGTTATACGTTAAGGTTAAGGTGTAGGTTAAGGTCATTTGCTATAGGTTATAGGTTTACGTTAAGGTTTAGGTTTAGGTTTAAGTTATAGATTTTGGGATTTGAGAATAGGTTTAGGTTATAAGTATAGGTTTAGGTTAGGGTATAGGTTAATGTTTAGGGAAATGACTATGAATCAACACGAAATTGCCAGGAATGATCGTGAAATGCATGGAAATGACCGTGAAGTGAAGCGATTGGACCGCGAAATGCATGAAAATGACCATGAAATGCATGCGAATGACCGTGAAGTGAAGGAGTTTGACCGTGAAATGCCTCGAAATGACCGTGAATCAACATGGAATTGTTTCGGATGATGGTGAAATGCGTGGAAGTGATCATGAATTGAAGCGAAATGACCGTGAAATGCATGCAAATGACTGTGAATTGAAGGAGTTTGACCATGAAATGCCTCGAAATGACCGTGAATCAACACGAAATTTTTTCGGATGATCGTGAAATGCATGGAAGTGAAGATGAATTGAAGCAAAATGACCATGAAATGCATGAAAATGACCGTGAAGTGAAGGAGTTTGACCGTGAAATGCCTCAAAATGACCGTGAATCAACACGGAACTATTTCGGATGACTGTGAAATGCATGGAAGTGAAATGAATTGAAGCGAAACGACCCTGAAATGCATGCAAATGACCGTGAAGTGAAGGAGTTTGACCGTGAAATGCCTCGAAATGACCGTGAATCAACATGGAATTGTTTCGGATGACCGTGAAATGCATGGAAGTGATGATGAATTGAAGTGAAATGACCATGAAATGCATGTAAATGAAATGAACGAAATTGACCGTTAAGTGAATGAAATGGATTTTTGATCATCGAGCTGATGAAATCTTGAAAAATAACCAAGTTGGTTGGTTAAAGTAGCTTCTCCTACCCCAAAATCATATAGGGTACATCAAGTAACTAATTTTAGTTTAGAAGATATTCTTGTTAAATGAATAAAGAAAGAAATGGAAAAAAAGAGAAATTTTTTTTTACCCGAACCTATTCTCAAATCCCAAAACCTATAACCTAAACCGAAACCTATAACCTAAACTGAAACCAAAACCTATAGCCTAAACCCGAACCCATTCTCAAATCCCAAAACTTATAACCTAAACCAAAACCAAAACCAAAACCTATAACTTAAACCCGAACCCATTCTCAAATCCCAAAACCCTAAACCTAAACCTTAACCTAAACCTATAACCTATAACTTAAACCAAAACCTATAACCTAAATCCGAACCCATTCTCAAATCCCAAAACCTATAACCTAAACTAAATCCAAAACCTATAGCCTAAACCCGAACCCATTCTCAAATCCCAAAACCTATAACCTAAACTAAAACCAAAACCTATAGCCTAAACCCGAACCCATTCTCAAATCCCAAAACCTATAACCTAAACTAAAACCAAAGCCTATAGCCTAAACCCAAACCCATTCTCAAAATTAAAACTTGTAACCTAAACCCGAACCTATTCTCAAATCCCAAAACCTATAACCTAAACTAAAACCAAAACCTATAGCCTAAACCCGAACCCATTTTCAAAACCAAAACCTATAACCTAAACCTGAACCTATTCTCAAATCCCAAAACCTATAACCTAAACCAAAACCTATAACCTAAACTTAAACCTTAACCTAAACTAAAACCTTTAACCTAGACCAGAACCAAAACCTATAACCTAAACCCGAACCCATTCTCAAATCCCAAAACCTATAACCTAGACCTAAACCAAAACCTTAACCTAAAACTATAACCTATAACCTAAACCAATACCTATAACCTAAACTTAAACCTTAACCTAAACCAAAACCTTTAACCCCCGAACCCATTCTCAAATCCCAAAACCTATAACCTAAACTAAAACCAAAACCTATAGCCTAAACCTGAACCCATTCTCAAAACCAAAACCTATAACCTAAACCCGAACCCATTCTCAAAACCAATGACCGTGAAGTGAAGGAGTTTGATTGTGAAATGCCTCAAAATGACCGTGAATCAACATAGAATTGTTTCGAACGACCGTGAAATGCACGAGAATGATCATGGTTTGAAGCGAATTGACCACGAAATGCATGCAAATGACCGTGAAGTGAAGGAGTTTGACTGTGAAATGCCTCGAAATAACCGTGAATCAAAATAGAATTGTTTCGGACGACCGTGAAATGCATGGGAATGATCATGGTTTGAAGCGAATTGATCGCGAAATGCATGCAAATGACTGTGAAGTGAAGGAGTTTGACTGTGAAATGCCTCGAAATGACCGTGAATCAACACGGAATTGTTTCGGATGGCCGTGAAATGCATGGGAATGATCATGGTTTGAAGCGAATTGACCGCAAAATGCATGCAAATGACTGTAAAGTGAAGGAGTTTGACTGTGAAATGCATCGAAATGACCGTGAATCAACACGGAATTGTTTCGGACGACCGTGAAATGCATGGGAATGATCATGGTTTGAAGCGAATTGACCGCGAAATGCATGCAAATGACCGCGAGGTGAAGGAGTTTGACTGTGAAATGCCTCGAAATGACCGTGAATCAACACGGAATTGTTTCGGACGATGGTGAAATGCATGAGAATGTTCATGGTTTGAAGCGAATTGACCGCGAAATGCATGCAAATGACCGTGAAGTGAAGGAGTTTGACTGTGAAATGCCTCAAAATGATCGTGAATCAACACAGAATTGTTTCGGACGACCGTGAAATGCATGGGAATGATCATGGTTTGAAGTGAATTGACCGCGAAATGCATGTAAATGACCGTGAAGTGAAGGAGTTTGACTGTGAAATGCCTCAAAATGACCGTGAATCAACACGAAATTGTTTCGGACGATCGTGAAGTGCATGGGAATGATCATGGTCTGAAGCGAATTGACCGCGAAATGCTTGCAAATGACCGTGAAGTGAACGGAATTGACCGCGAAATGCCTCGAAATGACCGTGAATCAATACAAAAATGTTTCGGATGACCGTGAAATGCATGGAAGTGATCATGAATTGAAGCGAAATGATCGTGAAATGCATATAAATGAAATGAACAAAATTGACCGCTAAGTGAATGAAATGGATTTTCGAACATCGAGCTGATGAAATCTTGAAAAATAACCAGATTGGTTGCTTAAAGTAGCTTCTCCTACCCCAAAATCATATAGGGTACATCAAGTAACTAATTTTAGTTTAGAAGATATTCTTGTTAAATGAATAAAGAAAGAAATGGAAAAAAAGAGAAAAAAAATTTATATGCTTATATATATATATATTTATATAAATATGTGTTAGAGAAAATTATAGGTAGGAAAAAGCTCTCCATGTAAAAAAAAAAAAAAAAAAAAAAAAACTACATATAAAAACAAAAAATCTATTGCTACAGATTTTAGCTACGGTTAATATTCGTAGTCATAGGGAGCACCCTCTGGGCGTGGCTCCGCCAGATTAGCGTGGCCGCGCCGGACAGGCCAGCAAGTGGCGCGGGGGGCGCCAGTTCGGCGCGCCCCACCCCGAGTGAGCTCTTTTGCTACGGATTATGGTATTTATGGCTACGGTTATAATTCGTAGCCATATGTCAAACCGTAGCAAATGTCGTTATCATTTTGATTTTAACGTCTACCGTTGAAACCCTTTCAAGGGTCACGGAAGTTTTGGATCGTCACGAAATTTGTTTTTCCTATTCATCAGGTCTTTGTGACCTCATCAATATATTGGATGGGAAATAAATGTTATGGTGGGCCCTACAAAAGTTTCAACAGTGAAAATCAATTTTCTGCTGCTCTTTGTGGTGTGGTCTAGTTGATCTTTGGATATGATTTTTTTTTTGTGATAATGCTCTGAGATGATCTCGAAATATGGATGAACGTTGTGGATAGAATAAATACATAACTGTGGGGCCCATGTAACGTTGATCTCTTTTGAACCGTTCGTAAACTCGGAATTCGATGAGCGTCAGCGCTCGTCTTCCGAGCAGCGCCCGATCCGCTTGAAGGAAAAAGCAGGGGCATTTTCGACCTTTGGGAAGGCGTCCGTACACCTGGGGAGTATTTGTGGAAAGTAAAAAGGGGCGGGCTTCGTCTCGGAAATGGGCCATATACTGGTCGTACAGTTGGAAATTTCTCGCCGTTCTACCTTGAGAAAACATCAATACTCTGGCAGTGCGTGTGGATGATACTCTGGCAGATGGAAATTAATTAGAAATTGCATAGTTAGAATACAACTAATTCAAATTAAATTGTCTAAATTTTGGGTACAGTTTAAATGTATCAGGATCCAAATTTTATTTCGTTATCTGGCTATTGGATTAGCGGACATTTATTAGGCCATTGAAGATGAAGTATTTCCAACGGTCCACAACAAAAGAGTGCCCACCAATCAGAGGTTAGGATTTTTCAACCAATCAGATTTTGGAACCGTAACTTTACTGCGGTGATTTCCACAATGGAGGCGGTTCATATATAGTTAATGTATACAATTTTTGCATACCTGCTTATCAAGCGGCATACACAGGCCAGAGTATTAGATGTCACACCTACTACACTAGGAGACCCACCAAACACATTAGCCATGACCTATGTCATTGTAATACAATCTTATATCTAGGCCTGTATTTAGGTTCAGATCTTTCATGGGTTTCTTGAATCTAGCCAAAACATTATAGCCAGACCATTATGAGCCCACTCAATGGAATTGAATAAAAAGGGTACATGCCATTTTAATAAGGCTCAGAAAATTGTGACAACTCACGTGTAAATCCAATGGTTAAGATCCTCCAATCATAGCAATCCTAAGCCTGTGTTCCATTTTCTATGTGGCCCACTGTTTATATGGTTCAAGTGACCCATATGGGCTGGGCCCTAGACAGTCCAATGTTATAACCAAACCAGTTAATGACTTTACAGGGGTAGTACTTTGATGGTTAAAAAATCCATTTCCTTTCCACCTCAGTCCATTTCCTTTTCACCTGAGAGAGGGCTGAATTTGGCAGTTTGAAGGATGATACATACATGCTACTTATGGATCACTTCGAAATGCATACGTGGAAAACAATCAAGAGACAGTGCTGAGTAGTCTGCCCAAGGGGATTAGCCAGACCTGGCTTGGACCTACTAGCATAGCCCATGTGGCGTAGGGAGGGACGTGATGGCGTTGATCGCCGCCTTCTTCATGGGATAACTATTGCAAATCCACTGAGCTCCTTGGACTTTTTAACAGAGCTTCCTCATATCCACGTGCCATGAAAAGAGGAATAATTTCTAACAATTTTGAAATAACTTGATTGATGATTAAAAAAGAATGAAGTTATAAGTCTTTAAATAAAGAATTCAAACCTTGGACGGTGTTTTAGACTTAGACGCCAACTCCAACACCTTAAAAACATGATATTATAGACAACCTTTATTTGTACTAGACTTCATGGTTTTCGGCCAAAAATAGTAAGTGTCCAATTTGGCCCTATTACGTTATTCTCCTAACTTTTCAAAGTCATTTTCATGTTAGGCGCAACTTCTACAACTCAAAAGGATCAAAAGTTATACTTGAATTAAAAGCTATTATTTATAGTAAAAATGAAACCAAACGGAACTTTTGACAGTTGGTCTGATGGAATCTCACAAATCTGGTGTGGGAAAACTGGCAAAGCTGGGTTGGTTGGCTTATGTATGTCCTCCTACCCCAAAATCATATAATATGTCAAAACATTCATCGAGATTTGTGACATATGATTGATTTAAAATTCTGACGGTTCAGATCATTTCCACCTTCGAACAGGCCTTCTCTGGTCCATCTTTACCATGAACATGTCTACAACCCACTCTACATCACTATGGGCTAGGCTTGGGCCTACCACGGAGGGCCAATCAATTGTCATGTTGGGCTTCATCTTAAGTCATTTTAGGCCAGCCTAGGCCAGTCCAACCTAAGTTTACATGTTATATCTTAGAAATATGCCATCTTCGGTCATGATACACATCCATCTCAAATATAGGCTATTAATTTCATTCTTCTACAACGATATTTCTTTGTGCATGTCTGGCTCACTTGATCAATAGATATACTAAGAACATTCAAGAGAAATAAGTAGGGTTGTACATGAACCGAGTTAGCTTGGTTAGCTTGCTTGACTCGACTTGAAAAAACTTGATTCAACTCGATTTGAAACTAAGTTCGAGCTGAGTCGAGCTGATTTTTCTAGCTCAAAAAAATTTCGAACTGAGTTTGAGTATGCCCGAGCTCGGCTTGAATCGGATCAAACTCCAACTCGAATCGAACTCGGATCGAACTAGTTCAGTGACTTGGTTACTTTGATATTAATGTTGCTCACCAAGTGTTTGATGAAATGACTCCATGAAATGTCGGCCGGTGGTAAGGAAGCTATGTATATGAAACAAATACCTTTTTTTTTTTTTTATTTTGATGTTGCCTACAAGGTATTTGATGAAATACTTGTAAAACTCCTATTGTTGTTTTACATACAGTGAGAATTTGAAAGTTCAGTACATGTGTTTGTGAAAATACTGCGTAGGTGAACTGGGCTCGAACTAGCCCGAGTTGCTGACTGAACCGAGCCGAGCTGGCCAGTCAGGCTCAAGGACCGAGCCAAGCTGAGTTCGAGTTGGGGTCATCTATTGGGCAAGCTGAGTCAAGCTATGCCAAGCTCGACTCGGTTCCAATCATGTACACCTCTAGAAATAAGGCCTTACAGAGTTTTTAAGGGATGTCGAGGATGGCACAACCATTTTCACATCACAACCATTATCTTCTGGTCAGGCTTGGGCATGCTATTCTATGGCATGTTGAGGTTGGGGTAGGCATGGGTCTTGGGTCTTAAGTGTTAGGATAAGCCTAGCCAAACCTAACCTGTTGCCTTCCCTATAAATAATAATTCAAATGAACTGTGGAGACACGTGGATCCCAGTTTCGATGTACAATGACCCAAAAAGTTACAAATATTTTATTGGACAACTTTCCAGTAGGTCAGTTTAGGTCCTTCTGACCCATCTGATTTTGGGATAGGCACAGAATTTGGTCGGTTTAATTAGGCTTAATGTATGCCTCGTGTGCAAGTTTGAGTGCTGCGCATCAAGCGGCGCCATAGGCAGCCAGGGTTTCAAATATATCACTTTCAGTGGACTTGAAGGCATGGTACGGTCTCGCTATTGACAATGATGAGCTAGCAAATGAGTGTTGTGTTCGTCGAAGAAAGCCGCCCCAGTTTTGTCCCATTGACGCTTCTTATCTTGGCCAAATAAGAATGTGCTTCTTTTTTCGTCTTTTTTCTTTTCCATTCACAGCTATCGTCAGATTTAATGGGTGACAGTGATGAACTGATGCAAGGATGGGTGTGATGAGGTTAAACACAATCTTGCTTGAATGATAAGTAACTTAGTTCCACTAAAAAAATGAAGAATGATAAGTACCTTAAATTCACTTAAAAAATGAAAAAAATGAGAATTTTATTAAAAACTATTAAAATAAGCGAGTTTGTATCCACTAATAATCCCAAAACAAATTCAAAGAGATAATTAAAAGAGACAAACAAATAAGGAAATAAAAATTGAAAAACACGCAAATTTTTACATTTTGTTGTTCGATCGATCAATCAGAAGGGTGCAAAAACCTCAAGAGACTAAAATCCATAAAATCGAATTTGTTCTGATCGATCAGCCCCATCGACGATCAATCAATCGAATTGAGAAAAAAAGTGTCTAACAAGTTTTTCATCGAAAATTGAATTTCCATCGGTCAATCAATCCTACCAACCGATCAATCGATCTTATTGACTGATTGATCGATCCTACTGACAGATCGATCGATTAACTCGATTGGTTTGCTCGATCAATCGAACTATGCTAAAATTTGTTTTATTTCTTCTTGGACTTCTTCAGGTCCATTCATAATAGGCACATGCTTGCCTCACATCCTACATCAGATCCCCTCCACATAAATAAATAAATAAAAACTCGTCTTCGAGTTATCCTACGATTCTAGTTCATTATACTTGTACTGGTCTATCGCGTTGAATGTGCTTAAGATCCCCATGTTGTTGGGAAGATCAATTACATAAGCGTTGTCATTGACTTTGCAATGTATAGATGCCAGTTGGATTTTCTTATTCTTAAGCTTGTTGTACCTCTTGGTTGGAAATCTCTCCTTGCATAGGGGAACAATTATGTCATCGCCCACATTGAACACCTTTAGAAGCTAGTGTACATCGTCCCTTTCCTTGTAGCTGTTGTTGGATGCTCTCAACTAGACCTGAATATCAGCTTATGCACTTATGATTTGGTCCACCATATGCTATGAAACAATGCTCACACCGGTAGCTTGGGGAATGGAACCAAATCAAGAGTATGTTTAGACACTTGTTCATACACAACTTCAAATAGGATTTGCCAATGGAATGGTTCTACATATTGTTAAACGTAAATTCTACTTAAGTAAAAGCAAAATCCCACGGTTTGGTTTTATCACCCAAGATGCATCGTATAAGGTTCGCAAGTATACTATTCACTACCTTGGTTTTCTCATCTGTTTGCGGATAATATGCACTATTGAATTATAGCTTGATGTCAAATCACCTCTATAAAGTCCTCCAAAAGTGATCGAGGAACTTAGTGTCATGATCTGAGGTGATAGATTTTGGAACTCCATGTAGTTGAATAATCTCTCGAAAGAACAAATTTGCAACATGAGTAGTGTTGACAGTCTACTTGCATAGTATAAAATGAGCCATCTTAGAGAATTTGTCCACCATGACAAACATTGAGTCCATTCCATGCTGGGTCCGTGGGAGACCTAACACAAAGTTCATAAACAAATCCTCCCAAGGGTCGTCAGGGATAGGCAATGAAGTGTATAGACCCATATTTTGTGATCGCTCCTTGGATGCCCTGACACAAATGACATCGTTGCACTACCTTTCCTACATCCCATTTCACCTATGGAATTAGTAATATTCCTTCAAGAGAGCTATTGTCTTGTCTCGCCTTAGGTGACCATTGAGGCCATCTCCATGTAGCTCTTAGATGATGTAGTCTCATAATAAACTTTGCGGAATGCACCATAAGTGTTGTTTGTCATTTTATGCAAGCTCATCGTGAACAATATTTTGAAGCCATCATTACATACTCTGCAATGGCAAGGTTTCTTCGAAAAAAAAAAGAAAAGGTATGTTATATGTTGATCACAAACCTGTTAATATTCAAGCATATTATGATGACCCCACCCCCTTGTAATGATCCTTAATTTTGAAACATATAAAGCCCAGATTTTGTGATCGCTCCTTGAATGCCCTGACACATATGACATCGTTGCACTACTTTTCCTACATCCCATTTCACCTATGGAATTAGTAATATTCCTCCAAGAGAACTATTGTCTTGTCTTGCCTTAGGTGACCATTGAGACCATCTCCATGTAGCTCTTAGATGATATAGTCTCATAATGAACTTTGTGGAATGCACCATAAGTGTTATTAGTCATTTTATGCAAGCTCATCGTGAACAATATTTTGAAGCCATCATTACATACTCCGCTATGTCAAGGTTTCTTCGGAAAAAAAAAGAAAAAGGTATGTTATATGTTGATCACAAACCTATTAATATTCAAGCATATTATGATGACCCCACCCCCTTGTAGCGATCCTTAATTTTGAAACATATAAAGCTCAGATTAATTAGGATTAAGAATTTAATTTTGTGATCAATAATAAAAATAAAACACTTGGCACATTGGTAAAGGTACTCACAGTAGAGGTAAGGTTAAAGGATTGATTCTTATCATCATGATATATACTTTTTTGTTCTAATCAATTTTTTATTTATATTTTTCAGTAGTTTTAATTAAAAAACCCTGAATCTACATCATAAATGGGGTAGATTGGGCTTACATCCATCATTTCTATTCATGGGAAGATTTGAACAAAGAGAAAGGCTTCTTGCGAGATCTCTTGTCGTAGAGATCGACTTTGGACCATCTAGTCATGCCAGTATAGATCAATATGGATCGTAGGTTCCCTAAGACCAAAGCATACCATGGCCTCGAATTCTAGAGTGATTTGACCCTCGCCAGATTATTTACAACAATCTATGTATAGTATCAATAATAAACCATGTCCTGATCGATTATAGATGTCGGATAGTTTAAATCCGAGTAATACTATGTGATTTTTTTTTTCAAATTTGATGAGGGGGAAATCATTGGATGGTTTGTACCTAACCTATGCATCCATAAAACTTAAGGAAATAAAGAAAAACCCTAAAAGCTTCAAAATTGATTTATGTAGCAGAACTCGTTCAGCTTTGATCAATCGATTGAACATGCCAAATTTTCTCCAACAACGTAAAGATAAAATTCAAAAATTGGTTCAATTGATCAATAATTGGTCTCAATTGATCGAGGGATTCCTCGAGTGGTCTCGATTGATCGAAGGCATCGACGAAGATAGTGAAAATAGTCGAGCGACCAAATTGAGTTAATATTGTTTTTTCTCGATTGATCGATGAGTGGTTTTGATCTTTAAAAAATGGCAAAAAGTGTCTAGTGACTTAATCTGTAAAATTTCATTTTCATCAATTTATGTTTGATCGATTGAAGAGATCGGTCGAGGGCCTTTGAGTTCTCACGGTTGATCGAATGGATCTGTATGGAATAATTGCATTGAATTAATGATTTATTCAAACTATATTAATAGGGACTTTAGATCCAAACCCATACGCCTATTTGGAGGACTTAGCTTTATCAAGAACAAGTGAGTGAATCCCAACATGTCTCATATTTGTACAATTAAGATAAATAGATTGATTGTTATTGTTGATATGTAGTTGTGATGCCATGTTGAATGTATTTGATAATGAATGATGATGATCTACTACTTATTGTGAATTGAATTTGTGGACATGTAAATCACAACAATCATGAATTCATTATTTCCTCTCTTACGGAGAGACGTATACAACAATTATGTATGTCAATGCATTATGCATTATGCATTGGGCATACATTACATACATTCATAGTTCTCTTGTGTTGATTCCTAGAGGCCCACTCTAGATGATTGTATGCATATCTTGTGCCTGGGTTCCTCAGGGATTCCCTGAATTATCTCTTAGTAGATTCAATACCAGATGCCCACGATTAGCGGAAGTCTACTCAAGAATGAGATGCGGGCCTTGCCCATGTCTACCTATGGTAGAAGCCTACCAGGTGAAGATGTGGGTTAACAGATATATCCTACTTGACATTCATTTTATGACATCTTTGCATATGTACTCATACATGTATACATGTAATTGAATGATGCTTGTGCTAACTTACTTATGCAGTGTATGAACTATGATAGGTTCACTCACTAGGCTGGCCTACTAACGTTGTAGAATGACAAACATACAGAGAAAATTGAGATAGGAAATCTTAATCAAGTGATAGAGAATGAGGACCAGATGGTGGATGACACCTAGGATTAATGGTTGCATCTAGCGGAAGATGAACTAGCCGTGGTGATTTAATTGATTGTTTATGTGATTTACTATTTAGGAGATTTGGTTTCTTCATTATAGTAATTGATAATTAGGCTTGATTCAATATCATTTATGAACATATTATGTTAAACGATAATTGATATTATGATTGAATAAAGTCCTAAATAGGTGGACTTAGTTAATTATTGAATAAAGTGGTTTAAATGGAATAGTGGTAGTGATAAAATGTGTTAGAAGGTATGACATGTGTGGATGTTTGAATGTAAATTATGTATAAATGTAAAAGAAATTATAGTACACCTCCAAGCAACTGTATGATGAGTTAGTTTATTTAAACTAGGTGTACGAGTCATGGCATCTAGTCTAAGAGGTTGTTTGGATGCCAGTAATTTTTTTAGTTGTAAACACACTACACTTAAAAAGAGTTTCAGGTGTAATTGATTTACAAGCTATTTCATTTGCCTTTTAAGTGGTAATCTGTTTACAGGTAAATAGATTGTGTGTGTGGCTAGCCTATAAAATGTTTGCAGTGAATAAAGTGTGTATTGATACCATAGAGCTTGGGTGGTGAACCTTCCAAAATCTGCAGATCATGTAAGACAGACTTGATTTTTAGGGCCCTAAGAGAGCATTAAAGCATGCACACACTAAAAAAATTGGATGTCTTCCACCTATCATAGTGGGCCCTTGACACAGGGAGGGACATGATGAGGTTAATCGCCGTCTTCCTCAATTGATAACTACCTTGAATCTATAAGAAAAAATCTTGAATCCATTAGAAAAAGAAGAAAACTTCTAAGGAAATGATTTATTGAATTAATGAATAAAAAAAAATGAGTTTAACGCCCTTTAAATAACCCTAAATAAACCCTAAAAAAATATTCAAGTTCTAATCAAATAAGGCAACAAATTCTAAAAAATATGTAAATTTTCGTGGCCTATCAACCTGTTGTTGACCAGTTAAAGTCAATAGGCCGAAACAACCAAAAAGTCTCCAGAGACTTAAATTAGAAATTACGTGATTTTTGACCTGTCGACAAGATTTATTAATCTATTTAAACTTGCAAAAACCAGACATCAAGCAATTTGGAACAGTATTTTGACTGGTTAAAATTGATAGAAATCATCCAGCAAGCAATCTAGAATTTCAAGCAGAATTTCGATCTATCAACCAATAAAACTATGTTGAGTGTGTTCAATCCTTCTTATATCTTCTTTCCTTCGGTCTACCTTTATCATGAATAAATTTGTAACCCATTCTACATTAGTCCCCTCCACTTCAAAACAACTTATCTTATAATTACTCATTGAATTCAATTCATGATATTCATATAGGTCTTCCATGTTGAATGTGTATGAGATTTCTATGTTTTTAGGAAGATTAACAACATAAGCATTGTCATTGATCTTATGAAAGGATGGGTGCCTGTCCAATCTTGTCAGGCCTGTATCCTAGATTGTATTGTTTCGTATGCTCCCGCGATCCTCCCTGTCGAATTTCGGCAACTCGCGACCTGTAATCGACATTTGTGTGCGACCATGAGTTGCGTGACGTAAATCTGAATCGGTTTGACTCGAAACTTGTACCGCCATAATTGCGTCATCGCCATGATTCCAATGCTGCATCTCATGCGTCAAAGCGACGCTTAGATCAGAAGTTGTGGCCCGCACATTATGGGACCTACCTACCCCTATGACACTATTTCCTAGGTGTTATGTCTTTACACAAGTAATAATGGCTCCTCCTCTTAAGTCAACACCTCCCCTTACCTAGGCATTTATGATGACCTTACATCATTATGACAAGCCATAACTTTTCTCTCCCTTATCTCTCTCCCTCCCTCTTTCTTCCTTATTCTCCAACCATTGTAAGAGTCATGGATGTCCAACCCGTCCTAAAAATCCAACCATCTTTCACCTTAGATCCTCACCAATCCAACCTTTATATCATCATCTCCACCATTGAGGAAGCTTTGCAAGGGCATTAGAGCATAAGGGTAGAAGTTGAAAGGAAAGATCTTGAGGTGAGTCTCTCTCTCTCTCTCTCTCTCTCTCTCTCTCTCTCTCTCTCTCTCTCCTCTTTCGTATTGTGTATCACGCCCCGAACTCGGAAACCGATCTCACAAAATTTCTGATCGCTGAATCCGGCGCCAACAGCCTCCGTAGTACCCCATTCTCGGCTTCCGGCACCCATACACCAGGTTTTGATCCTGGGATGCTACAAGGAGGATTTCTAATCATCAATTTGATTCATAATGAGCATAACCCATTAACAATAACGACAAGAATACCATCACAAAATCCACTCTGATCAAAAACTTTGAGTACAATGCATATGAAGGGAAATACAAGATAGTGCTAATAGCGAAAACTCCAAAGCTCGACTGTACGCTCCTGCTGCTACTATGCTACGGCTGCGTCCTAGCATCACCTGTACGCATCAATCATGCATAAGCTTATAGAAAGCTTAGAGGGCAGTGTAAGAATGTGTACAATATAAGCGTGCTCAGAATGCAAGGTCAGAGTAATGTGGAGTCATGCTGATGGGTATATGAATGTAATCAGCCCTACCAAGGCTACGCGGTATAGGATATGAATGTTATGGGCCATATCAAGGCCATGCGATGCATAATGCAAGTCAAGCATGCCAATCCCCATCCACATATCAATGCAGATCCTCATTAGAGTGTCAAATCAGTGAGGTTCTTAGTCTGGATAATCACCAGGGTTTAGTACACTCCAAATGGCACTGCCGCTCTCCTAGCCGCAAGTCCAAGTGAGCGTAAGAAACCTCAATATCCGCCTGGCCAATAGTTTGTCAATACCTATCCGGCATGTCGATAGCGAATCCATTCACGAGCTGGTTAAACTCAGCCTAGTAATGCCCCCTGTGCTCGAGTGGGTAAGGTCACACCCCTTTCCAACTGACCAGGACATAGTGAGAGACGCAGCCTCCTGGTATTTGGCCCTCTTGCCCTCATGAATCCACTTGGTCTCGACGTTGGAGTCATCCTCTGGTACCATCGGGTTTAGGAATTTTTACCCTAGGACATCTATGGCGCCTCGATGTTAGAAACAATATTTTTAGCATTCAATCCAGCCACTCACGATGTGTCTGTGGAGGTTATGGCCCTGTTGTTGCTAGGGTATACAATAATCACAATCACACAAATGCAAGTGCATAAATCATACTATCAATCATGCAACGACCCTGTGCGAATCGCGTGCTCATGCAGGGTAACTTCACCTATTAAGGAACCCATAAATGATCCGCCCGAAGGCACGTGCTATGATCAACCACTCCTCACATCAGCCATACATATGATGCATATGATCATGAATCGTGGATTATACTAAACATGTTATGTGATGATAGGCTGTAACACCCTGAAAATCGGGGGTCGTGTATAAACTCAACTCCCGAGTTTCAGACCGTCACTTATGCAACCAAAATGATTATGATTCAATGTTGTCTGAGTTAAAGCATTCACATGAGTAAAAGTATACCAAAACTGCAATTCATATTCCAGATCCAGTGATAAAAGCAAGCGAAAGACTAAAGAATATATATATCACTGTATGGAAAAACAAAGTAGATCTCGATTGTCACTAAAGTATGAATACATCACTGAGTCTCATATACATGTAAATAAACAAAATAAAGTGTCCAAAAGAGTCCCACTATGAAGTCCCGTAAACCCAGGTCACCTAAGTAAAGCCGTCGTGGTACTGCATGTATGAGAACTCATCCTGGTCCTCATCAAAGTCCGGCTCTACCTCCTGGATCTCAGCATCACCTGCATCTAAAACAGGGTCTGGTGGGTGTTGCAAACACCATCCCGTAACGTGAGAATGAGTGATCAACTCAGTGGAATCATAGATCAAAGATTAGCATGTTCACAAATCAATCATGCGATAATAGTAAAGCAGTAAATCAGACAATCCTAATACTGTTGTTAATGCAATATGATATGACGTGAGGTATGCCCTCACCGACGATCTCCCTCATACAGCACCATCTTACGACCGCGGCATGCAATCGACCCTCAAGTGCTCCACATCTTCCAGGCACATGCAATGGTATGGTGATATGATTTCTGAGTTGTTATTAGTCCATTCAAACAGCAGGATTGGAAAACTAAGGTACTTCCCTTATATCAATCCCAACACAGATCCTGTCTAGGGTCGTCACTCCTAGTAATCTCATACGATGTATATTTTGTAGGTCGCTGCAAGGGCTGCCAGGACTGTTGCACGCACTCGTTGCACCGCTCCCCCATCACCTTATCAATACAGGCCTACTGTACTCTACTGCTACTGAAGGGTCGTCGCCTCCCGTAGACTCAGAATACGCTCGCGGTCACTACAAAGGACTCGTCGCCTGATCAGTGTAGGCCGACAGCAAGAATATAGTGTCCCATACCACCATAATCTGCTCACGAGACTAGGTGCTCACTGGTCACTACGGAGAGGTTTGTGGCCCCAGCATAGGTCGATAGTTCGACCACGGTGTCCCATACCACCATGCCCGGCTCATGAGTCTTCGTGGATCAAGGTACCATGGTTAACAGAGTTTACAATGGTAAGTTCAGTACCCTAGGTTCAAGCAGTTATGACTCATGCAGGGTGAACATATAACGGCCAGTCGGGTTACTTGACAGGCTCGACTAGCACGATCGCATCTCAAGTCGAATGACATAAAGTGCGTAAAACACTTCATGTGGCCTAACCACTGCCGCCAACTCTAAAACACGGCTCACGTTCATCGACGCATCGTTCGTGGCAAAGATAAGCCAACCACGAATTCGCTCGGTTACCAACTGCCTGGACCAGGCATAGTCCCAAACATATGGAATCACATCAGCAAATCATGTGAGAGTATTGGAAATGAAATACAACCATGTGAGCATGTTAACACATGTTATAACATACAACTTAAGCAAATCTTCAAGCACATGCATTCCATACATGTAATGAAATCATGCATTTAGCTAACATATAGGAAATCATTTCCATCAGCATATTAATTGAGAAAACAATCTCAAACTAATTCATAACACCATTTAATTCAATACATACTAATACAAGCATTTATACAAACACTTACACTACACACTTAAGTCTACATATAGTATGTCGACCCGAAGTGCGCATTTAGGTGAATCTCTTCGCCAAACTAATTCTGCACGTATTCCTAACATTCTAATGTGACAATAAACCATGTCAATCACATCAGCAAAATATGAATGAAATCAGTACTTCCTACAAATGAGTAAAATGCCCTAAATCTCATATTCTTCGCCGGTTTACGAAACAGGAAACGGACAGCATGTTGTACATGTCAAACGACGATGCCGTCGATAATCTACTATTAAATGACATTGAAAGCGTTGGAAATAGTCAATCAAAGCGTCTAAAATCTACACCTTATCTCTTATAAACGTGTGAATTCGAATGGAGCGTATACGCTTCGTCTACAGCGAATAAAGAACCTAATTTACGAGTTCTATCAGTTTACATGCTATGGAACGGAAAGAATCCTAAATCAGCAACTTATTAGGATTATTTCTTACCTGAAAACGCGGAGGAATCACCGGCCAGGTGATCGAAGTGTGTTGCTTAGGCACTTGCAACAGGTGGTTCAACGACAGGTAAATTCTCTCCTACTCTCTCTCACAAACTCTCACCTTTTCTCTCTCCCAATCTAGGGTTTTTCTCAAATTCGGATGGGAGAGAGGAGTGAGGGTTTCAACCCCTTTTATAAGCCTAAAAATGCCCGAAATAGGCTCGGGAACAAAGTTCACTTGATGCTTATTCAAAGCGGGGCTATTTCGGTCCAAAAGATCATTTCTGGTGGTCCCCTGGCCAAATGCGGTCGGACTTAAGCTCATGCATACTGGATCTAGCATACATCAAGTTTTCAGTCTGGTAGGGTTCATAGATCGCACGTGGCGGTCCAGTTTCAGTTCAGCGGTCACCGCACGTAGATCAGGCCTGCAAGTCTCATGATATGAAATAGAAATTTTTCCTGATCCGAGGGTGTAATTTGGCTAAATTTTGACGGTCAGAACGCTTAATACTGACGCGTCAAGTCGTGTGCCAGATTTGAATTTCAAATTCCAAATCTGTCCCTATTCGCACTCTCTTCAGTCCAGGCTCAATGAAATAGCGTGTGATTATCGGTTGGACTTGATTTTCGAAATGATTGTCAAGTCCAGCTAGGCGGTTCTAACGGTCTAAGATAGCAGGTATCGGACATTCGACGCGTAGTCTAGATCCAATACAAAGTTTCAAAGTTGTCCAGAGAACAAACCTGCTTAGAGTTTGATCCGAGGTTATAGAGTATTATAGAGTCATTGGTTCTACTCGATTTGGGTCTTGTAGAACGTATTTAAAGTGATCAGGGACTATTTTCCAGTTACTCTAGCGTTGCGCTAGCTAACTTAGTCTTATTTTCTAAAGGAATTAATCCTACGCGATTTCTGGTCGAGTTGGTACTCGAGTCCAAGTATGAATTTTTTCCGGACGTTACATAGGCTCTGTTTAAAACGAAGGTGGGCCTAAACGGCCTGCACTACCAGTATGGGCCTAATAATGGGCCCTAGGGAGAGTGACAATGCAGATATTTAACCAACATTATCTTTACAATGTGGACGTTAAACCATCATTGTTCCCAAGGCATAGCCCGCCATAAAAATCATTACATAAACCATGATAGAATCACACATTACAATGAGCCTTATATATATCCTATTGGGCCTCGACCAAAGGGCTCCAATTACATCAAATGGGTCGTGTCACATGGGCCTCATATATATCAAAGTGGGCCTCAATAACGGGCCACAAATACATCAAATGGGCCTAATCATATGGGCCTTATATATATCAAAGTGGGCCACATCACGATAGAGCACGTCTAGGGACGCTGGACACTCTACATGTGCAGCATGGTGGGTCCCACATGGATGTGGCCCACCTAATTGGATCGATTAGATATTTGTGTTTTCCCCTACATCTGACCCGTGGGTTATGGGATGTTAGGCAGGCCCACTTGACAGATAACATGGATAAAATATATATATACACACACACACACACACACTTCATGGTGGGGTCCATTTGGGTGGGTCACACGGCTAAATCAACTTAAAATGAAAGAGAGAGAGAAAGAGGGAGAGAAGAAGAGATGGGAAAGATCGTGATGAAGAGGAGGGACCCCACCACTATGGGCCCTCCATTTCTTACAATGTGTACTTCAAACGGGTCCTATCACATGTGGTCCCAAAAAAAAGGAATTTTAATGGTGGATCACCCACCTCTAGGCCTCCTTCTTGCTCCCCTAGCCTCCTTAGCTCCTTGTCTTCAAGTTTGATAGAAGTAGATGATGGATGAATGGTTGAGATGTGAGATGAGAGGGTGGACCACACTTGTTGCTTTGTAAGTGTTTGGAAAGACTTAGATGTATGAAATTTTTTGTGGCTTGGTTGAGAGATCTGAGAAATGAGAGAGAGTGTGAGGTGATGGGAATGATATGGATGGGATGATGTAAGGAAGGGGATGGGAGGGTATGGTTTAGTTTGAAATATTTATAAAAGAGGTATGGGTGAGTTTAAAAATTTGTAAAGGGGAATGGTGAGATGGAGAGAGAGAGAGAGAGAGTTGACTTGTGGGGAAAGAGGGATGGGTTGCTTGTACATAGGGCATGGTGTGTACTTGACTTGGATGAAAGATTGATTGATGGGACATATTGTAGAGATTCCCTTAAAATTCGCAATGCGTAGCGTTTCTTCAAAATGAACGCTGACCCACATCTCCTGGCCTAGGCATCGGATTGGTGTGTAGGTCGCGACATTAGAACCGCGACGACGGCGCGGTCTCTATGATACGAGTTTCTGTTTGAGCCGACTTCAGTATGCAGGACCTATCTTAGGATCGCTCGCAAACATCGGATACAGGTCGAGGGTTGCCGAAATTCGACCGGAAGGACCGCGGAAGCCAACAGAAGGGTACAGTCTAGGATATAGGTCTTAATACTCTTCCCTCCAAATAAAAATTCATCCTTGAAATTTACACAATCATTACAAGTAAACATAACTCATAATAGAAGAGAAAGCAAGGAATCATTATATAAAATCGGAGACAGCATACAAGATACATCATACAATCAATCATCAAAAAGATGGGAATAGTACTCTCGAATCTCCATCTCGCGCTCCCAAGATGCCTCATCAATAGAATGGTGACCCCACTGAACCTTCACCAAGGGAATGACCTTGGTCAGGAGGACCAGCTCCTTCCGATCAAGGATACGTACTAGTTGCTCAATGTAAGAAGTGTCATCACGAACCTCCAACGGCTGCCAATCGATAACAGGAACTATGTCTGACCCACACTTCCACAACATAAAGACGTGAAAAAGGTTGTGGACGTCAGACAACTGGGATGTCAAGGCAAGCCGATAGGCCAAGGCGTCAATGCGTCCAGTGATCTCAAAATGTCCTATAAATCTCAGGTTAAGCTTGCCCTTCACTCAAAATTGAACTCGCCCTTCATGGGCTAGACTTTGAGATACACTCTGTCCCTGACTACGAACTTCAAGGGACGACGCCGATGATCAGCAAAACTCTTCTGCCGGCTTTGAGCTGTGCTAATCCTCTGCCTGATGATATCGATAGCCTCTAACGTCTGTTGCATAAGCTCGGGACCTAGGAGATGCCGCTCTCCGACCTTGGTCCAACAACTCGGAGATCTGCATGGTTTGCCATAAAATGCCTCAAAAGGAGTCATGCCAATGGTCGCCTGATAGCTGTTGTTATATATGAACTCAGCCAATCATAGATGCTCATCTCAGCTACCCCTGAAATCTATCGCGTAGGCCGAAGTATATCCTCAAGTATCTGATTGGCCCTCTCGGTCTGGCCATCGGTCTGCGGGTGATACGCGGTACTAAGCTACAAATTAGTGCCCATCGCTCTCTGAAAGCTCCTCCAAAACTGAGATGTGAACCTCTGGTATCGGTCAGAAACAATTGAGACTGGAACACAGTGCAGTATTACAATCTCCTCAATGAATAATCGCACAAGCCGATCTAAAGGCCAAGTCGCACGAATCGTAAAAAAATGTGCCGACTTCATCAGACGATCAATGATGACCCAGATGGCGTCATGACCGCGCTGAGTCTTCGGCAAGCCCATGATAAAATCTATCGACACGTACTCCCACTTCCACATCCGGACGCTCAATGGCTGTAATAGACTAGGGGATCTCTTATGATCGTCCTTGACACGCTGTCATGTGTTACACTCGGCCACAAAACTGGTAATCTGGTGCTTCATCCCCGCCCAAAAATACTGTCTCCTCAAATTGTGATACATCTTCATCGAACCAGGGTGGTTAGAAAACCACGATCGATGTGCCTCGGTCATAAGATCTCTGCGCAACCCAAGAATATTCTGGACACATAATCGGCCTCTGAAGTGAAATCCACCATCAGAACCAATCTACCAATCCGTCTGACTCTCAGATGCTGCCTCTACTCGGTAATCCTATAATGACTCATCTGTCTGTTGAGCCTCGATCAACCTTGCGACAAGAGAGGGTTGAATCAACAGGCTCGATAGTTGAACGATAGAAGATTGTAAACCAAAATTGAAGTCATACTCTGCTATATCCTCGAGCATCCTCCACTCCTAAACCATCATGTGTGCCACCAGGCCTCGTGGTTGACTGCTGAGGGCATTTACTACCATGTTCACCTTACCTGGTTGGTATTGGAGGTCAAAATCATAATCCTTTAGAAGCTCCATCCAGTATCTCTGTCTCATGTTCATCTCGGACTGAGAGAATAAGTACTTCAAGCTCTTGTGGTCGGAGAAGAGCTCGAACCTGACCCCATAGAGATAGTGTCTCCACAGCTTTAGTGCGAAGACGACTGCTCCAAATCATGCGTAGGGTAGTTTAGCTCGTGGACCTTGAGTTGACGAGACGCAAAGGCTACTGAATTGTCGTGCTACATCAGGACAACACCTAACCCAATATGTGAGGCATCGATAAATACAATAAATCCATCACTCCTAGAGGGAAGAGTGAGGACAGGAGTGAACATCAGACGGTCCTTCAGTTCCACGAATGCCCGATCACATGCGTTAGTCCAAACAAAATCTGTACCCTTCCGAGTCAACCTGGTCAACGGGGCTACAATACGGAAAAAGCCTTCAATAAAACCCCGATAGTATCCCGCTAAACTAAGGAAACTGCGGATCTCGGACGTAGTTGTGGGCTGGCCCCACTGACGCACTGCCTCAACCTTCGAGGGGTCCACTGCGACACCCTCCCTCATCACCACGTGACCGAGGAACCTCACCTCCTCCTGCCAGAACTCACACTTCTCCAGCTTCACATACAACTGGTGGGCATGGAGAGTCTGCAACGCGATCTCCAGATGTTGCATATGGTCCTTACGGGTCCTCGAATATATCAGAATATCATCGATGAAGACCACAACAAACTGATCGAGATATGGATGAAAGACCTCGTTCATTAACTGCACGAAGATTGCGGGTGTATTGGTCAGTACGAAGGACATGAGCTAAAACTCAAAATGACCATAACGCATCTAGAAAGCTGTCTTCGGGATGTCCTCCTCTCAAACATGAATATGATGATAATCGAAACGTGGGTTAATCTTCGAAAAGAACTGTGCACCCTGCAGCTGATCGAATAAATCATCTATCCTCAGGAGCAGGTACTTGTTCTTGATCGTGACCCGATTGAGCTTGCGGTAGTCGACGCAAAGCCTCAATGAGCCATCCTTCTTCCTGACGAAGAGTACCGGTGCTCCTCACGGAGAACTGCTCGGACGGATGAATCCCAACTTATGCAACTCACCCAACTGCCACTGCAGCTCTCGCAACTCCATCAGTGCCATATGATATGGGGCTTTCGAAATAGGCGTGGTACTGGGCACGAGATCAATCTGAAACTCAATATGCCGACGCGACGGTAATCTCAGAATCTCCTGGAATACATCAGGAAAATCACAGACAATCGGCCACTGATCAATACAAAGGGCAACAGACTCCTCAACGGCGTAGGACATCAAACAAGACAACGGCTCTCCTCTGGGCTCAGTGATGAACTGAAACTGTGGCAAGCCTGGTACTCAAAACGTGATTGTCCTCGCGGAACAGTCCAAGATGGCGTAGCACTTGGCAAGCCAATCCATACCCAAGATAACGTCAAAATCTGACATCGGCAACATGAATAAGTCAGCGGGTAAAAATATCTCTCCCACTAACACGGGGTAAGACGAACAGAAACATCCTAATATTGTGGTCTTCCCCAAGGGCGTCAATATGGTCAATCCCTCACTAGCTGACTCTGTCAGCAATCCAGTCGATCGATAAAAATTCTCAAACATGAAAGAGTATAAAGCACTAAAATCAAATAATACTCGGGCGATGCATGAAGACACAGGAAGTATACCCTCAACGACTCCTCCAGAGGTCTACGGGTCCTTCTGAACCATATAAAATCTAGCCTGAGCTGGCTGGGGAGGTGATTGTCCCCTTTAAGGTCCCTGGTGCTGCTGCTGCCTCTGCGGCATCCTGTACTATTGTCTCTGCCACTGTTAGAGCCTCGGGGGCTGAGCTGGCTACAGTCGTTGCTATGTTGGAGGCTAATACTACAGTTGGTGCTATGCTGGAGGCTGTTGTGGCCCTCTCGATTGCTGTAGATGAGGGCGAGGGCACTCAGACAAGCGGTGCCCTGTCCCCCCACATCCAAAACAGGTCCTTGAAAATGGCTACTGGGGTGGTGCTAAAAGTGCTATTGGTGCTCTAGTAGGTGTGTGACTCCTGTATCTCTATGGTCGTCGATGTTGCTGGGAGCTACTGGAGGGGGCCTGCCTCTTTCGACCCCTCCTTTGATCTCGATCGTCCTGCGTGCCGACCCACTCGGTCTCACAAATCTAAGCCCTCCGCACTATGGCCTGGAAAGTTGGGAGCTCATGCCCAATAACACAACCTCGAAGACCGTAACATAAGCCATTTTGGAAACGGCGAGCCTTTCGCCCCTCATCATCAACTAGATATGGCGCAAACCTTGATAGAGCTACAAAACGGTCCGCGTACTATGCCACGGTCATATCCCCCTGCACTAGAGTCTCAAACTCCAGTGCTCTCTAACTTCGAATATGATCAGGGAAGTACTGCTCCTCAAATCGGTTGATAAATTCCTCCCATGTCTAGACATAATCAGGTCCTACAACACAGGTAACAGAGGTCCACCAATGCTCTACCTCACCCTAGAGAAGGATTACAGCCAATCGGACTAGTTGTTGGGTCGTACATGCCATAGTATCAAAAATCTTCTCCACATCAGAGCGCCATCTCTTAGCTGCAGTCAGATCTAGCTTGCCCTAAAAACGTGAAGGATCGAGCTGCCTGAACTCATGAAGAAGGGCGCTCGCGCGCTCTTGCTCTGCCTGAGCTGGTGAAACAGTTGGGCGCCTACCTTGTCCCTGAAGTGCAGCCATCATAGCCTATAACATCTATTGTAACTGAGAGGCACTCAGCAGTACGGTCAGATCCACACTGGCCTTAGGTGAAGGAACGTCATCCTCAAGCAGGGGAGCAGGGATCTCTAACGGTGGAATGAGAGGCGCAGGTGGTAAAGCTGGAGCCTCAGGTGGTGGAGCGAGAGTCAATCGGGTCACTCTCCTGGGTGGCATGTCCTATAGGAAAGAATAAGGACGTCAATCAACCTTGAGAATCGCACAATAGGGAACTCAATCGAAAGGTTAAGCACTTGGGACCTAATCATCCTAAACTCATAGCAAACATATGATGTTGTTCTCAGTTATTCCCAAGTTATGCTTTGATACCAAATTTTATCACGTCCCAAACTCAGAAAGTGGGCTCACAAAATTTTTGATCGCCGAATCCGGCGCCGACAGCCTCCATAGTACCCCATTCTCGGCTCTCGGTATACCAGGTTCTGATCCTGGGATGCTACAAGGAGGATTTCTAATCGTCAATTTGATTTGTAATGAGCATAAGCATAAGCATAACCTATGAACAATAACTACAAGAATACCGTCACAAAATTCACTATGATCAAAAACTTTGAGTACAATGCATATGAAGGGAAATATAAGATGGTGCTAATAGCAGAAACTCCAAAGCTCGACTGCACGCTCTTGCTACTACTATGCTACAGTTGTGTCCTAGCATCACCTACATGCATCAATCGTGCATAAGCTTATAGAAAGCTTAGAGGGTGCTGTAAGTGTGTGCGCAATATAAGCGTGCTCAGAATGGAAGGTCCGAGTAATGTGGAGTCATGCTGATAGGTATATGAATACAATCAGCCGTACCAAGGCTACGCGGTGTAGGATATGAATGCTATCAGTTATATCAAGGCCATGCAATGTATAATACAAGTCAAGCATGCTAATCCCCATCCACATATCAATGCAGATCCTCACTAGAGCGTCAAATCAGTACAGTTCTTAATCTAAATAATTACCAGGGTCTAGTATACTCCAAATGGCATTGCCGCTCTCCCAGCTGCACAGTCCAAGTGAGCGTAAGAAAACTCACTATTTGCCTGGCCAATAGTCTGTTAATACCTATCCGGCATGTCGATAGTGGATCCATTCACAAGCTGGTCAAACTCAGCCTAGCAATTCTCCCTACGCTCGAGCGGGTAAGGCTACACCCCTTTCCAACCAACCATGATACAGTGGGAGATGCGACCTCCTGGTATTTGGCCCTCTTGCACTTATGAATCCACTCGGTCTCGACGTTGGAGTCATCCTCTGGTACCATCGGGTTTAGGGATTTTCACCCAGGGACATCTATGGCGCCCCGATGCTAGAAACAGTATTTTCGGTATCAATCCAGCCACCCACGATGTGTCTGTAGAGGCTATGGCCCTGTTGTCGCTAGGGCATACAATAATCACAATCACACAAATGCAAGTGCATGAATCATACTATCAATTATGTAACAACCCTGTACGAACCGCGTGCTCATGCAGGGCAACTTCACCTATCAGGGAGCCCATAAACGATCCGCCCAAAGGCATGTGCTATGATCAGTCACTCCTCACATCCGGCATACATATGATGTGTATGATCATGAATCGTGGATTATACTAAACATGTTATGTGGTTTTGGGCTCTGTTTATAATGAAGGTGGGCCTAGATGGCCTACACTACCAGTATGGGCCTAACAATGGGCCCTAGGGAGAGTGACAATGCAAACATTTAATCAACAGTATCCTTACAATGTGGACGTCAAACCATCATTTCTCTCAAGGCATAGCCCTCCATAAAAATTATTACATAAACCATGATAGAATCACACATCACAGTGAGCCTTATGTACATTCTGTTGGGCCTCGACCCAAGGGCTCCAATTACATCAAATGGGCCATGTCACATGGGCCTCATATATATCAAAGTGGGCCTCAATAATGGGCCATAAATACATTAAGATAGACCTAATCACATGGGCCTCATATATATTAAGTGGGCCACATCACGATTGGGCACGTCCAGCGTCCTTGGATGCTAGACACTCTACACGTGTAGCATGGTGGGTCCCACATAGATGTGGCCCACCTGATTGGATCAATCAAATATTTATGTTTTTCCCTACATCTAACCATTAGGTTATGGGATGTCAGGCGGGCCCATTTGGTGGATAGCATGGATAAGATATATATACTTCATGGTGGGTCCATTCGGGTGGGTCACACAGCCAAATCAACTTAAAATGAAAGACAAAGAGAGAGAGAGAGAGAGAGAGAGAGAGAGAGAGAGAGAGAGAGAGAGAGAGAGAGAGAGAGAGAGAGAAAGTTAGAGAAGAAGAGATGGGAGAGATTGTGATGAAGAGGAGCTACCTTGCCACTATGGGCCCTCCATTTCTTACATTGTTTACTTCAAATGGGTCTCATCACTTGTGGTCCTAAAAAAAAGAATTTTAATGGTGGATCAGCCACCTCTAGGCCTCTTTCTTGCTCCCCTAGCCTCCTTAGCTCCTTGCCTTTGAGTTTGATGGAGGTAGATGATGAATGAATGGTTGAGATGTGAGATGAGAGGGAGGGCAACACTTGTTGCTTTAGGAGTATTTAGAAAGACTTGGATGTATGAAATTTTTTATGGCTTGGTTGAGAGATTTGAGAAATGAGAGAGAGAGTGAGGTGATGGGAATGACATGGATAGGATGATGTAAGGAAGGGGATGGGAGGGTATGATTTAGTTTGAAATATTTGTAAAAGAGGTATGGGTGAGTTTAAAAATTTGTAAAGGGGAATGGTGAGGTGGAGAGAGAGAGTTGACTTCTGGGGAAAGAAGGATGGGTTGCTTTTACCTAGTGCATGGTGTGTACTTGACTTGGATGATTGATTTATTGATGGGACATCGTAGAGATTCCCTCGAAATTCACAATGCGCAGTGTTTCTTCGAAATGAACGCGGACCCACCTCTCCTGACCTGGGCATTAGATTGGTGTGCGAGTCAAGACGTTAGAACTGCGGCGACAGCAGGGTTGTTATGATTAAGTTTTGGTTCGAGCCGAGTTGGGTATGCGGGACGTGTTTTAGGATCGTGCGCAAACATCCGATATGGGTCGAGGGTTGCCTGAATTTGACCGGAAGGATCGAAAAAGCCAACGGAATGGTACGGTCTAGGATACGAGTCTTACATTGTGGCCCATTTAATGATTGTATGTGGCGTCCAAACCTTCCATCAAATGAACCCCATGGCTGTCCAAACCATGTGGGCCCTACCTTATGGAGATGGGAAAAACATAAATACCATATTGATCTAAGTGGGCCATGTCCGTGTGGGACCCACCTTGATAAATACGTCCACATCCAGCATCCCTGGACATTGGATGTTGTGAAGAGTGAACAGACAGTGAGGTGTACTTACTGCAAAAAGACACTTTGATTTTTAAGGCTTTTCGGTGGGCCATTCATACAGGTCTCACCTTGATGTATGAACCTTATCCATTCCATTCCTTGGATCATTTTAGGCGTTGAGCCAAAAAATGGAGCCAATCCGATTATCTGGCGGCCCATAGCATAGAAAACAATGGTCGTTACTGTTAAAATTCACCTTGATGTTTTTACTCGTCAAAACATGTTACAAATTGGGCTCAATTGGACAGTCTTGAGCTGTAGAATCCAATGGGTGGAGTGGATCTACCTAATGTGGGCCCAACCGTGGAAAAACCTTGGAAAAACATAAAAAATAAAATAAAATAAAATATATGCAGTAGGGCGCTGCTGCTGCTAGAGGGTGCACAAGCAGCGCCTGCTGCGTTAATGACGGACGAACAGGCAGGGACCATGGGCCCCACCATGATATGTATTGATCATCAACATTGTGCATTTATTGGGTCCCCTCTGACCAGCGGGCCACCCCAAAAATCAGCTATATGTGGGACTCGGAGGGCCCACATGGCAGGAAACAGTGGTGATTGAGTGTCTGCCATTGGAACCCTTTTTGGGTGTCCTAGAAGTTTGGATCATTGTGAAATTTAATTTCCACTTCATCTAGGGTCTGTGTGACCTTATCAACAGTTTGGATGGTAGATAAACGTTATGGTGGGCCCCATGTGGGACCCACCTTTCTGAGCACGTTAGATGGCTAGCATCGTTGATCTGTAGACAGCCATGCGGCTGTGTACATGGAAACAAATCTACGCCGTCCATCTATATGGTGGGACCCACCCCACGTGTGGGGCCATGCTGATGTATGCATCTATCCAGGCCATCTAGGGCCCGGACATTGTATACATATTAAATATAATATTTTATATATATTATACATATGCATTTATATGATGTTGTGGTGGGCCCTACGTGAGACCCACCTCTGCTTTTAAAACAGGCCGCAAAGCTGCACGTATGATAGCTATGTAGCTGCTCCTTTAAACGCCAGCGAGTTCTGCAGGTCCCACGTGATGTACATGTACACCCATGTTGTTCTGATGGTGGGACCCAGCTTGGTGAATGCATTGTATATCCACACCGTCAGTCCATTTTAATGGACTGGTGCGCCACATTTGTGGACCACCTTAATGATGCAAATTGGCTAGTGTACCTCTCACTAACAATATAGTTGTTGTACTCCGCAGTGGCGTGGGTTCCATTTGATGTATGTGATCCTTAAGCCGTCCATTTGTTTTGATATGTGGACCCATCCCACATGTGTGGCATGTGTGGGTGTGACCCACCTTGATGTTTGCATTGCATCCTCATCGTCCAATTCGGGACAGTGGGTATCTGGGCACTGGAGCAGTTTAAAAATAAATAATTATAATTATAATAATATTAGTATTATATATATAATATATATTATGGTTATATATGTGAGTTGAGGGGCCACCTCTGATGTACTTATCACCCACACCGTCCATCTATTTTATCTATACAGTCTATCTGATAGACGGTGGACTAGTACCTATAGCAAATAGCCATTGTACAATGACAGCAAGTGTCGTGGGTCCCACATATGTATTTTATCTACACCATTCGTCCCACGTGTAGGACCCTCTGAGGTATGTGTTACATCTCAAATGTCAGTATACTCTGTGAGTTCCAACCAGCTTTCTGGTGGCTTGATCATGAGGCAAGTGTTATATCTAAATCGTCCATCAACCTGTGAGCTTGTCTTCAGGTTTGAGACTAAAGATAAGGCAGATCTATTCATCTAGTGGACCACACTGCCAAAAATAGTGGGGGTTAAACACCTACCTTTAAAACCCTCTTTGAAGAGTACAAAAGTTTTGGATCAGTATGAAATTTGTTTTTATATTCAGGTCTTTGTGACCTTGTGAATAGATTAGATGGGAAATAATCGCTATGGTGGTCCTCAGGAATTTTAATGGCAGAAATCATTCAATACCTCCACTGTTATTTATGGTATACTCCAAATGACCTTTTGATGTATTTTTGGGTAATGTTCTAAAATAATCTCTAAAAATAGATGTATGGTATAGGTTGCTCACCTAGAACGGTGGGCTTGATTTGACGTTTATGAGGCCCATTAGTGTGGCCCATAGATGTAGCCCACTTGATGTATATGATGGCACATTGGTGAGGTCCATTGATGGAGCCCATCATGATATATTTTTTACCCATGTGCGGGGCCCCCCTATTTATTTTTTTAGCCCATGTGATGGGGCCCACCTATTGTGTATTTATGGCCCATTAGTAAGGCCCATTGTAATGTAATTTCGGCCCATATGCCATGGCCCATTGTGATATGTTTCTGGTCCATATGATTAGGCCCATTGTGATGTACAGAGGCCCATGGGTCATGGCCATTAAGATTTATTAATGGCCCATATGTAGGGCCCACCTGTTATGTATTTAAAGCCCGTGCGATAAGGCCCATTATGATGTATTCCTGACCCATAAGATGCGGCCCATTGTGATATATGTAGACCCAGGTATGTGGCCCATTGTAATATATTTGTGACCCATTTGGCGAGGCTCGATGTGGTGTATATGTGGCCCTTGAGTGAGGCCCATTGTGATGTATATTAGGCCTTTGTGTGAGGCCATGGGCCCACTATACATTTGACTCTATGTGGGCCACTCCTTCAGAGCATTGTCGGTTAAGTGGCCACATTGATGAGCAATGATGGTTTAATGTCCACATTATAACCTTTCCTTAGGCCTTGTTCGTCCAATCATCGAGACCGATTATTGATCGATTCCGATCGTTGTCGCTGATTGCCGATTCTGATTATCGAGACCGATTATTGATCGATTCGGATTGTTGTGGCCGATTCCCGATTCCGATCATCGAGGCCGATTATTGATCGATTCTGATTATTGTGGCCGATTGTCGATTCTGATCATCGAGGCCGATTATTGATCGATTCTGATTGTTGTGGCTGATTGTCGATTGCCAATTATAGATTATCGAGGCCAATTATTGATCGATTTCGATTGTTGTGGCCTATTGCCGATCCCGATCATCAAGACCGATTATCGATCAATTCCAATCATTGTGGTCGATTGCCGATTCCAATTATGATCGATTCCAATTATTGTGGCCGATTGTCGATTCCAATTATCGAGGCCGATTATCGATCAATTCCAATTGTCATGACCAATTGCCAATTAGCGATCAAGGCTGATTATCATGACCAATTGTCAAGGCTATATATCGAGGCCCAATGTGATGTATATGCGGCCCATATTTGAGGCCTATTGTGATGCATTGAATGCTAGGTGATGGAGCCCATTGTAATATATGTTAGGCCCATATGAGAGGCCCGTCGTGATGTATATTAAACTCTTGAGTGAGGCCCATGGTGTTGTATATTAGGCCCTTATGTGAGGCTATGGGCCCACTATATGTTAGGCTCTATATGGGCTATTCCTTGGGGCTAATGTTGGTTAAATGTCCACATTGTCAAGGCCAATTGTCGATATCAGTTATTGATACGAATTATGAGTATGTGACAGCATAGCATCATGATACATGCCCATTTGCATCATCTGTATGTTTATTATGAGATATGGTTGACCATTGCATATGTCATTAGACAGGTTGTTATGAGACTCACCGATAGGTGGAGATCGTCTCACATGAGCGCACGGTATGTGCATGATTGATGCATGACTGGATTGTATGACTTGTGCACTTGCATTGTGTGTTGTGATTACTGTACACTCTAGCGACATTAGGGTTGTAGCCTCTATAGGCATATCGTGGATGGTTAGATGGGACACCAAAAATCTATTATAGCATCGGGCTGTCATAGATGGCCCTGGGTGAAAATCCATAAACCTCCGAGGCCAGGAGACGCCCAAACGTCGAGACTAAGTGGATATATATGAGCGCATGAGGGCCGTTTACCAGTAGGCCATGTCTCCCACTATGTCATGGTCGGTTGGGAGGGGGTGTGACCTTACCCGCCTGAGTGAGGGGGCAATGTCTAGGTTGAGTTTGACCAGCTTGATGAATGGGTCTGCTATTGATGAGCCGGGCCCGATATTAGCAGGCGGATTGTGAGGTCTCTTCCACTTACCTAGTTGTGTGCTTGGATAAGGGCAGGAAGCTGGTGTAGAGTGTAATAGACCTCGACGATGATCCCAAAGATGAACTGTACTGATATGTGGACATATTGAGCAGGATTTGCATACTCATTCATTCATTCATTCACGATCCACTCAGGCTGGTGGTGCACAACTATTTGTTATATGTACCTTTATAATGGCCAGGATTTCGGTTGGGGTGTGCAACTAACCTGAGATCAGGAGTTTACCACATTGAGTCTGACTATCCAAATTTAAGTATGTACTAGTTTGGATAGAAGTCCCTTGTGATGGATCCCATAGCCTGCTATATTACATACTTGAAAGTGCCCTGGTTTGTCAATTAGCGTGAGTGTTAGGTCGGTCAGATTGCAGAGCCTCATAGGAAGATCAATTCAAAGCGTCTACCTCAACTGAATGTATACAAACTCGCCATAGGTAAATCTAAACCTCACATCCCATGTCCCAAAACACCAGGTAAATTAAACCCTTAAAAAAGTTAGAACATCATAGGGTTTATAAGTGAGAAAACTTTTCAAAAACTGAAAATTTTTATTTTTTTCTTAATTTATTGATTTTATCGAAACACGTCTCGATATGATCGACCTGTGCTGTCGATGTCCTCGATGCCAAATCGATTCCATCAGAATGTGGACAAAAAGTGTCCAGCAACCATATTTATATTTGGATGAAATTATTGATGTATCGATCTACCTATCGATACCATTGATATTTAATTCTCGAGTCCATCGAAGGTGACTCGATAATATCGACAGGAAGATCTTCAGCGCCCCTATTTTTACTTAAAGATATCATATATGCTTTGATATATCGAAGCCCTCGTCGATACCATTGAAGTTCAAATCTCGATGACATCAGAAGGTTCTCGATAATATTTGTCATGGGCGCGAAGATTTCCCACAAAATATTTTAAGATAGTTTATCTATGATTGAGGGTCACTCAATAGAATTGATATTCAAATATCGATAATATCGGTACAGTCTCGATGACATTGAACTAGGATAGAAACTGTCTAACAAGCTTAAATGAAAATCCTTTAAATTTATCAATGCCTCGAAACAACTATCGATTTCATCGACATTCAAATTCTGATGATATCAAAGGTCCCTCGATCATTCTTGTAAACATGAAATATTTCATAGCAAGTCTCTCTCATTTTCGAATGTTGAGGAATCAAAACTCACATCGATGAAATCAGAGTTTGAAATTCGATGACATCGACATAAGTTTCGATTCCCTCGACCAGCTGGCAAGCGGTTTCAAAAGCATATGACATTGAGTTTGTGTCATTGAGTGGACCATCGATGCAATCGAGAGTATACGCTCACTGATATTGAACTCACTCAATGATATCAAACTCTATCATAAATGTGAACATTTTATATCCGTTGAAACCTTTTGCCTATATAAAGATGACTTTTCTATTATTGCTGGTAGAGAGAGAAGAGAGTATTTTTGAGTGTTTTATCTTAGATCATATACTCAAAGCCCTTTCTCTTGAGGGAGTTCATCCTCCAATCCACCCTCATCATTGATATTCAATAGAGTGAATTGGGGAATAAACTTTTGCATTCAAGGATCCTCCACCTACGACCTTAATAGAAAATCATTAAGCTGGGATACCTTAAATGTATAAATGATTGGAATCACTTTATCTTCTTTATAGGAAAACATTTAAAGAGTAGGATTCCATCATAACCTTGACCCAACCCATCGCCATATGTTGGTACATCATTTGAGTTGCGGATTAAGGAAGAAGAAGATTCTTCATCAACAAGGAGAGGATCTTCGTCAACATGATGAATGAGACTCATCCACTTATCTGTAAGTATCTAGAGTCCAGAGGACCCTTTGATCACTCCTTTTAGAATTGAGTCTAAGGTATTTTTCACCTTTGAAAGTCCTCAAGGAGGCCTCCGGCAGGAGTATACATGATGGGTGCGTTGTGTGGACCCTTGCTCTATGGAGAGCATGAACATCTAGTTAAAGGTGAACCAGTTCAAAACCTTGGGTTTGAGGTGAACCGTGTGAAACCTCTGTTAGGGTCTTATGGAAGATCCTTGGCCAGTGTGCCTAAAAGTAAGTGCATTGTATTGACCCTTGCTCGTAAGAGCATAAACAGTTAGCCTCAGTGTAAGTTGTAAAAGTTAAAGGTGAGCCTGATTTAAAAACTTAGGTTTGATATGAACAGCTGTCAAACCTCCTTAGTGAAATCTGGTACACTCGAGGGTTGAGTGCAGTTATTGGGAGTGGAGTAAATAAGTAGTCGAATCACTATAACAATGACCGTGTTTGAGATTGTTATTCTTTTGTTTGTGCGATTTACTTTAATATAGTCATATCTGAATATATGAGATCACACCTCACACACATATACATTCATATCCATCATAAAATAGTTAACATATTGTTCACTTCTTGAATAGTTTGTGATTGGATCCTCTACTGGGCTTGGAAGCTAGTAGAGTTACTTTTGAGTAATCCTGATAAGTGTCTATTGTTAGGATTAGTAGGATTTTTAATAAACCATAAAAACTTTTAAAAGTCCTATTCACCCCCCTCTAGGACATATTGGCATATTCCTACTTCAACTAAAGCAGTCTTCACCGCTATTTCAATTGGTATCAGAGAGGGTCTCTCTTTAAGGGCTTCACCGCCTAGAGAATGATCTTGACTAAAGTTGGAATCATGATCAAGAAGGTTCCAGAGGATGTGACAGATCAAAACAATTGCCTTATAATCCATACTCCTCTGAAAGCTGGTAATAATTCAAAATGGTACCTTGATAGTGGATGCTCCAGACACATGACTGGTGATCAAACTCACTTTTGTGAGTATTCAAACTTTGATGAAGGATTGGTCCTCTATGTAGAAGGCCTGAAACATAATCTCCTCAGTATCTCCCAAATCTGTGACAAGGAACATTTGGTCACCTTCTCAAAAGATGTGTGTAGAATTTCAGATCATATAGGAAAATCTCTCATAAAAGGCTTATGCACCAGTGATAACTGTTATGTTATTGAAAGTACAAATGAGAATGTGTTGTCCACCAAGTGTAATATGGCTGTAAAGAATGAATTCATATTATGACATCAAAGGTTAGGACATGTTCACTACTGGAATTTAGCTAAGCTTAGCTCAAAAGATTTGGTTAGAGGTCTTCTCAAGATTAGAAAAGAAGAAAAAATTGTGTGTGGGGAATGTCTAAAAGAAAAATAGATAAAAGTTGGACACAAAAAGATAATTACCATAGCAACAACAAAACCTTTGGATCTGCAACATATGGATCTGTTTGGTCCAACCAAAGTGGAAAGCCATGGCAAGAAAAGATACTTTCTGGTGGTAGTAGATGACTATACCAAATTTACTTAGGTCGCATTTCTTCGAAAAAAATCGAATGCCTTTGAAGATTTTGTAATCTTGGCAAAACGACTTCAAAATGAAAAAAGATATATCATCAATTACATCAAAAGTGATCATGGTGGGGAATTTGAAAATGAAAAATTTAAAAAATATTGCAATGAGAAAGGAATTCGTCATGAATTCTCAGCCCCAAAAACCTCACAACAAAATGGAGTCGTTGAAAGAAAAAATCAAGTATTACAGGAAATGAGGTCAGTTATGCTAAATGGGAAAGATACGACAAAACGTTTTTGGACAGAAGCTATTAATACCGCCTACTACATCATAAATAAAGTATATCTTTGAGCAGTTCTGAACAAAACTCCATATGAACTATGGTATGGGAAGCTACCAAGTGTGAAATATTTTCAGGTCTTTGGCAGCAAATGTTATATTTTTAGAGACAAAAATCACCTAGGGAAATTTGAGTCTAAAAGTGATGAACGTATTTTTCTGGAGTATGTCATGAATAGTCATGCTTATAAAGTATACAAGCTAAGAACTCTCACTATTCAAGAGTCTGTCAATGTGGTAATTGATGATCATCCTCATGATGAGGATACCCCTGTGGATAAATTAGAAGATGATGTAGATTCATGCATACTAGATAAATCAGACAACAAATTTCGATCATTGAATGAACCCCAACTGTCATCTGACATACCCATCATTAAAGATCATCCTCAAGAACAAATTATTGGAGACCCTAATGATGGTGTAAGAACTCGATGGCAGATAAAAAGTATCTATAGTCATTTCTGTTTTACCTCAAAGATTGAACCTAAGAACATTGTAGAAGCTCTTCAAGATGAATACTGGATAAATGCTATGCAAGAAGAACTTCAGCAATTTCAAAGAAATGAGGTATGGCAATTGGTTTCCAGGCCACTCAATAAAAAAGTTATTATAACCAAATGGGTCTTGAAGAATAAATCAGATGAATCAGGAAATGTGATTAGGAACAAAGTAAGACTCGTAACTCAAGGATACTCATACATAGAAGGTATTGACTTTAATAAAACATTCGATCCTGTAGCTCGCCTTGAGTCTATTAGAATTCTTATGTCTGTTGCATGCGCATTAAAATTTAAACTATTTTAAATGGATGTAAAAAGTGCTTTTCTTAATGGGGACCTTGCTGAAGAAGTTTATGATGAACAACCAAAGGGATTTTCAGATCCTAAGTATCCCCATTATGTTTATTGTCTGAACAAGGCTCTCTATGGGCTCAAGCAAGCACCTCGTGCCTGGTATGAACGATTGACAAAGTTTCTTTTGGACCATAAATTCTGCAGAGGAAGTGTAGATAAAACATTGTTTACGCAAACAACGAAGGACTCACTTCTTATTGCACAGATATATGCAGATGATATAGTCTTTGGTTCAACATGTGAAGAGACTGCTCTCAAATTTTTCGATCTCATAAAATCAGAATTTGAAATGAGTATGGTTGGTGAATTAAATTTCTTCCTAGGATTACAGGTCAAGCAGTTATATGATGGAATCTTCATTTGTCAGACCAAGTATGCAAACGATTTAGTGAAAAGGTTTTGCCTCGAATCTGGTCACTCTTATCACACTCACATGAGCACCACACTCAAAATCTCCAAAGATGTAAATGGTAATAGTGTGGATCAACATCTCTACCGGAGTATGATAGGCAGCCTATTATATCTCACAGCTAGTCATCCTTATATATCTTTTAGTGTGGAAGTATGTGCTCGATATCATGCAGAACCTAAGGAATCTCACCTAACTTCCGTTAAGAGAATCATCAAATACATAGTAGGAACTACCTCCTTCGGACTATGGTATCCATTCGAAACATCCACCATCATCGCTGGATACTCCGATGCTGATTGGGCTAGAAATTTGGATGATCGAAAATCAACAAGTGGAGGATGCTTTTATATTGGAAATTGTCTGGTCTCCTAGCAAAGTAAGAAGCAAAACTCAATATCGTTATCTACTGCTGAGGCTGAATACATTGTTGCAGAGAGTTATTGTGCACAACTCTCTAGGATGAAATAAATGTTGTTGGACTACGGAATCAAGTAACCCAAAATGAGTCTGTTCTATGATAACACAAGTGCAATCAACATTTCAAAGAATCCTGTCCAATATTCTTGGATAAAGCATATTGACATCTGTCATCATTTATTCGAGAACTTATTGAAAACAAGATTATTACATTAGATTATGTTTCCACAGAAAAGTAACTCGCAGATATCTTCACTAAACCTGTTGATACAAATAGGTTTAGTGATCTTCAAAAGTCCATTGGAGTATGCACCCATTGAAAATATCCCAGTGTTCATGAGCCACATTAGTAAATCTTCATTAGGACATTCATGGTTAAGTGACGGCCACAAGTCTAAACCTTATGTATTAACCATGTTAATTTTGGGATGCCAGACTATAGCATTCTTAATGATATTGAAACCCTGTCAATACCATCGAAATTTACATATTCAACATCGATAAAATCAAAGAATCTCGGGAATGCAAGGTAATAACCAGCGATCCTTCCCAACGGTTGGACTGAATCTATTAAATGTTGGCGTGTTCTTGATAGTCATTAGCATAGTCTTTGATGTCATTATGAGTGTGAGATCGCTGTCATCGATGGTGTATCGATTTAATCGACAATGCTGCTATAAGAACGAGGGTGTATTCGATTTCAAGTTCTCATCCCCTTCCTTCTCTGGTTGCTTCTTCTTCCTTTTCCCTGGATCACACACAGAAAAATCATGATCAAAGGGAAAGGTAAGTGTTGAGGGTCGAATATTGCTTATTAGACCCCAGTTATTACCTGTTTTTATGAACATGATACTGTTTAATATCCTGTTTTAATCGTGTTTATGTTACAAGGTGGAATTATAAGCGTGGACTGAAAAAAGGTACTAAATGCATGGATTTGACGCTCCAAAATCAAAAAGACAAGGGACAGACCCCAGGGGAGCAAGATTGATGAATTTACACGTTGGAGATCCGAGGAAATCAAGTCATTCACATTAAAGAGGGCCCAAAATTGGTCCAGAATGCAAGATCATATGGTTTCAACCATCCATTCGGCTCGAAACTTCATATATGGCCTGGGGGCCATAAATTAACTGTACACATAAAATTTTAACCATTGGATTCCTCTGAAAGTGGCCCAATGGACAGATCAGTCCCTTATTTCCTTAAGTGGGACCCACCTGGTCTCTGGATATGCCTCAACTTTGGACTCAACACCTTAAATGGGGAGACAAACTAAATGGATGGATAGGATTTCTCGAATACATCACAATGAACCACATACCGTGGTGCATGTGCACCGTGTACAAGAGAACCCGCTGTGCACTAGTATCAGCAAAGACAGTCAACCATCTCTGACCGAAACTTTCTACAAAAGAAAAAAAAACCTCTAGCGTCTTACACATGGCAGTCGGTTTTGAGTAATGGGGCCCACCCAGCTCACATTTCATCAATCCAAACTGTTCATTCATCCTGGGAGGTGGCCACGAAACTCTCTAAGGTGGAATTTTGGCCCCATGCAAGCTTCCGCACGTTCCTAGCCATTAAAAGTAGGATGAACGGTGGAGTAGATGATCTTGCGGACAACACCAATTTCACTCCAAAACTACTCCTCGACTAGTTTTTTGCTAGGATTTTAATGGACGGGGTGGATTTCTTCATAGACATAAAGGTGGGGCCCACCGATCATCACACCAGCGATCTGTAAACTGTGTTTCGCAATAGAGGCTGCGGTCCTTTCTTGTGGGCCACCATGGTCCATGATCAAAATAATCAGGACCGTCCATCAGGCTTAAAAGGGTCCTATAAATATGTCATAGGTGTCGGAATCATGGAATGAAGTGAAGGACAACTTTTGATCATCCAAACACAGAATAGATGGTGTAATGAAATAAAATGTGGGCCTCCACGGTTTTGATCCAAAACAGATCAAGTCTGAATGGTTTTTGATGAGTAATCCACTGAACGGACTGGATTTGTCAAAAAAAATCATTTGTGGGCCCCACCAATGTCACAGCATAAAGCTTGTTAGGCATGCTCTATTTCAACGTCCGAAACTGACAATCTTTGGCCGATTGCACGATCATGATCGTTAATTAAATGGCAGATCTAATCCGTTCATTATGAAGGCCTGTCCAAAATGTCCCAAGGGACGTTATTCTTTTGGACAGAATCGAAGGAAGAGGGGAGTTGGGAGGCTCCATTCTTAGCTACGTAAAGCTCCAAACTGGCTTTGCTACGCATGTGATTTCCTTCGCCGCCTGCTGCGTAAGGAAGACTTCTGCATGAAGTTACTCCACTCCAACTAACTACAATGCATACAAGAAGGAGAGGGGAAGAAGTAATGAGATCATTCAGTCTTGGGGACGTCAGAGAGAAGCATCTGGATCATCTCGCCTGGTTGTGGACGTGAGGGAGAAAGAGGATCATCAGATCCTTGGGGCAACCGTGGAGATGGGAACGTGAGGCACAGAACGAGAAAAAGAGAGATTGGAAAGAAATCAAAGGGATGTGCTTTTTATCAATTATATTTTTCTTCTTTCTATTTGAATCTATGTTAGTTTCCATGAATTTTTAATTTCTTAGCTAGGGCTGAGATGAAGCCCCTAATTTGAATGATTCTTGTTTATTGTTGATTTCATCCGTAATTGTGATTGATTTATTTCTCTCTCTAGTGTGATTAAATGGAAACTCTATACTTCTCCAATCTATGAGCTTAACCAAAGTCTAGAAGTAGATGTTGTTTGGAATCTTATTCTAATTGTGCTTGTGTCTGACCATGAACAGGTTTCTCTACAGAGAAAGAAATTGGAATTTGAAATAGCGGTGAAGACCGCTTGAGTTGAAGTAAGAATATGCCAATGTGTCCTAGAGGGGGGTGAAGAGGAGTTTTTAAAGTTTTTATGAATTATTTAAAAATCCTTATCACACTAATCCTATCACAAAGTTCAGATTAGGATTACTCAAAATTAACTCTACTGGCTTCCAAGCCTAGTAGAGGATCCAATCACAAACTATTAAAAGACACGTAATTTATAGATAATATTGTGATGGATATGACTGTGTGTGTGTATAAGATGTGAATTCAGATGATCAGATATCGAGACATGTAAGCAAATCACATAAATAACAAATAATACCAATCTCAAACACAGTCATTTATAGTGATTCGACTACTTGTCCACTCCACTACCGGCTTCCACACTCAACCCTTGAGTGACCGAATTTTATTAAGGAGGTTTTCCATGGTTCACCTCAAACCTAAGGTTTTAAATCAGGTTCACCTTTAACCTTTACAGAGATTTCTACTCAGTTCACCTCAAACCCTAGAGTTTTGCTAGTGCACTCCTAACCAGATGTTTATGCCCACACAGAGCAAGGGTCCACACAACAAACCTAGATGTTTATGCCCACACAGAGCAACGGTCCACACAACGCACCCAGATGTTTATGCCCACACAGAGCAAGGGTCCACACAACGCACCCAGATGTTTATGCCCACACAGAGCAAGGGTCCATACAATGCACCCAGATATTTGTGCTCTCCACAAAGTAAGGGTCCACACAATGCACTCACGCACGTACACTCCCGTCGGAGGCCTCAAATGGTGAGCAACACCTACAACTAAATCCTAAAAAGGAATGATCATAAATGTCCTCTGGACTCTTAGTACTTACAGATAAGTTGATGAGTCCCTTTAAGCGCAATGATGAAGATCTCCTTCTTGTTGATGAAGAGTCTTCAGCTTTCTTGATCCGCAACACAAAGATGTACCTATACTAGCCTTTTAGGTTGGGTCAAGGTTATGATGGATGCCACTCTCTAAAGATTTTCCTATAAGGAAGATAGGGTGGTTCCAATCATCTAAGCATTCAAGGCATCCCACCTTAATGATTTGCCATTAAGGTAGTAGCTGAAGGATCCTTGAATGCGGAAGTTCATTCCCCAATTCACTCTATTAAATATCAATGATGAGGGTGGATTGGAGGATGAACTCCCTGAGAGAAAGGGCTTAGGATAAATGATATGAAGTTTAAAACACTTAAAAGCACTCTCTTCTTTCTCTGCCAGCAATAAAGACCAACCTCTCTATATATAAGCAAAAGGTTCCAACGGATATAAACAGTCATATTTATGACATAATTTGATATCATCGAGAAAGGGTCGATATGATCGATCGTATACTCTCTATCATATCGACTGACCTCTCGATGATACAATATCAAATGTCATTTCACTTTTGAAAACCTTTTGCCAACTGATCGATGGGATCGATACATACATCGATGCTATCAGATTTCGAACTCCAATTCAATCGAGAGATGGATCGATCTATCGTCAGGTGAAAACAAGAGAGAGAAGCCTTGAAGAATTTTAGGTTCTACAGATATGATCGGAGAACAGTTGATGTCATCGAAATTTGTATATCGATGATATCGGAGACCGTGTCGATGAGATCGATAAGTCGTATAGATTTACCTATAAGCTTGCTGGACGGTTTGTGTCCGATTTCGATCCAATCGCCAAGGTCTCGATATAATCGACATATGAATATCGATTTATCGACTGGCACCCTGATCAACATTAAAAATAACCTGAAATTTATGTTGGAGAAAACATGCGCCCACAATCGATATGATCGACTGACTTCCGATATGATCGATATTTGAGTTCAGATTGAATCGAAAAGTCATCGATATATCGAAGCTTATATTAGTTTTCTTTAGAAAAACAGGGGCACCGGAAAACTGTCTATCGATATTATCGATCCAATTTCGATAGGATCGATATTCGAATATCGATGATATCGACTCACCAGTCGATATATCGATAAATCGTCCAGATGATTGTTTGATTGTTGGACGCTTTTTGTCCTCACTCGATTGTATCGATTGATATGCCGAGGACATCGACAGAGCAGGTCGATCATATCAAAAGGGGAATCGATATAATCGACAGGGTAAGAAAAACTTAAAAAAATTTCTATTTGATAAAAAGTTTTCTTATCCTAAAACCCTAAGATGTTCTACTTATTTTTAATAGTTTTAATCACCTGGTGTTTTGGGACATGGGATGTGAGGGTATGATTTACCTATGGCGAGCTTCCACACATCCAGTTGAGGTAGACACTTGACTTGATCTTCCTGTTAGGCACTATTGTCCGACTGACTCAACTCACAACGTAATTGACTAACCAGGGCACTTAGTAGGTGCACTTTCAGAATTTACATCTATTCATGCCTGAACATGGATGGAAAGATGTGATCCTTGAGGTTTTTTTCCAATTTTATCCTTTGTGATTCATAATCAAGATATTAGATGGTGGATGTAGATTTAAGTGGTTTGGTTGATTCTTAATGCCTATAAATGCATGATAATTGATGTGCATGCATTAGAAACAATTGATGTAAAGGGAAAAATCACTTGTGCTTTAAGGGAATTATACATTCTATGTGCCTGACCAAGGACACAAATTGTGCTTTATTTATTGAATGTATGTCAATCTGAATTAGGGTGAATTAACAAGTAAAACAAGGGTTAGGATAATTAGGGGTGGATTCAAAAGTCCTAGTGCTCTCCTTGAGTGAAATTTCCTTCTTATTCTCAGTTATTTTTCACTGATTTTTTTTAGTTTACTTAATAACTAGCTAAACTACGTGTTGGATTAGTTAAGAAGAATCATAAAATTCAACTTGTGACAACTAGTCCTCGTGGGAAAAATCTCTTAATATGTATTGTTTCTACACCTGATTCGTATACTTATGAGTTTAAAATCAATTTAAATCAGGTTGGTTTATATAAAACATCAGTAAGTCTCTTCACTCTTCATAATCAAAGAATAGGTAATCAAAATCCAGTAGGCATCAAGCTATTCCAGTGGAAGGACATCGATTCACCATTGTTGAACATCTAGTACTCAATAGTGCCATTGAGCCTTTTGGAGTGGACCAACTTCTAAAAGTAATAGGTTGGCAAAATATCCTTAATATTAAAGGATCATATCAATTGGGGGTGATTCATGAAATCTTCAATCACTGTCATGTCATTAGTAATGATCCTCCTAACATTCAAGTTGAACTAGCACATTACTCCAAACTTATCACTCCGATCACCTTGGCTCATCTTCTAGATCTTGATGTCACTCGAATCCCAGTGACTAACAGGAATCTCAACGGGTTGGGTGTGTGGAGAGAAATAATTTATGCATTGTGTCAAGGTACTATTGTTCTGCGAAATGATGAAAATCTGCTTCACATCAACTATCTTAGACCCACTTTCAAAATTCTTCATAGCATTTTTAGGTCGAATGTGTATCCCTGCGATGTTACAGGTAATCATCTTACTCCATTTGTGATCAATGTGCTTTATGATGTATATCAAGAAAATCAAGTGTGTCTGCCAACTCTTCTCTTCAAGTAAGTCATTCGGGTAATCCAAGGCAATCATAGGGAGCCACTGCCCTTTCCGGTGCTCCTATGCAAATTAGCACATCATGCAGGGCTTCCGTCCACATCTGACACTGTGTATCCTGAAGCATGGTTTGACAGTGATGCAGCTCAGGCAGCCCAACATCTATGTCCTTCTTCATCTCTTCCCAGGCATAGCCTTTCCATACCGCAGGCTGTCCCACATGCTCAACCATCAGTTCAGCCTACACATGAGGGTTTCAATTGCACACCAATGGTCAACCCAGAGTCTATCACCAACCACTAGACCCATCATCTAGAGTGTCACCTAATGAATGGGATGGCTGGGATGGAGGAACGACTGTACAATTATGAAAGGCGCCTCACTACGATTGAAGAGAAAGTCGACGTCCTTCAGGAAACAACTCAGCAAATGGTGGATTTACTCACACATAGCAATCCTCGAGGCTATTAAGTGTCAGTTGAGAAATGCAGTTGTCATTAGCATACCAAGGGTGTCTATTGCTGTGTTAATTTTTTTTGTTACCTTTTAGATGAATTTGGATTGACTAATACTCTATTGCTAAACTTGGGCAGTGTATGTGTTTTTTTTTTATGATGTTGAATATGGCTGAATATAATTCTCATTTTTACTGCCATACTTGTGTTAAGATCCCCTGGTTTATCTAGTTTCTGATATGGAGTGCATGTTATTATCATGATTATTTTATCAGTTTTTATCACTACTCTAATTGATCTGATATGCATCCATACTTTCTGAAAATGATGTATGCTTAAACTGATTTTATCTCTATACATCTATATCTGTGTGTTCTCCCATGTGTCTTTAAAACTTCAGTCAATATCTGTTCTCATGCAATCCTTATCACTGAAAAAAAGGAGGAGAACAGTTTTAAAACCCCGTCAAGAAATGTATATTTTCTTGAGTATGGTGTTGCAGGTGTTAGGGGGAGCAACTACACTAAGTAAGGGAGAGTTTACAGATGGGGGGAGCAGCTTTTGGATGTGTTATGTATATGACATTGTTAGCATTGTACAATTGTGTAGAGAACATGTACACACAATTTAGGGTGTCAGTATAGAATTTAGTCTAGGATTTTTTAAAATTTTGTCACGTAATTGATAAAGGGGGAGATTGAAAGCTCCCTGGTTTGTTAATTAACATGAGTGTTGGGTCAGTCAGACTACATAGCCTCATAGGAAGATCAATTTAAAGCGTCTGCATCAACCGGAGGTATGCAAGCTCACCATAGGTAAATCTAAGCCTCACATCCCATGTCCCAAAACACTAGGTAAATTAAACCCTTAAAAAAGTTAGAACACCTAGGGTTTATAAGTGAGAAAACTTTTTTGAAAGCAAAAAATTTTTAAGTTTTTCTTGCTTTGTCGATTTTATTGAAACATGCCTCGATATGATCGACTTATGCTATCGATGTCCTCGATGCCAAATCGATTCCATCAAAATGAGGACAAAAAATATCCAGCAACCACATGTATATCTGGACGAAATTATCGATGTATCGATGTACCTATCGATACCATCAATATTTGATTCTTGAATCCATCGAAGGTGACTCGATAATATCGACAGACAGATCTCCGGCGCCCCTATTTTTACTTTAGGACATCATATATGATTTGATATATCGAAGCCCTCCTCAATACCATCGAAGTTCAAATCCCGATGACAACGAAAGGGTCTCGATGATATCAGTCATGGGCGCGAAGATTTTCAGTAAAATATTTCAGGATAATTTATCTATGATTGAGGGTCACTCGATAGAATCGATATTCAAATATCGATGATATCATTACAATCTCTATGGCATCAAACTGGGACAGAAACTGTCCAGCAAGCTTAAACGAAAATCCTTTGAATTTACTGATTCCTCGACACAGCTATCGATATCATCAACATTCAAATTTTGAAGAAATTGAAGGCCTCGATCATTCTTGTAAACCTGAAATATTTCATAGAAAGTCTTTCTCATTTTCAAATGTCGAGGAATCGAACTCACATCGATGAATCAGAGTTCGAAATCCGATGACATCCACACGAATTTTGATTCCCTCGACTAGCTGGCAAGAGGTTTCAAAAGCGTAGGACATTGAGTTTGTATCATCAAGCGGATCATCGATGCAATCGAGAGTATACGCTCGATGATATCGAACTTTGTCATAAATGTGACCGTTTTATATCCATTGGAACCTTTTTCCTATATAAAGAGGACTTTTCTATTATTGCTGGTAGAGAATGAAGAGAGTGCTTTTAGTGTTTTACCTTAGATCATATACCCAAAGCCCTTTCTCTCGAGGGAGTTCATCCTCCAATCCACCGTCATCATTAATATTTAATAGAGTGGATTGGGAAAGGAACTTCTACATTCAAGGATCCTCCACCTACTACCTTAATGGAAAATCATTAAGCTGGGATGCCTTGAATGCATAGATGATTCGAATCACTCTATCTTCTTTGCAGGAAAACATTTAGAGAGTAGGATTCCATCATAACCTTGACCCAAACCGTCGCTATATGTTGGTACATCATTTGAGTTGCGGATCAAGGAAGCAAAAGATTCTTCATCAATAAGGAGGAGATGTTCGTCAACGTGCTGAATGAGACTCATCTACTTATCTATAAGTATCTAGAGTCCGGAGGACCCTTTGATCACTCCTTTGTAGAATTGAGTCTAAGGTGTTTCTCACCCTCGTAAGTCCTTAAGGAGGCCTCCGACGGAAGTGTACGTGGTGGGTGTGTTGTGTGGACCCTTGCTATGTGGAGAGCATAAATATCTGGTTAAAGGTAAACCAGTTAAAACCTTGGGTTTGAGGCGAACCGTGTGAAACCTCTGTTAGGGTCTTATTGAAGATCCTTGGCCAGTGTACCTAAAAGTGGGTGTGTTGTGTTGACCCTTGCTTGTGAAAGTATAAATAGTCAGCCTCAGTGTAGGTTGTAAAGTTTGAAGGTGAACCTGATTTAAAACCTTAGGTTTGAGGTGAACCGCTATGAAACCACCTTAGTGAAATCCAATACACTCAAGGATTGAGTGCGGTTACCGAGAGTGGAGTAGACAAGTAGTCAAACAACTATAAAAATGATTGTGTTTAAAATTGTTATTCTTTTATTTATGTGATTTACTTTAAATATCTGAGATCACACCTCACACACTTACACGGTCATATCCATCATAAACTAGTTTACATATTGTTCACTTCTTGAATAGTTTATGATTGGATCCTCTCCGGGCTTGGAAGCCAATATAATTACTTTTGAGTAATCCTGATAAGTGCCTATTGTTAGGACTAGTGTAATAGGATTTTTAGTAAACTATAAAAACTTTAAAAAGTCCTATTTACCCCCCTCTAGGACATATTGGCATATTCCTACTTCAACTAAAGCGGTCTTCACCGCTATTTCAATACTATCATCCTGACTTCACACTCCAACATGGTCATTCCATTCGCACCACATATTGGATTACATCTGCAGCATATAGCATTTTGGGTTACCTGTGTTTTTGTATTTATATGGTTTAGATACGATTGATGGTATTCATGAATTTATCAGGAATTGTATATTGCATCGCATCCTCGGCATCTGATATTTAGCTTTTTTATGACTCCTCATTTGCGTAACTATTCTATATTGCTTACTATGATAATTCATGATCTTGTCAGTATTTCTGCTTATTCCAATATCGTACGATTTATGGATTAGCAGTATTTTCAGTAATGTATGATGATGGCATTGTATTGAATACTTGGCACTTACCTTGCACACATACTTACACCACCATCTAAGCTTTCTATAAGCTTTTGCACGATATATGCATATACGTGATGTTAGGTTGCAGCAGCGTGGATCTTGAAGCATGTAGCTGACTTCTGGAGCTTTAATTTTTACATATGTATTTCACTTTCAGCATTGTACTCAAAGGTTTATCTTAGTGGATATATGATGATGATGATGCCTTTGTGATTTGGGTATACTTGTGGTTATGCCTATTACGAGTTAAATGTACATGGAAAAAAATCCTCCTTGTAGGATCTTAGGATTGAAATCTGGCGTATGGAAGCTAGGAGCCGATAATGGGGTACTACGGAGGCTGTTGGCACCGGATTCGGTAATCAAAAATTTTATGAGCCCAGTTTCTGAGTTTGGGGGTGATAGAAGTTGGCATCAGAGCATAATTTGAGAATACCTGAAGATAACATTACATATCTGCTAATAGATACCCTTCACTCTATGATTGTTGAGAACTTAGAATGGTTAGATCCCCGAGTTCGAATAACGTTAAGATTTTCTAATATAGCTCCCTATTGTTGAAATTGTGAGGCTGCATAATATTCTATTTTCGATCATTTTTTTCAGGATCTGAGGATTAATATGGTTTACAATTCTGCTAAGGAGGCATCTTGGGAGCGCAAGGCTAAGATTAGAGAGCGTTATCTCCATTTGTTTATAGATTGATTATGCCTTGTATATGTTTATGTCAATGCTTCCTCTTCCCTCACTTTGTCCAGCGTGATAATAAATTTTGAGGATGAAATTTTTATTAGGAGGGGAGAGCTGTTAGGCCCTTATCTTAGATCGTATCGTTCCTTAGGCTCCCGAGATCCTCCCTGTCAAATTCCAGCAACCCGCGACCTGTAATCGGCATTTACGTGCGACCTTGAGTTATGTACCGTAAATCTGAGTTGACTCAACTCGAAACTTATACCGTCATCACCGCGGTTCCCATGCCACGTCTCGTGCGTCAAAGCGACGCTTAGATCAGAAGTTGTGGCCCGTACATTTTAATGGCTATGGACTGCACATTGTGGGACCTACCTACCCCTATAACACCATTCTCTAGGTGTCATGTCCTTACATAAGTAATAATGGCTCCTCCTCTTAAGTCAACACCTCCCCTTACCTAGGCATTTATGATGGCCTTACATCATTATGATAAGTCATAACTTCTCTCTTCCTTATTTCTCTCTCCCTCCCTCTTTCTTCCTTATTCTCCAACCATTACAAGAGCCATGGACATCCAACCCATCCCAAAAATCCAACCATCTTTCACCTTAGATCCTCACCAATCCAACCTTTATATCATCATCTCCACCATTTAGGAAGCTTCGTAAGGGCATTAGAGCATAAGGGTAGAAGTTGAATGGGAAGATCTTGAGGTGGGTGTTTCTCTCTCTCTCTCTCTCTCTCTCTCTCTCTCTCTCTCTCTCTCTCTCTCTCTCTCTCTCTCCTTCTTTCATATTGTGGCCCATTTAATGATTGATGTGGTGACAAAACTGTCCATCAAATGAACCCTATGGCCGTCCAAACCATGTGGGCCCTACCTTATGGAGATAGGAAAAACATAAATACCAAATTGATCTAAGTGGGCCACGTCCATGTGGGACCGACCTTGATAAATACATCCACGTCCAGCATCCTTGGACACTGGACGTTGTGAAGAGTGAACAGACAGTGTGTAACATCCCGAAAATTGGGGGTCGGGTAGAAACCCAACTCCCGAGTTCCAGAACGTCACTTATGCAACATAGATAATGATAAATGCATGTTGTCGGTAAAATGACATTAAACAAAATTGAGACTAAGCCAAAAACAGCATATCATACTCCAGGGACAGTTAAATTAGCAAGCGGAAGAATGTGATAAATATATATAATATATAAACTGTTGTATGTCTCCAGAGTGTGAACATGTTACCAGGTTAAACATATATATGTATACTCCAAACATGGAAAGAAAAGAATATACATGAGTACTCCAAAAATATAAAATGACAAGTGTCAAGACATCTAATCAACCTCCCTGTAATCCCGTCGATCAAAACATGGAGGAGAAGTCCTCCTCATCATCATACAAGTCCAGCTCCACTTCACAAGCAGCGCCATCATCTGCAACTAAAATAGGGACTGGTGGGTGTCCGGAACACCATCCCGTAACGTGGGAGTGAGTGGTCAACTCAGTGGGATAATAGAGCAAAGATTAGCATGTTATCAAATCAATCAAGCGTTAATAGTAAAGCAAACAATCAAACATTCCTAGATACTGTTGTTAATGCATGCATAAAATGACATGATGGATGCCCTCACCAACATACTCCCTCATGCGGCACCATCTGCGTCCGCGGCATGCTTTCTTCCCGCAGTGCTTCACATCTTCCAGGCACATGCAATGCGATATGGATAATGATTACCGAGTTATTATTAGTCCTTTTCATACAGTAGGATTGGGAAACTAGGGTACCTTGCTTATATCAATCCCAACACAGATCCTGTCTAGGGTCGTCACTCCTAGTAATCTCATACGATGTTATATTTGTAGGTCACTGTAAGGGCTGTTGCTCGCACTCGTTGCACCGCTCCCCCATTACCTTGTCAATACAGGCCTACTTGTACTCTTGTCACTACGGAAGCGTCGTCGCCTCCCGTAGACTCAGAATACGCTCGAGGTCACTACAAAGGGCTCGTCACTTGATCAGTGTAGGCCGACAGCTCGAATGTAGTATCCCATACCACCACAATCGGTTCATGAGTCAAAGGTGCTCACTGGTCATTACGGGGAGGTTTGTGGCCCCAGTGTAGGCCGAAAGCTCGACCACGGTGTCCCATACCACCATGCCCGGCTCATGAGTCTTTATGAATTAAGGTACCATGGTTAACAGGGTTTCCAATGGTAAGTTCAGTAACCTAGGTTCAAGCAGTTATGACTCATACAGGGTGAACATACAATGGCCAGTCGGGTTACTTGACGGGCTCGACTAGTACAAGCGCATCTCAAGCTGAGCGATATGAAGTGCATGAAACACTTCGTGTGGCCTAACCACTGCCGTCAACTCCAAACACGACTCACGTTCATCGACGCGTCCTCCGTGGTAAATAGAAGCCGACCACGAATTCAATCTATTACCGACTGCCTGGACTAAAGCATAGCCCCAAACATTTGTAATCCATACCAGTGATCATATGAGAGTAATGGAATTGAATTTTAATAACACAAGCATGTTAACACATGTTATAGTATACAAAGTAAGCAAATCACCCAACACATGTATTCCATACATGTAAGGAAATCAATTCATATAGAAAACATGTAGGAAATCGTGTACAACATCATATGGATTGAGAATTCATTCTCAAAACTAATTTACAACACCATTTACTCAATACATACTAATACAAACATTTATATAAACCCTTAGTCTACACACTTTAGTCTACATAGCGTATATCAACCCAAAGCACGCATTAGGGTGAATCTCTTCGCCAAACAAATTATACACACATATATAATATCATAACACGATAAATTTACATGTCAAGCATTTTAACAAAATACGGACGTATACAGTATTTTCTATAAATGCCTAAAATACCTTAAATCTAATATTTACCGTACGTTTACGAAACAGAAAACGGACAGCATGTTCTACATGTCAAACAGTATGCTCGTCGATAATCTACTATTAAACGACATTGAAAGCTTTGAAATCAGTCAATTAAAGCGTCTAAAATCCACACATTTTGCCCTAGACATGTATCGTTTCGAACGGAACGTATACGCTTCGTCAACGGTGTACAGGCGACCTAATGCACAAGATACATAAGCTATGTTGCTATTTGAATCGAAAGAACCCTAAATCTGCAAGTAGTTAGGGTTTTTCTTACCTACGAGTACGTTGGAATCATCGGGAAAGTGATTTGAATGCGTTGCTTTGGCACGTGCAAAAGCTGGTGTAAGTGGCGGAAAATCTCTCCCACAACTCTCTCACAATCTCTCACTTTTTCTCTCTCTCTTTCTAGGGTTTAATCCAAATTCGGATGAGAGAGATATGAGGGGGTTTCAAGCCCTTATATAGGCTAAAACCTCACCAAAATAGACTTGGGAACAAGGTATACTTGAGTTATAACCAAATCGGGACTGTTCCGATCCAAAAGAGCATTTCGGGAGGTCTCTTGGCCGAACGTGGTCGGACTTAAGCTCATGCATACTGAATCTAGCACAAATCAAGTTTTCAGACCGGTAGAGTTCCCAGATCGCACGTGGCGGTTCAGTTTCAGTTCAGCAGTCATCGTGCCTTAATCAGGTCTACAAGTCTCATGATATGAAAGAGAAATTTTTCCTGATCCGAGGGTGAAATTTGGCTGAATTATGACGTTCAGAATGCTTAATAATAACGCGCCAAGTCACGTGCCATATTTGTATTAAAATTTTCAAATCTAACCCATTTCTCACTCTCTTCACTCCAGGCTTAATCAAATAGCCTCTGAACGTCGGTTGGGCTTGATTTTCGAAATGATTGTCAAGTCCAGCTAAGCGGTCGAAATGGTCTAAGATTGTAGGTATCGGACTTTCGACGCGCGGTCCAAATCCAATATGAAGTTTCAGAAGGTTCCTGAGAGTAAACGGGTTTAGAGTTTGATCCTACGTTTCAGGGTATTACAGCGTCATTGGTTCTACAAGTTTTGGATCTTGTAGAACGTATTTAAAGTATTCAGAGACAATTTCACAGCTACTCTAGTATAGCGCTAGCTAACTTACGCTTATTTTCTAAAGAATTTGGTTCTAAATGATTTCTTTAGCTTTGGAATTGATTCCTAAGAGTGATGTGGTTGACCCATTTCCTAAGGACGTCTAACCCCAGGTTGGAAAAAATCTGGGGTGTTACACAATGAGGTGTACTCACTGCAAAAAGGCACTTTAATTTTTAAGGCTTTTGGGTGGGCCATTCATACAAGTCCCACCTTGATGTATGAACCTTATCCACGCCATCCATTATATTCCTTAGATCAATTTAGGTGTTGAGGCGAAAAATGGAGCCAATCCAATTATCTGACGGCCCATAACATAGAAAGCAGTGGTCGTTACCATTAAAATTCACCTTGATGTTTCTACTTGTCAAAACATGTTGCATATTGGACTCAATTGGACGGTCTTGAGCCATAGAATCCAATGGGTGGAGTGGATCTACCTAATGTGGGCCCCACCATGGAAAAACCTTAGAAAAACATAAAAAAATAAAATAAAATATATGCAGCAGGGCGTTGTTGCTGCCAGGGGGCGCGTAGGTAGTACTTGTTGTGCTAATGACGGACAGATAGGCAGGGACCCACAATCCTAGCCGTGGGCCCCACCATGATGTGTATTAATCATCAACATCGTGCATTTGTTGGGTCCCCTCTGACCAGTGGGCCATGCCAAAAAATAGCTGTATGTGAGACTCAGGTGGCCCACATGGCAGGAAACAGTGGTGATTGAGCGTCTGCCATTGGAACCCTTTTTGGGTGTCCTAGAAGTTTGGATCATTATGAAATTTATTTTCTTCTTCATCCAGGGTCCTTGTGACCTTATCAATGGTTTGGATGGTAAATAAACGTTATGGTGGGCCCCATGTGGGACCCACCTTTCTGATCACGTTAGACGCCTGGCGTCGCTGATTTGTAGACAGCCATACGCCTACTATACGTAAAAACAAATCCATGCCGTCCATCTATATGGTGGGACCCACCCCACATGTGGGGCCACACTGATGTATGCGTCTGTCCAGGCCATCCAAGGCCTGGACATTCTATAGATATTAAATATAATATTTTATATATATTTTACATATACATTTATATAATGTTCTGTTGGGCCCTACATGGGACCCACCTCTGCTTTTAAAACAGGCAGCAAAACTGCACGTACGACAGCTATGTAGCTGATCCTTTAAACGTCAGCGAGTTCTACAGGACCCAGGTGATGTATGTGTACACCCATGCTGTTCTGATGGTGGGACCCACCTTGGTGAATGTATTGTATATCCACACCGTCTATCCATTTTAATGGACTGGTGCGCCACACATGTGGACCACCTTAATGATGCAGATTGGCTAGTGCACCTCTCGCCAACAATATGGTTGTTGTACTCTGCAGTGACGTGGGTTCCATTTGATGTATGTGATCCCCAAGCCATCCATCTTTTTTGATATGTGGACCCATCCCACATTGTGGCAAGTGTGGGTGGGACCCACCTTGATGTTTGCATCGTATCCTCACCGTCCAATTTGGGATGATGGGTATCTGAGCACTAGAGCAGTTTAAAAAAATAAATAATTATAATTATAATAATATTAGTATTATATATATAACATATATTATGGTTATATATGTGAGTTGTGGGGCCACCTCTGATGTACTTATCACCCACACCGTCCATCTGTTTTCTCTATACCGTCCATCTGATGGACGGTGGACTAGTACCCGCAGTAAATAGCCATTGTACAATGACAACAAGTGTCGTGGGTCCCACATGATATGTATTTTGTCTACACCATCCGTCTCACATTTGGGACCCTCTGTAAGACCCGTATCCTAGACTGTATTGTTCTGTTGACTCCCGCGATCCTTCCCATCGAATTCTGGAAATCTCCGACCTGTAATCGACATTTGCGCACAACCATAAGTCGTATCCTATACGTTTGAGTCAGCTTAATCCGAGACTTGTATCATTGCGACCGCACCGTCGCTGCGGTTCCAACGTCGCAACTCATGCACCGATCCGATACCCAGATGAGGAGTTGTGGGCATGCATTCAGTTTGAGGAAAAATGTCGCGCATTGGCAATCCGAAGAAAATCTCTACAACATGTCAAATCGATCCCATCAATCACCTCTCATGTCAAGTACAAAGCACCCATGCTTCCTTTCTCCACAAGTTAAGCAAACCCAAAAGTCAACCAATCCATCACCTCACCCATCACTCACCTCACATCCATCACTCACATCTCTCTTACAACCACCACACCACTCTCCTTTCCTTCACATTTTCGAAGCAACAATCCCAAGCAAGAGAGTGCACATCCAAGCCATTTCAAGAGAGAAAAAAATGACCTTGTGTGGCCCACCTTTCTCATCCCTTTAACTCTCATCCTAGCCATCTATTTCTCATTCTACCATCAAAGTGAAGCATAAGGAGAGTGGCTTTCCAACGGACCGAGAAGATCAAGTGATGGGTGCTTCCATAGCTTAGTTTTTCATGTTTTTAAGATGGGCCAAGTGAGGTCTACTGATCGATGGTATGGATCTCACTTTGGACCCTAAGATGTGGCCGATGGCCCATCTTGATCATCAATATCATTCCATGATGGGGGCCATTCTCCATTGACCCCATCATGATATTTACCTTCCTAGCTTGTATATGGGTCATCTAGACCGTCGATTTTCATGGAGAAGGGATCTCCACCATTGGATTTCAATTTTTATGAGCCCACATATTATGGGACTGACTTGATTTATATTGTAGATCATGGAAGGGAGGGACCATAGTGTCAGGGTCCCCCCATGCATGTGTGCCCCTCAATCTCTCTTCCCTCTCTTTTTTTTTTAATGTTTTTGTGTGATGATTTGGCCGTGTGGCCCACTTGAATGGAACCCATCATGAAGTAAGTATTTTCACAAGACGTCTATGAGTGGGCCCACCTTATGTGTGTTGTACCCACACCATTCATCATGTGGTGGCCCACTTGAATAAAGCCCACATCTGTTGTGAGGACCGTCCAGCGTCCAAGGATGCTGGACGTCTCTGTGAAAACATAAGTATTAGCTTGGTTACAAGCTCATGGGGTGGCCCACTCATACACACCCTACCTTGATGTATATATTCAATCCACGTCATCTATCCTGTTTACCAACTCATATTAGGCGTTGAGCTGAAAAATGAGGTTGATCAGAGTATCTGGTGGGCCATAGTGTTAAAAATTGTATCTTTACCGTTGAAATCTAACAAAAATTCTTCTACATGTTGAAAAAAGCCCGATATTGGTCTTGATGGATGGGTTATGGGCCGTAGAATCCATTGGCTGAGGTGGATTCTTTCGATGTGGGCTCCATGTATGAAAAACCACAGAAAAACCGCAATTTCAAAAAAAAAAAAAAAAAAGAGGAAGCAGCAGGGCTGCTGTTGGCCAAAGGCGCAGTCAGCGCTTACGCTCAATGGACAGGCGGACGCCAGGGCACCCACGGCTCTAGTAGTGGGCCCCACCTTGATGTTTATTTGCCATCTAACCTGTCCATATGGTGGGCCCCTACCTGAAGCAGGCCCCACCCAAAAATCAGGCCCATCTAGATCTCAGGTGGCCCACACCACAAAAAACAGCAGTGATTGAACTCTACCATTAAAACCCTTTTTGGGCCCACGGAAGTTTTGAATCAATCTGATATTTATTTTTTCCTATTCATCCAGGTCTTTATGACCTTACCAATAGATTAGATGGAAAATATATGTTATGGTGGGCCCCACGTGGGAGCCCACAGTGATGTATGTGTTGTACTCCCACTGTCCAGGTGGTCGATGGAGTCCACAGTGATGTATGTGTTGCATTGCCACCGTCTGCTCCCACTATGATGTACATGTGTCCATGTTGTCCATTGTTTGGACAGTGGGACCCACCATGATGTATGTGTTCTAGTCGCACCATCCAACGGACGGTGGGACCCTCTGTGTGTGTGTGTGTGTGTGTGTGTGTGTGTGTGTGTGTATAATATTATATTATATATAATGTTGTATATATATATACTATATATAGTTTATATATTATATATAATATACTTGATGGTGGGCCTTCATGTGGGCCCCCACCATGATGCATGTGCTGCATCCAAGCTGTCCTATCATTTTGAAAGCCCATTTTAAGGCTTAAGACAAAAAAAAAAAAAGAAGAAGATGGATCTGTAGTTCAAATGGACCCCACCTTGGCATATGTATGGGGCCCATCTTAATTTACTTATGGCCATCCATTGAGGCCCACCTTGGTATATATCTAGGGCCCATATGATTAGGCCCATTTGGTATGCATAAGGCCCAAGGGATTAAGCCCATTTGACATATATAAGGCCTATGGGATTAAGCCCATTTGACATATATAAGACCCATGGGATTAGGCCCATTTAACATATATATGGCCCATGGGATTAGGCCCATTTAACATATATAAGGCCCATGGGATTAGGCCCATTTTGATGTATTCCAAGGCCGTGGGTTAAGGCCCATTGTGATGTACTATAAGGCCCACAGGTTATAGCCCATTACAATGTACACCAGGCCCATTAATGCGGCCCACTTGTTTGATAACCAGAAGGCCCATATGATATGGCCATTTAATGTATTTAAGGCCCAATGGGAGGTATCTAAGATCCATTGCAATGTGTGATTCCTCCATGGTTTGTGTAATGATGTTTTATGGCGGGTCGAGCCTAGGGAACAATAATGGTTTGACATCCACATTGTAAGAACAATGTTGGTTAAATATCCGCATTGTGACTCTCCTTAGAGCCCATTGATAGGCCCATACTTGATGACAGTTCATCACTTTATAACATGCTTAGTATAATCCCATGACTCATGCCCATACACATCATATGTATGCTTGATATGAGTAGTGACTGATCATAGCATACGCCATTGGGTAGACCATTTATGGGACCTGTTATGAGACAGTACCCCACGTGATCGTGCAGTATGCGCTGGATTGCTGCTTGATTTGACGGCGTGATTCATGCATCTCGCATATGTGTGACTTGATCACTGCACGCCCTAGCAACATCAGGGCCGTGGCCTCCACAGGCACATCGTGGATGGTCGTATTGGATACCGAAAATACTTTGTTCTAGCATTATGGGACTTATGATGTCCTTGGGTGAAAGTTTCAGAACTTTTTTGGTACCAGGAGTTGCTCCAACTTATAGACTGAGTGGATACATGAGCGCCCAAGTGCCGAATACCAGTAGGTCGCGTCTCCCACTATGTCGTGGTCGGTTGAAAGGGGGTGTGGCCTTATCCGCCTAAGTGAGGGGGCTATAAGCTAGGCGGAGTTTGACCAGCTCGTAAATGAGTCCGCTATCGACGAACCGGGTAGGTATTGACAGACTACTGGTCAGGCGGATAGTGAGGTCTATTCCGCTTGCTTAACTGTGCAGCTAGGGAGGTGGCAGTCACTGCGAAGTGTATTAGACCCCGGTGATATCCAGAGGAGAACTGTACTGATATGTGTATTTGATAAGGACTGGCATGTTTGCTTTGCATCTCACATATGACATTTGGCTACATAGGCCATGCATCGCATGGCCTTGGTATGGCTGATAGCATTCATGCCTTGCATCATCTAGTTTTGGTACAACTGATAGCATTCATGGACTTACGGCAGGTTTGCGGATTACTTTGATATTATATACTTGGCACTTTCCTTACGCACACACTTACACCACCCTCTAAGCTTTTATAAGCTTATGCACTATCGTTGCGTGCAGATGTCGTTGGACAACAGCACCACTGAGGTAGGAGCGGTTATCAGACCATTTTTGAGCTTTTTGATCATCTTATATTTCCCTTTCCTTATTGTACTTAAAGTTTTTGATATAGTGGATATGTGGTGATGTTGTTTTGTGACTTAGTTATGCTTATAGTTATGCTCCATTACAAAAAAAAATCATTATGAAAATCCTCCTTGTAGGATCCCAGGATCGAAATCTGGCATATGATTGCCAGGAACGGAGAATGGGGCACTACGGAGGCTGTCGATACCAGATTCGGCGATCGGGATTCCTGTGAATCCAATTTTTCGAGTTTAGGGCGTGACACCCTCTGAGGTATGTGTTACATCTCGAACATCAGTAAACTCTGTGGGTTCCAACCAGCTTTCTAGTGGCTTGATCATGAGGTAAGTGTTATATCTAAATTGTCCATCCACCCGTGAGCTCGTCTTTAGGTTTGAGACTAAAGATAAAGTAGATCTATTCATCTTGTGGACCACACTGCTAAAAATAGTGGGGATTGAACACCTACCATTAAAACCCTCTTTAAAGAGTACAGAAGTTTTGGATCAGTATGAATTTTTTTTTTAATTCAGGTCTATGCGACCTTGTGAATAGATCGGATCGCTATGGTGGTCCTAAGGAATTTTAATGGCAGAAATCATTACCTCCACTGTTATTTATGATATACTCCAAATGACCTGCTAATGTATTTTTAGCTAATGTTCTAAAATGATTTTTAAAAATAGATGTATGGTATAGGTTGCTCACCTAGAACGATGTGCCTGATCTAATGTTTATGAGGCCCATTAGTGTGGCCCATGGATGTAGCCCACTTGATGTATATGATGGCCTATTGGTGCGGTCCATTGATGCGTCTCATCATGATGTATTTTTAACCCATGTGCAGGGCCCACCTGTTTGTATTTTTAGCCCATGTGATGGGGCCCACCTATTGTGTATTTATGGCCCGTTAGTGAGGCCCATTGTAATGTAATTTCGGCCCATATGTCATGGCCCATTGTGATATGTTTCCAGCCCATACGATTAGCACCATAGTGATGTACTGAGGCCCACGGGTCATGGCCATTGAGATGTATTAATGACCCATATGTAGGGCCCACCTGTTATGTATTTAAAGCTCGTACGATAAAGCCCATTATGATGTATTCCCGACCCATAAGATGCGGCCCATTGTTATATATATAAGCTCAGGTATGTGGCCCGTTGTAATGTATTTGTGGCCCATTTGACGAGGCCCAATGTGGTATATATGTGGCCTTTGAGTGAAGCTCATTGTGATGTATATTAGGCCTTTGTGTGAGGTCATGGGCCCACTATACGTTTAACTCTAAGTGGGTCAATCCTTCGAAGCAATGTTAGTTAAATGGCCACATTGATGGGTCATGTTGGTTTAATGTCCACATTGTGACCTTTCCTTAGGCCTTGTTCATCCAATCATCGAGGCCAATTATTGATCGATTCCGATCGTTGTGGCCGATTGTCGATTTTAATTATCGAGGCTGATTATTGATCGATTCCGATTGTTGTGGCCGATTGTCAATTTCTATCATCGAGGCCAATTATTGATCGATTTTGATTATTGTGGTCGATTATCAATTGTCGATTATCAATGTCGATTATTGATTAATTTTGATTGTTATGGCCGATTGCCGATCCCGATCATCGAGGATGATTATTGATCGATTCCTATCGTTATGGATGATTGCCGATTCTGATCGTTGTGGCCGATTGTTGATTCTGATTATCGATCGATTCTGATTATTGTGGTTGATTACCGATTCCAATTATCAAGGCCGATTATCGATCAATTCCGATTGTCATGACTGATTGCTGATTAGCGATCGAGGCTCATTATCATGACCGATTGTCGATTCTGATTGTGAAGGCTAATTGTCAAGGCCCAATGTGATGTATTTGAGGCCCATTGTGATGTATTGAAGACCAGGCGATGGAACCCATTGTAATATATGTTAAGCGCATGTGAGAGGCCCGTTGTGATGTATATTAAACTCTTAAGTGAGGCCCATGGTGTTGTATATTAGGCCCTTGTGTGAGGCCATGGGCCCACTATATGTTAGGCTTTATGTGGGCTATTCCTTAGGGGTAATGTTGGTTAAATGTCCACATTATCGAGGTCGATTGTCGATATCAGTTATTGATACTGATTATGAGTATGTGATAGCATAACATCATGATACATGTGCATACGCATCATCTATATATTTGTTATGAGATGTGGTTGACCATTTCATATGTCATTGGGCAGGTTGTTATGAGACTCCCTCATAGGCAGAGATCGTCTCACATGAGCACACGGTATGTGCATGATTGATGCATGACTGATTTTATGACTCATGCATCTTTCATTGTGTGTTGTGATTACCATACGCCCTAGCGACATCAGGGTTGTAGCCTTCACAGGCATATCGTGGATGGCTAAACGGGACACCAAAAATCTATTCTAGCATCGAGCTACCATAGATGGCCCTCCTTGGTTTAAAATCCCTAAACCTCCGAGGCCAGGAGACGCCCCAACGTCGAGACCGAGTAGATATATATGAGCGCATTAAGGCTAGATACCAGTAGTTCGCGTCTCCCATTATGTCGTGGTCAGTTAGGAGGCGGTGTGACCTTACTCACCTAAGTGAGGGGGCAATGTCTAGGTTGAGTTTGATCAGCTTGAGGAATGGTCCGCTATCAATGAGTCGGGCCCGATATTAGCAGGTGGATAGTGAGGTCTCTTCCACTTACCCAGTTGTGCGCTCGAATAGGGGCAATAAGCTAGTGTAAAGTGTAATAGACCCCAGTGATGATCCCAGAGGTGAACTGTACTGATATGTGGACTTATTGAGCAGGAGTTGCATACTTATTCATTCATTCATTCACGATTCACTTGGGCTGGTGGTGCCTAACTATTTGTTATGTGTACCTTTGTAATTGTCAGGATTTTGGTTGGGGCGCACAACTAACCTAGGATCAGGAGTTTACCACATTGAGTCCAAATTTAGGTATGAGACTAGTTTGGATAGAAGTCCCTTGTGATGGACCCCATAGCCTGCGATACTATATACTATCATCCTGACTTCACACTCTAACATGGTCATTCCATTCGCACCGCATATTAGATTACATCCGCGACATATAGCATTTTGGGTTACCTGTGTTTCTGCATTTATATGGTTTAGATACGACTAACAGTATTTATGAATTTATCAGGAATTGAATATTGCATTGCATCCTCGGCATCTGATATTTGGCTTTTTTATAACTCCTCATTTGCATAGTTGTTCTATATTGCTTACTCTGATAATTCATGATCGTGTCAGTATTTCTGCTTATTTCGATATTATACGATTATGGATTACTAGTATTTTCGGTATTGTATGATTATGGCATTGTATTGAATACTTGAAACTTACCTTGAGCACACACTTACACCACCCTCTAAGCTTTCTATACGCTTATACACGATGGATGCTTGCAGGTAATGCTAGGTTGCAGCAATGTGGAGCTTGGAGCATATACCTGACTTATGGAGCTTTAATTTTTACATATGTATTTCCCTTTCAGCATTGTATTCAAAGGTTTATATTAGTGGATATATGATGATGATGTTGCCTTTGTAATTTCGGTATACTTATGGTCATGCTTATTACGAGTTAAATATACATCGAAAAAAAAATCCTCCTTGTAGGCTCCCAGGATCGAAATCTGGCGTATGGACACTAGGAGCCGAGAATGGGGTACTATGGAGGCTGTCGACACCAGATTAGACAATAAAAAATTTTGTGAGCTTGGCTTTCTAGTTTGGGGCAAGAAAATCTTCTTGTTCTTTAGCTTATTATATGTCTGAGTTGGAAATATGTCTTTGCATAGACGAACCATTACGTTGTCACCCACATTGAATACCTTCAAATGTTAATGTATGCTAGCCTTCTCCTTGTACTTGTCATTGAATGCCTTTAATTGGGCCTAAACATCAGTGTGTACTCTTATGATTCAGTCTGTCATATGTTCTACGACAATGCTCATGCCTGAAAGTTTGGGCAAGGGAACTAAATCAAGGGTGTGTTGAGGTACTTGTCCATACACAATTTCAAATGAGGACTTGTTGGTGGAACGGTTCAGCATGTTATTGAACATGAATTCTTCCTAAGCCAAGGACAAATCCCATTGTTTGAGCTTATCACATAAAATGCATCATATAAGGTTTCTAAGTGTACGATTTACTACTTCTTTTCGTCCATTAGTCTACAGATAATATGCATTGTTGAACTATAACTGGCTATTGAATCATCGCCACAAAGTCCTCAAAAAACTACAGAGGAACTTAGTGTCACGATCTAAGGTGATAGATTTTAGGACCCCATATTGCCGAAATACTTCTCCAAAAACATATTTGCAATGTCCGCAGCGTTGAGAGTTTTCTTGCATGATATGAAATGGGCCATCTTGAAAAATTTATAGAGTCCGATCAAGATAGGATCCACACTATATTGGGTCTGTGGGATACATAGCACAAAGTCCATAGACAAATCCTCTCAAAGGTCACTGGGGACAAGTAATGGAGTATATAGTCTCATGTTTTGTGTCCCCCCCTTAGATGTTTGATACAGTGACAAGTGCACTACTCTTCCTACTTCTTGCTTCAAATGTGCCCAATAATAACGTTCTTCAAGGATAGTTATTGTCTTGTCTCGCCTTAGATGACCACTGAGGCTACCTTCATGTAGCTCTTTGATGATGCAGTCTTGCTACGAACTCTACGGAATGCACAACTAATTTTTATTGAAGAGAAATCCATCCTAAATATGGAGGTAATTGGGGTGACCCTCCTCACATCTAATCCACGCATTCTTGAGGTCGTCATTGATGGCATATAGGTCTTTGAGGCATTCAAATTTGATAACATCATTGTTCATGGTAAATAACTAGGTTGCATGTCGGCTAAGTGCATCAACCACCTTGTTCTGTTGGCCGGACTTATGCTTTAACACAAATGTGAATTCCTGCAAGAATGAAATGCACCTAGCGTGCACACGATTTACGTTAACTTGGATATTTATGAATTCGAGAGCTTGATGGTCTGTGTTAAGAACAAACTCCCTTTGAATTAAGTAATGTCACCTATGTTGCAATGCCTTGATCACTGTATACAATTCAAGCTCATATGTCAATCACTTTTTATGCACTTCACTGAGATTCTCACTGTAGAAGGCTACCGGCCTACCTTCTTATGAAAAAACTCTCCTTATTTCAACATAGGAAATATTGCATTCAACCTTGAACAGTTTGTTGAAGCTAAGAAGTACAAGAACTAGACTTGTAGACAACTTGTGCTTGATTTTAGAGAAGCTTTTGTCAGCTTCGTTGGTCCATTTAAATGTTTACTTCTTCAAACAATCTATAATTGGCGACACAATGGTGCTGAAATTCTTCATGAACCGATGATAGAATGTCACCAACCCATGAAAACTTCGTACTTCATGGATGTTTGTGGGAACCGAAAACTCTCCGATAGCTCTCACCCTTTTTTCGTCCACTCAGATGTCCGTGGACGTCATGACAAAGCTTAAAAACAATAGGCTATCGTTCAGAAAGTTATCTTTTTTTACATTGAGAAACAACTTATTCTTGGTGAGTACTTCAAGGACCTATTTAAGATGTCTCATATGTCTGGCTTTGTCATGACTATATATGAAAATGTCATCCAAGTAGACCACCATGAACCACCTAATGAATGATTTTAAAACTTGGTTCATTAACCTCATGAATTACTAGGTGCATTTGAAAGATCGAAGAGCATGACCAACCATTTATACAACCCTTCTTTGATCTTAAAAGTTGTCTTCCAATTATCACCCAGCCATGTTTGGATCTGATGGTAGCCGCTCCTTAAATCTAATTTAGAAAATAATTTTGTACCATCAGGCATGTCCAACATATCATCCAATCGTGGTATAAGAAACCTATATTTTGTGGTAATATTGTTGATCGCTCAAATGTTGACACACACGTATCAACTCTCATCTTTTTTAAGATTTAACAGGGTCGGTATGATGCATGGGCTCATACTATATCATGTTAGACCCTTACGGATCAATTCATCCACTTGTCTTTGCAGAATATCGCACTCCTTTAGACTCATCTGATAATAAGTATGATTGGGTAAGCTAGACCTGTAAACAAGGTTGATATGGTGTTGATATCTCACATGGAAGGTAATCTATCGAGAAGGTTGTCGGACCAAATTTAATGAGTTCATGTAACAATGGTTTTAGTTTCTCAGGAATGATGGTAGGCCCGAGTTTTTTTTCCCTTTATAATTAATGCATAGGCTTGTCCATTCTCTTTGGATTCCTCCACAAAGTCTCGAGTGGTTAAGAGTAAATGCCCCCCCAGTTTTGAAGTTTTGGGTGGCTCCTTTGGATCTGTAGGGGCTAGTATAGTTTTCCAACCATCTTTGATGAAAATGTACACACTATTTTATCCTCAATGAGTGGCGTCACAATCTGATTTCCATGGTCGTCCGAGTAGAATATGACAGGCCTCCATGTCAACAATGTCACATATTATTTGGTCTTTATAATGTTTGCCAATTGAAAAAGATATTGTGCATTGTTTGGTTACCTTCATCTCACTGACTTTCTTAATACAGCTGATCATATACGGGAAGGATGGTACTCTATCGCTAGTTACAACTTCTCCACCATGATCTTAGAGATGATGTTCTCATTGCTCCCATTATAGATGATCACATTACAAACTTTTTGATTCACTATACATATTGTTTAGAAGATGTTGTGTCACTGTGCATGTACTTCCTAGGTGCATACAGTAGTTGCCTCCCGACTAGCAACTCACCACAATCCTGTGGAACCTAATCGATTTCATTAGCTTCATGATTCGTGGCATGACCTAACTCACCATCTTCCGGGTCTTCTTTTGTATTCTCAGTGCCACCATCATTAATGGTGAGGTTTACCACTTATCGTTGAGGGCAAGTGTTTAATGTGTGGCCTGATTGGCCACGCCGATAGTAGTGGTCAAGCCGTGGCCAACCATAGGGTTTTGGGATCCTACTCGAGCCGACACCTATGGTTATTGTGCTTTGGGGTCTAGATCGACTTCTCCTCGTGTCACGGTTTTCGATTGTAGGAGGTTAAGGATGCTCTCATACTGGTTCTTTTCCTTTGGCTAGCGTTAAATCCTATGTAGGACCTTTCATGGGGGACCGAATTAAAGGATAAGATCGAGTAAGAAACCTTACAAGTTACATTTCCAGCCTACCTGCCAACTGAACCACTTGATCCACGATCTTGGCTAGGTGCATCTAAACTCAATCTTGAATTGTCAGTCTTAAACATCCTATAAATTGTGTTACCTTATGTTATTAGATCTCTAACAAATCATTCCGCATTGCCAACCACAGGAATTCTTCAATGTAATCAGTGACGGCCCTATTCCCCTACCAGCAATTTTGGTATTGGTGGAACAACACATGTTTGTAATCACATGGGAGGAATCGTGATCGAAGAGATGTCTCATCCGCGACCATGATTGGATGGGCGCCTTATTTTGTTGGACATGCGAGAGTTGTAATTGCTCCCACCATACAAAAACACTATATTTTAATTTGAATGCAACCAACTTTACTTTCTTATGTTTCGGCACATCCATGTAGTAAAAATACTGCTCTACCTCAACTAACCAGCCGAGGAAGTCCTCATTACGCAATAAGGCATTAAAACTGAGAAGTTCGGCCTTACCTCAATAGTCTCTCTCAATGTGATCTAATCGACCATCTCAATGTACTGGTTATCGGACAATGATGCCACCAAAGTTCTCGTCGTTAAAGCTTGATTCATATGGAATAGCCATATGATTCTCCTCTGGAACCGCTCTGTGAAAATCGAGGTTGTGCCATAGAGCGATTAAGGGTGGCTGAGCATTGCCTTAGGATCGAGGCAGAATTAGCGCATTCGTAAGACGATTAAGGGTTGCCTTCATGCCTTGCATGGTTAACTAACTATCCTGGTAGAAAGCTTCCATTATGTTCAATTGGTAACAAATCCCTATATCATCATCCACAATATGTTAGTCAGTTTCGTCATTAATTACTATCAGTCCGATATGAGTCCTCGCTTTGATACCACTTGACGCAAGGAAAGACGTGATAATGTCAATCATCGTCTTCCTCAATTGATAACTACCTTGAATCCACAGGAGAATCTCGAATCCATGAGAAAAGAAAAGAAAAGAAAATCTTAGTAACTGATTTATTGAATTAATGATTAAATAAAAATGATTTAACATCCTTTAAATAACCCTAAATAAACCATAAAAATGTAATCAAAGAGTTCTAATCAAACAAGGAAACAAATTCTAAAAAATACACAAATTTCTTTCGCCCGTCAACCTGTCATATACCAGTCGAGTTGACAAGTTGAAACAACCAAAAAGTGTCTAGAGACATAAATTAGAAATTCTATACTTTTCAACTTGTTGATCTGATTCATCGACCTGTCAAACTGAATTTCGACTAGTAAACAACATTTGTTGACCTTTTTAAATTGGCAAAAACCAGACAATAGTAATTTGGAACATTATTTCAACCCGTCGAACAGTATTTCAACCTGTTAAAACTGGCATAAATCAACCAGCAAGCAATTTGGAATTTTAGGTGGAATTTTGACATGTCCACCCGATTTTTCAATCGGTCGAAATATGCTGAGTGTGTTCGATCCTTATTGAGTTCTTTTCTTCGGTCCACCTTTGCCACGAATGAGTCCACAACCCGTTTTACATCATCCCTAAATGCAATCTATAAGTTTTTAATGGTGGATGTCCCATCATTTTCTCATGTGGTCCATTTGATAATGGATGAGCTATTTTTTTAAGGCCACTGGAGAGCATTAAGGGAAATACATGATGGATAGACTAGATGTACTATACATATTAAAGTAGGCTCCATCTATCATGCATATATATTAACCATTGTATCCGAACATATATAAGGGAAATTGACTGTACTGGCCTCAATGTATGGTTAAATTCCCTAAAAAGATTCAACCTTTCAAATATTCCGAGGGTGGCCTTCAGATAAGCTTCCAAAAATTACTTGGACCAAAATGCCCTTCGTCCTTGGTTCGGTAGTTGTAGGGTTTTTCAGTGAATAAGAAGTTATGTCATATTTAATGTCAAGAAAGTGACGTGTATAGAACCCTTTCTTAGGCGTGGGCAAGGCTCAACTCATGGGGCCCACGCTAATGTATGTGTATAATCCATGCCTCCCATCCTCTTACCATGTCATTTTAGGGGAAGGGCCTAAATATCAACCTGATCCATAGCTAGTGTGGGCCACATAATATAAAATAATGGTGATAGTGTCACCCACATTGATACTTTCCTGGCTCACTGTGATGTTTGTTAGAAGTGGACACCACACGAGGCGGGACTTTTTGGGCCCATGGCATGTTGGCCAACAAGGTAGATGGAACGGATCACCCCATTGTGGGCCTTAGGCTATGGTACCAATGGCTAGCCTTTCATTGGGTAATAAATGATGTGAACATGTGACAACCACGACCCATATAACATGACAATCACAACCTATATAACATGAAAATTACGACCCATGCAAACCACAACCCATATGGGCTCACATTAATGTATTTGTACAATCCATGCTGCCCATCCTTTTTTTCGTGTCATTTAGAGCTAGGGCGCAAATATCACCCTGATCGAGTGCTCGTGTGGGCCACATAATAGAAAATGATGGTGATTGTTGAAACTTTACAAGCTCACTGTGATGTTTGTTAGAAGTGGACACTACCCAAGTCAGGACTTTTTGGGCTCACAATGAGCTAGCGGACAAGGTGGATCGATCAAATCACCCCGTTCTGGGCCTTAGGCTATGGTACCAATGGATAGGTAGTAAAGGAAGTGAACATGTGAAAACCATGATCCATATAACATGACAACCACGACCCATATAACATGAGAACTTTGACCCATGCAAACCACAACCCATATGGGCCCACATTGATGTATGTGTATAATCCATGTTGCCCATCCTTTTTGTCGTGCCATTTTAGAGCTAGGGCTCAAATATCAGCCTGATCCAATGCTCGTGTGGGCCACATAATAGAAAATAATGGTGACAGTGACACCCACTCTTGAAACTTTCCAGGCTCACTGTGATGTTTGTTAGAAGTGAACACTCCCAAATCAGGACTTTTTGGGCCTACGGTGAGTTGGCCGACAAGGTGGATGGATCAGATCACCCCATTATGGGCCTTAGGCTATGATACCAATGGTTAGCCTTTCATTTAGTAGTAAAGGAAGTAAACATGTGACAACCATGACTTATATAACATGAAATCCACGACCCATGACAACTACGACCCATATAACATGACAACCACAACCCATGACAACTACGACCCTTGACAACCACAATGCATATAACATGACAACCACGATGCATATAATATGACAACCATGACCCATGACAACTATGATCCATATAACATGACAACCACAACCCATATAACATGACAACTACGACCCGTGACAACCACGATCCATTTTTGGTAGTGTAGATGGATCAAAGGCTACAGATTGAGGTTGTGTTATAATCCAATTGATCTTTGGATTTTGGGCTCAACCCATTAGACTAGATGGAAAAACGGATGTATGGCGTACATAGACCACATACATTCAAGGTGGGTCCAATGGAGTATTCAATTCGATTTCCTCTCTCGAGTCCAACTTATGTTGGGAAAAAGCTTGCGTGAGGGAAAGAAAAATGGGCTCGGATTGCTATTGACAGGTTGAGTATCCAGACTCATTAGTGGCAGGTTGAGTATCAGATTGGCTAATGAAGTGATGACACTTAGTTTTGTATGTCCCACCATGATGTATTTTTTGTACCCACACCATCCATCCATTTGGAGAGACCATTTTAGGGCATGAGCCAAAGAATGATTTAGATCCAAAACTCGAGTGGGCCCCAGCACAGAAAAAAGTTAAGAGAGTGATGCCCACCACTAAAAATTTCTAAGGGCCACAAAAGTTTCCGATCAAGTTAAAATTTGTGTTTTCCCTTCTTTAATGTCTGTCTTAACTTATGAACATGTTGGATCTCAGATAAACATCATAGTGGAGATTATGAAGGTTTCAACGGTGGGCATCACTCTTACCACTGTTTTATGTGGTGGGGTCCACTCTAGATTTGGATCTGACTCATTCTTTGTCTCTTGACCTAAAATGATCTCTCTAAATGGATGGATGGTGTGGATACAACACATACATCAAGGTGGGTCCCATAGAAATTAGTGACATCACTTTAGTAGCGAGTCTCGCTACTCAACCTATCCATATCTAATCCTTGTCTGGACGCGGCTTTCCTTCAAAAGCCTTTCGCAGGAAGTTCCTGTGCTGGGAATCTAGGTGGGGCCTACTATGATATTTGTGTGAAATCCACCCCGTCCATCCATTTTTTGAGTTCATTTTAGGATATTAGGGTAAAAATGAACTGGATCCAATGCTCAAGTGGGCTGAAAACATGATAATTGAACATCCACAGTTGAAATATTCATGGGGCTACAAAAGTTTTGAATCATTCTAAGATATTTTGTTTTAAGTAATCCTAATAGGAATGACATTATGAACGGTACGAATTAAAATTAAAATCACTGTTGATCCCAGGAAGGTTTCAACGGTGGGAATTTCCCTAACCACCTATTCCTTTTGTACGACCTACTTAAGTCTTGGATCCTACTCACATTTGGTCTCATGTCATAATATGAGATCAAAAAACTGATGGACAGAGTGGATTTCACACAAACATCACGGTGGGCCCCACTTTGGTTTCCAGCGCGAAGGAACTTCCTATGAAAGGCTTTCCTGGTAAATCGGTGTCCTCCGTGTCCGTATCTGTTCACTCCCCAAGTGCAGGGTTGTGATATAGTAATAACTCGGTAAGATCGAGGTCGAATCCTAAGGGACTGAAACCTGTACGTAATCTAAAATTAACTAGAACTAGAGTAAGATGGAATCTAAATCAAATGTAATTTGAGGAATAATTATGGAATACTTAATCTAAACTTAAGAACTTCAGAGGAAAGGAAACTAAGGATACAGAGGATCCTACTATAGAGAACAGGGAGATCTTATGCCTGTTTCATGAATCATAGAATTTACTGAACTGTCATTGATCTAGTTTTCAAGAGATGAAAGGTATATGAATTAGAATGGATTTCATCACCAAACCATGCCCAGGAGACTATGGCAAACAACAGAATTAAACTAATTACCAACCAATCAACATGTTATGAAAGTTAGGAAGGGTACCGTCATCCGACCATGCCCAGGAGACGATGCTGAACAACAAGGCTTCCTAACGTCATAAACATAAAAAGGAAAAGAAAATATTTAAACCCATCACAAACCCACCGTAATTTTAGTCACAACAGACCATTAAAGACTAAAAATATTTTCATACTAATCAAACTAAAATCAACTTCAATTCATACATTAAGATTAAATTAAAATCATAGAATCTCCCATCTCACTACAAGCTTCACCTCTTAGCCCTAGCTAAGAGGTTTACTCACACATGATTAGGCTATCCTCAAAAGGAATAATAATAATAAAATAAAAAATAGTAAAATAACTAAACTCCTGGAGCACTTCCTTGTCTCTCTCCCTATGCTCTCCACGTCCCAGCCTAGCTGTACATCCAAAGCTCTTTCCTTTTATAGTTGTTGACGTCGGTCGGATGGTGGGAATGAGAATAACCGACTTTGTTTCACACTTCTGTTCATAGAAGAACCGGACTGCGAATGCATGTTCTGCGCAGCAAAAAGGCACCGACAGCTGCGTTTAATCCGAGATCAAGAGGAGCGATCACCCTGGCTAGAAATTCTGACTTCATACGAAAAGTGAAAACCCCCTTTTCCAGCTTCTGAATGGTCTGGATTGAATAGATATGCCCTGCTGGTGGCCCACAACTTCCTGGATTTTTCAGAATGCAAGGATAGAGGCAATGCACGTCCCGACGCTTTACTGATGGTGGGGCCCACCTTACTGATGTTTTGCGAAATCCACACCGTTCATTCGACTTGTGACGACATTTCAGCTGGAGGGGGCCTGTTTTGAATTGTTGCTGACGCGGCCCACATAGTTTCCATTCAGCCGTCCATTCTCCGGTTAGATCCTCCAAGGACACGAAATATCTGAGGAAATCCATCTGTAGATCAGGGCACGGTCGGTTTGACCTCGTGAAATGAATGTACAGTTCGGATTGATCTCTTGATCGAAGGTGGTGGCCCACATCACAGTGGATGCCCTGTTGCGAACAGCGATCGCTGTTTCCTTTTTGAAAACAGAAGTCGGGTCAGCATTGTTAACCGCTCCAGTAAATGCGGTGCACCTCTGGTGCGTATGCATAGTGCAGGAACTCCATGTGCATGGGGTCCACAGTGATGCCCATGAGAAATCTGACCTGTCCATCCTCTTTGTCCTCTAATATGAGGGGTTGAAACCAAAATTGAAGCATATGCAGATCTCAAGTGAGCCCCAATCCACAGATCTATGGACTGATCTGACCGTTAGGCCACTTCGAAAGGGATCCAACGGCTGAAATTCGACGTGTATGGTTAATTTATGATCTTCAGGCCTTGTATAAAGTTTCGTGTCAATCAAATGGCGGTAACCCTGTGATCTTGCATTTTGGACCAGTTTCAGGCCATTTTAAACATGAATGGCTTGATTTTCTCAGATCCCCAGTGTTTAAATCATTGATCTTGGTCTCATGGAGTCTCGTCCAATGTCTTGGTGAATTCTGAATGTTAAATCCATGCTTTTAGCATCTTATTTCAGTCCAAGCTCGTAATTACACCTTGCAGCATAAACACGGTTAAATCGGACCGTTAGACAGTACAATGTTCATAAATTCAGGAAATAATTGGGGTCTAATATGCAATATTTGACCCTCAACACAACCCTCAATCGGCATTTTGCTAGTCCCGCGCAAAGCATGCGAAAAATAAGTTAAGAGTTATAGGACAATTTCTATGAACTCGAGTGATTTTGAAAAAAATTAAATCAGATGCTAGAATTTTAAGATTCATTAATGTTGGGCATCAATTTCTCCTAAGCTCAAGTACATGGTAAACTTCATAATCAAATTCAAGGTATTAATCCATCAATTAGAATAATTCTAAACATTAAGATCCATGGGTGTATAGTGTAATCTCGGCTTATCAACACTAAAATTCACTTCTCTATTTCAAGATATCATTGGTAACCACAAGAGCATTCATGATACCCAAAATTTTCCTTTCAGATCATCTTTCCATTCTTTCAACTTTTGATTTTTCCATTAAAAATAACATCAAGAAGGGGAATCAAATCCTCACCTACAGGGAGCAAACCTATGGCGAAGACTGTACACCCGACTCTTTTTCACATATCATTCAAGGAGTATTAAATCTACAACTCTAGGGAGCAAACCTATGATGAAGATTATTCACCCAAATCTTTCCAAAGATATCTTCTTCCTTCTTTTTTTTCTTTTTCTTTTTATCTTATCGATCCTGTTAGGCATTTTTTTTTAGGCTGGTTCCTTACATGCTTAGTGATTACCCAGTCAATCCTTCAATATTGAACTGAAACCTTAATGTGTAAGCGAGATGTGACATGTGAATCATGACTCAATCAATGTTTACAACTTCTAATCATGAATTAAAAACTCAATCTTACTTATGAAATCTAACAAATAACTGAATTCAAGAGTCGTACATTACCAACATCACGTATCTTGAAAATCTAAATTAGGGATATCTGTCAAAATCATAAAAATTTTAAAAATTTTCACAATTTTTGCTCAAGACTAAGAAAATACTGATTAGGAAACCTAATCTCCCACCCCCAACCAAAAATCTATATTGTCCTCAATGTAAAGGGTATGAACATGCAATGCACATGGGACAACAAAAGTAAAGGAAAAGTGATGGGAAGATATTACCTGGATAACGAATCAAGAGAGATTTTTCAAGAGATCACCGGGAGAGAGCAGGTTAGTACGAGAGAGAAACCAACAAAAATAAAAAATAAAATCTTACCTATACAACTTTCGCAAGTGCTCTCGATTGCATTTAGCATATGCAACAAGCCTTTAAACCCCTAGGTTACCCCTAGTGGATGAGTTGTAGTCTCGTGAGGGTTTGCAGTAATGTTACGCACAAACATTGAATCGATCATGCCACAAGGTTCGTCTTTCGGCCAATATCTTGATAAGTTTCTCAGTAAGTTCTTCAATAGGATCATCCAGAAGCCCTTTTTGCAATAGGCTTGGGCACCCTGGAGCATGACTTTTCAGAGAAACTTATGTACCTCATAAAAAATCTTCCATTGAATTACTTGAGGTATCCATAATATATACGATTCACCTGTGACAGAAGAAGTTTCAACGTTAGTATCGTATGGTAAATCAAAGACTACAAGTAAATAAAGTTTAGAAAACTTCTTAAGAAGTGATTTAGTTTCAACACATTCCGATGCTCTAAACTTCGGTTTAATTTTTACCTCTTCTCCCTTTATTGGTAGGCGTTTAGGATTAGGAGAAGAGAGTTTCAGAATAAGGGTTCTCCTCATCCATGATGACTACCGAGATGTTATCTCGCAAGGCATCCACTTTGTCTTTTAACATGGGATCATTTGAAACTGCAAAGTGTGCCAAGCAATCCCAAGAGCTAGGAAATTCAGATGAGTGTAACTTATTTTTCATATTGGATCTCGCGATAATCTACTCAAAGAATCCATTGTCCTTGAAAGTGGACGGAGGTACGCTCTCTTGCTCCAGTCCTACACAGACAGATTGAAGATCAATAAGTGAAGCATTGATGTGATCACTTTGTTCATTGAAATTATTCAATTGAGGCGTTGAATTGTCAAATGTGTACAGCTCAGATAGTGGCCTCAACTGAGTGGTTTCAAATTCCAGAGTCGTAGTAGGAAACTCCTCCTTCTCCTGAATCATATCATCATTCAATTCAGGGGAGTGGTCCAAACATGTTTCACAAGAGTTAGAAGGGTCAGTCATAAGGGGCTCATCCTCCACCTTTAAATCAGACATGTTAGGTGATGGGAGTGGCTCATTATGACCGACCACTTCATGTACGTATTGATCATTGATCTGGACCAAACTTGAGAGGGATTTCAGGGGGACTGTGGCTGCACATTCAAGATCGCAATCATGTTCTAGTCCAATGCAGTGCACATTTGGGATGGGATCACTTTCCTCACATTCTACACCTAGCATGGGTTGAGGTTCGTATAAACTAACATCTTCCTCATCATTGAAATCTTGTATGTCATCATCAATGTATTTAAAAGACACCCATGTATCTTCACCATTCTTTCGAACAGTCATTGAGATCGACTCCTTGGGAAATTGAACCACATGCTCATTAACGGAATCCCGCTCCTCATTCCAAATTTCAGATTTTTTCAAAAATAAGTGTGGATCACTTTCCTCGCATTGTATTTTTGGATTGGGTTGTGGTTGGGATGAGCAAGCCTCCTCTATCTTTTCAGGGCGCGACATGAGTGTTTTTATGGCTTTTCGAATTTCCTCAAGACAAGCCATGTTACGCTGATATGAATCCTCTTGAATCGTTTCTGGTTGGATATCAAAGGTAAGGGATCCAAGAGAATAATCATTATAACATGTTGTTGGTTCATTTTTCCAATTTTGATATTTTCACTGGTCATAGTCATACTGATCATAGGTGGGAGAATCTGCTAGTTGGTAATACTTATTATCACTCATGATACAATCACGCATTGTTTTCTTTTTATTGGATGGGTGATAATAATTCTCATAACCATAGTTATGATAACCCCAACACTCACGTACTGTTTTGTTAATCTGTGAGGTGTAATTGTTCTCCTACATATAATCACGTAAGTTCTTAGCCGGTGGATCTTTATATTCTGATCGGTTCTCAATGATAGTTTCAGAAAAGTTTTGAGACAAGTTGATTTATCTCATCATCATCCCAAAATAGGTTATTCTTCTCAGCATACTGACGTTGCCACTCGTGCATATACATGATGAAACCCTTAATCTGAGTTTAATCCTAAGAAAATTGAAGAAAAGATCCTACAGCAATGTGGAAAGTAAGAGGAGGAGAAATTAGAAAGATGTTACCATACTAGAGATTCCTGTATTAAGATCCCGTAAAATAAGATAAAATAAGTTAGTTTCTAAAAAGAGAAAGTCTAGGATTAGAAAATCTCTAAAAATAAAACCCTAATTCTAAAAATAGAAAAAATAAAGAAATTAGAAAAATATCACCAAATTAGAAGTTTATATCTTAGAATCCTACAAAACAGGAAAGAAGAGTTAGTTCTAAAAAAAATCAGGAAAATCTAAACCTAAAACTGAAGTTAGTAAAAATCATAATCTTAAACTAATCCTAAAACTAATTAATTTTAGAAAAATATAGCCGTCAGCCCCTAGCAACGACGCCAAAAACTTGTTCACTCCCCAAGTGCAAGGTTGTGATGTAGTAATAACTCGGTAAGATCGAGGTCGAATCCTAAGGGACTGAAACCTGTACGTAATCTAAAATTAACTAGAACAAGAACTAGAGTAAGATGGAATCTAAATCAAATGTAATTTGAGGAATAATTGTAGAATACTTAATCTAAACTTAAGAACTTCAGAGGAAAGGAAACTTAGGATTCAAAGGATCCTCTTGTAAAGATCAGGGAGTTCTTATGCCTGTTTCATGAATCATGGAATTTACTGAACTGTCATTGATCTAGTTTTCAAGAGATGAAAGGTATATGAATTAGAATAGATTCCATCACCAAACCATGCCCAAGAGACTATGGCAAACAACAGAATTAAACTAATTACCAACCAATCAACATGCTATGAAAGTTAGGAAGGGTACTATCAGCCGACCATGCCCAGGAGACAATGGTGAACAATAGGGCTTCCTGACGTCATAAATATAAAAAGGAAAAGAAAATATTCAAAGCCATCGCAAACTCACTGTAATTTTAGTCACAACAGACCATTAAAGACTAAAAATATTTTCATACTAATCAAAATAAAATCAACTTCAATCATACATTAAGATTAAATTAAAATCATAGAATCTTCCATCTCACTACAAGCTTCACCTCTTAGCCCTAGCTAAGAGGTTTAGCCACATATGATTAGGCTATCCACAAAAAGAATAATAATAATAAAATAAAAAACAATAAAATAACTAAACTCCTAGAGCACTTCCCCGTCTCTCTCCCTATGCTCTCCACGTCCCAGCCTAGTTCCACGTTCAAAGCTCTTTCCTTTTATAACTGTTGAGGTCAGTTGGATGGTGCGAATGAGAATAACCGACTTTGTTTCACACTTCCGTTCGCAGCAGAACCAGACTGCGAATGCATGTTCTGCACAGCAAAAACGCACTGACAGCTGCGTTTAATCCGAGATCAAGAGGAGCGATCACCCTGGCTAGCAATTCTGACTTCATACGAAAAGTGAAAACCCCCTTCACCGGCTTCTGAACGGTTTGGATTGAACAGATAGGCCCTGCTGGTGGCCCATAACTTCCCAGATTTTTCAGAAACCGCGGACAGAGGCAACGCACGTCCGGACGCTGTACTGATGGTGGGGCCCACCTTACTGATGTTTTGTAAAATCTACACCATTCATTCGACTTGTGACGACATTTCAGCTGGAGGGGGCCTGTTTTGAATTGTTACTGACGCGGCCCACATAGTTTCCATTCAGCCGTCCATTCTCCATTTAGATCCTCCAAGGACACGAAATATCTGAGGAAATCCATCTGTAGATCAAGGCACGGTCGGTTTGACCTCGTGAAACGAATGTTCGGTCCGGATTGATCTCTTGATCGAAGGTGGTGGCCCACAAAACATCATAGTGGATGCCCTGTTGCGAACAACAAGCGTTATTTCCTTTTTGAAAACAGAAGTCGGGTCTGCACTGTTGACCGCTCCAGTAAATGCGGTGCACCTCTGGTGCGTATGCATTGTGCAGGAACTCCATGTGCATGGGGTCTACAGTGATGCCCATGAGAAATCTGACCTGTCCATCCTCTTTGTCCTCTAATATGAGGGGTTGAAACCAAAATTGAAGCATAGGCATATCTCAGGTGGGCCCCAATCCACAGATCTATGGGCTAATCTAACCGTTGGGCCACTTCCAAAGGGATCCAATGGATGAAATTCGACGTGTATAGTTAATTTTTGATCTTCAGGCCTTGTATAAAATTTCGTGTTAATCAGATGGTGGTAACCCTGTGATCTTGCATTCTGGACCAGTTTCAAGTCATTTTTAACATGAACGGCTTGATTTCCTCGGATCCCCAGCATTTAAATCATTAATCTTGGTCTTATGGAGTCTCGTCCAATGCCTTGGTGAATTCTGATTGTTAAATCCATGCTTTTAGCCTCTTATTTCAGTCCAAGCTCGGAATTACACCTTGCAGCACAAACACGGTTAAATCGGACCGTTAGACAGTACAATGTTCGTAAATCCAGGCAATAACTGGTGTCTAATATGCAATATTTGACCCTCAAGAATATCCAAGACGGAAGTCAATTAGGTAGTGTACCACATAGCTATATAGCTATTATATTAACATCAACAAGTTCTGTGGGTCCCGTCATGAGATATGCGTTATATCCAAATTGTCCATCCATTTGGCGAGCTCGTTCTAAGGCTTGAGACGAAAAATAAGACAGATCTAAAGATAAAGTGAACCACATTGCAAAAAGCAGCGAGGGATTTAACGTCTACCATTGAAACCCTTTTGGGGTCAGAAGTTTTGGATTAACATGAAATTTGATTTTGCTCTTCATACAGGTATTTGTGACCTTATGAATAGATTGGATGGAAAATAAACATTATGGTGGGCCCTCCAAAATTTGTAATGATGAAAATCATTATCCCATTACTGTTTTTATTATGGTCCATTTGAGCTTTGGATATTATTCATTTTTTGGCTAATGCTCTAAAATAATTTCTAAAAAATTGATGAACGGTTTGGATATAATAGATACATCATTGTGTGACTCATGTAACTTTGATATCATTTTAATAAGTCACGTTAGCTGGAGGAGTCTGAACTCTTTAGACCTCGGGAAAGCTATTTTAGTAAGTCAGGTTATTTGATTTATAAGGCCCCGTATATGTAGAGATGAATGGTGATGTATATATTTTATCCATGTCGTCCATTCATTTTGAAAGATCATTTCAAGGAATGAGCCCAAAAATGAGGCATATCAAAGGCTCATGTGGACCACACCATAAAAAGTACTGAAATTGAAAACCTACCAATTGAAAACCTTTTGGGGCATAAATATTTTGGACGTAACTCATTTTTAAGGCCATGGTGTTAAATTAAATTTTAAATCCAGTGGACGGATTGGATTCGACAAATAAATCACGACAGGACTCACAATACTTATAACATGACAATATCAACTCCTATTGCATTAAACCACTAACTGAACACATCACATAATAACCTTGACCCATATAACATTGTAACTACGACTCACACAATATGACAACCATGATCCATATTAATCACGACCCATGTTACCACGACCTATATCAACCATGACCCACATAACATGACAACCATGATCCATATAACATGACAACTACGACTCATGAAAACCATAACCCATATAACAGGATGACCATGACCCATGAAAACCACGACCCATATAACATGACAACCACGAACTATATAATATGACAACCTCGACTCTTGCTACATAACAACCATGATCCATTTGAAGGGTCTTGGTTAACATGCACAATGAATCGTGGTTTTCATCTACAATGTAGTCAGAGTCGTTGTTGTCAGGTTGATGTAATCAATAGCTTGTTTATTTTTCAATAATAGGAGTCGAGACCTACCATGGGGTGATTTGTTCTGTCCACCTTGTTTGCTAGCTCACCGTGGGGCCAAAAAGTCTTAACTTGGTCAGTGTCCACTTTTAACAAACATCACAGTGGGCTTAGAAAGTTTCAACGGTGGGTGCCATTGTTACCATTATTTTCTATTATGTGGCCCACAGGAGCACCGAATTAGGTTGATATTTGGGCCCTAGCCCCAAAATAACACGGCAAGAAGGATACGCGGCATGGATTATACACACACATCAGTGTAGGCCCCATGAATTCGGCCTTGCCTATGCTAAAAAAGGCTTTTATCCACGTCACTTTCTCGGGATTGAAATAACACTTTTATTCTTCCGCACTATAAACCGTACAACTACTTATCCAAGAACAAGGCATTTTCGTCTGAAACATTTTTCAAAAGTTATTAGAAGGCCACCGTCAGAAACGGTTGAATCTCTTTAGGGAATTTGACCATACATCGAGGCCAGCATGATCAATTTCCCCACATATAATGACTTTTTAGCCCTATAATATAAAACATAATTTTTAATTAGGTTCTAAATATAACTAAAAGTTATAATGTATTTATAGGCTACAAAACCTTCATGGAAAATACATGCATCCAAAACCGCCTTTGTAATTAGATTATCTGTAATCCCTTTATAACTTAAAAGGACTTTACCGGTGTCATCACGAACCCTAATCCTTCATGGGTGGAAGAAATATATCGAGCTTGATTGATACTTTGTTCATGTGAAGCGTATCATGAGTGCTCATCACCTCTGACAAGGGTGTGATAGGGTCTCCTCGTTTTTTTAGATTTATGGTGTACCAATTTAAAAATCTCCTATAAACTATAGTATCTTTTAGGGCCTGTTTGGCTAGATCGATCCCACGGTATTAGGAGGGATGGGATCGCGATATCCTGGGATATGCATGACAAGCCAAACAGACGTGGTGAACTTGTCCCGGTATATAAGCAATCCCATTAGGGCCTGTTTGGCCGGGCAAATCCCATAGGATTAGGAGGGATGGGATGGATTTTAAGGTAATGATGGTGGTGTCAGTGGATTGGTTTAAAATCCATGAGATTGCTACATCCGGGACAAGTTCATGGGTCTGTTTGGCACGCCGGGCATATCCTGAGATTTTACCTTCCAATCTATCCAACCAAGGGATGGGATCAATTTTAAGGTAATGATGGTGATGTCACTGGATTGTTTTAAGATCTACGGGATTGCTTATATCACGGGACAAGTTCACTGGGTCTGTTTGGCTCGTCATGCATATCCCAGTATATCACGATCCCATCTCTCCTAATCCCATAGGATCGCCCGGCCAAATTGATGTAGAGCGGGTCGCGGACAATTTCATGGCCAAGATGGATCAGAAAAGGCACGGTCGGCGACAGAAGTGATCCGGACCATCTGACCTTAGATCGGGCGTATCTCACAATCTGGAATGAGTTATCCGACGTAAAATATATGATTTTGGGGTAGAACGAGCTACTTTAGCCAACCAACTCCGCTATGCCGGGTTGCGCAGCCTGAATTTGTGAGAAACCCCCTGATCGACGGTCGTTTCCTCGTTTTAATTTTGTTTTTACTATAAATAGTAAGTTTTAGTTTGAGTATAACTTTTCATCCGTTGGGCTTTAGGAGTTGTGTCCAACATGAAAAGTGCTTAGGATAATTAGGAGAACGGTTTTGTGAAGCCAAATAGGACACTTACTATTTTTGGCCGAAAACCTTGCGCGCTAGTAGACATCATGACCGTCTATAAATAGTAAGTTTACTATTTATAGTAAGTTGCGAATTCTAGGAGTTTTAGTTGTAGTTTGAGTCTGATTTCTTTCTTATTGCTTGGTTCCCTTATTTAAAGGGTTGTGAACTCGATTTTGGGAATTCATCAATTAATTTTGAATTTATTAGAATTTATTTCTATCTTCCTGCTTTCTTTCCTCGTGGATTCGAGAAGTCTCTGTGAGGAGTCCAGAGAAGCTCCGTGGATTCGGAGTAGTCATCCTTAAGGAAGACGGTGATCGACCTCATCACGTTCATCCCTGCTTCAATTTGGTATCAGAGCGAGGTTTTCCCTCGGGCTGATGGCAAACAACGAAGGTATGAATCAAAATCCTATGGACGGTGATCCAGGGATTCGTTATCTTTCGGAAAGAATGGAAGCTTTCCATTGGGAGAGTCAGTTGACCATGCAAGGGCTGCAGGCAACCCTTGACCGTCTTGCGGATGCGCTACTTCCGCCCCGAGCCCTAGGCGGTGCTCCACCACCTATGGTCGCCCCACCACCCATGGTTGCTGTACGACGTGACCCTGATTATCGCAGAACACTATCAGCGGTAAATCGTAGGGCTACACCAGATGATTCTAGTTCCAGCGACGAGGACATTAATGAGGGTTTTGATCGACGACTAATCCATGGAGGCGATCGTCTAGATCCTGCTGAAAGAGACTATCGAGGTAAGGATGAACTTCGTAGTTTTAACGGTTTATTACGTATCGAAGATTTTCTCGATTGGCTAGCCGAAGTAGAGAGATATTTCGATTATATGGATGTGCCAGATCATAAAATGGTGAAATTGGTAGCGTTTAAATTAAAATCTGGTGCTTCTGCATGGTGGGAACAATTGCAACTCTCACGAGTCTGCCAAAATAAGGCGCCCATCGCATCATGGCCTCGGATGAGACGTCTTCTTCGTTCACGATTTCTCCCCAGTGATTATGAGCAGATATTATTCCAGCAATACCAGAATTATCGACAAGGAAATTGAACTGTTACAGATTACATTGAAGAATTCCAGCGGTTGGCTACACGAAATGATTTGTCAGAATCTGAGTCACAGAAAGTGACACGATTTATACGTGGGTTGCAACCGGTAATTCAGGATCGAGTTCAGATGTACCCAGTCGGGACCGTAGATGAAGCAGTTTAATTGGCAGGAAGGGTAGAAACACAGCTTGCAAGAGCTCCTGCTCGTCCCTATCCTTCAAATCGACCCCCTATGACAGGTCCCACACAGAATCCAGTGCTGGCTCGAGGAAAAGATCCGGTAGGAGAACGTCATCAACCTCCTCCACCCGCGAACCGTGATACGGGGAGCGGACCATCCAGACCTCAACGGGCAGCACCCACAACAGCGGGCCCGAGTAGAATTTCGAATCCTTATGATCGGCTAAGACCGAACAGTTGTTACCACTGTGGCCAACCAGGTCACTTATCAAACACTTGTCCTCAACGTCCGACATCACACTTGACTATAAACGAAGGGGGCACTGAAGATGAGGCCGCAGAAGAAGATCATGGCTTTAATGAATATGAACAAACCACTGAAGAAATAGCAGGTGCCGATAAAGTGACAGGCGAGGATTGTGGCTAATCTCTCATTGTGAGGCGACTACTGTATACCCCACGAAAGGAATTACATCCACAGCGGCACAATATATTTCGTACTCAGTGCACTGTCAACGGAAAGGTCTGTGATGTGATCATAGACAGTGGTAGCAGCGAGAACATCGTCTCAAGAGTGATGGTGGATAAGTTGCAGCTACCAACAACGAAACATCCTTCCCCGTACTTAATTGGCTGGATAAAAAAAGTGAACGAGACCAAGGTAACTGAACAATGCACTATCTCGTTTTCAATTAGTAAACATTATAAGGATCAGATACTTTGTGACGTGGTTGACATGGAAGCCTGCTATATGCTACTCGGTCGACCCTGGCAGTCGGACCGTGATGCGACCCATCGGGGGCGAGACAATGTCTACATATTCGTCAAGGATAGTCGAAAAATAATCCTTGCCCCTATGGCACCAGAGAACCACCCTGAAGCCTCTAAAGTGGAGGGGAGTTCTCTCTTGACCATTCGAGATTTTATGGAGGAATCTAAGTAAACCGGCGAGGTATACGCCGTAGTGGTGAAAGGCGAGGAAGAAGAACCTTCAAACATCCCTCCAAGCCTAAAACTGTTACTAAACGAATTCAAGGAGGTCTGGCCTGAAGATTTACCTGATGGATTGCCCCCCATGAGGGACATCCAACATTACATAGACCTCGTCCCTGGGGCTAGCCTGCCCAATCACCCTCATTATCGGATGAGTCCGAAAGAGTGTGAAATACTTCAGGGGCAAGTGGAGGAATTGATCCGTAAGGGTCTATTGAGAGAGAGCATGAGCCCATGTGCTGTACCAGCATTATTAAAGTCAAAAAAAGATGGAAGCTGGCGCATGTGTGTCGACAGCCGAGAAATTAACAAAATTACTATTAAATATCGGTTTTCAATACCACGGTTGGACGACATGCTCGATATGTTAGGAGGGGCTAAAGTGTTCTCTAAACTCGATCTAAAGAGCGGGTACCATCAGATTCGTATTCGACCCGGTGATGAATAGAAAATGGCATTCAAGACAAAGGAAGGGTTGTATGAGTGGCTGGTCATGCCTTTCGGCCTATCGAACGCACCAAGTACTTTTATGCGTTTGATGAATCAAGTTCTAAAACCGTTCACTGGCCGATTTGTGGTAGTATATTTTGATGACATATTGATATATAGCCAGGATGAGGCGGAGCACAAGAAACATCTCAGGCAGGTGCTGCAGGTCCTATAAGATAACAAGGTGTACCTCAACTTAAAAAAGTGTAGCTTTTTAACTGACAGCCTGTTGTTTTTAGAATTTTTTGTAACGTCCACAAGCATTCGGGTGGACGATGAAAAGGTGCGAGCTATTAGGGAATGGCCGATTCCGACAAACATTCATGAGGTGAGGAGTTTTCACGGATTGATAACTTTCTATCGTCGATTTGTCCGAGATTTTAGCACCATAGTCGCGCCAATAACAGACTGTATGAAAAAAGGGCCGTTTCAGTGGACCGATAAAGCTGACAAGAGCTTTCATGAGATCAAGCATCGTTTGTCTACAACACCGGTCTTGGTGCTTCCTAATTTTGATAAATTGTTTGAGGTGGAGTGTGACGCTTCATATGTCGGAATAAGAGGAGTATTATCACAGGAAGGCAGACCGGTAGCCTTCTATAGCGAGAAGCTGAGTGAAGCCCGAAAGAAGTGGTCGACTTACGAGCTTGAGTTGTACGCAGTTGTTCAGGCGCTGCGACATCGGCGGCATTATCTGATTCAATGGGAGTTTGTTCTGTACACCGACCATCAGGCATTAAAGTTTATTAATAGTCAGACTAACGTGAATCGTGTGCATGCTAGATGGGTTGCATTTTTACAGGAATTTACGTTTGTTCTGAAGCATAAGTCAGGTCAGTAGAATAAGGTGGCTGATGCACTTAGCCGTTGTGCGTCACTACTTGTTACGGTGAGTAATGAGGTGGTCGGCTTTGACTGTCTCAAGGAGCTATATGCCGAGGATGAAGACTTCAAAGATTCTTGATTGAAGTGCCAAAAAGGTCACCCCAGTGACTTTCATATACAGGATGGTTTTCTCTTCAAAAGGAATTGATTGTGCATCCCCCAAAGTTCTCTAAGGGAGCAGATTATTCAGGAACTACATGGAGGTGGCCTCGGTGGACACCTTGGGCGAGACAAGACGCGAGCTCTTGTGAAATAGCGGTATTACTGGCCGCAATTAGTACGTAATGTGGGAAGAGTCGTACAACGTTGTCATATTTGTCATACCTCCAAGGGACAATCTCAGAATACGGGCCTCTACACCCCGTTACCTGTGCCTGACGGTCCTTGGAAGGATTTATCAATGGACTTCGTGCTCTGTCTTCCACGAACACAACGCGGCATGGATTCGATGTTCGTAGTGGTCGATCGTTTCTCCAAGATGGCACACTTTATCACATGCAAGAAGACCCTTGATGCAACACATGTGGTGAATTTATTCTTCAGGGAGGTCGTACGGCTACACGGGGTCCCTAAGATCATTACTTCTGATCGTGACACGAAGTTCATTAGCCACTTTTGGCGGACTTTGTAAACTCGATTCGATACACGACTTCAATTCAGCAGTGCTTACCACCCACAGACTGATGGGCAGACCGAAGTTGTGAATCGCACTTTGGGAAACCTTCTTCGATGTATTTCAGGAGAGAAACCGAAGCAGTGGGATTTGGCCTTGTCTCAAGCGGAGTTTGCATTCAACAACATGGTGAACCGCTCGACAGGAAAATCCCCGTTCCATGTTATTTACGGACGAGTACCTCGCCACACACTAGACTTGGTCCCTCTACCCAAGCTCCCAGGCATGAGTATTGCAGCAGAACATATGGCAGACAGGATCATGGGTATTCATGCGGAGGTACAGACTAAGCTACGTGCCTCGAATGAAAAGTACAAGGAACAAGCGGACAAGCATCGTCGACAAAAGGTTTTCGAGGTGTGCGATCAGGTAATGGTCCATTTACGAAAAGAAAGATTTCCGACCAGGACGTACAACAAGCTGAAGAATAAGAAGATTGGACCGGTACCAATCAGCCGAAAGATCAATGACAATGCTTATGTTGTTGATCTTCCAGATGACATAGCGATCTCACGGACTTTCAACGTTGCGGACCTGACCGAGTATCATGAACCAGCACAGGAGGAGAACTCGAGGACGAGTTCTTTTCAAGTGGAGGGGACTGATGTAGAGCGGGTCGTGGACAATTTCATGGCCAAGATGGATCAGAAAAGGCACGGTCGGCGATAGAAGTGATCCGGACCATCTAACCTTAGATCGGGCGTATCTCACAATCCGGAATGAGTTATCCGACGTAAAATATATGATTTTGGGGTAGAACGAGCTACTTTAGCCAACCAACCCCCTACGCCGGGTTGCGCAGTCCAGATTTGCGAGAAACCCCCTGATCGAAGGTCGTTTTCTCGTTTTAATTTTGTTTTTACTATAAATAGTAAGTTTTAGTTTGAGTATAACTTTTCATCCGTTGGGCTTTAGGAGTTGTGTCCAACATGAAAAGTGCTTAGGTTAATTAGGAGAACGGTTTGGTGAAGCCAAATAGGACACTTACTATTTTTGGCCGAAAACCTTGCGTGCTAGTAGACATCATGACCATCTATAAATAGTAAGTTTACTATTTATAGTAAGTTGCGAATTCTAGGAGTTTTAGTTGTAGTTTGAGTCTGATTTCTTTCTTATTGCTTGGTTCCCTTATTTAAAGGGTTGTGAACTCGATTTTGAAAATTCATCAATTAATTTTAAATTTATTAGAATTTATTTCTATCTTCCTGCTTTCTTTCCTCGTGGATTTGAAAAGTCTCTGTGAGGAGTCCAGAGAAGCTTCATGGATTCGGAGTAGTTATCCTTGAGGAAGACGGTGATCGACCTCATCACGTTCATCCCTGCGTCACAAATAGACCCTTATTCTTAAAACAATCCATTGACGTCACCATCCTTACCTTAAGATTGATCCCATCCCTTGGTTGGATGGATTGGAAGGTAAAATACCAGGATATGCAGGGCGTGCCGAACAGACCCAGCGAAGCTGTCCTGATATATAGCAATCCGGATCTTAAATCAATCCACTGACACCACCGTCATTACCTTAAAATCCATCCCATTCCTCCTAATCCCATGGGATTTACCCGGTCCCTTGTAAGTTTACATGTAAAAGAGAGGAGAGAGCCTAGCCGTAGTTTTTCCCAAATTACAGAGGTGATTTGGACATTTGGGCCCTAGTGCGGGAAGCACTGGTGTGGGTACGTGTCGCTCGAAGACCACCGCTGACGCTCCTTGCACTCCGAGTTCTACCAGCGGTTCAAAGGAGATCAAAGTTACATGGGCCTATCATATCTACACCGTTCATCCATTTATCGAGATCATTTTAGATTTTGATAATTAATTTTCAAGGCTCAAATGGACCACACCACAGATACCAGTGGGGATATTAATTTTCACCGTTAATTTTTTTTTTTTACTTTCCATCCAATCTGTTCATAAGGTCACAGAGACCTGGATCAAGTGAAAAAACGAATATCATATTGATCCAAAATTTCTGTGAACCCAGGAGGGTTTCAATGGCAGGCGTTCAATCCTCTACGGCTTTTTACCGTGTGGTCCACTTGATTTTTGGATCTGTTTCATTTTTCGTCTCAAGCCTGACGTCGAGCTCACCAAGTGAACGGACGGTTTGGATATAACTCATACCTCATGATGGGACCCACAAAATTTGGTGACGTCAACACATCAGCCACATCAGTGGTGTGTTGTACACCAGCCAATCTACTTCCCTATAACAAGCTAACCAGAATAGGACAAGTGCCTAAATTATTCAGCAAAGACAAGAAGAGTTTCTTGGACCTCTGACGTCCCATTAGCGGACCAGACCATCGAATCACTGTTCAGCAATAGGAGCTTTGCCAAGACTTATCGGAGGATCTACACCGTCCATCGATTTGGACCCTACTTTGGATGGTCGGTGGCAGAAAAACAACACCAACTGAACAACCCCAGCCTGTCCAATCAATCAGAGCTCTGTAATCCTCCATAAAGGAGCATCCATAGAGCACTCAGATTTGCAGTTTGTACAAGTGATGCCCATGGTTCAGTCATCCAGACCGTAGTCTAATTAAAACACTGTGGATGGACCGCAGACACGGTCTGGGGCCATCTTTCACTTCGATGTGGACCACTGTTGTGCTTCTCTTCTTAATCGTTTATTTGCAGCCAATTAATAGAAATGGTTAAGATTGTCTTATTAGAAAGAATTTTAGGGCATGGTCCAGCGCTTGTTGGGACCAATAGGTTAATGGTCTGGACCAGTGAACTATGAGACTCGCATGTAGATACTAGAATTTTCCCATTGGTTTGTAAACATACTGTCGAGGTGAACTATGAGACTCGCATGTAGATGCGGGAATTTTCCAAATGGTTTGTAAACATATCATCCAATAGCACATAAAGGTAAATTAAGGATAATTATCCAATAACACCAAGTAAAAAGATAACAAATATTTTAATGAAGAAAAACTCTTAGAGGAAAAAACTCCAGTACAAAGTGACAGATGATCACTATGAAAATAAAAATTACAAAGAGAGAGATTACCCGATTCGAACAACATCGGATCTCACCCTTGTTACACCCCTTGAAACCCTAAGACAATTTAAAAACCCTTATAATACCTTTCAATTCCTTTTACTCCCATATATATACATACGTATACACATATGTGTGTATACACACACACACACACACACATATGTACATATGTGTGTGTGTGTGTGTGTAGCATTGGAAAGAATCTCAAATGACATTGGAAACAAATCCCGTAAATTCGCAGCTTTGCAAAAAATCTGTGCAAAATTTTTCAATGTTATTGAACACTTATAGCTGACATTGAAACTAATCCTTCGATGACATCGAACTAACAACTCAATTGTCCAGAGACAAGACATGATTTTTTGAAAATTCTCGATGGTGTTGAATACTCATTAATAGAAACGAACTATCCTTGTTGCTGGCATCGAAAAAGTAGCCAGTTAGTCCAGCGACCAGCTGAAGAAAATCTGAAAAATATCAATGGGATCGGGCACTGTTTGATGCCATCGAAGGTAATATCAAACAGACTCTCGATGGCATTGACAGACCTTGTATCTGACTTGATTTAAGACATCAAATACAACAATCTCCACCATGTCTTCAATCATCAAAAGTATAGCTTCTAGTCCTCTTCTCTTATATTTTGTCTTGCATTATAGCTCCATTAAGGCTTCTCGTGCACACTCTGTCTCCCTTTTACGCCATTGCCAAGCCCAGAAAAGTCACACAGAACTTGAACTTCTCTACAAGAACTACCTTGGTGAGCATGTCTACCAGATTCACACTAGTATGAATCTTCTCTAGAGTTACACCTTCTTCCTTAAGTATATATCGGATAAAATGGTGACGAACATCAATGTACTTAGTAGTGAGTGATAAACTGATTTTTTTAGCCAAATTGATAGCGCTTTCGTTATCGCAATTAACCGACATAGTCTCTTGTTGAAGCCCCAACTGATTTATCATGCCTCTTAACCAAACACCTTCTTTAAATGCTTCCGTCACTGTCTTATACTCTACTTCTGTTGTGGAAAGAGATACCATAGATAAAGTTTCGACATCCAATTGATTGCTCCACCTGCTAGTATAAATAAGTAACCTGAAGTTGACTTTCTGCAATCCACATTGCCTATGTAGTATAAATTCACATACTTAACTAACTTTATTCCTATCTTCTCAAAAGTTAAGACGTAGTCTTTTGTACCTCGAATGTATCAAAGTAATCATTTTACCACTTTTCAATATTGCTTGTCGGAGTTTGACATATATTTGCTCACAACACCGACTGCCTATGAAATATTTGGTCTCGTACAAATCATGATATACATTAAGCTGCCAACCTCATTTGAATAAGGCACATGAGATATCATGCTTTTCCTCGATCATTTGTTTTGGGACATTGTTTTGAGGAAAGCTTGAAGTGAGTCGCGTGGAAAACGCTCACTGGTTTTGCCTGACCCATCCCATACTTGATCAACACCTTTCAAGCTATTCTGCATATAATAACCAAAGTCTGCTCCTTTTTCTATCTTTATGAATATTTATGTCAAGAACCCATTTTTCAGCTCCAAGATCTTTCATCTTGAATGTCTCTGATAACTGAGTCTTCAAGTTATTGATTTTAGACATGTCATGATTGACGATTAGCATATAGTACGAGGATAATGAACTTGTCATCACTTAGCGTCAAGTAATAGACATAGTGATCGTATTCCCTTCTGGTAAATTTCTAATTCAACATGAAAGAATTAAAATTTTTATTTCACTGCCTAGGCGACTGTTTCAAGCCGTACAATGACCTCATTAACCTACAAACTTTATTCTCTACCCTTTTAACTTCATACCTATCTAGTTATTTCATGTAAATATGCTTTTTTAATTCCTCATGCAGTAATGCAATCTTTACGTCCATCTGTTCTATCTCGTAATTGTATTGGGTAACCAGTGTCAACACGAATATGATAGACACTTGTTTAACCACCGGGGCGAATATCTCTGTGAAGTTAACTCCTTCTCTTTAAACAAACTCTTCGCCACCCGCCTCACTTTGTATCTATCATGTTTCTTTTTTTAACAACCACATACATCCGATCAATTTTCAGCTCACTAAAAGTTCCACTAGCTCCTATGTGTGGTTTTTGTACAAAGAGTCCATCTTATCATCCATAACTACTTTTTACTTTTATGCATCAAATTCATCAAGAGCCTCTTGAATAGTACAAGGGTTCCCCTCATCTATAGTAAGAGCATATGTGATATTAGAGTCGTCCATTTATCTTGTCAGTAACCTATGATCCCTATCTGCACATCCGTTTCTGCTTAAGTATTATACGTATCAATCTAAACGTCTATAATCAACCTTTATGGTTCTTATTGATCATTCTTGCGGAATAGGGAGCTTTTATCAAATCCGATGTCATGGCTAGTGATGACCTTGTGTTTGACTTTTTCATATAACCTATAACTTTTCACACCAACACTATATCCAACAAAGATGTACTTTTTGACTTATGGTCTAGCTTATCTCTCTCAACTGATGGTAAATGAAAGTACGCTACACAACCAAATATGTATAAATTTGATCAGTTCATCTTATGACCACTCCATACTTTCTCTGGGATCTTACAATCAATTGCCTTAGAAGGGGACCGGTTCACCAAATAACAAGTCATGCTAATGGCCTCAGTCCATGGGTCCTTGTCCAACCCAACATTACTTAATATGCATTGAGCCTTCTCCAAGAGAGTCTGATTCATCCTTTTAGTCACATCATTTTGTTTTGACATGTGGTGCACCTTGTTGTGCCTAATGATTCCTTTATCTTTGCAATATTCGTTAAACTCAATGGAAGTAAATTCTCTAGCATTGTCTTCCATTGTTTGAATGTGGTGAAAGCTTTAGATTTATATTTCATAAAACCCAACTTTTCGGGAGTAGTCATCAATGAATGAGACAAACTATGATGACCCTCTAACAGAAAAATCTAGCGGTGGTCCCCATACGTCAGAGTGCACATAATCAAGCACTCCCTTATATACATATTTTCTAGATTTAAAAGATAATCTAAATAGTTTATCATATATACTATGCTTGCATATATCTAAATTAGAATTCTTGAAAGCCAGAATCAAACAAGAATAAGAAAGTACCTTCATGCTTCGCTCACTCGTGTGGCCCAAATGAGCATGCTACATATGTGCAAACGTGGAATACACAACAATAGTTATCAGTCCACCTACTGAAGTGCTTTCGATAAACCTGTAAATATTTATGTGCCTCTGCATTTTCATAACTACAAGTGCCCCCTTTGATACTTTAATGACTCCATTGACACTAATGAACTTACACCCTATTTCCTTAAGTGCACCGAGAGAAATCAAGTTCTTCTTCATGTCAGGAACGTGCCCACCTTAGTCAGGGTACGTTCTGTCCCATCAAACATCTTGATGCACGTCACAATGTTATAGGCATTACCATTGCCCATAAACACCTGTCCACCATCACACTCTCTGTAACTGGCAAACCAATTCTGATGAGAAGTCATGTGATATTATGCTCCAGTGTCAAGGATCCACTCATCTATACGATCATCGTATAAGTATCTTATCATAGACATTGAGTGGAAGAAGTCATGTGATATGATGCTCCAGTGTCAAGGATTCACTCATCATATCACATCACTTGTGCTTGTTTCTTCTTCATATGTGACAATATTGGCTTGCATGGAAGAAGCCTCTGAGTTTTCTTTCTTTACTTTGGAATTTGTGCAATCCTTCTTCATGTGTCCAGTCATCCTACAGTTCCAACACTTTAATTTGCATTTACCCTTGCCTTTAGAATTGGATCTAGATCTTCAAGATCTTATACCTCGCTTATTATTCTTACCTCTCGTAAGCAGTGCATCAGAAGAGGCCATACGCTACCGTTTATCTTTATCATAGCCTTCCCCTGAATGGATGATATAATAGTGTCCACACTCAGGGACGATTTACCAGTGCACAATGAGTCCTTGAATGACTTATATGACATGGAAGAGAATTCAACAAAATGTATATTTGATCTTCATCTTTAATCACTTCCTCCATGTTTAGCAACTTGCAAATCAATTTATTAAAACTACTGATGTGGGCTTCCACATCTTCACCCTCTGCTATCATGAATTTGAACAATTGCAGCTTTAAGTGTAGGCAATTCTTAAGAGACTTTTTAGCATAAAAGTCCTCTAACTTCGCCCACATATCCATTGCAGTTTTCTCCCTCATAACATTGTAGAGAACTTCATCCATTAAACACAATTAGATAAAGGATTTGACCTTCTTATCAAGAGTCTTCCAATCATCATCACTCATACACGGTCGACGCTCCTCAAGAGCCCCATTTTCGTCTTGCTTAGTTAATATGTTAATCATCTTAACCTTCCATAACTCAAAAATATTTTTGTCTGAGTACTTCTCAATATCATACTTAGTATTTACCATTGATACTAATCATTCAGATTTAAGCCCGCGACCTAACGTTAGCTCTAATACCATTTTTTGAAAGACCGCGGAAGCACACTAAGATAAATCAAGGATAACTATCCAATAGCATCAAGCAAAAGTAAGAAGAACACAGATTTTAACATGAAAAAACCCTTTTAGGAAAAAAAAAAGTACGGCACAAAGCAACAAATAAAAAACCAATTCGAACAACCTCAAATCTCACCCTTGCTACACCCTTTAAAACCCTAAGACAATTAAAAAACCCTTAGAATTACTCTTAATCTCGTTTACACCCATATATAGCCTTGTAAAGAATCCCAAACGTAATTGAAAATAATTTCTGAAAATTCATAGCTTTGCGAAAAGTTTGCACAGAATCTGTCGATGCCATCGAACACTCATAGATGGCATCGAAACTAATCATTTGATGGCATTGAACACTCATCGATGGCATCAAACTAACACCTCAAATGTCTAGAGATAAGACTTGATTTTCTGAAAATTCTTGATGGCATCGAACACTCATCGACGACACCGAACTAATCTTGTCGATGGCATCGAACACTTATCGATGGCATTGAAAACTGCCCAATTAGTCGAACGACCAATTGAAGAAAATTTAGAAAATATCGATGGGATCGAGCACTATTCAATGCCATCGAAGGTGACATTGAACAGACTGTCGTTGACATCGATAAACCATGTATCTAACTTGATTTAAGACATCAAATACAACAGCATTGATTGATCAGTATGGCCTTTTAATGATGGACTGTCCATGATATGGTTCATCTAATGGGCGATTTGGATTCACCAACCAACAGTACCATGCAAAGTGTCAACTAGATTAATCTTTTTACTCGATTAAAGAAATCGAGTCTTAGAAGAGGTGTTGTTCACATGCTTTTGAATGAACTGTAGATCCCACCATGATGTTGATGTCTGTGGAATCCTCACCATGCCTTTCATGTGCCCAGCCATGTTACGCCTGCAAACCAAAATGCAGCCAAACCCTTTTTTTTTTCTTTTAGGCCTGGAATCCAAGGTCTACACAAAAGGAACGGTGGGCAACATTGGAGAGGGTGACGCCTACCTTATGTTCACTCCCCAAGTGCAGGGTTGTGATGTAGTAATAACTCAGTAAGACCGAGGTCGAATCCCAAGGGACTAAAACTATACGTAATCTAAAATTAAGTACGATTTGAACTAGAATAAGATGGATTCTAAATCAAGTAGCAATTGTGAAAAAATTGTAGGTTAATTAATCTAAAACTAAAGAGATATCAGAGAAGGGTAACTAGGGATTTAGAGGATCTACTTGTAGAGATCAGGGAGATCTTATGCCTGCTTCAAGAATTATGAAATTTACTGAACTGCTGTTGATCTAGTTTTCAAAGAGATGAAAGGTATATGAATTAGAATGGATTCCATCACCAAACCATGCCCAAGAGACTATGGAAAACAACAGAATTAAGATAATTACCAACCAATCACATGTATGGAGGTTAGGAAGAGTACCGTCATCCGACCATGCCCAGGAGACTATGGTGAACAACAGGGCTCTCTAATGTCATAAACATAAAAGAGAAGAGACATGCTCAAAGCCATTGCAGACCCATTGTAATTTCAGTCACAACAGACCATTAAGAGCTAAAAACATTCCCATAATAATCAACTAAAATCAAATCAATTCATGAATTAAAATTAAATTGAAAACATACATAAAAATCTCCCATCTCACTACAAGCTTCACCTCTTAGCTCTAGCTAAGAGGTTTAGCCAGACATGATGTGGGCTAGATCCAAATAAATAAAGAGAAAAAGAAAAGGAAAAGAAAAGGGAAAGAAAAAAACCAAAGCTCTTCTCTCTCTCTCTTTCTCCTGACGTTCCAACCCAGCCAAGATCTGGATCTTCCTCTCTAGGTCTGAATGAATGCTCTCCACGTCCAAAACCTCCTTACATAGCTGCTGGAGTGGTGAAAATCGGATTTGAATCGGATTTGGAAAGTTATGCATGCCCATTGAAAGCTTTTTCGCAGCCAAGTTCGGTGCCTTGAAACACGCTACTTTCGTCGCTCAAATTCTAAAAAAACACCGTCCCTTAGGATTTTATTGGGTCCTCTATATGATAGACGGTTCAGATCTGTCATATGATCAAAGATGGTGGGCCAAAACCGCCTAGAAGAGTCAGTTTTCGCAGATGTGCGAAACCTTTCGCACCATTTCGCTGTTGTGATCGGTGGGCTCCACATAAGCATTTTCTGAAAAATTCACCCCATACATTGGATTCAGAACGAAATTTCAGTTAAGAATAGGTGGTTTTGAATATCCATTGGCATGTCCCAAAGAAGAAATAACTAAAAGATCAGATTTGAACGCTATCGGGCAACCCTTTTGTGGCCTCTGTATCTCACACGTGTGCATGCATGGGTGAAAAGTGTCAACATGTTTTTGTAGTATTCGAGCCCCTCTACACGGTGAACGGGTCAGATTTTCCGTACGAGTGACGTGTGAGTCCCACAGAGGTCCGTAAAAATGGCCAGCGGCCGATTACGCGGCACGTAAACTTTTTTTTTTTTTTTTTTTGAATTGGAGAAGGAGACGTTGGTCAGCGGCGCTGACCGACTTTGGGAATTCACGTGTACGGCTAGTGCACATGTGCACTATGCACACTCAATCTAATGTGGGGTCCACTATGATGTTTTTGCGAAATCTGATCCAACCATCTGATTGATCTCCTCATTTAAGGCGTTGATACCAAATTCGAGGCAATTCCAGATATCAGGTGGGCCCAGAATCAACGGTTTATGGGCTGATCTATCCGTTGGAGCACTTGTATAGTGATCCAAGAGCTAAAATTTGAAATGTACGGTTAATTTATGGCCCTTATCTCATGTATAAAGTTTCGAGACAATCGGATGGCGGGAACCTTGTGATCTTACATTTTGGACCAATTTCAGGCCATTTGCAAGTGAACGGTTGGAATTTCTCGGGTCCCTGGCGTGCATATTTGTCGATTTTAGTCCCTGGAGTCCGTCCCTTGCCTTGGTGATTATCAGAACGTTAAATCTAAGCTTTTGGCATCCTTTTTCAGTCAACTCTCCTAATCACACCCTGCAACAAAACACGATTAAAATCGGACGTTAAATGGTATTATGCTTGTAAATCTAAGTAATAAATGGGGTCTAATATGCACTATTTGACCCTCAACACAACCCCCAACCAGCATTTTGCTAGTCCCGAGGAAAATATGCAAAAAATAAGTTGAGACTTATATGAAAATTTCTATAAAGTTGAATGATTTTTGAGAAATAATCCAGGCATTAGAATTCTACGATTCATGAATGTTGGGCATTACTTGCTCTTGAACTCAAGCGCACGGTAAACTTCCTAATGAAGTTCAAAGTATTAATCCATAAATCAGACAAATTCTGAACATTATGATCCATGAGTGTATAATGGAATCTCAGCTAATCACATTAAGATTGAATTTGTTATTTCAGGATCTCATTGGTAACCAGCAAGAGAATTCATGATAACCAAACTTGCCTCATAAATTCCATCTTTTGATCTTTTCAACTTTTTATTTTTCCATTAATAGTCATGCTAAAAAGAGGAATCAAATCCTTACCTATAGGGAGCAAACCTATGGTGAAGACCGTACTCTTAAACCTTTTTCACATATCATTCATAGGGAATTAACTCCACACCTATAGGGAGCAAACCTATGGTGAAGATTAATTACCCAACCTTTTCAATTTTTATACCATGATGACAAGATATTTCAGGCTGGTTCCTTTCATCCTCAGTGATTACCAAGTTAATCCTTCGATATGGAACTGAAATCTTAATGTGAAAGCGAGAAGTGACATGTGAAATCTTGATTCAATCAATGTTTACAACCTCTAATCATGGATTAACACTTCGATCTTAACTGTGAAATCTAACAGATGCTGAATCCAAGAGTCATAAATTACTAATATTATATATCTTATGATTCTAAATCAAGAATGTCCGTCAGAATCACTTCAAATTCACAAGAAGTTCCCAGAAAAATTTCAAAAATTTTCACAATTTTTGCTCAAGACTTAGAAAATACTGATTGGGTTACCTAATCTCTCACCCCCAACCTAAAATCTACATTGTCCTCAATGTAAAAGATATAAATATGCAATGCACATGGGACAACGAAAGTAAATGAGAAGTTATGGGAGGATAGTACCTGGATAATGAATCGAGAGAGATTTTTCAAAAAATCACTGGAAGAGAGCAGGTTAGTACGAGAGAGAAAGTAAAACAAAAATAATAAAAATAAAAGCCTACCTATACCACTTTCGCAGGTGCTCTCGATTGCATTTAGCGTATGCAACAAGCCTTTAAACCCCTAGGTTACCCCTAGTGGACGAGTTGTAGTCTCGTGAGGGTTTGTAGAAATGTTACCCACAAACATTGAATTGATCATGCCGCAAGGTTCTTCTTCCGGCCAATATCTTGATAAGTTTCTCATTAAGTTCCTCAACAGGATCATTCAAAAGCCTTTTTTGCAATAGGCTTGGGTGACCTGGAGCATGACTTTCCAGAGAGAGTTATGTACCTCATAAGAAATCTTCCATTGAACTGCTTGGGGTATCTGTAATATATACGATTCACCTATGACAGAAGAAGTTTCAACGTTAGTATCGCATGGTGAATCTAAGACTACAAGTAAATAAAGTTTAGAAAACTTTCCAAAAAGTGATGTAGTCTCAACACATTCCAAAGCTCCAAACTTCGGTTGAATTTTCAGCTCCTCTTCCTTTTCTGGTAGATGTTTAGGCTTAAGGGAAGAGCGGGTTTCAGAATAAGGGTTTTCTCGGTCAGTGATGACTACCGAGATGTTGTCTCGCAAGGCATCCACTTTGTTTCTTAACATGGGATCGTTTAAAACTACAAAGTGTGTCTAGCAATCCCAAGAGTTAGAAAATTTAGCTGAGTGTGACTTATTGTGGCTTGTGATGATCTGCGCAAAGAATCCATCATCCTTGAAAGTGGATGGAGGTACGCTCTCTTGCTCCAGTCCTGCACAGATAAATTGAAAATCAATAAGTGAAGCATTGATGTGATCACTCTGTTCATTGAAATTACTCAATTGAGGCGCTGAATTCTCAATTGTTTGCAGCTCAGATGGTGGCCTCAACTGAATGGTTTCAAATTCCAAAGTCGTATCGGGCAACTCCTCCTCCCGAATCATATCATCATTCAATTCAAGGGAGTGGTCTAAACATGTCTCACAAGAGTTAGAAGAGTCGGTTGTAAGAGGTTCATTCTCCACATTTAAATCAGGCATGTCAGATGAGTGGAGTAGATCTTCCTAACCGATCACTTCGTGCACGTCTTGATTGTTGACCTGGTCTAGATTTGAGATTGATTCAGGGAGAATTTGGGCTGCACATTCATGATCATCATCCCAATACGCATTATTGTCTAGTCCAGTGTAGTGCACATTTGGGATGGGATCACTTTCCTCACATTCTACACCTAACATGGGTTGAGGTTCGCATAAACTAACCTCTTCCTCATCATTGAAATCTTGTGTGTCATGTAAGGAAACTGTGTCATCATCAATGTATTTAAAAGACACCCATGTATCTTTACCATTCTTTCGAACAGTCATCGAGATCGACTCCTTGGGAAATTGAACTATATGCTCATTAACGGAATCCAACTTCTCATTCCAAATTCCAGATTCCTTCAAAAGTGAGTGCGGATCACTTTCCTCACATTGTATTTCTGGATTGGGTTGTGGTTGGGATGAGCAAGCCTCCTCTATCTTTTCAAGGCGCGATATGAGTATTTTCACTGCGTTTCGAATTTCCTCAAGACAGGCTATGTCACTCTGATATGAATCCTCTTGGATCGTTTTTGGTTGGATCTCAAAGGTAGTGGATCTAAGAGAATAATCATTATAACATATTGTTGGTTCATTTTCTCAAATTTGATGTTTCCACTGATTGTAGTCATACGGATCATAGGTGAGAGAATCTGCTGGTTGGTAATACTTATTATCACTCATGATACAATCACGCATTGTTTTATCAGATGTGGGATAATAATTCTCACAACCTAGTTATGATAACCCCAACACTCACGTACTGTTTTGTTAATCCGTGGGGTGTAATTGTTCTCCTGCATATAATCACATAAGGACTTCTTAACCGGTGGATTTTTATATTTTGATCGGTTCTCGATGATAGTTTCAGAAAAGTTTTGAGACATAGGTTGATTTATATCATCATCATCCCAAAATAAGTTATTTTTCTCAACATACTGACGTTGCCACTCGTGCATATACATGATGAAAACCCTTAATCTGAATTTAATCCTGAGGAAAATAGAAGAAAATTTTTTTTTACAACAATGTGGAAAGTAAGAGGAGGAGAAGTTAGAAAGAAGTTACCCGATTAGAGATTCCTAGGTAAAAACCTGAAAAATAAAATAAAATAGTTAGTATCTAAGAGATACGACCTAATCTAAAGAATAGAAAAAGTAGAGAAATTCGGACAAAGTTACCACTTTAGACGATTTATCAAGGACCCTACAAAATAGTAAAGTTAGTTCTAAGAAAGAAAAATCTAAAACTAGAAATCCTAATCTTAAACTAATCCTAAAACTAGTTAATCTCAGAAAAACGTAGCCGTCAATCCCTGGCAACGGCGCCAAAAACTTGTTCACTCCCCAAGTGCAGGGTTATGATGTAGTAATAACTTGGTAAGACCGAGGTCGAATCCCAAGGGACTGAAACTGTACGTAATTTATAATTAAGTAGAATTTGAACTAGAATAAGATGGATTCTAAATCAAGTAGCAATTGTGAAAAAATTGTAGGTTAATTAATCTAAAACTAAGGAGATATCAGAGAAGGGTAACTAGGGATTCAGAGGATCCACTTGTAGAGATCAGAGAAATCTTATGCCTGCTTCAAGAATTATGAAATTTACTGAACTGCCGTTGATCTAGTTTTCAAAGAGATGAAAGGTATATGAATTAGAATGGATTCTATCACCAAACCATGCCCAAGAGACTATGGCAAACAAAAGAATTAAATTAATTATCAACCAATCACATGTATGGAGGTTAGGAAGAGTATCGTCATCCGACCATGCCCAGGAGACTGGTGAACAACAGGGCTCTCTAACGTCATAAACATAAAAGAGAAGAGACATGCTCAAAGCCATTACAGACCCATTGTAATTTCAGTCACAACAGACCATTAAGAGCTAAAAACATTCTCATAATAATCAACTAAAATCAAATCAATTCATGAATTAAAATTAAATTGAAAACATACATAAAAATCTCCCATCTCACTACAAGCTTCACCTCTTAGCCCTAGCTAAGAGGTTTAGTCAGACATGATGTGGGCTAGATCCAAATAAATAAAGAGAAAAAGAAAAGGAAAAGAAAAGGAAAAGAAAAAAACCAAAGCTCTTCTCTCTCTCTTTCTCCTGACGTTCCAACCCAGCCAAGATCTGGATCTTCCTCCCCAGGTCTGAATGAATGCTCTCCACGTCCAAAACCTCCTTACATAGCTGCTGGAGTGGTGAAAATCGGATTTGGAAAGCTATGCATGCCCATTGAAATCTTTTTCGTAGCCAAGTTCGGTGCCTTGAAACACGCTACTTTTCTCGCTCAAATTCTAAAAAAACACCGTCCCTTACGATTTTATTGGGTCCTCTATATGATAGACGGTTCAGATCTGCCATATGATCAAAGATGGTGGGCCAAAATCGCCTGAAAAAGTCAGTTTTCGCGGATGTACGAAACCTTTCGCACCATTTCGCTGTTGTGATCGGTGGGCTTCATATAAGCATTTTCTGGAAAATTCACCCCATACATTGGATTCAGAACGAAATTTCAGTTAAGAATAGGTGGTTTTGAATATCCATTGGCGTGTCCCAAAGAAGAAATAACTAAAAGATCAGATTTGAATGCTATCGGGCAGCCCTTTTGTGGCCTCTGTATCTCACACGTGTGCACGCATGGATGAAAAGTGTCAACATGTTTTTATAGTATTCGAGTCCCTCTACACGGTGAACGGGTCAGATTTTCCGTACGAGTGACGTGTGGGTCCCACAGAGGTCTGCAAAAATGGCCAGCGGCCGATTACGCGGCACGTAAACTTTTTTTTTTTTTTTTGAATTGGAGAAGGAGACGTCGGTCAGCGACGCTGACCGACTTTGAAAATTCACGTGCACGGCTAGTGCACATGTGTACTATACACACTCAATCTAAAGTGGGGTCCACTATGATGTTTTTGCGAAATCTGATCCAACCATCTGATTGGTCTCCTCATTTAAGGCGTTGATACCAAATTCGAGGTAATTCTAGATATCAGGTGGGCCCAGAATCAACGGTTTATGGGCTGATCTATCCGTTGGAGCACTTTTATAGTGATCCAAGAGCTGAAATTTTAAATGTATGGTTAATTTATGGCCCTTATCTCATGTATAAAGTTTCGAGACAATCGGATGGCGGGAACCCTGTGATCTTGCATTTTAGACCAATTTCAGGCCATTTGCAAGTGAATGGCTGGAATTTCTCGAGTCCCTGGCGTGCATATTTGTCGATTTTAGTCCCCGGAGTCCATCCCTTGCCCTGGTGATTATCAGAACGTTAAATCTAAGCTTTTGGCATCCTTTTTCAGTCAACTCTCCTAATCACACCTTGCAACAAAACACGCTTAAAACCGGGCGTTAAATGGTATTATGCTCGTAAATCTAAGTAATAAATGCGGTCTAATATACACTATTTGACCCTCAACACCTTACAAACTTACAAATTGAACATGGGTCCACCATATTTTGCATATACCATCCAAACCATTCATTAGGGCCATATCACCCGGATAGACGTAGGGATGGACGTGATGAGGTCAAACACCATCTTCATCAAGGGATAATTACTCTGAATTTATCTAGCTTCTCTGGATTTCTCATGGAGATTCCTCGTATCCATGATGGAAAATAGACAAATAGAAATAAATTCTAATAAATTCAAAAATAGATAATTGATGATGAAAATGAATTTACGATCTTTTAAATAGTGATATCAAACCGAGGAAGAAGTTTAAGAATCAAACTCCAACTCAAAACTCCCTAAAAACATGAATTACTATAAATAGTAAACTTACTATTTATAGAATAGACTTCATGGTTTTAGGCCAAAAATAATAAGAGTACAATTTGGCTTAACCACATTATTCTCTTAATTTTCTAAGCCCTTTTCATACTGGGCACAAGTACTCCTAAGGCTCAAAGGATCAAGAGTTATGATCAAAGTAAAACTTATTATAAATAGTAAAAACAAAAATAAAATAGACTTTCCACTGTCATTTTGATGGAATCTCCCAAATTGGGTGTGGGGAAGGTAGCATAGTAGGGTTGGTTGGCTACAGTAGCTTTTACCGAAAATCATATATGGTACATCGAATAAGGCATTCCAGTTTACGAGATATGCCTGTTCTAGGGTTCTGACGGTCCTGATCACTTCTACCTTTGATTGGGCCTTCTTTGGTCCATCTCAGACATGAAAGTGTCCGCGACCTGCTCTACATCAAGGATGAAGGGGTACCGACTAATAAAATGGATTGATTTTCATTTACTATTCAGATAGTGGTGGTAGCTTCGAAATAGGGATATGTTCACATGCAACGTTGCATTGGAAGTTCTGCTAACGTATTACTTGGGCAAAACATCTGGGTCGTGAAATGGTGGGTCATACCATGAAGAATAACGCAGTCAAATATTGGAACAATCCACCTATTAGGTGAACACAAATATGTCTATTGAATAAGACCATTGAATGTACATTGATTTCGACATTGTAATCTATCTGATGAATCAGCAATCATAATTTTCATGCAGACGATCTTTCATGATGAGCCCTATCATTTACCCGGCTCAGATGACATGAACAAGTGAGACGTTAGTAGCAAAGAAACTGTTGTATGTTGAAGTTAACATACAAACATTCAAACATCTCCTAAAAATCTGTCCTCGTTTGTCTCTCACTGTTGTTTTCCTCTCTCTCTCTCTCTCTCTCTCTCTCTCAAGAGAATGGGGACTGATCTTTTGAATTCAACTGGAGATGGATACCAAGAGGAGGGATCGAGGCTCAATCCATCTCCTCTTGATCCAACGCCGCTTCATCCGTCTCATCTTGAGCTTCAAAAGCTTGACGCAGGAGCTCTCTTTATTCTCAAGTCCAAAGGTACTTGATTATTCTTTTTCATGTTTTGGAAAAGATGACTATGTTTTTTGTGAAAGAAAATATAGGTGGCCCCTTCCATGAATTAGAAAAAAGAAGGGAAAAGTGAAGAAAAGGTCTGTTAATTACTTTATGATGTGTTTGGTTGTACCAAATTGGACTGATTAATCATGAAATATTTGGTGCAACCAAAAGCACCCTAAATAATTTTCAAATATTTTCTTTCGGAGTAATATTCACCTGGCACCATAGTATACGAAGCTTATTTCCAGCCAACATTACATTTGAAGAACATCCAAGGCATGCCAATTGCCTAAGGTGTTAATCATCACCAATATCACCTGGTGCAAAAATCAAGCTGATCCACTTTTCATTTGGGCCATATTCCCTAAGATCATCAATGGCTTGGCATACTATGGATGTTTGTGATCGTTTCTTTTTTATTTCTATTTATATTTTAAAATTTTCTTTTTGAGTTAATACTATACCATACTTGTTTTGATAGCTAGAACTTAGTTCCATGGCTATTTAATGTGTGTTCTGTTTCGAGATTCGGATTGTATAGTACTTTGGTGGTTTAAATTGCATTGAACGCTTTTATTAAAACTGCAAATAAAATATCTCAATTGGTTCACTCCTATATTGAACTTAGTTTCATGAGTAAAATATAAGAGTTTCGAAGTCACAAATCACTGGGTAATGACTAGGCAATAATATAAGAACTTGAAAACTTGACTTACCTAGAATGTCCCTTGAGTCAAGCTGAGTTTAGTGACTCTGATGAGTTCTCTCTCTTTTTACTTTTTTATTTTATTTTTTTTTATTTATTTATTTTTTCTTTAAGAATGTTTGGTAATATTTAGTATTTGAAATATGATTAGGCCTAAGTATTGTGGAGTTCTGCGAAGCAAGGCCAAGCCAACTTGAATTTTGCCAAGTTTTATTTATCTTTTTTTTTTTATTTTTTTTATTTTTTTTATTTTTTTTATTTTTATTTTTTTTATTTTTTTTTTTGAGCTGGGTTTGAGTTTTTATCTAGTCTTGACTAAGTTTAACTGTATCAGAGTTCTTCTCGAGTTGACTCTACCGAGTTAGATTGAGTTTCCTTTTGAGTTTTCTGACTACATTGTAGAGTTCCATTCAATAGAGATAACCTCTGATAAGGGGTGCACAGATAGCTTTGATTACGACGTGAACGACGACTGGGCGTAAGGAAGTCCTTGTCCCACTAGTGCCACATTGGCCTAGGCACTCATAGCTACAAATGTCATAATTGTTTATGTCTTGAAGCTGATCTACTGCACTTTTCTTTTCATGCCACCTCATTATTTTCTGTACTTGTTGCATCCATAGGAAGATTTTGGCCTCTCATCTTGTGGGCTCTACCAATGATTGGCCACAAACAGAAATGTTGTTGACACAACAATCACAACCAACTTATCAATGAAACTTTTCTTATTGAAATACAAGAGAGCCTTTTAGTTATGTTCTATCCTAACTGCCATAACTGTACATTTTCAGGGCAATTCAGGTTAGGCTTTGTGAATCATAGGTACTTGGAAAAAGGCCAACGAATCAGACACTTACCTAACACCAACCCTCCTTGGGCTTAGGACCAGTTGGCGCATCAAATAACCTGTTTGGATATGAAGAATCCATGGGAAAATAATTGGTTTTCCCTTAATTTGATGTTTATAGCTGTTTGCATTGTAAAGAAAACTAGGGATTCCATGCAATAATCATTAGAGTTGTTAACTCCCTATTGACACAAGATACAAGGTGACTATTGTCTAATGAGAAATGGGATTTCTACTTGCTATCCAAACAGACCAACCTTTTGGGAATCCACCGGTGAAGAGTGCTGAAAGACATGATAATTACAGTTTTCCATGTCCACTCTAAGGATTCCCTATATCGAAACATGCCTAAAATCTCTTTGAGATTTCTCACATGTACTTAGTCCCAGGTTTTAGAATTTTAGCAAGAGATTAATTTGCAAGCAGTACTTGTTTCCAGGCTCTTGGATACACTGTTGCTACCATTTGACAACTGCGATTGTGGGCCCAGCCCTTCTTAGCCTTCCCTTTTCGTTTGCCTCACTTGGGTGGGTGGCTGGAGTTACATGCTTGACCATTGGAGCCATTGTCACCTTCTATTCCTTCAACCTCTTGTCTTTAGTCATTGAACATCATGAGCAACATGGGCGACGCCAACTTCAGTTCAGAGACATGGCCACAGATATTTTAGGTAACTGAGAAAACTCTTTTTACTCAGCCCTGTTTGGTAGACGTCTAAAATTGAGTTCATCTCATTTTGTTTATCATAATTATGTATTTCAAGTCATATTCTTTTTGGTAAGGTTAAAAATGAGATGCCATTTTTTGGTGTCTACCAAACAGGCCTTTAGTTCTCCAACTGCGTTGTTTATAACTATAGTAGGATTCATCCAACTGCACCAATGAACACTGCAGAACAACCATGATAAGTAGTTGTTGAAGTAGTTATAATGGATTTTCAGGACCGAAATGGGGCCATTATTATGTTGGTCCCTTGCAATTCGGACTATGCTATGGCGCGGTGGTTGGTTCCATTGTATTGGGTGGACAGAGTATGAAGGTTGGTGGGTTCTTGCAAGAAGAAAATTGGAAACACCTTCATGTTGAAACTAACTTTTCTTTTTGTTCATTTTTCTATTTAATTGCTGAAGGAATTATAGGATCTGAGATCTAACACTTTGCAATGATGTTCACAGTATCATTTTCATGTATCATGTCATCTAGATCCAAATATGTTCTTGATGCAATACAATACATTTTATATGCCACATGATATTGTTGAATGAGGAGAAAAACTTTGATATTATGGTCGAAGTGTGATGGTTCATACACAGGCAATCCAAAATATAATTTGTTAAAACATGCCATACATGTAACTCAAGTAATATTGATAAGAAATTTGCAATGGGGATTGTTAGACATCTATGGACAGTGAAAACCATTTAATAGACTAAACAAGCTCCTATTGTTAACTTTAGGGACTACATGGTGGAAAGTTGCATCTATTCCATTGAGAATGAATATACATAAGATCTTGGAAATATTGGGAAATCTTAACAGATATACATGTATCCATCCAATACCTATCTATAGTACGTACATATACATGTACAGCTGTAGATACATATTCGATACTCTATCACCCATTAATTAGAAGTTGTGATCATATAATCAATCTGAGTTTGAGATTATGACTTAGGCACATGCGGTTCACAATTTGGATGGTTTTATTTGAGTTACATGTGATGGGCAATCTCTGTTGTGAGACTGGTTAGCTCTAATCCCAAGATAGGTTTTCGCAAAGAGCTTCTAATTTGATTTTCGGTTGATGAAATCATGTTTTCGCAAAGAGCTTCTAATTTGATTTTCAGTTGATGAAATCATGTTTTTCAATCTACATGCGTTCTTTAGAATGGGATGCCAATAACTCCCAAATTTCCTCTTAATTGGGTATAAGTGCAAAATAGATCGCCTCTTTCTGGATGCATAAAAATCGTGCAACAAAAATCAGGCCGGTCTACTCATTAGATTGACCAACACATAGAAAATAATGGTAGGCCTATATCCAATTGCCAAGAGTCCAGATTCAAATGTACATGTGTGGCTAGCATGATGAGTTGACCATCCTGCTTCTTTCTTATGAATATCTCAATGTTGGTGTTCACTGTATCCATTGCACAGATTTTTCATACAGATGGGAAGTTTACAAGAAGTAGAGAATTCTTATTACTTTAAAAGATAGATGATTATAACAAAATGGGCAACATTCAATGGGTTAAGATCAGCAAGAAATAGGAAGCTCCTTCACTGGGATTACAAAATTAGCTACACCGCGTTGATGGAATAATATGACCGTTTCTCTATTGGTATTTGGTCAAAAGGCAGTTGAAGATGATTGATTAACTGCTAATGTTTTGTCTTGCAGTTCATTTATGTGCTTTCCAACCCAAATGGTTCGATAAAGCTTTATGAATTTGTAGCTATCTTTGGAGCTGTAATGTTACTTTTGGCTCAAATCCCATCTTTTCACTCCCTTCGGCACATTAACCTGGTTTCTTTGGTTCTCTCACTAGCCTACAACATTTGTGCTACTGCTGGATCCATCTACATTGGTACCATTTTCCCTTTTTCTTTTATTTACTTATTTATTTGACAATCTTAGGCTACATTTGGTGTGGACAATGAGAAATTTTTTTTCCCATTTTGGGATTTCTTTCCTTTTAAGGATTCCTAGAAATGATATTTTTCTGGCTGTGAATGATCCCTTCCTCCGCCGACAACATAAAAGAGCCCCAATTCTTGATTTCAAAATGTTGCTACAAGTAGAAATTTTAAAATCATAAATTATTTTTGTACACTCTTGAAATGGCCATGAGCCTAACAAAGCCTTACGAAATTCCAAGTGTTGATTATGTTATTTAAATCAAATTTGAGGGTGATTTTGTCACAGGGAATTCCACTAAGGCATCATCAAAGGTATACTCCTTGGCCAGTGATGGAGAAAATAGTGTTTTCGGTATCTTCAATGCTTTATCCATCATCGCAGCATCGTATGGAAATGGCATCCTTCCTGAAATACAGGTTCATTTGATCTTAGTTTGAAATACCCATTGTGAATTGTTGTGATGTACGGCATTTGGCAGCTATTCAATTTAGATGGCTTATAGGAATGGAACTTAGAAGCCATAGATGAGGCAATCTCAATTATCAAATGCACCAGAGAAATCGTGGGCCCCATTTTAACTATTCTATTAACAAAAATTACACTGAACTAATTTCAATACTTGCAGACTACAAACATATATGGACAGTTAAAATGATAAACAATCAACAATCTAAAGTTAATAAATAAATGTCCATTAGTCTGATGCTTGGAATTAGGATCCTAGCATCCGACTAATGGATATGATTTTGGGGTTCTGACCTATCTTCAATGGGTCCCATGGTTTGGATGGTTCAGTTTGAGTTGAAAATACTACCAATGAGTGCAACCTTTGCATGTAATGGCTGTAATAGAAATCATTAGTTGATTGAGTTTCCTAACAAATGTAATAGCTTTCCATTAAAACAGAAAAAGGAAATTTATATTGAGAATGAGAATGCTCTTAATAGGCTGATTTCCATTTCCAGCTTGTCTTTTAATGATATCAGTAACCTTTGTATTGTGTAGGCAACTCTAGCACCTCCAATCAAGGGGAAGATGTTCAGGGGACTCTGCATGTGTTATGTGGTAATATTCTCAACTTTCTTCAGTGTGGTTATCTCCGGCTATTGGGCATTTGGCAATTCGTCGGCCGGAAGTGTCCTCAGTAACTTCATCGTTGATGGAAAGCCATTGGTCCCTGATTGGTTTGTTCTGATGACCAACATCTTTGTCCTCCCACAAGTGTCAGTTGTGGGTGTGGTGAGTATATTGTTTACTAGAAGAATTCTGCTGTACATAATCCAAACTGTACAAATTATGGACAAAAATACTGATGAGGATAGACATTTGACCAAAGGGGCATTTTTAGATAACTTCAATGTTTCTATGATCCAATTCAAACATTTCTAGGATAATTTCAAGGTACAATTCGACATGTGAGTCCCACAGTGATGTTTTAATGACAACCAATCCATCCATCATGTGAACCTTCTAGTGTTCTCCTTGGTATCCAAAAATCTGTCTGATAGAAAACTTAGGTGGGCCACACCTAGTCAATAGATGGGATAGGGATGAAAACCATTAAGAAACTTCTAGATTGTATGTGGAGCCTACTATGTTTTGTATATGCCATCTAATCATTCAGAAGATCCATCAAGGATGAATGAACACCCAAATGACCAGGCCATTCCAAAAGTTAGGCGCCACAACAGATGATTCTAGAGGTTTTAGCCATGATTTTACATGATGCATGTGACCCACCTCAGTTTTAGAACACCAGATTTTTTTGATTCAAGGAGAACAGTAGGGAGCACACATGATATAGATTGACTGGATGTCATTAAAATATCAGTGGGACCCAAATGTCAATTTGTATGTTAAGCCTATTGTAGAAATGTTCGTAATGGATCCGGCCTCTTAGTAATTTGAGCTGTAACAGTAAAACAAATTCTTTTAACCATCCATCTAATGACCACCCACAGAACAGTTAGGATCATCCAACTTGTTTGATTTTCGGTTAATTTCACATCCTAGGATCATCTAACTTGTTTGAATTTCAGTTTATGTTGCATCTACAGTAAGCCCATGATTCGGCAGTTCATGTTAAGTACATATATTTCCATGTCCATGGAGGACGTTTTCAAGAGTCCAACCTGCCATACTCTGCTCTAACCAAACATCTGCAGCAGCATAGCCAATATTGAAATTTCAAACCCAAAAAAAGGCAATGTAGGAAATGAGTCAAGATATTCAACAACCAATTAATGTCGTCAAACGTTCTCCAACTTCATTGATCTATACAGGTGTACTTGCAACCAACAAATGACATGCTCGAGAGGAAATTTGCAAATGCCGAGTGCGAACAGTTCTCCCTTCGGAATGTTGTCCCTAGGTTGGTTTCTCGATCGTTTGTGGTCATCATAGCGACAATTATCTCCGCAATACTTCCGTTCTTCAGCGATATCAATGCATTCCTTGGAGCTTTAGGGATCTTCCCTTTGAACTTCATCCTTCCAATGATCTTCTACAATCTGACATTCAGGCCATCGAAATGGAGTTTGCTTTTCTGGGGCAATGCTGCTATTGCAGTGGTCTTTTCATTTGTTGGGATGATAGGAGTGATTTCTGCCATCCGACAAATAGTTCTAGATGCAAAAAACTATCACCTCTTTGCTAATCTATGAAGAGATTCAAGCAATAAGTAAAGGTATTACTCGATGTTCATATACATGGGAGTTTAGTCTTTAGTGATGTAAAAAATTGATATAATGGGCCCAAATATGATTTCCAACATCATAGCCATTGAATCTTTGACTCTTCTTTGACTGAATGCTGACCTTTGTTTTATTTTCTTTCTCAAACATCTATTTTCTAGACACCAATTGAAGGGCTAGGATTTTTTCACATGGGCAATTTTTGGTGCTTGTGCAATCTACATTGGATTCCATTGTATCAACAGTTTAGATTGCTGAGCTACGGTAGTTTTCACGGGCTCTAGTGATTTCTCAGAGTGATTTTATTTCACCGTTATGTTCAAAATGTTGGAAAAGGAAATCATAGAATGGTATTTAGAGAGAAATGTTACCTGCAAGTGCTAGCTTGAGTGAGAAGTCTCTACATACTAAAAGAAGAGTTAGCTTATGGGGATGAACCCAATTCTTATGATTCGCTTCCCACTTGTTTATGTGAGCAATGAAGGCAATATCCAACCAATCAAATATTTATTAATACTTAATCGATCGATCGCTACTTGAAAATGGTACTTCTATTTAGAAACAAAATGTTCCAAATGTTCTTGGAAATTCTGGCTCCTTATTTATATGCATCTGAATCCTATTTATTTGTCTCTCGTTTTGAGAAATAGGAAGATTGAACCATTGCTTCTCACACTACACATGCACAAAGAGAGAGATTCTTCGGTTTCTCATTAGGTTAACCATTCCTTGTTGGGGGACAGATGAATCAAGAAAAGTATTACAATAGCATAATCAAGTTCAAACACTAACAATCTGATTTTAATGTGGAAAAACCCTTTCAGGAAAAAACCACGGCACCAAACGAAAGTAATGTACTATGAAAACATAAATTACAAGAGATAGAGATTACCTGATTCAAACAAGCTTCGAATATCCCTTACAAGCCCTTGAACCCTTTGAAACAAATTAGAAAACCTAGAACACCTCTATGTTATTCCCAAATCCCAACTATACCCATATATATAGCCTCTATGAGACGAAATAGGAAACAAATCTCACACTTACACAACTCTGTGTAACTCTGTGAGATCGTTTGATGACATTTTGATGTCACTTCAATGGCATCGAACATCTTTGATGCCATCGAACTAAACACAAAAACGTTCCAGTAATTAAACATAGATTTTTCAAAATTTTCCAATTGTATCAAGTAGCCTTCAATGGCATTGCAGTCTTCTCGATGGCATCAAGTTGTCATCAACAGACAAGTTGATTTACAAATTTAAGACATCGATCAACAATCTCCACCATGTTTTCAATTACCATTTTCTATAGCTCATTTTTCCTTATATCTAATTATGCCTTGCATCATAGCTCCACTATCGCTTCTCGTGCACACTCCATCTTCCATTTACGCCTTTGCCAAGCATAAAGAAGTTGCACAAAACTTGAAATTCTCTATGTGAACCACCTTAGTGAGCATGTACGTCGGATTCATGCTAATGTGAATCTGCTCTAGAGTCACGCCGCCTTCCTTTAGCACCTATCGAATTAAATGGTGACGCATATCAATATGTTTAGTATGTGAGTGATAAACAAAATTTTTAGCCAAATTGATTGCAGTTTCACTGTCACAATTAATTAGCACGGCCTCTTGCTGAAGTCTCAACTGATTTATCATCCTTCTCAACCAAACACCTTCCTTAAATACCTCCTTTGTTTTTATATACTTAGCTTTGGTTGTGGAAAGAGCCAACACAAATTGAAGCTTTGACATCCAACTGATCGATGTACCTGCTAGCACAAACGAGTAACCGGAAGTCAACCTTCTCATATCTCTACTGCTCGCATAATCAAAATCTACATAACTAACTTGGTCCCTGATTTCTCAAATTATAAGACGTAATCCTATGTACTTTAAATATATTAAAGTATCCATTTCACTATTTTCCAGTGTTGTTTTCCCAGGTTAGAAATGTATCTGCTAATAACACCTTCTATATGTAAAATATCTAGTCTCGTACAAAACATTGCATAATTAAAGCTATCAACCACATTAAATAAGGTACATGAGATATATCTTACTTTTCTTCATTGATTTTAGGACATTGTTCAAAAGAAAGCTTAAAATGAGCCGCGTGAGAAACCGAAATCGGCTTTGCCTTATCCATTACTAATACCTTCTTGAGGTATTCCTTCTGAGAAGACCAAAGCCTGCTCCTTTTTCTATTTCTGTGTATATCAATGCTAAGAACCCTTTTTGCAGACCTTGGATTTTTCATCTCAAATGCCTCTGATATCTAAGTCTTTAGTAAGTCAATCTCAGACATGTTGTGATTGACTACAAGCATCTCATCGATGTACAATACTAAGATAATGAATTTTCCATCACCCAATGTCTTGTAATAGATACAATAATCATATTCACTCCTAGTAAACCTCTGACTCACCATGAAATAATCAAACATTTTAAGACACGGCATAGGTGACTGTTTTAGGCTATACGTAAAATGACATCTTCAACCTGCAAACCTTATTCTCTGCCCTTTTTATTTTAAAGTTTTCTAGTTGCCTCATGTAAATCTGTTTTTCCATTTTCTTATGCAAGAAGGTAGTCTTCACATCCATTTTCTCTAGCTTGAGATCGTATTGGGCAACTAGCACAAACATGAATCTGATAGATACTTCCTTCATAATCGGTGTGAATATCTCACTGAACTCGACAACTTCCCTCTAGGCATATCCCTTCGCTACTAACCTTACCTTGTACATATCCTATTTCTTCACAACCGGTGTGAACATCTTACTGAACTCGACAATTTCTCTTTAGGCATATCCCTTTGCTACCAACCTTACCTTTTACATGTCTTGTTTCTTCTTTAAAATCCACTTGCACCCTATCACTTTTTGGCTAATTGAAAGCTTCAGCAACTCCCACTTCTCATTCTTATACAAGGAGTCCATCTCATCATCCATTGTAGTTTTTCACTTTTCGTCATCCTACTCGTCAAGAGCTTTCTGAATAGTGGACAGATCCCCCTCATCCGTAATGATGCCATATGTGATATTAGAGTTATCTATATATCTCATTGGTAACCCGCGATCTCATGGCACGTTCCTTTGCATATGTGGTTGCTCCACTATTCACACCCCAAGTATAGGGTTGCGATGTAGTAATAATCTCAGTAAGACCGAGGTTGAATCCATAGGGACTGAACCTTGTACGTATTCTGAAAGTAACCAAAACTAGAACTAGGCGAAGATGTGATCTAAATTAAGGAAATTTAAGAGAGTAATGGTGAACTACTTTATATAAGACTTGTAATATTCAAAGGTGAGGAACTAGGGTGTCAAAGATCTACTTGTAGAGATCAGGGAGATCTATGCTTGATTCATGAACACAACTGGATTTAGAATCCCATCTTCATCTAGTTGGAAGATATATCATAAAAAACTAAATTTGAACTTCCTTTGATCTAGTTATCAATGGATAAGAGGTATGAGAATTAAAATTGATTCCATCACAAAACTATGCCCATGAGACAAAGCAAACAACAGAATTTAACCAATCTACATCCAATCTAAGAGAGTTATGAACGTTAGGAAGGGTTCCATCATCCAACCATGCCCAAGAGACATTGGTGAACAACAGGGCCTCTTGACTTCATAATCTTAATAATGTGAAGAACATACTCAAAGCTATCGCAGATCCATTGTAATTTAAGTCACAATAAACTATTAAAAACTAAAAGAATTTCTTATAATCAAACTAGAATCCAAATCAGTTCAGTTTAAACATGATAAAAAGGCATAAATAAAAAGTCTCCCATCATGCTACAAGCTTCACCTCTTAGCCCTAAATAAAAGGTTTAGCCCATCATAGATGTGGTGAGGCTAAAAATCTTAAAAAGTATCAAGGGAAGAAAAACCACAAAGAAGAAGGAAGGAGTGCACGATCAGATCTCTCTATCTTTCTCTCTCACGTCCTTCCACACGTCACAGATGATTGATCTGATGATGCCCCTCCACATTCTCTTCTCTCTCTTTTATAGACTAAAGGGAGGACGGTGGCTGGAGTCGGTGCTGGAGTCGAACCAACTCTGTTTTGTAACAGAGTGCAGAGCGATAGTGGAGGCAGCTACGTTTGGAAGTGATTTGGGACGTCAGATCATCCTAAGACTGGAATCTGACTCCATGGGGAGGGTCGTGATCTCCTTTTGGAGATTATGGACGATCAAGATTGCTGATCCGATCACAACTAAGATCATATAATGGCCCACCTTGGCTGGCAGCATTCGGACGTTGTTTTCGCACCCACCTATGTATTTTCTTGAAATGGAACATTTAGTGGGCCCATGATCAACATCAGTGAGAAAATCTACTCCATCCATTAACTTCGTGATGAGATTTCAGGTGGAAATGGATGGTTTCAGAGTGCTTTTAATATGGCTCACTTGCTTAATCTTACGGCCATCTGACCTGCGCTTAAACGACTGGGAACCCATCCTCATTGTCTTTTGAAATTGTGTTGCCTAAGTCTTGGTAAGACAAACCATATGGTTTTAATGGACGTTCTGGATCAGTCGTCTGGGCCAAGATGGAGGCCCACAGAGATCATCTGCAAGCTTAGTTTGAGCGTTCGCAGGCGAGAGTCCGAATTTTCAATTCCGGACGGGTTTGTGCTGGTCAGTGCCTGCTGACTATCTGACTTGATTTAGTGCACCAGGAGATTAGGTGCACGGGATGCGCACTCACCCCAAGGTGGGTCCCATCATGATGTTCGTGAGAAATTCGCTCCGTTCATTGGTTTTTTCATCCCATTTAACCAGTTGAGGCCAAAATTAAAGCGTATTCAAATATCAGGTGAGCCCCAAATGAGTGATTTATGTGCTAATCTGTTCGTTAGGCCATTTCTGCAAGGATCTAAGGGCTAAAATTTGACATATACTGTTAATTTAGGGTCCTCAGGCCAAATATAAAGTTTCGAACCAAACGGATGGTGGGAACCCTGTGATCTTACATTCAGGATGATTTTCAAGCCTCTTTTTCTTCAATCACTTAATTTTCTCGGATCTTTGGCGTGTGAATTCTTTGATCTTGTCCCTTAAGATCCGACCCTTTTCTTAGTATTTTTTAGCGTTAAATCCATGGTTTTAGCACCTTTTTTCAGTCCAGGCTCCTAAATTCACCTTGCAACACAAACATGATTAAAATAGGACGTTAAACAGTATTATGTTCATAAAATCAGGTAATAACTGAGGTCTAATATGTAATATTTGACCCTCAACACAATTCCCAACCAGCATTTTGCTAGTCTTGAACAAAGTATGTGAAAAATAATTTAAGAAGTACGAGATAATTTCTATAGACCCGAGTGAATTTTGAAAATTAATCTAGATACTAAAATTCTAAGAGTCATAAATGTTGGGCATTACTTTGTCCTAGACTCAAGTGCACGGCAAACTTCATAGTCAAGTTCAAAGTATTTATCCATCGATTAGAACAATTCTAAACATTAAGTTACATGGGTGTATAGCTTAACCTCAGCTTATCATCATTAAGAGTCCAATCATCAATTTTCATGATAACATTGATAATCAAATAGAGCATTCCGGATAACCCAACCTAAACTAAAACTTGCCTTATAGTTCATCCTTTCTAATCTTCCAGCTTTTGATTTTTTCTTTGATGGCTTCACGCTGTGTCAACCTTTTTAAAGATCTTTAATAGGTAACCATTTTCATAGACGACTGTTTTTTTATATGGATATTTTTTTTTCAATGAACATAATGGAAAAATTCGCCAGGCTGGATCCTTTCATGCTTTAATGATTACTAAGTTAAAAATTCAATATCGAATTGAATCCTTAATGTGTAAGCTAGGTGTGACATGTGAAATCATGACTCAATCAATGTTTAAAACTTCTAATAATGGATTAACAATTCAAACTGAACTCTGGAATTTAAAGGTAGCTGAATTCAAGAGTCATGAATTACCAACATTACATATATTATACTTCTAAAATCAAGGATGACCTTTAAAATCACTTCAACTTAATAAGACTTTTTAGAAAAAATTTAAAAAAATTTCACAACACATTTTTTGCTCAAGACCAAGAAAATACTAATTAGGTAACCTAATCTCCCATCCTCAACCTAAAATCGACATTGTCGTCAATGTAAAAGATATAAACATGCAATGCACATGAGACAACGAAAGTGAAGGAGAAGTGATGGAAAGATACTACCTGATGATGGAGTTGTGTGGCTTTTTCCCCAAAGAGATTTCAACGTGATGGCGGCTCAGCACAAGAGTTAACCAACAAAAGTAAACTATCCTAAAACAATGGGAAATCAAACTAACCTAATGATATAAAGCTAACTAACCTAGAATGATAAAAAAATAACAAACTACCCTAGTCCTATGAAAGAAATACACCTACCTATACCTCTATCAGACTAGGAGATTAATCCTGGTAAACAGGATCATTTAGAGACATGGACATGTCCTTTGAATTAAATTTCTTAGAAAATGGCTTTAATCGATGTCCATTTACTTTAAACTCATTACCATTGTCTGGATTCTGAATCTCGACATCCTCGTGAGGATAAACGTTGCTAATGGTGAAAGGGCCGGTCTAACGAGACCGGATCTTACCCGGAAATAGATGAACCGAGAATTATATAAAAGAACTTTTTGACTTGGCATGAATGATTTTTGGAGAATATGTTAGTCATGAAACCCTTTCATACTATCTTTGTAAATTCTCGAGTTCTCGTACGCCTCGTTCTAGATTTCTTCAAGTTCATTTAATTGAAGTTTGTACAGTGAGCCAGTGTTGTCCAGATTGAAATTTAGATTTTTGATCGCCTAGTAGGCTCTATATTCCAACTCCACAGGCAAGTGACAACCCTTCCAATAGACAAGTCTAAAGGGAGACATTCCAATAGGGGTCTTAAATGCAGTACGGTAAGTTCATAAGGCATCGGTCAATTGGATTGACCAATCCTTACAGTATAGGTCAACCATTTTCTCTAGGATATATTTGATCTCCCTATTGGAAATCTCAGCTTGCTGACTTGTCTATGGGTGGTATGGGATGATCAACTTTTGAGAGATACCATATTTCTTCATTAAACTCTCAAATAGTCTATTACAAAAGTGTGAGCCCCCATTACTAATGATGGCCCGAGGCATTCTAAACAGGAAAAGAATGTTCTCTTTTAAGAATTTAATGACCGTGAGATGGTCATTGTTCTGGTACGGAATCGCTTAGACCCATTTAATGACATAGTCTACAGCGAGAAAAATATATAGATTTTCAAAAGATTGGGGGAATGGTCATATGAAATCGATGCCCCAGCAATCAAATGCCTCTATGATAAGAATGGGGTTCAAGGGCATCATATTTCAACGGGACAATGCTCCTAACTTCTGACAATGCTCACAAGCCTTGCAAAACTCATGAGTGTCCCTGAACATAGTGGGCTAGTAAAAGCCACACTGCAGAATCATGGCCGTAGTCTTTTTAGCAGAAAAGTGACCACCATAGGCCTATGAGTGAGAGAAGGAGATGACACTCTGATGCTCATCATTTGACACACATTTCTTTAAGATTTGGTCTGGATAATATGTAAATAAATATGGATTGTCCTAGAAGAAGTTGCGCACCTTGGTGAAAAATTTCTTCTTATCTTGCATAGTCCAATGTGTAGATATGAAACCTGTGGTAAGATAATTAGCAATATCAGCGAACCAAGGTGAATAGAGACTCTGAACAATTGTTCATCAGGGAACATGTCATTAATATGTGCCATCTTAAGAGAATCAGAGAGATTAAGGCAGGAAAGATGGTCAGCCACTACGTTCTCTACTCCCTTTTTATCATTGATTTCTAAATCAAATTCTTGGAGTAGAACGATCCATCTTATTAGGTGGGGCTTAGCATCATTCTTAGTAAGAAGATACTTGAGCACCGCATGATCTATGTAAATGATGATCTTGGATATAATCAAGTATGACCTAAATTTGTCCAAAGAAAATATTACGGCTAAGAGTTCCTTTTCCGTAGTCGAGTAGTTCACTTGGGTAGGATTTAGAGTCTTACTTACGTAATGAATAACGTAGGGCTTCTTTTCTTTTCTTTGGCCTAACACTGCTCTAAGAACATAATCAGACGTGTCGCACATAAGTTCAAAAGGAAGGATCTAGTCGGGTGGTTATATGATAGGTGCAGTAGTTAACATGCCTTTAAGCTTAGTGAAAGCTTCCTGCTATTGGTCAGTCTACTTGTATGGTGCATCGTTTTGAAGTAGATTACATAGAAGACAAGAGATGAATCTAAAGTCCTTTATGAATCGTCTGTAAAACTTGATGTATCCTAAGAAGGATTGCATGTCCCGTATATTCTTAGGTGAAGGTAGGTTTGAGATAAGATCAATTTTAGCCGTATCAACCTCGATTCCTTTAGATGAGATGATATGTTCAAGGACAATTCCCTTACAAACCATGAAATGTCACTTCTCCCAATTAAGCACTAAATTCTTTTCTTCACATCTTTTCAGCACACATTTAAGACTCTCTAAGTACTTGCTGAAAGATGGACCGAAGACGGAAAAATCATCCATGAAGACCTCTAGATATTTTCCCACCATATCAAAAGAGATACTCATCATACATCGCTGAAAAGTGGCAGGGGCATTACTAATCCGAATGGCATCCTTCGGAAAGCAAAGGTGTTATAGAGACATGTAAATGTAGTCTTTTCCTGATCTTCATAAGCTATCTCTGTTTGATTATAGCCTGAATACCCATCATAGAAACAATAATAGGAGTGACCAACTAACCTTTCCAGAATTTGATCAATGAAGGGCAAAGGAAAGTGGTCATTCCTTATGACGGTATTCAACTTTCTGTAATTAATGCACATTCTTCAACCAGTAGTAACTCTAGTTGACACGAGTTCATTATTGTTATTGGCTATGATGGTGATTTCGAACTTCTTAGGAACCACCTAAGTTGGACTCGCCCACTAACTATCGGATATAGGGTATATGATAGCCACATCCAATAGTTTAAGAACGTCGGCCTTAACCACTTCTTTCATATTTGGATTTCATCTATGTTGTGATTGCCAAGAGTGTAAGACCTGTATCTTAGCCCGTACCGTTCCATATGCCTCCGCGGTCCTCCTTGTCAAATTCTGGCGACTCGCGAACTGTTATTGACATTTGCACGCGATCCCGAGTCATATCCCATATTCTAGAGTCGGCTCAACTCGAGACTTGTACCCTTACGACCGCACCGTCACCGCGGTTCTGATGCCGCATCTCACGTACCGAGGTGATACCCGGGCCAGGAGATGTGGGCATGTGTTTAGTTTGAGGAAAACACCACGTGTTGCAATCCCAAAAGAATCTTTATGACACATCACATCAATCAATCAAAGTACAACCCATCACTCCATCCCATCCCCAAGTACAACTACCCTCTCTAAAAGTCAACACTTTTCTTACACAAGTACACATCTATCACTCACCCATCCCTCTCTCTCTTACACCTCTCTCTCTCATCTCTCTCTCTCTCTCATTCCCCAAGCAACTCCAAAGTCCAAGCCTTTCAAGAGAGAGTTAGGTGTGGCCCACTCCCTACCCCCTCAATCCTCACCATCCAACCTTTAGATCATCATCTCCACCATTGAAGGACCTTCTTGAGAGCCTTGGAGCACTAGGGAGGAAGAAGAAGGAAAGGTGGGTGATTTACTGTCGATTTTATGATTTGAGGGCCCACATGTGGTGGGACCCAGCTTGATGTATGCTTTGTAGTTAGGGAGGGCCATAGTGGCAGGGTTCCTCCCCTTCATGCTTCTTAGTCTCTCCTTTTAATGTTGTGGACCCCACCAATATATGTGTCATATCTACTCCGTCCATCTGTCCATTTGATGGTGTGGCCCACCATACGCATATGATGTCCACACTGTCCACTGTTGGAACGGTGGGAATACCACCTGGACGCTAGACTATTAGCCCGGCAGCATAGGGCGGCTGCTGCATTGACGTTAGCTAATTCAGGGGTCTGATCCCAAGGCATGTGTTATAGCCCTACTTGATGTATGTGTTATATCCAAACCGTCCATCCATTTGGCAAGCTCATCTTGAGGCTTAGGACAGAAAATGAAGTAGATCTAATGATCAGGTGGGACACACCGTAGAAAATAGTGTAGAGGGTGAACGTCCACCATTGAAACCATGGGATCCACCTGCTGCTAGGAGCAGACTGCCTGGAGTACCGCACCAGCTGTATAGCTGATAGTGGACGTCAGCGAGTTAATGTGGGCCCACCAGTATGGTGTATATCAGCGCCGTCCATCACTTGGGACCCACCTATTTAGCACGTATGGTGCATCCACACCATCCATGAATGAAGCAGATCCAAATTCTGGTGGCCACACATATAATGTATGTGTTGTACCCATCGTCCAACTTCTAGACGGTGGTGCACACAGTGATATTCTTGCCATCCAACTGTGATCCATCTTTGGGCTGCCGTGGAACCCACTCCACATGTGTTGCACGTGTGGAGGTGGGGCCCACAGATGTATGCATTGTAATGTATGTGGCTGGAAGGATGTATTGTACATCCCAGCCGTTTGTCCACCACACCTGGATGTTGAGACTTATAATATTTAAATAATATTATATATTATATATATTAGCATATGGTGGGCCCTAAGTGGGACCCACCTCTGTGGGAAATGATTGGCTGGGGTGCATGCTCAGCAGTTTTGAGGCCTAATCATGAGGCATGTGTTAATCTCAACCGTCCATCCATCTTATTGTCCACCGTCCAGCCTGCTGGACAGTGGAACCCACCATCATATATGTGCCTTTTGCATGCTGATCGTCCATCTTTGGGCGTGGTTGGCTGATGCAAACCAGCTATTTAGCTGCAGTGACATCACCAGTCTTGTGGACCCCACGAAATGTTGGGTTTTACCCACATCGTCTATTGAGATGATGGGTCCCAACTGTTGTGTGCAGCGTATGGATTTAATCCACATCGCCTATCTGTGGAGCCTTCCTTTGATGTATGTGTTTTGTCCCTATGTGGAACCATGTTATATGTATTTTACCTTGCTGCACAGCAGCCGTGAGACCCACATGCACGTGGAAAACCACGTGGAGCATGTGATTTATCAACGCTGTCCATCCATTTTAGACCCTTATTGTCCACCTGTTTTGCATCCCCACCGTCCATATGGCTAGACGGTGGGCCACAACATGATGTATGTGTTCACGCCATCTGTACATCAGACGTGGACGCACTTGATGGACGTGTGTATCCACACCGTCCACCCAATGAAATCGATTCAAACCTTTGGTGGAAACCACCTTGGTGTACGCATTTTATCTGCAACCATCCAGCCATTTTTTCGGTGGGTCCCACACATGTGGACCCACCTGTCATGTGGGCCTGCATTGAATGTAAGAAGATTGGCTAGCTACCGTACACCAGCTATGTTGATGCTGGAGAAGGAATAAATACACTGTTCAGCTGTTGTGCAGGGGCCACCGTGATGTATTTATTTCATCCAAGTCATCCATCTGTGGGGCCCCTCATGATATATGTGTTATATTCCCACCGTCCATTTGTATGGGCATCCTACTAGTGGCGTGGGATGCATCGAGATGTATGGGTCCTATTCGCACCGTCCAAACGGTGGGCCTTTCCATGATGTATGTGTTACGTCCAAACCACCCGTCCATATGGTGAGCTCGTCTCATGGCTTGAGACTAAAAATAAGACATATCTGCTTATTGGGTGGACCACACTATAGAAAAATCAGTAGAGGATCAAATCCTTACCATTGAAACCATCTTGGGGATCACAAAAGTTCTGGATCAGTATGATATTTGTTTTTTTTTTCTCTTGATTTAGGTCTTTGTGACCGTATGAACAGATCAGATGGAAAATAAACGTTATGGTGAGCCCTATCTTGATGGCACGTATGACCCACCTTGTATGTATGTATTGTATATCTAGGTCGTTAATCCATGTATGTGGGCCCTACTAATGTATATGTTTATATGCCCACATGTGATGTATTTTAGACCCATTGGTGCAGCCCATCAAAGCGGCCCACTTGATGTATATGAGGCTCATTGGTGCGGCCCATTAATGCAGCCCATTATGATGTATTCAAGGCACATAGGCAAGGCCCATTGTGATGTATTCAAGGGTATGGGTGTGGCCCATTATGATACACTTGAGGCCCTTGTATAAAGCCCAATGCAATGTATGTGAGGCCCATGAATGAGGCCCAATGCGATGTATGTGTGGCCGCTACGTTGCGTATAAATCCCTTATGTGGGTCACTCCTTGGGAGAAATGTTGGTTAGATGTCCACATTGAGGGAAAATGGTGGTTAGACGTCCTCATTATGACCTTCCCTTAGGCCTTATTAGACCCATTCTCTTCGTGGGTTAACCTAAATAAGTAGGCCTCATTCACCGTAGACAAATGACTCCATACTATCAGATTTGATAAGACTACGGTTGAGGGCCGATCTTTATATTATGGTTGATCGGTTGTTCATCTATGGACCCCCACCTTGTTTATTTGCTGATTGTCGGTACCAATTAATGACGCGGACCATTGGTGCCGATTATCGAGGACGATGCTGATTATATACCCTGATTATTGGTGCCGATTATTGATGCCGATTGTCAAGGCCGAGTATCGAGGCTGATTTTGATTTGTCGAGTCTAATCATATAGGGCGATTTCAATTGTTGTGATCGATCACCGATTTTGATTGACATGACCGATTACCGATTTTGATGGCTGATTGTCGATTATCGATTGAGGATAATTACCAATTCTGATGGCTGATTACCGACTCTGATTTGTTGTGGCCGATTGTCGATTATCGATCGAGGCTGATTACCGATTCTGATGGCCGATTACCGATTATCGATCGAGGCTGATTATCGATTAAGGCTAATTACTGATTCTAATTTGTCGTGGCCGATTGTCGATTATTAATAGAGGCCGATTACCGATTTTGTTCGTCGTGGTCGATTGCTGATTCCGATTATCGAGGCCAATTATCGTGGTCGATTATCAATTCCGATTGTCGTGGCCGATTGTTGATTACCGATTGTCGAGGCCAAATATGATGTATATGCGGCCCATATTTAAGGCCCATTGTGATGTACATTCAGCCCGTGTTTAAGGCCCAATGTGATGTATATGAGGCCTATGTGATGAGGCCCATTGTGATGCATTGAGGGTCAGGCGATGGAGTCCATTATAATGTATGTTAGACCCATGTGAGAGGCCCATTATGATGTATATTAAACTCTTGAGTGAAGCCCATTGTGTTGTATATTAGGCCCTTGTGTGAGGCTATGGGCCCATTATATGTTTAATTCTATGTGGGCCATTCCTTAGGGGCAATGTTGGTTAAAAGTCCACATTGTCAAGGCTGATCGTTGATACCGATTATGAGTATGTGACAGCATAACATCATGATACATGTTCATACGCATCATCTGTATATTTGTTATGAGATGTGGTTGACCATTGCATATGTCATTGGGCATGTTGTTATGAGCCTCCCCGATAGGCAGAGATTGTCTCACATGAGTACACGGTATGCATGGGATTGTATGACTCATGCATCTTGCATTGTGAGTTGTGATTACTGTACGCCCTAGCGACATCAGAGCCGTAGCCTCCATAGGTATTTCATGGATGGCCAGATGGGACACCAAAAATCTGTTCTACATGGAGTGCTATAGATATCCCTAGGTGAAAGTCCTTAAACCCTCTTGGTTCCAGAGGTTGCTCCAACGTCTAGACCGAGTGGATGTATGAGCACAGGATGGCCGTATACCGTTAGGCTGTATCTCTCACTGTATCGTGGTCAGTTGGAAGGGGGTGCATCCTTACCTGCTTGAGAGGAAGGGACAATGCTAGGCTGAGTCTGACCAGCTCGAAGAATGGGTCCGCTATCGACGTGTCGGGCCTGATATTGGCAGGCGGATACTGAGGTCTCTTCCACTCACCTTGTTGCGTGCGATGGGATGACAACCTGGTTTGGAGTGTAATAAACCCGATAATTTTTCAGAGAGGAACCATACTAATATATGGACTTATTGAGTAGGAGTTGCATGCTCATTCATTTATTCATTTACTATCCACTAGGGCTGGTGGTGCGCAACTAATTATTATGTACCTTCGTTATGGCAAAGATTTCGGTTGGGCGCCCGGCTAACCTGAGATCAGGAGTTTACCACGTTGAGTTTGACTATCCAAATTTAGGTATGGGACTGGTTTGGATAGAAGTCCCTTGTGGTGGACCCCATAGCCTGCAATACTACGTACTATCATCCCGACTTCACAGTCCAGCATGGTCATTTCATTCGCATCGCATATTGCATTACATTCGTAGGCATATGGCATTTTGGGTTGCTATGTTTCAGCACTTATATGGCCTAGACAGACTTAGCAGGATTTGTATATTACATTGCATCCTCGGCATATGATATTTGGCTCTTTATGACTCCTTATTGCATAATTGTTCTATATTGCGTATTCTAATATTGATTGACTTATGGACTTGTCCATACTTCCTCTTACTCTGTTATCGTATGATTTATGATCTTGTCATTTTTCTGCTTATTCCGATAATGTATGATTTATGGATTACTAGTAATTTTGATATTGTATGATGATAGCATTATATTGAATACTTGACACTTACTTTGTGCACACACTTACACCACCCTCTAAGATTTCTATAAGCTTATGCATGATAGATGCGTGCAGGTGATGGTAGGTTGCAGCGGCATTGAGCATGGAGCGTGCAACTGTCTTATGGAGCTTGATTTTATTTTGAAATATGTATTTCCCCTTTCAACATTGTATCCAAAGCTTATATTAGTGGATATGTGATGATGATGTCACCTTTGTGATTTGGGTATACTTGTGGTTATGCTTATTACGAGTTAAATGTATATAAAAAAAAATCCTCCTTGTAGGATCTCAAGATCGGAATCTGGCGTATGGATGCTAGGAGCCGAAAATGGGGTACTACAAAGGCTGTCGGCACCGGATTCGGCGATCCTGATTCCTGTGAATCTGATTTTTGGATTTGGGGAGTGACAAAGAGGTCTTCACATTATCCTCGAGATAAATGCGGTGAGTAAAAATCGAAGGGTTAATTCCCTTGAGGTCTGCAATAGTCCATCCAAGGGCTCCCTTATGTGTAATGAGAGTAAATATGAGTATACTTTCTTGTTCTTTCTCCAGGGGGGAAGAGATCACCACCGGGTATGTCTCATCTTAACATAAATAAACATATTTCAAATTAGAGGGTAAAGATTTTAGGTCAAGCTTCGGTGCCTTGAGGTTAGAAGGCAGAGATACTTCTTCAGTTTGGGGTAATTCTTCAAATTGTGGCTTCAACCGATTAACTTCAAGTACCAGCACAGCATCAAGCATGACAACTATCTCCCTAATCATATCATCATCGAAATCATGGGAGTAGACCAGGCACGTCTCTAGAGGGTCAAATAATAAAGTCAAAGGTGTCCTATCTTCCATGAAAGAGTCAATCATTTTATGTCATGGAAATCGTCATCATCCTCTAACCGTGTGCTCGTGTTGAAAAAGATGTTTAACTCCAATGTCATATTCCCGAAAGACATACTCATGAGACCGTTCCTATAATTGATAATTGCGTTTGAAGTGGCAAGAAATGAGTGACCAAGAATGATGAGAATTTGAGTGCTCATGTTACTAATAGGTTTGGTATCTCAGACGATAAAATCTATTGGTAGTAGAATTTGTCAACCTAGACCAACACATCCTCAATTATCCCTCTCGGTACATGAATAAAGCAATGAGAAAGTTGTAATGTGGTTAAGGTGAGTTTTAATTCACTCAATTCTAACTGCTTATACACCAAGTAGGGAATTAGATTGACGCTCGCTCCTAAGTCAAGAAGTTCGTGCTCAATGCGGTAATTCCCAATTACATAAGCGATGGTTGGGCTACTAGGATCTTTGAATTTATATGGCACATCTTTCTTTAGGATGGCACTGACTTTCTCAGTTAAGAAGATTTTCGTTTGAATATTTTACCATCTTTTGGTCGTACACAAGTCTTTCAGAAATTTGACATATGAAGGTATTTATTTTACGACATCAAGTAGAGGAATATTAACCTTCACTTGTTTCAACACCTCTAGAATATCTTGAGAGTTAGAGAGAGGTTTTGGTGTAACCAACCGCTGGGAAATGGAACAATCGACTTCCCTTAAAGTTTCAGTTCTAATTCTTGTGGGGCATGGTTAGATCTATCATTATTGTCCTCTTCTAGTTCCTTAGGCTTTTCAGCCCTAACCGGAATGATTTTGTCAATGATCTTCATACTCCTAAGAGTGATGATAGATTTAGCTTGCCTCATTTGATTTGAAGAGATTGGATCACTTATCTCATATTATGGTTTAGGATTAGGGAGAGGTTGTGCAGGAAACATCCCCTTTTCTACAACCATCATACACGAATTCACCTTTTGTATAAAGTTCATAAGTTCTCGTATTTCCTGAGTAAGCTCTTGTGTGAAATTTTGAACCGGTTCTTCTTTAGGTTTCCCTTGATTTGAATTTTGATTGAAAAAACCTTGAGGGGTAGCAGTTTGTCCATTCCTCTAATTGAAGTTTGGATGATTTCTCCAACCAGGATTGTATGTATTGGAGGTAGGTGAAAGTGGACCTGCTAGTACCCTAGTTTGTCAATTACCGTGTGTGTTGAGTCAGTCGGACTACAGAACCTTACCAGAAGATCAATTCAAGCGCCTGCCTCAACCGGATGTGTGGAAGCTCGCCATAGGTAAATTATAGCCTCACATCCCATGTCTCAAAACACCAGGTGATTGAAACCCTTAAAAATAACTTAAAACATATGAGGGTTTTTGGGTAAGTGAACTTTTTCAAACATCAGAAAATCTCTAAGTTTGCTTGCCCTGTCAATTGTATCGATACACATTTCAATATGATCGACCTGTGCTGTCGATGTCTTCGACACCTGATCGATACTATCGATAAGAGGACTAAAAGTGTCCAGCAACCGCATACTCATCTGGACAGATTTATCGATATATCGATACATCTATCGATATTATCGATATTCAAAATCGAGCTCATCAGAAGTGGCTCGATAATATCAACAGGCAGATTTTTGGTACCCCTGTTTTCTTAAGAAAATTACTATGTGCTTTGATATATCGATATCCTTCCCGATTCAATCTGAATTCAAATATCGATCATATCAGAAGGCTATCGATCATATCGATAGTGGGCACGCATTTCTTTCAGCAAATATTTCAGGTTGTTTTTAACTTTGATTGGGGGCCAATCGAGGAAATCGATATTCTTATGTCGATGCTATCGAGGTCTAGTCGATTGGATTGAGACATGACACAAACTGTCCAGCGTGCTCATAGGTAAATCTATACGATTTATCGATCCCATAGACACAGCCTCGATATCATTGATATTCAAATTCCTATGACATCAGTTGTTCCCCGATCATATTCTAAAAATTTGAAATATTTCAAGGCTAGTCTCTCTCATGCTTCAAATGTCGACAAATTGATCCCAGTATCAATGGAATCGGAGTTCGAAATCCGATGACATCAACACCAGTATCGATCCCATCGACTAGCTGACAAAAGGATTCAAAAGCGTATGAAATTTGAGTTTGTGTTATCAAGTGGATAATCGATCCCATCGAGAGTATACGCTCGATGATTTCGAACTCTTTTATAAATATGACTGTTTTATATCCGTTGGAACCTTTTGCCTATATAAAGAGAGACTTATTTACATTGCTGGCAGAGAAAGAAGAGAGTGTTTTTGTGTGTTTTACCTTTAGATCATATACCCAATAACCTTTCTCTCACGGGAGTTCATCTTCCAATCCACTCTCATTAATTGACATTTAATAGAGTGGATTGAGAAATAAACATTCGCATTCAAGGATCCTTCAACAAATATCTTAATAGTATATCATTAAGCTGGGATGCCTTGAATGAATAGATGACGAGAATCTGTCTTCCTTATAGGAAAATTCTAAGAGAGTGGATTTCCATCCTAACCTTGACCCAACTCGAAACCAAGTTCTGGTACATCTTTTGTTGTGGATCAAGGGAGCCGAAGACTCTTCCTCAACAATGAGGAGATCTTCGTCATTGCACTGAATGAGACTCATCAACTTATCTGTAAGTATCTAGAGTCCAGAGGACAATTGTGATCATTCCTTTCTAGGATTCGGTCTTGAGTGTTGCTCACCCTTTGAAGTCCTTATAGGAGGCCTCTAGTGGGAGTGTACGTAGTGGGTGCATTGTGTGGACCCTTGTTCTGTGGAGAGCATAAACATCCGAGTGCGTTGTGTGGACCCTTGCTCTATGGAGAGCATAAACATCTATTTAGGAGTGAATCAGTAAAACTCCAGGGTTAGAGGTGAACTTAGTAGAAATCTCTGTGTAAAGGTTGAAGGTGAACTTGATTTAAAACCTTAGATTTGAGGTGAACCCTGGAAAACCTCCTTAGTAAAATCCAGTACACTCAAGGGTTGAGTGCGGTAGTCGGGAGTGGAGTAGACAAGTAGTCGAACCACTATAAAAATTTATGATTGCTTTGTTTGTGTGATTTGCTTTATTATTTTAATATCTAATATCTGATATCACACCTCACACACATACACAGTCATATCCATCATGAAGTAAGTTCTATATTGTTATCTTCTGAATAGTTTGTGATTGGATCCTCTACTAAGCTTGGAAGCCAGTCGAGTTACATTGGAGTAATCCTGTTAATTATATATCTGATAGGATTAGTGCAATAGGATTTTTACATACACTGTAAAACTTTAAAATGTCCTATTCACCCCCCTCTAGGACATATTGATATATTCCTACTTCAACTCAACCGGTCTTCACCGCTATTTCAGTAGGTCCATTGAAAGGTCTTTGATAATTGTTCACGACATTGGATTGCTCATTCAACACCCCTCGAAAGGCAGATATTGTTGGGCAGTTTTTAATTGTGTGAATGTTGCAATCACAAATGCCGCAAATAGTTTCATTAATTTTATCCTTCTTTAATTCTATGGCCTCGAATTTCCTTATGAGATTTGTCTCTTTAGAATTGATATCATCATCCCTTTTGAGGACATACATTCCACCACTGTCCTTAGATTGAGTTGGCCTAGATATGGTGCTTGATTTTGGGTATTTATCCCATGATTGTGCATTTTCAACAAATCTATCTAAGTATTCCCATGCATCATCGACATTTTTATTCATGAATTCCCCATTGCACATTGTCTCAATCAATTGGCGCATGGAAGATGTCAGTCCATCATAGAAAAAGTGTGTAATACGCCACATTTTAAAACTGTGTTATGGACATGAACTGATAAGATCTTTGAACCTTTCCCAACATTGGAAGAATGTTTCATCATCCTTTTAGGCGAAGTTCATAATTGATTTTTTAAGGATGTTCATTTTATGATGTGGAAAAAATTTCTTTATGAACTCCCTTCGCATATCATTTCATGTGTCAATAGATCTAGGACGTAGTGAATGTAACCACATCTTAGCTTTCTCTTTTAAAGAAAAGGGAAAGAGTTTCAGCCTGACTGTGTCTTTAGATATGTTTGAAAAATATAAAGTGGCTATAATCTCATCAAACTCTTTCAGGTGTAAATATGAATTTTCTGATTCAAGGCCATGAAATTTAGGAAGGAGTTGGATCAACCCAGGCTTGATATCTATGTGTGCCATATTTTCAGGAAAAACTATGCATGAGGGCGTGGTCACCCCTACCGATGGTAAATAATCTCATAAAGTACGCGGCGGGGGGTGCTTGATGCACCTCATTATCATCCTGGACTTCCCCAACCATAGGTGGAGGTAGTGTTTTAGGTTGATTTGTGGTCATAACCTCAATTAACTTAGGGAATCTTGAGCAGTGTCTAGTCTTGCAATGGATAGTTAACTCCTCAACCAATCCTCCTTCACTCAAGAGACGTCAAGTGTTGTCATGAACCCACTTAGGTATGAAACACTCACAACCCTCAATTCAGATTCTAAATAAAATAAAAAAAATAAGAAAATAATTAGAAATCTTGAAATAAAGAGAAAATAGTTGGAAAGAAGTTACCAAATTCGAAGTTCCTAAGTTAAAACCTTACAAAATAAAACAAAACAAGTCAGTTTTTAAGAATAGAAAGTCTAAAGTTAAAAGTTTCTAAAATAGAAAGTTAATTTCTAAAAACTGAAAATAGAAGGTTTTTAAAAACTAAATTAGGAAACTTCTAAAAACCTAAATTTAGAAAGTAAGTTAGTTTTTAAAAACGTAGAAATAGAAAGTTTCTAAATATTAGAAAATAAGACCTAATCCTAAAATTAGAAAAAGTAGAAAAATTAGAAAGAGATTACCAATTTAGAAAGTCTATGTCAAGATCCTACAAAACAGGAAAGTTATGTTACTTTATAAAAATCAAACACAAAAACCTAGACCTAAAATTAGAAAATGAGAAAAACCCTAATCTTAACCTAATTTTAAAACTATTTAATCTCAGAAAAATGTAACCATCAATCCCCGACAACGACGCCAAAAACTTACTCACACCCCAAGCATAGGGTTGCGATGTAGTAATATTCTTGATAAGACCGAGGTAGAGTCCACAGGGACTGAACCTTGTACGTATTTTGAAAGTAAACAGAACTAGAACTAAGCGAAGATGTGATCTAAATCAAGGAAATTTAAGAGAGTAATGGTGAACTACTTTATTTAAAACTTGTAATATTCAAAGGTGAGGACCTAGGGTGTCAAGGATCTACTTGTAGAGATCAGGGAGATCTATGCTTGATTCGTGAACACAACTGAATTTAGAATCCCATCTTCATCCAGTTGGAAGATATACCATTAAGAACTAAATACGAACTTCCTTTGATCTAGTTATCAATGGATAAGAGGTATGAGAATTATAATTGATTTCATCACAAAACTATGACTATGAGACAAAACAAATAATATAATTTAACCAATCCACATCCAATCTAAGAGAGTTATGAATGTTAAGAAGGGTTCCATCATCCAACCATGCCCAGGAGGCGATGGTGAACAACATGGCCTCCTGACTTCATAATCTCAATAATGAAAAGAACAAACTCAAAGATATCGCAGATCCATTATAATTTAAGTCACAATAAACCATTAAAAACTCAAAGCATTCCTTATAATCAAACTAGAATCAAAATCGGTTCAATTTAAACATGAATCAAAAGGTATAAATAAAAAGTCTCCTATCATGCTACTAACTTCACCTCTTGGCCCTAGCTAAGAGGTTTAGCCCATCATGGACATGGTAAGGTTAAAAATCTTAAAAAGCATCAAAGGGAAGAAAAATCACAAAGAAGAAGGAAGAAGGAGTGCATGGCCAAATCTCTCTCTCTTTTTCTCTCACGTCCTTCCACATGTCAAAGATGATTGATCTAATGATGCCCCTCCACATTCTCTTCTCTCTGTTTTATAGACTGGAGGGAGGATGGTGGCTAGAGTCGGTGTTGGAGTTGAATCGACTCTGTTTTGCAACAGAGTGCATAGTGACAATGGAGGCAGCCGCATTTGGAAGTGATTTGGGACGTCAAATCATCCTAAGACTGAAATCTGACTCCATGGTGAGGGTCGTGACTCCCTTTTGGAGATTATGGATGGTCTGGATTGCTGATCTGATCTCAACCAAGATCGCATAATAGCCCACCTTAGTTGGTAGTGTCCGAACGGTGCTTCACACCCACCTGCGTATTTTCTTGCGCTGGAACATTCGGTGGGCCCATGATTAGCGTCAGTGAAAAAAATACTCTGTCTATTAGCTTCGTGATGAGATTTCCGGTGGAAATGGATAGTTTCAGAGTGTTTTTAATATGGACCACCTTCTTAATCTTACGACCGTCTAACCTGCGTTTAAACGGCTGGGATTATCTTTTGAAATTCTGACACCTAAGTCTTGGTAAGACAGACCATGAGGTTTTAATGGACGGTCCGGATCAGTCTTTTGGGCTAAGATGGAGGCCCACATAGATCATCCGCAAGTTCTGTTTGAGCGTTTGCAGGTGGGAGTCTGAATTTCTGAATCCGGATGGGTTCGTGCAGGTCAGCGCCCGCTGACTTTCTGACTTAATTCAGTGCACCAGGAGATTAGGTGTGCTGGATGCGCACTCACCCCAAGGCGATTCTTATCGTGATGTTCGTGAGAAATCTGCTCCGTCCATCTGTTTTGTCATCCCATTTAACGGGTTGAGGCCAAAATTGAAGCACACTCAGATATCAGGTGAGCCACAGATGAGTGATTTATGCACTGATCTATTCATTAGGCCACTTATACAAGGATCCAAGGATTAAAATTCAATGTGTAAGGTTAATTTAGAGTCCTCAAGCTAGATATAAAGTTTCAAGCTAAACAAATGGTGAGAATCCTGTGATCTTACATTCATGACGATTTTCAGGCCTTTTTTTCTTCAATCACTTGATTTTCTCAGATCTTTGGCGTACGGATTCTTCGATCTCGGTCCCTTAAGAGTTGACCCTTGCCTTAGTGATTTTCTAGCATTAAATCTATGCTTTTAGCACCCTTTTTTGGTTTAGGTTCCTAAATTCACCTTACAACACAAACATGATTAAAATAGGACGTTAAATAGTATCATGTTCGTAAAATCAGGTAATAATTGAGGTCTAATATGCAATATTTGACCCTTAACATCCACCTACTCATATACCTCTATCTACGTATCTGTCTCAGCTTGTGTCTCATCTCTGTCTAACTGAATGTCCACCACCAACTTTTCTAGTTCCTTATGCTCAACCTTAGGGAATAAGGATCCTTCGTCAAATTTGACATCACGACTAATTATGATTTTCCATGTGACCCTGTCATACAACTTATACCCCTTCACATCACTACGATAGCTGATAAAGATGTATTTCTTACTCTTTGGTCCAACTTATTTCTCTCAACTGACGGTACATGAGAGTAAGCATCACAACCAAATATATGCAGTCCCGTATAGTCTACCTGCTGATAACACCACACTTCCTCTAGAATGTTATAATTAATGGCTGTAAAAGGGAACCAAGTCACCAAGTAACAAGTCATGCTAACGACCTTAGTCCATGGGTCCTTGCCCAACCTATCATTACTGATCATATATCGGCCTCTCTCCAAGAGAGTCTTATTCATTCGCTCAGGCACACCATTCTACTCTTGTGTGTGGCACACTGTGTTGTTCCTTACAATCCTTCATCTTTACAGTACTATTGAATTCTCTAGAAGTGAATTCCCTATTGTTATTTGTCCTTAATACCTTAACTTTTACCATGTATGTTTTTCCACCATGTCCTTCATTGCTTAAAGTTGGTCAAAACATTGGATTTATTTTTTGTAAAATAAACCCATACCTTTCTGGAATAGTTGTCAATGAACATAACGAACCATGACGACTCTCTACCAGAAACCACAGGCCACGACCTCCATACATTAGAATACACTTAATCAAGAACACCCTTACATGTATGTTTTTTTTAGATTTAAAAGATAACCTTGAATGTTTACCATATATATAATGCTCACTTATACTTAAATCAAAACTTTTAAAAGATGAAATTAAATAATGATCAGAAAGTACCTTCATGCCTCGCTTGCTCATGTGGCCCAACCGTACACGCCACATAAGTGTAGATGTAGAATCTGCTACAAACGCTGCAGGTCCACCAAGTGCTCTTGATCAACCTATAAAGATTTTCATTTCACCATGCTTTCATGACTACGAGTGCCCTCTTTAAAACTCTAAAGACACGATCAAACTTGGTGAATTTGCACCCAAGTTCCTCAAGTGTTGTTCACCACCCTAAGTATAGGGTCGCGATGTAGTAATAATCCCGGTAACCGAGGTCGAATCCACAGGAATTGAACCTTGTACGTATTTTGAAAGTAACCAGAACTAGAACTAGAAAATGATGTAATCTAAATTAGAGAATGTAAGAGAATAATGGTGAATTATTAAACTAAAACTTGTAAAATTCAAACATGGGAAAATAGGGATTCCAAGGATCCACTTGTAGAGATCAGGGAGATCTATGCTTGATTTAAGAACGCAACTGGAATCAAAGTTTCATCTACATCTAATTGGAAGATATTTCATTAAAATTCAAATATGAACTTCCTTTGATCTAGTTTTCAATGGAAGAGAGGTATGTGAACTAGAATGGATTCCATCACAAAACCATGCCCATGAGACAAAGTAAACAATAAAATTTAACCAATCCACAAATAATCTGATAGAGTTATGGACATTAGGAAGGATTTCATCATCCAATCATGTCCACAAGACGATGGTGAACAACAGGGTTCTTAATTTTATAATCATAATAATGAGAAGAACATGCTTAAAGCTATCGCAGATCCTTCGTAATTCAAGTCACAACAAACCATTAAAAACTAAAAGCATTCCTTGTAATCAAACTAAAATCAAAATCAGTTCAACTTAACATGAATCAAAGCCATAAAATACCCCATCACGCTACAAGCTTCGCCTCTTAGCCCTAACTAAGAGGTTTAACTAATCATAGCCATGATTAACTAAAACCTGAAGGAAACAAGAAAAAGAAACGATGAAGAAGGAAAAAACCAGAAATTGTCCACGGCCAGTGTCCACAATGTCTCTCTCTCTCTCTCTCTCTCTCTCTCTCTCTCTCTCTCTCTCTCTCTCTCTCTTCTCTTCCACAGCTTCACATCTGGGCTAATTGATCTGATGATGATTTCCACGTATCCACGCTCTCCTTTAATAGCCATAAGGGTCAGTGGAGTGGAGAAGAGTGGGTGAGAGTCTTGCGTTTACATAGCAAACCAAATTGCGCAAGAAACCCACGTTTGGATGGTTGGGGTCATGGCCCCATTTGAATTTTCTGGATGGTCCAGATCACTTATTTGACCTTGTCCATGATCATACAATGGCTCGCAATGTTTGGACATGTGTTGCACACGTACGCACGCATGGACCTGCGCTGGGATGTTCGGTGGGCCCCTCAGTGATGTTTTCGGATAAATCTACCCCGTCCATTAGATTCGTGGCAAAATTTCAGTCAGGAATTGATAGTTTTGCTCGAGTTTGGTGCAGCCCAAGGGATCAAATCTTCCTGTTGTTCATCCTGTGTTTGACGATGATCTTCATATGTCCACATGCATGGATGCAGATGGTGTAACACCTCGAAAATTGGGGGTCGAGCAAAGCTCAACTCTTGAGTTCTAACACATCACTTATTTAACATAGATAATGATGTTTAAATGTTGTCCATATTAGTGCATTAAATATGAGTGGGATTATACTAAATCAGCATATCATACTCTAGAGATAATTAAGTTAAGCAAGTGAAAGACTGAGATAAGTATATAAAGTAAATAAGTGTTTCTCAATCCCCAAAGTATGAGTATGTTACCAGGCTAAATATATACATGTATTATTTTAAAATTTATGAAATACAAAATGTAAGTGCCCAACTAATCCTTATAGTCCCTGTAATCCCATCAATTAGTACATGGTCTACATAGACTCGCCTGATAGCTGAACATAGGATAATTCCTCCTCCTCATTTATGAAATCCCAATCAACAGCGTGGACATTGTCACCACCTGCATCTACAACAGAGTCTGGTTAGTGTTTTAAAACACCGTCCCAGAGTGGGTGTGAGTGATCAACTCTGGTACTATAAGGCAAAGGTTAACATGTTATCAATTTAGTCAAGAAGTAATGATAAAGCAATACAACAATCATATCCTAAGTACTCTTATTAATATTGGAATGATATGCGTAATGATGCATGCCCTCTCCTGCACTCCCTCAGTGACACCAACTCATGGTCGTGCATGGCAACTCCCACTGTGCACTTCCTCGCCAAAGCACATGTAGTGCGGTGCATGATAGTGTTAGCCAAGTACTTAGTTGGCTTATTCGTATAGCATTTCGAGAAGCTAAGGTACCTCCCTTTATATCATTTACCCAAACGATGATCCATCTAGGGTCATCATTCTTAGTTAATCACATATGATAAGCAAGTTATAGAGCAACATCACCCTTGATTTTTGAAAGCAGTGGATAGCCAAGTTCGCAAGTTTATACTTGAGGTCACTATAGAAGGCTCGTCACTTTAGTCTAGGCCTAATTTATAAGCGAGGTCATTGCGAGTGGCTCCTCACCTAATCATAGGCTAACAGCTCGAATACAGTGTCCCATATCACCGTATTCAGCTCACGAGTTTGGGTTGCTCATTAGTCAATACGGGGAGGCTTGTCACCCCAACGTAGGTCGACAGCTTAACCACAATGTCCCATACCACCATGCCTGGCTCATGAGTCTTAGCGAATCGTGGTACCAAGGTTGAAATGGGCTTTACGTTGATAAGTGGTACTTAGATTCAAGCGGTAGCGTCCATACATGGTAAACATACATTAGGCCAATTGGGTTACTTAAAAAATTTGATTGGTACAAGCACACGCTAAATTAATCGACATGGAGTGCATACGCACTCCTCGTGGCCTAACTACTGTTGATAATCACCGTAAGATTTGGATTCATTGAACATATCTAATGTGGTAAAACTAATTCGGCCACTCATTCAGGAGCCATTACCGATTGCCTGGATGAGGTGGTAGTCCCAAACATACTTAAATGCAATAGGGAATCACATATGTTACTCATATCAACATTTAACGAATAATACAATCATAAATATCATTTGAGCATGTTATCAAACACATTTGACAAGTTGACATACATATGCATTTCACCCATAAATCATATAGTGACAATTTACAATACATGAAGGAAACTATTCATATGACTAAGGAGACTAAGAATCCTGTCTTAATACACTTAATAAGTACAATCCATCAACAAGATCTCATTCAAACATTTTAACAAACACTTAGACTACATAATACCACATATATGAATCAATCTAGTTTAATAGGCATGGCCAGCATAGGCTAACAGCGAACATGTATAAACTTGCGAACTTGGCTATCCAGCGAGTGGCTCCTCACCTAATCATAGGCTAACAGCGAACATGTATTCTAGGCTAACAGCGAACATGTATTCTACATCGAATAGACTTTCATAAAGGAGTTGTCTCACATACAACGAACATGTATTCTAGTTTAATAGGCATGGCCAGCATAAATCATAATTCGACTTTCATTCAAAAATTTCAACAAACACATAAATGTATTTTATACTCACATATTTCACACATGTATAGTTTAACAAACAAAATGTCGTAGATAATATCATATGGCTGTAATCAAGTCAAGCATAAATCATTGCTGACATTGAAAGCCTTGAAAACCATAACCTAAATATTTATAATCTGCACCTTTCATCGGTTTACTTGTTACGAACTCGGTTTGTACACTATGCTTTCGTCTACAGCACAATGGCTACCTAAATCACAAAATAGGTTAGCTATTTCATCGTTTCCACTATTTGAATCCCTAAAAAAAGATTAGGGTTAGGATTTCTTACATAAAATGAAGTTGAAACGAGTTGAGTAGCTAGACGTAAAGTCTATTCGATGTGTGGAGTACTAGAACAGAAGTACTGCAGCAAACTCCATGGATCTCCCTTCGATCTCCACTCTTTTCTCTTTTTCCCTCTTCTCTCTCCTAGGGTTAGAGGAAATTCGTATGGGGTCGGAATGGGGTGGTTTAAGGTGCTTATATAAGCCCAAAACTGATGTCAATGGCCCTAGGGCCATGGTATACTTAGGTTATAGGCAAAGGGTGTCTGTTTCAGGCAAATAGGACTCATCTGGAGGCCTGTTTCTAACCTAAGTCATGGAGTAATTTCCCTGACAATGGATCTACGACAAGGCTGTGTTTATGGTGTGATCTGACAACCAGATCGGTCGTGAATGACCTTAATCAGATCCACGGTCGTTGTTCCTCAATCAAGGCCACAAGTATACTGACTTGTGCAGAGAAATTTTCCTGATCCAAGGGTATAGTTTGGTTAGAATCTGACGGTTTGAAACCTTCAATTTTGCCCGAAGCGAACGGTCCAAATCACTTAAGTTTGAATTCAATTTCTAAAGATATTTGCGTTTCTCACACACTTTGCTCAGGACAAAAGTTGTGTGCTTCTAGATACTATTTGGGTTCGATTCCCACGATGCTTGTCAAGCCCAGTATGGTGGTCATAACCTTATAGTTTCACAGTAATCAGACTTTTGACGCATGGTCCAGATCTGATACGGAGCTTCAATACACTCTCGAGAGCCACTGGACTTTGAGATTGCTCCTAGGTTCTTGGGTAATGTTGAGTTAGTGATTCAAGTGGTTTTGGGTCTTGCAGTTCGTATAGATAGTGGTTTAAGCTAATCCACTGATTAATATAGTTTAATACTTAATTAATTTTCATCTAATTTTTAAAGAATTTGGTCTTTAGTGATTTCTGCCTGAGGTGGTACTTGGGTCTTTTTATAGATTTTTTTGAGACGTTATAATCTACCCCCCTTAAAGAAAAATTTCATCCTCAAAATTAGTACCTTTTCATGATCCTCTAGAATTTGAGGGTAGTTCTTGCGGACCTCGGCTTCTATTTCCCAAGTAATGTCTTTCTCAGTGTGGTGAGTCCACAATACTTTCATGAACGGAATCACTTTACTGTGTAGCACTTGTTCCTTCTTATCAAGGATAAGTGTTGGTCGCAACATAAGTAGCATCTTCACTCAACTGTATGTACTCCCATTTGATAATGTGGGAAGGATCAGGAAGGTATTTCTTGTCATGTCCCAGACTCGGTAACCGGAATCACAAGGGACCCGACGGTCGGTTCTGGTCGTAACAGCATCCATAGTACCTTATTCTCGGCTCCTGCGGCAGGTTCTGATCCGAGGATCCTATAAGGAGGATTTTCATAACAGTATAATCATTACCAATACGAGCATACCCAAGATCACAGCAAGTACATCTAAGAATAACAAAGGCACACATCGTAAAATCTACTATAAATTTAAACTTTTACAATCATCCATAAGGTCCAAAAGGACATACATGAGATAATAGGAAAAGAGAGAAAGGTCAGCAACATTGGAGTCCTCAAACGCTCAGCTCTACTTCATGCTCTGCTGCTATGACGCCTGCCTAGAATCTCCTGCACGCATCAATCATGCATAAGCTTATAGAAGGTAAGAGGGTGGTGTAAGTGTGTGACGTGGTGCACAGAAGAATAGTACGAGATGCAAGAAGGGAAACATGCTCAATGAGAATATCACTAGCCTTACTAAGGCTCATCATGCATATGATGCGATGAGTACTAGATGCTATACCAAGGCAATGCATGAAGGGGCTTACACAGCCAATGCTAATGCGATGCAAGTGATGTCAGTGCTCATATCCCAACTATAAGTTAAGTACATTTTCAATCATAAGGAAATCACCGGGGTCCATTACACTACTGAATGACTGCCGCTCTATAGATCCTGCACAGTCAAACGAGCGTAAGAGACCTCACTACACACTTATGGACAGCTAATCACCAGTAAGGCCTGACGGTAGAGAACCCATTTACTAGCTAGTCAGACTCAGCCTAACAATGCCCCCTACACACCGGGCAGGTAAGACCATACCCCTATCCAACCGACTACATGATAGTGGGAGTCGCAACCTAACGGTATAAGGCCCTCATGCGTTCATGTATTCCACTTGGTCACGACGTTGGAGTAGATCCTTGGTACCATGGAAGTTTTGAGAATTTCACGCCTAGGCATCCTATGCACTCGGTATGCTCAACTAATATTTCTGGTGTCCACACATATGGCCATCCACGAATATCCCTGTGGAGGCAAGGCCCTAATGAAGCAAGGGCAGATATCCACATGCTATGCAATGCCAGATGCATGAATCACATGCTCACCCATGCATCAATCCCAAGCATCCATCGTGCTCCAGAGGAGAAAACTCCACCCCTCGAGGAGATACCAACATGTCCTACTCAATGGCACAACCATGGCGAATTATACATCAACCAAGCATGCATATGATGAGTAAGAGAGTGGGCCATGAAATGAATAGGGGTGCCAATGGGGTGAAGATGAACCCTCTACCCACCTGTGAAGGGTCTAGGTACTTAACCAATTCCTCAGATGGAATACAACCTCTAGTGGGGGCCCATTTACCTAGGGTAGCCCACGAGACTAAGGAGGACAATGATATAGGCCTAAATACATGAAACAGGCCTAGAAAGGGTCTATGTTGGGCCTTTAACCACCCATAGAAGCCCATAGGTTTACCTTAGGGCCACCAATGTGGACATCCAACCATAATTAGTCCCTAAGAGGTAGTTCATCTCTAATTGATCACGAATCAAGACCTAAGGCCCACACAATATTAGAAATAAGAAACGGGCAGTCATAATCATACCACAAATACTCATGTTGGGCTTCAGAAAATGCGGCCCAAGGCCTATCCAAAGCATGATTCTAAGGGAAACACATATAACCCAACCCATATATTCCACTATGGGCCCATAGGGGAAAGGTTAGGGCCCAACATAAAGGTCACTAATCTCATATATTGTGATGGCCTAGTGGGAAGCCCATTGCTCAAACCAAATGGGCAAATGTCATGCTTTTTGTCAAGTAAGTTGGGCCTACAACTCGGCCTAAGTATAAAATTGATTTGGTGGACAACCAAGGGCCCATCTACTTGTGTAATTCTGGCCCACTATTCCAACACAATAATATGGTAAAAATGGCTCGAGAGTTCAATGGGCCTATCTAGAAAGTTCCAGCCCAATTGGGCCTAAAGAGTTCAACCACTAGCTACATTCACAGACCCAATTGAATCCAACTTTGGTGGGCCTCAAAAGTGCATTTATTAAGCCCAACATTTAAGGGACTAAACGTGTAAATTATTCCCTCTAATATTATCACAATGTGGTGGGATATACAACACATCTAGGTGGGCTCACAAGACATGCTGGAGGGCCAGTCAAGACTGGACACCCCAGCCTAGGAGACCATGCCTAGTGGGCCACTTCCGGCCGCACCATAGTCAACTCAAATGTCTATTGGGCCTAAACTTTTGTAGGGTGATACTTCCATAGGTGAACACACTCCCACAAAATATCAGAATTTTTAGATATTTCTAAGTATTTTAATTAATCTAAACAATACAGTCTGTTCAGAAAATCAGACAGACCTGGACGTCCCAACGTGGTGGGCCAGTCCGGCCCTCGCTGCGGTGTGCATAGGGGTCCATTAGCCCTGAAAGTTGGTAGGTGGATCCCACCATGGGTGGACCACTTCCCTATAAAATTTCATGATTTTATGATACCCATAAGTATTTTAATTAATTTGAAAAACACAATCTGTCCAGGGTGGAATATTGCTGGAATATAACTATGATAAATTTGGGCCTTCCAATGGGTGGGTTTTGGGTCTCCAAAATTCCTGAAATTTGGACCCGAGGTCCCTCATCAGGCCTACAATAATGTGGGACCAAAAAATATGGCCCACCTTCTTAGAAAGTATTTATGAATTAAGGCTTTTATCAGATTATATTGCAGGATTGCACAACAAAAAATTAAAGTAGTGCTGTCCCTGATTTGAGCTCCCCAAAGGAGTGGGCCCAAGTTCTCCAAAAATTGAGAAAAATTAATTCTAACCTCCCCATACAAGTGTACTATAAGGTAGGGTCCACAAAATTGGCCTAACATTACAAAACCATTTTATATTTATGGATTTTTAACCGTACATGTTGCTGGGCAGTCCAAGGACAGTCCAGAAAATTTGGACTGCCCACCCCACTTGGGCCACTCCTTTGGGACCTTAATCAAGGTCAGATGGAGGTAAAATTTATAGTATATTTATGTGGAGTCCCCACCTTCAAGAAAAGTATATCAAATGGATAGAAATAGTCCCCTAATAAGTCCAAAAATCTAACCCAAAACAAACCAGAAACTGTCCAGAAAATTTCTGGACAGCAGCATGCACATGAAATAAAATGAGCATAGGAACCAAAATAAGGGGAAATATCCCCATGGAATTTGAGTTGTGGTCCACCTCAGTGGGCCCCACATATATTCAGACCTAATCCATACCATAAAATCTATAGCATGTGTCCAAAAAGGAGCAAATGGGACACCTATGTTCTTAGAGTGGACAGACATGGACATCCACTCTCTTTGGATGGTCTAGATACTTCCGGGCCACAAGGTGGGCCACACACATCTATGAATAATATATCAACAAAAGAAGAGTAAGAATTGGCCACAAGGGAAGGGACTTCACCTCATTGAGGCCCTTCCCTTCATCACAAACCACACATCACACTATATTGATGGGATTACAAGATCTACCCATGCATGCATCTTCAAATCAAAATCCAATGGTGGAGATGTCATCTCCACCAAGGATCAAGGGTATATATGACCTAAGGATCCTTCAAACTAAGAAAAGAAACCATGGTGAGGTCCATGGAGAATGGCCCCACCCATGAGTAATGCATGCACAAAAGGATGGGCCAATGGCCACATCCAAGAAGTTATGGGGCCTCTACCATCATTTGGTGGGCATCACATGCTTTAAGCATGAGGTGAAGAAGAGAAATAATAGGAGGGAATGAAAATCCTAAGGTTCTAAGTATATACACACCCACCTACAAGGTCTTCAAGCAAACACCTCCAAAATGGTCTTCAAGCTCCAAGGTACATGGATCTAAGGTTGAGATCTTATTTCAATGGTTAGAGGAGGGATTTATGAGTGAAAGGAAGCTGGAAAAATGGGGGAAAGTTGCTGAAAAAGAAGAGAAGAGAGAGGGAGAGAGAGAGAGAGAGAGAGAGAGAGAGAGAGAGAAAGAGAGAGAGAGAGAAAGAAATGAGAGGGAAAAAGAGAGAAGGGATTTTATTCAAAGTGATAATTACATTTCCTAGAAAAGAGGGATATGGTGGTTTCTCTCTCCCTAAAGAAGAGTAATTTCAAAAAATTCAGATTGGTGAAGAGAAATTGCATGAGGAAGAAAAAAAAATCCCATAATGACTTCTAGAAAAGAGAAAAAGAAAGAGCCATGATGAGTTTGGAGAAGGGAGTCCATCATTGCTAGACTAGGCCATTAGGACATCATAGAAATGTGATGTCATCACCAATGGCAAACGTGCACATGGGGAAATGTGCGAATCATGTGGGTCCCACCAAAAATGTGAGTAATGGTCCAAATGATGCGCGACGCATAACTTTTGAGGGACACATCGAATTTTTGCACGAGACGGGTCGTTGGAACCGTGACAACGTTGCGGTCACAACGGCATAGGTCTCGGGTCAATCTGAGTCTGGTCTCCATGACCGGACTTAAGGATGACCGTAAACACTATCTAAGGGTCGCTGGTCGCCTGGATTCGACCGGTAAGACCGCGGGACCAAAATGAACTAAATGTATACTCATACACACACATGCACACATACGTACTTAGGTTGGATCTCACATTTTTTTAGCATCGATACGTGAAATATGTTGTGCACACTCACGAATGGTGTGGGTAAAGTGAGGTGATATGCTACCACACCCACTCGATCTAGAATTTGGAATCGACTAATAAATTGTGGCCTAAGCTTCCCTTTCTTACCAAAGCGAAGGACTCCCTTCATTAGAGAAACTTTCAGAAATACATGGTCCCCAACCTCAAACTCTAGCTGTCGCTGTCGTGTATCAGTGTAACTCTTCTGTCTGCTCTATGATACAAGAAGTCGATGCCTGATAATGTCAATCTTCTCAGAGGTTGCCTGTATTAAATATGGGCTAATCAAGCTTCTCTCGCCAACTTTTGCCCAACAATATGGTGCTTGACATGGACGCCCATACAAGGCCTCGTTGGGAGCCATGCCGATACTCACTTAAAAGCTGTTGTTACAAGTGAACTCAGTATAGGGAAGACAGTCATCCTAACTATTTTTGAAGTCAAGCACACAAGCTCGAAACATATCTTCTAACACCTGATTTACCCGTTCGATCTAACCATTTGTTTGTGGGTGAAATGCGGTACTGAACTTCAGTTTCACATCTATTGCTTATTGGATACGAGTTTAGAAGATAGATGTGAATCGTGTGCCTTGATCTGACACGATCTCCATAGGCACTTCATGCAGACGTACTATCTCCTTGATGTACAGCCTGGCCAAATCATCTACTGAGTTTGAGACTCTAATCGGGAGGAAGTAAGTCGATTTCATCAATCGGTCCACAATCACCCAAATGGAGTCATGCCCCTTCCTCATCTTTGATAACCCAAAAATAAAATCCATTAATATGAAGTCCCACTTCCATTTAGCTATGGGCATGGGCTGAAGTAATTCAGGGGGTCGACGATGTTAAGCCTTGACCTGCTGGAGCGTGAGACAATGGGACACATAATCTGTTATGTGGGCCTTCATGTTGTCCCACCAGTATGAACATTTCATATCTCAATACATCTTTGTACTACCAGGATGAATCACCATCTTCGAATTGTGAGCAACTTTGAGAACTTCCCTTCTCAAGTTATGAAGATTTCGGATGCATAGGTGGCCACAATAACGTAAACTCCCATCCGAACCAACTCTCCATTTAGAGTCTTCATCATCATTAGCTCATTTTCTCAAGTCCAGCAACCATTCATCTTCCCTCTGAGCTACAATAATTCGGTCATCGATAAGTTGTTGAACATGAATATGTGTGACGCTCTCGAATGGCTCCTCTACTATCAGCCTCTGCTTGAAGTCTCGCACAAATTCTACCATATCCCATTCCTCTATTATCAGTGGAGCTGTAAATACTGTCGTCTTCTTACAGCTCAATGCGTTTTCCACAAGGTTGGCCTTGCTAAGATGGTAGAAGACCTCAAACTTGAAATCCTTCAAGGTTTCTATCCATCGTTGTTACCTCATATTCAGGTCTCTTTGTGTGAATTTGTACCTGAGGCTCTTGTGGTCGCAAAAGTGCACGAACTCCTCCCCGTAGAGGTAATGTCTCCAAAAATTTATTGCAAAGATAATGGCTGCCAACTCCAGGTCGTGCGTATGGTAGTTCTCCTCGTGTTTCCTCAACTGTTGCGATGCATAGGAAATCATCTGTCCTTCTGCATAGGAATACAACCCGAACCAACACAAAAGGCATCAGTGTATATGGATATCTGACCCCCTGCTCTAGCAATACTAGCATGGGTGTGGACGTCAACTTGTCCTTCAGTTCCTAAAAGGCTGCTTCTGCCTTCTCATTCCAGGAAAACTTGAGATCTTTCTGAGTGAGCTGAGATAACAGTTAGGCTATCTTGGAAAAGTCCCCAATGAATCGACGATAGTAACTTGCCAGGCTGAGGAAACTCCTCACTTCAATAACTGAACCGGGCTACTCCCATTCCTGAACTACGGTCACCATAGCAAGGTCTATAGCTATTCCTTCTTTGGACACCACATGTCCCAGAAACTTGACTTCTTCTTTCTAGAAGTCGCATTTCTTGTACTGAGCAAACAACTGATTCTTCATGAGAGTATCAAAGACTGCTCGCAGGTGCTCCTCGTGATCTTTTTGACTCTTGGATTATATCAGGATGTCATCTATAAATACAATGACGAATCGATACAGATACGACCAAAATACCCGGTTCATAAGGTCCATGAACATGGCCGGTGCATTTGTGAGTCCAAACAATATCATAAGGAACTCGTAGTGCCCAAATCTGGTTCTGAACACTATTTTCTACACATCCTCATCCCTGACGCGTAACTGGTGATACCCTGACTGTAAGTCGATCTTAGTGAAGTACTGTGCTCCTTTTAACTGATCGAGCAGATCATCTATCCTGGGTAAAGGATACTTGTTCTTCGTTGTCACTTAGTTCAACCTATGATAATCAATACACAATCGTAACAATCTCTCCTTCTTCTTTACAAATAACACGGGTGCTCCCCAAGGAGATACACTCAATCGTATAAAGCCTGCATCCAATAGATCATCGACCTATCTCCTTAGTTCCTCCATCTCACCACTACACTAAAATCATCATTCTGGTACAGTCGGGATTTTGGTTAAAAAATGGCTCTAAGTCATTCCTGAATTGAAACAGTAATGAACCGTACTCTACTAGTTGCTATTATACGTTGCTATTTCCATTATTTTGTTGGTATGTCTTAATTGAGTGTTTGATGTTCTTATTTATTATTATTATGCTTTATTATTTTATTTTGAAATAGATGGACGAAATGAATTCTATCAGTAACCTCTGAGTGGACCCCACATGGTCCGAGAGCCACATTACTGGAATTACCACAGACTATCGAATGTTTTTCTTCATTTCGTTACCTCAAAATGCCCTAAAATCCTTCATTTGCGCTGTCTACGACTCCCTCTCTATCTCCCCCTCCCTCCCCCTCTCTCTCTCTCTCTCTCTCTCTCTCTCTCTCTCTCTCTCTCTCGATCTCCCTCTCCTGATCTCAACCCTCTCTCTCGATCAAAACCCTCTCTCCCAATCTCCCTCTCACTTTCCCTCCCTCTATCGATCTATGGTGAGTGTTTAATTTGTATTGTAGAGGCCGAATGACATAAGAAGGAAGATGTAGAGCGGAAAGCTAAGCTGGATGAGATTGCTGAGAGGCAAAGGCAGAGGGAGAAGGAATTAAAAGAGAAGGAGATTTTAAGGAGAGAAGCTCTCCTAGGAAGGACATCAGAGATGCTCACACGGTCTATGATTTTAGGTAAGTCTTGTGATTTAGGAGTCCTAAATGACAATTGTTTAAGTTTAACCAGAGCTAGAGTAACACATCTGTAATGGGATGATTGACGTTGCTTTTACTGAGGTTATATGTGTAGGTTAAGATCTGACAACTGAAAAAACTACGAGCCAGATGATTAATCTCTTGAGGCAGCTTCAACAGACATTGCCACTTTTAGCCTTTGCATCGACCTAGTCTTCCTTGCAACCCCAGCAATAGCTTGCATCGCAATCCATCCTGTCATCCTAAGGATCTCAACTGGAAACTATCTGGTTGGTTTGTCTATTTTCTGTTCTTTACCCATTCTTTATATATGCATCTCTTCCTTGCGTGGTCCTGCAATGTGGTTGTTAAGGCATGAAAGCTATACCATGCCAATCCAATGGTATAGCAACGAGTAACAGGGGTTGTGAAAGAATGCAGGACCCTTCACAACTGGTCAACTATACCATGTGGGGCCATCCAAGTTGGAGGTAACTTGTGTAGGTGATCCGTGTTGTCTATCGATTTCATTCCTAATAGTTTATTTTATTTTAGTTATTTTTTTTTATGAGAGGCATTCAATGTAATATTGGGTCACGCATTGAGTCCCACCGGGAACATAGCCTGCTACAATATTTAGACCGGTCACTGATTATAGGGACCATCAATATATATATATATATATATATATATATATATATATATATATATATATATATATATATATATATATATGAACAAGGTATGGCTTACCTGTTTGAGTCTGGCTTATTTAGTACACTCTGATGATCTTGTTGTGTAGCAGAGATCATCTTTTGAAAAATGAATTTAGTAGACTCTGATCCAGTATACGATTAGTAAGTGCTCTATCATGAGATACTGCAGTATGTTTCATATACGCAATTAAATAGCATTTTCAGAATGCCAGGTATATGCAGATGTGCTGCAGAGACTGATTTATATAATTGATAGTTCTTCAAAATTGGGTACTTCATATAATCTTTTATCTGTCTATAATTTTCTCCAATTATTGGAAAGGACAAATATTCTTATCCAAGTATACCTTTTACTCATAGCACCATTTAAAATCAAAGACAATTTTAGTGAACTGATCCATTGTGCATAATGAAAAATTTGAATTTTGATGAACTAATTCATCATGCATAGATGACCAACTTCATAATCTGATTAGAAAGATAGTTTGGTCCCGTCTGATCATTAAAACATTTTTGGGGATTGACTCCAATGCTTCTTTTTTATATGTTGCTAAATTAACATTGTAGTTTGTTATAAATTAGAAGAGAGAAAAACTTTGATACTCTGTCAGAGTGATGAATTTTTTGGTAGCCAGTGTAGATGTTTCATTAACCAAAAGTTAAAGCCCTATCTTGAAAATGTTTTAATAGCTCGAGGACATGCATGAGAACAAATAATATGATGAACATGGAACCAAAGGGCCAATTCTTACATAAGATGGATAGATGAGCATGCATTTGACGTACATAACTGTTTCAGTCCCTACTTCACATTCCACTGATCGAACCAACTGCTACACAATCCTATACAGTATGAAATCCATCTTGTTCTGTGCCTAGAAAGAATCAAAGTGGCACCAACTGATTAATAAAAGTAACCTTTGAAACAGATTACAAATTGTGTATAAATGCAAAGCACAAGACTGCATGGAAGTATATTCTCATATTGAAGCTGAACATTCATCTGAAAATCCATATCCATATTCATCTGATCCCTAGCAAGTCATGTGCCTAATATTCCAGGAGTGCCTTAGTAGGAGTTTAAAACAAAATTCTTGCTATGTTCTTGGAAATTGGTACAGGGAAAAAAGGCGGCGTGGACAGAGGACCAGACCATTTCTTAAAGGAAGTGCTCCTGCCCAATTAGCATTTTTGCAAGCTGAATACCAAGTTGAGGGGTTCCTAAGGTGGAGCTATCGGTGTCATGGTAGTGTGGGCCGAGGAAGGAAACAACAACAGTGAAGATTATGTCTGATCTAGTATGCCTGAAGCACAACCTTAATAGAATCATAACATTTTTCAGAGTTTCTCAAAATTTTCTTTAATCATCTTTACTGAGGTGCTTTGAGTTTGATTTTTGTTGCTTTTTCACCTTCTTTGTGAAACTTCTGCATGCTAAAGTGGATGTTCTCATCTGAAAGAACTGCATTACCATATCTTCTTTTATCTATATACAACCTACATGTATTATTATATAGTAGGATAGTTGCTTGCATTGTGCAATCTATGGTTAGAATATTGAAAACTGTTTAAAGTATGACACATAAAAAGGGTCTCTAATGGGTTCTAAATTATTGTCTTCTCATCAGGTGATTAGTTCTTTAGTTGGTCACACTGACTCCAACGAGTGTGTTGGTCTATCACTAAGGTATGTTCAATATCTTGAACTAATAACATCTTTTTTATGATACTTTACATTGAAATTCTAAAAGCATTATAGTTGATAAAGGTAAGTTTATCTTTGATTTCTTTTCAACAAATGTTAGTTGTTTTTTCATAGAGACCCTCCCCCCCCCCCCCCCCCCCCCCCCCCCCCCCCCCCACGAGCAAATAATGAAATTTCATAAGTGCAAGTGTCTGAACGACTGGCACACAATGCTAAAGCAAAATTAAAACAAAATCTAGAAACTCGTGAACATCCTCCTCCTTTAGTTAAGTGTTTTAACGGAAGGGAGAAACAAAGGGTTACCCCATTAGATTGAGCCAATTGATCCTAATATCACTAGCAGACATTTCCCTAAATCTTGGATCCCACTCTGCCCATTCGAACACCCTCCTCCCTTGGTTTTTGTCATAGTCCTTGAGATGTTATACATAGCATTATGTACTTTCAATTTTTTAGATTATAAGGAATTTTGTCTATATGATTTATTTATCTGTAATAAATATGGTCTTATACCTACCAAAAAGAAAAGGAAAAAAAAAGATCTTATAAGTTTAGATGAAGACACTAATTTGACTCTACCATAACTTTTTAAGAAATTATAAGTCAAGCATTAATTCATACAATCTACATGCGTAGTTATATAAATTGTACACAACCAGAAAAACTGAGCATGGATGTGACTTGTACAAATAGAAAAACTGAGCATGGTGTACAAACAAAAAAACTTTGAAAAAAGTAGGTTTGTATTAATTACATTGCCAATGTTAATTTTTCTCTTTAGCTTATTTTGCAACTAGATAATTAATATTTTCAAAAAAATTCTACATTTCTCACCTACTTAAAGAGTTTGGATAAATAAATGTATCATACACCAAACACAAGATGTGGTTGGAATGTAACTAGTCATCTACTCTCAATTTCTTACCTTTCATGGAACTAGCAGGTTCCATCTCTTTAAGCAACTGTCATGGATCAATGAATTCCTTTTTAATTTTATTTATTTATATAAATAAGTGATGCTGTACAAACACATTTAATGCGTTGCTAATTTCAAAATAAAGAGCTTTTCCTTGTTGTGTTCTAATGCTTGTAGGCCGTCAATGTTGATTTTGTTTCAAACCTAAGGAGTGAGCTTAGATACCAGTTAGCTGATAAGAGCCATAATCTCTAGTTGCGGTAAGCATCTTTCACTAACTTAAGTTACTTAACTTACATTTAAATCATTATCTCATTCTTTTTCTTATATATTTCGATATTTATTCTTTAAATGTTTATATTTATGATCCTTTGTTAACTGATGTTGTTAATTAGTATTTAGGCCACCTAGTGGTTTAACAATGCATCCCCCCATTTAGGAATTTATATTGAACAAGTACAGTCATTTGAATCAAAATGCTTATTCTTTGTGGATTCCTAAATAGTACCATTTTAGCAATACAACCCCCCATTTATTTCTAGTGTGCCATGAATAGCGGAGAAAATGACTTGGCATTCTCAACCGAAAGAATATAATGGTGTTATGTGGCATCCATCTGATTCATCAAGTTGGATGGTAATAAATAACAAGTGTCCAAGTTTTGTTGAAGAATTCCTTAATGTGTGTTTAGGGCTTGTGACTGATGAATTTAACCCATTTGGACATCTTAGTAGTGTCTACAATTGCTGGCCTGTCATTATACTGCCATATAATCTACCCCCTTCTATGTGTATGAAAAGAGAGTTTTCAATGTTAAAAGTATTGATACTAGGTCCAAAAGGACCGAGTAAGGACATTGATGTCTACTTACAACCATTAATTGACGAGTTGAAGAATTTGTGGCTTAATGAAGTGTTAACATATGATGCTCATTCAAAGACAATTTTTAATTTAAAAGCCATTTTAATGTGGGGAATTCATGATTTTCCTGCATATGGAAGTTTATCAGGATGTGTTACACATGGAAAATATGCTTGACATGTTTGTGCCGAGGGAACCATTGTTGAACGACTTAAGAGTGGCAAGAAGTACTCTTATCAAGGCCATTGAAGATTTCTTCCTATTAATCATGTTTTTAGGACCCAAAAAGTGGCATTCAATAATAAAGTAGAAGGAAGACCTTCTCATCGATTAAGTGGTTCAGAGGTTGAAGTGAAGGTAATCAATATTCAGATGGATATTGGTAAATCGAAGTGGAAGAAACAAAAAAGTTATGGCGATGATTCAACTGGGAATATAACTGCTTGGTTCAAACGATCGATCCTATTCGACTTGCCATATTGGAAGGTAATTTCCTTAACTTGTTATTTTCATTTACGTGTATATTAGTGAATAAAAACTTAACATTCCATCATAATTATGTTTTTGCAGGAGTTACTAGTTTGGCATAACGTGGATGTAATGCATGTTATAAAGAATGTTGGTGACCACCTTCTGTTGACGATTTTAGAAGTCAAAGATAAAACTAAGGATGATATAAGTGCACACGAAGATTTGAGAAAAAGAAACATAATGAAAGACTTATGGCTGAAAGAAGTGGATGGAAAAACTATTAAATCAAATGTACCATTTACTTTAAGTCGAAAGGAGAAAGAATTGTTTTATCAAACATTGCATGACTTGAAGGTTCCAACATGGTATAGTTTCAGATTTAAACATCTTATGAACTTACAAACTCTCGAGATAAAGGGACTAAAATCACATGATTATCACGTCATTATGTGTCATTTACTACTTGTGTTGCTACAACATTCTTTCTCAGCGCATAAGACGTTGCAAACTGCTATTCAGCACATCTGTTACTCATTTAATGTCCTGTGCTTAAAGACAATTAGTGCAGATAACATCATTACCGTCAAACAATGTGTTGTTGTGGAAATGTGTGTTTTGGAGAAGTTTTTTCCTCATTCATTCCTTGTAATTAGCGTTCACCTTATGGTACATCTAGTTGACGAAGCATTATCTTGCGGTCCAGTTAGATTCTGGTGGATGTATCCTTTTGAATGGTAAATATCTAACCTTGATGTGATTCATTTAGACTTCATCGTCATCATATATTAACAATATATTATTAATTTGATGCCTCCATCAGGTTAATGAAGATTTATAAAGGATACGTAAAGAATACAACACATTCTAAAGGGTGTATTGTAGAGCGTTACATTGTAGAAGAATCTATTTTATATTGTATGGAGTACATTCTAAACGATGAGAGAGGAAGTCACAAGCATATGTATTCAAGGTTCCTGGACGAGGATAGGGTGAGCGATGAAGAGCCTTTGGATAATGGCAAGAATATATACTTAACTAACATACAACATCAAGAAGTATTTGGTCAAAGAGTTACTTGCTAGCTAAGGAAGTAATTCCCACGACATCCTCAATGATCCATTGACTCAAGTGTTTGGTCCTGATACAAGGGGTCATGTTCGAGGTGTTAGGACCATTGTTTCCCAATCACAAATTAGGGGGTCTACTGCTGCTCTTAAAAAAATCTCTTCATATAAAGGAAAAGTAGAAGAGCAATCGTCCACAATTTAAGAGCAATCGTTCAAAATTCAAGACCTATCTTCTAAAATAGATTTTCTTATGGACCAAATTGGGGGTATCAAAGAGATGATTTAGGTCAATCTTCATTGAAATTCTTCTTTTTAAAATTTAAATAGTAATATTTTTTTTTCAATTATCGTATATAGCACATGGTGTGGAACTTTATTACAGCAGTAACGCATGGATTTGGTTCAACCGGAGAATCTATGATTGACTGGTGGACCCTCAGTTGGGAATCATCAATGTGTAGAGAGAATGCAGCCATGCAAGTTGTACTCTTGGCGTAAAGAGCTCGTTGCTCAAGGGAAGTTATTTTGGCAGATGGGCCCCAAATGATTCATGGTAAACCTCTTCAGGAAGATCTTTACAAGGTTGCCATTGATATCATTATCAAAGGAGACGTCGAATTGCCCGAGCCAGATGGATATCATTCGACTTTAGGCGAAGTTGGAATTGGCTCATTTGTTGCTTGGCATTATTGCTTTACTGAGTTCACCGATTAGCGACAATAGTCTAATACTTTTTTGGACACTTAATCTTTTTGGACTGTATATATGTTTTGATTGTATAGCTTACCTGATTAGTTGTTTCTATAGATTGGACATGATAGATGTAATGCAGGTTTGTGAAAAATGTGTTGATGGCTTCGATCATCATTATATGGTAAGGAATTATATCACAGATAAAACACTTTATTGAAAGTAGACTCTACCAGTTTGGCTAACACTGCATTGTTGTTGCCTATTTTCAGGTATTTATATAGAAGAGATTTGCTTCTTGCGTCAGAGTTCAATATCATGAATGATTATATGCTGTCAGGTTTGTCAATTCAAGAGTTCAATATCATGTTGTTTATCTATTGATCGTTTGGCCTGAAACATCAGATTGCATGATGAGTTTTGATTTTTAAGCTTTTTCTAAAAAATTTTCAACTGACAATCGTGTGAGTTGTAAAATCTTATGATCAGTTTCAGTGTCCTGCTTTCATCACTCTTTTCTGGATAATATCATTATCTGAAGGGTCGGCCATTCTTTTTGAGTTGGATTTGGACTTTGGTGTGCTATTATTATGGTTTTTCTGTCTTTATTAATAGCTTTTGTTTCTATGATCTTTAATAAATTTGCAGATTATTGAATTGTAACGACTTAGAAAAATCTGTACTTAGACCCGAGTATCACCTTTAGCAGAAATCATTTAGGCCTTAATCCCTTAGAAATTTAATGTGTTTTAGCTAGCGCTAAACTAGATTACATGTGGAATTAGCACCAATAACTTTCAATATGATCTGTAAGACCCAAAACCTATAGAATCATTGACGCTATACTACCCTGAAATCTAGGATCCAACTATAAACCCAGTTACTCCCGGGAATACTTTGTAACTTCGTATTGGACCTAGACTACACGTCGAAAGTCTAATGGCGATGAACTTAAACCATTACGACCGCCTAGTTGGACTTGACTATCACCTCGAAAATCAAGCCCAAACGATGTCCTGAGACCATTTCCTTGCGTCCGGAGTGAAGAGAGTGAGAAAATGAAGATTTTTAGAAAATTAATTATGATTTTAAGTAATCTAGATTATTTTTCTTGCGTGATATTTCTAAGCATTTTGATCATTTGATTTCGACCCAAATTCACCCTCGGATCAGGGAAAGTGGCCCATACATGTCAAAGTACTTGTAACCTTGATCGAATTTCAGTAACCGTTGAATTGAAGCTGGTCCGTCACGGACGATCTGGAAACCCGATCAGACTGAAAACTTAAATTACTAAAGATCCAATACTAGTGAGCTTAAGTCCGATCATATTTGATAAGAGGACCTCCAGAAGTGCTCCGTTGGATCAGAAAGAGCCCGATTTGGTTATAACCTAAGTATACCTTAGCCTTAAGACTATTTTCATCGACTTTAGGCTTATAAACAGGCTTTAAACCCTCATTCCCAAATTCCATAAGAATTTCCTAAACCCTACCTTTTCAAGAGAGAGAAAAGAGAGAGAAAGTGAGAGAGAACCTGTTGATTCTCCGTGGGATTCTTCCCAGTTCATCTACGCATCGAATCTGCGTATTTGAATCATTCTTCCGGCGATTCTGATTCCATTCTTGGGTAAGTTAAGCAAACCCTAACATATTTTGAAGCTTAGACTAGCTATAGTAAAGTTATAGCTAATCTATTTTATGGCTTAGGTAGCGTATCCGCCATTGATGAAGACATATCATCTGAATCACATCTTATATGCATTTTCTGGTTTAAAGTGTGGACTATATACATTTAGGCTATGGTTTTCAAGGCTTTCAATGTTAGATAATGATTTATTCATGTTGTGATTGCCATTACAAATGCCAAATGCGCTATCCATTTCGATTTACGTATATGTATACTTTATGTTATAAATAGCCAATTTCATGTATATGTTAGAATACCTGTATACGTATGGAATATGCTGTTATGATTGCCATGATTATGTGTTGCAGTCATATGCTTGATATGTATGCGGCAACTTCTTGGCGAAAGGACTCACCCTAATATGTAATGGAGTCGACATACGTGATGTATGTTGGATAGTGTAATCTAAATGTTTGTATAAATGCCTGAATGAGTTAGTAGTTAGTAAAGAGTGACTTTTTAGGTTGTTGAGATATGAATCTCAATCACCTTAACTGTGTGTATGATTTCCTTCATGAATTGTGTAACTTAGCTTATTCATGTTAACAGAATGTATGATTTCCTCCATGTACTGTATTTAAGTTCAAGTTATATTTCACAAATGATCATATGAAAGTAGGATATGAATCATACGCCTGTATTTGAGCTTGTACGTGATTGGGGCTATACTACAGTCTAGGTATTTGGTAACCATTCTGTAAATAGTGGTTAAGGTCATTTTCACCACACAGGATGAGTTTAACGAATCTAAGTTGCGCTTGGGATGTTTGACAGTGGTTAGGCCACACGGAGTGCTTATGCATTCCATGTCGTTTAACTCAACGTACGCTTGGCCTAGTTGAGCTCATCAATTAAGCTGATTGATCGATGTTTGTTCACCATGTTTGGTCGCTATTGTATGAATCTAAGGCACCGATCTTACCAGTGAAACTCCCGTTAACCTTGGTACCATGATCCCCTAAGACTCATGAGCCAGACATGGTTGTATGGGACACTATGGCCGAGCTGTAGGCCTATAATGGGGCGATGAGCCTCCCCGTAGTGACCAGTGAACACCCTACTCTCGTGAGCAGATTATGGTGGTATGGGACACTATATTCTTGTTATCGGCCTACATTGATTCATGACGAGCCCTTTGTAGTGTCCTCGATTATATCCTGACACTGCATAAGGGCGACGAGTCTTGTTACAGTATTGAGGATATAAGTAGGCCTGTATTGATTTGGTGATGGGGGAGTGATGTAACGATTCCGTGCAACAGACCTGACAGCCCTTGCAGCGACATAGAACCATAACATTGTATGAGATTTCCTAGGACTGACGACCCTAAAATGGATCAATGTTTGGGAATTAATATAAGGGAGGTGTCTTAGCTTCACAATCCTGCTGTATGAAAGGGACTAATAAGAATTGGGTAATCATACTCATGACATCGCACTGCATGTGCCATTGGCATTGGTGTGAGAGCACAGTGGTAGTGATTCATGCCGCGATCGTTAGATGATGTCGCATGAGGGAGTTTGTGGTGAGGGCATGCATCATTATCTCATTCATTCTCGCATTAACAAGAGTATCTAGGACATGTTTGATTGTATTGCTTTATCATTACTACTTGATTGAATTGATAACATGTTAACCTTTGCTGTATAGCTCCACTGAGTTGATCACTCACTCACGTTCTGGGATGGTGCTTAAACACCAACCTGACTCTGACTTAGCTGCCGGTGATGGCGATGCTTGCGAGGCGGAGCCATATTTTGACGAGGACGAGGAGGCGTTCTCATTTATATAGTTCTCAGGCGGGTTCATGTGAGCCTTGTCCTAACCAGTGAAAATTTTGGGATATCTATATGGTGATTTTACACAGTTGATACATGTATTTTGAGACACAGTTGTATATATTACCTTGGGCAGAGCATGCATCTTTAGGAGATTATTTTTTAATTATATATGTATTTAAATCTTTCGCTTGTATTTTCTCAATATCCCTGAATTATCTCTGCTGATCTAGCTTGATCTACTTCATATTTTATGCACTAACACAGACAACATGCATCCATCATTGTTTATGTTGTATAAGTGACGTTTTGATACTTAGGAGTTGAGTTATGCTCGACCCCCAAATTTCAGGGCGTTACAAGTTGGTATTAGAGCATGATCTGGATTAACCTAGACTTGGGTTAGGGTCACACAATGCACGTTGACCTAGGTGAGGACTCCCAGTTTGTCGTTTGGTAAAAGTTTACTGAAAATGATCATCGAGATCGAGTTCGTGCACACTCCTGATCGCACACGACAACCCTAAATCACTTCTAGACTGTCAATTGATGGGTATAGACAGCGTTTTATCTCATTCCAGCCATTAGAAATTGGTAAAAGTGAATAAAGATCAAATTAGTTCTAAAATGACTCGAAACAGCTCAAATCAGAAGAGGGGGCTGAACGAACAACTTTCAGGGGGTTCCAGGGTGGGACCCTAACATTTTTAGACTCAAGGGGTGGGGAGGTCTAGATTTTCCAGTGGCCAGCAAGGGCCTCCCCGATTTGGCGAGGCCTCACCGACCAGCGGGCTAGTTGGGACCGAGGGACCGGGCTGATCGTATGTGGGGCCTATGCTCCATGGTTTGACCCCTATTTCATTCCCAAACAAGTACTTCCTTCACAAACCTCCCTCCTATGCTTTCCTTTTTCTTCAAAACCGTCCCAATATCTTTCAAATCAGCATTCTAATCACTCCTTTCGTTTTTCGTTAACTCCTTCATCCCTCCATCGTGCTCAGCTATACCCATCACCTACTCCTTCCATTTTCTTTGATTTAAGCTCCCAAAGCTCTCATTTAAACTCCAAAATCGTGCCAGCCCCTAACCGCTCTTATTTTGATCTTTTCTTTCTTCTATTTTCCCTTTCTTTGACCCATTACACTCCTATTTTAGACCCCAATCCATAGGGACCTAGAAATATCAGCCCTTTCTTCATTTTCTTCACTTTCCATGGCTTTCTTGGAGCTTGTTGTGACTCTATTTTCCATTTTCTCCATCCTTTCGCTGATGGGCAAGAAGAGTGCCCCTGTGGACGAGGCTGGGCCTAGTCGTCCCACTCGTTCGAGGCGGCCTAGAGGAGCTACCCCGAGTCCAAGCGTTGGGAGAGAAGTGCAGGCGAAGCGGGATTTAGATCCCCATGCTCCATTTGGAAGATCGTTGTTGGTAGAGTTGGCTCATGGCGTCTACGAGGACCATAGGGTTCTTTTCAAAGCGCATGTAAATGGGTGACTCTTTGCCAAGTACTTATTGTTCGAGCGTTTAGAAGAAGCCAGGTGGGGTCCGCTATTTGAGGGCGAGTCTCATGAAAATGTGAGTACTGTTCGCGCATTCTATGCTCACATTTGGGACCCTACGCTGGAGCCCTTGCAGTTCAAGATCCCCTTCGGCAGAGATCGGGAAGCCACAATCAATGTTAGGTTAATAGCTCGACTCCTAAACGTGTCACTTGGCGAGGTACATCCAAGTGCAAGGAATATGAATAGTGTTTGTGAGAGGGATTGCCGCACCAAGTTTTTATGTGGTCATTTGGTTGAGTGGAAGCATAACAAGAGCCTCTTATCGACCCATATGTCGGGCGATTTCCATCTACTTCACCACATCTGCACGTTCAATGTTTATCCAAGGTGGAGCAATCGCAGTGAATGCACGCGTCTCACGGTAGATTTTCTATATCAAGTGGGGCAGGGAGCAAAGGTGTGCGTGCCTACATTTGTACTGCGACAGATCATCCTTATCACGCGATCAAGAAGAATGACTGAGTCGCTTCCCTTCGGCCGACTCATATGCAAGATTGCGCTCGAGTTTGGCTACAGACTTGGGGCGGAGTTGCCAGCGCCGGTCCATTATATCAGCGAGACTACTCTTAACTAGATGAAGATGGGGCCTCGGCAACGTGAGGCCCAACTTGATGAAAGCGAGGTTGAGTATGATAACGAAGAAGAAGAAAGTGAAGAAGAAGGTAGGGCAGAGAGAGGAAGAAGTGCAGGATGAAGAAGAAGAGGAGGCTCAGGATACTGATGAGAGTCCTCCTCCTGCAACTCAGGAGCTTGATCCTGCTCAGGCTAATAGGGATCCCCGTATAGTTCGACTCGAGGAGGGTCAGGCTGCTCTTCAATAGGATATTATGAATTTGCGGGGCCTCGTGAAGCATAAGTTCAAGAATATAACCCGCACGCTGAAGACTATCCTGTGCTGCCTGAAGGATAAGGGTGCCCCTTCTCCATCGCCAGATTCTGATGAATAGGCTTTATGTAGTCGTTGTTTGCTTGTTTGTTACTTGTTTTGATGTGTGGTTTGGTGTTTGTTTGGTAGTTGGTAGTTGTTTGGTGTTTGAAGTTTAGTGTCTGAAGCTTAGATATTTTATTCACATGCTTTCTCCGTCGCGATTAATGCTACACATCATGTATTGTGACAATTTTGTTAATGAAATGCATGTTGTTTCTTTGGCTTGTGAAGTTAATGTTGTGGATGGACTGTGAATGCCTAATCTCATTAGTTGCTACCCTCTGTTGTGTGTAGGTATGCCACCTAAGGGCTCGAGATCTTCAGCCCGTCTTTCTCTAAGTGATTCGCTAGATGGGGCCCTTACCTTGTGCGATATTCCTATGGACCCTCATTCGGGCCCATCTCATTCAGATCCCATGTCGAGTTCTGTTGAGGGTCAAATATTGCATATTAGACCCCAGATATTGTCTGGATTTACGAATATAATGCTGTCTAATGGCTCGTTTTCTCATTTTTGCGTGGCAAAGTGATTTTATGAGCATGGATGGAAAAAAGACGTTAAAAGTTGAGATTTAACGATCTGATGACGCCAAAGGCAAGGGACACACTCTAGGGGACCAAGATTGACAAATATACACGGTCAGAAATTCGAGAAAAGTTAGAAATTGAAGCTCAAGTGGCCTGAAGGACGTCCAGAATGCAAGATCACGAGGTTCCCACCATCCGTTCGGCTCGAAACTTCATACGTCGCCTGAGGACCATAAATTAACCATACATGTAAAATTTCAGCCATTGAAGATCTCGGGAAGTGCCCCAACTGACAGATCAGCCCATAAACCGTTGATTCTGGGCCCACCTGATATCTGGAACTGTCTCAAAATTATTATTGATGCCTTAAATGAGGAGTCAAAACAGATGGACGGTGCAGATTTCTCCAAAACAGTGCAATGGACCCCATATGAGATGAGTGTGTACAGTGCACATGTGCACTCGTCGTGCACCAAACGAGTTAAGTCGGTCAGCAAGACGCTGACCGAATTTCTTCTTTAAAAAAAAATAAAATAAAATTTCGCACCGCGTAACGCAGGCCGCTGGCCGTTTTTGCTGACGTTTGTGGGCCCTACCCATTGACCATATGGAAAATCTGACCCGTTCACCGTGTAGAGGGGCTCGAATACTACAAAAACATGCTAACTTTTTATACCCATGCGTGCACACGTGTGAGATACAGAGGCCACAAAAGGGCTGCTCGGTAGCGTTCAAAACTGATTCTTTTGTGATTTCTTCTCTGGGCCACGTCAATGGACATTCAAAACTACCCATTCTTGACTGAAATTTTGTTCTGAATCCAATGGATGGAGTGAATTTTTCAGAAAATACTTCTGTGGGGCCCACCGATCACAACAGCAAAATGGTGCGAAAGGTTTTGCACATCCGCGAAAACTGACTTTTTCGGACAGTTTTGGCCCACCATGTTTGATCATATGGCAGATCTGAACCGTCTATCATGTAGAGGACCCAAGAAAGTACTAAGGGATGGTGTTTCTTTGGAATTTAAGTGAGGAAAGTGGTGTGTTTCATGGTACCGAACTTGGTTGTGAAAATTGCACTCCGTGTCCTGCTACAACTCTGTCACTGACTCCAGCCTTCCAGCAGCTATAAAAGGAGGTTTTTGGACGTGGAGAGCATTCATTCAAGGTCTTGGGAGGAAGAATAGAGGGCTCGAGCTTGGGTTTCAACGTGGGCAGAGGAGAGAGAGAGGAGCTTGGTTTTTTTCTTTCCCTTTTCTTTTCCTTTTCTTTTTCTCTTTATTTATTTGGATTGAGCCCATCCATGGCAGGCTAAAACCTCCTAGCTAGGGCTAAGAGGTGAAGCTTGTAGTGAGATGGGAGATTTGATTTTATTTTAATTTTAATGCATGAATTGACTTTGATTTTAGTTAATTATTATGGGAATATTTTTAGTTCTTAATGGTCTGTTGTGACTGAAATTACAATGGGTCTGCGATGCTTTGAATATTTCTATTTCCTTTTCATGTTTATGACGTCAGGACGTCCTGTTGTTCACCATAGTCTCCTGGGCATGGTTGGATGACGGTACCCTTCTTAACTTTCATGCATGTGATTGGGTGGTAATTAGTTTAATTCTGTTGTTTGCCATAGTCTTTTGGGCATGGTTTGGTGATGGAATCCATTCTAATTCATACACCTTTCATCTCTTTGAAAACTAGATCAATGTCAGTTCAGTTAATTTCCATGAAACATGCATAAGATCTCCCTGATCTCTACAAGTGGATCCTCTGAATCCCTAGTTCCCTTCTTCTGATTTCTCTCAAGTTTATATAATTATTTCACCATTATTTCTCAAATTACATTCAGTTTAGATTTCATCTTAATCTAGTTCTAGTTCTGGTTAGTTTTAGATAACGTACAAGTTTCAGTCCCTTGGGATTCGACCTCGGTCTTACCGAGTTATTACTACATCACAACCCTGCACTTGGGGAGTGAACAAGTTTTTGGCGCTGTTGCCGGGGACTGTCGGCTACGTTTTTCTGAAATTAATTAGTTTTAGGATTAGTTTAGGATTAGATTTTATTTTATTTTTTTTTAGAAATTTTTTCTAGGTTTAGAAGCTTGATTATTTTTCTTATTAGAACTTTTTCCTAACTTAAGAAATTTGCTATTCTTCCTTCTATTTGATTTTTAGAACTAACTTAATTTTTCTATTTTGTAGGAAACTTCTAATTTAGTAAGCTCTTTCTAATTTTTATTTTTATTTTTTTAGAATTTTTTTTCTTTTCTCTAGAAATTAGTTTACTTTTAATTAGAACTTTCTATTCTTAGAAACTAACTTATTTTGTTTTGTTTTGCAGATTCTTAACCTAGGACTCCAACTTTGGTAACCTCTTTCCATCTTTCCCCTTTATTTTCTAGATTTCTTCTTCCTTTTTTTTAGGTTTAAGTTAGAATTTGAGGGCTGAGTGTGTTTTATGCCCCATTGGGCACGCGACAACACTAGACGTCTCGTGACTGAAGGAGGATTAGTTGAGGGGTTGACTGTCCTTCCCAGGACTAGACACCACTTGAATTCTCCTGAGTTAGAAGACGTTATGGCTGAAAATCAACCTCAAGCACTACCCCAACCAAGGGTTGAGGAAGTACATGATGAGAATGAGGTGCATCAGGCACCCCCGCCTCGTACTTTACGAGATTATTTACAACCGGCGGGGGTGAGTACGCCCTCATACATGATTTTTTCTGAGAATACAGGACATATGGACATCAAGCCAGGAGTTATCCAACTCCTTCCTAAGTTCCATGGGCTTGAGTCTGAAGAACCATATTTGCATCTGAAAGAGTTCGATGAAATCATAGGCACCTTATACTTTCCTAATGTATCTGAGGATACTATTAGGCTGAAACTCTTTCCATTTTCCTTGAAAGAAAAAGCCAAGACGTAGTTACATTCACTGCGTCCTAGATCCATTGGCACATGGAATGATATACAGAGGGAATTTATAAAGAAATTTTTTCCACATCATAAGACAATTACCCTCAGGAGAGCAATCATGAACTTTGCCCAAAAGGAAGATGAAACATTCTTCCAATGTTGGGAAAGGTGCAAGGATCTGGTTAATGCATGCCCACAACATGGCTTTGAAATATGGTGCATTACGAATTTTTTCTATGATGGGCTAACATCTTCCATGCGCCAAATGGTCGAGATAATGTGTAACGGAGATTTTATTAATAAAAATGTTGACGAGGTATGGGATTACCTCGATAGTCTCGCGGAAAAAACACAATCATGGGACTATTACCCAAGAACGAACACCACGTCTAGGCCGACTCATTCAAGGGAAAAAGGAGGAATATATCTCCTGAAAGAGGATAATGATCTTAACGCTAAGGTGGCCAATCTCACCAAAAAATTTGAGGCCATGGAAGGAAGGAAGGAAAAGGTTAATGAAAGTATTTTCGGCATTTGTGATTGCAACATTTATACTACTGAAAATTGTCCTTCAATACCTGCCTTTCGAGATGTATTGAATGAACAATCTAATGCCGTAAATAACTATCAAAGACCTTTCAATGGACCACCCTCTAATACTTACAATCCTGGTTGGAAAAATCACCCGAATTTTAGTTGGAGGAACAGACAAACTGCTACCCCTCAAGGTTTCTTCAATCAAAATCCAAATCAGGGAAAACCTCAAGAAGAATCGGTTCAAATTTCCATACAAGAGCTGGCGCGGACAATGCAAGGAATTTCAGATTTTATGCAAAAAATAGATTCACGTATGACGGCTATGGAAAAAGGGATACTCCCTGCACAATCACTCCCTAATCCGAAACCGCAATACGAGACAGGTGATCCCAGCTCTTCAAATCAAATGGGGCACGCTAAATCCATCACCACTCTTAGGAGTGGGAAGGTTATTGATAAAACCCTTCCGGTGAGGCCCGAAAAGCCTCAAGAACCAGAAGAGGACAACACTGATGGATCTAGTGGCACCCCACAAAAATTTGAACCGGAACCTCTAGAAAAGCTAGTTGCTCCGTTTCCCCAACGGTTGGTTGAACCAAAACGTCTATCTAACTCTTAGGATATCCTAGAGGTGTTGAAACAAGTGAAAGTCAACATTCCTCTGCTTGACGTTGTAAAACAGATTCCTTCATATGCTAAATTTCTAAAGGATTTATGCACTACCAAACGACGGAAAAATGTTCAAAAGAAGATCTCCTTGACTGAGAAAGTGAGTGCCATCCTGAAACAAGATGTGCCGCAAAAATTCAAAGATCCCGGTTGCCCAACCATATCATGTGTAATCGGGAATTATCGAATTGATCACGCACTTCTTGACTTAAGAGCGAGCATCAATCTGATTCCCTATTCGGTATACCAACAGTTAGGTTTGGGTGAATTAAAACCCACTCGAACCACACTACAACTTGCTGATCGTTCTGTTCGTATACCAAGAGGGATCATCGAGGATGTGTTGGTCCAGGTGGATAGATTCTACTACCCTGTTGATTTTATCATCTTGGACACCGAACCCATCAATGACACGAGCACTCAGATTCCTGTCATTCTTGGTCGCCCATTCCTATCCACTTCAAATGCAATTATTAATTGCAGGAATGGTGTCATGACTATGTCCTTTGGAAATTTGACATTGGAATTGAATATCTTTTTCAATAACGACAGCAACTCAGAGGATGATGACAATTTTCACGATGTTAACATGATTGATTCTTTTGTGGAAGATAGAACGCCTCTCACCTTATCCTCTGATCTTCTAGAGACGTGCCTGGCCCACTCCCATGATCTTGATGATGATATAATTAGGGAGACGTGTGCCATGCTTGATACTGCATCGGTACTTGAAGTTAACCGGTGGAGGCCACACATTGAAGAATTGCCCCAAACTTATGTAGTGCCTCTACCGTCTAACCTCAAGCCACCGAAGCTTGACCTAAAACCTTTGCCCTCTGATTTAAAATATATCTATTTAGGTCAAGATGAGACATACCTGGTGGTGATCTCTGCCCACCTGGAGAAAGAACTGGAGAGTATGCTGATATCTACTCTCATTGAGCATAAGGGAGCTCTTGGATGGACGATAGCGGACCTCAAGGGAATTAACCCATCGATTTGTACTCACCGTATATATCTTGAGGACAATGCAAAGGCTGTTCGGCAATCACAACGTAGACTAAATACAAACATGAAGGAAGTGGTTAAGGCCGAGGTTCTCAAACTATTGGAAGTGGGGATCATTTATCCCATCTCCGATAGTCAATGGGTGAGTCCAACTCAGGTGGTTCCTAAGAAGTCCGGGATCACCATCGTAGCTAATGCCAATAATGAACTCGTGCCAACCAGAGTTACTACTGGTTGGAGAATGTGCATTGACTACAGAAAGCTGAATACCGTCACAAGGAAAGACCACTTTCCTTTGTCCTTCATTAATCAAATCCTAAAAAGGCTAGCTGGTCATTCCTATTATTGTTTCCTTGACGGGTATTCAGGTTATAATCAGATTGAAATCGCCCCTGAGGATCAGGAAAAGACCACATTTACATGTCCCTATGACACCTTTGCTTACAGAAGGATGCCATTCGAGCTATGTAATGCCCCTGCCACCTTTCAGCGATACATGACGAGTATCTTTTCTGACATGGTGGGGAAATATCTAGAGGTCTTCATGGACGATTTCTCTGTTTTTGGTTCATCTTTCAGCGAGTGCTTAGCAAGTCTTAAATGTGTGCTGAAAAGATGTGAAGAAAAAAATTTGGTACTTAACTGGGAGAAGTGCCATTTTATGGTTCAAAAGGGAATTGTCCTTGGGCATATCATCTCGTCCAAAGGAATCGAGGTAAATAGGAAAAAATTGATCTTATCTCTAACCTACCTCCACCCAAGAATATCAGGGACGTGCGATCCTTATTAGGACACGCAGACTTTTATAGACGATTCATAAAGGACTTTAGTCTCCTCTCTCATCCTTTATGTAATCTTCTTCAAAAGGATACACCATACGAGTGGACTGAGCAGTGCCAAGAAGCTTTCACTAAGCTTAAGGGCATGCTAACCACTGCACCTATCATGCAGCCACCTGACTGGAGTCTTCCTTTTGAACTTATGTGCGACGCCTCTGATTATGCTCTTGGAGCGGTTCTAGGCCAGAGAAAAGATAAGCGGCCTTACGTTATTCACTACGCAAGTAGGACTCTAAATCTTGCCCAAGTGAACTACTCGACTACGGAAAAGGAACTCTTAGCCGTAGTATTCGCTTTGGACAAATTTAGGTCCTACCTGATCGGATCCAAGATCATCATCTACACAGATCACGCGGCACTTAAGTATCTTCTTTCTAAGAATGATTCTAAGCCCCGCCTGATACGATGGATCCTTCTACTCCAAGAATTTGATTTGGAAATTAAAGATAAAAAGGGAGTAGAGAACGTAGTGGCCGATCATCTTTCTCGCCTTAATACCTCTGATTCCCTTGAGGCGACCCATATCAATGACATGTTCCCTGATGAACAACTGTTTAGAGTCTTCCATTCACCTTGGTTCGCTGATATTGCTAATTATCTTGCTACAGGTGCCATACCGACACACTGGACGTCACAAGATAAGAAGAAATTCTTTACCAAGGTGCGGAACTTTTTCTGGGATGATCCATATTTGTTTAAATATTGCCCAGACCAAATCTTAAGGAGATGCGTACCAGACGATGAGCATCAGAGTGTCATCTCCTTCTGTCACTCACAGGCCTGTGGTGGTCACTTTTCTGCTAAAAAGACCACGGCCAAGATTTTACAGTGTGGCTTCTACTGGCCCACTATGTTCAGGGACACTCATGAGTTTTGCAAGGCTTGTGAGCGTTGTCAGAAATTGGGAGCATTGTCCCGTCGAAATATGATGCCCTTGAATCTCATCCTTATTATAGAAGCATTTGATTGTTGGGGCATTGATTTCATGGGACTATTCCCCCAATCATTTGGAAATCTGTATATTTTGCTCGCCATAGATTATGTCACTAAATGGGTCGAAGCAATTCCGTGCCGCAAAAATGACCATCGCATGGTCATTAAATTTTTGAAAGAAAATATCCTGTCGCGGTTCGGAACACCTCGAGCCATCATTAGTGACAGGGGCTCACACTTTTGTAATATACCATTTGAGAGCTTAATGAAGAAATACGGTATTTCTCATAAGGTGAGCACCCCATACCATCCATAAACAAGTGGACAAGCTGAGATTTCCAATAGAGAGATCAAACATATCCTAGAGAAAACGGTTAACCCTGATCGTAAGGACTGGTCAATCCGATTGACCGATGCCTTATGGGCGTATCGTACTGCTTTCAAAACTCCTATTGGAACATCTCCCTTTAGACTTGTCTATGGGAAAGCCTGTCACTTGCCTGTGGAATTGGAACATAAAGCATACTGGGCGATCAAAAATCTGAATTTTAATCTGGACAACGCTGGCTCGCTACGCAAACTTCAGTTGAATGAACTTGAAGAAATCCGGAACGATGCGTATGAAAACTCGAGAATTTACAAGGACAGGATGAAGGCGTTTCATGATCAACATATTCTACGGAAATCATTCACGCCAGGTCAGAAAGTCCTCTTGTATGACTCTCGAGTACATCTCTTTCCGGGTAAGCTTTGATCTCGTTGGACCGGTCCTTACATTGTTGTCACTGCTTATCCTCATGGGGCCATCGAGATAAAAGATCCCGAAAATGGCAAGGAGTTTAAAGTAAATAGACATCGATTAAAGCCATTTGTTAAGGCATTTGATTCAGAGGACATGTCCATGCCTCTGATTGCTCCTTTTTACCAGGACTGATCTCCTAGTCTGATGGAGGTATAGGTAGGTTTATCGCTTTCATAGGTCTAGGATAGTTGTTTTATTTGTCTGGCTGAAGACGGTAAATTTAGCGCTCCTGGGAGGCAACCCAACTTTTTTATTCCTTTTCATTCTCTAGTTAGATGATTCAATGTTTGTGGGTAACATTACTGCAAACCCTCACGAGACTACAACTCGTCCACTAGGGGTAACCTAGGGGTTTAAAGGCTTGTTGCATACGCTAAATGCAATCGAGAGCACCTGCGAAAGTGGTATAGGTAGGATTTTATTTTTGTTATTTTTGTTCTGCTTTCTCTCTCATACTGACAAGCTTCCATGCCGTGATCTATTGGAAACTCTCTTGATTCGTTATTCAGGTACTATCTTCCCATCACTTCTCATTTACTTTCGTGGTCCCATGTGCATTGCATGCTCATATCTTTTACATTGAGGACAATGTAGATTTTAGGTTGGAGGTGGGAGATTAGGTTTCCTAATCAGTATTTTCTTGGTCTTGAGCAAAAATTGTGAAATTTTTTTAAAAATTTTCTGAAAATTCCTACAAATTCGAAGTGATTTTGACAGATATCCCTAATTTAGATTTTCAAGGTACATAATGGTGGATTTATGATTCTTGGATTCCGTATCTATTAGATTTCATAGTTAAGTGAATTATTAATCCATGATTAGAAGTTGTAAACATTGATTGAATCATGATTTCAGGACACGTCTTGCTTACATATTAAGACTTCAGTCTGATATTGAAGGGTTAATTTGGTAATCACTAAGCACGAAAGGAACCAGCCTGAAATATCTTGCCATCATGGTATAAAAATTGGAAAGGTTGGATAATTAATCTTCACCATAGGTTTGCTCCCTATAGGTGTGGAGTTAATTCCCCATGAATGATATCTAAAAAGAGTCAGGTGTATGATCTTCACCATAGGTTTGCTCCCTATAGGTGAGGATTTGATTCCCCTTCCTTGGCATTACTTTGAATAGAAAAATCACAAGTTAATAGGCTAATCTATGAGGCAAGTTTTGGATTAGGTTTTGGTTGTCATGAATTTTCTTATTGGTTACCAATGATATCATGAAATTGACGATTGGATCTCTTAATGATGATAAGCCGAGATACACGATACACCCATGGATCTTAATGTTTAAAATTGTTCTAATTGTTAGATTAATACTTTGAACTTGATCATGAGTTTACCGAACTTGAGTCCAGGAGAACATAATACACAACATCCATGAATCTTGAAATTCTAATGCTTGGATTATTTTTCAAATATCACTCGGGTTTACAAAATCTTTTATATCAATCTCAACTCATTTTTCGCATATTTTGCTCGGGACTAGCAAAATGCTGGTTGGGGGTTGTGTTGAGGGTCAAATATTGCATATTAGACCCCAGATATTGTCTGGATTTACGAATATAATGCTGTCTAATGGCTTGTTTTCTCATTTTTACGTGGCAAAGTGATTTTATGAGCATGGATGGAAAAAGGACGTTAAAAGTTGAGATTTAACGATCTGATGACGCCAAAGGCAAGGGACACACTCTAGGGGACCAAGATTGACAAATATACACGGTCAGAAATCCAAGAAAAGTTAAAAATTGAAGCTCAAGTGGCCTGAAGGACGTCCAGAATGCAAGATCACGAGGTTCCCACCATCCGTTCGGCTCGAAACTTCATACGTTGCCTGAGGACCATAAATTAACCGTACATATAAAATTTCAGCCATTGAAGATCTCGGGAAGTGCCCCAACTGACAGATCAGCCCATAAACCGTTGATTCTGGGCCCACCTGATATCTGTAACTGTCTCAAAATTATTATTGACGCCTTAAATGAGGAGTCAAAATAGATGGACGGTGCAGATTTCTCCAAAACAGTGCAATGGACCCCATATGAGATGAGTGTGTACAGTGCACATGTGCACTCGTCGTGCACCAAATGAGTTAAGTCGGTCAGCAAGACGCTGACCGACTTTCTTCTTAAAATAAAAAAATAAAAATAAAAATAAAAAAAAATTCGCACCGCATAACGCAGGCCGCTGGCCGTTTTTGCGGATGTTTGTGGGCCCTACCCATTGACCATATGGAAAATCTGACCCGTTCACCGTGTATAGGGGCTCGAATACTACAAAAACATGCTGACTTTTTGTACCCATGCGTGCACACGTGTGAGATACAGAGGCCACAAAAGGGCTGCTCGGTAACGTTCAAAACTGATTCTTTTGTGATTTCTTCTTTGGGCCACGTCAATGGACGTTCAAAACCACCCATTCTTGACTGAAATTTCATTCTGAATCCAATGGATGAGGTGGATTTTCCAGAAAATACTTCTGTGGGACCCACCGATCACAACAGTAAAATGGTGCGAAAGGTTTCGCACATCCGCCAAAACTGACTTTTTCGGATAGTTTTGGCCCACCATCTTTGATCATATGGCAGATCTAAACCGTCTATCATGTAGAGGACCCAAGAAAGTACTAAGGGACGGTGTTTCTTTGGAATTTGAGTGAGGAAAGTGGTGTGTTTGATGGTACCGAACTTGGCTGCGAAAATTGCACTCCGTGTCTTGCTACAACTCTGTCACTGACTCCAGCCTTCCAGCAGCTATAAAAGGAGGTTTTTGGACATGGGGAGCATTCATTCAAGGTCTTGGGAGGAAGAATAGAGGGCTCGAGCTTGGGTTTCAACGTGGGCAGAGGAGAGAGAGAGGAGCTTGGTTTTTTTCTTTCCCTTTTCTTTTCCTTTTCTTTTTCTCTTTATTTATTTGGATTGAGCCCATCCATGGCAGGCTAAAACCTCCTAGCTAGGGCTAAGAGGTGAAGCTTGTAGTGAGATGGGAGATTTGATTTTATTTTAATTTTAATGCATGAATTGACTTTGATTTTAGTTAATTATTATGGGAATATTTTTAGTTCTTAATGGTCTGTTGTGACTGAAATTACAATGGGTCTGCGATGCTTTGAATATTTCTATTTCCTTTTCATGTTTATGACGTCAGGACGTCCTGTTGTTCACCATAGTCTCCTGGGCATGGTTGGATGACGGTACCCTTCCTAACTTTCATGCATGTGATTGGGTGGTAATTAGTTTAATTCTGTTGTTTGCCATAGTCTTTTGGGCATGGTTTGGTGATGGAATCCATTCTAATTCATACACCTTTCATCTCTTTGAAAACTAGATCAATGTCAGTTCAGTTAATTTCCATGAAACATGCATAAGATCTCCCTGATCTCTACAAGTGGATCCTCTGAATCTCTAGTTCCCTTCTTCTGATTTCTCTTAAGTTTATATAATTATTTCACCATTATTTCTCAAATTACATTCAGTTTAGATTTCATCTTAATCTAGTTCTAGTTTTGGTTAGTTTTAGATAACGTACAAGTTTCAGTCCCTTGGGATTCGACCTCGGTCTTACCGAGTTATTACTACATCACAACCCTACACTTGGGGAGTGAACAAGTTCTGAGCCGGATTTTGGTCTTACTACTGGGCCACCTCCTGTGACACCTTTTGTGGTGCCTCCTGTCACACCTGTAGTTCCCGAGCAGAACCGTGCGTCTGCGTCGACGCCTTCTACATCACAGTCCACTTCGCCTCCTGATAGGCTAGAGTAGATGATGCTGTTGATGCAGTAGCAGCAGATATAACGACAACAGTTCTTGTCCTTCATGGCTGGTATCTTTGCTCAGTTGATGGGGGGCGACTCCACCTGCCTCGCCTCTACACCTTGTTGGGTATACTAGTGCAAGCGGTACATTCGAGCGATTTCAGTGCTTGAGGCCTCCTACATTTTCGGGTACTCACAGACCCGAGGAGGCTGAGTATTATATCGACTGCATCTCTAAGATGCTTAGGCCATTGCACTATTCCGAGGCGGAGCAGGTTGAGCTTGCCACCTTCATGTTTGAGGAGGCTAGCTTATGGTGGGACAACATTCTCCGCACAATTGGGGAGGGATTTGAGTGGATGTGGGCGGCATTCGAGGCTCGCTTCCACAAGAAGTATTTTTCGGTCACTTACTGACACGAGAAGGAGAGTGAGTTCCTTTACCTTTGCCAGGGAGGCATGTTGGTGACGGAGTAAGAGAACCTGTTTATGGAGCTATGCAGGTGTACTCCTTTGATTCTAGGTGATCAGCCATTAAGGATGCAACATTTTTCTAAGGGTTTGCGGCCCGAGATTAGATTGAAGATGTGATGTGCGAGCATTTCTTCTTATGCGGAGCTGGTGAGCATGTCCTTGCGAGTAGAGCAGGACAGGGAGAGGTTATCCCGCATGCGAGCACCTATGGTTCCTAGGCCGCGACCTGATTTTGTGAGTACGCCTTTCCTTGGTAAGAGGCCTCGGTTTGATTCACCGCAGGGGTCTTCTGCATCTCCTGCCCATTTGAGGCGTCCTGACATGTGGTGCACTATTGCAAGAGGCCTGACCACACTGAGATTTCTTACTTTTCTAGGATGCGAGACAGTGGGTTCTCGTCACCTCAAAGGATCGGCCGTCCGATGCCCTAGGCCATTTCACCACCACATATTCAATCAGCACCAGCTCATCCTTCCTTCAGACCTCTAGCACCTTGTTTCACGCCGCCACAACGGCCTATGGTTCCTCCACCACATTGCCCACAGTAGGCTCAGGTTCATGCACTCACAGCTGAGGCGCCCGAGGTAGATTCAGCACCAATGTCATTTGAGGTTCCTGCTCACATCCTAGGTACGCCTATCTTCCTGTTGGTGGACACTGGGTCCACTGTTTCGATCATTTCCTATGCTGCGATCAAGCGGCTAGGTTTGGTTACAGCTCCTGCGAAGGGAGTGAGACTCACGACAGCTACAGGGACTACTTCAGATATTAATTAGACTTGTGAGTCTTGCTCGATAGATTTGGGTAGCAGGACAGTGGTTGTCGACCTGATTGTCGCCCCACTGTGTCATTATGATGTTATATTTGGGATGGATTGGCTCGCAAAGATGAGAGCAGAGATTGATTGCGAGGCTAGAGTTGTGACAGCCTACAGACCTGAGGGCACGGTCTTCTCTTTTCCATTTCAGGTCAATTGGTCCTGTCGCGTTAGCACCTATGCTTTCATGTTAGAGAGTTCTGATGTTCCGACGCTAGAAGATATGCCAGTAGTTCACGATTTTTCTGATGTGTTTGAGAAGATTCCAGGGCTTCCTCCTTGGCACGAGATTGACTTCGCTATTGATCTTGTGCCCAGTACGACACCTATTTCCTTACCAACGTATCGTATGCCTACATGTGAGATGGAGGAGTTAAGGAGACAAATTGATGGTTTGTTTAAAGCAGGCTTTATTCAACCTAGTGTGTCACCTTGGAGAGCGCCTGTCTTATTTGTGAAGAAGAAAGACAGTTCCCTGCGATTGTGTATTGATTATCGCAAACCGAATCAGGTGACAGTGAAGAACAAGTATCCTTTACCCAGGATTGATGACCTGTTCAATCAGTTGAAGGGAGAACGTTATTTATCGAAGATAGATTTGCAGTCTGGGTATCATCAGTAGCGCATCAGGGATGAGGATGTGCAGAAGACTGCGTTCAGGATAAGTTTTGGTCATTATGAGTTCCTTGTGATGTCTTTTGGACTCACGAATGCTCCGGCCGTGTTCATGGATCTGATGAACAGCGTGTTTCGACCATTTCTGTTCCGGTTCGTCATTATCTTTATCGATGACATTTTGATATACTCCCCGAGTTGGGATGAGCACGAGGAGTACCTGAGAACTGTATTGAATACTCTCAGGAAAAACCAGTTGTTCGCATAGTATAAGAAGTGCGACTTCTGGAAGGAAGAAGTTAAGTTCCTGGGACATGTGGTGTCCAAGGAAGGCATTGCTATTGACCTTGTTAAGGTAGCTACATTTCAGGATTGGAAGCAGCCCAGTTCAGTTACTGAGGTGAAGAGTTTTCTGGGTCTGGCAGGTTACTATCGACGATTCATTCGAGATTTTTCTAAGATTGTCAGACCGTTGTCTTAGTTGACACGGAAGGACTTGAAGTTTGCCTAGAATGAGAAGGCTGAAGCAGCTTTCCAGGAGCTGAAGGACAAGTTGACGTCCGCCCGTGTATTAGTATTGTCAGAGCAAGGGGTTAAGTATATGATATATATTGACGCATCTCGCGTTGGCCTGGGTTGTGTCCTTATGCAGAAGGACAGGGTGTTTGCGTATGCCTAGAGACAAATAAGGAAGCATGAGAAGAATTACCCTATGCACGACCTAGAGTTGGCAACTGTCATCTTCGCATTAAAGCTCTAGAGACATTACCTCTACGGAGAGGAGTTCAAGCTCTTTTACCACCACAAGAGTCTTAGATATATTTTCTAATAGCGAGATTTGAATATGAGGCAACACCAATGGATGGAGACCTTGAAAGACTTTAAGTTCGAGGTTTCCTACCATCCAGGCAAGGCAAACCTTTTGGCAAATGCGTTGAGCCGCAAGAAGACTATAGAATTTACGGCTCTACTTATGATTGCAGAATGGGATATGGTGGAATTCGTGCGAGACTTTGAGAAGAAACTCACAGTGGAAGAGCCGTATGAAGCCGTCGCACATATTCGTGTACAACCGCTCGTAGATGGCCGTATCATTGAGGCTCAGGCAAGCGATGAGCTTCTGATGAAGATGAAGGAGTGGGTTGGTACTGACGGAGACTCTGAGTGGACTATTGGTACGCATGGGGGCCTGCGATATCGAGGCCTCCTATGCATTCCAGACATACCTGACTTAAGACGAGAGATTCTTGAGTCAGCCCACAGTTCGAGGCTCGCGATCCATCCAGGTAGCATGAAGATGTATCAGAATATGAAACGATCGTACTGGTGGGACAATATGAATGTCCACATTGCTGAGTTCGTATCCCGTTGTCTCACGTGTCAGCAGGTTAAGACAGAGCATCGCTGACCTCCTGGATTGCTTCAACCCATGCCTATAGCTGAATGGAAGTGGGACTTTATTTTTGGACTGCCGAAGACGAGGAAGGGACATGACTCTATTTGGGTGATCGTTGATAGGTTGATGAAGTCAGCTCATTTCCTACCGATCAGAGTTATAAATTCTGCAGATGAGTTGGTTAGATTGTATATCAAGGATATTGTACGCCTGCATGGTATTACCTTAGAGATTGTGTCAGATAGAGACACCTGATTCATATCTATCTTTTAACTCGTATCCAGGAAGCGATGGGTGTGAAGTTGAAGTTCAGTACCGCGTTCCATCCACAAACAGATGGCCAGACGAAGCATGTGAATCAGATTTTAGAGGATATGTTGCGAGCTTGTGTGTTGGACTTCAAGGACAGTTGGGATGACTGTCTTCCTTATGCAGGGTTTGCATATAACAACAGCTTCCAGGTGAGTATTGGTATGGCTTCCTATGAGGCATTGTATGGTCGCCCGTGTAGAGCGCCGCATTGTTGGGCAGAAGTGGGCGAGAAGACTTTGATTAGCCCAGAGTTGGTTCAGGCGACTTCAGAGAAGATCGACATTATTCGTCGCCAACTGCTCTCAGCACAGAGAAGGAAGAAGAGCTACGCCGATATGAGACGGTGACTACTTGAGTTTGATGTTGGGGACCATGTGTTCCTTAAGGTTTCCCCTATGCAAGGAGTTTTTAAGTTTGGTAAGAAGGGGAAGCTCACGCCGAGATTTATTGGCCCAATCCAGATACTTGATCGAGTGGGGGCAGTAGCGTATCGCCTTGATTTGCCCACACCACTCGCAGTCATGCATAATGTTCTCCATGTGTCCATGTTGAAGAAGTATGTTCTCGACCCTTCGCACATTATCAAATGAGAGTAGGTGCAATTGAGCGAGGATGCCACTTATGAACTGTGCCCGACATGTATTTTAGATAGGAAAGGGCAGGTATTGCATAACAAGGTTATCCCACTTGTGAAGGTACTATGGACGCATCACAGCAAAGAAGAAGCTACCTGGGAGACTGAAGCTGAGGTCAGGAAGAATTACCCCCAAAATCCTCGAGGAGTATGAGAAGGTACAAATTTCGAGGATGGAATTCTTTCATTAGGGGGGTAGATTGAAACGACTTAAACAAATCCGTACTTAGACCCGAGTATCACCTTTAGTAGAAATCATTTAGGCCTTAATCCCTTAGAAATTTAATGTGTTTTAGCTAGCGCTAAACTAGATTAGATGTGGAATTAGCACCAATAACTTTCAATATGATCTGTAGGATCCAAAACCTATATAATCATTGACGCTATATTACCTTGAAATCTATGATCCAACTCTAAACCCAGTTGCTCCCGACAATACTTTGTAACTTCGTATTGGACCTAGACCGCACGTCGAAAGTCTGATGGCGATGAACTTAGACCATTACGACCACCTAGTTGGACTTGACTATCTGTAACATCCCGAAAATCAGGGGTCGAGTAAAAACTCCACTCCCGAGTTCCAGAACATCACTTATGCAACATAAATGTGTATGATTGAATGTTGTCTGTGTTAATGTATTAAACATGAGTGGGATTAAGCCAAAACAACATATCATACTCTAGAGACAGTTAAATTTACAAGCGGAAGATGTGATAGTATGTATAACATATATAAACTGTTGTATGTCTTCAGAGTGTGAACATGTTACCAGGTTATATACATACATGTATGCTCTAAAAGTAAACAAAAAGAATATACATGAGTGCTCTAAAAATATAAAATGACAAGTGTCAAGGCAACAAATCAACCTCCCTATAATCCCATCAATCAGAACACGCATAAAGGAGGGATCCTCCTCCTCATCATCAAGTCCAGCTCCGCTTCTCAAGCAGCGCCATCATCTGCAACCAAAATAGGAACTGGCGGGTGTCTGGAAATACCATCCCGTAACGTGGGAGTGAGTAGCTAACTCGGTGAAATAATAGAGCAAAGATTAGCATGTCTCAAATCAATCATGTGATAATAGTAAAGCAATGAATCAAACATTCCTAATACTGTTATTAATGCAATATGACGTGACATGATGGATGCCCTCACCGACGATCTCCCTCATACGGCACCATCTTCGTCCACGGCATGCTTGCGTACCGCTCAGTGCTCCACATCTTCCAGGCACATGCAATGTGATGGTGATATGATTACTGAGTTATTATTAGTCCATTCATACAGCAGGATTGGGAAACTAAGGTACTTTCCTTATATCAATCCTAACACAGATCCTGTCTAGGGTCGTCACTCCTAGTAATCTCATACGATGTATATTTTTGTAGGTCGCTGCAAGGGCTGCTAGGGCTGTTGCTCGCACTCGTTGCACCGCTCCCCCATCACCTTATCAATACAGGCCTACTCGTACTCTTGTCACTATGGAAGGGTCGTCGCCTCCCGTAGACTCCGAATACGCTCGAGGTCACTACAAAGGACTCGTCGCCTGATCAGTGTAGGCCGATAGCAAGAATATAGTGTCCCATACCACCATAATCTGCTCACGAGTCATAGGTGCTCACTGGTCACTACGGGGAGGTTTGTGGCCCCAGCATAGGCCGACAGCTCGACCACGGTGTCCCATACCACCTTGCCCGACTCATGAGTCTTTATGGATCAAGGTACCATGGTTAAGGGTTTACAGTAGTAAGTTCAGTACCCTAGGTTCAAGCAGTTATGACCCATACAGGATGAACATACAATGGCCAGTCGGGTTACTTAACGAGCTCGACTAGCACGAGCGCATCTCAAGTCGAACGACATGAAGTGCATAAAACACCTCGTGTGGCCTAACCACTGCTACCAACTCCAAAACACAACTTGCGTTCATCGACGCGTCGTTCGTGGCAAAGATAGGCCAACCACGAATCTACTCGGTTGCCGACTGTCTGGACTAGGTATAGTCCCAAACATTTATGAATTCACATCAGCTTTCATATAAGAGTAAAGGAAATGAAATACAACAATGTGAGCATGTTAACACATGTTATAACATACAACTTAAGTAAAACATCTAACACATGCATTTCGTACATGTAATGAAATCATGCATATAGCCAACATGTAGGAAATCATTTACATCAGTATATTAATTGAGAATTCAATCTCTAACTAATTCATAATACCATTTAATTCAATACATACTAATACAAACATTTATACAAACACTTAGCCTACACACTTAAGTCTACATATAGTATGTCGACTCAAGGTGCGCATTTGGGCGAATCTCTTCGCCAAACCGATTATGCACACATTCCTAATATCCTAATGCGACAAGAAGCCATGTTATCATCTCAGCAAAATATGGATGAAAACAGTATTTCCTACAAATGACTAAAATGCCCTAAATCTCATATTTTTCGTCTTCTTACGAAACAGGAAACGGACAACATGTTGTACATGTCAAACGGCATTGCCGTCGATAATCTACTATTAAACGACATTAAAAGCGTTGAAAACAGCCAATCAAAGCGTCTAAAATCCGTACCTTTCACTTTATATGTGTCTTGTTTTGAACAGAGCGTATACGCCTCGTCTACGGCGAACAGACAACCTATTTCACAAGCTACATAAGCTACATCGCTAATGGAATTGACGGAATGATAAATCATCAAATGGTTAGGGTTTTTCTTACCTAGAAATGAATTGGAATCACCGGGAAAGTGATTGGAGTGCGTCGCTTAAGCACGTACAGAAGGCAGTGCAAGCAGCAGGAAAAGCTCTCCCACCTTCTCTCACAAACTCTCACCTTTTCTCTCACAGTAGCTAGGGTTTCTAACAAATTCGGATGGGTGAGAGAAGTGAGGGTTTAAGCCCCTTTTATAACCTAAAACATGCCTAAAACAGGCTTGGGAACAATGTTCACTTGATGCCTAACCAAATCGATGCTTTTTCGGTCTAAAAGAGCATTTCTGGAGGTCCCCTGGCCAAACGCGATCGGACTTAAGCTCATGCATGTCGGATGTCGCTCACATCCCATTTTCAGACCAGTAATATTCGTAGATCGCACGTGGCGGTCCAGTTTCAGTTCAGCGATCATCGCACCTAGATCAGGTCTACATGTCTCATGATATGAAATAAAAATTTTTCCTGATCCGAGGGTGTAATTTGGCTGAATTCTGACGATCAGAACGCTTAATACTGACGCGCCAAGTCGTGTGCCAGATTTGAATTTTAAATTTCAAATCTATCCATATTCTCACTCTCTTCACTCCAGGCTCAATGAAATAGCCTCTGAACGTCGGTTGGACTTGATTTTTGAAATGATTGTCAGGTCTAACTAGGCAGTTATAACGGTCTAAGATTGTAGGTATCGGACTTTCGACGCGTGGTCTAGATCCAATATAAAGTTTCAAAGAGTTCCTGAGAGCAAACTGGTTTAGAGTTTGATCCGAGGTTTCAGGGTATTATAGCACCATTGATTCTACAAGTTTTGGGTCTTGTAGAACGTATTTAAAGCGGTCAGGGACAATTTCACAGCTACTCCAGCATAGCGCTTGCTAACTTATGCTTAGTTTCTAAAGGAATTAATCTTAAGTGATTTCTTTGGCTATAGAATTGGGTTCAGAGCGGTTACGAAGGTGTTTTGGTTGAACCATTGCCTAAGGACGTCTAACCCCAAGTTGGCAAAAAATCTGGGGTGTTACAATCTACCCCCCTTAAAATACAATTTCATCCCCGAAATTGGCGAAGGGTAAGGAGTATCTAGTAAGATTTCAGTCTTGACATTCTAAGGAAGGGTCAATCCTATTTAATGACCTAACTGTACGTATAGCCTAAATTGAATGTTTCGATCCTGGGCCAGTGGGGAAGAGGCCAACCACACTTCCGTTGTGCCACTCTGATCGAACGGTTGCCTTGGCTGACCTAACTGGATTAGACTTAACACGTTCTACCTCCCTTAAAACTTGATTCTACTTAAAGTTCAAGAATCTTTGCATCGATCCGTATATCGGAACGAGGCGCAACTTAGGGGCTATCCTTGACATGAATTAGGAAACAACCTCTCATTACAGTGGTCTTCCTTTATTAGCGATGCGTTCTATGACATTGGTACCTATGGTTGTAGAAATAGGCCTACTCTCTATTGGCTAGATGTCCTCAACATTTCCCAAAGGTAAAGCAATAACTTTTGGTTGTAGGTGGTCGGGCCAACACGGAAGAAAAGTTGTGTAGTAGGTCTGAGCCGGATACATAGACTTTCTGTCTAGCTAGGACAGAAGATTTATTGTATCAATTCTTAATCCGAGTCGATGTCGATCTTCTGCTTGATCAGAGCATTGGATTTATTGGTAACACTAGGATTAAGAAGTCGATTCAAACCGCGAATACATCGCTTACATGCAGTTCCTTTACTCCGCGTTCCCGAATGCAATAAGCCCTTGGGGAAAGCAATTCTAAGGGTGTGTTGGTTTATTCTAAGTTCGACCTGAGGGATTTATAAGTCTTCCCTGAGAGTAAATGGTTCTAAGTTACATAAGCTCCCTGAGAGTTATTAAAGGAGCCTAGGTATGTTAGGAGGATCTACCCAAGGAAGGGAGTCTCATTCCAACCAAATCTAACCTACTATTCCTTAGCATATACAGGATTTACAGTACTTAAGGTAACTAGTAGACTAGTCTGTAATCTACAGCCTAATGGAACGGCATTCCTAGTCCCATGTCAGGATTGGAAGTGGCATGCTTGGTAGGAGGGTGGGGTAGGATAAAAACTAATTTGTACGCTTAATCCCAGGATTTACAATATGGCAGTGGAAACCATAGGATACACCCAAACTAGGGACAATACCTTATAGCGAACGAAACGACATACATTCATCTAACCATATTCGGCTATATTAAGCCCAAACCACAACACAAACATTCACATAACAAGCCGAAAAATGCCATGCATTTCATTAAATAAAAATTGCCACAAGATAGGAGACATTCTTACATGTACCATGACAAGAAATGCATGGGAGCTAAGCCAGTCAGCTACTACAGCAACATAAGCAAACTACTAGCCTTATCAGGCTTACACACAAAAAGTAGGAAACAACTAACTACTACCCGCGATATTTAGATCTAGATCACTAGTTTGAGTCGGACGATGGAGGAGGAGCACCCTTATCCTGCAAGCAACACAGGATAGCCTTCAAAGTACGAGTCACCTTGCTGAATTTCTTCTTCATGACGGCCTTGGTATCCTCAACCTCGGCCCGAAGTTCCTGGACTTCTTTTCGCAAGACGACCTGACTCTCCTCAATTCGGGCAATGTGATCATCTCTAGTAGCCTGAGTAGAAGGAGGAGGGCTCTCATCAGTATCCTGAGCCTCCTCTTCTACATCTTCTTGGACTTCTTCCTCTACTTCCGCTCCAGGTTCTCCCTCACTTGGATACTCTTCGTCATTAAAATCGCCCTCGCTATCCTCATCAAGCTGAGTCTCATGATACTGAGACCCGATCTTCATCTTGACCATGGTAGACTCATCAATGCAGTGAATCGGAACTGGCAACTCCGGCCCAAGTCTGTAAGCAAACTCAAGCGCGATCTTCAATATAAACCGGCCAAAAGGAAGTGACTCAGACGTTCTTCTTAATTTCGCTATGAGGATAATCTGTCGCAACACGAAAGTGGCTATACATACATTTTCTCCCTGGGCCACCTGATACAAGAAATCAACCATAAGGCACGTACACTCAATGCGATTTGTCGACCTGGGATACACGTTGAACGTGCAAATGTGGTGCAGCAGGCGCAAATCATCAGACATATGAGACGCCTTGAGGCTATTGTTAGACTGCCATGGAACTAGACTGCCGCATAAGAACCTGGTACGGCGATCTCGCTCACGCCTACTCCTTAAATTCTTTGCACTGGGATGAACATCACCAAGGGGCCCGTGCAGAAGTCGCGTTATCAATCGAACATCGATCGTAGCCATCTGGTCTCTACTAAAAAGAATCTTGAACTGCAATGGCTCCAATGTAGGACTCTGGATACGAGCGTAGAAGGCACAAACGGTACTCACATTAGCACTAGAACGGGCTTCAAAGAGCGGACCCCAATGTGCAGCTTCAATGCACTTGAATAGCAGGAATTCGCCGAAGAGTCGCCCTTCCACGTCTGCCTTAAATAACACCTTACGGTCAGTATATTCACTGTGAGGCATCTCTGCCAATATCACTCGCCCAATTTGAGCATGGGGATCCAAATCCCGCTTTGTATGGAACTCTCGGACTGTGCTTGGACTTGCGGCGGCGTTTGAGCTAGCGGTGCCACCCCTCGGTCTTCTGGATTGCACAGGGCGACTAGGCCCAGCCTCATCCGCTGCGGTCTTTCTCTTTCCCATCAAAGAGAGGATGGTGGAGAGAGAGAATAAACCCAAAATGGCTTCAACAAAAGCCATGAAAAATGTGAGAAATTTAGAGAAATGGCTGCCCAAACAGAAAAAGGAAATCTAGGTGTTGTAGAGGGATGCTTCAAGCTCCCCTAGGCTGGATTTTCAAAAAGAAAAGAGAAGGAAAAAGGGGAATGGAGCTCCACACGATTTCAGCCACCAATGGAGGTTGTAAGAGCTCCAACGGACGAGATCGGAGAGGGAGAGGGTTGCTAATCACATTGGAGGTATGGAATAGGGTCGTTTTTAGCAATGAGAGGAATTGGGAGCGATTTGGGGTCACGGTTTTGAGATGGGCAGCAAGAAAAATGAACAAGGGAGCTTGGGAGGGGGCTATTTGTGAAGGAAGTACCCTTTTTAGGGGTTTTCGATGGATGGACCACACATGGGAGGGATGTACTAGCCACATAAGGGCGTGCGCCCAGATTTTACAGCAAGTGGGTCCCACTCATCGACGATGCATCGTCGGATCGGCGATGGCATCGCCGGCCGGTTGCCCATCCAGCCGGTGGGACCACATGGGTTGGGCTCCCCCTGCTTCAGGGACCCCAAATATGTATGGGCCCCACCTTCGTTCATTTTAGATTGGCCTAGGGAGGCCCAAACATCCATTCGGGGATTTCTGGGGCCAATCTGTAAACTTGAATGCATTCTCCTATCATGTACCATATGATTTTAGGGTAGAATGAGCTAATACATCCATCTAGCCCATTAGTTGCTAAATATTACAAATTTAGAATGGCCAAATGGCCAGTTTTCATGAAATTTTACTATTCACTGTAAAATTTTGTCGATGTATGATTTTATATCATTTTCACATTAGGATCAATGCCTAACATGAAAATTCAAAGAAAGAATTAAAGAATGGAGTGGTGAGAGAAAGAATTTTGAAGAAATTAGGTGAAACGGGGTTTTTAAGCCCTAGCGATTGAATGTAAGGGTTGTGGTTGCCCCACAGCCCAAGGATTCACATTTTTGGGTTTGGAACCTTTCAAAGAATGTCTCAAACCTGCCTACTCACAACCTAGGAGCTACTTAGGTCACTTCACGCGACCCTAGATGCGTTACGGACTCGATTGAATGATCGACTTGAGTAGATTTCTCCTATTGGCGAAACTGTAATCCTACGAGTGTTTCTAAGTTCTTCTCGCACCCACCTAAGTCAAAGGATCGACAGCATACGTTGCATGACCATAACCCAGGCCCGGTTTAATCCAAATCATGCTCTGATACCATCGTAACTTCCCGAAAATCAGGGTTCGAGTAAAAACTCCACTCCTAAGTTCCAGAACATCACTTATGCAACATAAATGTGTATGATTGAATGTTGTCTGTGTTAATGTATTAAACATGAGTTGGATTAAGCCAAAAGAACATATCATACTCCAGAGACAGTTAAATTTACAAGCGGAAGACTGTGATAGTATGTATAACATATATAAACTGTTGTATGTCCCCAGAGTGTGAACATGTTATCAGGTTATATACATACATGTATGCTCTAAAAGTAAACAAAAAGAATATACATGAGTTCTCTAAAAATATAAAATGACAAGTGTCAAGGCAACAAATCAACCTCCCTGTAATCCTATCAATCAGAACACGCATAAAGGAGGGATCCTCCTCCTCATCATCAAGTCCAGCTCCTCTTCTCAAGTAGCGCCATCATCTGTAACCAAAATAGGGACTGGTGGGTGTCCGAAAATACCATCCCATAACGTGGGAGTGAGTAGCTAACTCAGTGGAATAATAGAGCAAAGATTAACATGTTCTCAAATCAATCATGCGATAATAGTAAAACAATGAATCAAACATTCCTAATACTGTTATTAATGCAATATGACGTGACATGATGGATGCCCTCACCGACGATCTCCCTCATACGGCACCATCTTCGTCCACGGCATGCTTGCGTATCGCTCAGTGCTCCACATCTTCCAGACACATGCAATGTGATGGTGATATGATTACCGAGTTATTATTAGTCCATTCATACAGCAGGATTGGGAAACTAAGGTACTTCCCTTATATCAATCCCAACACAGATCCTGTCTAGGGTCGTCACTCCTAGTAATCTCATACGATGTATATTTTTGTAGGTCGCTGCAAGGGCTGCCAGGGCTGTTGCTCGCACTTATTGCACTGCTCCCCCATCACCTTATCAATACAGGCCTACTCGTACTCTTGTCGCTACGGAAGGGTCGTCGCCTCCCGTAGACTCCGAATACGCTCAAGGTCACTATAAAGGACTCGTCGCCTGATCAGTGTAGGTTGACAGCAAGATTATAGTGTCCCATACTACCATAATCTGCTCATGAGTCATAGGTGCTCACTGGTCACTACGGGGAGGTTTGTGGCCCCAGCATAGGCCGACAGCTCGACCACGGTGTCCCATACCACCATGCCTGGCTCATGAGTCTTTATGGATCAAGGTACCATGGTTAATAGGGTTTACAGTGGTAAGTTCAGTACCCTAGGTTCAAACAGTTATGACTCATACAGGGTGAACATACAATGGCCAGTCGAGTTACTTGACGGGCTAGACTAGCACAAGCGCATCTCAAGTCGAACTACATGAAGTGCATAAAACACCTTGTGTGGCCTAACCACTGCCGCCAACTCCAAAACACGACTCACGTTCATCGACTCATCGTTCATGGCAAAGATAGGCCAACCACGAATCTACTCGGTTGCCGACTGCCTGGACTAGGTATAGTCCCAAACATTTATGAATTCACATTAGCGATCATATAAGAGTAAAGGAAATGAAATACAATAATGTGAGCATGTTAACACATGTTATAACATACAACTTAAGTAAAACATCTAACACATGCATTTCGTACATGTAATGAAATCATGCATATAGCCAACATGTAGGAAATCATTTACATCAGCATATTAATTGAGAATTCAATCTCTAACTAATTCATAACACCATTTAATTCAATACATACTAATACAAACATTTATACAAACACGTAGCCTACACACTTAAGTCTACATATAGTATGTCGACTCAAGGTGCGCATTTGGGCGAATCTCTTCGCCAAACTGATTATGCACGTATTCCTAATATCCTAATGTGACAAGAAGCCATGTTAATCATCTCAGCAAAATATGGATGAAAACAGTATTTCCTACAAATGACTAAAATGCCCTAAATCTCATATTTTTCGTCTGCTTGCGAAACAGGAAACGGACAACATGTTGTACATGTCAAACGGCGTTTCCGTCGATAATCTACTATTAAACGACATTGAAAGTGTTGAAAACAGCCAATCAAAGCGTCTAAAATCCGCACCTTTCACTTTATATGTGTATCGTTTCGAACGGAGCGTATACGCCTCGTCTACGGCGAACAGGCAACCTATTTCACAAGCTACATAAGCTACACCACTAATGGAATTAACGGAATGGTAAATCAGCAAATGGTTAGGGTTTTTCTTACCTAGAAATGCATTGGAATCACCGAAAAAGTGATTAGAGTGCGTCGCTTAAGCACGTACAGAAGGCAGTGCAAGAAGCAGGAAAAGCTCTCCCACCTTCTCTCACAAACTCTCACCTTTTCTCTCACACCAGCTAGGGTTTCTAGCAAATTCGGATGGGTGAGAGAAGTGAGGGTTTAAGCCCCTTTTATAACCTAAAACATGCCCAAAATAGGCTTGGGAACAATGTTCACTTGATGCCTAACCAAATTGGGGCTGTTTCGGTTCAAAAGAGCATTTCTGGAGGTCCCCTGGCAAAACACGATCAGACTTAAGCTTATGCATGTCGAATGTCACTCACATCCCATTTTCAGACTAGTAGTGTTCGTAGATCGCACGTGGCGGTCCAGTTTCAGTTCAGTGGTCATCGCACCTAGATCAGGTCTATAAGTCTCATGATATGAAATAGAAATTTTTCCTGATCCGAGGGTGTAATTTGGCTGAATTCTGACGGTCAGAACGCTTAATACTGATGCATCAAGTCGTGTGCCAGATTTGAATTTTAAATTCCAAATCTAACCCTATTCTCACTCTCTTCACTCCAGGATTAATGAAATAGCCTCTGAACGTCGGTTGGACTTGATTTTCGACATGATTGTCAGGTCCAACTAGCCAGTTATAACGGTCTAAGATTATAGGTATCGGACTTTCGACGCGCGGTCTAGATCCAATACAAAGTTTCAAAGACCTAAGAGAAAACCGATTTAGAGTTTGATTCGAGGTTTCAGGGTATTATAGCACCATTGATTCTACAAGTTTTGGGTCTTGTAGAACATATTTAAAGCGGTCAGGGACAATTTCACAGCTACTCCAGCGTAGCGCTAGCTAACTTATGCTTAATTTCTAAAGGAATTAATCCTAAGTGATTTCTTTGGCTATGGAATTGGGTTCTGAGCGGTTACGAAGGTGTTTTGGTTGAACCATTGCCTAAGGACGTCTAACCCCAGGTTAGCAAAAATCTGGGGTGTTACACTATCACCTCGAAAATTAAGCCCAAACGATGTCCTGATACCATTTACTTGCGTCCAGTGTGAAGAGAGTGAGAAAATGAAGATTTTTAGAAAATTAATTATGATTTTAAGTAATCTAGATCGTTTCGCTTGCGCGATATGTCTAAGCATTCTGACCGTTAGATTTCGACCCAAATTTACCCTCGGATCAAGGAAGGTGGCCCATATATGTCAAAGTACTTGTAGCCTTGATCAAATTTTGATAACTATTGAATTGAAGCTGGTCCGTCACAGACGATCTGGAAACCCGATCGGACTGAAAACTTAACTTACTATAGATCCAATACTAGTGAGCTTAACTCCGACCGCATTTGATAAGAGGACCTCCAGAAGTGCTCCGTTAAATCAGAAAGAGCCCGAGTTGGTTATAACCTAAGTATACCTTGGCTTTAAGACTATTTTCGTTGACTTTAGGCTTATAAATAGGCTTTAAACCCTCTTTCCCAAATTCCATACGAATTTCCTAAACCCAACCTTTTCAAGAGAGAAAAGAGAGAGAAAGTGAGAGAGAAGCTGTTGATTCTTCGTGTGATTCTTCCCAGTTCATCTACGCATCGAATTTGCTTATCTGAATCGTTCTTCCAGCAATTCTAATTCCATTCTTGGGTAAGTTAAGCAAACCCTAACCTTTTTTGAAGCTTAGAATAGATGTAGTAAAGTTATAGCTAACTTACTTTATGCCTTAGGTAGCGTATCCGCCGTTGACGAAGACATATCGTCTGAATCACATCTTATACGCATTTTCTGGTTTAAGGTACGGACTATATACGTTTAGGTTGTGGTTTTCAAGGCTTTCAATGTTAGATAATGATTTATTCATGTTGTGATTGCCATTACACATGCCAAATGCGCTATCCATTTCGATTTACGTATATGTATACTTTATGTTATAAATAGCATATTTCATGTATATGTTAGAATACCCGTGTATGTATGGAATGTGCCATTATGATTGCCATGATTATGTGTCACAGTCATATGCTTAATATGTATGCGGAAACTCCTTGGCGAAAGGACTCGCCCTAATATTTAATGGAGTCAACATACGTGATGTATGTTGAATAGCATAATCTAAGTGTTTGTATAAATGCTTGAATGAGTTAGTAGTTAGTAAAGAGTGACTTTTTAGGTTGTTGAGATATGAATCTCAATCGCCTTAACTGTGTATGATTTCCTCCATGAATTGTGTAACTTAGCTTATTATGTTAACTGAATGTATGATTTCCTCCATGTACAGTATTTAAGTTCAAGTTATATTTCACGAATGATCATATGAAAGTAGGATATGAATCATACCCCTATATTTGAGCTTGTACGTGATTGAGGCTGCACTACACAGTCCAGGTAATCGGTAACCATTCTGTAAATAGTAGTTGAAGTCATTTTCACCACACAGGATGAGTTTAACGAATCTGAGTCATGCTTGGGATGTTCGATAGTGGTTAGGCCACACGGAGTGCTTATGCATTCCATGTCATTCAACTCAATGTGCGCTTGTCCTAGTTGAGCTCATTAACTAACCCGATTGATCAATGTTTGTTCACCATGTTTGGTCGCTGCTGTTTGAATCTAAGGCACTGATCTTACCAGTGAAACTCCCGTTAACCTTGGTACCATGATCCCCTAAGACTCATGAGCCAGACATGGTGGTATGGGACACCGTGGCCGAGCTGTCGGCCTACGCTGGGGCGATGAGACTCCCCGTAGTGACCAGTGCGCACCCTACTCTCATGAGCAGATTATGGTGATATGGTACACTATATTCTTACTGTCGGCCTACATTGATTCGCGACGAGCCCTCTGTAGTGACCTCGAGGATATCCTGACACTGCGTAAGGGTGATGAGTCTTGTTGCAGTATTGAGGATATAACTAGGCCTGTATTTATTTGGTGATGAGGGAGTGGTGTAACGATTCTGTGCAACAGCCCTGAAAGCCCTTACAGCAACCTAGAACCATAACATTGTATGAGATTTCCTGGGACTGACGACCCTAGAATGGATTAATGTTTGGGAATTGATATAAGGGAGGTGTCTTAGCTTCACAATCCTGCTGTATTAAAGGGACTAATAAGAATTGGGTAATCATACTCATGACATCGCACTGCATGTGCCATTGGCATTGGTGTGAGAGCACAGTGGTAGTGATTCATGCCGCGATCGTTAAATGATGTTGCATGAGGGAGTTTGTGGTGAGGGCATGCATCATTATCTCATTCATTCTCACATTAACAAGAGTATCTAGGACATGTTTGATTGTACTACTTTATCATTACTACTTGATTGAATTGATAACATGTTAACCTTTGCTGTATAGCTCCACTGAGTTGATCACTCACTCCCACGTTCTGGGATGGTGCTTAAACACCAATCAGATCTGACTTAGTTGCAGGTGACGGCGATTCTTGCGAGGCAGAGCCATATTTTGACGAGGATGAGCAGGCATTCTCATTTATGTAGTTCTCAGGCAGGTTCATGTGAGCCTTGTCCTGACCAGCGAGGATTCTGTGATATGTATATGGTGATTTTGCATAGTTGATACATGAATTTTGAGACACAGTTGTATATATTACCCTGGGCAAAGCACGCATCTTTAGGAGATTATTTTTTAATTATATATGTATTTAAGTCTTCCGCTTGCATTTCCTCAATATCCCTGAATTATGTCCGCTGATCTGGCTTGATCTACTTCATATTTTATGCACTAACACAGATAACATGCATCCATCATTGTTTATGTTGCATAAGTGATGTTTTGGAACTTGGGAGCTGAGTTATGCTCGACCCCCGAATTTCAGGGCGTTACAAGTTGGTATCAGAGCATGATCTGGATTAACCTGAACTTAGGTTAGGGTCACACAACACATGTTGACACCACTATAGCATATGAGGGTGCAAGAACAATCTAGAAGGGGAAGCTCACGTCGAGATTTATTAGCCCATTCCAGATACTTGATCAAGTGGGGCAGTAGCGTATCGGCTTGCTTTGCCCACACCACTCACAGGCCTACATAATATTTTCTATATGTCCATGTTGAAGAAGTATGTTCCCGACCATTCGTACATTATCAAATGGGAGCAGGTGTAGTTGAGCGAGGATGCCATTATGAACTGTGCCCGACGCATATTTTGGATAGGAAAGAGCAGGTATTGCATAGCAAGGTTATCCCACTTGTGAAGGTAATGTGGACGCATCACAGCGAAGAAGAAGCTACCTGGGAGATTGAAGCTGAGGTCAGGAAGAATTACCCCCAGATCCTCGAGGAGTATGAGAAGGTATAAATTTTGAGGATGAAATTCTTTCATTACGGGGTAGATTGTAACGACTTAAAAAAATCCATACTTAGACCCGAGTATCACCTTTAGCAGAAATCATTTAGGCCTTAATCCCTTAAAAATTTAATGTGTTTTAGCTAGCGCTAAACTAGATTACATGTGGAATTAGCACCAATAACTTTCAATATGATCTGTAAGACCCAAAACCTATAGAATCATTGACGCTATACTACCCTGAAATATAGGATCCAACTCTAAACCCAGTTGCTCCCGGGAATACTTTGTAACTTCGTATTGGACCTAGAATGCACTCAAAAGTCTGATAGCGATGAACTTAGACCATTACGATCGCCTAGTTGGACTTGACTATCACCTCGAAAATTAAGCCCAAATGATGTCCTGAGACCATTTCCTTATTTTGAAGTTTAGAATAGCTGTAGTAAATTTATAGCTAACCTATTTTATGCCTTCGGCAGCGTATCCACCGTTGACGAAGACATATCGTCTGAATCACATCTTATACGCATTTTCTGGTCTAAGGTACGGACTATATACATTTAGGTTATGGTTTTCAAGGCTTTCAATGTTAGATAATGATTTATTCATGTTGTGATTGCCATTACACATGCCAAATGCGCTATCCATTTCGATTTACGTATATGTATACTTTATGTTATAAATAGCGTATTTCATGTATATGCTAGAATACTCGTATACATATGGAATATGTCGTTATGATTGCCATGATTATGTGTTACAGTCATATGCTTGATATGTATGCGGCAATTCCTTGGTGAAAGGACTCGCCCTAATATGTAATGGAGTCGACATACGTGATGTATGTTGAATAGTGTAATCTAAGTGTTTGTATAAATGCTTGAATGAGTTAGTAGTTAGTAAAGAGTGACTTTTTAGGTTGTTAAGATATGAATCTCAATCACCTTAACTGTGTATGATTTCCTCCATGAATTATGTAACTTAGCTTTTTCATGTTAACTGAATGTATGATTTCCTCCATTTACTGTATTTAAGTTCAAGTTATATTTCACGAATGATCATATGAAAGTAGGATATGAATCATACGCCTGTATTTGAGCTTGTACGTGATTGGCGCTGTACTACACAGTCCAGGTAATCGGTAACCATTCTGTAAATAGTGGTTGAGGATGTTTTTGCCACACAGGATGAGTTTAACGAATCTGAGTCGTGCTTGGGATGTTCGACAGTGGTTAGGCCACACGGAGTGCTTATGCATTCCATGTCGTTCAACTCAACGTGCGCTTGGCCTAGTTGAGCTCATCAACTAACTCGATTGACCGATGTTTGTTCACCATGTTTGGTCGTTATTGTTTGAATATAAGGCACTGATCTTACGAGTGAAACTCTAGTTAACCTTGGTACCGTGATCCCCTAAGACTCATGAGCCGGACATGGTGGTATGGGACACCGTGGCTGAGCTGTCGACCTACGTTGAGGCGACGAGCCTCTCCGTAGTGACCAGTGAGCACTCTACTCTCGTGAGTAGATTTTGGTGGTATGGGACACTATATTCTTGCTGTCGGCCTACATTAATTGGTGACGAGCCCTCTGTAGTGACCTCGAGTATATCCTGACACTGCATAAGGGCGACAAGTCTTGTTGCAGTATTGAGGATATAACTAGGCCTGTATTGATTTGGTGATGTGGGAGTGGTGTAACGATTCCGTGCAACAGCCCTGATAGCCCTTGCAGCAACCTAGAACCGTAACATCGTATGAGATTTTTTAGGACTGACGACCCTAGAATGGATCAATGTTTGAGAATTGATATAAGGGAGGTGTCTTAGCTTCCCAATCTTACTGTATGAAAGGGACTAATAAGAACTGGATAATCATACTCATGACATTGCACTGCATGTGCCATTGACGTTGCTGTGAGAGCACAGTGGTAGTGATTCATGCCGCGATCGTTAGATGATGTCGCATAAGGGAGTTTGTGGAGGGCATGCATCATTATCTCATTCATTCTCGCATTAACAAGAGTATCTAGGACATGTTTGATTGTACTGCTTTATCATTACTACTTGATTGAATTGATAACATGTTAACCTTTTCTGTATAACTCCACTGAGTTGATCACTCTAGGTGACGGAGATACTTGCGAGGCAAAGCCAGATTTTGACGAGGACGAGGCGTTCTCATTTATACAGTTTTCAGGCGGGTTCATGTGAGCCTTGTCCTGACCAGCGGGGATTCTGGGATATGTATATGGTGATTTTGCATAGTTGATATATGTATTTTGAGACACAGTTGTATATATTGCCCTGGGAAGAGCACACATCTTTTGGGGATTATTTTTTAATTATATATATATTTAAGTCTTTCGGTTGCATTTCCTCAATATCCCTGAATTATGCTTGCTGATCTGGCTTGATCTACTTCATGTTTTATGCACTAACACAGACAACATACATCCATCATTATTTATGTTGCATAAGTGACGTTTTGGAACTTGGGAGCTGAGTTATGCTCGACCCCCGAATTTCAGGGCATTACATGAATCTATGATAAATGGGGTGGATTTATCTGAAGAGGAGGCAGAAGCTTCTTTTGATTTTTTACTGAGTGAAGCTAATGAAGTTGTGATCATTGCTTTTCTTGTTCTTTTGAGAGTCAAAGGAGATTCATTCAAAGAAGTGAGTGGTCATTTTATAAAAGAAAGTAAAATATGTGATGTTTCTGAATATTCGAACACAAGTATGATTGAGAGAGAAGCTCCATAAGCTTGATTCATAGACTGAAATTGATAAGCATATTACTCCTTTATAGATTTATAGATCTCTGCACTTACAAGTTGTGGGATTGGTGAGGGTAATGTTCAAATGCTATAGGAAGGTTGAAGGAATGACTGATGTGGTTGATATTGTTGGAACGGGAGGTGACGGGACAAACACGATTAACATATCAACAAGGGCTTGTATTCTAGCTGCTGCCTCTGTTGCAAAAATTGCCAAGGTGATGCTTCTTTCAAATAAGGAATAATGTTGAAATTATTCTAGTATGTACTGTAATTAATTAGAATTCTATGTTATGGTAGCGGCAAGGAAACAAATCCAATTTAGCTGAATTCAATTTCCGAGCATTTGAGCAATGCATTTAGTTTCGACCTTGATTTATTCCCGAAAGATTTATCTTTTAACTCTCTCTCTCTCTAACAATGGATAAAATAAAAAACTATTGATGGAATGTTTCATGGTTGAAAACATTGTTTTTGAAGACCAATGTGGCTAACTATCGACCAATAACACCACTTTTTGAAAACAGATCTTAAATGATAATGATATGTGGTTAGATAATTTAAACTTTGAATTCTACACAATTCAATATAGGTTTGGCATTTCTTTGTGTAGGGTGGTATCGAAGCTGGTGAAGAACTAAGAGTTGTAGCCCTTAGAGAATTAAGAGAACAAACTGGAATAGCGTCTGCTGAAATTATTGCAGAAGTAAGTTCTTAAGTTTTACATAATCCTATTAGTAGCTATAATTTTTAGTCTCAACTATATCCATGAATTCATCCAAAACACTCAAGTGTGTTTAAAAGTACCTTGGAGATCAGGGATGAACGGAATGCTTTTCTTCCAAAAAAATGCCCTCCTCATTTCAATTTTCTGGTACTTGAAATGAATAAAATACTATTTTGGGGTGGAAAAGAGATATTGAACCATTCAAGTTTCATCTGTTGCACTGTCCCAAACACTCAGCCCTAATTAATGTCACCCACCAAGAAATTCAAACAGAAGTAGATTTTGGGTTGATTAAGTTGATCTTTGCATGATGTGGTTCACAGGATGGCGGTTATGTGGACTGTTGGGTGATGTGGCTATTATGTGGACTGTTGGACTGAGTAATGTTGTAGGGAGGCTTAACTGTTTGACCAATGAAAGCAGTTGCCAAAGTGTCAAAGGGTGTTTCCAACAGTCATGTGCCTATTTAGAACAAGCATATGACCCACCCAAATGGACACCAAAACCTTTATAAATAGAGGATCCAGGAGAGGGTTTTGCATATTCTAGCAATTGTTGTCTCTAATTCAATTCTAGAAACTCTTATTTTGTTCATGTTTTCTAGCGCGGTATTCATAATTTTTAGGTTGTTATTTTGTTCCTGTAGAAATAAGAGGATGTTTCTGGTTTGGTTCATTACTAGAGGTGTTCAAGATCAATCGACTAGCACCACTTCTTGAAGAGTGACAACAGAATTTTGGGTTTCATTGAATCCTAGGTACAATTGTTTCTTTCTTATGGTGTGATGCGATGCCATGAAATCCCTATTGGAGTGATTCCATGTGATTATCCCTTTAATAGATCAATGGTCTAGACAATTGAAACTTCTACTTTCATGATTTCACTGAATTTGAATTTGATACCTTTTTATTTTTGTACTTATGGCAATTCATGTACACCACCAGTTCATGTGTCCTAAATAGCCAAGTAATCAGGCAGCTCTACTAGCCATCTGGGCCACAATGATAATCAGGTGGGGTAGCTTGACCATACATGCCTAAAGTTCCTCTTCAAATGAATTTTTACTATTATTATTACTGTTTGTGCATGACACAACGACTTTTACTTCAAATACCCTGTTTCAAATTGAGCTTCTACTTCAAGGTGACCATTTCAAATTGAACAAAAATCATCTACAGACCCACATCAGCATCATCAGCATTACAACCATCGTCAGCAACATCATCATCATTATCATCAAACACAAGCTGCAGTTGCTGTTTCTCCTGCAATTCCAACCAACTTTTTTCTAGCTCCTCCTCAGATGGAAACATAAGGTGGGGCCCTTTACTCCCAGTTGTCTGTAATGCCACTGAAATCTGATGGCTCCCTTTATATCAAGGAAGCTCTTACAAAATCACAGCAAGGTGAAGGTATGCTTCTCTTCTTCCATCTCTTCGTTTCAGTTTCTTTTAAATAGCTTCTAAAAATAAAGTCGTGTCTATCTCTTTGTTGATGGAAGGAGTGATGCCAGCTTCCTCTATCAAGCTTGAAGATTTCCTGGGTGGTGCAACCATCAGAGCCCACCAATACAGATCCATTGACAGGGAAGTTATGTCTCTAAGCTTGGATAGCATGTATTACTGGCACAAGCTAGGCCATGGGAACTTATGGATGGATTTAAGCAATTTGCCAGAGTTGAAGAGCCCAGAGTTATCAGAGAGCAGCCTTTATAGGTAAAGAACACAAATCTAATTTCTCTATGATTAGATATATGTCCATATGTGCTTTTGACACGTTTATTTTCCTTCAACAGTTACATCCACCAATACATCCAGTCATTGGATAAGGATGCCAGGTTGGACATGATTGAAGGAATAAATGAGAAGATCCGAAAACGTTTCAAAAATCTGAAATTATCAAATAGTAATTGTGCCAAAATATATAAGCATGCTTCTGTTGCTTGGTGCCGATCCATTCTTATTAGTTTGGCCTTGATCACACCATTACCTGCTGAAAATGCAAGCATTCAGGCTCCTTCAACCGTAGCTGCTGGTTCATAACTTGGCCTGCTAGTCGTTACTCAAACATTCTAGCAGTTGTAAAGCATTGCGAAGAAAATGCGAAGGTGATAATCCTGTAACCTGAGATCCTTTATGAGTTCATGTGAAGGAGTAAGTGGATTTTTTCCCCCTGATTGTTTAGTGTTGTCTGGTGGTTGTTGAGCAATGCAGTTTTCTAGAGTTGAAGAGCCCAGAGTTATCAGGGATGTGCACAGGATTAACAGTAGGTAGTTCACATGTCAAACAACAGGAAGTAGCATTCTCTAGGTCTTCTTGATGTGGAGCGGGTCGCAGATAATTTCATGGCCAAGATGGATCAGAAAAGGAACGGTCGACGACAGAAGTGATCCGGATCATTAGACCTTAGATCAGGCGTATCTCGCAATCCGGAATGAGTTATCTGACGTAAAATATATGATTTTGGGGTAGAACAAGCTACTATAGCCAACTAACCCTACTACACCAGGTTGCACAGCCCAGATTTGTGAGAAAACCCCTGATCGATGGTCGTTTCCTCATTTTAATTTCATTTTTACTATAAATAGTAAGTTTTAGTTTGCTTTTAACTCTTCCTCCGTTGGGCTTTAGGATTTGTGTCCAACATGAAAAGTGCTTAGGATAATTAGGAGAACGGTTTGGTGAAGCTAATAGGACACTATTTTTGGCCGAAAACCTTGCACACTAGTAGACATCACGACCGTCTATATTTAGTAAGTTTACTATTTATAGTAAGTCGCGGATTCTAGGAGTTTTAGTTGTAGTTTGAGTCTGATTTCTTTCCTATTGCTTGGTTCCCTTATTTAAAGGGATGTAAACTCATTTTTATTCATTCATTCATCAATTTTGAGTTTTATTAGAATTTATTTCTATTCTTTTGCTTTCTTTCCTCGTGGATTTGAGAAGTCTCTGTGAGGAGTCTAGAGAAGCTTTGTGGATTCGGAGTAGTTATCCTTGAGGAAGACGATGATTGACCTCATCATGTTCATCCCTGCGTCACTTCTCCAGCCCTTTAGGCAGCTGATTCAAGCCCAACAGTAGCAGCACCAGCACCAATACTTCCAGCCACTATAGGAAGGGATGTGCACAAGATTAACAGTTCATGACATGTACCAGACTACCTTGGAAGTGGAGCCGAAGGAAGCCCAGATCCCTCTAATGGAAGATGGAATACCAAGCCTGAAGAACTAGTGGAAGAGATCGCTTGGGTTGTGGGGGATGGACGACAAGATATTAAAGAGGAGGATTTGTAGCGGATGTCATATCTGAAGGTAGAGTGATCATTTTAGAAAAAGAGCAAAGAATTGTTGGATTATATAAGCCTGGAAATGATATGTTGTATTGAAATCGTAAATTGAAATTGAAATTGAAATGTGTACGAGAAAAGAAAGAAAAGATTATTATGTGTGTGAATCATTCTATTATCTTTTTCTTCTATTTATGTAATTATCTGGCATATAATATAAGTAGATTATAATGAACAAAGGGATTTAAATTTGTTATTAAAATTCTATCCTAAAATTTGACTGTTAGCAACATTAATAAGCATTCAAAACAGTTTCTAAAATTTTGTGCTTAAAATGTGACCGTTGGCACCAGAACGGTTTAAAACTGTTCCTAAAATTCTGTTTCCAAAATGGTTCTGAACTGTTCCTGATTTTCTGCAACGCCTCATTTAGGAACACTATTAAACTGTTCCTGAAGCATTTAGGAACATTTTTAAACCGTTTCTAAATGAAGATTTTTTTGTAGTGCACACGGAGGCATGTGATACGTCGACAGAGATATAGGTGTCACACCTGACACTCGGTCGATGGTAAAATCGATCTCACACTGGAGAGTTAATCCGGGTATCTTTCTGAACACGTCCATGAAATCCTGGATTACTAGCTTGTTCCCAAGTGTCGGATCATCATGATCTTTTAATAGGGAAGCATAATAAAGGACACGAAAAGGGCAACTGACCTGAACTTGGAAAGTGAAGGTTGTGCCCTCAGGCCCACGAGTTGTTACCAATCTAGTTTCACAATCGATTTCTGCCTTCATGTCAGTGAGCCAATCCATTTCGAGGATGATGTCGTAATGGTATATCGTGGTGTCAATTAGGTTAATGCATATCGTTCTGCTCCCTAAATCTATCAAGCAACCCTTAGTGGCATTTGTAAAAGTTCTTGTTGCTACGATAACTCTCACCCAACCATAGGGGTCGTATTCAGCCCTAAGCGCTTGACTGTAGAACATGATATCATCAAAATAGTGGACCCAATGTCGACCAATAGAAATGCGGGTGTACCTTGGATGTGGGCAGTGACCTTGAAGGCTAAAGGCACTGTAGTTGTTAACTCAAACGCTTAAGCTATAAGCACATGTACTCACGCCTGTTGAGAATGATTCGGCTGCAGTGTCATAAGTCATTGAGGCGGCTTAAATCGAGGTGCGAGTGACTGGTAAGATGGCTGTGCAGGTGGTGCTGATCATAGAGGTGGACCTGAGATAGGTTGCGACATTTGCCATTGTCCCTCATCTTGGTAAAGCAATAAGTGTTTGTATGGCTCAACCACTTGCAGTAGGTGCACCACACATTTGATCTCTTAGGCTGAGTCGATGAAGCCAAATCTGGATGTGGCCTCTTGTCGAGGAATGGTGAGTTTGGTAAGTCAAGTCGATGCCTTGGGCCCATGGGCACATGTGTATGGGATAGTTTGTCCCTGTAACGCCCGTGAAAAATCCGTACTTAGGCTCGAGTACCAACTCGACCCGAAATCGCGTAGAAATAATTTCCATGGAAATTAAGCGTAAGTTAGCTAGCATAACGCTAGAGTAGCTGGGAAATAGTCCCTGATCACTTTAAATACGTTCTACAAGACCCAAATCGAGTAGAACAAACAACTCTACAACACTCTATAACCTCGGATCAAACTCTAAGCAGGTCTGTTCTCTGGACCACATTGAAATTTTGTATTGGATTTAGACCGCGCGTCGAAGGTCCGATACCTCCTATCTTAGACCGTTAGAACCGCCCAGCTGGACTTGACAATCATCTCGAAAATCAAGTCAAACCGATAATCACAGACTATTTCGTTGAATCCGGACTGAAGCGACCGCGAATAGGGACAGAATTGGAAATTCAAATTCAAATCTGGCACACGACTTGAAGCGTCAGTATTAAGCGTTCTGACCGTCAGAATTCATCCAGATTACACCCTCGGATCAGGAAAAATTTCTATTTATTATCATGAGACTTTCAGCCCTGATCTACGTGCGGTGACCGCTGAACTGAAACTGGTCCGCCACGTGCGATCTGCGAACCCTGCCAGACTGAAAACTTAATACGTGCTACATCTGGTACGCATGAGCTTAAGTCTGATCGCAATCGACCAGGGGACCACCAGAAAGCAGCTTTTGGACCGAAACAGCCCCGAAATGGATAGGCACCAAGTAAACTTCGTTCCGGAGCCTATTTCTGGCATTTTTAAGCTTATAAAAGGGGTTGAAACCCTCATTTCTCTCTCCCATCCGAAAATTGCAACCCTAGAGAAAAGGAGAGAGAGTTTGAGAGAGAGATTGGAAGGAATTTTTCCCGCTTCCGAGCCACCGATTGCTGCTGCTTCAGCTACTCTTCCCAATCACCTGGCTGGTGATTTCTCCATTCTTTCAGGTACAAAACAACCCTAGAACTTGCTGATTTAGGGTTTATCCAGATTTAGGGCGTGTTGGCTAACGTATTTCGTAAATCAGGTTGTCCTCCTGCCGTAGACGAAGCATACACGCTCCGTTCAAAATCCCGCGCCCGTAAGAGACTAGGTGAGAATTTTAGACGCTTTGATTGACGGTTTACAATGCTTTCAATGTCTTTTAATAGTAGATTATCGACAGCATCGCCGTTTGACATGTACAACATGCTCTCCGTTTCCTGTTTCGTAAATTAACGAAGAATATGAGATTTAGGGCATTTTAGTCATTTGTAGGAAGTACGGTCTACGTGCATATTTTTCTGACATGATTGACATGGTTTGTTACCACATTAGGGAGTTAGGAATGTTTGCATAATCAGTTTGGCGAAGAGATTTGCCTAGTTGCGCACTTTGGGTCGACATACTATATGTAGACTTAAGTGTGTAGTGTATGTGTTTGTATAAATGCTTGTATTAGTATGTATTGAATGAAATGATGTTATGTAGTAGTTTGAGATTGATTTCTTGATTAATATACTGACCTAAATGATTTCCTACATGTTGACCTTATGCATGATTGCATTACATGCATGGAAAGTATGCCTTGAAGATTTGCTTAAGTCGAATGTTATAACATGTGTTAACATGCTCACGTGATGTATTTCAATTCCAATACCTTTGCATATAGTGCTAATGTGATTTCATAGGTGTGTGGGACTAGACTTAGTCCAGGCAGTCGGTAACCGAGTGAATTCGTGGCTGACTGGTCATAGCCACGAACGACGCATAGATGAACGTGATTCGTGTTTAGAGTTGGCGGCAGTGGTTAGGCCACGCGAAGTGTTTTACGCACTTCATGTCGTTCGACTTGAGATGCGATCGCGCTAGTCGAGCCCGTCAAGTAACCCGACTGGCCGATGTATGTTCACCTTGTATGTGTCATAACTGCTTGAACCTAGGGTACTGAACTTACCATTGTAAACCCTGTTAACCATGGTACCTTGATCCATGAAGACTCATGAGCCGGGCATGGTGGTATGGGACACCGTGGTCGAGCTGTCGGCCTACGCTGGGGCCACAAACCTCCCCGTAGTGACCAGTGAGCACCTAAACTCGTGAGCAGATTATGGTGGTATGGGACACTATATTCTAGCTGTCGGCCTACACTGATCAGGCGAGGAGCCTTTTGTAGTGACCGCGAGCGTATTCTGAGTCCACGGGAGGCGACGACTCTTCCGTTGCAGTAGAGTACGGTAGGCCTGTATTGATAAGGTGATGGGGGAGCGGTGCAACGAGTGCGAGCAACAGCCCTGGCAGCCCTTGCAGTGACCTACGAAATATACCTCGTATGAGATTACTAGGAGTGACAACCCTAGACAGGATCTGTGTTGGGATTGATACAAGGGAAGTACCTTAGTTTCCCAATCCTGTTGTTTGAATGGACTAATAACAACTTGAAAATCATATCACCATAGCATTGCATGTGCCTGGAAGATGTGGAGCACTCTAGGGAGTGTGGCATGCCGTGGTCGTAAGATGTTACCGCATGAGGGTGATCGTCGGTGAGGGCATACATCACGTCCTATCATCTTGCATTAACAACAGTATTAAGATTGTCTGATTTACTGCTTTACTATTATCGCGTGATTGAATTGTGAACATGCTAATCTTTGCTCTATGATTCCACTGAGTTGATCACTCATTCCCACGTTACGGGATGGTGTTTGCAACACCCACTAGACCCTGTTGTAGATGCAGGTGAGGCCGAGATCCAGGAGGTGGAGCCAGAGATCGACGAGGACCAGGATGAGTTCTCGTATATGCAGTATCACGACGGCTTCCCGTAGGCGACCTGGATCGAGGGGACATCAGTGGAATTTTTTTTTGAACATTATTCTTTTGTTTATGTACATGTATATGAGACTCGGAGATGTAGTCATACTTTGGAGACAGATGAGATTTACTTTATTTTTCCATACAGTGATATATATATTGTTTAGTCTTCCGCTTGCTTTTATCAGTGGATCTGAAGTATGAATTGCAGTTTTGGTATACTTTTACTCATGTGAATGCTTTAAATCAGACAACAATGAATCATAACCATTTTTGTTGCATAAGTGACGGTCTGGAACTCGGGAGTTGAGTTTATACACGACCCCCGATTTTCAGGGTGTTACAGTCCCCATCCTGCTCAGCTCGCAGGGACATGCTCACTAGCTTAATAGTTGGAATGTTAACACAACACATCTTCGTGTGGATCTCAGGCAACAGACCCTTAGAAAATTACCACATCATCGGCTCGTTCGCTAGTATCAAAGGAACGTATCTGGCTAGCTCCGTGAAGCGGTTCTCATACTCTGCCACGGTCATCCCTCCCTGTCAGAGGCGAAACAACTCTCCCTCCTTTTCATTACGGTAAGTGAGGGGGAAGTACTTCCCATGGAAGTGGGTCTTAAAAGCTTTCCACGTCCATACATACCTAACAGCCACTATCTGAAGGATGTTGTCCTACCATCGACTAGCCTCCTTCTCGAACACGTACGTAACCAACTCGACCTTCTCTGCCTTAGTCTAGTGTAGCGACTTCAGCATCTTAGAGATGCAATCAAGCCAGTACTTCAAGTCTGTGAGTACCCACAAAAGTAGGTGGTTGAAAGAACTGGAAGTGCTCAAATAAACCGTTGTCATTCATGTTCCCAGTAGGGTGCACAGGTGGTCTAAGTGGGACCACGCTCATGTTTTGGGCAAGGTCCCCCATGATAGCGGTCCAAATCTGTTGCTGTTGCATCAGGAGTATCATTTACTCTAATGTATCAAGAGGAGAAGCCGCCTAAGGCATGCATGGCTTGGAGGTAGACGCACGGTTTTGTTATGAAATCGGTGGTGTAAAAGGTGTTGGCCCATTGGTGGGGTCAGTTGTCGGCTTTGATTCTGGCATAGTGTCACTGGGAGGGTCCAAACTAGGGTCCGTGTGGCTATTGCTCAGGGGAGGTGCCCCGTTAAACGACTCGCTAAGTGCAAGACGTGTTGTTTTCCGTGTGACTTTCAGAGGCATTCCCTATACACAACATAGGGTGCAACATGTGTAAGATTTAACATAACAACACTCAATTTCTCAAGCATTCTACACATTTCATAATAAAATGAGCTTCATGCATTTCAATTAACCAAAATTGTCACAATACATGACATGTAGTCTTACATGGATCATGACAAAAGATGCATGTGAGCTAACTTTACAAAGCTTTAAATACTAAAACACACCAACAACTGTAACATGCTACTAAGCCTAACAAGGTTGTCACATAGAAAGCAAGAAAAATAAGGAAAATCCAAAGATGACTACAACATATGACTAGTCATCCGACTCTGGTAATGGTGGAGGAGCCACCTTATCCTGCATACAGCACAAGAGGGTCTTTAGAGTGTGGGACATCTTAAACTTCTGTTTCATATAGGCCTTATTCTCTTCAATCTCTTACTTCACTTCGGCCCAAGTCTCTCTGACCTCCTATCTCAGGGCGGCCTGACTCTCCTCAATCTGAGCCAAGCGGGCTTTTAAGATAGTTCGATCACGGTGGTACTCATGTGTAGAAGGAGGAGAGCCCCCATCAGAGTCTTGGGCCTCCTCTTCTTCCTCTCCCTGCTCTTCCTCATCACTTCCCTCACCATCACTTCCTTCCTCGCCTTCATTGTCTTCCTCAAATTCTTCATCCTCCTCTTCACTACTTCCTTCCTCTTCCTCTATCTCTTCACCATACTCATCAAGACGGGCTTGGCATTGTCGGGGTCCAATGCCCATGTTGTTGAGTGTGGTGTCATTGATGAAGTGGATTGGCGCAAGCTCATCCATGTTAAGCCTGTAGCCAAAATCACGGGCAAGCTTGCATACGAGTCAGCCAAATGGGAGTGAAATATCTCCCCTAACAGCGCGCGCGGTCTGGACTATCTGAAGCAGAACTTACGTAAGCAAACATAGCTGGTCTTCTTGCTCAGCTCTATATAGGAAGTCCACCATCACACACATGCATTCGGTGAGATTACTCCACCTAGGAAACACATTGTATGTGAATATTTGGTGGAGTAGGCGAAAGTCATGAGTCATCTTGGTTGCTAGGAGGCAGTTTCCTCGCTTCCAGTGAACCAGTCGGCCATAAAGAAATCACGTGTGGCGATCTCTTTCACGCATACTTTTAAGATTCTTCTCGCTAGCATGTACCTCTCCACGTTGAATCCCCATAATTCGATCTATCATGTTTACATCGAGAATGGCTTCCCACCTTCCCACAGGGATAGTGAACTGTAGAGGCTCCATTAGTGTATCTCGTATGTGGGTGTAGAAGGCTCGGACAGTGCTCTCATGACTTGCCATCAAATATGAAAACCCACTTGGTGTCCAACAGGAGGTCCATCACCAGATAAAGCCCAAATAGTCTTTTGTCCATGTGTGCTTCAAAGATAACTCTACGGCCTTAAAACCTGCCATGTCCAGCACCTGCCTGTAGAGCTCTTTTGGGAGGAATTTGGGGATCGAGATCCCGCTTTATCCTTCGCTCCCCCTCAATGTTAGTGCTAGCATCGACACCTTTCTGCTTTGTTGGACCAGTAGGGCGGCTAAGCCCGACTTCATCCGCAGGCGCCCTCTTCTTTCCCATAAGGGAAAGGAGTGTGGAAAGGGGAAAGATGATAGACACTAGCTCAAAAAGAGCCATGAGAGTGAAGAAAACTTGAAGGATGAAATGGGTTGGTGGATTATGGGGGTTTATAAGACAAAGATGGATTTTTGTGCTCAAATGAGGAGAATGAAGGAGATAAGTAGTTGTAGAAGATGGGTTTTCAGGGAAATGGTAGTGGGTGTATGTGTATTAGCGAAGAAGAAGAAGATGGAGTGTGAAATGAAGATTTAAGACCAAAAAATCAAGTTTTAATGGGTTTTGAGAGCTTGGAGGGGTGAAATGGAGTGGAAAGGGGATAAATCGGACATATAGGGTGGTCCCACATGTGAGGAGGACCCACCACAAGTGTGTGGAGGGTGATGGGCCGCTGGACCCGGTAGCCCGCCGTGGCCTGCTGGACTCGACCGCGATGCATCGCAGTCGGTGCGATGGCGCTATGGTCCGCTATATCATGGGCGCCGCCGCCACCTAGGGGTGGTGCGCCCCCCCCCCCCCCCCCCCCCCCCCCGAGGTTCTGAAAATGTGCAGGGGCCACTCTGGTTACCCCCCGTATTTTACGGTTTGGACCCCTATGGCCGTGAAGTGTGTTTTCTCATCCCATCTCGCACATATTCACACCTTTTGGCATGTTTCGCATTGAGGATTTGCTAAGTAATAGTCTAACCCATTGTTTGATGGCCTAAGTAGGAATTAAGATCATTTTACATGGTCTCGGTCACGTATGGGCTATATGCAACTGTCACTTTTCGCCCGTTGGTGAAACTTGGGATCCTATGACTGTTTTTACATTTCATCGCCTCCTCCTAAGTCAAAGTACGTCAGTGTGTATCGTGTTACCATTATCCAAGTCCAGTTTAATCTAAATCATGCTCTGATAACAACTTGTAATGTCCCAAAAATCGGGGGTCGAGCAAAGCTCAACTCATGAGTTCCAATGCATCACTTATGAAACATAGATAATGATGTTTAAATGTTGTCCATGTTAGTGCATTAAACATGAGTGGGATTATACTAAAGCAGCATATCATACTCCAAAGATAATTAAGTTAAGCAAGTGAAAGAGTGAGATAGGTATATAAAGTAAATAAGTGTTTCTCAATCCCCAAAGTATGATATGTTACCGGCTGAATATATACATGTATTGTTCCAAAATTTATAAAATACAAAATGTAAGTGCCCAACTAATGCTTATAGTCCCTATAATCCAGTCGATCAGTACATGGTCTACATAGACCCACCTGATAGCTGAACATAGAAGAATTCCTCCTCCTCATCTATGAAATCCCAATCAGCAGCGTATACATCATCGCCACCTACATCTACAACATAATCTGGATGGTGTTTTAAAACACTGTCCCAAAGTGGGAGTGAGTGATCAATTTAGTGGTACTATAAGGCAAAGGTTAACATGTTATCAATTCAGTCAAGTAGTAATGATAAAGTAATACAATAATCATATCCTAAGTACTCTTGTTAATGCATGAATGATATGCATAATGATGTATGCCCTCTCCTGCACTCCCTCAATGACACCAACTCACGGTCACGCATGGCAACTCCCATTGTGTACTTCCTCGCCAAAGCACATGCAGTGTGGTGCATGATAGTGTTAGCCAAGTACTTAGTTGGTTTATTCTTATAGCAGATTCGAGAAGCTAAGGTACCTCCCTTTATATCATTTACCCAAACGATGATCCATCTAAGGTCATCAATCTTAATTAATAACATACGATAGGAAAGTTATAGGGCAACATCACCCCTGATTTGGAAAGTAGTGGATAAACAAGTTCGCGAGTTTACACTTGAGGTCACTACGGAAGGCTTGTCACCTTAGTGTTGGCCTGATTTATACTCGAGGTCACTACGAGAGGCTCGTCACCTAATCATAGGCTGACAGCTCGAATACAGTGTCCCATACCACCGTATTAAGCTCACGAGTTTAGGTTGCTCACTGGTCACTACGGGGAGGCTCATCACCCCAGCGTAGGCCAACAGCTAGACCACAGTGTCCCATACCACCATGCCCAACTCATGAGTCTTAGTAGATCGTGGTACCAAGGTTGAAATGGGCTTTACGTTGGTAAGTGGTACCTTAGATTCAAGCAGTAGCGTCCATACATGGTAAACACACATTATGCCAATCGTGTTACTTGACAAGTTTGATTGGTATGAGCGCATGCTAAATTAATTGGCATGAAGCGCATACGCACTCCTCATGGCCTAACCACTGTCAATAATCACTGTACAACTTGGATTCATCGAACGTATATAATGTGGCGAAACTAGTTCGACCACTCAATCAGGAGCCATTACAGATTACCTGGACCAGGTGGTAGTCCCAAACATATTTAAATGCAATAGGGAATCACATATGTTACTCATATCAGCATTTAATGAATAATACAAGCATAAATATCATTTGAGCATGTTATCACACACATTTGATAAGTTGATATACATATGCATTTCACCCATAAATCATATAGTGACAATTTACAATACATGAAGGAACTATTCATATGACTAAGGAGACTAAGAATCCTGCCTTAATACACTTAATAAGTACAATCCATCAACATGATCTCTTTCAGACATTGTAACAAACACTTAGACTACATAATACCACATACATGAACCAATTTAATTATAGCATATATTATGACAAATCCTTTCATAAAAGATTTGTCTCACATAGAACGAACATGTATTCTAGGTTAATAGCCATGGTGCATAAATCAAAATTCTACTTTCACTCAAAAATTTCTGCAAACACAAAATGCATTTTATACTCACATATTTCACACATGTATAGTTTATCAAATAAAATGTCGTAGCTAATATCATATGACAGTAATCAAGTAAAGCATAAATCATTGCTAACATTGAAAGCCTTGAAAACCATAACCTAAACATTTACAGTCTGCACCTTTCGTTGGCTCGCTTGTTACGAACTCGGTTCGTAGACTACGCTTCCGTCTATAGCACAACGGCTGCCTAAATCACAAAATAAGTTAGCTATTTTGTCGTTTCCACTATTTGAATCCCTAAAACAATATTAGGATTAGGATTTCTTATCCAAAATAAAGTTGAAACGAGTTGAGTAGCTAGACGTAAAGACGATTCAATGTGTGGAGTACCAGAACAAAAGTACTGTAGCAAACTCCAAGGATCTCCCTTCGATCTTCCCTCTTTTCTCTCCTTTTCTCCCTTCTCTCTCCCAGGGTTAGAGAAAATTCGTATGGGGTAGGAATGGGGTGGTTTAAGATCCTTATATAGGCCCAGAACTGATGTCAATGGCCTTTGGGCCATGGTATACTTAGGTTATAGCCAAAGGGTGTCTGTTTAGGGCAAACAAGACTCATTTAGAGGCCCATTTCTCACCTAAGTCATGGAGTAAATTTCTTGACAATGGATCAAAGACAGGACTTTGTTTATTGTGTGATCTGATAATCAGATCAATGGTCATTGTTCCTCGATCAGGGCCACAAGTATATTGACTTATGCAGAGAAATTTCCCTGATCCAAGGGTATAGTTTGGTCAGAATTTGACGGCCTGAAACTTTAATTTCACCCACAAGTGAATGGTCTAAATCACTTAAGTTTGAGTTCATTTTCTAAGGATATTTGCCTTTCTCACACACTTTGCTCAGGGCTCAAGTTGTGTGTTTCTGGATGCTATTTAGGTTCGATTCCTGTGATGCTTATCGAGCCCAGTATGACAGCCGTAACCTTATAGTTTCATGGTAATCAGACTTTCGACGTGTGGTCTAAGTCCAATACGAAGCTTCAATGTGCTCCCAAGAGCAACTGGGTTTTGAGATTACTCCTGAGTTCTTGGGTCATGTGGAGTTAGCGATTCCAGTGGTTTTAGGTCTTGCAGTTCGTATAGATAGTGGTTCAAGCTAATCTACTGATTAATTTAGTTTAGTACTTTAATTTTTTTCTAATTTCTAAAGAATTCGGTCTTTAGTGATTTCTGCCTAAGGTGGTGCTTAGGTCTTTGTACGGATTTTTTTGAGACGTTACAGATGGAGAGCATGGTTGTAGTCGATGCTCCCCTAGATCGAATGGAAGGTCTAGATCATCGAATTGATCAATATGGTGGGCCACCACACATCACAGAGGGAACCACTTCCGCTGTTGTGTGTAAAACGTTCAGTCAATCGACTTTGACTGGGACTTCAGGACCGATGCACTGCGGTGCACTTGTGCACTATGCACTGGCACTGCAAGTGGGGTCCACTTGATGTTTCTAGTAAATCTACTCCGATCATCCACCCCTTCATCCAATTTAAGGGGTCGAAACTAAAATTGAAGTCTATCCAAAGATTAGGTGTGCACTAGATTAGTGATTTATGGCTAATTTTAACTGTTGGACCACTTCCACAAAGATCCAATGACTGAAATTTTACGTGTACGGTTACTTTATGATCATCAATCCAGATATAAAGGTTCAAGACAAACGGAGGTGGGAACCCTATGATCTTACATTCAATACGATTTTCAGACTTTTTCATCTTCAATTACTTAATTTTCTTAGATCCCCTAAGATCCGCCCCTTGCCTTGGTGATTCTTGAGCATCAAATCCATGCCTTTAACACTCTTGTTCAGTCCAAGCACCTAAATTCACCTTTCAACAAAAACATGATTAAAATAGAACGTTAGACATTATCATGTATGTAAAACCAAGTAATAACTAGGGTCTAATATGCAATATTTGACCCTCAACACAATCCTTAACTAGAAATTTTCCAGTCCCGAGCAAAGTATGTGAAAAATATTATGAGAATTAGAGGACAATTTTTATAAGCTCACGTGATTTTTGAACAACGATCCAAAAAATTAAATTCTGAGATACATTAACATTGAGTCTTATTTACTCCTAAACTCGAATGCTCAGTAAATTTCAAGGTCAAGTTCAAAGTATTAATCCATCAATTAGAACAATTCTAGACATAGAGTTCCATGGGTGCAGAGTATAACCTTTACTTATCATAATTAAATGTCCAATTTCTCAATTTTCATGATATTGTTGGTAATAAAAAAGAGTATTGCAGATAACCCAACCTAAACTGAAACTTGCCTTACAGTTCAGCCTTTTTATTCTTCTAGTTTTTATTTTTCCATCGATGGCTTCACACTGTGTCAACCATTTTAAAGATATTCAACAGGTAGTCGTTCTTTCGATGAAAACTATTTTTTTTTTAGCTGAGTACTCTTTTCTTTTCTTTCTTTTCAGTTCTTCTCATTGAACATGATGGACAAATTCCCCATGTTGGCTCCTTCCATGCCTAGTGATTACCAGGTTAACAATTCAATATTGAAGTGAAGCTTTAATGTGGAAGCTAGGTGTGACATGCAAAATCATGACTCAATCAATGTTTAAAATTTCTAATCATGGATTATTAATTTGAACTTAACTGTGAAATCTAACAGGTAACTGAATCCAAGAGTCAGAAATTACCAACATTACTTATCTTATACTTCTAAATCAAAGATGGCCTTCAAAATCACTTTGAATTCATGGGATTTTTCATAAAAAAAATTAAATTTTTTTTTACAATTTTTGCTTAAGACTGAGAAAGCAACTGAGAAAATCACTGATTAGGTAACCTAATCTCACATCCCCAACCTAAAATCTACATTGTCCTCTATGTAAAAGATATAAGCATGCAATGCACATGAGATAAAAAAAATAAAGGAGAAGTGATGGAAAGATAATACCTGATGGAGTTATACAACTTTATTTAAAGAGATCTTAGCCTGAAGGTGGGTCAACATAAGAGTTAAACCACAGGATGCAAATATCCTAAAATAAATGGAAAGCAAACTATCCTAACGGCATAAAGCCGACTATCCTAGAATGATAAAAAGTAAACTACCCTAGTCTTACAAAAGCAGTCTACCTATATCTCCATTAGACTAGGAGATCAGTCCTGGTACACAGGATCATTAAAAGGCATGGACATGTCCTTTGAATTAAATTTCTCAACAAATAGCTTTAATTGATGTCTATTAACTTTAAACTTATTACCATTGTCTGGATTTTGAATCTCGATAGCTCCATGAGGATAAACATTGATAACAGTGAAAGGGTCAGTCAAACGAGATCAGATCTTACCCGGAAAGAGATGTAATCAATAATTATACAAAAGAACTTTTTGACCTAGTGTGAATGATTTTCGAATAATGTGTTAGTCATGAAATGCCTTCATCCTGTCCATGTAAATTTGCGAGTTCTCGAATGCATCATTTCGAATTTCTTGAAGTTCATTCAACTAAAGTTTGCATAGCGAGCCAATGTTGTCTAAGTTAAAATTCATATTTTTGATCGCCCAGTAGGCCCTATGTTCTAACTCCACAAGCAAGTGTTAAACTTTCCCATAGACAAGTCTAAAGAGAGACATTCTAATAGGGGTCTTAAATGCAGTACGGTAAGCCTATAAAGCATCGGTCAATCGAATTGATCAATCCTTACGATCAGGGTAAACCATTTAATCCAAAATGTGCTTAATCTCCTTATTAAAAATATCATCTTGCCCACTTATTTGTGGGTGGTATGGAGTGCTCACTTTATGGGATATGCCATATTTCTTCATTAAATTCGCAAATGGCCTGTTACAAAAATATGATCTCCCATCACTAATGATGGCTTGAGGTGTTCCGAGCCGAGAAAGGATGTTCTCTTTTAAGAATTTAATGACCGTTCAATGGTCATTGTTTCGGGATGGAATCGCTTCGACCCATTTAGTGACATAGTCTACGAAAAGCAGAATATATAGATTTCTAAAGGATTGGGGGAATGATCTCATGAAATCGATACCCTAACAATCAAATGCTTCTATAATAAGGATAGGGTTCAAGGGCATTATATTTCAACAGGATAATGCTCCTAATTTCTGACAATGCTCACATGCCTTACAAAACTCATGAGTGTCCCTAAACATAATGGGCCAGACCTGTGAGTGATAGAAGGAGATGACACTCTGATGCTCATCGTCTTGCACACATCTCCTTAAGATTTGGTCCAGACAATATTTAAACAAATATGAACCATCCCAGAATAATTTGTGCACCTCGGTGAAAAATTTCTTCTTATCTTGCATAGTCTAATGTATCATCGTGAAACTTGTGGCAAGATAATTAGCAATATCAGCAAACCAAGGTGAATGGGAGAATTTGAATAGTTGTGTATCAGGGAACATGTCATTAATATGTGTTGTCTTAAGGGAATTAAGGAGATCAAGGTGAGAAAGATGGTCAGCTACTACGTTCTTTACTCCCTTTTTATCTTTTATTTCTAAATCAAATTCTTGGAGGGAGGATCCATCTTATCAGGCGGGGATTATCATCATTCTTAGAAAGAAGATACTTGAGCACTGCATGATCTGTGTAAACAAAGATCTTGGATCCGATCAAGTAGGACTAAAATTTGTCCAAAGCGAACACTACGGCTAAGAGTTCCTTTTCCATAGTCGAGTAGTTTACTTAGGCAAGATTTAGAGTTCTACTTGTGTAATGAATAACATAGGGCTTATTTTCTTTTCTCTAGCCTAAAACTGTCCCAAGAGCATAAGCAAATGTGTCACACATAAGTTCAAAAGGAGGGCTCTAATCGAGTGGCTACATGATAGGTGTGGTAGTTAACATGCCCTTAAGCTTAGTGAGAGCTCCTGACATTACTCAGTCCACTCGTATGGTGCATCCTTTTGAAGTAGATTACATAAAGGATGAGAAAGTAGACTAAAATCCTTTATGAATCTTCTAGAAAAAACTGGCATGTCCTTAGAAGGATCGCACATCTCGTATGTTCTTGGGGGAGGTAGGTTAGAGACAAGATCAATTTTTATCTTATTTACCTCAATTCCTTTGGACGAGATGATATGTCTAAGGGTAATTCCATTACGAACTATGAAATGACGCTTCTCCTAATTAAGTACCAAATTCTTTTCTTCACATTGCTTCAGCACATTTTTAAAATTTTTTAAGCATTCATTGAAGGATTGACCAAAGATAGAGAAGTTGTAAGACCCGTATCCTAGCCTGTACTGTTCCATAGGATTTTGTGGTCGTCTTGGTCGAATTCTGGTGACCCACGATGTGTAGAAATTAATTGCATGCAATGCCAAGTTGTATCTGCATTCTAGAGTCGGTTCGACCTAAAACTTGTACCCTAATGAGCACACCGTCGCCGCGGTTCTAACACTGCATATTATGCGCTGAGGCGATACCTAGGCCAGGAGATGTGGGATCACGTTTAGTTCATGAAAAATGCCGCGCGTTGTGAATTCTAAGGGAATCTCTACAACCCCTCACATCAATCAATCAAAGTACAAACAAGTACCTAGCCCATCACTTTCTCACCAACAAAGCATGACACCCCTCTTTCTCCTATCCATAAAGTCAACCCTTCCTTACAACAACCCATTCGTCCCATCCCTCTCTCCTTACACCTCTCTCTTTCTCTCATTTTCTACTCATTCTCTCAAGAAACCCAAGCACCCAACGTCCATGACTTCCATGGAGAAGCTAGGTGTGGCCCACCTCCCTATCACCCAATCCCACCATCCAAAGATCATCTCCATGGTTAAAATGCATCTCCAGATCTCTAGGATACGTTAATGGAAGATGTCCAAGAAGATCAAAGGTGAGTGTTTCATAGGCTTAGAATTTGTTTATTTTTTATGGACCAAGTTGGGCTTACCGATGGATGGTATGGATCTCATTTGGGACCCATCTTGATATGTGTATTAATATATTAAGAGGCGCCCATAGTGGAGCGGCCCCTTCATTATTCGTCTCTCTCTCTCTCTCTCTCTCTCTCTCTCTCTCTCTCTCTCTCTCTCTCCTTTCCTTATTGTGGCCACCTTGATGTATAATATATTCAGACCATCCATCTATGTGGGACATCCCCATTGTCCAACCGGGGCCCACCTTTACTGTGGGCTTGGACAGACCCTGATGTAGGGAAAATACGAATATCACCTTGATTTAAGGCTGGTAGGGCCACACCACGTGGACCCCACCCCTGATGTGCATCGCTGCCCACTGTCCAGTAGGTCTGGACGATGGGAGAAAAAAATATCAATCTGGTCCGTGTGGACCCCACCATGATGTATTATTCAGGTCGTCCAAGGCCTGGACGCTGCCCCCCATTAAATTATATATATATATATATATATATAAAATAAAATAAAATGAAATAAATAATAACATATATATTATATGGTGGCCCATGTGGGATCCACACTCGTGTGGACATCACGTGGTGCACCTGTTTGAATCAGACCGTCCATTTATTTTCATTAATGTTGTTCACCTATTTTGCAATCCCCACCATCCAGATGGCTGGATCGTGGGCCACACCTGATATATGTGTTTCATCTATGCTACCCAGAAGTGTGGCCCCACACACGTGTGGACTCCACCGTGATGTGTGAGTTGTGGGGCCCACCTCTAACGTGAGGTATATCTAAACCGTCCATCTGCTGTGGGCCAGCAGCCTAGACCATCCATTTACTGTGGGCTAGTAGCCCAGCCGTATAGCTGTTGTATTTATGGAAGTAAGTTTCGTGGCCATGCCATGATATATATGTTGTAGCCACATCGTTTAGATAGCTGGACAGTGGGCTACACCATGATGCATGTGTTTTATCATCGTCGTCCATCCATCTATGTGGGCCACACACAAAATGTACGTATTCATACCCACACCGTCCAACTATGAGGACCCCCACCATGATACACGTACTCTGTATCAGCATCGTTCGTCTGGATGGTGCCATGTGGGTACCACCGTAATGTATATGTTTTAATCACACCGTCCAAATAGGATGGTGGGCACTCCTATGATGTATGTGTTCCATCCAAACCGTCCATCCATTTGGCAAGCTCGTTTTAAGGCTTGAGACTAAAAAAAATGAAGCAGATCTGATGGTCCGCACTGCAGAAACAGTGGGGAATGAACGCCTTGAAAAGGCCTAACTATATGTCCTGGGGGGGGGGGGGGGGGGGGGTGAATAGGACAATGCCAAATAAAACTTATAACAATGGAAATTAAATAAATATGATAGCCAACAAATAAAAAAAAAAAAAAAAAGAAACCACAATGCAAGAATGTAAAGCCACCTCAAAATTCAGATCTTGAGAGGTTGATATAAATGTTGTTCTAAGGACAACCTTACACTAAAAACTAGAGTTTATGGTAGGACAACCTTATTTTTAGAAAGGACTTTGTATCAAATCTCAAACCGAAGAGGAATGATAAAGTATTAAATACAAACTGCACTGAAGAATAAATTACTGTTACAAATATATTTTGATCTAGGGACAACCATACACCATAGAAATGGTAGGGCAACCTTACTAGAACAATTGAGAATGTTGATAAAGGAATTGCAAGAAATAAATGTTAAACTATTACACCATTCCCACAATGCTTAAAATAAATGATTACAACATTCACATCCATATATACATCCCACAAATGAATAATTAAAGATATGAAATATAAACCATTCAACCACAAAACAAAAGGGATTATAGTGGTTCGCCTTTGTGTACACCAACTGTTAAACAATAGCCACACAGAATGCTACTCCACTCCTAATATCCTCACACAGGGGATATTAGCGTTCAGTATCAAATTAGATTTTTACAGGCTCACCCAAAACCTTCACAATTGTGTCTGTTTCTATGGGCTTACACAATTAAAAAAATCCCACTTCTGAGTTTTCCTGGCTCTCCTCAAATAACTAATACAATGAGATTTTTCTGGCAAATCCCAAAAGAAACCAAAACAGAAAGGAATTTATAATTAAATGTAAAATACCTGATTTTCTCATTCGTTGTAGCAGCCCCGTAGATCCAAGTCAGAGTAGATGATTGAATGTCCAAGTTCAATGTCCAAACTCACATTACAATGGTTCTAGTTCTAATTGATTTTAAATTAATTCAAAATGGGCTAGCTTTAATTGATTTTGATTCTAAAGAAAGGGAAACAAAAATTTCTCTTTTCAGATTAGATTGGAATACAAGAAACAAAATCCATTAATAAAGCTAATGAAAGAGAATGTTAAATACGCACACTTAGCTTAAAATAGAGCACATACTTATCTCTCAGAAGGCTGAATTAATTAGCTTGAATTGTATAAATTATTCTAAGATTCGTGATCTATTTATAGTTGAGCAAAACACGTCTTCGACTGGTCTTAGGACCTCTACGATTGGTCATAGAATAACAGAAATTTGAATTTTTTGGGTGCAATAAAATAAGTCGGTTTCACAACTGGTCGTAGGTCACCTTCGACCAGTCGTAGGATGCACACCACTGGTCGTAGGCACAGGATTTTCAACGCTGGACTTTGAGTCGAAGGTCTATGACTGGTTGAAGAACTAGTCGGAACTGTTCCTATGACTGGTCGAACAGTCTCCAGGACAGGTCGTAGAGTAACCAAAAAATTCTAAAAATCTTCAACAACTTAGGACCGGTCGTGAAATTTGTAAGACCCATATCTGAAAGGGCCTAGCTATATGCCCTAGAGGGGGGGGGGGGGGGGGGTGAATAGGGCAATGCCAAATAAAACTTATAACAACGAAATAATAAAAGATATAAAGCACAATGCTGAATATAAAACAATCACAATAGTCTAAAATAAAGAGATTGATACTTTATCAGTTCTAAGAACAACCTTACACCAAAAACCAGAGGTTTAAGGTAGGACAACCTTATTTCTAGAACATCCTTTGCATCACAAATCAATGAGGAATAATAAGCAAGAATATCAAAATAACTTGCAGAAAATAAATCCTAAGTTATTACAACATTCATCCACACTTACTTGAAGTGATTACAACATTCATTCACAAACACTCTCCACAAAACAGAATGAATAAAAGAATGAAAGAGTAAAACACATCCACAACACAACGATATATAGTTGTTCGCCTGTGTGTACACCAATTGTTATCCAACAGCCACACAGATTGCTACTCCACTCCTAATATCCTCACACAGGGGATATTAGCATGCACTATCAAAATAGGTTTCACAGGTTCACCTAAAACCTTCACAATTGTGTCTTTGATCTCGGGCTTACACAATCCAAAAACCCCACAATCTGAGTTTTCTGGCTCTCCTCAGATAACGAATACAATGAGATTTTTCTGGCGAATCTCAAACAAAAATCAGAGAAAGTAAATTACAAAACATGTAAAATACCTGAATCACCTTTCGAAGAAGCCCGGTAGAACCAATCGGAGTAGAAGTTCGATTCGACGTTCAAAGTCCAATACTCACTTTAAGAATGGTTCTAAGTCTAATTGATTTTAAATCAAACGGGCTAGATCTATTTGATTTTGAATCCAAGAAGGATGTATATCAGAAATTTCCCTTTTCTAATAAGATTGGAATGTAGATCAAAATCAAATAAGAATAAGCTAGCAAAAGGAATATTAACTAAGCACAAATCAGCTTAAAATAAACACAAACTTATCTCAGAGTATAGCTTAAAGAATGCTTGAATAGAATTGATTTGAAGTACTAAAACTCTGAAGTTCGTGCATTATTTATAGCCTGAAAAATCCCGTCTACGACTGGTCTTAGGAACCTAGGACTGGTCGTAGCCCCAAAGATTTTTGAAAGATTTTCGCGGGATAAGATTTTCTATTCCACGACCGGTCCTGGGCGGTCTACGACCGATCCTGGGCTACCTACCAGTGGTTGTGAGACACCTACGACCGGTCGTAAGACCCCAAAAATGGTTATTAGAGTTTGAGTCGTAGGGCTACGACCGGTCGAAGGATGAGTCGTAGAACTCACAGGACTGGTCGTAGGATGTCCAAGACTGGTCGTAAGATAGCCAGAAAGATCTGAAAATCTTCAACTACCTAGGACTGGTCCTGAAAAACTTAAGACTGGTCGTAGCAAAGCTAGGACTGGTCTTGAAGTCCCTAGGACTGGTCTTAGAACACTCCAAACAACCATAATAAAATATATGAGTTATGTATCCAGAATGACCTACTGTAAAGCCCAACCTAAGGTCAATCTAAAGTCAAACAAACCTTAAAAGTGAGATGGATATTGAAAGTCTGTACACTCAGATGACCCTTAAGAGAAGCTTGAGAATATACAAATCTTGTAGTAGGCCTTCTTGAGCTTGATCTTGACTTGACAAAGTCTTCTACTAAACTTGAACTTGATCGAATCTTGAACATACAAACTTGAAGACTTCAATACTTGAATTCTTCATCCATGTCTTGAAAACTTTCTTCATTTAAGATCTTGTCTTGAAATACGATGACTTGATTGCAATGAATAGTCATCAATTATAAAACACAAGATGTACAAGACATAGATATAGGTTTTGGTACCACAAAATTTGACAACCAAAGGGATATGAAATCATTGCACTTACAATCTCCCCCTTTGTCAAATTTGTGACAAAACACATAACAAAAAAGATAATAAAGAATCATGAGCCTTGAAATTACAAAATACTCTACTCCCCTTGAGTAATACAAATATTGCCCATATAATCAGTACACAACATAAAAACCTCAAGACTTCAATACACATATCCTTTTCAATCAATCAATTTAAAAAAATTTACTCCCCCTTTCCCCTTTTAGCTTTAGCTTACTACTCCCCCTTTTTGTCACAAAATGACAAGGGAAAGGCACAATAGGAAGGATAACATATAGAGGAATAAACAAATAATGAGAAAGAGATATGAAAGGATATAATATAATCCTGAAGTATCAAGTCATAATCCATAATCCAAAATACAATATCCAAAAGACAATGTTATCAAACCATAATCCATAATACATATCCAAAATAAAAAGATAATGTGATACTATCTAGAAGATAATTCACCTAATCTGATCCAGAAGAGGGAGCAGGGATAGTCGGATCAATCTGGTGTAACCCCTTATTAATGCGACGAAGATAATTTCACATGTACTTAAATCGCATATCATGGGATATATTCATATTATCAACCTTTTCTTCCAATGCACGAAGGCGTGCATCAAAACCAGATGGATCATAATCTGGATCATTAGGTGAATCAATTTCTATATCATCAAATAAGTCATCCATATTAACATCTTGTTAAGGAAGATCGCCAGCTTCCCCTTCGTTTCCAGCATCACCACCAACACCACCTTCATCAACTTGGCCAGGGAGCAGATCCAATTTCATCTTATTAAGATTGAAATTGTTAAAAATAAGATGAAAAATTGGTACCTCATTAACAGGTTTATCGACAAGCATGTGAGTGGCTAAAATAGTCATAAGATAATCGAACAGAATATCACTATGACCTGGATGGAGATGAAACTGATAATGGAATGACAAATCAAAGAGGGAAGACAAACCTTGGTACCAGAAGCAATAGAATGCAACACACGAACCATGAAAGAAGTCAACTCGGTTTTAATACCGGACCGAGGATATACATTTGAAATGAAGAAATGATGTAACACTCTGTAACTAGGTAACAGATACTTTGCAGGGAGCGCATTCGCTTTATGTGTCCATTGCACATCAATTTTGTATAAATCTCGTGTTAACATACGTTTTTTCGATTCAGATGGTTTGTCATATAAAGAATGAATCGGTATACCTTCATCATTAACATGTATATCCATAATACCTGATATCAAATAACGGTCTACTTCAAATTTTCCTTCTCTTGTATCAATTGAAAATGTTAAATTATCAAGAGAAAATTCAGAGATGCATGCAACCATTGATTGGGCAATGGACTGGTATGCAGGTCCACCCCAAAGTAAAATGTTAGTCCAACCTACAGATTCAAGGAGAGGAATAACACCATATGGAGCGATGTGATTGAGATCAGCGATATGCTCAACGATAATGTTACGGACACGTAAATCTCTTACATCTTGAGAATCATCTTCGGGTGACCGAAGGTGCCGTTTAGTTATCGGTGCAGATTTGGATGAAGATGGACCATGGGATGTTTTCTTTTTCCCTCTAGCATCCATATTAAAAAAGATATACAAAGAGCAAGTAAGATCCATAAAAGAAAGATGGGTTTTCTCTAGATCAACAAATTGAGTGGAAACCCTTGAAAAATCCAACAAGAGATGAAATCAAGCTATACTATGAACAAATCAAAGCATAGAGAGCAAGAATCTTCAAGAAAAATGATGAAATAGGACTTACCTTGAAGAAAAATAAGAAATCCTATGACTAGTCGAGCCATGACTCGTCGTAGGTGGGAGTGAAAATGAAGAAGAAGGAGATTTTCTCCAAATTATAACATGCTCACGAGCTCCACGACCGGTCGAGTGCTGTGCATGACCGGTCGTACCACGACTGGTCGTGTACATTCACAACCGATCGAGTATTGACCAAAAATAATTTTTAATGCAAAAATTGAAATTTAAACACAAATAATACTAAATATAGTACACTATGATACATACAAGTAAGAATATTCAATGTAAAATGCACATACTAAGATCAAATTTCAGTTTATTAAACCTGCTTTTGTCGAGCGGTTTAGTAAATATATTAGCAAGTTGATTTTTAGTTGATAAATATTCCAAAGAAATAACTTTTTCTTCAATCAACTCACGTATGTAATGATACCTAATGTCAATATTCTTAGTACGTGAATGCTGGATTGGATTTTTGAAAATGTTTATAACACTGGAATTATCACAATGTAAGATCATTGAATCTTGATTAATTCCATAATCGCTAAGATGCGTTTCATCCAAACTAGTTGAGTACATGCATATCTAGCTGTAATATACTCAGCCTCAGCAGTGGAGAGCGATATTGAGCTTTGCTTCTTGCTGAACCAAGAGACTACAATTTCCAATGTAAGAACAACCACCACTAGTTGATTTTCTATCATCAATATTACCGGCCCAATCAGCATCTGAGTACCCGACTAATTGAACATTAGTATCAAAAGGGTACCATAGACCCAAATTTATAGAACTTGCGACATATCTAATAATCCATTTAATAGCAGTAAGATGTGATTTCTTAGGATTAGACTGATATCTCGCACAAATTCCAACACTAAATGTGATATCAGGTCTACTTGCAGTAAGATACAACAAACTACCAATCATACTGCGATATAGTTTAGGATCTATATCTTTACCTATAGAGTCTTTTGAGAGTTTTAATGTTGTACTCATAGGAGTATCAAAGTTCTTACCATTCTCAAATCCAAACCTTTTAACCAAATTTGAAGCATATTTGGTTTGGGAAATGAAAATTCCATCAGGTTGTTGTTTTACTTGCAACCCTAGGAAATAATTAAGTTCGCCAACCATGCTCATTTCGAACCTTGATTTCATTAACTCTGCAAACTCAATAGACATGTTAGAGCAAGTAGATCCATAAATAATATCATCAACATATATTTGAATCATCAAAATATCATTGTTATTCTTCTTAACAAAAAGCGTCTTATCGACACTTCCTACTTGAAACCTATGGCTAAGTAAGAATTTAGTCAATTTTTCATACCATGCTCTCGGTGCTTGTTTTAGACCATAGAGAGCTTTTTTGAGATGAAATACATGGTCAGATAACTTTGGGTCTTCAAACCCTGAAGGTTGTTCAACATACACTTCTTCATGTAAATCGTCATTCAAGAAAGCACTCTTTACATCCATCTGATATATTTTAAATTTTCTAAAGCATGCGATGGAAGTAAAAAGTCTAATTGACTCAAGGTAAGCGACTGGAGCAAAGGTTTCATCATAATCGATACCTTCAATCTGAGTGTACCCTTGTAAAACCAGTCTAGCCTTGTTTCGTATAATATTTCCAAGCTCATCAGACTTATTTTTAAAGATCCATTTTGTTCCAATAATGTGTTTATCTTTAGGTTTAGGAACAAGATACCAGACATCATTACGAACAAAATGATTAAGTTCATCCTGCATAACAACTATCCAATTTTCGTCAGATAGTGCCTCTTTCACATTGATCGGTTCAATTTGGGATGTAAAACAAACATAATTACATATGTTCTCAAGTTGTTTGCGGGTACGAACTCCAGTGAGAGGGTTTCTAAGTATTTGATTGGTTGGATGATCTTTAACAGTCCTTGGTTCAGATTCTTTTTGACTTGATGAGGTATCTTGATTGTTGATAATAAGAGCTTCCTCATCATCTGAACTCGGAGCTAGTATATTCAAATGAACATCAATGACCACATTGGACTCTTGTATCACACCTGTTCTTTTATTTAGAACCCTATAAGCTCGACTGTTTAAAGAATAACCGAGAAAAATACCTTCATCACTCTTCGTATCAAACTTTCCTAAATTTTCTCGATCACGCAAAATATAACACTTGCTGCCGAAACCCAAAAGTATTTGACAGTAGGTTTCTTTTCAAACCATAATTCATAAGCAGTCTTATTATCAGATTTACTGGTATAAACCCGATTAATAATATAACATGCGGTATTAACTGCTTCAGCCCAAAGATTTTTAGAGAGCTTCATGCTATTCAACATAACATTAGCCCTATCCTGAAGCACTCTATTTTTTCTTTTAACTATACCATTTTGCTGCGGTGTTTTGGGTGCAGAGAATTCATGTGATATTCCCTGATCGCTACAGAATTTCTCAAAATTACTGTTTTCGAATTCGGATCCATGATCACTACGGATCTTACTAACAAGAGAACCTTTCTCATTTTGGATTCATTTGATGACCTTTTTCACTTCATCCAGGGTTTCAGTTTTATCTTTTAAGAACGATACCCAAGTGAATCTGGTATAGTCATCTACGATAACCAAGATGTATTTTTTACCTCCTCGACTCTCTGATTTGGTTGGTTCAATAAGATCCATGTGGAGAAGCTTGAGTGGTCTAGATGTGGTATTGGAGTTCACTTTCTTGTGAGAGCTCCTAATCTGTTTGCCCAACTGGCATTCACCACATATTTTGTCTACTTTTTGTAATTTGGGTAGACCTCTAATTAGTTCTCTTTTGCTCAATCTAAATAAGTTCCGATAGTGTACATGTCCAAGGCGTTTATGCCATAATTCAGTCCCATCAGTATGGACCATGTAACATGATTGAGTAGTTGAGCTTGCATCACTAATAATGTAGCAGTTTTTAGAAGTTCTGCGACCAGTTAATATAACAGAACCCCTTTTATCAAGTATCTCACAACCTTGATTAGAAAACTTCACATTATGGTTGTTATCACATATCTAAGAAATGCTTAATAGGTTGTGTTTTAAACCCTCAACATATAAAACATTCTTAAATAAGGGAAGGTTATAAAGCTGAACCGTACCTTGGTCAATATTCTTCCAATTGCTTCCATCACCAAATGTGACTGACCCATCAGTCATATCTTTAAGATCAGTGAATAAAGCTTTGTCACCTGTCATATGCCTGGAGCAACCACTATCTAGGTACCACTTTGAATGGCTAATCGCTTTGAAAGCAGTGTGGGCAACCAAGCTGGTGACTTTAGGAATCCATTTCAGAACTGTTTTGGGTTTAGGAGCATAGATGGTTTTTTTCTATCTGTTGTTATAGGAGTGACCCATAGAGTTAGACTTTAATAGCTCCTTGAGTAGATTAATTATTTTTTTAGCCAATGGATTTCGGTTTTGAAAATTAAAGTTGACATGGCCACCTTTAGATTTTTGGAAAGACCTAGAATTTTTGGAAAAACCTTGATAGATATTCTTTTCTTTTGAGGTCGAAGACTCTCCTTTAACAAATTTAGGAGCAATGTTCTTTTGTTTAGGAGATGAATTTTTATCATAGCCCAACCCGGATCGATCACCACATTTTCTTAATCCGGACAATAATTTTTCCAATTTTGGATCACCTTGGGCATATCTCCATGTGTCTTTCAAACTCAGAAGAGAGGCTACCTCATTTTTGAGTCTTTCTTTTTTAGATTTCAAATCTTCAATTTGGGAGTTTTTGAAATCTAAATCACATTTGGTTTTTTCAAAAGAATCAGAAATATGAGACTTTTCTAAAACAAGAGACTCATAATCTTCCTTAAGCTTAAAATTTTTTTCTTTTTGTAATTTAAGCTTAACTGCAATTTTACAACTCTCTTTATAAGGGGCATTATAAGCATCTTGAAGATCATCTTCATTATTGCAATCACTATTCAGATTTTCTTCACTAGATATATCATCATGATCTGAATAGGTGATCTTGGCTAGAGTCACAAGGGCTTTAACATCATCGCCCGACTCGATTTCAGAATCTTCTGATTTAGAAGAGGATTCAGAATCAGACGATTCATCCCAAGTAGCCATCATGATTTTCTTTTTAGATTTGTCCTTTTTAGGACATTTGTTAGCTAAGAGCCCATACTCTTGACAGTTATAACATTGACTATCTTTCAAGGATTTTCGAGTTCTAGGTTTAGATCGTCTCTTATCATTTGATTTTTGAAAATCAACCTTTTTCTTATTTTTAAAAATTTTGTAAAACCTTTTTGCTAAAAGCGCCATATCATCTTCGGTATTTTCTGAATCCGAAGTACTCTCTTGTGAAACATTTTTAGATGATTTGAGAGCAATTGATTTTCCTTTAGGAGCCTTAATGGATAACTCATAGGTTTGAAGTGAACCAACTAGTTCCTCAACCCTCATGGTATTCGTATCACGAAGTTCCTGAATTATTGTCACTTTAGAATTGAATCGTTCAGGAAGTGAACGTAATATTTTTGCGCACACTTTAATTTCTGGGATTCTATCACCAAGACCCCACATAGAGTTCGTAATGTCATTCAATCTAGTGTAGAAGTCCATAAACATCTCATTCTCCTCCATATGAATTTCTTCAAATTTAGTTGTGTGGAGTTGGACTTTAGATTTCTTAACAATAGATGTACCCTCGTGTGTCATTTCTAATACATCCCATGCTTGTTTTACATTTTCACAAGAGATGATTCTTTTGAATTCATCTGGTGATAATGCACAAGTAATTGCATTTAGTACTTTAGCATTGGCACTACTTTCACTTTTCTGAAGTGTGGTCCAAAGAGAATAAGCCGTTACTTTCATAGTTTTTGAACCATCATCATTAACAACTTCAGTGATAGGAGGATTCCATTCATTCACTGTGGCCATCCACACACTTTCATCCAAGGATTTAAGGAAGATCCTCATCCTAGCTTTCCAATAAGCATAGTTTGTGCCATTAAAAGGTGGTGGCCTAGTGACTGATAGGCTTTCAAAATTTGACATCATAATATAGCTTAGATCGTTAGCTTAGGAAATAAATCCAATAAATAAACAATAATCACGAGCTATTAGGCTCTGATACCACTTGAAAGGGCCTACCTATATGCCCTAGAGGGGGGGTGAATAGGGCAATGCCAAATAAAACTTATAACAGCGGAATAATAAAAGATATAAAGCACAATGCTGAATATAAAACAATCACAATAGCCTAAAATAAAGAGATTGATACTTTATCAGTTCTAAGGACAACCTTACACCAAAAACCAGAGGTTTAAGGTAGGACAACCTTATTTCTAGAACATCCTTTGCATCACAAATCAATGAGGAATAATAAGCAAGAATATCAAAATAACTTGCAGAAAATAAATCCTAAGTTATTACAACATTCATCCACACTTACTTGAAGTGATTACAACATTCATTCACAAACACTCTCCACAAAACAGAATGAATAAAAGAATGAAAGAGTAAAACACATCCACAACACAATGATATATAGTTGTTCGCCTGTGTGTACACCAACTGTTATCCAACAGCCACACAGATTGCTACTCCACTCCTAATATCCTCACACAGGGGATATTAGCATGCACTATCAAAATAGGTTTCACAGGTTCACCTAAAACCTTCACAATTTTGTCTTTGATCTTGGGCTTACACAATCCAAAAACCCCACAATCTGAGTTTTCTGGCTCTCCTCAGATAACGAATACAATGAGATTTTTCTAGCGAATCTCAAACAAAAATCAGAGAAAGTAAATTACAAAACATGTAAAATACCTGAATCACCTTTCGAAGAAGCCCGGTAGAACCAATCGGAGTAGAAGCTCGATTCGACGTTCAAAGTCCAATACTCACTTTAAGAATGGTTCTAAGTCTAATTGGTTTTAAATCAACGGGCTATATCTATTTGATTTTGAATCCAAGAAGAAGGAATATCAGAAATTCCCCTTTTCTAATAAGATTGGAATGTAGATCAAAATCAAATAAGAATAAGCTAGCAAAAGGAATATTAACTAAGCACAAAGCAGCTTAAAATAAACACAAACTTATCTCAGAGTATAGCTTAAAGAATGCTTGAATATAATTGATTTGAAGTACTAAAACTCTGAAGTTCGTGCACTATTTATAGCCTGAAAAATCCCGTCTACGACTGGTCTTAGGAACCTAGGACTGGTCATAATTCCAAAGATTTTTGAAAGATTTTCGCGGGATAAGATTTTCTGTTCCACGACCGGTCCTGGGCGGTCTACGACCGGTCGTGGGCCACCTACGACTAGTCGTGAGACGCCTACGACCGGTCGTAAGACCCCAAAAATAGTTGCTGGAGTTTGAGTCGTAGGGCTACGACCGGTCGAAGGATGAGTCGTAGAACTCACAGGACTGGTCGTAGGATGTCCAAGACTGGTCGTATGACAGCAAGAAAGATCTGAAAATCTTCAACTACCTAGGACTAGTCCTGAAAAACTTAAGACTCGTCGTAGAAAAGCTAGGACTGGTCTTGAAGTCCCTAGGACTGGTCTTAGAACACTCCAAACAAGCATAATAAAGAATATGAGTTATGTATCCAAAATGACCTACTGTAAAGCCTAACCTAAGGTCAATCTAAGGTCAAACAAACCTTAAAAGTGAGATGGACATTGAAAGTATGTACACCTAGATGACCCTTAAGAGAAGCTTAAGAATATACAAATCTTGTAGTAGGCCTTCTTGAGCTTAATCTTGACTTGACAAAGTCTTCTACTAAACTTAAACTTGATCGAATCTTGAACATACAAACTTGAAGACTTCAATACTTGAATTCTTCATCCATGTCTTGAAAACTTTCTTCATTTAAGATCTTGTCTTGAAATGCGATGACTTGATTGCAATGAATAGTCTTCAATCATAAAACACAATATGTACAAGACATAGATATAGGTTTTGGCACCATAAAATTTGACAACCAAAGGGAAATGAAATCATAGCACTTACAATATCCTAGTCTATACCATTCCGTTGGCTTCTACGGTCCATCTGGTCAAATTTTGACAATCCTCGACTCGTATCTGACATTTGCATGAGATCCTAAGCCGGATCCCGCATACCGAAGTTGGCTCAAACTAGAACTTGTATCATAGCGACTGCGCCATCACCACGGTTCCAACACCGTGATTCGCACACCAAACCGATACCCCGGTTAGAAGTTGTGGGTCCGCGTTCATTCTGAAGAAACGTAGCACGTTGTGAATATCGAGAGAATCTTTACAACATATCCCATCAATCAATCAATCAATCCCATTAATCAAGTACACATCACACATCAAGTCAAGTACATGTAGCCCATACCCTACCCTCACATCTCTCTTACACAAGTAACCTAAAGTCAACTCTCACTTCACTTCCATCACTCCACCCCTCACCCATCACACCTCACCCATCCTTTTCACCCATCACTCCTCTCTCTCTCATTCCATCTCTCCATTCCTAAGCATCTCACATCCAACCTCTCTTCTCTCCCAAACAACAACAAGTGTGGCCCACTTTCCCTACCCTCTCATCTCTCATCTACACCATCAAAAGTCCAACAACCACCATCAAAAGAGAAGGCAAGGAGCATAGGAGTCAAAGGGATCAAGGTGGAGTGCAAGAGGTGGGTGATCCACCGTTATTTCTTATTTTAGGGACCACTTATTGGTGGGACCCATTTTAATGTACATGATTTAATCAAGAGGGGCCCATAGTGGCGGTGTCCCTCTATCTCACTGTATTTCTCTCTCTCTCTCTCTCTCTCTCTCTCTCTCTCTCTCTCTCTCTCTCTCTCTCTCTCTCTCTCTTTCTCTCTTTCTTTTGTATGATGTCTTACGGCCACCACGGTGCAAGATGATCTTGATCGTTCGATCGTGAGGCCCACCTTGCAACGGGTCCATTGGACGACCAAGATGAAGGAAAAACATAAGTATCAGATTGATCCAAATTAGGTGGGCCATGTTTATGTGGGAACCACCTTGATTAAAATGTGGGCCACATATATGTGGGACCCACTTTGATGTTGTGTTTATCCCAGCCGTCCAGCATCTCTGGACGCTGGATGTGAGGCAAGGGTGTGGCTAACATGGAGTGCGTATACTGACATGGGTGTACTAACGGCTAACCAATAAATAATAATAATAATTTTGGGTTGGGCTACTCATGCAGGCCCTACCTTAATGTATATATAATCCACGCCGTCCATTTCACTTCTCAGCCCATTTTAGGCATTGAGCCAAAAGATGAGGCTGATCTGATAATCAAACGGGCCATACTATAGGAAATAGTAATGGTTACAGTTAAAAACCTGCCTTGATGTTTTCATTCGCCAAAATACGCTGCATATTGGTCTTGTTTGGCTTGTCTTGAGCCGTAGAAGCCAATGAACGGGGAGGATTTCCCTGATGAGGGCCCCGCCTATGCAATTCTTCAAGAGGACCCATTTTTCAAAAAAAATTTGTAACAAGCAGCCTGCTGCTGCCAACGTACCCAGGATGCGCAGGAGCATCCTGTGCTGCATGGGCGCTGGATGTAGGGACCCTGGGTCTTAATTGTGGGCCCCACCATGATGTGAGTTGAACATCAATATAATGCATTTGATGAGCCTCCCTCCTAGTTGTGGGCCATCCAAAAATCAGCCATCTACGTGACTCAGGTGGCCCACATCACATGAACATATACCATTGAAACCCTTATAGGTGTCACGAAAGTTTTGAATTATTATGAAATTTGTTTTCCCACTTCATGTGGGTCCGTGTGACCTCACCAATGGTTTGGATGGCATATAAACATTATGGTGGGCCCCACATGGGACCCACTGGTGTATGCGTTACACCCCCACACCGTCCCAGGGTGGGATGGCTATTGTACCTCACTCCAGCTACTGGAGTAGCATCACCAAGTTATGTGTGTCTCAATAGTGACATCCATGCCATCCATCTATGGGATCCACCATGATGCATGTGTTGTATCCAAACCGTCCAACCATTCTCGCATAAACATTACTGTGGGCCCCTGGTCTGAGTGACCTTATCAATGGCTCAGATGGAAAATTAACATTATGGTGGGCCCCTTGGTCCATGTGACCTTATGAATAGATTGGATGCAAATAAACATTATGGTGGGCCCCTTGGTCCACGTGACCTTATGAACAAATTGGATGCAAATAAACATTATGGTGGGCCGCTTGGTCCACGTGATATTATGAACAGATTGGATGCAAATAAACATTATGGTGGGCCCCTTGGTCCACGTGAACTTATGAATAGATTGGATGAAAATAAACATTACGTTGGGCCGAGGTTGGATGGAAAATAAACATTATAGTAGGCCCCACATGGGACCCACCTGATGTATGTATTGTAATCCACACCTCCCATTAGTGTGGGCCCCACCATGGGTATGTACCTCATTTATGCCATCCATCCTTTCAATCATTATGGGATCTTATGATGCATGTGTTTCATCCAAACCGACCAACCATTTTGGAGATAATTTAAGGCCCATTGTTGAGGCCACCTTAATTTGCATAAGGCCCATTGTTGAGGCCCATCTTGATGTATTGGTGGCCCTTGTTGAGGCCCACCTTAATATATATGTATAAGGCCCATGTTGTGAGGCCATTATGATGTATGCAAGGCCCATGAGTTATGGTCCATTGCAATGTATGTAAGGCCCATTGATACAGCCCATGTGATACGACCCATTTTATGTAATTAAGGCCCAGTGGGATGTATTTAGGTCCATTGCAATGTGTGATTTCTCCGTGGTACATAAAATGATATTTATAACAGGACGTACCTTGGGAACAATGATGGTTAGATGCCCACATTATAAGGATGATGTCAGTTAAATGTCCGCATTGTCACTCTCCCTAAGGCCCATTAGTAGGCCCATACTTGTAGTATGTGGTCCTTCTAGGCCCATCTTCCTTATGAACAGATCCCATTACCATATAACATGTTTAGTATAGATCCATGATTCATGATCTTATGCATCATATGTATGCCTGATATGAGGAGTGACTAATCATTGTATATGCCTTTGGGTGGATTATTTATGGGCTCCCTGATAGACGAAGTTTCCCTACATGAGCACGCGGTACGCGCAGGATTATTACATGTCTGGTAGGGTGGTTCATGCACTTGCATTTCTGTGATTGTGATTAATGTTTGCCTTAGCGACATCAGGGCCTTAGCCTCTACAGACACAGCATGGGTGGTTGGATTGGATACCGAAAATATTATTACTAAGCATCGGGGCGCTATAGATGTCCCTGGGTGAAAATTTCTAAACCCGATGGTACTAGAGGATGACTCCAACGTCGAGACCGAGTGGATATATGAGCGCATAAGGGCCGAATACCAGGAGGCCACGTCTCCCACTATGTCATGGTCGGTTGGAAAGGGGTGTGGCCTTACTCGCTCGAGGGTATGGGGTAATACTAGGCTAAGTTTGACCAGCTCATGGATGGGCCTGCGATTGACGTGCCGGATAGGTATTGGAAGACTATTGGCTAGGCAGATAGTGAGGTTTCTTACGCTTACTTAGACTGTGCGGCTAGGAGAGTGGCAGTGCCATTTGGAGTGTAATAAACCCCGGTGATTATCCAGAATAAGAACTGTACTGATATATGATTGACACGCTCAAGTTGCATCTTGCTCGCATGGCTGTGTTATGGCCGATAGCATTCATATCTTGCACTGCATAGCCTTAGTACGGCTAATTGCATTCATGTACTCATCAACATGTTTTCGCATTACTTTGACCTTGCATTCTGAGCACACTTATATTGCGCACACACTTACACCGTCCTCTGAGCTTTCTATAAGCTTATGCACGATTAAATCGTGCAGGAGACGCCAAGACATAGTCGTAGTCTTGTCGTAGTTGGAGCATATAGCCCACAATTTGGTGCACACAGTCGAGCTTTTGGAGTTTCTGTTATTTTCATTACCTTGTATTTTCCTTTAGACGCATTGTACTTAAAGTTTTTTATCATAGTAGATTTTGTGATGGTGTTCTTGTGGTTATTGCTCGTGGGTTATGCTTATGGTTATGCTCATTACGATTCAAATTGATGATTAGAAATTCTCTTTGTAGCATCCCAGGATTGGAACCTAGTAAATGGGTACCGGGACCCAAGAATAGGGTTTTACGGAGGCTATCAGCGCCGGATTCGGTGATCAGAAATTTTGTGAGCCTGATTTTTTATTTTAAGGCGTTACAAAAGTTGGTATCAGAGCATAACTTGGAAATAACCAAAAACAACATCACATGTTGCTATGAGTTTAGGACGATTAGGTTCTGAGTGCGCAGTCTTCTAATTTAGCTCCCTAACGTGCGATTCTTAAGGTTGATTGACGTCATTGTTCTTTCCTATAAGACATGCCGCCTAGGAGAGTGACCCGATTGACTCCTGCTCCACCACCTGAGGCTCCAGCTTTACCACCTGCGCCTCCTGTTACACCCTCAGAGATCCCTGCTCCCCTGCCTGAGGATGACAATCCTCCACCTGAGACTGGTGTGGATCTGACCGTACTGGTGAGTGCCTCTCAGTTATAGCAGATGTTGTAGGCTGTGACAGCCGCCCTTTAGGGATAAGGTAGGCGCCCAATTATTTCACCAGCTTAGGCAGAGCAGGAGCACGCAAGCGCCCTTTTTCGTGAGTTCTGACAACTTGATCCTCCGCGTTTCCAGGGTAAGTCAGATCCGACTGCAGCCGAGAGGTGGCGCTCCGATGTGGAGAAGATTTTTGATACTATGTCTTGCATGACCCAACAGCGAGTCCGACTGGCTATATTTCTTCTCTAGGGTGAGGCAGAGCATTGGTGGACATTCGTCACCTGCGTTACAGGACCTGATTATATCTAGACATGGGAGGACTTTATCGATCGATTCGAGGAGCAGTACTTCCCTGGTCACATTCGAAGTGAGAGAGCATTGGTGTTTGAGACTCTGGTGCAGGGGGACATGACCTTGGTGCAGTACGCGACCTGTTTCATGATGCTATCGAGGTTCGCACCATATATGGTTGATGATGAGGGGCAGAAAGCCCACTATTTCGAGAACGGCTTACGTTACGGTCTTCGAGGCCGTGTTATTGGGCATGAGCTCCCGACCTTTTAGGCAGTAATGCGGAGGGCTTAGATTTACGAGACTGAGTGGGCCAACTCACAAAATGATCAAGATCAGAGGAGAGGATAAAATCGGAAGAGGCAGGCTCCCTCCAGTAGCTCCCAGCAGCATCGATGACCACAGAGGTACAAGAGTCACCCACCTACTAGAGCACCAGAAGCACCTCCAGCACTACCCTAGAAGCCATTCTCAGGGACCTATTTTGGATGTGGTTGGATAGGACACCGCATATCTGAGTGCCCTCGCCCTCATCTACAACAGTTAAGAGCACCACAGCAGCCTCTATAGTAGCAGCCTCCACCATAGCAGCAGCGACCCCATAAGTAGCATCCACAGCCACCTCAGCCGCTGAGGCCCTAACAACAGCAGAGACAGCAGTACAGGCTACCACAGAGGTAGAAGTAGCACCAGGGGCCTAAGAAGGGATAGGCACTTCCCCAACTAGCTCAGGCTAAATTTTATGCGGTTCAGCAAGACCTGCAGACCTTTGGAGGAGTTGTAGAGGGTATACTTTCAGTCTCTTCATGCATCGCTGTCACGCCCCAAACTCAGAAACCGGGCTCACAAAATTTTCGATCGCCGAATCCGGCGCCAACAGCCTCCGTAGAACCTCATTCTCGGCTCCTAGCTCCCATTCACCAGGTTCCGATCCTGAGATGATACGAGGAGGATTTTCAACATCAGTTTGATTCGTAATAAGCATAACCAAAGGCATAACCCACAAACAACAACCAAGAATTCCATTACATTTCCACTATGATCAAAAACTTTACAAGTACAATGAGTATAAAGGGAAATACAATGATGATAGACCAAAAACTCCAGCGTAATCTGCCACGTGCTCAAGCCTCAGCGCCGCTGCGCCCCAACGTCACCTGCACGCAACGGTCTTGCCCCACAAATAGATCGGCAGGCAAAAAGATATCCCCAACTAGAACGGGGCAAGACGAGAAAAATCGGCCCAACACTGCAGTCCTCCCCAAGGGAGTCGATACTGATAGGCTCTCATCAGAAGACTCTAACGGTAAGGCGGTAGATCGGTAGAAGCCCCCAGCCACAAAAGAATGCGATGCACCGGAATCAAACAACACACGTGCAATGCATGCAGAAACTGGAAGTATACCCTCAAAAACTCCTCCAGATGACTGTGGATCCTGCTGAGCCGCATAGAATCTAGCCTGAGCCGGATGGGGAGGTGCTTGTCCCCTCTGAGCATGCTGCTGCTGCTAAGGTCGCTGAGGTGGTCGAAACTGTTGTCGCTGCTGCTGTGGGGGTCTCTGCTGCTGTGGTGGAGGCTGCTGTGGACCTCTCTGCTGCTGTTGGGGACTGGGACACTCCCATGAATGGTCCCGTCTCACCGCACCTAAAACAAGTACCGGTGAACTGTCTCGGAGGTGGTGGTGGAGGTGCTGAAGGTGCTGCTGGTGCTCGGAAGGCTGGATGACCTGTATGCCTCTGTTGCTGTGGTCAACGTTGCTGGGAATCACTGGAAGAAGCTTGCCTCTTCCAGTCTCTCCTCTGACCATGATCATACTGAGAACTGGCCCACTCAGTGTCAAAAATCTGGGCCTTCCACACCACTTCCTCAAAAGTCTGAAGCTCATGCCCAATAATACGGCTGCGAAGACCGTAACGCAAGCCGTCCTCAAAGCGACGGGCTCTCCGCTCCTCATCATCAACTAGATATGGTGCAAATCTGGACAGTGCAACAAAGCGAGCCGCATACTGGGCCACTGTCATATCGCCCTGCACTAGAGCCTCGAACTCCAATGCTCGCTGTCATCGGATGTGATCAGGGAAGTACTGTCGGTCGAACCGATCCACGAAATCCTCCCAAGTCCACACAAAACCAGTGCCTGCTGCTCGGGAAACTGATGTCTACCAATGCTCAGCCTCACCGTGGAGAAGAAATATGGCTAGTCGAATTCACCGCTCTGTCGTACATCCCATCATCTCGAATACCTTCTCTACATCGGCGTGCCATCTCTCAACTGCCGTCGGGTCTGGCTCACCCTGGAAACGCGGGGGATCGAGCCGTCGAAACTCATGAAAGAGAGCACTTGCACCATCCTACTCTACCTGTGCTGGTGAAACAACTGGCTACCTGCCTTGTCCCTGAAGTGCAGCCGTCACAGCCTGTAACATCTGCTGCAACTGTGAGGCACTCACGGATACGGTTGGCTCTGCACCGGTCTCTGGTGGAGGAGAGGCATACTCAGGATGGACAGTAGGAATCTCTGGTGGTGGAACGAGCATCACAGGTGATAATGCAGGAGCCGCAGGTGGTGGAGAGGGATCCTCAGGTGGTGGTGCGGGAGTCGAATGGGTCACTCTCCCACGCGCCATGTCCTACAGGAAAGAGGGAAGGTGCCCATCAACTTTAAAATTCTCAAAGACACACACGTTAAAGGACTGTAACGGAAGATCACGAAGCTATCCGAACTTCGGGACTTAGTCATTCTACACTCACAGCAGATATGTAATGTTGTTCTCTGTTATTCCCAAGTTATGCTCTGATACCAACTTCTGTCAAGCCCCAAACTCGGAAACCGGGCTCACAAAATTCTCGATCACCGAATCTGGCGCCGACAGCCTCCGTAGAACCCCATTCTTGGCTCCTAGCTCCAATTCACCAGGTTCCGATCCTGGGATGATACGAGGAGGATTTTCAACATCAGTTTGATTCGTAATAAGCATAACCAAAGGCATAACCCACAAACAACAACCAAGAATTCCATTATATTTCCACTATGATCAAAAACTTTACAAGTACAATGAGCATAAAGGGAAATACAATGATGATATACCAAAAACTCTAGCGTAATCTGCCACGTGCTCAAGCCTCAGCGCCACTGCGCCCCAACGTCACCTGCACGCAATGGTCGTGCATAAGCTTATAGAAAAGCTTAGAGGGTGGTGAAAGTGTGTGTGCAAGGTAGTAATATGATCATGCAATATCAGAGTAATGCGAAATATGCAGATGGATCCATAATATCATGAGCCATACCAAGGCTATGCGATGCAAGATGCAAGTCAAGCATACAATCCTCATCTAAGTCCACATGTCAATACAGCTCAACTCTGGGATATCACCGGGGTCTAGTACACTCTAAACCAGACTGCCACCACATCGCGCGCAATAAGGTAAGTGAAAGAGACCTCACTATCCGTCTGCCAATATCGGGCATGACTCGTCGATAGCGGACCCATTCCTCGAGCTGGTCAAACTCAGCCTAGCATTGCCCCCTACACTCGGGTGGATAAGGCCGCACCCCCTTCCAACCGACTACGACATAGTGGAGAGCGCAACCATCTAGTAATCGGTACTCAACGCTCATTTACTCACTCGGTCTAGACATTGGAGCAACCTCTTAGTACCATAAGGGTTTAGGGACTTTCACCCAAGGATATCTATAGCACCCCATGTAGAACAAGATTTTCGGTATCCAATCCTGCCAACCACGATGCATCTGTGGACGCTACGGCCCCAATGTCGCTAGGGCGTACAATAACCATGTCACACAATGTGAAATGCATGAATCACTCTATTCAATCATGCAGCAATTCCTGCGCGTATCGTGCGCTCAAACAGGGCAACACTGCCTAATCAGGGTCCCATAAACAGTCTGCCCAAAGGCATATGCTATGATCAGTCACCTCTCATATCAAGCATACATATGATGCGTATGTTCATGAGTTATGGAACTATACTAAACATATTATAAAGTAATGCACTATCCTTACAATACAGATGGGCCTGGATGACCTATACACAATAAGTACGGGCCTAACATTGGGCCCCAAGGAGAGTCGTAATGTGGACATCTAACCAGCATTACACTCGCAATGTGGACATCAAACCAGCATTGCTCCCAAGGCACGATTATCGTAAACATCGTTTCATAATCGGTGTTGGGGTCACAAATTGCAATGGACCTTAGGTACTTCCCATTGGGTCTTAAATACATCAAATGGGACACGTCATATGGGCCTTTTATTCATCAATTGAGCCACATAAATGGACCACACCAATGGGCCTTATTGCATTGCAATGGGTCATAACCCGTGGGCCTTAGACTACATCAATTGGTTCTCGACCCATGGGCCTTATACATATCAAATGGGCCTAAATCATAGGCCTTATATAGATCAAGTGGGCCTAAACCCATAGGCCTTAAATAAATCAAATGGGCCTAATCCCAAGGGCCTTGGAATACTTCAAAATGGGCCCAATCCCATGGGCCTTAGAATACTTCAAAATGGGCCCAATCCCATGGGCCTTTTATAAACCAAAGGGGCCTAACTCATGGGCCTTTTATAATTCAAATGGGCCTAACTCATAGGCCTTTTATAATTCAAATGGGCCTAACTCATAGGCCTTTTGCATATCAAATGGGCCTAACCCAAACATAGGTGGCCCACCCAATCAGCAACTCAAGCCTTAAAATGATCTCACCAAGTGGATGAACAGTCTATATGCCTCACATGCATCATGGCGGGTCCCACTGTCGATGGATAGTGAGGACAGAGCACATACATCACAAAGGGCTCCACCGTCCGCTGGACGGTGGAGGCAACAGATACATTAAGGTGGGTACCACCATCCGCCTGGACGGTGGACTTAAAATACATACATCATTGTGGGTCCCATGTGGGGCCCACTGTAATGTTTAGATGCCATCCAACCCGTTCATAAGGTCACTTAGACCTAGATGGAGTGAAAACATAAATTTCAGATTGATCTGAAACTCCTGTGGCCCATGAGAGGGGTTCCAATGGTAGAGGTGCAATCCCACTGTTTCCTATGGTGTGGGCCACCCAAGTCATGGATGAAGCTGATTTTTGGCAGGGGCCCACTTCAGGAGGTGGCCCACCTCATGAACAGATTGGATTACAAATAAACATCACTGTGGGGCCCACATGCAGGGCCGTGTGCCCCTGACGTCCGCCCGCCGAATGCTGCACGCAGCAGCGTGCAGCCGCTGCTGCTGTCGTCAGAGGCAGAGGGTCTGCCTCTTAGCAAAAATCGGAAAAACTCATTTTTCTGGGGTTTTTAGCGTGTGGGGCCCGCTCTAAGCGAATCCACTCCAGCCATTGTGTTCAGTGGCTCGAGACCATCCCAATGAGTCTAAAGTTCAAAATTTTATATGTTTAGAAAATAAAATAAAATAAGAAAATGATATTTGAATGGTAATGATGCGATCTTCGATGCTATGGCCCACCAGATCTTCCAATCAACCCCAACTCTTGGCTCAACGCCTAAAATGCAATGGGTAAGAGAATGGACGGCTTGGATTTCATACATACGTCAAGGTGGAGCCTGCATGAGCCGGCCCACCTAAACCTTCCCTTTTTTCTTTTTTTTTTCTTTTTTGTTTGACAGAGATGTCCAGCGTCTGAGACGCTGGACGGTGGGATTTTTTTTTTTAAAAAAATACATTGAGGTGGGCCCTGATTAGGTGGGCCATCACATGGCTACCCCATACACATACAAGGTGGGCCCCATCTAAAAATGGATTGGATCCAATACATGCATCCTAGTGGGGTCCATCCAAGTGGCCACACAACCATATAAAAAGAAATATAAAGGGAGAGAGAGATAGAGAGATAGAAGGTGGGACACGCTTGTGATGGAGGGACCCCGACATTATGGGCCCTCCCTTGCAATGAATCATACATCAAGTGGATCCCTCTACACATGGGATCACTGAAATTGAAAATCAACAGTGGAGATCCGTTCCCCACCGATATGAACGGTCTAGATGACCTTCCTTATGCAATAAACATCATGATGGGGTCCATGGAGAATGGCCCCACTATGGATGATCATGATGATCAAGGTGGACCATCGGCCACTACTTAGGGTCCCAAGTGAGATCCAAACCATTGATCGGTTAGCCTCACTTGGCCCATCTCAAAAATATAAAAATCTAATAGTATTAAGCACCCACAGTCCGATCTTCTTGCTCCAAGGGGTTCCTTAGCACCTTAACTTAGATTTCAATGGAGGAGATGAGAAATGAGAAAGAGAGAGAGTGTTGTAGAGAGAGATGGGTGATGGATGGGTGGATGAATGATGGGTGTGTAAGAAAACCTTGACTTTTGTGGCCATTTGTGTAAGAGAGGTATGGGAGGTGTAAGAGATTCTTGACTTTTGAGGCTTTTTGTGTAAGGGAGGTATGGGCTTTGTAAGAAATCCTTGACTTTTGTGGTTACTTGGGAATGGGTGAAAGGTGATGTGTACTTGACATGTATTTGACATGTGATGGATTGATGGGATTGATGGGACACCTCGTAGAGATTCCCTTGGGTTTCGCAATGCGCGGCGTTTCCTCCCACCAAACGTCGGCCTACAACTCTTGACCAGGGTATCGCCTCGGCGCGCGAGTCGCGGCATTGAAATAGCAGCGACAGCGCGGTCGCTAGGGTACGGTTCTTGGGTTAAGTCGACTCAGGTTGACGGCGTATGAATAAGGGTCACGTGTGACTATCTGTTAAGGGTCGAAGGTTGCCGAAATTCGACCGGTAAGACCGCGGAGGTCTACGAAATGGTACGGACTAAGATACGGGTCTTACAATCTCCTTCACACTCATTCATGTCTGAGGATTTTTGCCAATCGACTGGATTACCGACAGAGTCTACTAGTGAGGGATTGACCATATCGACGCCCTTAGGGAAGACCACAGTATTGGACCATTTTTGTTCATCTTACCCTATTTTGATCAGCGATATCTTTTTTCCTGCTGACTTATTTATGTTGCCGATGTTAGATTTCAACGTTATCTTGGGCATGGATTGGCTTGCCGAGTATTATGCCATCTTAGACTGCTTCGTGAGGACAGTTATATTCTGCATACTAGGCTAGCCATCGTTTCAGTTTGTTATCAGGCCCAGAGGAGAACCATTATCATGCTTGATGTCTTGCGCCGTTGAGGAGCCTGTTGTAGCATGTATTGACTAGTTTCTAGTTGTCTGTAACTTCCCCGACGTGTTCTAGGAGATTCTAGGATTGCTGTCGTGCCGTTATATTGAGTTCCAGATAGATCTTATGCCTGGTACCGTGCCTATCTCGAAGGCCCCGTACCGTATGACACTAATGGAGTTGCGTGAGTTGCAGCGGTAGTTAGACGAGTTACGTGAGTTACAGAGGAAGTTGGACGAGTTATGTGAGATGGGATTTATTCATCTGAGCAGTTGGCCTTGGGGAGCGCCGGTACTCTTCGTCAGGAAGAAGGATGGCTCGTTGAGGCTCTGCGTAGATTACCGCGAGCTCAACCGGGTCACGATTAAGAAAAAGTACCTGCCCCCGAGGATAGATGATTTGTTTGACTAGATGAAGGGTACACAGTTCTTTTTGAAGATTATCCTACGTTCTGTTTATCATCAGATCCGATTCCGAGAGGAGGACATCCCGAAGACGGCTTTCAGGACTCGTTATGGTTATTTTGAGTTTCAGGTTATGTCCTTCGGACTGACCAATGCACCCGAGGTCTTCATGTAATTGATGAACGAGGTCTTCCATCCATATCTCGATCAGTTTGTTGTGGTTTTCATCGATGACATTCTGATATATTCGAGGACCCGTGAGGACCATATGCGGTGTCTGGAGATCGCGTTGTAGACCTTCCGTGCCCACCAGCTGTACGTGAAGCTGGAGAAGTGTGAGTTTTGGCAGGAGGAGGTGAGATTCCTTTTTCACTTGGTGATAAGGGAGGGTGTCGCATTGGACCCCTCGAAGGTTAAGGTAGTGCGTTAATGGGGCCAGCCCACGACTGCATCCGAGATCCGTATTTTCCTTAGTTTAGCGGGATACTATCGGCATTTCATTGAAGGCTTCTCTCGTATTGCAGCCCCGTTGACCAGGTTGACTCTGAAGGGTGCATATTTTATTTGGACTGATGCATGTGAGTAGGCATTCGTGGAGCTGAAGAACCGTCTGACGTCCGCTCCTGTCCTCTTCCCTTTGGAAGTGATGGATTTATTGTATTTACCAATGCCTCACGTATTGGTTTAGGTGCTATCCTAATGCAACATGGCAGATCGGTAGCCTGCTCGTCTCCTTAGATCAAGGTCTATGAGTTAAACTACCTTATGCATGATTTGGAGCTGGTAGCAGTCGTCTTTGTACTGAAGGTGTGGAGACACTATCTCTATGGGGTTAAGTTCGAGCTCTTCTCCGACTACAAGAGCTTGAAATATCTATTTTCTTAGTCTGATCCAAATATGAGGCAGAGATGCTGGATGGAGCTTTTGAAGGACTATAATTTTGACCTGTAGTACCACCTAGGCAAAGAGAACGTGGTGGCTGATGCCCTCAGCTGTCAGCCACGAGGCTTGGTGGCACATATGATGATTCAGGAGTGGAGGATGCTCAAGGATATAATAGAGTACGACTTCAATTTTGGTCTGCAGTCTTCTATCGTTCAGCTGTCGAGCCTGTCGATCCAACCCTCTCTTGTCGCAAGGGTGATCGAGGCTCAGCAGACAGTGAGTCGTTATAGGATTACTGAGCAGAGGCAGCATCTGAGAGTCAGACAGATTGGCAGATTGGTTCTAATGGTGGACTTCGCTTCAGAGGCCGAATATGTGTCCTAGATATTCCTGAGCTGCGTAGAGATCTTATGACTGAGGCACATCGATCGTAGTTTTCTATCCACTCTGGCTCGACGAAGATGTATCGTGACATGAGGAGACAATATTTTTGGGCAGGGATGAAGCGCCAGATTGCCAATTTTGTGGCCGAGTGTGACACATACCAACGTGTCAAGGTCGATCATTAGAGACCTCCTGGTCTGTTGCAGCTGTTGAGCATCCCGATGTGGAAGTGGGAGCACGTATCTATCGATTTTATCATAGGTTTTCCAAGGACTCAGCGCGGTCATGACGCTATCTGGGTTGTCGTGGACCGTCTGACTAAGTCGGCACATTTTCTTGTGATCCGTGAGACTTGGCATGTAGACCGGCTCGCCAGGCTATTTGTTGAGGAGATAGTGAGACTGCACGGCGTTCCAGTCTCGATCATTTCTGATCGAGATCCAAGGTTCACATCTTAGTTTTGGAGGAGCTTTCAGAGAGCGATGGGCACTAATTTGCAGCTCAGTACCGCCTATCATCCGCGGACCGATGGTCAAACTGAGAGGGTCAATCAGATACTTAAGGATATTCTTCGGGCCTGCACAATTGATTTCGGGGGTAGATGGGACAAGTATCTGCGATTGGCTGAGTTCGCATACAATAATAGTCATCAAGCGACCATTGACATGGCTCCTTTTGAGGCATTGTATGCCAGACCATGCAGATCTCTGAGTTGTTAGACTCAGGTTGGAGAGCAACGTCTCCTAGGTCTCGAGCTTGTGCAGTAGACGTCAGAGGCTATCAATATCATCAGGCAGAGTATGTGCACAACTTAGAGTCGGTAGAAGATTTTTGCTGATTGCTGGCGTCATCCTTTGGAGTTCGCTGTTGGGGATGAAGTGTATCTTAAGGTCTCACCCATGAAGGGCGTAGTTCGGTTTGGAGCGAAGGGAAAGCTTGCCCCAAGATTCATAGGACCTTTTGAGATCACTGGGCGTGTTGGCACCATGGCCTATCGGCTTGCCTTGCCATCTCAGTTGTCTGGCATCCACAATATTTTTCATGTCTCTATGCTGAGGAAGTGTGGGTCAAATATCGTTCCAGTTATTAATTGACAGCTGCTAGAGGTTCGTAAAGACGCTTTTTACATTGAGTAGCCAGTTCATATCCTTGATCGCAAGGAGTAGGTCCTCCGGACCAAGGTCATTCCCTTGGTGAAAGTTCAGTGGGGTCATTATTTTGTTAATGAGGCATCTTGGGAGCGCGAGGCTGAGATTCTAGAGCGCTATCCCCATCTCTTTGATGATTGATTGTATGATTGTATCTTGTAAACTATTTTTGATTTTATATGATGATGCGATGTTCCTTCTTCCTTATGAGTTATGTCTGGTTGCGATAAATGTATAAATTTTGAGGAGGAAATTTTTATTAGGAGGGGAGAGTTGTAAGACCCATATCCTAGTCCGTACCGTTCCGTTGGCTTCCGCGGTCCTTTCGGTCGAATTCCAACAATCCTTAACTCATATCCGACATTTGTGAGTGATCCTAAGCCGAATCCCACATATCGAAGTTGGCTCGAACAAGAAATTGTATCATAGAGACTGTGCCTTCACCACGGTTCCAACGTCGCAACTCTTTCACCAAACTGATACCCAAGTTAGAAGTTGTGGGTCCACGTTCATTCTAAAGAAATGCCGCGCCTTATGAATATCGAGGGAATCTCTACAACATGTCCCATCAATTAATCAATCGATCCCATTAATCAAGTACACATCACACATCAAGTCAAGTACATGTAGACCATACCCTACCCTTACCTCTCTCTTACACAAGCAGCCTAAAGTCAACTCTCACATCACTTTCATCACTCTACCCCTCACCCATCACACCTCACCCATCACTCCTCTCTCTCTCATTCCATCTCTCCACTCCCAAGCATCCCACGTTCAACCTCTCTTCTCTCCCAAACAACAACAAGTGTGGCCCACTTTCTCTACCCTCTCATCTCTCATCTGCACCATCAAAAATCCATCAACCATTATCAAAAAAGAAGGTAAGGAGCATAGGAGTCTAAGGGATTAAGGTGGAGTGCAAGAGGTGGGTGATCCACCCTTATTTCTTAATTTAGGGCCCACTTATTGGTGGGACCCATTTTGATGTATGTGATTTAATCAAGACGAGCCCAAAGTGGCGGGGTCCCTCTATCTCACCGTATTTCTCTCTCTCTCTCTCTCTCTCTCTCTCTCTCTCTCTCTCTCTCTCTCTCTCTCTCTTTCATTTGTATGATGTCTTGTGGCCACCATGGTGTAAGATGATCTTGATCGTCCGATCGTGAGGCCCACCTTGCAATGGGTCCATTGGACTGCCAAGATGAAGGAAAAACACAAGTATCAGATTGATCCAAATTAGGTGGGCCACGTTTATGTGGGACCCACCTTGATTAAAATGCGGGCCACGTACATGTGGGACCCACCATGATGTTGTGTTTATCCCAGCCGTCCAGCGTCTCTGGACGTTGGACGTGAGGCAGGGGCGTGGCTAACATGGAGTGCGTATACTGACATGGTGTGTACTAACGGCTAACCAATAAAAAATAATAATAATTTTGGGGTGGGATGCTCATGCAAGCCCTACCTTGATGTATATATATAATCCACGCCGTCCATTTCACTTCTCAGCCCATTTTAGGCGTTGAGCCAAAAGATGAGGCTGATCTGATAATCAAACGGGCCATACAATAGGAAATAGTAATGGTTACCGTTAAAAACCCGCCTTGATGTTTTCATTCGCCAAAATACGTTGCATATTGATCTTGTTTGGCTTGTCTTGAGTCGTAGAAGCCAATGAACGAGGAGGATTTCCCTGATGAGGGCCCCACCTAGGCAGTTCTTCAAGAGGACCCATTTTTCAAAAAAAAAATTGTAACAAGCCGCCTGCTACTGCCAACGTCCCCAGGACGCGCAGGAGTGTCCTACGCTGCATGGGCGTTGGATTTAGGGACCCTGGGTCTTAGTTGTGGGCCCCACCATGATGTGAGTTGAACATCAATACAATGCATTTGATGAGCCTCCCTCCTAGCTGTGGGCCATCCAAAAATCAGCCATCTACGTGACTTAGGTGGCCCACATCACAGGAACATCTGCCATTGAAGCCCTTCTAGGTGGCACGAAAGTTTTAAATTATTATGAAATTTGTTTTCCCACTTCATGTGGGTCCGTGTGACGTCGCCAATGGTTTGGATGGCATATAAACATTATGGTGGGCCCCACATGGGACCCACTGATGTATGCATTACACCCCCACACAGTCCCAGGGTGGGACGACTGTTGTACCTCACTCCAGCTACTGGAGTAGCATCACTAAGTTATATGAGTCTCAATAGTAACATCCACGCCATCCATCTATGGGATCCACCATGATGCATGTGTTGCATCCAAACCGTCCAACCATTCTGACATAAACATTACTGTGGGCCCTAGGTTTGAGTGTCCTTATCAATGGCTTGGATGAAAAATAAACATTATGGTGGGCCCCTTGGTCCACGTGACCTTATGAACAGATTGGATGCAAATAAACATTATGGTGGGCCCCTTAGTCCACGTGACCTTATGAACAGATTAGATGCAAAT